>CM074288.1:10109882-12509882 GCA_037194245.1 Opsariichthys bidens | reverse complement strand
GTCTAAGAGGCAGCACACCATTCATATTATCGACTTCGGGCTTGCCAAAGAATACATAGACCCTGAGACCAAAAAACACATCCCATACCGAGAGCATAAGAGCCTGACTGGCACTGCCCGATATATGAGTATCAACACACATCTGGGAAAAGGTATGCAAGCACTATAAATTCACATCTCCTTTCATTTTCCAAAGTTAATTTTCTGGATATATTTTTTTTAAACTGATTTCTTGGGAGAACGGGAAAAATAATAAAATCAGCAACCCACCTTAAATTACATATACAAGTTCATTTTTTCTGAGTGACTCATATTTATGTAACCCACTTCATCATGAAGTTTTAAATATATATTCGTCTCATATAACAGTGAAAATGTACCTGTTGCACCCATCAATGTGACATAACAGTTGTTGTTTTTCTTCCCCTCAGAACAAAGCAGAAGGGACGACCTAGAAGCACTGGGCCATATGTTTATGTACTTCCTAAGAGGCAGTTTGCCCTGGCAGGGTTTGAAGGTTTGTACTTTTCTAACTCCTGACAGTTTGTTCATCATTTCTTGAAAAGGTTTCTCGATTTCCAATCAATTAATCAACTTTATTTATATTTAAAAACAACAAACATGTCATTGACCCAAAGTACTTGGACAATAAAAAGAGAAAAAAGCCATCACATTTACAGCATATAAAAAAGAACAATAAAAACATATACCATCTCAGTATAGAAGAGAGGCTGTTCAAAAGCTAGAGAGAAAAAAGTTTTTAAGTATGATTTAAAAGTGGCAACTGATGTAGCTAACCTTACAGGGACCGGGACACTATTCCAAAGTTTTGAGGCTATTACACAAAAAGAATAGTCAGCTCTCGATTTATATTTACAACAAGGAACTTTTAAAAGTGGTTTCTCAGAAGAACTAAGTGCTCTAGAGGGAGAGCGAAGGAATAAGAGGTCACTAATATTCTGGAGTGCATGGCCTGCTAGTGCCATATAAATGTAAAGGAGAATTTTGAGTTCAATCCTAAATTTCACATGAATGTAAAAAAAAAAAAGATGCTAATATTGAAGTAATATAACTTTTTCTCATACCGGTTTAAATCCACACTGCTGCATTTTGCACCAATTTCAGGCGAGCTAGTACAGTCTGGGGAAACCATTGTACAAAGAGTTTTATATAATAGTTTTGAACATTGCAGCATTTTTTGTGGAATTAATCAAGTAATCCACAGGTTTCAAGGTTTTTTTTTTCATCCACATGTACACTACTGCTCAAACATTTGGGCTTGGTAAGATTGCTACATTTTTTTCAATCAAAATTGAGAAATTTACAACTTAAAATATTTATTTACTTTTTTATTATGTTTTAAAATGTAATTTATTCATGGGATGACAAAGCTGAATTTTCAGCAAGCCATTGCTCTAGTCTTCAGTGTCACATGATACTTCAGAAATCATTCAAATATGCTGATTTGATGCTCAAGAAATCAATGTTGAAAATAGCTGCTTGCTTTTGTGGAAACCTTGGTGCTGTTTTCAGGAATGTTTGATGAATAGTTCAAATGGGCACCATTTGTTTAAAGATTTTTTTTCAAATATTATAAATGTCTTTACGGTCACTTTGGATCATTTTAATGCATGCATGCTGAATAATTAATATTAATACTGAAGAATTAATCTTTAAAAAAGAAAGACTTTACTGACCCCAAATTTTTTTGAACGGTAGTGTAACTGAGAAGTGTGATGACATGGCAACAAATGCAAATATCAGCTGCTCGCGTTGTACTTCAGTTGCTCAGCCATGTGTCATAGTGTAATGAGTCACATGGCTGTAGCGCTTTCTTCTGAACGCACACAGGTGTTAGAAGCTCTGCATTTGTCTGCTGAAGTGCTGCCTCTCACACCATTGTTAACTCATCATTTAAATGGATTACATGGAAGGCACATAACAGTAGGGTGAGAATGAAGAAGTACATGTTAAAAAAATAGTAAAACGATCTTGCTTTGTCTGTGCGTCATCGCCTATTCAATAAAACTAGCCACAGGCAAAATCTTGCCCTGGATTTGTGTGTTGCATATGCTTAATTACATTTCAGCCAGGTTTTTTGTCATTTATGAGGAGTTTGTGGGTGGGAAATCATCTGTGTTTTCCAAACAGGCGGACACACTGAAAGAGCGATACCAGAAAATTGGGGACACCAAGCGAGCTACACCAATCGAAGTGCTTTGTGAAAGCTTCCCTGGTTAGTGCCATCGATTTTGATTTGTCAAGCACAGTTGTGTGTGAAGCGTTTCCCTGAACTAACTCATTTCTGTTTTTACACTGTAGAGGAGATGGCCACTTATCTGAGATATGTGAGAAGACTGGACTTCTTTGAGAAACCAGATTATGACTACCTGAGGAAGCTTTTCACAGACCTCTTCGACAGGAATGGCTATGTCTTTGATTACGAGTACGACTGGGTCGGCAAGCCTCTCGTGAGTGTTTGTTTCCTCCACAGGCATTTCCTCAATGCTTTTCTTGTGCACTTCAACTGTCAAATGCCTTTGTCATGCTGTGTTGGGTTTATTTGTAAGTGTATGCGTGTGTGAGACGTGCTCAGTGTTGAGATCATTGTTGTCTCTTTCAGCCGACACCTATAGGCCCCATCCCCACAGACACACCCCAGCCGAGCAGCAGAGACAAAGCACAACCGCAGACCAAAAACCAGGTGAGTCGGGTGCACAAATAAACTCTTGGCAGGTGAGTATATCTACTTCGCCTGCCTCAAGGAAGTACAGTACACATCTTGATCACCCTAGGTGGTCGTATCTCATTCGCCTCCATTGCAGTCTAGATGAGTCCAGGATGTATCTTACTCACTCATGGCCAGGTACAACATACTCACTCTAGGCGAGTGTTTTGCCCACTTTTCCTCTTATGACATGTGATCAATCAGAATAAGCCCCGACTCTTTTGGACGTACAAATTGATTACAGAGAAGAAGTTGTCAGAGGAGTTGCTCAAGTTTTGGGATGTTACAGTTGTGTAACACTTTCTGAACGTCATTCCTGTGATTAATTAGTGGAATGGAAGGCTGGTTAGTTGTGCCTTGCTTGGTGTAAACAAATCCGTTTTAGTGGCCAGTTGCTTAGAGACAAAGTTTTCTGCTGCCGAATCAAAATACTTTTGGTTCAGCAGTGGTATCAACACTGTCTGCACTTTCTGTAGAGCATAAATGTTCTGACTGGAGATGCTAAAAGGCCATAAATATAATTTACCTGCATCTGTTTGTATTTGTCCTGATGTAATGATGATTGTGACTGTGGATAGGGGAAGAATGTCTGGATAATATACTACTGAACAAAAGTTTTATTTTTTATTTTTTTATGTCTCTTATGCTAACCAAGGCTGCAAGTATTTGATCAAAGTACAGTAAAATTGTGAAATATTGTTATAATTTAAAATAAGTTTTCTATTTTAATGTTCCGAAAATGTAATTTATTCCTGTGATGCAAAGCTGATGTGTGATGAAAACATCAGCCATTACTCTAGTGTCACATGATCCTTCAGATATCATTCTAATATCCTGATTTGGTGCTCAGGAAACATTTCTTATTATTGTCATTGTGGTAAACAGTTGTGCTGCTTAATATTTTTGTGGAAACCAAGATACATTTTTATGGATTTTTTTTTTTGATAAACTGTGAGCTCAAAGTATTTATTTTTTTTAATTGAAATCTTCTTTAACATTTATAAATGTTTTTACTGTCACTCTTGATTAATTTAATGCATCCTTGCTGAATAAAAGTTTACATCTCTTAAAAAACTGACCCCAAACTTTTGAAAGGTAGTGCACATTTCAGATTAGTCTCTGTCCAGACATTGCGTACTTACCTTCATTAAGCCAATTCCAGCACATACACCATTTCTTTGTTGTTCATCCATGTTCCAATGAAATCACAAAATAAAATTTAACTAAATTGTGCTTCCATTTTTTTCTCAATATCCATCCTATAACAAACAGTTCTTTAGTGCAACATAGAATGCCTTCATGGAAATTTAAATTTCATTATGGCTCATCCATCCATTCCTATGAAGTCTTTAAATGAATTGTATCAGATGCTTCCTGATTTACATCCACTGACATACAGTTGCAATTTTGCTTGGATTATTAAAAATGTAATGCTCCAAAATCTTAAAAATCTCAGTTTAACCCTTGGCAATGCGCATCTCTGCATTCATTTCATGCTACATGAGCATAAAATGAGCTTAACAGTCTGGTGGAAGATTATCGTACGTGTATGTTCCCCTCTGCTTGTGCTCGCATGTCTTTTAAAAACAATGTTAAGAGATGTTTAATGGTTGTGTTCATGTCATTATTTGTAAAATCTCACATTGATTTCTATTAGATGTCGTTCTTTATTCTGCATGTTTGCTTTTATTTTTTTCTCTCACTCTGGTTTTTCTTGATTTCTATTAGTTTGCGTCATTCACTATTAACTTCTATATTAGTAATTGAGCAAGCTTCTGCATGTGAGATGTCTCCTTTTTAATGTTTAATTTTTCGTTTGTTTGTGTTTACTCACCCACCTTCCATCATACCTCAAAATCTCCACCTCAACCCGCCCCATTCTCCACGCTTTCCTACCCAAAATTCCACTGTCGATCAGTCACCTGAACTCAAAGGAAGTGAGTCCCATCCCACTTCAGTGACCAATAAGGAGACTCTGGGGTCGCATCTCACGGGCGAGAGGCTGGGGGGCTCAGTGCAGGTACTGCTTGCGCGTGATGCTACTTTTTCAGTGAGCATGGCTGCTTCTCTATCTGCTTTTCGCGCACTCATTCATCTGTGACGCTCAGCTTGGCTCCGTTAGGCTCTGAACACGCTACAGATGGCAGCAGTGCCGTTCCTTGGAGATACCATGTGTTTTAAATAGAAGCCATCAAGCGTTTTAGTAGGAGAGCAGCGAGCAGCTCACAATGTGATAGGATCTAATGGATGCTGATAGATTTGAAAGAGAAACTCTTGTATGGTAAAGCCACTTGATGGAACACGCGTGCCACCTAGTGTTGGTTTTTGGAATGGTATCCTGTTGTAATTTTTTTTTTTTTGATGAATTTAATCATCCTCAGCACAGGGTTGTTATAGTTTTGGGTTCATAATTGCATAGTTTTTATTTTCAATGTTTTTTTTTGTTTTGTTTTGTCAATTTAGTTTAATTTTTGTTTTCGGTCTGTTCTAGTTATATTTTTTTCAGGTTTTTTTTTTTTTAGTGCCAGAGTTAATGCACTAGCACTAGTTTTACAGCTGTCTAGTATTGACACTGCCTCAGCACAAAGATGCCAGTTGCTTAAGTTTCATAAAATGGCTTTCATAGGTGATAAATGTCATTCAGGCCCAAACAAACCCCAAAAATGGTCTTTTGAAAACAGGAATGTTTCTGTATAGTCACATGTTTTCTGGAAAAAAAAAAAATCATTAATGTCTCATTTGAATGATCACATATTCATTGAATCCTCCTTATTTTTCAATGCAGAAGTAAGGTGTTTTCTGTGAATATGTGAGACTTCCCGATTTATTAACCACTATAGGGAAATAACGAGAAGAATATCAAAGTGCAGTAAACTGTAAAACGTTTTTGCGCTACAAACCAGCGTGCTTAAAATTAAGACAATGCATTCAAATAATATGGTAAGAAATACCGGTTTGCAATATGAATTCATCATTAAATATAATGGTATAACTTTTATAGGATTAGTTCACTTTGAAATGAAAATTGTCCCAAGCCATCCTAGGTGTATATGACTTTCTTCTTTCTGATGAAGACAATCGGAGTTATGAATAAATATCCTGATGCTTTTGAGCTTTATAATAGCAGTGAAGTGAAGTGAAGTTTGAAGCTTGAGAAAGTGCATCCATCCAAAGCAAATCATCTTGTAACGTCGCGTCAGTTATGCTTTTTTCATAAGTTGAATAAGGAAGTCGTACGACGTAGCGTAACTGTTTAGTGCTGCGAGAGGCGCTACACTTTTTCCTAAGTTGAATACAGAAGGCGGTCTGGTGGAAGCTTGATATTTTAGTTTATAACTTGTTAAATATGGATATTTGTCTTACACAAATGCATCGCTTTACTTCAGAAGGCCTTTATTAATCCCCCGGAGCCATGTGGAACTATGTAAACCCACACTGTCATTGCAAAGCTTGTACGTGTCAGGATATTTATTAATATAACGCCGATTGTGTTCATCAGAAAGAAGAAAATCAAGTTCACGTTGGATGGCTTGAGGGCGAGTAAATCTTGGGGTAATTTTCATTTTAAAGTGAACTAATTCTTTAAGGATGATTGTTTTGTTTGCAAAGGAGTGTGTTAGTTAGTACTTTTTTGTGTGAATCAAATGTTATTTTGATGAAAAAAGAGTTGGTGCATGTGTTTATTAGAGTATAACACATACTCTGAAAGACTTATGCTCTTTTGGTCTAAATCTTCAATCTTCAATGCTTACAATTACGTTTTCACTATTTTTCTGTAATAGGGCACATGATTCTTGTGTGAATTATGACTTTCTAATTTCACACAAAAAAGTAAAGAAAATGCTTCAGTTCTGGTGATTTGTATGAAAAGTTTAATATTGTTTCTGTCTGTGCGATCCTCAGGTCATGAGCTCCACAAATGGAGAGCTGAACACAGACGACCCAACCGCAGGACACTCCAATGCTCCCATCACTGCACCCGCTGAGGTAGAGGTGGCAGACGACACAAAGTAAGTCTCCCAGATGCATTCCTAGTCGACTATAACTGACTATAATCACAAACGGGATGGGATGTAAACCTAGTAAAAAAAAAAAAAAATTCTGTTTTAAAATGAACGTTGTGCAGGTTAAAGCATTGAATCCAAATGACAGAGAATAATGCATCATATCAGTTGTTGACACTTTTCCATGCATTATTTTCTTTATATTTTTATTATACCTGTATTTGCGTGACTTGAGTACCCTTGAGTGCTGAAGACTGCTGTCTTCACTCCCATTGGTTGTAAGTTCTCATTTGCTTAAATACGTCACAGCGCTGGATATGCATCACTGTAACTCGTCAACTCTAATTGAAAATGAATTGTGTTTGTTCATTATGTCTTCACTTATTGCTGTGTGAATGTCCCTGTACTGATTTAATGTTTATCATTATGTCTCAGCGCGCTCCAATTTGTAACCTAATTTCACTTATCAAGACATTTGAATTTTTTGCTTGTTTTTGGTCTAATTTTTGCTCTGGTTTTCTTTCAGGTGCTGTTGTTTTTTTAAGAGAAGAAAGAGGAAAGCTCTTCAAAGGCACAAGTGAAGCTCACTCTTTGAAAAGAACTTGATACATTCTGGTCACTGTTAAGTTTGTAATGCAAGCAAATACACAGATTTCTCTCTCTCTCTCTCTCTCCTCTATCTCTCTCTCTCTTTCTTTCTGTCTGTCTATATCTCTTTCTGTTCCCATCACACTTTTTCATAGATGCTTCACCACTTAATGGAGTGCAAAGGAATGTTGTTGGCTGTCCAACAGACTCTGGTTCCTTCAAAAAAAGAGAATAAATGAAGATATATAATACAAGATGTGTAAAAAAATAAAGAAATCACACACAAACTTTCAAAAAGATGAAAAGAACGTGATGATATGAGAGTATTTGATTATATAAGAACCCAAGTGGTGTGAACTAAAAAAAGATGCTGTTTGACACGGTGTATACTAAATTCCATGCAGAGCATATATTGTTCATTGATCAGGGGATGAAATATCAGTGAACGGTTATGATTTAAGTTTTCTTAGAAATAATTCTTATTTGTGACGTCAACGTGAGGGCAGGAGTCACCTCTGCATTGGGAATGAACCCCACCAAATTACAAAATAACAGGACATATTTCATCTCAACCAGACTCGGGAGTCTTTTTTTCCTGTAATTAAATTTGATTTTTTTTGACAGGAATCTCTGGGTTGTAAAGCAGTTGTTGTGTCCTGGAAATGCTTTGTTTTTGTCCTTTTTTTTTTTTAAAAAGTAGAAATTCTTTCATTTTTCTGTTATTGTGGACTCTGTAACACAGTTACTGGCCTCAGGTACTGTGGGCGATGGAGAGACAAATGGATATTATTTTCTTGTCATTGTTGTTATTGCACTTTTGGGAAAAAAAGAACACAACACAGTGGGCTTGCAATGAAATGACGAGAAAAACGTCAGACAATATGAACTGATGTTGGAGCGCTCCTGTACAGGGCTGATTTCTGTTCAAGGACCGTTAAAGGAAAAGAAGAAAAAAAATGTACTTCAGTTTTATTTCTCACATCAAAATTTATTTACCAGGAAATCATAGTTTGTGCCTTTCCAAGTAAAATGTTTAAAATCTAAGCAAGTGTCCTGTACTGACATTTTTTGAGCATGTTGCATAATGGATATGAATGTTGTTTTAGCTCTGTGTTTTGAACTGCTCCAGTATTTTCACCTTGTACCTTGAATGGCTTATGTTGTATTTATCTCAGCTTAAGGTATGTTTTAATTTTACAGTTCTAAATCAATTATTGTTTAAAAATATTATATTTATATTGTGTATATATATATATATATATATATATATATATATATAATGTATATACATTTCCTTTTTGTTAAAAAATATACACACACTGGCCACTTTATTAGGTACACCTTGATAGTACCGAGTTTGATCCTCTTTTGCCATAATTCTTCATGGCATAGATTCAACAAGGTGCCGGAAACATTCCTCATATATTTTGGTCCATATTGACGTTGTGTGTGTACGTGTACGCATGTGTGATTTATGAGGACACAAATGTGCATAATGATGTGGGTTTTACAACATAAACACTTCCTGTGTCCTCGTACACCAAATGGGTTTTTTACTAATTTTATTTGCTCAGTGTAAAAAACTATTATATATATATATATAATGTAATTTATAATTACATTATTTACATTTAATTACATATATAATTATATAATTACATTTACATTATATAAAATGTCATTTACAAGTTTCTAGCTCAATGTACCTGCTGTCTGAATAATTTTCTTTTATCTTCAACATCAATACACTATGAATGCCAATAGGTTACCAGGTCATTCATATTAGAGGTGTTGTGACATCGTCATTACTTTACAGTAAATGTCTTATGGCCATGTGTCAGCGCTGTCATGTTATATGATGTTTAGACTCACTCTGTGTCATATCTTGTAAGGTTTTTTGTTTGTTTGTTTTTTTAAAGAAGCTGTCAGGTGATTGGTTTAGTCATTTATTAACAATAGTGTTAATAGATTCTGCATTTGGATTTTTGGGAACATCTTGTCTGATTCATTCAGCGTGGTAAAGGTCCATTGTAAAATATCTGTTAAAGGGATAGTTCACACAAAAATGAAAATTTTATGTTTTATTTAGTCACCCTCATGTTGTTCCACACCTGTATGAATTTCTTCTGCTAAACACAAAAGAATATATTTTGAAGAATATGGGTAACCAAGCAGTTGATGGACCGCATTGACAAAAAAATACCCATATTCTTCAAAATATCTTCTTTATAACCACTTCAGGATGAGTAAATGATGACAGAAATTGTTGGGTGTACTATCGCTTTAACATACTTGGATCTCAGAATAATTACTTTGTCATCTTAAATCCATAATTTTCTTGGTTGCATCTGGAACAAAATTGATTTTCTTTCATATATATGTGAATCTCCCTTTACAAAAAATGACATAGTTTCTGCTTATTTGCTGCCAGGGCCAGAAATGAACGAAAACCCTTGAGACAATGTTCGAGATGCGGGGCAATAAATAACATCTAATATAGGCCTACTTCTTTATCCAATGTTCAAGGTGTAGATGTTTTCTAGTGCAAGCATCAATATTTTTTTTTAAATTCTAAGTCAAAGGTGATTTTACCACCTTTTCCTCCTTTAAAAAAGGGGATGTTCTGTTTCTGAAAATCATTCATGGTAACATCCCCTTTAGCGAGTGGGTGTGAGATGGAGAATTAAAACCGAAAACGGGCACTGCTGGATGCAAACAAACACTGGCAGAAGCCATTTCACTTTTACTTCGGTACTAAAGCATCATCCTGATCCTTTTCAATGGGATTCAGGGTTCAATTAAGTCGGTTCACTCAGTGGTGACTGCGTCTCTGTTTTGCTCTTTTTTTCTCCGTTTGTCGTTTTCTTCGTTCATGATGTCCGATCAGCCGGCAACTTTACCAGTGTGCAGGCGACTGACGTACGCCGTGGGACATTTCTTTAACGACCTCTGCGCGTCTATGTGGTTCACGTACTTACTGGTGTATTATCACTCGGTTCTCGGGTTCAAGGACACGAGCGCAGGTGCTCTGCTGCTGGTCGGGCAGATTGCGGACGGCATCTGCACTCCACTCGTCGGATACGAATCCGACCGGACGGCAGGATGTAGAAAATATGGGAAAAGAAAGACCTGGCATTTAGTGGGTAAGAGAATTCACACTTGTAACTTAAGTTGACTTTATCAAACGGTGCGTGGAGGCTGGTATATTTTCTACTCGAAGCAAGTTGCTGTGTAGCTTTAAAGTCTTAAAATCTCTGCAAACTACGGCTGTGGTACTTGAGGTAGACGCAGCCGTACCCGTCTGACGTGTGGCTCGTACTCACACGCGTCAGCTGTAGTCAGGGAAATGTCGGATGTACTTTTCACGAATATGCAGCAAAACTGATTGTGAAGTTCAGGAAATCAAACTAAATTTTATATGAGCTGCTTTTTTAAAACTCAATTGCTAAAAACCTGATTTGTTTAGAAACCTTTTGTTGAAACCCTTGTTTGTGCGATTTTGAAATATTTTAAATAGACAAAGTTGTGCAAGAAATAATTAAAATGCCAGACTGGGTAACAGGATTGCAAATTGAAAATAGTATATTTTTTTAGCAATAGATGCTATTTACACTTAGTGCAAATAGACACTGAGATTCGTTTTTCTCACAGTAACTTGGGTAACAGAGTTGAGTGAGCATAAATGCAGCCAATTCTAAAAATTGAATCAAAATTGGCAAAATGGAATCAGATTTACTGTTGTACTGTTAAAAAAAAAAAGTGACACATCTCACTGCACTCACTGCTCAGTTGAGTTTACTGTCCATTTCCCCTCAGGAACATTAAGTGTGTTTGCCTCCTTCCCCTTCATATTCAACCCCTGTATCGGATGTGATGAGAGAACCCCACAGACGACGGGACTCATTTACGCCATCCCATTCGTCGTCATCTTCCAATTTGGCTGGGCTGCTACCCAGATATCCCACCTGTCGCTCATTCCTGAGCTGGTCACATGCGAGCATGCCAAAGTGGAGCTAACGTCCTACAGGTATACTTGTTTCTTCAAGTGAAATAACCAATAATGTAGTGATGATAAACTTTAGAGTCTTATAAGCTATTCAGTGACATCGTTATAATATGGGAATAAAACCATAAGAAAATGCTCTCCTTATTGTAAAGTCGGGATGAAATGATTCACCTTATCTATTGATCTTATTTTGAACTATTCGTCTGTGCACATTTCATTTTTTGACCTCGTATTGTTAATCAAAATGTCTTAACTGGATCTTCCGGTGAAAAGGACCAACTTCTCTCTAGTGATGTATGCAGGATTAGTCCCCACTCTTGTAATCTCACGTTCATCTGCATCAACTTTTGAGTGCCACATCCAATCAACAACCAGTGGGATGAACCAAGTCCCCGCCCTACAGTTTTTCTTTTTCGATGATGTGGATGTACGTCACAATACGGAAGAATAAATCTACTTCCATTTCATTGAGACTTTAAATTGAACTGTACGTCAATTTATTGCTTCATGTAACTTTGTTATTGATGATTTTGAAGAGTTGTATGCTTTCCTGTACAGGTATGCCTTCACAGTTTTGGCAAACATTACAGTGTATGCTGTGGCGTGGCTCTTGTTCCACTTCCAATCCCAACAGACAGAAGACCCATCTATTTCCCAGAATTTGAGCTGGTTTGATGTTCCCACATTCAGAGTGAGCAAATGCAAATATATTCATACTCTTGGTAATGGAGACCAAATTGAAGATATCAGTACTTATGATGTCTATCATAAGCTGAAAACCTTTCAATTCAGAATTAAACGGATAGTCCACTTCAAAATAAAAATTCTGTCATCATTTACTTACCCGAATGTTGCTCCAAAACCTTATGACTTCCTTTTATTGAACATAAAAAAGAGGAATGTTGGTAAACAAATATTGAAGTCCTATTGATATAAAAATACAATGGAAGTCAATGGCAACTGAAACGGTTTGGTTACCAACATTCTTCAAAATATTATCTTCTGTGTTCATTTCTTTAAAATATTGGCATCGTCTTTGTTGTGACAGTATCTGGCGCTCATAGTATGGGCCATTGGTACTGTTACCTCCATTATCTTTCACGTGGGCACTAAGGAAGTCCAGCCTCAGGAGAGTAAAGAGACTGGACAGCCTCAGCCTCCAATCCCCGGCTCTGCCCAGACCTCCGGACCCATGCTCCAGTGGAAACACTGGCTCATCGAGCCTGCCTTCTATCAGGTGATCTCATGGAGACAAAACACACCAACATGCAAAATGCATCACGGACACCACAAATATGTAATAATCTTATAATGAAATTTTCACAATGTGATATTTAATAACAATTAAGGTATATGTTTGTTTTCATCCTCCAGGTTGCCATTTTATATATGTGCACTAGACTGATTGTAAACTTGTCCCAAACGTACATTCCGATGTATCTGACAACCTCCTTATCACTGCCAAAGGTGAAGAACATGACACTTTTCAATATAAACTTGCTAATTGAATTTTGTTAATTGAAATAAAGTTAGACTAAAAAGAAAATGAAAAACATTCACTTAAAAAACTATAATAAATGAAAAGTTCATTTGCAAAAACGAACAAATGCTGCGTAAAAAAAAAATGTACTAACTGCTGTGCGTTATTCTCCACATATAGCACGTTCTGAACCCTAAATACATCGCGAGTTCTCGTTTTACAGCAGAAACCGACAAGCGCCCATGTTGTTTGTGTCCAGTAACCGATAAGGCCGTTTTAGCGAATCAGCGCACAGTGTTCAGGTCAGGTGACAAGGCTTCTGGTCACTTCAAAAAGTTGCTGCCTGAGGGAAGTTTCGTCAAAACTGACTAAAAGTGATTCGAGAATTTATAATTTTGACTCCTACAAGTCCGTGCACACCATACTCATCTTACATGCTGAAACCTTGGAATTATTATTACTTAATCAAAACAACCCAACTGGAGTCTGATATTACTTGGAATGCACAATAAAAAAAAAACATGTTTTGTGAGAATTAATAAAAACGGAGTTGTCTGTTTTTGCAAATGAACTCTTCAAATGTGTGTGTGTGTATATATATATATATATATATATATATATATGTAATAAAAAGAACACTGACATTGAGCACGTTGACGTTTATTGCTTAGGCAAAAACAAACAAAAAAAAAATTACATTAACACAGTGTATTTGTACTTTTACCACATGTACACAATGCCACATGTGTACAGTAAGGCTGGTTTGGGCAGTTCTGGCAGTTCTACAATTGAGCGGAATATGTTCTCATTTTTTTGCAGAACTACATTGCAACTATTCCTCTGGTCATGTATGTCAGTGGGTTGGTGTCTTCTCTGGTTATGAAGCCTGTTAGCAAACGGATCGGCACCTCGGTGAGTTTTCACTGTTTCAATGCTTGATCCAAATGCCGTGAATCAAAATTTCTCATATGTCATTTCTGCCTTTGCAGATGACCTATTTTTTAGGTCTTGTGCCCATAATGGTGTTTTCCTTTTGGGTTTTGGTGGACATAAACATGGGTCCACGGGTTTACGGAGCTGCCGTGCTGCTGGGAGCTGGATCTGCTGTCATTCTGGTCATGTCACTGTCCATGACAGCCAATCTCATCGCAGATCAAACAGTATGTTATGATGATATAAATGCATAAATGTATATCAGGTGATAATTCTTTAACTTGTTTTTGAGCGGCTCTGAACTAAATTCTGAACTAACAAATCAGATGCGCTTTATACAAGTAACTGCTAATCAGCTTGGTGGTTCAGGCTTGTTTAGTCTTATTAAAAATATGCAGGGCTGCAGACTGCGAATAAAACGGTTGCAAATGTGATAAACATGTGCGACAGTGATTGAAAATCGAACATCAATCAGGAAAACTGTTCGTTCACATGTGGTTTTGTCTGACAGTGCTGCAATGAACATAGAACAGACGGAGATGTCCTATTCACGAACAAATTACTTTAATGAACTGGTTCTTTGAAATGAGTCAGTTCAAAACCATTGCTGACATAGATTCCTCATTAACGGCTCTTACTGTGGGTCGCAATGCGTAAGCCATCCGCCATATTGAAACGGTCAAAGTCACTCCATATCTGCAAAAGACTTCAGCAGATGATTTTCATAGGATTTAATCGAAGGCATTAGCGAACACGACATTTAAAAGTTACCAAAGTGTAAAAACTTGCAATATTGAGTTAATTCATAAAAAATCACAAACCACATTCTCACCTGTGAAAGGTTATCTCATTTCTTCGGGAATTTAAATCTCGGCAGTGTTATCTTTGAAAACTCGTTGACTTTTACTGTGATTGACGACAACATCTGATATGTTGACCATTCCAAGATGGTGGACTCTTAGACATCTGCAATCTGCAATCTACATAATATACATATCTATGATTACTAAATTCACAATTGTCAATGAAAAATTAAGGATATACAGTCAAACCAAAAATTATTCAGACATTTTTGATATTTTTGATTTATTTTTTACTAGTGGGTGCAGGACACTATAGTTCATTTATGTAAGTGAGGATAGCAAAATAAAGTAAACTGTCACAATTATACCCAAAAATTCTTCATGCAGTGGACTACCAGTAAAACTGATCAAAATTTGGGATCAAAAATTATTCAGACACTTTGACCTGACCATGTTTTGGTTAAGTGTCATCTGACATTATCAGGATTACTTTTTCTTACAGTTAATCTCTATGTTCTTGTCATATTTTATTTCCATTTTTTTTTTTACACTATAGCGAATAAACTGTTTTAATGTCTGAAATGATAGGCAAAATGTGTCATTTTAGCAATTTGGTAGAAAAAAACTTATTTATTTTATCTCTGGAGCCCTGATGGAACCTCATTTTCAATACACTGGTGGTCAAAATTTTAAATAATTCAGTAAAATACAGTATATTACAATAGAAAACATGTCATATTTTATTGTATTACTATTTTTATTTTAAAATATGATTTGTTCCTGTGATGTAAAGCTGAATTTTCAACAGCCATTTTAAAATATGTCTGTTTCACTTTATTTTTCATCAAATAAATGCAGCCTTGGTGAGCATAAGAGGCTTGTTTTAAAAACATAAAAAATCTTAATCATTCCTGACTTTTCACTGCCAGTGTAGCTCTAACGAAGATCTTTCTTTTAACAGCAAAGCGGTGCTTTTGTGTACGGCGCAATGAGCTTCACTGATAAGGTGGCCAATGGACTTGGAGTCATGATAATACAGTCTTTACATCCCTGTCAGTGAGTACAATCTAGCATCTCCTGACTCCTGACCATAGTGGCTGGGAATGTGGAGTCTTTAAATACCATTCTTGTCTGCAAATACCATCTTGAATGCACAGTAGCTATGATAATCTACGATAATCTACTTGTCTCATTTTAGGACACTATGGTAACTTGTATGCTGCAGTTGGCCTATATGTGTGTGTTTGAGTGTGAAAGTCTAACTATTCATTGTCTCATGTTTGGGTTTCTATTTGGCCTTGTACTTTTTCTCACATTATTTTGCTCTTTATTCACAGCACACTTGACTCTGACTGCAAATGGTTCTATCACAACGTCATGGTGATCGTCACTGCTGGTGTGGCTGCAGTTGCCGCTCTCTGTCTCTCAACCCTTCTCATCTGGCCGATCACAATTCGTCAACGTGAGTCTTGGAATTTTTTGAAACCTACACAAAATGTGTTGTTTAACCACTAAAATCTGGCTCAGCCTGAATGGTTGATGTGATTGCTTGCTATAGCACAAATTCTGACATTTGCTGACATTTGTTCTCTAAAAGGGGAAGTAGATTTTTAGAGAAAACCAGGATGCAAGGAAATTCTGCAGCTGATGTTTAACAACCACTTCACTATAATGGTAACTTAAAGGGATAGTTCACCTTGAAATGAAAATTGTGTCATCATTTAGTCACCCTCATGTCGTTCCAAACCTGTATGAATTTCCTTCTTCTGCTGAACACAAAAGAAGATATTTTGAAGAATGTCACAAAGCAAACAATTGATGAGCCCCATTGACTTCCATAGTATTTTTTGTCCATACTATGGAAGTCAATGGGGCTCATCAACTGTTTGGTTACCCACATTCTTCAAAATATATTATTTTGTGTTCAGCAGAAGAAATGAAATTCATTCAGGTTTGGAACGACATGAGGGTGAGTAAACAAGGACAGAATTTTAATTTTTGGGTGAACAATCCCTTTAATGGTGATTGTATTAAATTATTCAATTTAAATTGATGAAAATTGATGTTTCCCAAAATTAAATAAGTGAAGGGAATTTTATCTAAAAAATAATCACTGTGTATTAATGTTTTGTTACTATCTATTACTAGAGTAACTTGCATGATTTGCATAATGCTTTTCACAATAAATATTAATCAAAAGCAGCATTTTTAAAAATATTTCATTAAAATTTATTAAATATTTAAGTTAAAATGTTAAAAATCATTATGTAAAAACTTTTCTTTTTTCTCCAGCAGCATTTTGTAATAACGATGTACGTCTGATGTTAGACTTTATCCAAGCTTTTCATCTGAAAATATACTTATTTACATTTTCTCTTTTTTCAAATATAGAAAGCAAATATACTTATGACTTTCTCTTTATTCCCATTACAAATCCATTTGTGCCCGTTCAGGTCTAGCGGTCATCAGAGGGCTGATTGGTACACATGACGATGAGACGAGCAGCTATGGAAGCGATGGAAAATTGAACTGACAAGATTCAGTGTTAAAATCTTGAAAACACTCAACATTCAGACCAGGCCGCACTGCAGAGGAAACGACATGTTTCCTTTTGCAACTAACCAGGAACAAGGAAGAGAAGAAAATGTGCTGCTCTGTGGTCACGAGTTCTTTTCTCAGTATTTGGAGATGCGAGTTTCTGCATTGTTTTTCCATTCTGAAGAGGCTCTTTGTGTCGTATTTAAAATATGTCCTCAGGTCTGTCACGTGGAGAGACGACTTAAACAGGACAACAATTATGTGACACATTCAAGATGAGGAAGTTATGAAGCTCTGCTGAAATTTTCCTAAACATTTCAAAAAATTCCACTAGAGATCAGAAACACATCTAGATTGTATAAAACCTTAATGACCTTTTGTATGGGATACAGATACTGAGCATTTTTGAAAGTTTTGCAGATCCTTTTATGCAAAGTGACTTGTTTTATTACAAAGCCAATCTGGAGCAAACTGGAGTTAAATATCCTCATTAGGAGCATAATCTCAAAGTAGCAGTTCTTGATTTGTCTCATCCACTTTGCCATTCATAATCGTAATTTTTTTTTTTATTCGTAATTTTCAATTAAAACATATGTTTGCAGTGAAGCTTGTTTAGCCAGTCAGGCGTGTATTGTTTTGTAAAAGATAACATTTTTCCTACATCTAAAGTTAAGTTGTGCAGCAGGGTTGGTGTCATTCCAGAAACCGTCATCGGCTCTGCATTTACATTCAACATGTCTAGTTTTTAAGCGGTTGTCTTCTCTGCCAAGATAAAACTAGCTTGTCAGCCACATGAATTCTGCTTTGATGTTTTGTGTTCACCTGTGGGGTGTTCGATTGCAGGGCAGTTACATTTTTATCCACTAGAGGGAGACTTGTTAAGGATCTTAGTGCAGTGGTTCTCAACCAGGAGCCCGGGGCCCACTAGGGGGCCTCAGCATGCTTGCAAGGGGGCCGCAGAGTGACTTGAAAGGATTTAAATGAAGACATTATGATTAATATATTCAAATAACCGAACTATACTTTAAATTAAACTTCTAAAAAGCACATCAAATCAAAATGACTGCAATCAACTTTTTTTCTCCCTTTTATTGAAGAACATAGAGTAATTAAAAGATCTGGAATCACAAAATGAATCGTGGTTAATTATTATATCAATACTGTGTTTCTGTTTATAAAAATGTTTTAAAACAAGCAGCTTTGTGATGAATAATTACAGAAATATTGAAAATAACCTCAATATCTTATCTTTAATATTGTGTTTGACATATGGGAGACCTTCGAGTCAAAAAGGTTGAGAACCACTCGTTTAGTCGCACTGCTGTGGATTTTGGAAAGTAAAAATGACTTCTTTTTTTTGTTGACATTGACATTCATCATGTTTCAATTTATGTCCTGGCTACATGATTACAATGTACAGGATCTATACAATTATATGGAGGTCATGGCACATGGATTCTGTCATACACACACAAAAACAAATTGTGCTACAAAAGCTTTTCAAGATTACAGCCCTGCTTCCCTCCTGGAGCTCTGCAGATAGTCCATCAATGCCATTCTGCCGTCGTACCTGAATACACTAGGGTCATAACACTGGGTGGCATTGCCATTTGAAATAAATTTCTGAAACACAAGCAGCAGAAACAAATGCAAAAGCACCCTTTAATTAAAGCAGAGCTGCCTGACTCCTGGGTATCAGCCCACGGTGTGCCAGCAGCAATACCCCCCTTGCAGTCTTTAAACATGCTGCTGTGGGTAATTTGAGGGGCAGGCGTCATCTCCGCCTGTTAGTGTGACCACTAATTGGAGTCTGGACCATGGCCTGTACTTGGATGGAGGCAGAGCGGTGTGAATGATATAAGATTACATCGTGAGGGGAGCAGAGGTAGGGGACTGCCACCCAAGTATACTGGGGTTGCATTATGACTGTATGGAGGGATTCAGAGAGGTTCAGCAAATCACACACAAGCTGCCAAATCCTTCACTTTATATACTTTTATAGATCCGTCATTATAAGTGTGGTTAGAGCGGTTTAGTTATTTTGGTTGCATTTTCCAACAGCATTTAATTTTATTACTATGTGACCCCTTTTGACTTTTTGAACTGAGACATGGAAGACTTCACATTTGCATCTATTACAAATATGACCATGGTAACGATGTTTTGGCCTAAACTGCCAGAGTTCCTGTTCGACCAGCACACAGAGAAGAACTTCATACAAGTTGATAAGTTCATGCTGTCTTTGATATCAAAACATGAGGATCTGATTCCATCAAAGGTCTCTACAACCCAGCTCAGACTAATCAATGTAATCTACATTGATCTATTGAGGTTTTCTGACAGCAGAAAAACTAGCGATCAGGTGTTTTCAAATCGGGTGTTGGGTGTATTACGTGAACAGATTAGTTTTTTGATGTCACGAGTGAAGTAATGCATGCATTACAAGTTTCATGCATTATGTAATAAGATGACTTTTTTTGATGTAACTAGTAAAGAAATACAATACAAGTAATTGGCATCAAGTTATCATGATTACTTTTTGATGTCACCAGTAATGCACCGCATTACAAGTAACATATGAAGGAATCAGATTACTTTTTTGACGTAACTGCAAATTAAGGTCTAGTAACACAAATAAAAAATTTTTTACAGCCAAACAAGTTACTGCAGAAGATATATTTTCAAGAACAAGTAATAGTATGAACTGTAGCTGAAATATAGCTAATGATGCATGATTAGTGGACAGATGATTAATCAGAATTTCCTCCCAATCTAAAATCAATACTTGTCAAAAACAATGAAATTACCCTTTAGCTCCAAGGATAGAAGGACTGGATGGATATTCCAGAGCCACTTTGCATTTCTGACTGGCCATCGGCCATTTTGGTTTGGAGAAGGAAAAGTCACATTCGAGGCTTGCCACTTGGTGGCAGTGTATAGAACGATGCATTGGAGTCCACTGTAGTGGTTGATGTGCAACTATGCCATCAAAACCGTAGACATAATAAATACATTTATTATGTCTATGACCAAAACCCATGCATACGCAAGAAAATAGCTTTTTAATAGCTGTCCCCTATAGTGACCTCTATATGCGTGAAAAGTAAACAAGGCATTTTCAAATAGGCCTACCAAGGTTGTTTGGCACATTTTCATTCTTTTTTAATATCTTTGGAGGAACAAATGTTATGAGTTTGGCTGGAATTCTATGGTTACCATGGTAATGTTTGAGAATAAGTATTTAAAAACGAGAACGTCTTCCACGTTTTTTTCGTGGATTTGGCTGGAGGGACGGAGAGGATGTCATTGTCTATTATATTCTTCTTCTAAACTGGACACTACCAAAAAAACTGTCCTACCAGCGTTCAAATTACAACGAGCATGTTATATTCGCATATAAACAGAAACTTGACATTTAGCGCTGCTGTGGCACAACACCATGTCAACCATTCAGAACTCTATTTAAAACTCTAAAACTGTATATTTAAATGTTCGTCGTCCTTTGTTTTCATATTGATATTCCAGTAAATGTATGATTTATTTTCTTCCCATGGCTGAAAATGATATGTAACCAAACCCATTTCATTCCTCAGGAAGTTTGACAAGCTGACTTCGTGAAATGCCAAGTTCAACGTGCACTTACAACTTCACTGTCAAATATGATATGATAAAAATGAATATATTCGAATATACTAGGCAATAATCAATATTATTAGGCAAGCCCTAATAAACACTAATAATAAGCTATAACAAGTCCTACTCTGTCTATATTGTTTAGACAGATATTCTATAGTAAAAAACAAAAAAACAATTCATCACCTTCATGAAAGTGGTCGGCTTCGACTTTTCTGGTTATGAAAAGTCACTGGACATGGAAGGTAGACTACGTTGAAGCGCAAGTGCTGTAATCATTTTATTATAAAGTAAATGATAAAACAACTTACTGTTTTATTTAAAACGTCTTCAATATAGTTGACGCTAGCTAGGCAAGTTGTTTATGTTTGACAACCTACATTGTTAAGTTGTTCCACGTTAGTTGAGTTTTATAATTAATGTATAAATTAGAGTAAATCTTGAATCAGATACTACATCTGAAAATCGTTATAGTGTATAATGGTATAATTATAGTAGGTGACTCATGGGTCCAGGTCAGGAAGTTTGACTGAATATCATTGGAATGCTCATTGCTCATCAACCAGGTGAGACTCAAATCCACAATCCCAAAACTTTATTATTTAAATCATGTGCCCTCCATATCTCTAATCAAAATAACTTGCCCTGCTTTCTAGCAATGACATCTCTTCTCTGATGACGCGTTTACTGGCTTGAGGGCGGGACAACCTGTCACTCAAATGACATCACAGCAACAAGAAACCACAAAGATCCAATAAATTCCTGATAGACAAAAAGTCCCACCCTACAGTTTTTCTTGTTTGAGAAGTCGTTTCACTCAAATGTATCACAATGGGGAAGAAAAGACTATCGCAACTTCTGTTTCATGCCAGCTTTAAGGCTATGTCTGGCAGCAAACAAATACAGAAATACACTATGGGCTTTGCAAGTTTGCTTATATCCTCTCCTTCAAAAATCATTTCTAAAGGCTTTTTGTCTCTGCACGGGGAACATGTGGGCATTTGATGGGTCCTTGCAGAGTGACTCTGCAGTTTCACCGCACACTCTCCTTCAAAAATCATGAAAAACCTTTAAGAGAAGGCAATTAGAGAGAGGAAAAGGTTACTGGCAAAGAGCATGTGATTATTGTCAGAATAAGGATAGATCACGAATCATTGTGGATGACCAAAGAATGTACATGAGTGAGGTTTCCAGCCCCCAGCTGGGATGGAGGCCTAGCTTGAACCTGTTGGAACTGGATTAGAATTCGTCAAGGATTAGCTGCTGTTTTGACTTTCAGTGCTGGTTTTTTGGTGTCACCCATGATTCATTTCACACAGACCTCATTTGCCATGATCGCGTAGCAGAGGCCGATGTGCCATGATAGATCATTTGTAAACAAGCAGGGCCAAGTCATTATTGACAGCAATGCATAAACAACAGCAGCATTTAGCCAAATCTGATGCAGTGACTACACTATCATTTCGGTTAGTCAAAATGACATTTTTGTCTGAGGTTTGCTCTTTGTCCATTGTTATGCCCTTTTCTAAAGTCCAGAGAGTGAGTATGGTTCATGTGGTTCGTTTTTGCATCACAGAGAGCTCTGTTTTCTCCTGCATGCTGGATGCGAGTTGAAGTGTCTGACCCAATATCCCGTCCTTACAAAATTGTGGTTGGCCAACTGCCCTGGTTGGAATAAAAGTCAGTAGTATTATTATGTTCTTTGGAGTCGAACAAGCCTCTAAAAAAACAAGTTATTTGTTGTTCTGAATTTCCCGTTTCTGACACTCGAAGATAAAGAATACAGTACATATTGTTATTCAGTGGCCAAGCAGAATTTTTGGAGAGCAGATAGATTCCAACAGCACTGGGAGTTTTCAGTGTTTATTTCACTCCTCTTGGCTTTGTTTGTTCTAGACGAACCCGTAGACTGTTTATTAGCGGTGGGTCTTTTTCGGACACTTTTTGCAGGTTACATCTTTATGGCAGTTGGTGTAACTGACTTTATAAGTGACGCGTTAAGAAAATGATTAATTCAGCTGATTCATTAGAAACACTGGTTCATTCAGGAATAAAACAAGTAGGCCTAACTCTTTAGGGGCGAGTCATTGATTCATTCACTCAACCGATTTGTTCAGAAAAACTGATTTGTTCTGGAACTAAACACTACTACTGTGTGATATTGGGAGAGGTGCAACCGTTCATTCTGTCGTGACTTCGTCAGGCGGAGAAAAAATAGACAGTAAAGTAACTGACAATATTCAGTGACATCCCAATATGTAAATTATTCAGTATTTTAGTTCTAATAGGGTATATTGAATTGTGGTATAAAATTTATTTAAAGATCAGCATGGCTGGGATTGCCTTCGATCTCCTGACTATGCAGCATTCTTGCTCCTTTCATATCATATATATATATATATATATATATTTGTTTTTTATTTTTATTTTTTTTCTTGAAAAAGTCACACCCTGTCTACACCGGACGCAAATTGTCATATCAAAAAGAGGAACTATAACCCATTAAAATGAATGACGCTATGATCTGGATTCGTTTCGCCTTGCCTTGTCGCTGACATTCAACGGACATTCAACGTTTTGACATACTACCCACGTTTCTCGCTATACTTTGAACAATATGTCAAAGGTTATCTATTTTGAAAGTTCGCTTTGATGCGAATGAATATTAATTTGCAGATGTTTAATTTTTAATTGTGATGTTCAAATTTGTTGCATTTTCTCGCAATTTCTAAACCTCTTTTAATATTTTTTAATTATTTAAATTTTTCGACTTGTACCATAATAGTTTTCCAGTCACCTAAAAATTTTGGATTTCTTGTGATGCTTTTTCCATTTTTTCTTCGTTCGGTTATAGTACTAAATTTTGTCACATGCTGTGTTCACGCCAGGTCGTAATTACCGTAATTTCAAGATGACACACCTGACGTTCTACTCGGAACTGTTCACATGAAACTATGCGTTTTTATGGCAGCGCTATCAATGCCTAAATGAATCTGCAGATGGTGCAGCAGTCACGTTGTGCAAGTAGGAGCTCTCCAAAAATTCACAGGTTACAAATCGTAATTACAAGCTCGACGAGGATGTGAATGCTTTTTACAAGTTTAAATCTTGTAATTACGATAATTATGACATTGTGAGAATGCACCTCTATTAATAGGCCTTGTAATATTCACATTATTATATCCACTCATGTAATATCCACCTTATTTTGTAACATGGAAGTAAGCACATTTTTTTATGCGTGCGACGTCTGATTCTTTAATGGAAGCAAATAACATCAGAAGTCATTCATATTAAGGTTATAAATGTCCGCCCCCACTCTTTCGTGAAAAATAAGGTGGATAGTAATATATTTAATTTAAAGGGGACTTTTGACACTTAATCCTTTGATGCATGATAAAAACAAAAATTCCAAAATTAAAAAAAGGAAAAGAAAAAGCAAGTAAACCAAACAAACACTTCCCACATGTCCCCCACACTCACTCAGCACTCCTGTGGCCAAGCAAGGGCCGGACTTCTCATTGCCATGTGGTTGATGGGGGAAAAAAAACAAAAAAACATTTTAATTTCCAAATTCTTGCAAGAAAAAAAAAATCTTCTCCCAGCAATGTTTTCTATTCAGCTCTGTGAGAATCAAAGATGATGAAGAGGACAGAATCAGTTGGGCTGTCTTGGTTGCCAGCTGTGTGGTCTCAAAGCGGGAGATTCACTGCTGTATGAAGACGGGGCTTCTACAACTCTCCAACACACAGCCGTAAAGATAGGAAACTTGTGATTGAACAAGGTCAAAAGAAAAAAAAAAAAAAGCCTGTTGATGTTGGATGACATCATTGTGGCCAGGTCTCGACGTAGGATTGACTTTTTGTTGTTCAAGTGGGTGTGTGAGCGACCTGCTGAGCTTGTCAGAAAATAGCATGTTTGAACGCTGCACACTACGTATGTTCTGCTCATAATCTCATACGATTTTTTGGCATCATCTCCCAATTTCTCCATACATGTGCTTTATTAAACGAAAGCCGTGCGGTTTTGTGTGAGTGTGTGACTGTTAACACAGCTGGCATTAGCTGGTCTGTCTAGCAGCCGGTGGTGGTGGTGGTGGTGATGTGGTCTGGGTGTATGCATGGTCTGCTCAGAGAGTGTGGACTCTTGAGTGGGAACTGTTGTCGAAGTCTTAATCCTTTAGGTCTCACCCTCATGCTCTCTCTCTCTCTCTCTCTCTGTCCCTCTAAACTGTCCAGTCTCTCTCTGTGCCACACAGGGAGGTAAAGATGAGAGCAAGAAAGAGGCAGCTGAGGAGGATTTGCACTTCTGTTCCTCTTGTTTCTCCTGTTTGGCTGAGTTTGGGACCGCTCTGAGAACATCCACATCTCCCTTTTCTCTCTCTCTCTCGATTCCTGTATCTGCCTCTCTTTATGGAGCTCCCCAGCATCACACACACGAGTGGCAACGCGGCAGAGAATGCCGTGAAATGGCAGCTGTGTTATGATATGACAGCCAAGACGTGGTGGATGGTGAGTGTCATTATTTAACCTACTTTAAAGAAACTTCAAACTAACCGGCTTTAACATGTTCAACCTGTTGCACATTTTGCATATATATCTCTTTTGTACATCAGTCATGACGTAATTGGCTGCAGAGCAATTGTTTGAGGGGTCTGACGTGTTGTTTGTAGTGTGGTGAGCAGGTGACCTCAGATGACTTTGGATATATAGCTGAGCGCTATGTTGTTGGGTGGAAGCTTGTGTGAATTATTTTATTTTTGCTTTAGCATGTTCTATGAAACTGCAAGACATTTGTTGGTCTTTTACTAAAATTCTTTGACATTGTTGGAAATTTTCTGGATTAAAAAATTATTTTAATTAAATTGAATAAATAAAAATGTATAATTTAATATTTTATAAATAGTAAAATATTGCATTTAAATGAATAATAAATAAACAAAGTAGATATCATTTGACTTTGTAGATTTCCATTAAAAATTATTCCTTTTTTACGTTCTTTTACTTCTCTCTCTTTTTCAAGCTCATTTTTTTTAAAGGTTATCAAACCTTTTTTTTTTCTTGAATTGAAGGCACGGCTTTGACTTATCTGATATATTATACAGTGCTTTGTTGTAATGATTGTAAAATGACATGTGGCATTAAATCAAGCTATTTTGAAGCAGAAATATCATTTGAATAGCGCAATATGTACAGCTCCTGTTCTTCATGGGCTGATTTTGTTAGTTTCACATTTTCATTAACACATGAAGTTGTTTAAACTTCATTCCGTCCACGTGTTTTATTTCACATGCTTTGTGTTTTAGCTTATCCTAACGTGTTCTCCAGAGTTGGAGAGCTCTTTTCTTCTCTCAGCCAGTTTCTGTTGGAAAACTCTTTGTTTGTTCAGTGTTCAAGTCTTCGGTTTTGCTTATTTATTCATCGATAATGGATTGATTCTGTTCCCTGTTTCGCCTCTGTTATAACAAAAGTGATTGCCCACCCTTTATCCTTCTCTCGCTTGCTTTCTTCCTCTCTGTTCTCCCTCCTTTTCACTCTTTACTGCGTTAGCCACCCACACTTTTGTTTAAATTAACTTGGCAATTAACATTTGCTATGAGCCTTTACTAATAACTAATCACAAATGAAGGGCTTTGATTGTTTGTCAAGCCCAGTTTGAGAAATGACCTTGCTCTCGGAGCCGGTGTTTCACACATGTTCTCGCTCATTCACCTCATGCTTTGATCCTTCTTGTAAGATTTACTCGTTCGGTTCCATACGTACCCCAAAACTTTCTCTGTAAAAGAGTTTTTTCACAGTTCATTTACTTAAAATAATAAAATCTGTTGTTCTTTATACCTTTATACAGTATGATTAGACATTCTAGCAAACTATTTATTGCTCTCTATTTTATAACACATCTTCAGTGTATCATACAGTTGCATTAGGCTGCTTGTTAAGACTGTATCAGGTGTAAAGCATAGAAATGCATATGAGTGTTGAATGCACATGCAACATTGTGATGTTTTTTTGACTCAGAAGGGCCCAGCTCAAGACATGTGGGTGGGTTACACATGTTGTGCTGTTGTAGCCACAACCTTTTGAAATCACATCTGACAAGCGGAAAATGAAAATCAACTACAACAGAGAGAAGCAAAAATGTTTTCAAGTGATTGCAATTCATCTTCTGTTTTCTTTCTTTTCTTTTTTTTTTGTGCATTTTACGTGTGGGTGGAGGAGTCTATGCTTGCTTTGCTGCTCTATAGACTGGCTTTTCATAGTAACCTCAATGCTGGAGGTCTTTCATATATATATATATATATATATATATATATATATATATATATATATATATGTATATAAAACCTTTCTGTAGATTTATGAGCGTGCATATGCGTGACATGTAAACCTGTGGGTTTCTTAAATGATCAGGTGTGTGGCACTTTGCAGCTCACGAACAATCATTTTCTTCACTATAGTGTAGCTCAGAAACCAAATATTCTTCTAGTTTGGGTACTGTCAAATCTGATTTCCTTCCTACACACGAAATAAGAGGGAGGGGAGAAAAAACTTAATCAAAGGAACATCTCCGAATTTGGGATTTCCTTAAGTAGGGCCTAAATTGTGCAGAGGAGATTAGGTTTGGCTAATGGGGTTTTTGAATTAAATACAAACATGGTTACAACTTAGTTGGACTTTTGCAGAATTACACTTCAGCTAAAGCTCAGGGTAAATCAAACTTTTGGGTTTTAAACAGCCCATGCTTTTAGAACAATCTCAGATTTTATTGGGAAGAGCCATTACCAGCCACTATCTCTGGTTTTCTTGTGGCTTAAAGGGATTGTTCACTCAAAAATTTAAATTTTGTCATCGTTTACTCATGTTGTTCCAAATCTTTCTTCTGTGGAAGACAAAAAAAGGTGATTTGACAGAAAAATATGTCTTAAGTGTTTTTTTTCATCCACACAGAAAAAAAAAAAAAAAAGATTTACGCAATTTAATTAATAGTAAAATTCCATCAAATTGAGTTAAATATTCTTTATGCAGTTTAATTGTATGATTGATTAAGAATTGTTCAATTATTCAATTAAATTGCGTAAGGATTATTCAATTCAATACAATGAAAGTCAAAACAACATTGGACCCCACTGACTTTAACTGTAGGGACAAAAACATTTGGAATAACTTTAATGATTTTTACTAAATGATTTTTCCCATTAAGAAAAATCTATTTATTTTTTGTTAATTACTGGCTCAAGTGCTTTATTGGTAGCCTGCAAAGGTGTAGAAAAGGATAAAATCATTTAAATACTCAATTTTGTGCAGTAAATGTATCAGCTCTTAGATTGTCTTGTTGAGCAGAACTTGTGTTTGCTGCCATGCTTGAGGTCTGCCATAGTGACGATGTGGTGACACGCGTATTCAGGCTTACATCAGCATGGCACGTATTGCGAATACCAGTATGCGTAACACTTTAGACTTAACAGGAAGTACGCCTCAGGGTTGTACCGCCAAACCCCATTAAACAGCAAAGTTTGATGGTAACTCAAAACAGAGAAGAAGGCAAAATTTGTACCAGAGCCCATGAATCTTTCCCCCGTAGTGATTTCTACAGCATGAGAGTGGGACAGCTCGGGGGTTGTGGTTCCAGCCCGTGACTTCAGACGTCTGGAAACTGACATGAATCATTCCCAGCAGTAGAGAGAGCAGAGAGGCTAAAATTAGAGAGAATGGTCATTGAGGAGACGCACTAACAGCCCTCACAGATGTAGCCAGTCAGTACCGGCTGAGCCGCCCGGACAGAGGTGGGAGGGTGTATTCCCCCGGGCATTTGCAAGTTTCTTTAGCCATTTACCATATTTGGGATCATGTGATCTATGACTTTAGGTGTACAGGTGTAGATGAACCAGTATTACTGTGGCTGTACAATGGTACAATGATGGTATCAGATGCTAATACCATGGTATTTCAATATATACTATGACAATGAATGATTGCCATATTCATACACCATGGTATTTACACCATACTCCAAATTCATAGAACACAATGGTATTACCATGATACCACATCAAAAAACTTGGAAATACCATGATACTTTTTCCTGTCTTAACAATTTTATTACAATTAAAGAAATCGCCCACCCAAAATTAAAGAGTTAGTTCACCAAAAAATGAAAATTCTGTCATCAATTACTCACCCTCATGTCATTCCAAACCCGTAAAAAATTCATTCATCTTTGGAACACAAATCAAGATATTTTTGATGAAATCCGAGAGCTCTCTTGACTCCTCCATAGACAGCAATTCAATCACCACTTTCAAGGCCCAGAAAGGTGGTAAGGAAATTGTTCAAATAGTCCATGTGACTACAACGGTTCAACCTTAATTTTTATGAAGGGATGAGACTACTTTGCAGTATTCTCGAACACAGTGCAGTGCTTCCGGGTTCTGCATCAGAATGCCGACTCATTATTAGTCGTGCTGCTCTCGTGAACAGCGTCGCCCAATACTGAATCGGCATTCTGATGTAGAACCAAGAAGCACTGCACTGTGTTTACTACGTCAACAGCGTAGAAGAGTGACAGGGAAGAGAAGAAATTGTTGAATAACATTGTTATTTTTGTTTTGTTTTCGCAAACAAAAAGTATTCTCGTTGCTTCATAAAAGGTTGAACCATGTGGACTATTTAAACCGTGTCTTTACTACCTTTCTGGGCCTTGAAAGTGGTCTATAGAGGGTTCAAGAGAGCTCTCGGATTTCATCAAAAATATCTTAATTTGTCTTCTGAAGATGAACGAAGGTCTAACAGGTTTGAAACAACATGAGGGAGAGTAATTAATGACAGAATTTTCATTTTTGCGTGAACTAACCCTTTAAATGTATCGTTTATTCACCCTCATGTTGTTCCAAAACCATATTATTGACTTATTGAACAGAAGAAAAAACAAAATCTTGGGCTGTCAAGCTCAATAAGTTACAAAAGGTCATTATTCATTAATGATTTTCCCCTCAACTTTAGTGTTCAGTTCTCATTTGTATGATTTGAATTTGCTAATATGTATGTGCATACAAGTCAAACAGGTTTAGAATGGCATGAGTGTGAGTAAATGAAAACATAATTTTAATTTTTGGTCTATTCTATAAATACAGCTCGTCTCAGTTCTGCTCATAAATTTACAAAATCCTTGCAGAGTATGTAAGATAATATTAACAAAATAAGAGGGATCATAAAGATTGCGTGTTTTTATGCTGCTCTAAAAAGCTGTTTTCATCACTTAACAGGTGTTGACATATAATCCACAGGACAAAATAACTACCAAATAATCCTCCAGGTCCTGCGCATACTTTGCTTTTGGTATTTATTTTTCAGAATAACCTCTCAGAAGCTACATAAGATAATGACATGTTTTCCCCAAAGACAAAATAAGTACAATTTACCATCCAATTCCAAGTCTTAATGCACATTCTGCAAGGGGTATGTCAATTTATGAGCAGAACTGTAACTCCTGCAACTGTATTGCAACTAAATGAAGTCTTAATGCCTCACAATTAAACATTTCCTGTCATGCCAAGTGGATCTTAAAGCTTTAGTGCTCATCTCTTAATGAGCTGCAAAGCAGAGGCACTGAAAAAGCAATCTTAAGGTCCCGGATAATCCACCACCTCAAAAAAATGAAAATATTTTGTTTTGCATTTTGCACGCCAGTTGTCCAGTATAATCCTGACACCATCTGTGACAGGGGATCATCAGCTGCATTCGATGTTGTGTCTTCTCTCTCAGCCTTTTGGTCATCAATGCTTTGCTTCAATCTACTTGATTCAACATGCAGTACATAATATGTTGATACTTTAAACTGTGAAAAAATCCATATCACTAATATGTATAGTATATACAATATTCTGTTTAGGCTGAAATATTACATGTCACCACAAGGGGGAGACAAAGCGTTGCTTTTTGGTTTGTCTGGTGTAGATATGTCAGCTATTTCTCCAGATTTCAGAGAATGGGGAAAATATGTTGTACTATAGCAAATTTACTCAAATTACCAGTCTTAGGTTGATTTAAATGATTAATTAGTGAAAGGAGAAAATGTCATTGCATTTATGGTTTGATTTACTTTTCGCCAATATTTATTAACTTATTCTGTGAAGAATTAATATTCTATGACTGCACTACAGGTACTTTCCGTTGTCTCACATTATTCTTTTGTTTTATTCATAACAAATCCAACCAGTCTACTCTATCCAAGGCACCCAGTAACTGGACAGAGTCCCAACCCTAAACACAGCAGCTTCAAGCCAAACCTCATGCATCATCTTTGTACTTCTGTAAACATGTGGCATGTAACATTGTTTATCTGTGTTGGAAAATGGAATTAAGCTTTGAGGTGTGTCCAAAACTGAAATACAAAGCACATGAAAATGATTCATATAGTTGGGATAAAGGACAACACCACAGATACACATCTGTAAAGGGTCAAACATATCATATTGCTTTCTTTTTTTGTTTTCCGTCATTTAACCTTCACCACAATTGAACAGAATGTTTGTGTGACGTAAAGCTGTTAGGTCATAATAACAATTTACATTTTATTAGAATTGAATAGGGGCTATTGCCTTGAACCAATTAGATCTGGAGTTTCTTAAGTCAAATAGCTCACTTCAAAAGTTAGTCAGTTAGCGCATTTTTAGCTTGTGTGATAATATCACAACGTCTAAGTAGTTTTCCAGAGGGTTTTGCGTAAGCTTCCTGTGGATACTAGTGTATAATCTTTAAAGATGTTTGTAACCAGTTAAATATGTTAAATTTGCTTAATGCAATATTGTTCAACCAAAATTAAAATTCTGTCATCATTTACTCATCCTTTGTGTCATTCCAAACATGTAAGATTTGTTTTCTTTTTTGGAAGAGAAAAAGAGAAAAGTGTTTCCCCTATGTACAATATAAACAAAACAATGAAAAGAACATTGGATCACAGTTCTTCATGAATGTCACAAGCTTGGAACGAGGTTGAGTAAATCATGACATATTTTGAGTGAACTATCCCTTTAAAGGGTTAAAAGTTAGTTCATGTGTGTTACTCACCCTCTTGTTCCAAACCCCCAAGACTTTTGGTCATCTTCAGAACACAAATCAAGATCGTTTTTCAAGATCTGAGAGCTTTTGTCCCTCCATTGACAGCCTACACAATCCCATGTTCAAGCCCCAGAAAGTTAGTAAAGACATTATAAAAGTAATCCATGTGACTCCAGTGATTTAACCAATATTTTTTTTTACTGTGTGCAAAAAAAAAACACAACTGACCAATTTATTTACAAAATATTAATTTATAATGCACGTGCGAATTGAGTTTACGTAAGAGCAAAGCCGAAAAAGGGATAAACACTGCCGTACACAGGGAAGGAGAAAATAATGGGAAAAACATCGCAGTACGCAGGGAAGGAGACTAGAGGCTGTTTTTTATGGATGTAAATGGCTTCACTATGCTGAATAAACTGCTTTTGTGAGGAAATAGGTAATCATTTAATAACTCGACAGACCATCAGCTAATCTTCAATATGTTTGCTCTTGTTTTGAGTTTTCTTCGAGTTTTTCTTCGTTTGGTTATCAAGGCACTCGTGATCCAATTTAGCCGTTACGCTTTTTCCAGTGGTGGAGCCACTCCCACTCACAATAATAAGACGCGCGTGTTCACAAGAGCACCACGGCACATCCGTGTTGTGTTGACAAGAGAGCAGAGATTGCATGAACATGCGTTGAAGATTAATAATGGCTAATAATGATTCATTTATAAGTGGTAAATTATTTTTTTTTTTTGTGCAAGCAAAGCACTCGTGTCACTTCATAAAACTGAGATGAAACCACTGGAGTCACATGATTACTTTGATGATGTCTTTACTACCATTCTAGGGCTTGAAAAGTAGTTGCAAGGACAGAAAGCTCTCAGATTTCATTACAAAGATCTCCATTTGTATTCTGAAGATGAACAAAAGTCTTTCTTGGAATGATTAATGACAAAATGTTCATTTTTGAGTGAACTAACCCTTTAAGCATCTTAACAATGTATGCAAAAACTGCTATACACACATGCAGTTTCATACAATATGTAGAGGTCCCTGTTCCATCTCTTTATCCAGTAAGGGAAAGGAAAACTTGAAAAAGGTTGATTTTATTTCCTATAATTGTCAATTTTATTCTGACTCCCATACCAAGCCATTTTCATGACTCAAATATCAGCAGCTAATCTCTTCTAAATGTAATATATATCATTCAATTAATGAAGAGATCATTAGTGATAGCTGCTTTGCTGTAGAATATGTGCACTTGTCCCAAGGTCTTGACATGTGCTAACTAATCTGCATGTAATTAGAGTTCTTGGACTCTGCTGCAGGGTGCCGGGTCATTAGCTTATCACAGCATAATCACTAGCAAATTACTGCGGTGTAATCATTTTCTAATAGCCATTAGTGGAGTCCCGCAGAGGATTTGGTGATTAATTTCTAACATTATGCAAATGGTGGATATTTGATGCTGAGCAAAGCTCTTTTCTCAGCATCAGACTGTCTTGTTCATGGCTGCTCCATGAATCATGAATCATGTCATCTACTGTATTATGGATCCGTGTGTTGTCTCTGTCAATTAAGGCTGGAGGTTTTGCCATCAGCTTTGTGTACACCATTGATTACTTTTGTTGCGCATATTTTTGTACATTGGCTGCTTTCTCGTTCTCAACAATAGCACTTTATAAAATCCGGTGTGAACGGAATTACACAACTTTTAGTAAACGTTGTGCCCCCCCCCCCCCCATCACAAATAAAAAACAAACTATACAGTTTGTAGATATTTAAATGCTCTTTATTTTAAGTCACCATGGAAAGAAAATGGACAATTCTATTTTTTTTATGCATTATTGCAGCATTTATTGCACTGGGGCGAGGGCGGGACAATCTGTCACTCACATGACATCACAGCAATAGCAAACGTTAACGATCCAATCAGTTCCCTAGACAAAACGAATTCAGTGCTCATTTACACAAGGTGTCAAGCAGTGATTGGCCAGACTCATTTTTATCAATGATGATGTAATATTAAGTCTTCCTAGTAAAACTTTCATTTCAATTGGAACTTCATGGTTGTCTAGCGGTTTTTATGTTTTAATTCATGATATATTTGTGCAAATAATGATGGTACTTACATTTTGCCGATGTACTGTCCAATACGGTTCCTATAGAGAATGTGAACCTACGTTGCGCCCCGTTGCATGCTGGGGTGGCGTTGCCATTAAGAGGGTCGCAATCTGCTACTGATGCTGAAATACCGATACCTGCTTACCAACGAGGCTGTAAACGCAGGCTGAACTTACCTTTTCAGCATGATGACATTTAATATCCCCAACAGCCTCTGTAGTAGCCACTTGTTAGCAACTGCCTTTTTCAAGGCATGTAACAGTTTTTTAAAAAATAATCGGTGTGGTTATACTGATGTATTTTATTTTGTAGAATAAAATGTGGAAGTGTCTTGATCTTGTGTTCACCACAGACCTTATTTCAGCCATTTAACCAAAAACCCACTGACTTCGGGATGATGGAACCAGAAGTACTAAAATGCTAACTTGTGTCCGGGTTTTGACCTACAAGTCACTATTAAGGTAACTAAGCAGAAATAAAAAACAAAAACTAGAATCGAATAGTAATCTTCATTAATTTGATTTTTTTTCTTCATTAATCCATTGGAGCCAACCAACCCCTGTGACACTGAATGTTTTAGTACTGCAAGATGGCTGCACCCTTGCCACAAAAGCTATAACAAAAAGAAGAAATCAATTTACTAAATGTTCATTTGACTGACTGCTTCATTTCCACTTTAATGCACTGTTGCTATGGCTATTCCACACGGACATTTATTTAGCACACTAAATATGGGCTACTGAAATATTGTTTAGATATATATATATATATATATATAGGTTATGAGTAAAAGGAATACGTAATTAAAATACACCATGAACATTTTTTACTCCCCTCATTTGCACCCTGAAAATGTATCATTTATTAAAATGCACAGTGAGAGTGAGGCTGACTTGATTTGAACCACTTGTTTTTTATAGAATTGCTTGGCTTTCACCTGAAGGTGACTGTGATATACCACAAATGATTCGAAATGGGAAAATTATGCACAATTTGCACTTATTAAGAATTCAGATGGCAAGAGCAGTGAAAGAAAAGTTGTTCCTCTTTGAGAAGAAGGTGCAAAGTCTTGGCAGTGGATTGCATGCCTTGGATCTGTGTCTTGAGAGAGTTTCCAGACGCTTTCCCCTCCCCCTCTCATTTTGCAGTAGTTTGGAAAAGTGAAGCTGGATTGGAGACTCGGATTTGCCTTGGGCAGTATATATGCGTCTCTGTGGAGCAGGCCAATCATGCATTACATCCACATGTGATTTCATGACATAGAAACAGCCACAACAAGGCAAAGTCCACATGTGCTAAGAGTCTTTACTGCAACTACAATGATGCCATTTGAGGAAGGGAAAGAGAATAAAAATATATATGACATGTTAGATCTGCAAGTCACTTAACAGCAGTTAAATAGGAAACTACCAGCCATTAGATGTATTTTATTTACTTTAGAAATAAGAACCATTGTAAGTATTGTGGCTGAGATGCTTCTTTGGGGTTAAACATATCCACACTTTATTTATTGTACACTGCAGTACTTCCATCTCACCACTAGTAGGAGTATGGCACTGTTTTTATTCACGGAACACTTGATAGAGACAGTAATTGATACCTATCTCATCTGTAATACTGCCTGAACCAACTGTTACAACTCTACATATATAGCCAAAATGATATAACACAGTTTATTTTTTAAACAAAAAGGAGCAATTTATCATTTCTTAGGTAGGATATATCACAGATAAATTATATATGACTTGTAGTTAGAGACCATAAATCCACCCAACAGAATCAGGATCAATCCCAATAATAAGAATTAACTAAATATAATTTTTGGTAATCATCTCTCTATGAGCTTTGGAACGCTTTCCACAAAACAATATCACAACCGTTTTTGGTCTGCCCTCTTGGATGTCCTCCTTTATGTGTCAGAACGATTACTTAGCCACAGGATGTTTTTTTTTTTTTTTTTTTTTTTTTTTAGAGATTATGTTCTTAAGTGCTCGGGTGAGTTAAGAGGCTAAAAACAGACCAACTACGTCTCCACCAAACATTTTATAACATGGTGTGGATGACATATGATCTATCAACTCTCACATCAACAAAACAAACCTGTGCAGTTCATCTAGCTGTGAAATTTTTGAAAGTTTACTTCTCATGACACAAACAGAAAACGAGGAAAGAGAAGGGGTTGATTCCTTTTATCACTTGGTTTCTCTAATGAACTGTTTAGTAATGTTCCCCTCACCATTTTACTTTGTCCAAGTGTCCAAGCCAGCTTTATACCTGTCCTGTACAACAATACACCACTACATGGGTATATTTTATATTTTTAGATTGAATCGCCCATTTTGAGGAGAATCCAAATGTCAAATCATTCCTATATTTTTCATTTCATACAAGTTAATCTGCCATTTGTGATCTCAATAAAAATAAATTACATTGGCATCTGGCATATATTGGTGTACTTATTTAGACTTGTTTAGATGTAAATTACCATTCTGGCATACAATTAGAATATAATTTCATTATACATTCTTGTTGTATAGGAGCATTACACTTTCATTTCTATTTAAAACTTCAAACTTTCACTTTGGAGAGATGATTTGGCACCTGTGGGCAGCAAGTGCTGGTCTTTTATGCAGTCTTCCACACTTCTCTGGATTAAATGCCTGTTGTTGTTTTTTTAACTTTCAGATTTTGTGTGTGGGAAGCCTGTACATGTGCCTTGTGTGTGTTCTGACCATATATACTGGGAATTGCAGGCCTATGTGCTCTAGTAGTCATAACAATATATTATATAAGACTAGATTGTAATTAACGCATGTCATCGGAAGATCAGCCCCGACATGTTTTTCAGTGCATTTAAAATAAGCCAAAATGTCATTTAGATCTATAAATAAAGTAAAAATATTTAAGACAAAATCTGTTTGTTTTCATAGAGAGGAGCAGAAAAACACAGAAGTTTTGTGGGTGAAACAAAAACGCTAGCATGGGGAATGAAGCGCCCCAAAATACGCCAACAAACACACGAGGACATGTGGATTTTGGAGTCTTGTTTTAAAAGAGCAAAACTTATTTAGATTCTTTAAAATAACATTTAAGATGTCAAAAAAAAAAAAAAATTGAACAGAGCTTATATAGGTAGCAACTATATTTAAGTCCATTTATTTTACTATGCGGACGAAAAGTTATTTCAATTAAAGAATAAAGTAAAACTAAAATAAAGTGTATTTTATTTAGTTTTATTTATGTTAAAATAATTATGGTAACAGCGAACTATACCACACTATTTCACTTGAGTTAAAATATTATATTTAAATATACAGCTAAACGCTCGAATTTAAAATGATGAATAGTGTCTTTACTGATAGTTTTCCTTTCGTATCTGAACTGCTTGAAAGTTTGCGTCTATAGGAAAATTATACAAATGAAGCTTCATTCTTCCTTTTAGTAAATTATCCTTAAGAATATTAATAAGGGCAAATAATAGCCGTAATACATTTTTTGGAGGGGGGGGGGGGGGTCGCGCCTTTCAAAATAGAGCAAATGAATCAATTTCCTTTTCAAAAAAATATTTTCCGTTTTTAATTAAAAAATGATATTCATTCTTATTTATAAGGATAAACAGAATCTTTGCCATTTACTGACCAGTACTTCCATATTGACCCACTGCGACCTTTTATTTTTAGATTAATCTTATATATATATTCATTTTATTAAATCTCCAGGCTACTTCTCAAAAAAGCCTGCCAAAGATGAGCAGATATTATACTGGCATAGAAGTTTAATGAACTCACGATTTTACGCCTTTGTGCTTTTTCTATATCCGTGCAGTGCTCAAGTAATAAACCTTATTTAAGTGTATTAACGCTGTCGAATCTTCAGACTTGCTTTTCATGTTCCTCGAAAAAGCTGCAACAGCTCCATGAACTCTGAAGCCAAAAGTTTAACTTCTCGAGCTCCTCAACTGACACTAATCGGTCAGAGCCAAGAATGACCTGCAGTGGCTAACTTTTAAATTGCCCATTTGAGTTTGATTAAACATTGCAGTTAAAGTTCTACAATTTATGTAAATGAACCGTTCTGAAACTTCATTCCTTGTAACGACATTTCAGTACATTTCTGCATGCCTAAATCGTTACAAAGACCCCGAATTTTTCCTATAGGCCTACTTGTCTTGGTGCATTTATCCTCTTGTGACCCTTTGAGATGGGAGTAAGAGTCACGTAAGGACACTTCAATTGACTGAGCACTAATGATTTCAAATATGAAACGCAATATAAACACTGTCCCACGATAAAAGCTGTAATGAAATTTAACTCGTTCATAGAAAACAAAAATTTGAGATTGATTCTTTTGCTCTTTTCATGTAAAGTGAGACACACACGCCCAAAGAGATGTCCACACAAAACAAAGGCTCTCGCGCGCTTTACGCAAGCACACTAAGACAGTTTTATTATTGTTATTATTGATAGCTATATTTTTTATCTTACACACAGGGTTGCCACAACTCTGCAGGTTTTGAAGTTACAAGAACACTTTGTGTTTATTCTGTCATCACTGGTTTAACATTCTTAGCCTTGCATGTGGGCCAATGACAAGTAGTCTAAGGATAAGTTACAAAGTTATAAAAAGCACAAATATATTTTAAACCCAGGTTTAAAACACATATAAGTTCTGTGTATCCATGCTAATTTCATGATTTTTTGAAAGTTTAGTTTAATCACCAAGTAGGCTACACTTGAGACATACTTTAGTAATAAGCAACTTTATTATTATTATTATTATTATTATTATTCAAGGTTTTTCTTTTTATTTATTTACTTTACAAATGCAATTCATTTTTCGGTCAAGCATCTTCAGAGTATTTGTAGAATTTGAGCTGAACAGAAATGCTCCTCATTTAGGCTATTGATGGATTGCTTTTTTAAAATGTATTTCTAAACAACTTGTGACAAAAATGAGCTTCACGTCGTTGACCCATATATAAAGTAGCCTATACACATATAAACTACGCCATCAAGTGCAGTTCTTCTGAGCGAGTTGCTCCAGTGCACACACTCTGACACACACACACTCACGCCACCCCCGTGTTTCATCAATTCCTTCTCCGCGAGGACCGTAAGATGTGTGTATGGAGCTCAGAACAGCGTCTGTGTTGCCATTCGTGTTGTAAGAAACAAAAGAGGCATTGATTCCTCTCTATACACAAGGACATCTATGCGTGCTGCATGTGCAATGCTGCAAAGCTATGAGACCGACGATTCAGCACTGTAAATTAAAGATACACGACCAAAACAACAGCCGGCTCCTTCAGCCAGTGCACTCTGCAGCAAGCCGTGCATTACTGTAAAATCTTTATTTTGTCCTTCTGTACCTTGTAACGAGGATTTCGGATTGGACGAGGCTCGAAGACTTCGCGTGGGACGTTTTGTGTTTGGTCAGTGTCCGGGTTTATTTCTCCCATCCGAGAGCACGGATTACTTCTTTGCGAAGAGAAATGGATACGGAGTTATAAACGCACCCGACGAGATGACCAAGCGTTGAACTGCACAACTACAAAAGCCTCGAAGCTGTAACTTTTTGGGGGGAGGTTGGCAGTGTCGCTTCGAAATGGTACGTTAACAAATCAGTTTCATCATTATTATGTCGTTGCTCCAAAAGACGAAGGAGATCACGAGTTGTGCACTGTTAAAGTCAAATGAGATCATCATCAGCACACAGGCGCCGTGTTTCGCTTTTCCTCCTGCTTCCTCACTTACCGAGCCGGTGACTCCTTTTCGCGTTGGTTTTCGGCCAAACGTAAGGTTTTGTGGGAAAGGCTTAAAATGCTGGCGCTATTGGGACGCGCATTGGTTAAGATAGCTACCCCGCGATTTGGCTTTTCTCCTGTAATGAAAGTTATTCGTTTTGTGACAGCCGACGAAAAAAGGTGTGTGTGTGCTTGCGTGTGTTAACCACGGGACTCCGAAGGCCAAGTTGAAGTTTAAAGCCAGTAGAGGCAGATGCCCAGCATTCGAGTATGCACAGCAGAAAATGGCCGCAGGCTCGCCGGCATGAATTTGACATCTACGCCGACAGAGGCGCTCCCACCCCGGCACAAGTCTCGGTTAGTGAGCCGAAGTCACAACCGGGAGTTCGGCATTGTTTCAAAAAGTGCTACAAAACTGCAGTTACTTGCCATGTTCGCATGGCACCAAACTCGACCTTTAAATAAAACAAAGTAAACAGGCTTCACGAGACAGTGCCAAAAATTGACTTGACCCGGGTTGGTTGTTTACAGAATAGTAACTTTTAGTTTGATACACTTAAAAGTGCTAGGCTGTGTAGATACTGTACTCTGGTACTTCCATGTTTTTGGACATCCTATGCTTGCAAGCAATTTGGATTATGCAAATATATCAAAGTAGCCTACAATATTATGACATCTGATAAAGTAGGCTACCCTGTTTTTTTTTTTTTTTTTTTTTTTTTAAATAAGGGTTAGACTTTTCCTTTAAGGCAAGACATTCAACAACAGACTTAATAGCAATCTTAGTCACTGTTGTTACCTGTTAATTTGTGCGTATATTAACTACTACTAATTATGATAATCCTAAAATATATACCAGCCTATTGCTCTCTGCAGGGATATTTTCAGTTTATGTAGCCTAATACTTTCAGGAAGTGTGCGTCTTTCTTTCTCCTTTAGTTTTTGGGTTAATAACTTTGTCTGTTTACAGTAGCCCAAGTAAAATAAGTTCGGACTTTTATAATTGTTGCATGTTTAGGGCTATATTGATATGTTCATGTTGTACTACCTACACAAATCTGTTCTTTCTCTTATTTAAAATAATATTCTACTGATCGAGATTGAGTAATACGTGGCAGTTTCAGAAAAGATTCAAGGTTAATGAATGTTACTTATGGATACGACTGTTTACTAATTATTTGCACAATTATAATATTTTCAGGTGTCGGGGTTTCAGTAGTGTGATCGTCAGCTCTTTCCCTCGCCGTACTTTTTCAGTGAATATTCAAGAGAAATAACAGGTGTTGTTTACACTGTTCGTTTTATTAGCCTTACTGGTTTTACGCTTTAATTTAAGTCAGTTGACGCCTGGTTTATTTGATCTCCGCGTGATCACTCCAACAAAGTTAAACCTGATTTCTACAAAGGTTTACGCTAAAAATCTCCAAAAGAACACGTTTGAGTCTTTGATGTGGGTGTTTACGACCGATCAGTAGCTTCACGTGGAGTTATTTTTCTTGCTTTGGTTTTTATAAAAGTGGTTGATCATCGGGTTTCAGGAAATTAGGTGACCGATTGACAAGCCATTCCCTCGTTTTTAACCCGCGACAGCTTTCTTCAGTGTGTAAAGTTAGCTCGCCTTTTCGGACACTGCTTGTTATACGCGGGGAGATTTTATTTAATCCACTCAACTCACATGAAGCGATACGCCTCGAACGGTTTGTCATGAATGGATGCATGCATGCATGCATGCATGCATGCATGCATGCATGTGCGCTCTCTGTGACGCAATGTCCGCGCGAGCCTGGCTCTAATAGCTACTTTAGCAGTGCGTGGTGCAGTAAAATTGTTTGGAATACGCGCGCGGGTGAAGCGCGCAGAACGTCGCTGCGCCAGAACTGGATCAGCGCGAGAGGGAAGAGCGGTGCGTGCGCATTGGCGAAGAGGGGAGAAAGTCTTTTGCCGCTTTGTTTCGCACCATGAGCTTCAGAAACCGAGGCAAATAACTTTTTTTGTTGTTGTTAATGTTGCTGACTTACGGATGCCCCTGGACAGTGGAAACCACAGTTAGCCTTTCTTGCTCCTTCAAGTACTTTCTTTGGGATGGGCTATTTTCATAACGTCATTTCATTCCTCCCTCTGATGAAAACATTTTCTCTTTCTTTGATTCTTTCTCCCACCATTTCCTAAATGGAACAGATTGCTGCACCCCACGCGTTTTCCTGCCTGCAAAGTTTGCTTTCAAACGTGTACACGGTTTGCGCGTTCTCTTTTGCCGGGCGTCCCTTGATTTAACGGACTCTAAGTGGAAGTCAGAAGTGGCGGCGGTGGAAGTGTTAATCATGATGAGGCTTACCATGATTAACTGTGAAAAATGATCCACTAACTTGTCGGTGTTTTGCCACATTTCAAGTCACGCGCTCCCCTTTCAACATGATGTATTCTCCTCTCTGTCTAACTCAGGTAAAGTGCTTATTTGTGTCTTTCTGAACGAATTGCTCCTGATCGCGCGACGAGATTTCGGTTGGGAAAGGGCGGGCTGAGAACTGTGCTTCTCTTTGCCTGTTTAACATTCATTCATAGAACAGAAAACTGTAGACTCGTGTGTATGTTAGTTTATTGAACTGAAATATTTTTTTCTAGTATTGAAGTTTACACTGTTAACAAAGTCAAAAATCAATTGAAGGAGGTAATATGAGTCGTATTTAAGATGGAGTTTGTGTGCAGTAGAGTAGACATTTGAGTCCATATAGTCCTCTGCTTTAGTTTTAATCATAAACTAGAGGGGAAAGTTACATGGTCATGGTTAAGATCAAATAAAACATTGATTACAGTGAAACATTTGGGTATTAGATAGAGTATATAATGAAGTTTACTTTTGTGGATTTTTATATAGACTGGATTAAAGTGTACAAAATTAGTATAATTGTGCTCGTACCAGGATTATTTCACTTCTTGCCTAGCGCCATAAGAGGACAGTGTATTAATGTATATATATTGTATGTCAAGACTATTAAAACTTTGATGGATTTATTGGTTACAAAATGTATAGAACTACAGAAAGAGATTTAGGATATCTGTACAAATCTGACTTCATTACTGTGGTTTCAGCTCTTGTCTTGTGCGCTTTTTGAGTTTGTAATTAATAGGATGGCAAAAAGTTGTTTTCTTGAAGCATTTTTTAAAAGTTTGCTTAATTTTACACAGCCGGTCACTTAAAAAGAGAGAAAAACTGAAGCATTATGGAAAGAATAACATTGACTTGCCAGACATCGGCCCTTTTTCTGTAATTTACTTGAATCGTGTTATAACTGATTTAATCAGAAAATAGTTTAGTATTTTTTTTTTTTGCAGTGTCACAGTGTTTAGGCTTTAAGCAAATGTGATAGTATTTTAAAAGTATTTTTGTCAGCAGTTCCAGTTGAGACAGAGGGGTTTTAAGGTCACTTTACTGTCTCCGATTGCCTTACTGTATATTGACACGAGTCACTAGGATTTTCGATGGCTGATGATTGCTCTGACCTTGGCTTTGATGAGAAAGTTGCATCAATGGTGAATAATTTTGCTTTGGTTTGTTTTAATTTCTTTTTTCTTTCTTAAAGCCATTGTCCACTCTTTCACTATAGCTACGTACATAATAATGATAATAATAATAATAATAGTTCAAATGTAAAAGTAATACAGCTTAAACTTTGTTGCACTTTAGCTTTTGTAAATGAGATTTTGTAAGGAAAAAAAAGTTTTAGATCTCTGCTCGGTAAGAAAGTCGTTCCATATGCTTGATTCGAAAAACGCCCAAACTTACTGACAGACTTGATGACAGTCAATTAAACCTGTTGATTTGACACTGAAAATATGTAAATATGCGCTTCATTTATAAAGGTCAAACTTTTTGTTGACAGTTTATCTTGTGGTATGATTCCGTTCATAGTTCATATCAAACTTTATTTTAATAACTGCTTGAGAAATCTTAATTGGGATTTGGGCATTTAAGTCCCACAAATATGCATTGTACTTTTCAGCTCTCAGTGAATGTGTTCAAACAGGTAACACTACAGTTACACACCTCACCCTCCAGTGCTTGAATTTATTATTAAATAAATTAAATGGGGTTATGTTTCAGCGCTCACGGTTTTTTGATTCTATGTGACAGACGCTTGTTTCAGTATTTTGGATTAGTAAACCTTCTTTTCTGTCTAAACAGGAGGTAACCATAGTCCACTTTAGCAGTTGTGTAACTTCACCAAATATAGTTTTAGTGAATTATAAACTATCGTGCACAGCTGTAAAGCTTGTTAAAAAATAGTTTGCTCTTCCTGAACACTTACAAAGCACATTTGATCTGCAGGCTGCAATAAATATTTAGGAATGGAATAACCTCTGCAGCATTACAAATCTGGTTTGTGAAAGTTGTATTGTGAGCCAGCAGTGTGGAGGCCTTGGTTTTCTCTGTAACCGCTCGGCATGTCCACTACCTCTTTGTTGTTGCTGATAGGATAATGTAATGTAGCAGCCTGCAGCGTTCGAGGGAGAGTGCGCAGCATGCACAGAGGTTCTGGCCGTAGTCTGAGTGAGTGTGTTGGGCTGAGAGAGAGGGAGAGCGAGAGGGACAGAGGCGTGTGCCAGACTCCACCGCAGTCCTGCTGGCAGCCGGAGGGGCCTTTCGCTCAGAGCTTCGCTGCACACAGACACTTCGCTAAATAATATTTAAGCTCCGAACCTGTTCCGTATGTTGTCATTATAACAACTCTGACTGCAGTGAGCACCACAACCTCCTCAACCTTTAGAGCTGGTGAAGAAATACAATTTTTTGACATAGACGTTTGACGTGTGCTTTTAGTTTGGTTTTATTTTTCCGATTCGAGATTATTTATACATATACACACACACACACACATATATATATATATATATATATATATACATACATATACATAATTATTAGTAAGTTTTTTTTCTTTTGCATTATTTTTCTTATTTTAGGTCATTGTGATCCTGAACAAATATCAGGAGGTCACAGTTCTGTGCATGAAGTAAATGTTGATTGTTTAAGTGGAAAGGACCAAAACTGAAGAGCCTATTTTATTATTATTAATTCAGATATTCGCTGATCAAATGTATTTAGTTTGGACAGACCCAGTTTGGAGCGTATTTGCCAACAGTGTAGAGTAGTATCAGCGGGAGATCTGAGAGGCTCTATTCCCTGAGCTGGCAACATGCTGTCCTGCCCCCATTCCTCATCGATTCATTCCGTTAGAGCCGCAATTAGTCCCCCCCGGGAAAGGAGAGGAGGGCCGATCCAAGCGTCAAGCCTTTCTGAGACACTCTCGCTCGACTGCGCTGACCGACAAAATACTATAACATCTGACATTGTTCTGATAATTAGACTTGTTCTGCATTGCATTTTAGTTTACAGAAAATATTACATAACCGAGAGCCATTTGGGCTTGAAATGACTCGGGCTTATGAACACTTTGTTCTCTAAATAAATGCACACATAGTCTATTTATTTTCATAACTCATATCAGTATATATACGTTTTGCTCATCATTCCTAGTTACATGCGCATGGGAAGCCTGTCTAACTTGGATCTGATGTAATGAGCACTGAAATGTTCTCCACCCCTCTCCATGGTCGGGCACTTTGTGTTTGAAGTGTCGCTTTTGGGCTCTCAAACGCCCCAGAACACCCCCGCGGTGTAATCCACTGGTCCTCTCTCAGTCCGTGTGTGTGTGCGCCTGCCTGCCTGAGGGTTTTTTTCGTCAGGAGAGTGTTTGCTCTTTCGCTCAGCTCAGAAATGCATGCCCCACTTTCGTCTGACAGCCCTGAGTGGCACAGTCATGGTCGCGTCCCAGCGCGGCAGCTCCCAATGTGCCCGTTAACAGATTAATTAAGCTGTTTTGATCACCCGCTCTTCCTCACTTGCCATCCGGCCTGCATTGATTGCAACTTTTTTAGACATTCGGCTGCTTATTCGTGTCAGGGAGTGTTTTGGAAAAAAGGGTCAGAATCTTAAGTGGAGCATTAGCTTTCATGTGTTGATCCTAGTGGCTGATATTCATTAGAGGACATCGAGGAGATTTTTAGGGGAGGGGAGAGGAGAGGAGGGGAGTCGGGCACAAAGAGTAGCCTCAGTTATAAAGGCCCGAGCTCTTGGCATGAGTAGAGGACTTCATGTGGCCAGAGCTGGAGATGTCTGTGGAAGGTTGGCTGCGTTTCATATCACACCCAGGTTCCTCTGCGGGGAGAATGGTGAGCAACCCTAAATATTTACTTTATGAAGATGTGTTTGGATTCCACCTGAGCCCGCAGCCTCGCTCCCTCATCCATGCCAGTGTATTTCAGCAGAAGAGAAGTTTATTTTTGTTGTTTTCTAGATGAGATGTGGTCCAACGAGTGCCTGAATCACCCTCTGGAGTCTCGTTTTTTAAATGAGCCTTACAAAAAACAGCTTAGACTTCTGGAATAGCTTAATCAACCGTGCTATGACAAAATGCATTTTATTTCGCTTCGCAAGTACCTCTGTGTTGGAGGAGCTCTTATAATTCATGGTCCGAGTCAGAATGCTGTTGTTACCTGATGTTTAAATATATATTTTATATTTTATGTTATGTTACGGGCTCGGATGCTGGCAGAGCCACTGCTTTGTCTCCAGCGGGGGAGAGAGTTTTGTCTTCTGCCCTAGGGTTTGGAGTCACAGTAGTAGGTCATTTTGAGAAGAACCTCCGCTCTTGGCAGAGTCGGCTCTGCTGGGAAGGTTTTAAGAAATGTTTCCAACTGGAAGGCGATCAAGAAGAGCAGTGCTGGCGTGGCAGGGTGCAGCGGGCTGTTTATTTAAAAGTTCTCTAAATCTACCTCTGCTGCTCCACTACTGTGCCTGTGCTTTTCCAGTCACACATTTGTTCGCCGGATTTGATTTTTGCCTCAAGCCTCACATTTGATTACATTCTTTGGTTATGTCCGATTATCCCAATATTCAAGAATACATTGCATGTTACGTTCTGTTTGTATTGTAGATTAAAGTCATCTGTAAGTCATGAGTAGTTTGCTCTGAAATGAATATTTTCAATTAAATTATATGAAAATAAATTATATAATAATTATATATATATATTAGTATAAATATTAGTGTATATATATTATATTTCGATAAATAAAAAATATATATTTAAAATGATATTAATATCATTGTTCAATATATAAAAATTTAATTTGATTTTTTTTTTTAAATTGGCAATACAAAATACTGCAATGTTATTTTACCCACAATTAGATTAGCATTCTTTGTAATTATTGCGCTTTTTTAAATGAAAAATTGTGCTTTGACATACTCTGATCTATTTGAGTCTGAACAGATGCGGAAGGATTTTTTTGGCTGCTTGCACCAGTGCTGCAGTCAGCTCACTGTGTGTGAATTACACCTCTTCACTGCTCTCCAGAGCCGCTGCTGGAAAGCTACGCGATACGATTCCCTTGTTTGTGACGATGCAAGAAAATAAATTGTTAATGGATACACTTGCTGTCACTTATATGCAAAATTGCCATTAAGAGCTCTGAGCCTGTGTTTTAGCTGGCCTATGGGTGATACGACACTGTGTTTACTGTAGGACATAGGTATTTTTTTCTGCATTTTCTGGTGCAGAAATATTTGCAGACATATCCAGACAAATGCTTTTAATGGTCTAGAACAGAGTTATTGAGTGTCATTAATTTAAGTGCCCTTAAAGAAATGTTTTTCTTTTGTTTTCCCACACTTACCCATTTGTATTGCAAGTCTTTATAAATGGGGGTAAATATTACTGAGTATAATGTCTCTGTGCCACATGTTCCAGAACTTTAGCCGCATGTTGAATGGAAGCACAAGATGCATGTCACTGGATACATTCCTCATATACCATAATCCATCAAGAGGATCTTCTGTGTTGCAAATGTTTTGAAAGGATTGTTGAGCAAGCTTTCCCCCTCTTCCATTGCGTATAAGTGTGTGTGGCTGAACCGCAGCTGGAGGAAGATGCCACAGATCTCATGGTGTAATGGAGACTCTCCAATACTGCAAGATAAGCGACTTGTTTTTTTGTGTGCATTGAGTGCAAAGACCAGGATCCCTGTGCCCATGAGTAGTGCTGGGCTTTTAGATCTTATTCCTTTCCCAGCATGGAGATCTCTAAAATCAGAAACATTTCATTCTGATAGAGGAGTGCTATCTTTACAGATTGAGCATATAGCTCAGTAGTTAATTAATACATGTGTGTGGGTTGAGGAGGCGGTAGATGACAGAATCTGTTGTGTTATTTTATAGGGAGTTGAAATATCCTCCCTGATGGGCTTTCAAGTTCTCAGCCAAGACAATAATGAGAATGTTTATCACTCCACGTGCACGGATGCTCTGTCTCTCTTATTGACAGCTGTGATTCATGTGTCCGCCCACTAGCTCTGAGCTGCAGGTTAAGACACCTTCTTTGGGAAAAAGGATGATCCAGATCCTGATATATTAAGAAATCTGCGCAAACAGAATCCGTAAGGTATGCCGCTGGGGTTCTGACGCATTGTTCATTGTTTCGCTGACATGCGATTGAATAATGACCCGTGGTGATGCATTTAATTTTGTTTTGCAGGAACTTGAAATAGAATAAAACTTGTGGCATTCTGTCGTTCTCAATTACACTCTGGTGTTAAACCACCTTTGTCTTATCTCAGCGCTGAGAACTCTTCAGTTCTGATTTTGTGAGATAACGTTTCTCAGTGACAAAACACAAGAATCTGTTTGCGATTCATGCGTGAAAGTAAAGTATCACCAAGAGCTTTTTTGGACGTGTGTGTGGTGAAATTACGCTGTATAACTTCATAAATAGCTGTCATCACTGAGAAAGGCTCCTGGTGTCCAGAAACAAGACAAAGAGAGACAAATAGATGGGGAAAGCTGTACGAAAAGCCCACTGGACTTTGTGGCATTGGCAACATTGGAAACTCTCTCTCTCTATCACTCTCTCTGGACCCAAAATTATGTTCTAGGCTCACAGCCCAGATATGAGTTAAAATCTTTGAGCTTCTCCAACAAAGAAATATTAAAGTCAAATCATAGGTAAATTATTTCCCGTTCTTGCACTTTGGGACGCAGTGACATCAATTTGTTATTTTGATAAAGGGCAGGAGCTGCTTGAAAACGCACCAGAGCAACACTTCATCACAATCTGAGGACTGCGTTGGAGAAAAGAATGTAGCTGCATGGGATCATTTCGAGGAAGGACAAAGGAGAAAGAAAGCTTTTGTATTAGTGGTGTTCAGGAGGATTGGCACGCTAAAGGCAGAAGTTTTGACCTAACAATTAAGGCATGATGACATAGCCAAAAAGATATTTTCAGTAGTTCATCTCCAGAAAATTTTTTGTCATAATGTCAATATTCGGTAGGCCCCACCGAGGATATACGAGTACAGGCATGTCAAATCTAATGATATCCTTTAAAATGCCCTGAAGTTCTCACTTTGTTATCATTTTGATCATTTTTAGTTCATCTCACTGCCTCTTGTGAGAGACCATAGTACGTTCGTTCATCTAAGATGTTGAAGTCCATCCTGACGTGGTCTTTGTCCTCTTTCTCAGATGTGAGGTGTCTCACACGTATAACAGATAAAAAAGAATCAAAGGTGTCAAAGCTAAAAGTGGAGACAAGCTATAGGCCTCAGATATATATTATATATATATATATATATATATATATATATATATATATATATATATATATATATATATATATATATATATTTATATATGTGTGTGTGTGTGTGTGTGTGTGTATGTGGGTGGGTGTGTTTGCACACTACAGGCCTAGACACATATCTCTATGAATTAGGATCCGAGCCAAACAGAGCAGTGCTGGGAAAGCAAGAAGACACGTCAACACTTGGCTGCGACCTAATATGACTCTGGCTTGCTACATGGCAGCACGTGCCCGACCAACATGCCAGTTCAGTGATAATGCTTAATTAGTTGGTTTATTTTTCAGTTGCATTTGAAAGTGGGTTATGTGTGTTACACTGTCATAGTTAAATTTTTGAAGAGCTGAGCACAGTGTCATTTACATTACATTTAAATTTATGCATTTAGCAGACGCTGACTTTTATCCAAAGTGACTTACAAAGAGAAACTTACAATTATCAGAGCGGCAACAATATTCATAGTAATACCAGGTTTATTATTATTATTATTATTATTATTGGTTGGCCCAATAGTTGTTGTTTGCTTTGGAATTATCTGCAGTTTCTGAAGCATACAGTATTTGAGAAAGCAATGAATAAAAAGCTATTGCAAAGTAAATGATTTATTTGCCTAAACCTTTTTGAAAATAATGAAAAAAAGTTTTTGAGATTGACGAACTCAATTATTGTATGTTGAAGTGTTTTATAACGAAACAGGAAGTTTGGGCAGGACATATTGATAGGCTTGCCCCTTTTTAAATAAATTAATATAATTATTAAATATGATTAAATAATTATACTTGTGTTATATATTTAAATAAATTTCAGTAATATATTAAAAATATTAGACATATTAGACGATACTAAATTTCTCTATCGATACCGATTATTCAGTGATATCTGCCAATATATATATAGTTAATAAGTGATATCAGTTATACATCAAACTAAATTCTGAAGATTAATCTTTCAGAATGTTAATTCATATAATTACTATTAATATTGAACGTAAAAAATTTTTTTTGCATCTTCTTCACAAAGCCCAAAAGCAGTGCATTTTACTGCCCTCTTTTGATTGACAGGATATATCGACCCTGACTATTGGCCGACATATTGGTACATCGCTAAAAAATGTCATTAAATATTATTTGATTTAAAAATACCATTAACGCTCATTTTATTAAATATATCCTTTAATTAGTTATGTCAGAGCCATGTACACGATTTTCTAATTGGTTGCAAATATTATTGGGGGGAAGACATTGATATTAGCGAATATCTGATCAAAGCTAGCATGGACTAAAAGCCATTTCATGAGGTGTTGACAATTTTAAGGAGATATTTTAAAGTAATAAAGTAATTTTTAAATATTTTTATTTAATGTGTGGAAATTACATTTTGTACAGCTTCTAGGAAGCATTATTCACCAGTCCTCGACCCTCACAGAGAAAGATTTTAGTGCAGGCTTTGTTTGAGCTCTGTACGGGGCCCTGTTGTGGCATGACTCGGATTATGGAGATTAGCAGGCTAGCTTGTTATGTAATTGAATGTAACTGTGAGGAGAGTGAGAGAGAGAGAAAGAAAGCCTGAGTGAGAGAGGTGTATAGAGAATAGGAGAGAGAAAGCACTTTACTACCTTCATCCCACCTTTTTGTTTTTTTTTGAGTGGTGCAAGGTCAGAAAAGGGTCAGGTAGGTTTTGGCATCATCTCGCTCTTTGTTGCTGGGGGGAAACACTGACTTCAAGAGTTCACGCACTCTCAGAACCCAAGTCAAAGAGTGTTTGCATGTTTCAGAAATTATTCTCTCCTTGCTCCTGAGAGAGAACTGACGAGTCTCAAATTCGGTAGCGCTGAGGACAAAGTTCACCTCTTTCACAATTAATCTGCACCGCACTGGTTTCTGCCAAATATCAAGTCACACATAAGGTGAAATATTGATGGGTTCTGTATGTTTTACGTGGAATGTTGAAATGAAATGCAAATAAAAATGTGTAGAACCGGCATTCGCATTGATGGTGTAGTAGAGCTTGCAGAGCAGTTTCTGAACGTTGAGATAAATTAAATGTTAATTTTTGCTTTATTATTTTCTGAATTACCAAATTGCTGAATAATGTCACTGGCATTTCTCCAGAATAGCCTTTTGTAAACATTCTCTCATTTCTGGGTAAAATGAAATCAGAATGCTCTGTTCCATGAAGTGATGTAATCGCAGATCCAGGTTAAACTGGCTTTTTCAAACAAATTAACCAAAATTTTGTCCATTTGTGGAGCTTTTTGGAATGTATTGTGACTAATGGCCACATTTTAATGGTGATTAATAAAGCATTCGCAAAAGGTGTACCCATTGTACTTGCTAGTGGCACTTTTTACGCAAACTGGAAATGATTGAAACTGTCATATTTGTCTGAGTGAAGACGGCTGTTTTCAGTGAAGGCAAAGTGAGAACAAAGATGGATCTTATGCTGCCTCCATGTGCAATTGGAATTATCGTAAATACAAGTTTCCTAGTGGGAAATTGGACATGAACGCCCTCTCAAGTCTTACTACTCGGAAAGTCTGAGGCAATTTTAAGGTCAGGGTTTCTGAGTTGGGCGTGCCATAAATTTTAAAGGGGAGAATGCTTACTGCTGTGGGTTGGTATTCTTTATTAGTTTTTTCCACAACAGATAAATCGACTTGTCTTGTCTTTAAAGTAGTGAAACATCAGAATCGTCAGCAAGCTGACTATCTTGATTGTGCGGTGAATGTATAAAATAGCGTGGGTAGCTGGATTAAATGAAAGAGGTTGTCAAGGACAATTAATGGTCTCAGACTCTGACTGAAGACTTGTTTGAGATGTGCCTGTTGTCTATCAGACACATCTACTCCTTGGGTTTCCATTGTGAGAACATGAAGTGAAAACACACACGTTTAACCTGTTCACTCCTACCGGAGAAGCCAAACTAGGCTGAATGAGAGTTAACTAGCCTGAATTTTAGTTCTGACTCTTTAATAATTGAAATGATATGTAACTGCCCCTTTTTGGGCTGATAAATTATTCATTCCGCTTGGAAGTAGATTTAATTTGATTTGGGTATATTCAGATCTGATCTTCTCCCATGGCACATTGAGACCAAAAGATTCAGAGGGTGAGGGAAGACCCAGTTCATTTTCCCAGGATTAGAACCGTGCTGTCAGAGAATGAGCCAAAGCCTCTGCTAAATTCAATTACGGGACTAATGTAATTAAACCCACAGAGAGACAGACAACGAGTATTGCTCTGTTTTGGTCAGCCAGCATCCAAGACCCTGCAGACCGACCAAAGGCACCATCACAGCTTTTCCCCACCATCATTTCTTAATTAACTGCTCTGATTTGATATAGGTCAAAACACCTGTTTCCCTTTAAATTGGTGGCTTTTTCCATAATTAGTGATTCTGACAAGACCATATATTGGAGTACATCCTGTTTGACCAATCTGACCTATCATAACCCCGAATCCGCCATTTTGTCCGACAAAGCAACATATGCTTGAACATAAAAAATTGTATGTACTCACGTCTTTCCACACTTGAAACAGCATTCCTTCTGATGTCCATTCATGGTTATTAAATGAACTAGTATGAAGAGATGGTTGGTTCACGAGCCGATTGAAGGAGCAACAGCGATCTGTCACAACTCATTAAAGAGCCACTATACCTATTTATTGTTTAAAACTCTTTAAAAAATTACAATATTTTAAAAATGAAACTGTTTCATATCAAAAGTAACTTGCTCTGTCTTGTCTATACAAACACCAGACTACCACAGACTCACATTAGAAAACGGCAAAAGCTTATCTGACAAGAACATTTCATGCAAAAATTTAAATTTGCTGTTCATTTTCTCACCCTCAGGTTGATGATGCAAAAGTAAAACAGCAAAGAAGATTTTTAGCTGAAACCTTGGCCCTTGCTGATTCATATAAAGTGGATTACAAGTAATAATATTGTTAATAATGTTTGGTTTCTTGCACAGACCGATCATTTCTCTTCACAAGACCTCAATGTCTCGTAATGTTTTCATAATGACGGTAGCCATTGACTTGCATGATATGTATCACCAAGCAACATGGTTTCAGCTAAAATCTTCTTCCTCTGAAGAAAAAGTCAACTACATCTTGAATGACCCATTTTTGGGTGAACTATCCCTTCAAGCTGGGACTAAAAGGGTTAATTGATTCAATTACAAACAAGTTTGTTCTTTTTACTTTTCAGATCTGAAAGGATTTTGTATTTCTGCACATGCTGCCCACTAAAGCATTTGAGTATCTCTAAGCTACATGTGCTCGTGCTTGGTTGTCTTACTCATCCATTATTAATATAGCTTGTAAATGCTGAGCTATTGTTTTTCTATTGTTCTGTTGTTTTATGATTGGAAAATGTAAATTCAGCAGGTTTGGCTATAGATCTGGGGCTTTTGTTTGAAAGGTGAATATGTGACTTTGGAGTGGGGTTGTAGTATACATGTTATAGAACTGGTCTGTCTTTTTTTAGAACATCTCACCTTGAGTATATTCGTATGAAAAATGATAAAATCATCTTCACTGCAACATATTTTTCATTGAATTGAAATATTTTTTTATTAATTAAATCTAAAAGTGGATAACTGTAACACTTTAACATTATAAAAAGCTATGATCAGTTGAACAGAGTATTTTCAGTCAGCTAAATGAAAGTGTGTGTTGATCAGAGTGAAACAGCTGGATTCCAGTCATTCTCCTGTTTTTAAACTGTGGGATTAAGTCTAGGCTCTGTCTAGGCTTTACACCACTATCAACCTGATTGAAAACGTATAAGTGTTTCAGACTGTGATTGGCTGTACTTTACCGTAATAGTTGGTTTACCAGGTGTGTGTCCAGTTCAGTAGTAATACACTTGAACTGAGAGGTGAGGCTTGGTTGTTTGTAGAGATATAGAGGTCTAAGTGCACTACTATGCTAACTGTTTGTGTGCGCGTGTGAGGGCAGGAAGGGTAATAATCTGAGGTTACCTGAGGTAACTGTCATTGTTTGCAGACGTCACATGGTAGCAGAGTCATCTTTTTCATAGTTTAACGGCGGGCATTTTCCTGGGACCCTATGGAAAAAAATGGTCCCAGGCTGCATGAGTTTTTAGTAATACCCTTGGTAATGTTCCAGCTTTCATTATGTATCAGTTCATTACTGAATTCTGAGAAATTGGGCTATTTTTTTTTAACCATACTCTATACATATATCAAACATAAAGAAGTAGGCCTTTATATTTCAAACAAATTTAGTTAAGTATAAATTTTTTAGGTGACATTTTAAAGATATCTATTTGTTTATCTGTCTGTGAAGCTACATTTTTGTGGTCACATAAATTAAAAAAAAAAAAAATTGGTTAAATTTTAAATGACTAATTTGAATTCAAATTCTGCATCCTGCTTAATTTAAATTTGTTGCTAGTAATGAAAAGGCCCTGAGAACAAACAAATTATAAACTGTGTGCTTTGAAGGTGTGTCACTATGGATTAAAGTGTCATCCAAAAGCATATATGTAATTGTAGGTAAATAATGAAAATATGTAAATGATGCGTTCAGTGTCTTTCTATAAGTGTACCTCCTGTGGAAAACAGGAGCACAATTTCATTTAAAAGAGATGTTTGTATATATTTTCTATTGATCATGGCAGCAGTGATTCACCAAATGATGATTAACTGATGGAGAAGAGCGTTGCAACTGGGCAAACATCCAGATGGCTGGTGTAGACAAGCACACTTACGGCATTTTAAAGAGCTGATTCAGGTATCTGAATCACAGTGGTGCAGCAGTGCTCTACAGATTTTGGCGCCGTTACCTGATTTGCATAAATGATTTACTGAATTGGCTGCTAGTGAATCATTGCAGACATCATGTGCAAAAAATGGAACCATCAACAGGCACAATGCATTCTTACTTAATCTTTGAACCTGTAATCAAAGTTATGCTAAACCCAGAGAAAATCTGCACTATTTCATAGCAATCTAATCAGTTTAATCTAAAACACCGGATGTATGTTTGATGTTGGTTGTTGTTGTTGTTTTGTCAAGCAAATGCAGGTTGATGTTTTCATGCATTACTTTTCCAATTTACAACAAAATATCTGCAAGTTACTTTTTCACAAAGTAAAAACTGACATAAATTGACTGAATAAAAACGGTAAAATGCAATCAACCGAATTTTACGTAAACCTGTAATAATGATCTATATTAAATTACACACATATGCTTTTTGTATTTAATCTCACTTTGTTTCTTTGTCTTTGCTGCTCACCTTCAATGATCTAATTTAACCATAATAATAAGCAAAAATGACTTAAGATTAGATTTAGAAATAAGAGTGTTGAACTTTCTTCTCCTGTATCATGTGCTTCTTTAATCCAGAATGGCAGCACAGCTGAAAGGTTTGTTTGAGCTGCGCCCTCCACTGCACAGGCGTAAATAAGCGTTTCCTTCATCCTGAGGCTTATTCATTTCACTTTTGGTGTGAAAGGGCCTTTATATTTGCCAAAAATCTAACTTTTTTTTGTTATTAAAAAAACATACAAGCTCAGCCCAGGTTAGAAAAAGTAACACAAAAGTAATGTAACGCAATTGTTACTTTTCTAACTTCCCCAACACTGGTCATGACCTTTGTAAACTGACTATTTAGTTTGAATGGATGCAAGAGCCGAGCTTAAGCTAGTCTCAGCGGTCAGCTGGGATCCGTCTGCTGAGGGAGAGTGAGAGAACGAGAGACATTCAGCTACATGCAAAGATTGGGATGGAGTTTGGGTGACCCAGCTATTCTCTCTAATCCTGTATAATGGATGTCTATTGTTCTGGCATGCAAAGGTCATAGCTCAAGTGGAGTGGGTGCATTGCATTTTCCAGACAGCTTGCTGCTCTAATTTCCCTATGAGTCTGGAAAACTCTTGATGCTGGAATCACTGCTCAAACTGTCTGAGACACTTGGTTAATGGGACTCCTGGAGAGCTGTGCTCTAAGACAGGTTTAAAGGTTTTGATGAACCCTCCAGACCTTGAAGTCACTATGAAATTAAGATGGATTCTATTTGTTTTTGTAATAGTTTATTATTATTATTATTATTGTGCACACTTAATCAGTGCATGAGATTCCTATGAAAAATGTCTGTAATAAAAATGTAATAAATGAAACCATTTTCCGTTTCAGCTGATCTCATCTAGGTCAAGCAGACTGCTGATTAACAAACTGTAGCTGTTTACACAGTCTGTTTGTAAAATGTATGCATTTTAGTTGTCTGATAAATTTCAGTCATATTCTGAGTTATTTAAATCAATTTCTAAACACGCAAATATTTAAACGCTGTAATATGAAATATGATTGCACCAACAATATCAAATAACAATAGTTTTGAAGCTGTTAGAATGCAATGAGATGGTCTTGAGGGTGAAGTTGACTTTATGGTAATATCCAGCAGCAGTTCCAAATAATACTGGAAAACAGAGCAGAAAAGGGAGAGCGACATATAGAGAGTGAAAGTGGCAGAGCACAAGTTGCATTGATTGACGCTCAGACAAGAGCTTTGAGTGGCTTTGTGATTCATTGCTCAAATCAATTCTGGGAAGGCACAGCTGTTTCCCAGGAGCACGGTTATGCCCCAGCCTTTTCTAGCAGTCTCTAATGATCAAACAGCATAAGAACAGGCCGCGGTCTGTGTGTTTGTTAGGGAGTGTTTGGGCTCGGAGTCACTGGGCTGTTTGTATTTGCGGTACTGCGGTCAGCATGTATGCTAAGACGATGAAGCTGCAGCTGTCCCGTCCTCTAAAAGTGTGAATGGGTGGAGCGAGGGAATGAGTTGTATTCAACAGACTATACAGTGGACAGGAAGACAAAGTAGATTATTAATAACTGCTGGCATATTTGTTTGAAGCGGTATTTAACAATGTTTCAACAGTAGTGATGGATGAACAAGTCATCAATCGAATTTAACCTGCTCACTTCTGTGTTATTGTGCATAATTCATCACTTCATGTTATTTTGAAGAATTTTTTTACTTTATTATGATTTTTCTCTGCCTCTGAAATGACTTTTACAAATGGCATAATCAAGTCTACATGAATGGTGAAAAATATTAGCTAATATTATTTCATGATTTAGCAAATCTGATGGATAAAATCTAGTCTCATCCTAGTTTATTTTTCACTAAATGTACTGTTTCACTTAATAGGCATATGTCTTATTACAGAAGCTATAAGTATTGCAAATGACATTTCTTGTCATATTTTAAAGTAGGAAATACTCTGTGCTTCTCTGCTAAGCAATAGATTACATGTGAAAATTGTAGAATATTTATCCCCCAGAAAAGCTGAAATGAGAAAATAAACCATACAAGTAGAGGTTCAGCTCACAAACTTCCTGTATTTTTCATAAAGTTTCCAAGTGAAAGAGGATATTCAGTGAGAAGAAATGTAGAGCAGGGCTTGATTTTATTGTTAATTGATTGGATGTTATGTACCTGAATGGAACTGTCTCTAAATAGCCATTTGTGTAATGGTTGACATTATCTAGTAGCCCACACTGACTCAGTGATGTCAGTGAAAAAGAGAAGTCATTTCATGAAAAGCAAGTCATTTACATTTTGATGAAAGATTACAATTGAAATTTTTTTTCCCCCTTTTCTGTAACATGCACAGATGAATCGTACACAATTAGAGAAGGTACATAGCATCAATTTTCATTTTATGTTGACTTTAATGAGCGAAGAAGAGGTGGAAACTGCATTGGGCCTCATGCATGAAACACGAGCAGAACTGTGTAAATAATTCGTAAAATCAATCTTATGTAAACTGAATGCAGCAATTTACACGAGAATGGTTTTACAAATTATTTAGCCTACGTAGAAATTCATTCCGCTAATGTGTTATAAATAAGGCCAAAAAAGGAAAATACAGAAAGATTTCTCTCTGACATGAAAAAGAAATATTGTTTAATAATTTCAGGGAAAATTGTTGACCTTTTGCGCAGCATCGCACGCAGGTTGAAGTTTGTGTGCGTGGGTAAGGTGCAAGGTGTCTGACACCTCTCTTTTCTTTGTTCACAGTGATCTTGTCCTCAGTCATTTAGAAACCAGGAAACTTGGGGACATTTTCACAACTGGCAACCCCTTCTGCAAATGAACCGAGCAACTGCTGAGTGGAAAATACCATACTACTGTATTCTTTGCACGCAAAGTTATACTTTCGTGTTTCGTGAGCCCCACTCTCTGCCAAAATCAGGGCACTGGAAGATGTTTGAATTGAGTCTGGTTGCTTTCTAGATAGGAAAGCCCTAGCAAACTCTTTGGCACTTTTACTGACATTTTCCCATGTTTTAAATGATGTTTTTAATTGAAAGCTTGCATTCTTTCTTCCCCCACTCCCCTCGGTTCTACCAGACACGTGAGGAACCGGCCCTGGGAAACAAAGACTTGAAGATCTATTGGTTGTGAGACACTAATTGTTGCATAGATTGAATCAAGCATAATTGTGCTGGTCCGTCTTTGTTTCAAATCTTAAGTAAACAAACCCTCTCCTTGTTCCATCAATGGGAGGTTCATGGCATTTCAGATGCTAATGAAACAGGTGCTTTTAGCTGTCATGGGAACATGAACCCTGTGACATCATTCTATGATTGGAAGCAGAGGTGTAATGTAACGAAGTAATAATACTTCGTTACCGTACTTGAGTATTTTTTGGGAAAATCTGTACTTACTTGAGTATTTATATTTCTGTCAACTTTTACTTTTACTCCACTACATTTCTTAAATAAAATGTATACTTTTACTCCGATACATTTCCCCAAAGCATTTTCGTTACTTACTACAAAATAAAAAAGGTAGAACACAGACTGTAAACAAGCATGCGCAAACAAGAGCTCGCACAACCGCGCTTGATTTCATTTTCCGGGTTGCGTCAGTTGCTGGAGCGGCTGAGAAGAGTGCGGCACGAGAGCGACCTCTAGAGGCGCTCTCTGATAAAACTATCACTGAAGCCTCGTACCGTTTGTTTTAACATGTGACGCGAGACTGCGCGGGGACGCTTCAAAAATGGATTTAAAACAGACAACAAAGCGGTATGTTATGCAGTACACTACAATATATGTTTTCATATCACTAAAGTAATGAGTTTGTTGACTAGACGCTGCATTAGTGTGTTTGCCGTCGAGGCTGAGCGGATGCTGACATTAGTAGTAACGTTACCTCAATCGGTTCAATGTGACAAAAACACCAACTGTTTAATGTCACGATTGTTACCCTCTATTTGCATTAGTTTATATCCATTTGTTCGATTTTATGCATTCTTTATCCAGCGAAGATCCATATTTAAATTGTATCCTAATCCTGCAGTCGACAGAAACATACATCAGAAATGTGTTCGATTTCAGTTTTTTTAATCGCACTTTAACACATATTTCATCAAGTGTTCTAAAATAGAAGCCAGTAACGAGTGAAAGTAAACATATAATATGCCTTTGTGCGTAAATATGGTACGATTGTTTGGATTTAGTGAAATGGAAAAACTTATAATAGAGTTCATTTGTGACTAGGGATGCACCGAATGTTCGGCAACCGAAATTATTCGGCCGAAAAAAAGCCAAAAAAACGCGCAAAACGGAAGGGACGCGCATGCGGTGCGGCGCGCTTGTTTTTTCCGGGCGCGCCTGTGCCGCGGCGAGATGAAAACATCTCAACTTTTCAGAATGCCGCAAGCGCACCGCAGGTCATGTGACAAGAACCAACCGATCATCTTCGACCTTTCCGTAACAAAACATGGAAATCTCAGCCGAACAGCTGATCATAGCTGTACAGGGGGTTGTTATTTCTCATTTACATAAATATATCTAGTAGTAAAGCTAAAGCAAGGGCTAAAAATCAATGTATCCCTTGCTGAAACTTTCTCATCGTCAGAAACCACAGTTCATGGTTGCATAGCAACGACAGACGCCACAGAAGCGTGAGCTCCCGAACGCTTGCAAAAGAAGGAGGAAGCGACGCGACGCGCTTTACACGCTTTATTAGGCGCGATATGTGAAGTAGACTTATGTCTAGGACAGTTATTTATTTGTTGTGGGTTCATCCACATTTTTTTGCACTATTCAATGCACATTTGTTGTTGTAGACATACAGAGTTACATTCTTTCAGCAGTCAGTTATAGGCTATTCAAGAAGAACATAGGCTTCAAAGATGGCCAAATAATTTTTATTTTTTTTTATTTTACTAATTTATTCATTTTAAGTTACATTGTGCTTTGTTTGTATAATATCTGCTGGAATGTTAAAAAAATGTTCAGTGTTAAATATTTTGAAATTATATTTTTGTTATTTGATTTATTTCTCTGAAAAGCAACACAAAATAGTAAAAAGCAAATTTTTACTATTTAATTATTGTAATGGTGAAAAAATTGGCAAAATAAATGGAAAAAATGCGAAACACCGCATTCGGCCTTCGGCCTTCGGCCAAGCATTTCATTATTATTCGGCTTCGGCTTCGGCCAAGAATTTCATTTCGGTGCATCCCTATTTGTGACATTAAAGGTTAATGAAAGCGTTGTTCATTGTTAATTTCAATATTTACATTTTAACATTTTAAAGTTGCCTCTTACATTAATTATAATGCACTATGAATTAACGTGAATGATCAAGGTATAATTAATGTATTAGTATTTTTTATATTTAAAACTTACAATAAACATTTTGCCATTTTTTAAAATTCAAAGCAAACAAAACAAGAAAGAGTTAAAACAATCTTGCTGCTCAAACTGTATAGAACAATTTTTACTAATATTTTATGCTTCTTTTGTATTTTGCATTTACTTTTACTTTTACTTTAAATACTTAAGTATGTTTAATCTCAAAAAAATACTTTTCATACTTAAGTACAAAAAATATCACTTACTTTAAAACTTTTACTCAAGTAATATTCTAAACAGTGACTTCTACTTCTACCAAAGTCATTTTCTGGTAAGATATCTGTACTTTTACTCAAGTATGGCTTTCAAGTACTTTATACATCACTGATTGGAAGTCATGTGTGTCTTTTGGAATATGCTTTAGAGGAGATACATTTTTGTTTTTTCCCGTTGACCTTTGTGCTCATGAAATGAAATTTCCCACCATCTTTTAGCCCAATGCTATCTTTCAGTAGTTCTTTAAGGGGGAAGTATTTATTTATTGTAACTTTTTCATTTGAATTTTTTGGCAACAAGGTTTTATTATGTTTGATCTGAATGTATAAGGATCCTTGTATTTTGGATCCTTATATTTTTGGATATCATATCTAATCACTTTTTTGAGGTTGTTGTTCACTTGTAGAAATAAGTCCTGGAGTGCGAGAGATTATAATTTTAACATTTGTAAATGATTTTTTCGAAATCTAATATATATATATATATATGTTATTTGGGCTGTTTATTTATTTGAATCATTCAAATCAAATTAGTTAAATGATATGCTGATTGATTTACTTTAGAAGCAATATATTATTTATTTTCATATAATTGAGTGGATTTCTGTGGACTGTATTCTGTATGACTTCAGATGAACCGAGTTTTTTAATACTGTGTCTAAGACTCACTGGCCATTCATACAGGACGTGTGCTTGCATTTCATTTGCACTAGCTTTTTATTTTTTATTTTTTATTGTTGCTCACATTCAGGCTGGCATCTTTGCCCACTGCACTGTGTGTTGCTGTTTTAGCATGTTGCTATTTCACATTTTTAATTAATTTTTCCAAATTAACTGTCCTACTAGAAATAAAAATGTCATATTAAATAGAGCAAACAGCGTAACCCAAATACCACTGCAGCACATCGTCCACACTCGTCCACCAATTTCCTCCTGAGAGAGGTTGGTTACCCAGCACCCCCTCCCTTCATTATGATGCTGCATGGCTGAGGGCTGACTCAGCGATTGTGTAGAAGAGAAATGGAGAGGGAGGAAAAGAAAGAGGCAGTGTGAGTCACAGAACATCCACTTTGATCCACTCAGCATTCAGAACCTCATCTCCCATCAGCCCACTGGGCACAGAGGAATAACCTACTGCAGTGTTCTGCCCTCAGATGTACCCAATAGGAATAGGAAGACACACAAAGGACTATAGAGACGTAACTTTTTTTCATGGTTAAATTGGAAAAATTTTAAGGTGCTTAGTTTATATTTAAGCAATGTTTTTTTTCAGCTTTACATTGTGGGTTAGTTCACGCAAAAGTGACATTTCTGTCATTAATTATGTCATTCCACACCTGTAAGTAATTAATGACAGAAATGTCACTTTTGGGTGAAGTAACTCTTTAAGAATCAATTTTGTTGAGGACGGTGTCAAGCAGTGATAACATTTGAAACATTTTCGTTATTGTGTGTGTGTGTGTGTATATATATATGCAAATCTCATTGTAATTAAAAAAATACACCACAGGATCATTTAAGTGGACTGCACAAAAAAAAAAATCACCCACAAATCATAAGATGAATTTTTCTGTGGAGCACAAGGAACATATTCAATATTCATTCAATAGATTATATGCCATAGCCAATGGACATCTTGCTTGACAGCCATTTCATCAAAAGAACAGCTTGGACATTTAGTTAAACATATCCTTTTGTGTTGCACAGAAATATAATAAAAAATATCAAAACTGTTCAATGAGGAATTGGTGACCACTTACAGCAAAAAAAAAAAAAAAAAACATTTCTCATTGACTCTTTAGGTCCATAGTTTTAAAATATATTTTCTTGGTGATATTTTATATTTTATTGCTGCATAATTTGTACAGAAAGGATTCAGGAAAATGAAATTCCCACTATATCTCATTGTAAATGTGTCCCAAACAGAAGCATGCCTACTCTTGAGTTGAATCCATTACCCAGATCCTAGACGATCCACTTCTCAGCCAGTCAGTAGAAAGAGAAAGAAAGTGCTTTTGGCAACAGTGCAGGAAGGGTGGGGGTGAGGGTGGGGGGTGGTGGGGGGGGGGAGAATGTCTGCTGTTAATGCTCAGAGGGCATTCTGGGTAAATTGCAGTGTTACAAAAATTAAAGGCTCACTGGCATTTTCTTTCCTTTGGCACACTGATCTCTGCACGAGGTGAAAGGTGAATCAAAGCAAAGAGTATGAAAACAGAGAAGTTATTTAATTGATCGCTACATATGGTTTTACTAAAATGGTAGTTTTAAAAGCCGGCAGTTATTTTTATTGCTAATGATGTGTCTTGGAAAATCTTCTAATTCTTCAGGATCATGGTCAATCTTCAGCTCTCCTGACCACATAATTTTGGGAAAACTGTCTGGGAAAAGCTCAGCCCAGGGACACAAGCTTGTGACACGCAGAGTGACCATAGCAACACTTTGTATGGGTGTGTGTGACCGCAACACCCCAATTTTGTCATCATTTGGACTTCTCCACTCCTTCCCTCATTCCCGTTCTCTCTCTGTCTTTACTTAGAAAAAGATTTGCGCAAAAGAAAAAAAAAATCACATTCTCTGTTTAAGACATAATAAAGATGGTATCCGAGCAACGGACAGGAATAAAAACACATTTCCCTGAGCTCTGCAATAACAAAATGATTCAATTACTGCATAAATACAGCTGTGTGTTGGTGTGTGTGTGTGTGTGTGTGTGTGTGGCTGACAGAGTTGGTAGGCCTGGCTTTTTTAGGACACTCCAGTGGTCACCGTTTCCCTCATGCTATCTCAGCCGCCCTGCCATCAGCCTCCGTCTGATCAAAGATGCTCAGTTCATCTGCCATAATGAAGCCATTCATCAGCCATGTTTATCAATAACATTCTCATCCTTAATGTGCACACGAAATGCAGTCAAAGCGCTCTTCTCAGACTGATTGTTGTAAAAACAGAGCATTCCGTTGGAGCGCGTCCAGGCCTAATATGGAAAAAGACAGAGTAGGCAGGAGAGGGAAAGAAGGAAAGGGAGAAATGCAATATGCTTCTCAGTTCTCCACTAAAAGTCTTTGTTGCTGTAAATAATGTAGCAGTAAAGCGGAGAGTTTAAAAATATACATTTCCAGGTCGGAGATGTGTGCTCTGACACATTAAGCTGTGATGCTTATGTGGGCGACACAGGTTCAAGTTGAGCTCATGTTGTTTCCTGATCCCAACCTGCTTCCCCTCATCATTTCCCATTTATTCTTATCAAGGGCTTGGCTGCATATTTATTGTGTGATGTGTGTCAGCTGGTAGAAATTTTGCGTTTATATTGTAGAAGTATTTATGGGCAGCATTAATTTATGTACATGTTAGTGACACCGAAAGTTATACAAAATTAGTAGGGGTACCTATATAGTAAAGATGAGAAACAACTTATGAAGTTGTTGTGTGTTGTGGATAACCTATTATTTAAAATTTTATTTTTAAAACAATTTTTATGATTTATAAATTTATAAATTGCCACATTAATACAAAATTTAACTGATGAATTGTGACATACCTAAGTGTTTATTATATTATCACTTTCACAGCGGCTTTAAATGTGACTAATCTAATAATTTAATTTTTTTCAGTGTTTTGTTTTTCATTTAATGTGATGCTGCACTGATGCCAGACCTTTTTTTTATATGTTATGAATAACCAAATCTTTTCAAATCATTTTCATTTCACAAGTTCTCTTTCATTTATTAAGCAGTTAACTCTCTTAATTATTCAAATTATTCATTACCATGTTTATTTAATATTTAATCTCTTTTTTATTTTTAGTTAATATACATAATGTAAGCGATAATGCACGGCTAGCTGTGCAATAAATTATTTCAATGCATGACATGGAGGCAAAGAATCACCTGATGCAAATTGTTTAATGTCCCGCAAGCCATGGATTATGGTCATGGTCATTTGACAGCATTGACAGCTTAAAGCTGTTATTAATGTTTGGAGTGCAATATTTGACCACAAGGGTAAAAATGATGGTTATTTTCATTTGTTATAGTTACAGTTCGTTATATCTAGCATTCCGCTTTGAATCTGACACAGAGATAATGTTGTGCGTGAGATTACATTTATTTGTATTAATGAATTTAATTATAGCATTTATTTAAATTATTGAGAGAGAGAGAGAGAGAGAGAGAGAGAAATGAGAGATGTGTGTTTTAATAACCTTCGTCTGTTCAGCGTCTCTCTATTAACAACAAAGCTGTGAGTTTAATTACTTCAAAACCAGCAACGTTACTCTCTCATTCTTGAGAAATATAATGTAGCAATTCAGTAGCAAAGCTATTTTATTAATAAAGGTCACAGTGTAGTATTGGTAGCAAGTTTCTGTGCTCCTGAAAGATTCTGTGTGTGCGCAGCACATTCTCTGTTCTCTGTTTGTGAGTGATGTATGTATGTATGTATGTATGTGTGTGCATCAAAGAAAACAGCGCATTAATATAGAACGGTGATAAAACTGACTTAAAACTACCTGTACATTAAATGGTTTTATTGCACATCTTCCAGCCAATTAATAATTCTTTCAGTTATTTTTATTACTATTATTTAATTAGTTATTTATTTTTTTGCAGAATTGGTCCATCGGAACTATGGTGTATACTGACTCGTGATTTTATAAATTTGGTCGTGTTCAGGAAACCTGTTTGCAATTCCGTTTAGCGACACTAGTGATGTAGAAATGCCACAGTTTCCCAGTCCAATGTGTGCTTAATACTGGTTTGGGCCTCATTTGACCTGAATCTGAGCTTTTTCCAATGCTGCGGAAAGGAGAAAATGCCCAACAAATGTTTATTTTTGTTGGAGTGGTTGGTGCTGAAGCTAGAGCAACGAAAGGAGCTCTAAAGAGAAGAAAATACATCCACACACGTTTGCAGGGAAACAGGCCCATCTCTAATCCCCCTCTATTCCTGAAATCACTATTTCCTCCTGGCGTTTCCTTCCTGGAAATTTTCACCGTCAGTGGGTGCAAATTGTGTCCAGACTTGACTAAGTTCTCAAGCCAGAATGTCCGTTTGAATATTTGTTCAATGGATCCAAATTTAGTTTGGGAAACTATTTTGGGTCAAACTATTTTGGACATCAACACAGCTAAATTGCCATTTCTCTAAACACATGCAGTTGAACCTGAGGAAGGTTTAACATTTTTTTTTTTTTTTGGACATCATATCTTGGTTGCAGCTTGGTTCTCTGGTTTTTGTCTCTTTCTTTCTTTCTGTCTTAGTAAAGTTTACTCAGTAACCGTATCAGTTCCGTCTGAGTCGACTGATTGCAGATGTGTGTACAGTGAGTCTACAGGCCTCTCAATTATTGCACTCTGTTCATTCAGCTTCCCCCAGTACAAAAATTTAAATGGCTAGAAATAAAAACATGCCCTGCTTTTGCTATTAGGTTTTTTAAATCTGTTTTTTTTTTTTTCAGCCCATATCAGCAAGAACACTCTTAAAAGAGGTTTTATAATCTTTTCAACACAGTTGTGAAGCAGCACACGGACAGGGCAGTCAGTTTTTGTGTTCTCTATGTCTGAATAAGTACAAATGCAAATTGGGTCCTTTCAAAATGTTGCACTAAAGCAAGACTATTCTGCTGAAAACATCATTTGTGATTAGATTCAAGTATATTTGGGCCTGTTTTTTCTTCCTTTTGTTCATTTCTGTTCTTTTTTTAATATCAACATGCATTGGTAAAATAAATGATACACAAACGTCTCTACAATCCTAATATTAAAATTGTTAAAAATTTATTTATAACAAATCATGAAAAGACCATGAACAACTCAATGCAAGATAGAGAAAATGCAACCCATACTGTGTTAATACACTTGCATCAAAGGAAGAAGGAATAAATTATTGTAATTATTAATATAATATGATATAAGAATTTCATGCAAGTGTATTTGTGACCATTTGTAGAATTTTTTTTAAATGCTATCCTAAATGCATGATTTTACAACTAGTTGCATTTATTATTTGCATTCAGCATTCTTTTTTCGCCGCTGTCCATGGCTTATCAGAACTTGTATAAGGCTCATTTTGCCAGTTGAGGTCTTGAGGGTGGTGTTTTGAGGAGGGTGTTTAAGGAGAGGGATGTTTTAGATTAGAAGACCGTAAATGTTCTGGTGTTTCATGAGATGGTTTCAGTGGAGCAGCTGTAGGAGCGCAAGAGCCTTCGCTGCCGTAAGCTGTAGAACTGGCTTATCGCATGAGATCCACAGTGTGCCGAAGTCACGTCTCATTATGCTCCTTTAAAACCTGCTCAGTGCTCGCAGCACAACCAGACCGGGAAGTACTGTGTTTTCTCTTTCTTTTTTTCTTTATTTCTCGCTGTCTGAATTACTGCGGCCAAGCAGCCCTTGGCCATTTCTTTCTCTCTCTCTCTCTCTCTCTCTCTTTCTGTGGTTGTATTGTGCCTAAGCAAAAGTGACACGCTGGTAACTATGTCATGCTATATTGATGCCACAGCTGACATCATTCAGCTTGGGTCTGAGTTTCATTACTTTGCCATGAGCGCAAAACTCTCCTATTGAACATAACTTCATTCGCATGTGGGGATTTTTTTTGGCTGATGATTATCACAACTGTAAGGCAGCGCTCTCATTATGACTGTTTTATGCACACACATGCACAAATGGCCACGGCGGTGCGCACAGAACTTCGAGTCTTGTTAATGATAATTGATAGATGCGCATGTTTAATGTTCGGTTGGGGTTTTAGTAACATTTATAGCACGGTCTGCTGCTAGTTTAGGGTTTTAGAAATGGTCAAATATGGAAGTAATTAGTCAGACCAAATGAATGCCGTGCTAAACGGTTAAGAGACTGCGGTTTGCAACGTGCCTGGGAGGTACATCTGTGTGTGTTGTTGTTGTTGAAAACTTACCACTGAAAGTGAAAATAGTCAACAAAACATAATTGGATAAATGATGACTGCACATGGGGCTTCGGCAAAAGATGGAAACAATGGAAGACTGTGGGTGCGATGGACAACTATACACAATTAACTTTGAGATCTGTTAAATATCATTGAGACTTTTTTTTTTTTTTTTTTTTTTAGAAAAAATTTAATCTGGAATTTACGTTTTCTGTTTTGGTGAACAACAGCGACTGGGAAAAAACGCATTTCAATAAATGCGTCAATACATAAAGAGCCAAGATGATTCATTTCCTCTTTGTACTTGAATCGAACTGCTGATGTGGCTTTTTCTTGTCAGAAAACACAATGAGTAAACACAATGAATAATTCGTCTTTTGCTGTTCTTTTCCAGGATGAGTTCCATCCGTTCATCGAGGCGCTGCTGCCGCACGTGCGTGCCTTTGCCTACACCTGGTTCAACCTGCAGGCCCGCAAGCGCAAATATTTCAAAAAGCACGAGAAGCGAATGACCAAGGATGAAGAGCGTGCCGTCAAGGACGAGCTCTTGGGCGAGAAGCCCGAAGTCAAACAGAAGTGGGCGTCACGCCTCCTCGCAAAGCTCCGCAAGGACATCCGGCCCGAGTGTCGGGAGGACTTCGTGCTGTCCATTACGGGGAAGAAGCCTCCGTGTTGCGTCCTCTCGAATCCAGACCAGAAGGGGAAGATGAGGCGCATTGATTGCCTGCGTCAGGCGGATAAGGTCTGGCGTCTGGACCTGGTGATGGTGATTCTGTTCAAGGGCATCCCGCTGGAGAGCACAGACGGGGAACGGCTGGTCAAAGGCGGCCAGTGCTCCAATCCCATTCTCTGCGTCCAGCCCCATCACATCAGTGTGTCTGTCAAAGAGCTGGACCTCTACCTCGCCTACTTTGTGCAGGAGAGAGGTGAGTTTGCACACCTGCTACGCTAACATTAGTTTCGCATAGTTTTTGCGCATGTGAACAAATCCTCGCCCATTCACTACCGAGGGAGTGGATGGTTCTCAGAACTACGCTTCCGCTGAACCGTGACGACAATACTGGGAAGTCAAGTTGTGCAAAGAAACCTAAGCTTGTGGAGTGGCATTTTGGTGTGTGCCGTAAATCATAGAAAGATGCTCTGGCTGGTTCTTCTGAGAAAGCGGTTGACTCATCATCCTGTGCTGGGTACCAGGAGCGCCAAATTTTGAGTGCAGCTTTGGCTTGCAGGCCTCAGAATGCAGCGTGAGGCACCACACTAGTCAACTTCTTCAAACCAGAGCTGTGCAGTCACAATCACCAATGTGTAGTTGGTTTTAATCAGAGAGACAGGAAGATTGGGAGTTTGAGACATATGCAGAGCCAAGCGCTGTAAATCTTTTAAAATAAGTGGGTCTGCTCTGACAGGCAGGTAGATGTGTTTCAAGCTACTAAATGTTTGTTGTTTAAATGGAGTTTCTATGAAGGCTGTTGGGATGCGTGGGGTGATGTACCCTGAATTCATCATGTGAACTGTAACTGTAACCTTTGACCTTAAAAGCTTGGCTCTGCTTAATTGTGAGACCGTAATCATTTTGCAGGTATTCAAAAGCCTTTTTATAATGTTACAAAAAATAGATAAATGCTGTGCTTTTGATCCTTTAAATAATCATTAAAAAACTGTATCATGGCTTCCACAGAAATATTAAAAGGATAGTTCACCCCAAAATGAAAATTTCATCATTTACTCCCCCTCAAGTATTTCCAAGCCTGTATGAATTTCTGGAATGAAGGAAGATATATATATATTAGTAGTAAAAATGAACTTATAACGCTATAATATACTTGCACATTTTTATTACATTTAATTATCTGTAAAGCAAACTCAGGACTGATAAGCCATAACCAGAAGTACATCCACCTTGAAAAGTAGTCAGACCTAAGAATTTAATGGCTTAAACAACAAACATTTTTGAACTCTACGATAAACGTCACATTTCTGCTCTCCCCGAGCTTCCGTTGTATATGTATTTTCCGTTTGTTTTTGAAAACCAGTATGAGTAAAGTGTGAGTCAAAATTATCTTCTGTGGTAATTAGCAGCATTCTGTCTATAGAAGGTACAAATTTATAAACTTTAAGTTATAAACTTTAAAGTAAAATTGTTCACTTGTTCACAGTAATTCAGATATAATTAGAAGTATAAGATGCTGAGTCTCGGTGACCTCATGGTGTGTGTGTGTGATGAGGATGTGCAATGCGTATAAGTTCAGTTGAGTGGTCAATGTGACAGGATGACGAAGTGTGTGTGAATCTGTGTGTGTGTACACGCGTGTTCAGTGCGGCATCAGTTAGTGACTCAACATTCTGAGTATGTGTGAATAGTGCGATTGCATCTCTCTCAAATTCCCTCTGTGCTAGAATGTGTTCCAAACATTTTAGTACATTACCAGGTCTCAACGATGTTGGAATTTTGTTTATTCTCTTTGTCTTCATATATGGAAGAATCTTGTATTTGTGCACCTTAAATATATGCATACCAATCAGACATGTAAATGGAATTGATTGACTCTCAAAACTCTTTATACTGCAGTTAATTCCGGTCCTGAAATTTGATTGGTCGAGCAGTGCTCTAGAAGTACTGATAAACAGTCCAACAATATTGGAACTTTTTACTATTTGTATCACTCCACTTGTGTTTTCAGTGCAGTACAGAATCGTTCAAAAGTTTTTTGAACAGGCTGCATTTTTTTAGATCGAAAATGCAGTAAAACTGTAATATTGTGAAATGTTTTCTATTTTAATATATTTTCAAATGCAATTTATTCCTGTGATGGCAAAGCTGATTACTCCAGACTTCAGTGTCACATGATCCTTCAGAAATTATTCTAATAAGCTGATTTGGTGCTCAAGTAGGCCTAACTTTTTATTAATGTTGAAATCAATTATTCTGCTTATTACTTTTGCAGAAACCGTGGTACATTTAAAAAATGTTCAGTATTCTTTGATGAACAGAAAGTTCAAAAAGACTGTTCATTTCTTTGAAAAAAAAATCTTTCTGACCTAAAGTTTTAAACAGTAAATTGATGTCGCACTTCAACTTTTATTCATTTAGAAAAGAAATGCTTGCCAAGCAATTGAAAATAATTTTAGTCTACAGCTGCAGCCTGCCTTTTTTCTCCGTCACTCCCTTACTTTCTCTTTCCCCCCCCTTTTTTCTCTCCGCCCCCTCAGGCGACCTTCACCCTCAGTTGTCTGGGTCAGTCAGACAGCCTGCATGTCACCTGACCTGCCTAATAGCCTACAAACTCCTTTTTGTAAACAGTCCGATAAGGAACTGTGTCCATTCGCTCTCACTTCGACTAACGGCAGCACCGCAGAGAGAGAGAGAAGGAGAGGAAGCGCAAGGAAAGGAAAAGGGGGAGTGGCTGAGAAAAAGGCGAGAGTGAAAGAGGCATACAGTCAGCATTTGCACTTAAAGGCACAGGGCCATCTTTCACTTGCAAGACATGCTCAAATTCCATTCATCTCGGTGAAGTTGAACAGGGCCAGCAGTGTTTCTGCAGCAGCAGCTGTGTGTATTAATGTGTGTGCGCTGAAACTTTCAGCTCTGTTTTGGTATCTTTGCTAATGGAGCGAAGAGCAGGGTGGGGCGGGGGTCCCGAATGGCGGCCAGATCGAGAAACAGTGGCCATTACTCTTACTGCCCTCCTTCTCTCATTCAACAGGCTATTCGCATCACAAACGCTTTAACCGCAAGTCTCTCGGGGTCAAACTGCTCCCTTGAAAGATGATCAAATTAATTACATTTTTGAAAGATTAGGCCAGCCTCATTAGAGATATACGATTTATCTAGCTCTCAGTTTCGGGCTGTATCGCTTTCCAGCAGGGTCACATGACCTGGCTTGTGCCCCAGTCGTCCTCTGATCTTTTTTTTATAACTCAAAAAGCTCTGAAGCTTTTGCTGGGACAATAAATATTACACTTGTCAAAACAAACAGGATGGTGGTTTGACCGAACCAGAATGGTTGGTTTGGTGGCACTTGAGTCATCTGTGCCAGATGTCAAGCCGAGGCTCAGTCTTCAGGCCACGGTATCCTGCCGTTCGTGGTCGGCGAACAAAGAGGCACTAAAACCCATAGACTCTTCATTTGTTTTACATGCGAGTATGCACCATTAGTCAGCCGAGCAGGAAGATGCAGCAAACATACACGTGCACACACACACACACACACACACACACACACATGTTCAGTAAACACAGAGGAGCTGGAATGTGCTCCAGTGCTCTGGCAGCGGAAATTTGGGAGGGGTGGGAGAAAGAGGGTCAGCTCAGGTCAAGTTCATAGCGCTGTCGGCCTCCAACAGGGGGAGGTGTTCAGCGTGCTTATCATCTTAAAGGGCCAGCAGCCTGTTGAGCAAAGCAGCACATGGTTATAACAAGAGAATTGTCATTTTGTTGTTTTGTCTTTTTTTTTTTTTTTTTTTTTGAAAAAATACATTTTTATATAAAACATTAACTCTACAGTCTTGTATTCTACAGGTAAGTTACATTATAATAAGTCTGGTCCATAAGTCTGAAACCATATTGAAAACCTGGGATTTAAAAATCCAATTTAGTACTGGAAATACAAACATTTGGTACATTTTAAACTAAGAAATGAAATGTAAAATGAATAATAACAAATTCCAGATTCTTGGTTACTAATGGATTAAGTAAAATGACATTCATGCCTTCTGAAATCATGCAGGAGAAAATGATCGTCAGATTTTTAACTTGTAGATTTTGTGCAGCTTGAGTGCTACTGTCAATAAAGCATAAGAGATACAAACCTTATAATAAGACAACTTTTCTCTAAGGTTGTTAGACTGATATTATAATTTCTTCTGTACTTTAAGTATTTTGTAGTGACATATTTTCACTGATGGTCCAAGATGTTTGGATCTCACTGTACTTAAAGCGAAGATATTGTTACACATTAGGACTGACAGTCAAAGGTAGGATTTCCTGACACGAAACAAGACCTGCTCGTTTGTGGCTGAAGCTTGTGGGTCTTTTGATGAAACATCAAAGTGTTCCAACACCAAGAAACTTTGTTTTCACACTTTACTGATTCTTTAGGTATTTCTGTGAAAGACCTGCTATTTACAGTAAATAACTGTTGGCCCAATCCTCTGCCTGCGTTCTGAGCAGTGCTTCCTGAGAGAGCGAGAGAGAACACACTTGTGAAAAGAGTCTGACATGCAGCCACTCCGTTTGAAGGGAGAAATCCTTGTAGTTGGAATGTGTCATTATTCAGTGACATAACTTATAGAGGAATTATATCATGTCAGTAAAAACTTGCCCTGTTGCACAAGGGTCTTAAGCTAAGAAAATAAAAAATATTATTATTTAAATTTATTTACTTGATTAGGATTTTTTTTAATTTAGTAAATAGGCTGTTTATGTTTATGCATATGTATGCATATTTATTTCACATATATTCTGAAAATAATAATACATTCACATCACACGGACAAAAATATATTAGCTTTATTTGTATTTATTAATTATTATTTCTATATAATTATTATTCTTTGAAATTTTAGTGAAAAGTGCAGATTGTGCCAGGCGTTTGCAGACTTATGAGCAGAACATGAATGTGGGAATTATACACTACAATGATACATATCTATATTTTTCCATAATTTGTTTCCAAGTTTGCTAGCGATGAAATGCGTGAAAACCCAGAAATAAGCGAAATAACCAAAAGAGTTGAGAAAGGGAAAATGAAATATGAAGTGACTGTAACTGAGCAAAAGACACACAGAAAAATAAATCGGCATGAGAATAAATCAGAGAATGTATTAATATATAAGATGAATAGATAAATGTCAAATATATGGCGAAAGAGAGAGAGAGATGCACGCAAAGGGAGGTCACAGATGAAAGTCAGAAGCATTGCAGCTGTATGGTAATCAATCTGTCAGATCAATGTGTGGGGCAGCCAGGCAGAATACAGCTCCTAGTGCTGACTGTTCACAACACGCTTACTGCTCCACTCCACGTGAGATACGCTGACCGCCCCCTGAGACCGCAGTGGGACTGGGCATCCAGAAAAGTGCACATCCAGTGAGTCCAAAATTAATACTCACCAAGTGGAGAATGTGTTCTTTTGGTGAGCAAATAAAATTTTTGTTTTAGGAATCACGATAACAGTGTAAGAACCAGATAAGTCAGTTACACAGTAATATGATTGGCAAAGCAAAATTATTACTTCTTATTATTATTTATTTTTTGTACTCTCTTTTTCATCCCTTAATAAATCTGCTGCTTAATTGGCCCTCAGATGATTCTGTCCTGTGATAATGGGGTAATAAAATTTTGTAACTTCGTGTTCTAGCTAATAGATAGTAGCGTCAGGTGATACGACAGAACGGTGTCTTCTATCAACACGCATAGCTCTGCAATGCATCCATAATAAACTACACCTGATAGTTAACATTAGCTCGATCAGAAGTGTGCACGTACTCCTTGACCTTATATAGCCTCCTGAAGAGTGCGGGTGATAACCAGACATGGCTCCTAGCTGATTAAACAATGACTCCCTGATAAACCCTTCATGCATTACTGTATCACAAACCCCTGTTACAGGTCACGATCATTCAGCCATCTGGAACTCTTTGCATTTCTGCTTAGCGGAAATTTAATAGAGGCCACCTGAACTATCTGAGCCGCACAGGCCAAATTTACCAGACGTTTGTTTTCACACAATTCTGTGTGTGAAACTCTGCTTTTATTTGATTTTATGACATCTTTAGGATCACTTTATGATATGGTTGAATTTAAGTTGATGCATTAGATATCATAACTTTGCAACATTTATTATTCTAGGTTAATGTTAATTTCTGTATATACTGTACTTAGTTGAATGAATAGTTGAACAATAGTCTATATAAAATTAACATTAAATCAATGAATGCTATAGTTTTTTTTATTCATTGTTAGATCATAATACATGTTGAATTAAGTTTCAATTTGTCAAATTGATAACACATTACAATAAGTTTAATGCATTAATTAGTGGACAAAGAGTAATACATTTTTACAGTATTCATTACTCTTTGTAAAGGTAAACTATGCAACTTTTTTGTTTTAAAATGAACTAAATTTAAATGAATCAGTACATTATCAATTCTTCTTCCAATATGTGTTTTTTTTTCGTCTTACCCTGATTCACTATGGTAAATCTTTTATTAGTATTCATATTTCAGACCTGTCAGGATTGTTTTCACTGGACATTGTGTACATATGTCACTTGCCTGTGCGTGTCTCGTCATATCCATAAATAGAAAAAAAGTTGCTCCTGTGCTCCTTCCAATGCACTGAGCCGTTCGCTCCATTAAAAAAAAAAATCCCACATTGCACTATAAAAACCAGGGAGCATTGATGCTCACTACGTTCCCTTGTTAGTTAGCTCAGGTCCATTAAATAATATTAATAGATACAATTTCTGATTTTAATAATCTATTAGTAAATATTGAAATTCACATTAACTTAGAATATTAAATGCTTTAGAAATATTTTTCATTGTTAGTTTATGTTAACCAATTTGGTTAAATGCATAGTTCTGTCATCAAACTCTAGATGGCACGGGTTAATAGGTCCTTTAACTCAACCTGCTCGTAATCACATTATCTACAGGGCACATCTGATTAGTTTCTGCTGTATCAGTAGCCAATGAGCTTGCATGCTCAACCTTATTAAAAATACTTAGCATTTGCCTTAGCAGTGCAGCGTCCTTTCAGAAACTCTCCATCGTCCCCAGCTCCACCTGTATAGATCTGCTATGGGTAATTCATGTACGCAACACTGTGCAGCAGCAGCAGCATGTCTTACTTGCTCAGAGCAGCATGCACTGTATGTATTGACAATGGCAAGTCCCATACTTGCTCTAAAGCAGCACCAATAAAAGCAGTAGCATAGCAGATCTATACCGCCAAGAACAAACATATCAACTTTGTCATACCATTACCATTCCAAACACTCTGAGTGTTTTCATGACAGAACTAGCATTTCATGAAACCTTATGCAGTGTTACCCATCTTCAAACCAAGTTGTAAACATTTATTAAGCTTTTATTTGTTTATATTATTTGTATTTATAATATTGAAATTCCATTGTGTGGACCCACTGTATGTATTAATGAATGATTTGTATGTGCGTGCAAGAGTAGCTCTTGTCCTTGACTTGTCAGGGTGTTTGTGACTGGCAGCCATGCACATTTTAGTCTGCTTTATAATGAAAGGAAGGCATTTACTTGATACTCACTGCTTGTGACTCCTTGTCTGCCGATCAGACTCTACTAAAGCACTACTAATTGGAGTATGTGTGTGTGAGTGAAAGAGAGAAAGTGTTTGAGGTTCTAGGGGGATCAGCCCTGCCGGGAGTCTTGGATTACAGACTCTTTATATCAGAATAGATGGAGGGAATGAATGAAGAAGTGCAGGGAATCTGTTTGAACCTTTCAGGAGACTGAGAGCGAGTATGTTTGTGCGTGACAGACCGACAGTGTCCTCGAGCCCTATAAAAATTTTTCCTCTGAAATACCTACGCCCCAGCTGTTACAGCGCGGATAGACAACTCCATTTCCTTAACCCACCCTGTCTTTGCTCTGCAAGGCTGTGTGTGAAGAAGAGTGTCTGCTTAATTTCTCAACCTCAGTACAGCTGCCAGTGACCACTATGAGGACCATAAGGACTTGCACTGAGGGGAGAAACAGTTGCGTCACTTTTACACATGGTATTTCAGTGTAAAACCATGCACCTTTTCCCCTCTTATTCCAGTGTGGCTATGCGTCATTATTACGCACACATGTCATTTCAAACCTGTATCACTTTATTCCCTCTGTGGAACACTAAAGAATATATTTTGAAGAATATTTCAACTGTTTTTTTATTTTCTCGTTGAAAGTCAATGGGGTCCTAAACAACACTGGAGCTCAGTGACTTTCACTGTAAAACATTTCCATCTCCAAAAAAACGCATGTTGCCATGACTTATTGATCATGTCATTTTTTACATTTTACAAAAAAATAAAATAAAATGAACCATGACTTTCATTTAAATACTGAAGACACGTTAGCACATAACTGAACTGGAATAAAAGTGAATAAGATGCATTTTTAATGCCAAAATACTATATTCAAAAGTATTAGTATCCATTATGGAAACAGATATTTTTGTATAAAAATATAATTAATTAATTAAAAAAAAAAAGGAAAATGTACCATATATTATGACTTAGCACAGTGCTACCATATTTGGGGATCGAAACCGAAATACTTGATTGAAACCAGGTACATCAAAGTGTCATCTTTGGCACAGATTTAAAAGCTTTTTCAAGTTTGGTTGGAATCCCCTTGATTTAGTTTACTTTCAATACGTGTCTAAACTAATGCTTTTGTGACCACAAATGGGAAATTAAATTGGTATCATTTTCCATCTTGACTCAGAAAGATGCCTGAAATGACGACAACGGAAGCCGTCCCCCCTTATCAGGAAGTGACACTCTCATTTTTCTTTACCGTTGACAGCTCTGTTTAAATGCTGTTACCGAAACTTCTTTGCAATAAATGAAACTTGAAAAATACGCACTTCTACTCACACTGACGCAAGTGTCTTCACTTTACAAGAAGCTTTTCTTTCTGACGGCAGTTTTCTTCTTTAATGTGGTGTGTTGTGACAAGACAATTGAAGACATGGTATTCAGTCTGAAAAACTCCCTCTCAGGCTACCATGTTTTTGCTGAATTGATGAGTCAGGAGATTCGGCCTGTCATTTACCCTTTGAGGGGCTTCCTCTGGTTTCCCCCTGACGTCTCTGAGGTTTTGGAAGACTTTCGCTGTGGCTGTTTTGGAGTTGCACAGGGATGCAGCCTCTGATGAAATGATGGCTGTCAATAATTTGTCATCTGTTTTAAGAGGATAGAATATGATCAAATATATTTCATTAATCATCTAGTTTTTATTTAAAATTATATATCACAATAAATTAAATATAGTTTTATATACTTATAATTAAAGAGTACAAATGACTTTACAGCATCTGGATTTTATTTCTAGATAAATTGCAGAGTGAAAGTTATGAGTCAAAATGTTGTTTCATGTCAAACTGTGTTGAATAGCAGCACATTGTCATCGAAATTTCCAATATGATTTATTTTGTACTGTTGTACTTTTTTTTTAATTCTGGTATATCACACAGTCCTCCAGTGCCCATAGTTAGCCGTGCTGTCTGAATTATGCTGTACATTTTACAGTTACTCATCTAGGTGGAAGGCGATGAAAGAATCGGAGTGCTATAGTTCTCTCTCTCTCTCTCTGTCTGACTTTGAAGCCGCTTTGGTATTACTCTATGGAGGCATGAGATCTTAAGGCTAAGGGATGTTTGACACAGAGCAACAGATCAAAGTGTTGAAAGAGAGAAGTGACAGATGAAAGACAGAGGCAAGAGGGGAGGGCTGAACCTTCCAGGTCACACGCTGACATCCTCTATTGGCATCACATCATTTCAGTGCCCAAGATATAGGACACACGCATGATTGTACATTATATACATATAAAGCCACAATACATATTAAATGTAAATGAATATACGCATGGGTCATTTCTACTATGCAGTCCATTTTAATTGCCCCATCATACATGCTTCAATATACTGGATAAAATTTTAAACTCACATTTTTAAAGGGGCAAATCATATTAGTTTTTCACAATGTAGGACAGTGAGCATAACAGTTCATTTTAATTGATTGAATTATTGTTTAATTACTATTGATTCATTTGAGCATGAGAGAATTACCATTTAATTTTTTAAAGAAATATTCCTCATTTTTTCGCTAAATGAAATGTTTAAAATTGAAACAAACATGGTTCTTTGGGAATATTGTTTTAATTAGTAATCAAATATGTTCTTAATAACACTTTCCATCTTAGTCTTTTCTAATATCCCTTTAACTAGTTAAAGCCATCTTCCTCCAGGAAGTTTGGCGAGAAGACATCGCCCCAAATGATAGTAAGTATTAATGGATTTAATGGATGGTGTTACATTTTCGTGGTATTATTTTGCTTCACTCTAAAAGATTCCATCCTGTTTGTTGAAATTATGTAAGTTGTTATGATAATATAAGTATTTATAAAGTATTATATAAAAATATGAACAATTTATTTCTGTCCTGTTTTACATTATGTAAAAGAAAATTTTAAAGTTATAATTAATGTAGAAAGTAATTAAAGTGTCCAAGCTTGGCCACAGTAGCTTCATTTCTCACATAGCTCATATAGAAATACTTCCTTAAATTACGACACAACAATCACATTTTTTTTTCAGAGTTCAACAGGAATGATGTTGACACTTATCCCATGTGTGCACTTACTTCATTTTAGGGGATTTAGTGCCAACTAAATTTTTTTGTTTTAAATATGTGATTGTTTTCAACTGGTTTTCAATGATGTTGTTATGTCGCATCTGATCCCTTTGTATCTCTTTCAGAGCACATGTTGTCTGTGTAGTGGGTTGTGGCTTTATAATGACTTGTCTGCCTTGCCTTGCAGCAGCAGAGACTGCTTGTTTGCCCACCCCCAACCTAAACCGCACACACAAACATTCATTTCTACTCATTTCTTCACTGTAGCACCTACGATCAGAATGTGTGGGGGTTAGCGTCTGTCGTAAGCAGAAATAATCTGTACTAATTTATACTAATTTGCCATTTAGCTTGCTTGGGTCAAAACAAAGTAACTTTTAGTAGACTTATAGAAGACTCATGACTTGTGTTCAAAATCATCTATTTATCAGGTTGTTGGAAAGACTAGTCAATCTTAGGGAAGGCCTGTGTGACTAGGCTTCACTTGACACATTTCTTAATGTAAGTGTTGGTAAAAAATATTTTAAATATGTAGATGGACTGTGCAACACCTGATTCCCCTAACTGTCACTCAACACATAACTCTTAAAGTTTAGCCTCTTTAAATAGCTCTGCGACAGCGTTGATGCCTCATAAGTCTTTGAAATCCTTTCCCAGAAGTCCTTTTTGGGTCTCATGCTAATGATTGCTTCGTGCGCGGTGATTTACACTGGGGAATCCTGGGAGAACTGTAGTCTTGGCCCAGTTTAGGCGCCGGGGTCCTCATCACCTCACCATTGCCTCTGATCTAATCCTCCCTGCCCTCAAAGGAAGCAATTAAGAAGTTGCCTTTAATCCCCACAGTTAGAGAGGGAGATTGCCCAGTGCTTTGACGGCCAAATGATGCATAAGTGGTTGTTTTGGAGTGGGAGCCCCATTTGAAATCGCTTGTCCAGACTTTCTTGAGTGGGTCAGACTTTGAACTTCGGCGAACTCTGTTTGAAGTGAAGTGTGTGTGAAGAAGAGCAAGCATGAAGCAGTAATAAGCAGTGTCCGTGCATATCAAACTTAAATTACGCATTGATTCTCTCATAAATGTGTTTCAGTGGTCGATTAATGGCATTTTACAGCATTTACCTTTAATCTATTTTTAGTGGTGAAACATAAGGTTTTGTGCATCCATCCATCCATCCATCCATCCATCCATAGTATTTATATAAACTGTAAACACAATACATATTTATTATGTTAAATATATATATATATACATTTATAAAGTTATTAATTATTAATAAATAATTATTGCTAATATTATAATATTAATTATATATTATGAATGGACATTGTTAAAAATGTTTACTTTTGATTACTTTTAAAATAAGGTTTAAAATGAACTATTTTGGTACCATGTAGGGTCACTCACAAACTGGTTCCTAAAGTAAAACCAGTTGCCCAACACAGTGAAGTTCTAAATATGTTCTCTAAAACAGCCTCTGATTAACGTGTGCAGGGTTTTTTTTTTCCGTGATAAACCTCGCTGCACCACACAGATGGGAACCATCACTCCTCCTTCAACCTTGCTTGTCTTCCCATTCCTGATATCCACTACAAGTCATCCCTTCTGCCATTTCCATTATCAGTCATTTTGTATGATAATGAGAGTAGATCCTGAAGCTTAACCAGATGTGCTGGTTTGTATGAGCGCTGCTTCTACGACATCTCATTCACATTGTCCAGTTTAGACATCATTTGCAATGGCAATGTTTAGCAGGATATAGCAGATCCTTGAAACCAGATATTAAAAGGGCTCTCCCGTTTCTTCGTGCTTTACTCATTTGCATTACCTTATCGGTAAAATCAGCTGCCCTTTCCAGTCCATGCTGTCCATATTGCCTGATTCATGGTTCAAACCACATTATATGTTAAAGGAAGTCAAACTTAATTAACGTCCTTTGCGGACATCAAATGCAATTACTCTACCATGCAGCTCCGCCTCCTCACCCTCTAATGCTTGGCAAGCATCCTGTGAGATCTTAATCCATATCCTTTGCTCATTTTGCAACACAGGGCTTGAACGAAGTGCACTTTTTACTGTTGGCCGGGGCAAGAGCAATCTGTTTTGTCGGCATGACGTATCGCAACTGCCACTTTAATTTACTGCCTTCACTCTGCAGCAATGCTGAGTTTTTCACAATAACTTTCACAAAGTGAAACTCCTGTCTCACATTAATAAACCACTCCGATCGCTTCTCTGGAATTCACAGTGTAAAATACACAGATTAGGCGGTGTTTGAAATCTCTTTAATGGCAATATTATGGAATAGTTCACTTGATGTTATTGACACCCAAATTGTGCCATAGATTCTGTCCACCAGATTCTTTTATCTTTAATTAAAATGTTTTATTTTATAATATTAGTAATAAAGATTATACTCAAACAGCATTAGATATTTTCGAATTGAACATCTGCGAATAAATATTTGATACTCGCAATTTATAGTAGTATTTACTGCTCTTTTAAGGGGAGAATTACTGTACTATGTTCATCTGACTCTAGGTGTTCTCTTAGAAAGCTTTTGATTGACACTTCCTCACTCCACCTATCTGTCTCGCTCCTGTGTGTTGATTGGCCTGTTGAGAGATCCTAACCTCTCTCAATAGGGAGCTGCCACTCTTGTCAAAGCAGCCCTGCAGGTCAGATCATGGGCAGCGTTTTTCAGCGCTCAGTGTTAGAAACGTAAGGTCACACAGAGGGTTTTGATCATATTTTCCTTTACCCTGGTTGTGTTATTTTGGTTTCTTTTCCTGTTAACCTCCATCCTTGTATGTTCTTTTCTCCCGTGCCAATCCTAGCTACCTTCCTTCACATCCTGTCTTCTCATTTGTTTTTTCTTCCTCCTTTGTTAGGCGTCTGTCTTTCTTTTCTTTTCTCCCTCTGCCCATTTTTTTTTTTCTCAGGGAAGTAGGTTGTACTAATGCTTTTTTGTACCCTATGTTTTGGGGCTACCAGGCGATACATTGTCAATATTGATTTTTAAATGAGGTAATAAATACAGAGAGCTTGAGTCAAACATAACAATACCGGTAAACGTGGCAAAATATTGTTGCTCAGCTATTGCGGTCACGCCAAGGTCCGTTATTTCTACCATCACTCAAGCGTGTCGTATTTACGTTGAAAAGCCTCATTAAGATCGTGCTCTCCATTAAGACTCGACGCCAAGCACTGTGTGTGGGTGTTTAAACACGCTCCCATATTGTAGCTTTTTATTGTAGCATTTGGAACACGTTTTAAAGGAATGACATGCGCTGGAAACAATCTGCTCCCTGCAGCTTAAACGCTAACCCTGGTACTAGAACCCTAACTGCCCTTCCCGCTAATAGCTCCTGCGGTCGCCTAGGCCATCCTTTGGATTCTAATGACGGAGAGTTGTTTGTGGGATGGAACGGCTGGCAGTTGGCGTGGCTCCAGGGAGCATGCTGGGTAAACATCGTCGAGAGGGGCAGAGTTAGAAGACAGGCCCTGAGGTGCCCTTGGATCCTGTGGCTCTGTCTTCTAGCTGTCATTCAAGCCGTGACTGGTGTGGCTGAAAGAGGAGGGGAGATTGAAGTCTGTGTGTGAAGTCGTTAATCTCAGTAATCACCCATTCTAGAGATAGTCGCGCACTAATGCTTAGCTACGCTTGAGCTCTGTTCCAAAACCCAGTGAGCTACCTGCATAGGCAGCTGGCTTCTAAGGAGCATTCTAACACTCATGAAACCTCATAAGGGGCTGATTTGGAGCACACTACATAGGCTTTAGTTTTTTTTTTAAAGAAAATGTTACTATTTAAAAAAAAAAAAAATCCATTGTGTTTTTACTTTATTGAAGTATTATTTTTACAATATTACAAATATATTGAATTTATATATATATATATATATATATATAAGCGCAAAATATTTTTAATTTACTATTTATTTTATTTTCAAATAAAAATTTTTTTTATTGATATTTTAGTTATTGAATTTATTATTTACACAGTGACAAGAAAATGAACAGAATGGGAGTTATGCGCAATTTAATTTCCATATTTGTAAAATATGTTGTCTGCCTCCCGGTTTAGGCCTTTTGTATGTGCTTCGTTAAATATAGAGCTGTTTTACTGAAGATGCCTTCGAAGGAGCTATCAAAGAAGAGCGTAACTGATGTCCCTCGCATATGTAGATTGATATCAAAAGTTTTTGAAGTGTTCTTCTTCTCACTATCGTTTAGATATTTAAATTGAAGAAAACGTCAACAATGCAAAGAACTGTGTAGGTTTGCAGATTACCTTAAAAGTTCATACTGCTGTTAACACTTTCTCCGACAAGCAGATGCGATGAGACCAGTTTTCTGGTTTGGTTATGTGACGTTCGACATATACCCCATTGAAATAAAACACTAAAGTTTAGAGTGTTTACATGAGGCTGTCAACATTAATATCATTTTATATCTTTTTTTTTTTTTATTATTATTTATTATAATATATAATAAATAATATTTAGGCTCAGAAAACTGCCTAATTTTACAGTTTATTTCTATATTTTATAATAACTTCCTATTGGTCCTATTGTTTTTTGGGGTTTTTTTTTTTGCCTTTTATTAGGATAAGGCATGAAATTGACAGGAACTGAAATGGGAGAGAGAGGGGGACAGGATTAAAGGTCCACGAGCCAAGACTCAAACACAGGTTTGAAGCACAACAGCGCTGAGCTACCCATGAGGCCTTTGGTGCTGACCAATTGGTCCAATTTTTAATAATAATAATAATAATAATTAATACTAACAATAATTTATAGACAAGGCCTCCGTTTTATGTTTGCGTGAGAAGTCTTGTGATGCCTCAGGACTTTTCATGTAATTTTTTATCATGCAAATATGACATTTGTTAGTCTGCACATGCAATACAGACAAAAAGGTACAAATTAATTGCATGTTTTCCAAAATACTGCTTTCATAGATGGCTCGCTAGGTTTTGAAGCAGTACGCTCACTCACACGACAAAGGCAATGCACAAAGGTCTGCTTTAGGTGTGCTGGTCTATCATGTTACGCTAGGGAAGAGTTCAAAATAGCTCTAAGAGCTTAGAACTGTGTCCTCACTCATTTGTGTGTGTGAGTGTGTGTGTGTGTGAGTGTGTGTGTGTGCACCCGTCCAGCAGGTTTCTTGGAGTATGTTACAAATGAACCTAAATAAGACATAGATTGATGCTGCCCGGAGGCGAGTAGATCTTCAAAAACACACAAAGAGAGTGAGGCATGTGTTGTTTAATAGTTTCTCTGCGCATTTGTAATTGAATACACTCACATGAGTCTTTTGTTTTTCTCTTTTAACCCTTTACAAATCACGTCATAAGAGCTGCGCTGCTCAGCAGATGCTCTCTATGCTGTTATTCTCTACACACACATAAACAGGCTGTTTTAAGGAGGTCAGGGCCCTGGTTTGAGACACTCTATACATAGGAAAGAAGTGCTGTTGGCAGTCCATCTGCTCTGGGACATAGCAAAGGACTAATGCTAGCAGGTGCCCACTAGCAACACACTTGCAGCATTGTTAGCGCCAGGAAGTTTGTAGATCTGCAGAATGCAATTATGCAGACATATATTCATTGTGTTATTGATATTATCTGCTTTTTCTTTGACAAATGCAATGTCCCACAAAACCTTCCAGTATATGAGGTAATTTAGTTAAACTCTGTGTAGCCAGTTATGTTCAATAGAGTCTCTTTGTGTCTTGTGTCATCGCCTCGCTCCGTCTCCTCCCTTCCCTTCTGCTCCTTGCCCACAGACAGCTGCCAGTCCTGGCATCGGCGGGCAGCATCACTGGTGGCAAAGAACAATGACAGTGCCACCGATGCGGCCTGGCGGATGAAACAGAGGAAATTATATGGTTGTTTAGGTTTACTCAACTGTCTTAAGCCACACTTGGCTAATTCATTACGTTTTGATTAAAACCTCCACTCAGCTTGGCTACAGCTGTCGTAAAGAGAGAGAGAAGCAGCTGTCTGAATTCGCAGAACAATTACAAGCGTGCAGGCTGGTGTGCCATACGCTTGCGAGCGCGCTCGAGCTTTCATCCTGCTGTTCATTCACACTGCTCTATATCTGCCCCACTCTACAGTCTACGTCTTTGTCAGCTTTAATTGCATCTATATTTACGAGCAGAGAGGGAAACCCCCAGTCATTCTGTGCCAGTGAATGGAGGTTTTGTGTGCGACACCATGTTCCAAAACAACCGTGCTTTACACAGCGCATTGTACGGGACGCTGCGCTGAACCGTCACAAACAGACGCAAGGTCCTGGTGGAAATCTGTCCTGCAGACCAAAGATAATCACAACGTCAAAAGAACCTGGAAACAGAAATCAAGAAATTGAATTATCACAATTTGTCATTTCTGTTCTCATCCATCCATCGATGCATCCCAACTCCAGGTTAAGGCTGAGGGCCCTGGTGTACTTCATTTTCCAGGCTCCGCTTCATCTTGTGCAAAGTTGACCACTCGTTAGTGGATTTTTTTTTTTTTTTTAAAGCACTCAAGTCACTCACATATGCAGTTGTACATGGACCGTCCACTCGGTTTTAAAAAACTGCACGTGGATGGGATGTGCACATTTGTTATAATGAGAGGATTTGCGAGGAATCCACTCACCGGTTAAAACGCCAAAGTTTTTGTTCAGTTTTAACTTGAACACCTCTGATAAGCCATTGTATTCAAGAAGTCAACAGATATGTTTGTGATTGGCTGCATTGCTTAACGCTGCAAAAACACATTGGAAATAGAAACCTTTGGTGTTTTTCAGAGTGCAGACACAGATACGAACTGGATAATTTGCCAAGTAGTTTATCAGTAGTTTTAGGCAGCTTTAATCTCTAAAAGCAATCGGGAGCAGCAGCAGGCAATTGTTTGAGTGAGAAAATTCCACTCAATTCGGTCTATCTATCTATCTGTCTAACCGTCTGTCTGTCTCTCTGACTGTCTATCATTTCTCATGTTAAGAAAAAAAAAACAACAGGTGTGTGTGTGTGGGAATGTGATGCCTTCAAACTTCAAAAGCTGATTTAATTGACAGGCTGCATTTAAACTGCCTTCAGCAAAAACAGAGAGATTATATTAGTGGAGAATACGAAAAGCTCTTTGTTGACATTGGCACATGTAGATATCAGGAATAGGAATTCAGGAAACATTTTAATGGATGTAAAGTCACAAATATTCAACTCTCTTGAATTTTATTGTGTGCCTGAAGAGAAATTTGCTTAATTGCATTGGGGTGTTTCTACCACGAAGGTACCGTTTACACAGTGATTCGAGGGAGCAATTTAACATTTCTTATATAATCCAGATCACATTTTATAGGGATCAGCCAAGAGACCCAAAACCATTGGCCTGGAAAGAGAGGGTCACTCTTTCCACTCTTTCTCTTCCTCTCTCACTCTCACTTTCACTCTTAGTCCCATTCCTTATTAAAGTGATTGAAGGCAGGAAAAACTATGCCTAACTATGCTCGGATGCTTAAGCCCACCCTGAAAAATATGGAACGTTTTCTACGGCTGTTTATTTGGAATAAAATGGCATGCCGGGGGATTAGATGGAGAGAGAAAATGCTGGCACCAGCTGTTTCGGAGGTTTGAGTTACACAGCTGCGCTCCTCCATGACACAACCCCCCACCCCCACCCCACCCGCAAAGCTTCGCTCAGCCCCTCAGCCTGTTCTGGGTATTTCTGCCCCATAAATTACTCTGAAACTGCATGCTAGATAGATAAATGCTCAGAGAAAACTTGACTATATGAATAGGAATCATTTTATTGTACACAGTGACAGCAGTCTACTTATGCAAAGGATTGACTGTATGCACAGATTTTGCATGTTGAGCTTCATTTATTTATTTTTTTTGTCTTTTGGTCAGAAGAAGAAAAATGTGTTTTTTATAAGTATAGTTACAGAGGTCAGAATTCTGGAGCATCTCTTAATTAAAAAAGAATCAAACAAATAAAAGTTTTATTTTCTAATGCACTCCTGAATACAGAGTATACTGCTCCGTATTATGAGAATCTGCTTCCTCTAATACCACCTCCATCTAACTAGCAATTAGAATTAGCAACTGAGGACGAATGTGATATAAAGTAAAGGTTATTCGCTATTTTTTAAAAAAGACAAGGCATTTGATATGTTGTCAGCTTCCTGTTGTGTCGAAAATATGCCAATACAGGAAAGGAAACTGCATGTGTCAAGCCTTTTCATGGCTTCTTTAAGGTTGATAGTCCCAGGTGCTAATTCCTGTGTGAAACGTTACTGAAGTGAAGCCACCTCTAGACCAAGACTAACAGGCCGATACAGATTACAACCAAATTTCTGTGTATTTGTGGGCAAATGTATTTGCCACAGCCGAGACTACCTTCAGGCACTCAGGGCCAGACGCTTTCTTGTGTGAGGCCGGAGATTGAGTTTCTTGGCTGACTCTTTCTGTCTGTCTCTCTAATATTGATCAGGGTTTTCCATGCTATTTATAACTCAGCCTCCTGGGTCCCTGCAGCACTCTGTAGGACCGGCACCTCAACCCTGTAGGGGCTCAGCTCTCGTGTCTGTCTCCACTGTGCATTATTTTACGATTGATGGAGGCCACACTGATAAATGGAAATTTGGCTGAAACGTTCCACAGACAAAACTGGCTTGATTTACTTAAACACATTTGTGGCTTTTGTGAAATCACAGTCTGGTTAAGGTGTTAGCTGTGACCCAATTATGGCTTGACACTGAAGTTTGAATTTGAACTATACTCCCTTTATTGTATGCAATAAACTATAGATTGTGCACTAGTGGTTTAAAGCATGTGATTTCTTCAGTGCAAAATGTTTTGTCCTGTTCAAGCCTATTAAATGGTTTAACAGATTTTTTTTACAGAAGTTTCACCAAGGCTGCATTTATTTGATTATCAAAATACAGTACAATAGTAATTTTGGTTAATTTATAAAATATAAGTAAAGAAAACAAATTAAACTTTATTTTATATTTTATATAATTCCTTTGACAAAGCTATTACTCCAGTCTTTAGTTAGATATGATCCTTTAGAAATAATTTTAAAATGCTCAAGAAACATTTCTTATTATTGTCAGTGTTGTATTGCTTTTTAATATGGTTTTGTAAACCGTTTTTCAGGATTCTTTGATAAATACAATATTTAAAAGAACAGCATTTATTTGAAATAGGAATCTTCTGTAAAATTATGATGTTTTATGATAAATATGATCAATTTAATCCGTCCTAGCTAAATAAAATGTTTAATTTCTTAAAAAGATATATATTACTCACTTTTGAATAAGTAGTGTAAATAAGCCATAAGCCAGTTGTAGGCTGATATTTCCCCTGAAAAGTGTAAACAATGTAGTTCTGTGGCCTATCAAACTTTTTTTTTTTTTAGCATCCTGACCAGCCCAGCATAGCAACAATATCTCAACCTGTGGTGTGAGTTTGGTGGTGTTTTCATACAAAAACACTTAATGCGTACCAAGTCGATATTTAATGGTGCCAGTCTTTCTGCAGTACCAGTAGTTTGTGTGAGTACTCTGTGCAGAGCGTCTACAGTTTACATTTATTTAATATATTTAATTTTCAAATAGTTAGATAAAAAAAAAGGTTGCAAAACTTTTTGCTATCGTACCGAAATTGGTAACGTGAAATTTGACTTGTATTGGTACCGACTTCTGGAATTTTGTTACCGTGTCACATTAATGCATTAAAACAATATGAAAGAATATTAAATGTAGCTAGTTTATTTACTGTACCTTTTTCCTTGCTTTTTCCCGTTTCCTTAGCTGTTTTTTTTCCCTGTGGTGTTGTTTCTATCTTTGCTAGCTGCATTGTTTTGAGCAGCGTGCCAAAAACTGTAGATGATTATTCATTAATTAATAATTATTCATTTCACTGTTTATCTACGAGTTTGTCAATAGCTAATTATTAGTCAGTTAAGAGTTTGAATGTGTAAAGATTTTAACATTTTGTAAAATGATGCCGTTGCGCTGGAGTGCATCAGTGTTGTTCAATGCTGTCGCCATTGATGGTATTTAGCTTTATTGCATTTAAAGAGTTGCATGATATATAATTATTTTCATCAATTGCAGCATTCACTTGGATAATATTCAGGAAACTGCTGAAGTGGGTTAATGTGGCTTTGAGGGAAAATAAAAAAAAAGAGTAAAAGAGTGAGGGAGGGGGTGAAAAGCAGATATTGCTCTTTTATAATGAGTAGTCCAGATGGCTTGAGGTTAATGTTAATGTTTGCCACATTGCAGCATTGTAGCAGAAAGCATATCATAAAAAACGAGAAAGGGAGTGAGGTAAAATCGATGGGAGGGAGAGCAAGGGAAAGTGAGATTGCTAAAGGAGGGGCAGAGGCGGCCTCTACTGAAAAGAGGGCATGTGAGGACAGCTGAGCTACGTCACTGTTGTAATCTCTGTGCAGCGTTCTCTTCCTGTTTTACACACTTTCTCTGTCTCCAGTTAAATGGGATGGTGTCATATTCAATATACACATACTGCATATGTTCTCTCCACATATTGTGTGAGTTTGGTTTTGTTGTGTATTTTGTTCTGATATGTAGAGATTTTTAAAGCTGCATGCAGGGTGTGCCACGTCACACTCTAGGTCAATGTCACATGTTCACATAACTGTGAAGTTAAAGCTGACATTGTCTGAATGTTTGTATCGAATCTTCTCCTTAACCCACTTTTTAAATGGCAACTCTGGAATGCCATACATGGTTTTTCCCTATTTAAAGTTGCATTGCTGTCATACACTGATTACGGTTTATGCGGTTGTTTATACGTGGAACAGAGAAGGGGGATCAGAGGGGGGCCGTTTCTACTAAATCAGATAGAACATTGGTTGCAATGTGCAGCCAGTGTAATCAGAAAGAGAGCAGAGTCCTGGAGCAGATCACTCTCTGGGCTGATAATCGACCCGCCCCACAACCTGCGCAGGTGTGACGTGCTAGTCAAGACCCAGAGAGGGTGAGAAGAGAGGGGGGGGGGGTATAACTGACATCCTTCTGACACGTGACTGTTACGCAGTACAGCTGGAAATAGTGAAGCTACATTTCTCAGTAGTGAGTTGGTAGTGTTGCTAGTATTTCAATAATAGAGCTTTTAAGCTAATGTTTGAACTTTTCATTTTAACTTACAATGTGTCAGGAATTAAGTTGTGTGTCCTGTATGTTCTGTTACAACTCATTTGTAAAAAAAAAAATAAATAAAAAAAAAAATTTTGATTCAAACCTTTTCGTTGAATCAAGGAAGGAAAAAAACATTTAACAAACAAAAAGGTATGACAGTTTACACTAAAGGTGGTCTTTTGTTCATTTGTTGTTGGATAGTTTTATATTGTTCAAAAATAATAAAAAAATTGTTCATTGTTTGTTCATGTTTACAGCGCATTATGTAATGTTAACAGTAACTGTTACAACAATAACTCAGATTAAAAATGCTACAGAAATATGGTTCTTTGTAAAGTCATGTTGTGCTAATGCAAAAAAATGTTGAGGATCTGGCTCAACACTGTTGCTCTTAGAGTTTTGGATCGGTTCATGCAAAGTCTGTAAGTCTAGAATGAACTTTTCTTTCACAAAACTAAATTAAATCACTTTTATACAAACTTTTCAGTTTTTACTTAAAAACTTTCCTTTGAATAGACTAAACAATGAAGATTAATTGTGAGATGTGAGGGCTTGGCCTGGATGGCCGTCGGTGTAGGTTTTCCAAGCTTTTTGAATGAGGAAAGCCCTCATCAGTCCTGGACAAAGAGCTTGTTGCATGCAGCCAAGCCACACTGAAGCAGCGGAGGCTGCCACGTGAGGACTGGAGGATCCAAGAACCCCGAGTCACAGACAAGGCCAGTGTGTATCTGTGTTTCAGACCGCGTCCTCCACCACAATGCAAACCACTCGGGGTGGTTTGCACCCTCAGACACTCAGCCTGATTTTATGGTTCCCCCAATTCACATGAGGAACAAACATGACATGACACATGGCAAACGCATGACAAACTCCTGACACTGTGTTGCGGCAACATTGTGTAATGTCTTTATGAGGCTGTTTATGAGCTTAAACCCTTTATAAATAATCTCTTTGTATGCTAAATAACTGATCTTGCCGTGCATTTATAATTAAAATAAAGACATTGAAAAGCCATTTTTTATTTTTAACTCCTAAAATTTAATGTTAAATAATACATTACAGCATGCCAAACTGTATAGAAATTTCAAATATCGATAAAAACCTGAAGAATTGAGAATATTAGTACTGGAAATTTCCACATTTCACAAGCAGTTTCACTATGTCAATATGACACTGTCTCCAGCAGCGCTGCCCCCTACTGGTGACACTGACTTTTTGCACCAATGAAAAAGTTCCAATAGCTCTTTGGGGGGCTTTAGACAGTTGAGGATCTTTGTTGAGGATAGTTCCCCCCAAAATTGTTTTCATTTTCTCATGTCGATCCTGTGATCTTCTTCTGTGAAAAACAGAAGGTACTTAATGTTCTTTTTGTCCATTCAATGAAAATCAATTGTCATGTGCAAAACAGTTCAAAATATCTACTTGTACGTTCCACAGAATTCCACAGATTTGGAATAACATGAGGGTGAGTAAATGATGCCAGAATTGTGAAATGTTTATATAGGTGAAAAGTAGGTTATCAACCAGTACTGTTGTGATTTCTGTTGTATTGTTTGCAACTGGCACTCTGTCCGGTCCATTCCGGTAAAGTCCGTTACAGGAGAGCGGGAACCCGGGTGTCAGATCAGAGGGGATTGCAGCCTCTCCGACCTCAGCGGAGGAAAATTCCTATTTATTATGAATCTACAACCGCATTGCTAGGCCCTAAGAAACCGCAATTTGAAAAGAATCCTGTGCCGAGAAGAGACAGGGAGGGTGATGGAAGTAACCCAGAGGGTGAGGCCTCTGTGTTGAGGGTCCTGGCACGACTCTGGCCTTGGAGCCCTCTCCAAACCAAACACCCTCCCAGCGCCCACCCAGACAGCCCTGCCCTTCTTCCACTCCCGGAATGGCGATGGAGGGAGAGCTGCCCGTCTGCCATGACCTACTGTAGCCTCCGCTCTCCTGTTAGTTCTGAAGGCCAATTAGAGATGTCAGCGAATGTTTTGATGGAAACCCAAACTAAACCTTTTCTCAATTTCATCCCCATAATCATGGAAACAGTGGATGGCGAAGGCACGAACTGGTAGCCGCTAAAGGCTTTCCCACACACGTGATGTTGGAAATTTGACCATACTGATTGTTGAGCGTGAGAGTTGCATGTACATATGCATACATGCATTTGCGTGTACACATAATTTGTGTAAATGCTGTGTGTGCGTATGATCATTTAGCATTATAATTTCACGTGCCAGCGTTTGTGCACTCTGCATGAGTCCTCACAAATGACATGCTATGCTCAAATTGCAGAGAGAGTGCTTTATAGCTGATCCAAAGGCTATGGTGGGTGGTTTAAGCCATTTTATATAAATATATATTTTAATATGTCTATGAAACTCATCCAAAAATAACTTGAAAGGAATACGCCGTTCACATCTGGTTTTTATATTGTGGCTTGCGGAAAAGCAGAAAAAATAGGAGCTTTATAATTCTTTACTTACAATGCGACTGAAGCCTCAGAGTGCCCTCTTCAACTACAGACTCAATAACTATTGTTGTTTAATGGCCTTCTAAGTCAGACTAACGTTGGTTTGGCATTGAACTAGTACTACTAGTTTATTTCTGTTTCAAAAGCAGAACATGACTCTGTTGTACCTGTGAATGAGATTTATGAGGCTCAAACAATGTTCTGGTGGCCACCTATGAATTCGTCTTAGAATTAGAGCTTCAGGTTTGTAAGTCGGACGAGACAATATGAAGAAAGAAGATTATCCACCTGTAGAAAATGAATTTCACAGCTGTAGGAATGGTAATCCCACCTTCCAACTGGAAGAGTCAATCAGTTTGATATGTATGTTTAATCTAGGGTGTGCATCTGTTTAGTTCTGATTTTTGTGTTTTAAGAATGTTTGTTAGATCAAGATACATCAATACTTTTCATAAAAAACAATTGGTTTTGTTTTGATTTATTTAGGTCTGTAATTGTATAAAGAGCAGTTTTAATGGTTAATGTGTGTTGCTTAAAGGGGAAGTTCACACAAAAATGAAAATTCTGTCAGAATTTGCTCGCCTGACGACCAGTGTTGGGGATAACGCATTACAAGTAACTCAAGTTACTTAATCAGATGACATTTTTCAAGTAACTAGTAAAGTAAACTTTTAAATTTACCACAAAGTATCTGAGTTACTTTTTCAAATAAGTAACGCAAGTTACTTTGTTTTCCCATGTATTGACTGCCACCTCTCCTGTCCCCATGTTCATTGAAATCAGCAGTGCAGAGGTGTCGTGTGCGCTGTGTAAACAAGATGGTTATTCTAGAGTTGTTATACACTAAGTGTGAGCATACATTTACTTATTTACTGCTGCATCCTATTCTTCTATATTCCAGAATGGCAGCACAGCTGAAGGGGTTGTTTGTTTAAGATGCACCATCTACTGTAAAGGCATGAATTTGCATTTCCTTCTGCCTGAGGTTTATTCATGTCACTTTTGATGTGAAAAGGCCTTTACGTTTGCCAAAAATATAACTTTTCCTCATCTGGGCAAGGCTGTTTGTCTGTGTTTATAATAACAGAAAAAGTAATGCAAAAGTAACAGAATTACTTTCCATGAAAAGTAACTAAGTAACGCAATTAGTTACTTTTTTAAGGAGTAACACAATATTGTAATTTTGTAAAAGTAACTTTCCCCAACACTGCTTATGATATAATTTCATATGATCATAAACAAAAAGGTAATGTTTAATAAATATGAATTCCGTGTGTTTTTTTCGATTCTGAGTTCAGGGTAGATATGCTTCTGAGGTGTCATTGTTTGAACATAACACGTGCAATGCAAAGTGTGTATACGTGTGTGTGTGTGTGAATGTGTGTCTGCACCTGCAGTGTGACTCTTGTATAGCCTTGCCTGTCTTCTTCCAGCTGGCAGTGATTTGTCCAGGCGTTCAGATTGAGCAAATAGCTGCAGTGTGTTATTACTGTCAGACTCGGGCAGCCCCATAATACCCCTCTGCCACAGGAAGCTGCAATCTTGCAGAAAAGGTCAGCTGGACCAATTACCTCCGCCTACCATTTTCCCCTTAGTGAGTCCCTCTCAGCGTTGCTCGCCCACTCCTTCCTCACAGGCCCCCCAGTAGTTGAGACGAGAAGTAAAAGACTGTCATTTGGATTTTGCAGCTGTTGGACAGCTCCTCCTCTGTTGCATATTTGTGAGGGATTGTCCTCACTGAATGTTGTTTTTGAATACTTTCTTTCCATTCTCATGGAAAATTGTAGATTTTTTGTTGTTTTGTGTTCAGACACTTTTTTCCTTTTCTTTTTTTATTTTTACATTAAAGTTGGACCAATATGATTTTTTGAACACATGATGCTGATGTATATTATGTTTTGCTTTCAATGTTCAGAAATATTTTTTTTTGTTTTATTTCACACAATAATACATAAACAATCATCTTTATTATTATTATTAATAGTAGTAGTAGTACTACTAAATTTTCATAATGCACATTTTTTTACTGTAGAAGAATATCACACCTTAATAATAATAATATTACTGCATAATAAAATATATATTGAAATTATATTAATAATTATAATATTAATTGTGTCTTAGTATCAATTTCATTTCAGTGTTATTATTATTATTTGTGCCAGTTGTCATAAGTTCGTGTTTTTTTGGGTTTTTTTCTGTTGCACAAATTAATGGCTATTCTAAAGATTATCATTTATGAAAGCAATCGTTTAAACGTGCAAGTTAATTTACCAGTGAATAGAGGCAATTTATTGCATTACTTTTATTTACGGTATTTTTAAGAGACATTTTTTTTAATAAATGTGACTGTACTCATCGTTCAATGCTCTCTCTTTCTCTTTGTCTGACTTTATATAGGACACCAGTTTGGCGGACCACATAAAGCACAGGCTTCCTTCATTAAACGTCAGCTTTGCAGCATCGACCCTGTTCTCCTTACCTCAGCAACTTCAGAGAGAGATTTAAGAGTAGACATTCCCTCTCTCCTCTTTTTTTATCTCTCTCTACAGTCTTTCTCAGAGTGCTGCATGAGGGTTCCAGAATTGACACTCGCCAAGCACCAAATGCGAGTTTAAATGGGCTTTAGCGAGTAAATAAAATTGAGTTACTCTCCAGTTGGCCAATAACTTGATTACGAAGTGCAACATTTAAATCGAATTGTAAGAGTGATAGTCTGACCCTCACTGCAATTACAGATATACAAAGCATCTTATAAAGAAAACATCTGGTCTGACTTGTGCCTCAGTGGTAAAACCTAAATTAAATAAATAAATGAAATGAAATTAAATAAGATTAACTAAAAAAAATACTATACAAATTGTCCAATATACAATTCAGCTGCGTGTTTTCCCTCCATATTTCCTCTCAGCTGTGAGTTTCAATATTCAGAAACTGTTGCCAAACAGAAATGTCTTATCAGTAGTGCTTGTTGACACCTAGCAGTCTCGAAAAGCAAAACCTGCTGTTTTCCTTTCTGCTTTACCCTGGCGCTTGTCCATCTAGAGAGCCTGTAATGAATTTAGATGAACACTGATATTCGTAAGATATTAAGATAACCCATTAAAACTTTCCCAGTGGATTCATATCCATGCAGGCCCGGGGGCCAGTGTGGTCCGCCAGACTGCTAAATGCTTCAAGAGACCCCTCCCTATCAGTCTCGCTCTTTTACACACACTCTTTTTCTGCCTGACATTCTCATTCGGTTCTTCCATAGATGTTAAAGACTTATTGGCTGGCCGTGATGGCGATGGTCAGGATCAATAACTCTTACACTGACAGCTCTCATGGAGACAGAAAGAGATGCAGACAGAACAGAAAAGAGAGTTTTATAGAGGTGTGCATTCACTGTGTTTGTTCTTCCGCAAAAACACAGATCAGCAATGAAATCAGAGCTTTGAAACTGATCAGCAGTTCTGAAAAGAGAGACAAAATGATACAAGGGGGGAAAAGAGGGAAATGTTTGAGAGATATGATCAGATTTACAGGCTGTGATTTCTGAGACACACATCCATCGATTGGGCCGTGTTACGTTATGTTGCATTGTGCTGTTTGGCATTCTGTTTAGGGATGAAGAATACCACATTTTTTTAAATTTATATTGGATATTTCAGTGTGCGTGCCAATTTCCTCCATTTTTACATTTATATTACCATTTCCATCATCTAACATTTTATTAAAATTATCACATGATTTACTCACCCTCAAGCCATCCTAGGCGTATATGACTATCTTCTTTCAGACGAACACAATTGGAAATATATTTAAAAATATCCTAGCTCTTCCAAGGTTTATAATAGTTGTGAATGGGGACCCAAATTCTGAAGAAAAAAAAAAACATCCATCCATTAAAAAAAACAAAAATAATGGATCCATACAACTCCAGGGCCTTCTGAAGGCCTTCTGTAGAGAATCAATGTGTTTGTGTAAGACAATTATTCTTATTTAAAACTTTGTAAAGTAAAATAATGAGCTTCTGGCGGATGACAGTAGGTATACTGTGCAAGTCTCTGTCTATTTGGGCAAAAGAGCAACCTTTGACCTGACGCGGTTACGCAAAGACGAACGCGGAGGCGCAGAGGAGAGAACAAAACAAATCACTCGTCACGGATTACAAGTCTAAAACGGCAAAAGAAGAAAAAGACCCATAGTTCATTGAGTAATCATGTCAAATCAAAGGTTGCTCTTCTGGCCCCAAATAGACTTGCGCAGTATGTCTGCTGTCGTCTGCCAGAAGCTCGTTATTTTGCTTTATAAAGTTTCAAATAAGGATAGTTTTCTCGATTTGTTTTGCTAATAATCATTCATAAAGTTCGAAAAGGTTGTAGCGAATTACAAGCATGTTTGCAGTAGGCTGTTTACATTAATCTCACGTCATAAAGGCATTTTGAGATGCAAATACATTGTCAGACTCAGCCGAACGCGCGAGTGGTCTTCTTAAAAATAGCCTACAGCATCTGCTGTTGAAGTTAAAAATTAAGCTAAGAATCGATTTGTGATGCATTTGGAAAATATCAGAATCGCGATGCATCGATATATTGTCCCAGCCCTACAATTTATGCTGTGTTCTTCTGTTTTGTATTGTATTGTAGTGTTGTCTTATGCTTTAGAAAAACCTGCAGTAAATCTAAACTCCATTTGGACTGAGCACTAATCAGTTCAAGATTTTTGGCATTGGATCTTTCATTGATTTCTTGCCTTTGAGAGCCCAGAATTTGCAGCATGGCTACATTTTGATTATCCACTGTTTAAACACAAAACAATTTTTTTGAAGAAGAAGAAATTATGAGTGGTTGTGGCTATGCCATTGTTAAGATGTCCATGTTTTTAGCATGTTGCTGTGTGGTTGCTAGGTTCTTCTAAGTGGTTTCTTAGTGGCCCAAGCTAAAAGAGCCCACCCCCAGGTCAGCTTTCTCCTTCAATGGAGATCCAGAGGATTTCTTTTGCTGATTTACCATCCAACAGGAGAAAATCGTACGTCTGATCACTTAGAAATGTAATAGCATAGCTCTCTTCAATAACTTTAATACTTTGCTTGCCTTAACAAGTGCCACCATGAGAGTGTTCTTGGATGCTGTGTGGTTTATACAAGATTCGTAAGAGCTGTTTGTGTCTCTGAATGACTCTGTTTCATGCTAAATTTCACAGTTGCACTGTAAAGGAAAAGCTCATAATTGTTTCAGTATTTCGGCAGACTGAATGCCCTCCAATCCATCTGTCTTACTGGCTCTGCACTGAGGGAAATAGCATCTCTTCCTCTCAAGAGTGATGGAGAACACTGCGTGTGGTATGACAAAGGCTGTCTCCCTCAGTCAGCTCAGCTACAGCTGGAAATGAAACGTTACAGGCTGCTTCAGCAAATGATGTTGACCAAATTCACACACACAAACACACATTAGTCCTCATATAAACACTGCGACAAACTAATGTTAATTTAATTTGATTAAACAGTCAAGCCATCCCCTTGAAAAAGTAGTCAGCTGTGCTGTGTTAATGACACAAACATTAAGGCTAGTTTCTTTTTCTTTTTAAACGTATGATTAGCACATGACTTTATTTGTTGCAATCAGAGCTGTATTTATCAAACAATATGGATCTCAATAAGAGTGACATCATTAAACCTGCAGAGGACTCAAAGGAATCAGTTCAACATTTTCTTTGAAATGTTTCATTGATTTGAAGCATTTAAATGAGTTGATTCTTTCAAGTGAATTAAACTTAAACACTTCTTGTTTAGGGGAGAACATCTGAGCGTTGCCTCGATTCATTCAGCTGTAAAGCACAATACAGTGTGACATGAACACCAGTAGCATTTTGTAAAAGTAGCTAAACATGTAGTAGCAATTAGTGTTGCGCTGGTGTCTCTTTGTTTTTCTGTATTTTTGTGTTTTTATTCAATTAATATTATCTAGGGGTCTTCAAACTTTGTCAGGGTATGGATCTTCAAGGATAAAGAGATGAGACCCTCTGTTATCTATTGTTTATAACTGACAGTTGTTTTTTGTCTTCCCTATAATACATGTACATGCATTGCTATGCTGCTTACATTACAAGCCATTTAAATAAGTAAGGAATAATTGACAACAAACTGTTGAATTATTAGGAAATAATGCACACCCAAGATGGTAATGTGGCCATGACACAAAGAGTTGGGTGTGCATTATTTTCTAATAATTCACTGGACTGGAGTCAATTATTTCACGTATACTTTGGTTACTTCACCTCAAGACACTGTTAAGGTGGTGTTGTATTTACATTTGTCAGGTTTTTGTCCTTAAAACGCTCTTGTGTGTTGGACTAATTTCTTACATCCCAATGTCATTTCAGAGCTAGTAAAGGAGGCTTGAGCAAATGCAGTTATTAGAGGGAGAGAGAGATTAAGCGTGTATGAATGACCTGAATCTGTGCATCTCTCAACAGCGTTCGGCAGCATCTCTACTAATAGCGAAGTTCTTTTGCTGTTGTAGGCTGTAAGGACATTTGAAGTATCTGAAATCATTTGGCAAAGTGATATGAACATGTATTGTGGTCAAGACCTGCCTGGAACTACTTTAGCCATGTATTTCCCTGAAAATGATTGCACACCTTAGAACGTTTGTCTGCCAATCAAATTCAAGCATTCAACATCCCTGTAGTATAATTGTTATTAAGTACAAATGAGACCCTGGACCACAAAACCAGTCATACAATAAGGGTCTTTTTTTTTAAATTGAGAGTTTAATATCTAGAATCTGAGTGTGAAAAAAATCAAAATACTGAGAAAATCGCCTTTAAAGTTGTCCAAATGAAGTCCTTAGCAATGCATATCCACACATATATTTACGTTAGGAGATTTACAAAATATCTTCATGGAACATGGTCTTTAATTAATATCCTAATATTTTTGGCTTAAAAGAAAAATTGATCATTTTGACCCATACAATGTATTGTTGGCTATTGCTACAAATATACTCGTGCGACTTATGACTGGTTTTGTGGTCCAAGGTCACAAAAAAAAAACAAAAAAAGAAAACTATTCTTTCTTTTCCCTTCTTATTCTAGCTTATGCTACTCTGAGCAATGTGTGAAACTTGTGTTGTGAGCACTTCCTGTGTCTAGTTGCCTCTTCATGAAGAATCGCTTGTTTGTTTTCCTCGATTGTAAGTCGCTTTGGATAAAAGCGTAATATAAATGTATATAGGCTACTTGCTTTATACACTACTGTTCAAAAGTTTGGGGTCAGTAAGATTTTTTTGAAAGAAGTCTCATATGCTCACCAAGGCTACACTTATTTGATTAAAAATACAGTAACACAGTACTATTGTAAAACATCATTATAACTGTTTTCTATTTTGATATATTTTGATGATAACCATGTATTTTCAGCAGCCATTACTCCAGTCTTCAGTGTCACGTGATCTTTCCTTTCGGAAAGCCATTCTAATGTGCGGATTTGATGCCTAAAAATCATTTTATTATTATCAATGTTGAAAACTGTTGTAGTGCTTAATATTTTTTGTTCAAACTGTGATACCCTTTTTCTTTGGTGAACAGAAAGTTTTACAAACCCCATGATGACCCCTAATTATCTAGCTGATGATGTATTTCGAGGATTTAGAAAGTGTTCCGTTTCTGTGTGTCAGTGTGCAGGGTTTCTAGGGGAACGTTCTGAGCTCAGCTGCAAACTGTTTATTTTCTTCTGGGTCTGAAAGAGTGAAAGTTTGCTCACTCTTCCTGGCATGACTAACTGCGTAATGCCTCATGTTGTTATTTAGATGTTAGTCACACTAATGGCTGAGGCAGTGCACAGGAATGTCTTTCACGTAAGGTCACTTCCACAGCTCAAACTTTCTCTCCGACTTTCGCTCCCTGCCCACTCCAACTTTCTAAATCTTCAGAGTCTCTGCCAACCATTTAGCAGCGGCCATTTGCCTCTCTGTCTCTCTGTCTGTCTCCCTCTCGCTCTCTCTTCTGCCCTGAACGGAGTGAGTTGGCACATGGGCAAGCTGGCACTCTTCAGTACTGTTACTTATACTTTGTTCTTGCTTGAGAAAAAGAGGGAGGGATAGAGTGAGTGTGAGAGATAGAGAGAGGGAGAGAAAGCAGAAAGAGTGATCTAAAATGGCTGCCAACGACAAACCTCCTCTCTGCTCATGAAATGTCTGCCAAAAAGAAAAAAAAACTTAAATGGCTGTGTCGATGACTGATTCCTGGCTTGAAATGTAGCTTGCATGAAAAGAAATAGCAACAACTTTCACTAGAAGCAACCTCACTTTTACTGCAGTGACAGTTTTAGTATGGAAAACACACACAGGGACAAAAAGTTCTTAAGCTTGGGGCCATTAAATCATCAAGATGCTAAAGATATTACACAAAGAAGTCAGCAGCTTGAGGCAAAAAAGATTTTTGGTTTTGATGAAGGAGAAGGAAGGAATCCTCTTTATAGGTCGGAGAATATTTCTCGGGTTACTAATCGACTAGACTAACATGTGTCCAGATTACACTTTGGGTTGTAGTCCAACTAAGGAAAGTTACCATTGCGTGTCAGAGTTTGAGGAGTGTCTTTACAAAATGGTGCGCTCGAGAGAAAATGGACGATGTTCAAGCACATTTTATTGCATCATATTTTCCACCAGCATTTCTACTTTTTCGTTCGCATAAACATTTCTTGTATTCGTGTTGTGATTTGTGTGGAAAATAATTGGATTTGGTTTTGTTTTGTCATTATTGTGCCACTTACACATTTACTATATGCACCACAAAGCAAATGGCCGTTGTTCAAGCAGATAGTTTTGCATCATATTTTCCATCTGCATTTCTACTTTTTCTTCTTGGACTTGTGTCGGAAATTAAATGAAGAGCTCTCGATTGGGTACAGAAGCAATTCCTCTCTTATTTACATTTTATGTTTTGGTGTCTTCATCTTCACGGGCCCATTTGGACAACGAGATGTGTCAGAGCGTCTCGGTGCCAGTATCTCCTTCAAACTGACACTTTTATTTTCCCTTCTCTCCGATTCTCCTTGCCAGTGAGTCGGTCTGAGGGCTGCCTGCCTAGAAACCGCCACAGCTTTTGGCAGAAGCGTATAGGACTCTGAAGACGGTCATGGAGGAGAAAAGCAGAGAGAGAGAGAACTGGAGCGTGTCCCTCTTTGTAGCTGGCAGCGCTAATCATCCTGGCCTGCGAAGAATCGCCGCGATGACAGACATGTTTGTTTATGTTTTTGTGTTGGGTTATTTTATATTTTTAATTTGCCGCATTTTAAACATTGCTCCTCTCCTCGGGAACAAACTCCAGACCTCTCAGCATCCATCTGTCTCCTACTGTTTAAGGCCTTTCCAGTTTTTCATAATCAAAACATTGAGTATTATGGCACAGGTCCAACTGCTTCCTTTGGAATGTCATTGAACTTGGGAAGATTTGTAGGGTTTATAATTCTTTTTTTTTTTCCCAGAGCATGTGTATTTTACTTATAACAACATAATTAGGCTGCACTTTGCACAGATATTTTAAGAAAACATTTCATATTTTGTGGCAGGGGAAAATTACACTGGAATAATTATATGAGAGGCCGGATTGAAGATCTCAAAGTCAACATAAAATTCAAATTGACCATGTTTATTTTCATAATACACATTCCTTGTCTAATTGTGATTTATTCAGTGGTGTGTCTTATTCCAAATGAAGGCAAAAAATACTTTGTCTTTGCCATTTTTAATAATTATGTAAAGACTTTCTTTTCCTCTGAAATTACTTTTCTTTTCTGGTGACATCACCTGTTAATCAAAAGCCAAATTTAGCAAAACCACTTTCAATCTGGCTCCATTTTGGTATGTAACGCCCACTTCTTATGAGCCAATCCTACCTTGCATTTTGTTTGGCTAAAAATCCTGTTTCACTTGGAATTATATCACGTTACTGAAGTGAAATGGTTTGCAAGCACAAAATCACAACAAACGTTATTGTATTACTATTCAAAAAAAATAGATATAAGAAATTTGCTCCGGTTCCGCTGTTGTGATGCTGTGGCCTGTGTGTTTTCATGTGTCTTGAGCAGCAGTTTGCGGTCGGCCTCCGAGTCCTGCAGGCCACAAAGTGTGTGAGAGTCGTAATGAAGCGTTGCATTCAGACGTGTGCAGCCGGTCAGACTCTCCTCGACTTTGAACTGGCAGTGGCGTGCGGCCCATCTGATAGGGAGCACTCTTATTTATTTATCCAGCTTGAGCTTTTTTACTGGCTTTTCTTTGAACGCCTGCCAGAGTCCTTGCGGTAACCCCTCCATTCTTTCATTCCCTATTCAGAAAATCCTCCGTCGCTTCTTGACTCGAATTCGTTTTATGTGTTTATCTGCGTTTTCCCTCACATCCGTGTGGCAAAGAGCTGGAACGCTCACAAATGGGAAGGTTTTCTGGATGGATTAGGTTGTTTTGTCATTATTGTGTTGCTTCAATGAGTTTACACTTTGGCAATACAATCCCCATGCTCTGCCAGTGAAGAGGGTTCAATGAGATTACGCTCGGCCTTGCCAAACAAGTTGAAAAGAAAGGGAATATTTGAATGGTTTTGGAGCACTTTGATACGGTGTGTTTCTCATTTACAAGGCTTATGAGCCACTTGGCCGAGTCTCAGTTCGTCGTGGTATCAGAGCACACGGCTGTATCAGTATCCTATGAGTGATTTATAGAAAACACAGCGTTTTCACTTTCTCTGCTGTTTATACAGAAACATGTTCTTATGTCGGATTACCAAAGCTATCGCTAACATGATCAACCACATGCCAACATGTCAGAGGTTTCTGTTCAGTGAACATACACTTGCATTTGGGAAAAACTCAAGACTTTATACTCTAATGCTGCTGCAGTTTGCTTATAGTATGTTTGCCATTTATCAAATAAACTGTTTATTATTTGTGTTTTCTGTTAATATTCTACTGCCCTAGTTGTGCTTGTAATTTTGATTTTTACTTGCCCTAGCAAGATTTGTCAAAAAAGCTAAATTTTAAAATCTATTTTTTGTGTCTGAAGAATATTTGTTATGCTATGTCGATATTTTTATTTTATTATATTTCTGTTTTTCTGTTTTTAATTACTATCTTTTTTATAATCTTTGTTTACATTTTTAATATTAATATTTTTTTGATTACAAATACTTGAGCAGGGACAACAAACAGTTATTGCAATTTTTTTCAACACATTTGTGCTCAAATGTTGTATTTTTTTTTTTATTTAAATTTAATATTTACATTTTATTTTAGATGAAAATAACACCTACAACATCAGCATTTACATTGAGAACAACAGCCTCGGCATCCTGTCATGTTATTTTTAGATAAAAATTATGAATTGATGCCAGTCACTTGACCTGAATATGTACAATATTTTCTACATAAATTAGGCCACTTTATTCACTAACACTGTTCAGCACATCACGGAAAATCAAATGTTGAAGATTGTAAGTGAGCGTTAATGTACTTTAAGCTGAACATTGACCTCAACTCTTCAGACCTTCGCATTTATATATCTATTAAGAGAATCTGCTGAGTAGGGGACTAATGTCTCTCTATCTTTTGTTCTTTCTCAGAGGCTGAACAGAGCAGTAGTCCTCGTACAGGCATTGGTTCAGATCAGGAGGACAGTCGAGCAGCCACCATGGGTAAGAGAGCACACGTACACACACACACACACACTCACGCAACGTATACGGGAATACTTGCACTATGCTGTGTGCTGCAGCGGTGCAGTCCTGTAAGCGTCCTCTCCTGCACTATACAAACATCCTGTTTACACAACGCAACCTACATGCACAGCTTCAAACCCATACCCACACACTCAACCTCTCTCTCTATCTATCTCTGCCCAGTTCATGTCAAACGCCTACCCACGTTCCCCTGTTTTAACAGAACTAGTGTGAAAGGCCAGCAGTTTATTCTGCATTACATGGTGGATAAAAGTCTAGCTCTGTTTTGGGAAATGCTAGATAGGAATGGTATGTGATTGAGATCATGTCGCTGATTTGCATATTCAGACCTGCTCATAATCCTGTGGTATTTTTATGGGACTGATGGGATGGATGAGGTTCTTATCCATTGACAACTATTTAAAAATAAGTTAGTCTATCGATTCAAGTTTAATTGAGTTAAATATGATATTGTATACAGATGAATTTGTGGTGGTTGTAATGTGATTGTAATGGTATATATTACTTTGTTCAGAAGGTTGTGGTCAGTAAGATATTTTGTGAAAGAAATTCATGTTTTTATTCAGAAAGAAAATGCGTTAAATTGTTTAAAAGTGGTAAAGACTTTTACAGTGTTTTACAGTGATTTCTGATTCAAATAAACGCTGTTCTTTTGAAAATTCTATTCATCTAAGAATCCTGAACAGACTATTTTAATTTCCACTATTTTTCCACTACAGTTTTCAACATTGGTAATAAAAAAAATGTTTCTTGAGCACCAAATCAGCGTATTAGAAGGATTTCTGAAGGATCATGTGACACTGAAGACTGGATTTATGGCTGCTGAAAGTTCACATAAATTAATTACTTTTTCTAATATATTAACATAGACATTTTAAATTGTAATAATTTTTCACAATTCTACTGCTTTTACTATAGTTTAATAAAAAAATGCAGCCTTGGTGAGCATAAGAGACATCTTTCAAAAATGTTAAAAAAAAAACCACACAAAAAAACCACACCGACTCTTTTGAACGATGGTGTATGTGTTTACGCATTTCATAAATTCTGTATTATCACTTATTTAAATATTTGCTGAGAAAACCCCCCAAATGAAGATAATTCAAATTACAATTTAGCTGAGTAAAAATCTATATCTTAAAATTTCCTTTTGTCCATAATTCACTACAACCAGTGTGTACTGGCTGAACAGAATCCATTTATGTAAAACACTGGCATACATTCATTTAGACGCTTTTATCCAGAGTGACTTGGAAATGAAAAACTAAATTGAATTTCTTTGTGCGTGAGATGCCGGTGATATCCTTGTGTTGGAAAGCTCTGCGCCATCATTTATTCCATGTTTTCTTTTGTTTAACAGATGCCCCAGAGTTTCAAGAGAGCTTCGTAACTTCGGGCGTCTTCAGTGTAACAGAACTGGTGCAAGTATCAAGAAGTGAGATGCTTTTGTATTTTATACACAATTTAAAGTGCATACAACTTTATATGCACTTAAAGGTCCAATTCACCCGCAAATGAAAATTCTGCCATCGTTTACTCACCATTTATGTCATTCAGGTTTTATAATTTTCATTTTTGGGTGAACTGTACCATTAAAAAGTGTCTTTGAGAGTCTAATCCATTTCAGTGAATCAGTTTGTTCGAGTTTCTGGTCTTTTTTTCTTGTCTTCGAATCTCAACTGTCCTTTTCCACCTCCCACACAGCCTGTGTCCACATATTAGACAAAATCGTCAATTTCACAGCCGTTTCATGTCAGGTTTGACAGTTCCTCATTAGAAGGGAAGGAATCCTGCCAGTCTGTCCAACGTAACGGATTGTGTTTAGCTGAAATTATTTTCTTCTTCCCAGTTGGCTTCCTGTTGTCTGGTAGATCATTGTATATCGCTTCTCACACCTGTGTCCAATCACAGGGTTTTACAAGTTATATACAAACTCATAGATTGCAAAAGCATGTTAAGAGCCCGAGATTAATTAAATGTCTTATTGTGCATAATGCAGTTTTATAAGCATTAAAGGCGCAGTACGTAAGTTTTGCCACTAGAGGTTGCTTATTCAAAACGATATCAAAGGCGTAGCTTGATTACGCTGTGAATGAGCGTGGAATCATGGGAATGGTCGTCTTCACTTCTACAGCTGATGGAAAGTAATCCGACGGGACTTGGGCAGAAATCATGTTCAAGTATGAGCTAATGTATTAAAGTTTTATTAGCATTACTGTGGTATGAAGCAGGGCGCGGCCGAGAGCCTGAGACATTTTATGTTGCTGTTTTTATCATGCTTATACGCCTCAGTCGGCCATTGCCGCTCCTTTAGTATTATGTTTATTTTACGATTAAAGTTATGCTTAACGTCCGCCTCTTTCTTCCCTGAACTTGAACTTTATTACAGTTATGTTTGATCGCTTAAATTATTTTCTTTCTTTCTAATAAACCAGCCGCAAGTGCTGAATTATTAGTATTACTTATTTGACAAATTAAAATTGTGGGGTTTCGCAGCGCTGTTTTACTTGGTCTAAAAAAAATACTAAAATACATTTGAGTGTGTTATGTTATAACGTTATTCTGTGTGTTAACTCGTGGCTCGTATGAGACACTTGTTGCACATTGATGTAAGCTAGATTGATAATTAGAATATCATTTTATTACCAATATCATATTAATAATAATTCGAACAATAATACTAATCGTGTTGGGCTGTTTAACAATGAATAGTTTTCTGTCGATAAAGGTATCCAAACTATTGCTCACCAGCCTTATAAAACACATAATATATTAAAGCGTCTTTGGTGTTTCCATGGTTTCTACAGAAGTAAAACCAGAAATCCAGGGTAACGCAGATTTGACGTCATTGACAGGCGACGCAGTTACATGGGCCGTTACACTGGTTAAAATTGCTGATTTCTATGCATTTAAGCATTGATGGAAACATTCTTATATTTTGTGCCTTTAACCAACATGCTCAAACCAGGTTTAATGTACTCCTACACAATATTTGATATACGTATTACTCGTTTGCTGTAGGTCACAGTCACATACCTACTGGAACAACAAGCCCATTGTTCCCACATTGTATTTACATGCAACACATTCAGACATAACTGAACACACCTGTGTGTTACTAAGCTTGAGCTATTAGTAATCGAACATAAACAGAGTAATGGAATTATATAAGGAAAGAGTTCAGCTCAGGTAAGAGCAGACATGCAGCGGCACATAAGCCTCGCTTTGGTTTAAACATGATTGTGTGAGATTACACCCACCTAATGCAAGTATTTAAAAAGTCGTGCTGCAAACCTCTAGTTTACTGTGGGCTAGATAACAATCACCAGTGTTAAACATTTTAATAAAGAGTCACGGATATTCCCTAAATATTCCTTTATGGGATAGTGGTGAGGGATTTATCAGGATGTGCGCTACAGTATTCATAATCAACTGCACTACAAAAAAAGTATTGTAGCATCACTTTGAAATTTACCATGGTACTGAATGATTACTATTTTCATTTACCGTAATATTTTTGATGCATGTCCAACAAAGTGTATTATAGTGATACCATGTACAAAAATGGTAAATGGTATCATGGTAGTACCATGGTACTTTTTCAGTTATTGTCATGATAAGTGCACTACTGTTCAAAGATTTGGGGTCAGTAACATATTTGTTTTTTGAAAGAAAGAAATTAATACTTTTATTCAGCAACGATGCATTAAATTGATCAAAAGTGACAGTAAACACATTTATAATGTTACAAAAGATTTAAATAAATACTGTTCTTTTGAACTTTCTATTCATCAAAGTTCCTGAAAAAATGTGCAAGTTTCCAGAAACATTTTAAGCAGCAAAACCTTTTTCAACATTGATATAAAAGGCTCAACTTTGGCTGCGATCGGTGTGCTGCGCAGAACAATTGGTGTATGACGTTAAAGTAACGCAAGAGTGAATCGAGAGCAGACGGCTCTGTAAACTTTCGAATTGCTCTCACGGTACTTTGATGTCATACACCGATCGGTCTATGCAGCACCACTTCAAGTTGAACACACCTAATATGTTTCTTGTGCACCAAATCATGTGATTAGAAGGATCTTGTGACATTGAAGACTGGAGTAATGGCTGCTGAAACTGAAGCTTTCCCATAACATTTTTTAATTATATTTCTCAATATTACTGTTTTTTCTGTGTTTTTGATCAAATGCAGCCTTGGGCAGTATAAGATACTTTCAGTAACATTAAGAAATCTTACCGGCCCAAAACTTTTGAATGGTAGTTTACATGTTTGTTTATGCATATATAATATTATATATATATATATATATATATATATATATATAAAATGTTTCTACAGCCAATAAACATTTTTGTATGTTTATATTTTTGTTTACTGTTATATACTTATAGTAACATCTGTATGTCTCTGAATGTGTGTGCAGCACCTGTGGTGACGGGCACGGGGCCAAACTTCTCTCTTGGAGAGCTGCAGGGGCATCTTGCTTATGACCTGAACCCTTCAGGAGTGGGAATGAGGAGAACCCTACCCAGCACCTCCTCTAGTGGGTCAGTACTCCTGTCTCCACCACACAGCTGCCTGCAGCAGGCAGAAATCCTCTTGTCAAAGGCACTCTGTCCTTGATCTATACTTTTGGTGATGAGACCTAATCTGTGATGTGTGTGTATGCATGTGGTTTGAAAAAGAATTTTAAAAAGACAGAAAACCACATCTGTTTTTTGCCATGCAAAATTGGTTCACATTAAAATAAGGATTCCATCCATGTCCAGCTTTGATGAAGTCATAAACATCCTCTGATTCAGTTCAGTGCATCAGTCTGATGTTAATTAAGGAGTAAAGTTTCTTTATCAGAAAATTTTGTCCACATTTGTTCTTTTCAACATCTGATGCATAAGGACCTTTGACCTTTGATCGTGATTCTAAATGATCATCCTTTTCATATGTCATTGTTTTTATTTATAATGTCTAAAGATGTTTTTTATGTATTTGTTGTAGTCAACTTTTCATAACTGAAAATATATCTGTCCACTGTAGTGGACATCATACATGAATGGGTTATATATTTGTTTATCGGGCATTTCAATGGGAATTTAATTACATTCACATTTATTTGTATAGAGCTTTTCACAAGACATATAGTTTCAAAGCAGCTTTACAGAAAATGCATGTCTACATTACAATTTAGAGTGATCTGTTGTCAGAGGTGACTGTGTCCAAATAATCTCCATATTTCAGAAATTTGAACATCCCAAGGTACAGTTCTAAGATAATACAAATCATGCAACCGAAGCGCAAGCTGTTAAAGCTCCGCTCTCTTCTTGAAAGTGGGCCGGGAGCAGCAGCTCATTTGCATTTAAAGGGGCACACAAAAGACGGCGTGTTTTTACTCCCCCAAATTGGGGCAGATTTGACAAACTGTAATAAATGATCCGTGGAGTATTTTGAGCTGAAACTTCAGACACATTCTGGGGACACCAGAGACTTACATCTTGTAAAAAGGGGCATAATAGGCCCTAAAATATTTTAAAAATATATATATATAAAAAATATTTTTTTATGTTACATTTTATTGTGATTATGTTGTCATTGTGAAGTACATTTTTGCCTTTATTATTTCATAACTCCTTGATCAGAGAGTTACTTTTTATATAACTTTCCCAACAGTGGCTGCATTGTAGCTGTTTGTACGCCAGCTGTTGTTTTTGTGGTCCTCTGTGTTGCTATGAATTCAACAGCCTCCAGCAGTTGCTGATTGGTCCAAACCAGAATTTGTTTGGCCTATTTATCTGAACCAGGCTGAAACTGTGGAGCATGTGAAATTTCAGGGTAGTTAGACAAGGCTTTGAGAGTTTTTTAAATGTACCTGTCAGCATCTTGCCATGATAAATGTTGGCTGTTAACTATTGCTATATTGGCTGAATTAGACAGAGGTAGCCTGAGGCGTTTTAAGCTCAAGACACCAGTACACCTCAGTGACAATAAGATTTGTCATGTGTGCGTCAAGGCAAAAACCACCTCGGGTGATACACAAACCTGAATAAAAACATCACAAAACTACATCCTTACATGCACCTGGGAAAGATGAGTGAGTGTGAAAGGAACATGGCCCCTCACTCAGGTCTGCTGAGGGTAGTTTATTTGATTTATCTGCTTTTGTGGTTAGCCAAAATCCTCAGTCCTGATTAATGTGCTTATTTTCCATTAAACGCACTGCAAAGCTAAAACAAAAGGTGAATGATCTGCTCGTTGTAGTCAAGTGCCTTGGAAAAGCAGGTCCGAGGGGCATACATAAGGCACGTCCAGACAGTGTGGGAGAACATATGTGTCTGAAGGTTCAGCTAAACAATCCTTTGCTCCATCATTCATTTTCTCTGTTCTTTCTCCTTTTTGTCTGACACAGAAGTAAGAGACACAAATCAGGATCCATGGAGGATGATATAGACACCAGCCCAGGGGGCGAGTACTACACCTCTCCCAACTCCCCCGCCAGCAGTTCACGCAACTGGCCAGAGGAGATGGAAGGAGGTCAGCCTTGTATTTGATCTTACAATTCAGCATTTTAGCATAGAAATATGGAATCATAAATGGAAGTGAAAAGGTTTGCTTTGATTTTACCAAAGGGTATTCTCTATTCTGCATTACTTACTGGGCAATAACTTTAGAACTAGGCCATGAACTTACAATGAACTTGGACAATCCCTCTGGAGCAACCTGGGCTATGGGACAATGGTGATGGCTTATAGTGCTTGTATCAGAACCCTGAACCCTTCCCTTGAGCCTTGACCTCTACACCACACCAGCAAGGATGCAGTTTCTTTTGTACATGAGAGCTTGCACAGCTACTTGATTTTACAATACTGTAGTCGCAATTTTTTTTACAGTGTAGTACATTACAAGTAGAACAAGACCCAGATTATCTCAGGATTCCATGGCAGTGTCATTTTTGTATTATTTTATACTTTTATGGTATTTATTAATATTATGAATTAGTTTTTATGTTTACATTTTCAATTTTAATTTTAGCTAAAGAGTTATTGTTTGTTTATATTTATATATACATATATATATATATATATACAGTGGGTACAGAAAGTATTCAGTATTCAGACCCCCTTAAATTTTTCACTCTTTGTTATATTGCAGCCATTTGCTAAAATCATTTATTTTTTTCCTCATGAATGTACACACAGCGTCCCATATTGACAGAAAAACACAGAATTCTTGACATTTTTGCAGATTTATTAAAAAAGAAAAACTGAAGTATCACATGGTCCTAAGTATTCAGACCCTTTGCTCCATAGAGAGGAGACAGAGTGATGGGCTTGATTAGGAGGCCATGATGGACAGAGGCCAATGGGCAAATTTGGCCAGGATGCCGGGGTTACGCCCCTACTCTTTTCGAAAGACATCCTGGGATTTTTAACAACCACAGAGAGTCAGGACCTCGGTTTAACATCTCATCTGAAGGACGATGCTTTTTGACAGCATAGTGTCCCCATCACTATACTGGGGCATTAGAACCCACACAGACCACAGGGGGAGCGCCCCCTGCTGGCCTCACTAACACCTCTTCTAGCAGCAACGTAGTTTTCCCTGGAGGTCTCCCATCCACAACAGTAATGATGTGATCTAGTTGACACTGATCCAAAACAATGAATAGTGGTAGAAATGACTGATTTGCAGATTAGTGGGCACCTATTGTGCATGGAGATTTTCATTTTTGTGCATGGAGTTGTGGGCCTCATTTTTGAAGCACATTCAGATAGTGAATGACAAACATATCAGGTTTTCAACTGCAGTAGAGGAAGTCTAAAATCACAAGCTTAGGCTGGACTTGGATTTGAATTTCCTTAACGTAGTGCCAAATCCTAATTAATTCATGAACTCTCGTTTTTGTGAAAGTCTGCAGAAAGCAGCACTGCACTCTGTTCTGTAGCTCGGAGCAAAAATTTTCCGAACTCAGTATTTGCTGTCTTATCATACTGAGAGAGATCAACTGTATCACTGTAGTCAGTCCTTTGACCTTTGACCCTTTGGTTGTCTACTCTGCAAATATAATTTTTTCGTCATACTTTAGATTCCTTGGGATCTTCATTAAGCACTTCGAGGCTTATGACTAGAATGACTTGAGTTGGCTGGTTTACTGCCATGCTCATAATGGTAATTTGTGGTTTTCATTTCTGTTTTTGTTGAGTTTCAATTTATGTAGCAAGAGGGCTAGACATACTGTACATTGGGAATAGCTCATGTGTGACAGTGCATATCAGAATCACGCTTGATGCTAAAGCATAACTAATGAATGACATGGGTGTGAAGGATCACTTCCTTTGATGCTATGAATAGCTGAAGGGTTTTAACAGCCATCAGCCCACCCTAAAACCTCTTAAAAATCTTATAAAACCATTTTAGACAGCTGTTTTTACGCTGAAGCAGCTCGACTAATTTCAGATAATGTAGGACAAATAGTAGATACAGAAACCATAATGTAATCCACTTCTGGGTTTATGTTAGGGGAAGTTTCAATGAGCAATCTATGTAGGGGGAGTTCAGTTTGTGGGAGCAAAAGGATATGTGCGGTTCGTACGTGCAAATATGATGACGTATTGAAATATACTTTATGTTGTGTGAACTTGCTGAGGATGCTTTTAATATGTAAAATTAGTTAAATGGATGACTGTATTTAAAACCTAGCGCGCTCCCTATGGAAGGAGCATTTTAAGGCAACATATATAGGGTCCCATCAAGAAGACTGTTTATCTGAATTATTTTGCTTAATAAGATGTTACAAGTTTGAGGTAGGTAAGATTTTTTTTATGTTTTTAAAAAGTCTCTTATGCTCAACATATTTTTTTTTTTTTAATTACTTGGTAGTTTATTCCTTGATGGCAAAGCTGAATTTTCTGCAGCCATTACTCCAGTCAATCATCATCTATGATCATGCGGTTTCTTGGTGCTCAAGAAACATTTTTTTTATGATTATCAGTCCTGAAGACAATCAATGCTTATTCTGCTTAAGATTTGTTGTAGAAACTTTTTGATCCACTTTTGTAGATACTTTGAATAGAAAGTTCAAAGGAACAGCATTTATTTGAAATATTGTAAATGTCTTTACTGGTACTTTTGATTTTCAAATTAATTTAATTTCAATTTGCTGAATATAAAAGTATTAATTTCTTTTTAAAAAAAATCATACTGACCGCAAACTTTTGAATTGTAGTATATATATAAAATATATAACATATTTAATTCTTTTACCCAGTATTTTTTTTTTTTTTACGTTTGGTGACGTTAGGATACTGTGTTCTTTAAGAAGTAGGTGGCGAGGCAGCTCACTACGTTTGGGAAGAGATGAAAAATGCCCTAAAGAAAAAAAAAACATAAATTTAAAATTCATTTGCATCCATTAAGTCGTACAGTTTAATATTTATTAATGAGAAAAGAACAAAAAGATTTCAAGTTTGTATCTCAAGATCAGCCTAAAACCTTCAGAGTTTATTGTGTGATTAGAAAGGTGCTGAGTTGGCATTTCAAGCCTTGTATAACATCCGACTTTTGTCACACCCTTGTGAATATACATTAACCCTCCAGGCAAAACTGTTGTTTAAGATCTCAGGAGACCTACTTCACCCCTCCTCATTGATCTATAACCAGCAGGCATCTGAAATCCATCACTGTGTATGAAGTAGCATTAATGTTCTCATATCAGCCTCTATCAGCCTCCCATCAAGGTACACAGTTGAACCCCTGCGGTGACCCGTTCCTGCCCACCTTACTTCCTGTCTAGACGTTCCTAATGAGTTTCTCTTTAACAATCCCCCAGCTGATTGCTCTGTGCTCTGGTTTAATGCTCACCTTTACAGGTATTTATGAATTGAGACCCGAAGATTAAGATATGGTGTTTGGGAGGGAAACTGTTTCCATTTACGATTCGTGTCCCTAATGGTATCGTTCACTCTAAAATTAAAATTCCAAATCTGTATGACTTTTCTCTTCTGTGGAAGACATTTTGAAGAACGTTGGGACTCTTTCAGTGTTTGGTCATTGAATGCACTGAGAGATTTTTCAAATGTTCTTTTGTATTTTGCAGAGGAAAGAAGGTCAGGTTTGAAATTGCAATTTTTGGGTGAACTATCCCTTTAAACGATATCATATTACTGTAAACAAAATGAAAGTACATTGAACGAAATCTTCATATATCCTTCTTTGAAAACAAAGCAATTTCTGGGAACTTAAGTCACTTATTAGGAAAACTTCCATGTAGAGAAGGTTCTAAATAGATCATTCTGGAAGCATCCATATGGAGACTATCATTGCATTGACCTTAAATAACTGGTGCAGATCATCAGCTACAGACATATTTTCCCATAATCCCTTTGGTCTGGCCGCAAGAAAAGAGTGCACTCTCTGCATTGCACTGCAGCACTGTCAAAACTCCAGTTCTCTCATCACACTGCGCCACCTTGTGGTCAGTTCTTCTGACTGGAAGCATCTGCTGTGACCTGACAGAAGCATCGAGAGTGACCACGCAGTGCTCGTTAATTAGCTGACGAAGCTTTCCTTTAGACTCAGAAAAGTTTGTCCTTGTATAGAACAATGGAGCTGAATTTGCAGTATTCCATACTAGTGAAGCACACGCTTTCCTCCCCCTCCTCCATCTCTCTCTACTTTTCTCTCTTTTTCACACAGGAATCTCCCCTACAGTTAAGAAGACAGAGATGGATAGTCCATCTCCTCAAGAGAGCTCTCCACGCCTCGGCTTTACACAGCACCACAGACCTGTCATTGCAGTGCACAGCGGTGAGGGGACAACACACACACGTCCATATATCTGTCTGTTCTGTCATCCCAGGCCCAACACTGCACACACAAAAACAGCAAATGCCTAGTTTGGTTAAATGGCTAGAAACATATATATACAAATTCTACTCTTGTTCAGTTATCCAAACCGTCTCTGCTAATATAATTATATCATGTACAACTTACTGCTCACTGCATATACTGCTTATATGTGGCCCTGTTAAAAGTCAGCATGAATTGCCATTCACTACCTATTTTGCTTCCCTAAAGGGTTAGTTCACCCAAAAATGAGAATTCTGTCATCAATTACTCACCGTCATGTCGTTCCATGATAAGACCTTCGTTCATCTTTGGAACACAAATGAAAATATTTTTATCAAATCTGAGAGCTGTCCGACTCCTCCATAGACCAGTTTAACCACCACTGTCGAGGCCCAGATAGGTACTAAAGACAACGTTAAAATAGTCCATGTGAGTACAGTGGTTCAAGAATACTTTTTGTGCACAAAAATAACGACTTCATTCAACATTTTTTTTTCTCTGCCATATCAGTCTCCTACGCAGTTGACGTAGTGAACACAGTGCAGCGCCTCAGTGTTTACGTCCAAACGCCAGCTCGGGATTGGCCGACGCTGTGCACATGAGCAGCATGACACATGCATGTGATGCTGACGCAGGAGCAGGCCAATAATGAGTCAGCGTTCGGACGTAAACTCATCAAAAATATCTTAATTTGTGTTCCGAAGGTAACTGAAGGTCTTACGGGTGTTTTCATTTTTGGGTGAACTAACCCTTTAATGTAAGTTTTCCTTGAATGAAATAAGATATTGAAGAGAAAATGCAGGGACTTTATTTTACCCATCAGGAATCGACGATTAGATAGTGAAAAGTTGGAATAACATACTAGAATGGAGCCACATGGAGTGAAAAAATTGCCTAGATAGCTATTTAGCTATTGTTTAACATTATCTTAAGTGATGTAAGCAAAAAGAAATTTGTTTCAGGGTTTCATGAAGTCAAACAATCTTTTCTTAGGAATAACATGAATTGTTCATGTTGAGACTGTACATTAAAGTTGCCATGTAATGGAAGTATGACAGTTTTTTTTCTTCCGCTTTGTGAGGTACAATTGATTTAAATAGATTATTGAAAAATAAAATATGTAGGGCGGGCACTATCCATCCATTGTTGATTGAATGAAGGCTTTTTGAATGCTGTAAGAAATGGGCAAAGTTTAAATGCCCTAACTGACCCTTCGCAAAGATCCGCCCCCCCTTAGTTACTTTTGCTTATTTCGACAAGCCATGCTGCTCTCATGCCACACATCATGTTCTCACAGAGTGAAAAATACTTCACAAAGCAAAGAAGACACTTGATAACACGCCGACAGTGTGAAATTCAAACAATAAATACCGTTTTGTGGCTCTTTAATGTGTCACGACAGATCGCGGTAACATCTCAGTTCAAGCTACACTAGTAATGAACATGAATTGACATTAGAAGGTATGTTGTTTCAACCGCAGAAAGACATCACTACACATCATTTTTTAAGTTCAAGTCCACCGACGTTAATTTTATTAACTCCCCTGTCTGGTTTGTTTTTCCGGCAAAAAAACAAAGGTGGATTCAGGCCATGATTGGTCAGATCGCCTGCCAATCAAACTCTCGGCGAAGGGTAAAATGATTAGAGAAGTCCGGCTTACATCATCTGAAAGAAGTCTGTCATTTCACTTGGAGAAATTCTGACAATTTGACAAGCATTATGGGTCAAAAAGATTTTTTTTAAAAATGAAACGTTCACGAATAAATCATTATCTATTTTATAGGGCTATAGGGCTACAGTTTTGGGTGCTGTCTCTTTCTGGTCATTTCTTATTGGATTATAGTGATCTGTCATCTCCAAAGGCTCACAGCTGGCTGAGTTATGCTCTAACAATTAGTCTGGCTGTTCAGATGAATTGGTGGAGCATGTCAACCATATGGCGCTTGCACTGAAACATCCAACCCGGTATTACTTCTGTTGGGCTCTGCCAAATGTGTTACAGCATACAAAGTACTCTGTAGAGAGTTATGCTGTTTAAATATGACAGGGACGTGACAACTGAACAAAGCTCTTTAATTAAGACATTGGTTATGTGATGCTTAATCAAATGTGTCACTAAAATGCACTTGGTGAACATTAATGTGCTTGCATATATACAGATATACTACCCTTCAAAAGTTTGGGGTTGGTGTGCTTTTTAATGTTTTTGAAAGAAGTCTCTTATGTTCACCATTTATTTAATGATAAATATAGTACAAATGTATTCCTGTGATGACAAAGCTGGGTGTCTAGTCTTCAGTGTCACATTATCCTTCAGAAAATATTCTGAAATGCTGATTTAGTGGTCAAGAAATATTTGTGCTCTTTTAATATTTTTGTGGAAAATGAAATACATTTTTTCCTTATTTTTTGATCATTTTTGAAACCTCAAAAGAAACTAATTTATTTGAAATAGAATTTTTGTATTATTACAATCTACATTATAAATGTCTTTACTCTCACTTTTAATAAAATTTAATGCACACTTGCTAGCTAAAGGTATTGATTTTTTTTTTTTTTTTTTTTTTTTTTTAAAGATTGATTGCTGAATAGTACTTGAATAGTTCCTTTTGTCTTTCAGGTATCTCTCGGAGTCCACATCCCTCCTCGTCTCTGCACTTCCCTGGTGCTCCCATTCTCCCCCAGACCGCTTCCACCTACTTCCCGCACACGGCCATCCGGTACCCCCCACACCTCAGCTCTCAAGACCCGCTTAAGGACTTGGTCTCTCTGGCCTGTGACCCGTCCAATCAACAGCCAAGCCCGGTAAGATCATCCCATCTCTAACAATCACAGATCAGGGGATGTGAAAACATATGCCAAATCATCCAAACATCAGCTCAACCTATCAGCAGCCATAATACTTGTAGGAGCCTGTATGGGACTGTGAGCCAAGCACAGCTCTGAGCCTGTCGTGTTTATTTATATTCAGCAGTGAATTTAACATGTCGAAATAAAAATTGGTACTTAAAAATTTGTACTTAAAGCAACAGCAATTCTGAAGCTCCTGACTTTGTGGAGGAAAGGTTCGGTTGCTCATTACACAATATTCACTTAAAAATTAAAATTCTATAATTATTTACTCACCCTCATGTCGTTCCAAACCTGACTTTGACTTTCATCTATATATCATAGAACATATTTTGTGAAATGTCTTTGTTTTTGTCCATACAGTGGAAGTCAATGGTAACCAAAACTGATTGAAAATATCTTTCTTTGTGTTCCTTAGAGACATACAGGTTTGGAACACATGAGGGTGAGTAAATGATGAGAGAATTTTTATTTTGTGGGTGAACTGTCCCTTTAAAAAAATGACCATTTAAAACTTCAGGTCAGAGAGAAGGTAATTTGAGGGGGAAAGCCAAAGATTTGACAGTTTTTGGAAGAAACACAACACAAGTGGACCTCAGGTAAAACAAATAAATGATACTAGAAAGGATGAAATACAAGATACAAGAAAGACCACTTTCTTCCTGTATACAGTATGTTTATGTGTGTGCGAGTGAGAGAAAGACATACAGAAGGAAAAAGAGACCGATAAACATGCCATCATGTGCCCTACATGGATCATAGATCATGTAATGTAAGCCAAAAAGAGCTGACCATTGCCTTATGGAAGCATGCAACCTCGACTAGGTCAGATTTCATCTTTTCCGTTAAAGCAACCTGCAGTCTAAACAGCAGCATCCATCAGCCCTGTTTCCTTCACACACACTCACAGCTTCAGATGGCTGCGTATATGACTCACCGGGGGTGTGGCTATCAGGTGGGCAGTGTTTTCAAAAGGGCCACTTAAACAGATTTAAGTGAATTTTTAGTCATGTTTAATAGTGCATGCTTGTTTCCCCTAACTTAAATGTAATCTTAAAAAACACCAATGAATTTATTAAATATTCATGACTATTTTTGCTTTCCAGCTGTAGCGTTATACTTTTATAATGGCTGAATCATTCGTTATTTCTTCTCCTAATGGGAGAATCCTAATGGGGGATCTTTCTGCCCGTTCTGACCGTGGACCAAGAATTAGCACTGGCTGGGTCACTTCATTCTGACACTGACATAAATAACTAACACAAAGTGTGAATGACTTATCCTCGAGGGTCTGTAGGAGAGGCATGTGCCATTTCCACGTCAGACAGAGAGAGTGAGAGAACAGGAAATACAGCCAAGAAGGAGGAGATCTCTGTGTCTAGGGGTGTTGCTGATGTTGGCACATAAATGGGTGAAGAGAGAGAGCGTTTGAGGGAAAGAAAGAGAGAGAGACACACACATTTATGAATCTTGCCCTGTGGCAGCCAGGCCCTGCCGATTCTGCAGACTCATTGAAATTCCCCCTACTGCAGTCTGACCGTAGCCAAGCAGTCACAAAGAACAGCCGCACCGACCCATAATGCCGCTGACTCACTCACCGGCTATTGTTGTGCAGGGCAGTGAGTGTGCAGTTTTACTTGGCGAGAATGCAAACGAGAGCCAAACCCTCAGAGAGAGAAAGAGAGCATGATGGAGGGTTTTATGGATTTGCGGCCAGGGTAGAACGACAGAACGATGCATAATGGGCCGTTCGCTAGAACAGTGCGCACAACGCTACTCTGTTTCTCCCACATAACTGCTGATGGCAGGAGGAGGTGGAGAAACAGAATGTGACTACTTGACTTTAAAGTTTCATCAGATTTTTTTTTATTTTTTTTTTTATGGGACACAAAGAAATTTTTTTCCACATTAAATAATGCATGCCTAAAGAAATTAAGTACTTTATACAAATACAGCTTGTTTGGAATAAATCTTCTGCCTGCGTCGACTGCAGCATTTAGGCATTATAACATTATAATATTCAGTATAAAAAGTGAGTATTCATATTGAGATTTGCTAAAGATTATATTGCACATTATTATTATTAAATTATTAGTGTTTTTAAAGGATAAGCAGATTTTCAACCAGCTTGTGTATTTAAAAGAATAATGTGTAACCAGATGTCCCGGTTCATTGGTCAGCGACAGCTCTAGGGCTTTTGTGAAAACTACAGATCATACTTCCTCATTTTTGTATCCCTGCTGACAGATATTTGGATCAAGCCCAGTGCATTATGGGTGTTAAATTTTCCCTACCTTTTTGACAAAAGGAAACCGCACAGCCCTTTTTCTCCGTTTTCAGTAGTCACGTAGCACTAAAAAAATTGCCTATAGCTCATAGACAGCCACATTTTATTAAATATAATGAAAAATATTTATACTCTAAAATCTCTATGTTGAGATCACATTACCAGGCGTATCTTGAAATTAAACCGACATCATCCAGGGAATTTCAAATTATCTGCGGCATGTACACTCCAGAGCAGGTGGGGGCGGCATAGAGGCTAATGCGGTTTAGAGGTTCTTTAAGATGACACATAAAATGTATTTCCTAATTCTGTGTTCCATTCACTGTCAGAAGCGAGATATTTTTACAATATTTTGTTCTAGTTTTGCAACTAAAATTTTAAAATGGCAACGCTAACATGTTTTGCATGTGTGCAAATATCAACAGAGATGGTTATTTACTATTTTTATATACAACTGTCTCTGTAAACATTTGCTTAGCAGGTTTATTGTCTGTATTGTACAGGAAATCATTCAGAGTTCAATTCCCAAAAAATGCATGAAATGTTTAACTGTACACCTTGAATGCAGAGTAAATTGTTTTGGATTAGAGCCGTCTGCCTTTTATAATGTAATGTAAATCGATGTTTACAATTAACTGTGTGCCTTCTTTATCAATGTCAGCTTTGAAAAGTTTGAAGTCTTCATGTGGCATTCTGTGCACTTTTCCAAGTAAGACGTTGGAAATTCCGACTTTTTAAAATGAATGGAACACTGCATAAGTTCACAAAAACAACACCGTATAGATCTGTTAGAATCTGCCGTGATGTCGAACATGCTATTTAGCTAGTAGTCCTAAATATGCAGAGACCATTAAGTACTTTCAAAAATGTTACCGTCGAGGAATAAAAATCAAAGTTAAAGACAAAGAAACACAAACACAGAGACAGTAGGTGCATGTATTGTGATGTTAGCTGTGTAGAGGCAGTGAGGTGTCCCTCCCCACAGTGGCTGATTGTTGCCCTCTCTTCCTCTGCAGCTGAATGGCAGTGGTCAGGTGAAGGTATCCAGTCACTACATCTCCTCTCAGATGCTGGCCCCCCCACCACCCCCTGGCCTGCCCCGTCTGACGCTGCCCCCAGAGTCCAAATCCAGCACCACCTCTGCAGACGCAGCTGCCAGCTCACCCACATCCCCCAGTAAGTGGGACACTTGCATCCCATCCGTTCGTTCGCCCTCTCTGTCCCAGAGACCCAGAGATAGCCAAAAAACCAAACAGCAGAACGCACACATCACCAGGTAGAGTTAAACCCCAGGGTTTAATAAAGTATTCATAATATCAAGCAGAACAAAAAATCTAATAAACTAATGGCTGGCTCAGAGTTAGTGGTCTGGCTCATGTCACAAACAATTTAAACAGTCACAAAGATACTCAACTTGGCTGCTTTTAATTGGATGACATTTATCATTCATATACACACACACACACACACACACACACACTACAATTCGAAATAATAAAAATATATATATTACGGTTTCCACAAGAATATTAAGCAGCACAACTGTTTTCAATATTGGAAAAAAAAGTAATAAGAATATTTCTTTACCAAATCAGCATTTTAGAAGGATTTATGAAGGATCATGTGACACTGAAGACTGGAATAATGGCTGCTATAATGCAGGAATAAATTGTATTTTAAAGTATATTAAAATAGAAAACAGTTATTTTAAATCGTAATAACAATATTACACAAGTTTTTACTGTATTTTTGATCAAATAAATGCAGACTTGAAAAGCATGACACTTCTTTAAAAATGGTAGTGTGTTTGTTTATTTATGCATCGTCATAGTTTTTTAGGTAATTAGCATAACTTGGCTTTTTACATTAATATATATATGTTAAAACTGCTTCAAACTGAACTGCTCGTTATTAAAAAAAATGGTGAATTGCGTTGATTTCAGTGTGAGAAAAACACAGCAAGCATCTTTTCGTCAGTAAACTGTATAAAAGATACATTTGGATGATGTGTCGATCAGGTTTAATGGGCCAGTGCTTTGCTGCCCTCTCCATTAATCATGCTAATTTAATTATTAATGCAGAGAACAGCTCAATATGTTCACCATCCGCTGTGCTGCAGAATCCCCGATGATCAATCGCCTCAATACCCCATCTCACATTGTCAGACTCCATGCTCGGCATGATTATTCAGCTAAAATCACGTCCCCTATTCATGTCAGCTTATCCAAAGTCCCATTTGATAAAGACGGATTGTTGTGTTATATGTTCCTTATTTACCAACAAGACACTGGGAGAATTTCTAAAGAAACATTAGAAAGCAGCTATGTTATCAGCTTCTGTGATTGCTGATAATATAGTCTTTAAGAGATCAAGGTGCAAATTCAGTAACAACAGACTACATTTACATAAGCAGACAACAGAATGAGCCTCCGCTAGACAGAATATTTATTTACACAGTCTGATGGTAACAAACACAGAAACTGACCCAATTGCAGCATCAGTTCAGTGTCTGTGTGAAACACATGCACACCATACACACTCAAACTGCATTCGAGATATGAATTGAATATAGTCATATTTAAACACTAAATCCATCAGGAACGTTGAAACGTTACTTGAAGCTGATATCACTGTTTAAGAACTTTTTGACACTCTCACCACTTTCTCTGTCCTACTCTTAATCGCAAATTTCTCCCTCTCTTTCAGCATACTCTGCTCCCGGGACGCCACCTGCCAACCGCCCCTTCGTAGGAATTAGTTCTCGAGACCCTGGCAGTCTGTATCAGGCACAGGTATCAAAACACAAACCTCCATACGAATTGATTCACACACAAATTCACAGATCATCCACTCTCATAACACACTTAAGCACACACACACACACACACACACATCAGATTGAAATTTTAATGCTTATTATAGAATAATCTGAATAACTGCATCTTAACTACTGGAAACTTTGACTTTTTCTTGATAACGTTCGGAAACCTTAGCACCATGAAAATGTTGAAAATTCAATCTTGATTTCAATCAGTTCTTGAAAAATTCCCTTGAACCCCCGTGCCCCGAGGAAACACTTCAACAGCGCTGGTCTGGACCCTCTGAGAGACCCAAGTCTTCTGTGTTCAATTATAGATCAGAAATGAGCAGATACAGTAACTAGATACCCAGCTGCCGAATGAAATGTGGGCTTTCACATTAAATATAGAGCCATCCGATGTAGATACAACACCTTAACCAATATATGATGAATTCATAGAATGTCTGAAGTATTATTCATCAGTGTTTTTCTTGCTTTTTTAAAAGTAAAAATAAAATAAGATTATGTAGTATTGATGTCAAAGAATATTTTTATTAATATAAAAATATGTTTTAATGTTTTAAGCATAATATTTTTAAAGCACAAACCTTCTTTTGTGCTTCTTAATAAATTATTATTTACTTTTTATTATTATTTCATTCTTTAAATTAGTTAAATATTTTTATTGCAAAACACAAATTTACAGAGCTCCGCACATGACATGCAGGGAAACAATATGTATATCGTGGCCACAAATTAACAATTCGTTCCCACAAATTACTAATTTATTCCCTCGTTTCAAGTAAATCGTGCGCACATTATAAACATTCATTCCATTCATCTACATATATCGATGCATCGCGATATTTTCGATTCTGAGCTTAGTTTTTAACAGCAGATGGCACTGTGTGCTTTAGAAACAGCCGTACCCTGCTTCCTTCCAATTCCTTACATACACCACTTGAACCTTCTATTATCATTTTATTCTATAAAAATAATCATTAAGTTCAAAATGGTTGAAGCAATTTACAAGGGTGTTTGCATAATCTCACATCGTAAAAGCATTCTGATGTGCGAGTACATTCTAAGATTCAGCCAAATGCAAAAGCGCTCTTCGGTGCTCTTCTTCATGAGCATGAGCATTTAAGTGTGTGGTTAAAAACTAGCCTAGAGTGCCATCTGCTGTTAAAAACTTTAAACTGTTAAAAACAGTTTGGAAAATATCAGAATCGATCCACAAACCGCAGTGCATCAATATATTGTCCAAGCCATAACATATAAATTATATTTCTCCGCATTACATGTATGGGGGCTATGTACAAATGGGGCTATGTTGGGGGTTTTTTTTTTGGGGGGGGGGGGGGGGGGGGGGGGGTTGTTGTTGTTTTTTCAGTGCAATGCACCATATAATCCTATAAATTCAGGCTTCATATTTACTAATGACATGGTACACTTTTGCAAGCTCAGCAAAATCCTGACCTTATTTTAAAAGGCACAAAATAGCATCTGACATTTTTGTGATGCTTCGTGAATCCTAGAGGACATCAGCCCCTAATAAATAAACACTTGAAAGGTCTTCCTTGAGTAATAGCTGCAGTTACGTTTGATTTGGCTGGGGAATGCGGCAGTGCTCAGGTAAATTCTGAACTGTGGAGGTGATTGAACTGCATGGTTCGGGAGTCCGAGCGCACAGCTGCATTGCAGTGCTTTCAGCTCCATAAAAAAGCGCAAATGCACTTGACTGAGCCATGTGATGAGAGAGAGAGACAGGAGAGTGATAAATGAGTAATAGAGGACTAGTGTGGGCTAGTATGTATTTGAAGTCATTACTTGGAAAACCTTTAGCCTAATGACCGATATGCAGACGCAGCAGGTACACAGTTATTACTGTAGTTTTTCATGCGAGTTGTGCACTAGAGAAAGTCAAAACCTTTCTGTCTCTCGGCTAGACGTATTTGTGTCCCTATGAGAGTATCATGAGCTAAGAGGGAGGGGAAAGAAGTCGTCAAATAAACGAATGGCGAAAAGAGGTTCCGTTCACTTGCTCCGAGATGGTCACGTCCAGGGCTGTCTGGTTGCTAAGGGAAACCAGACATGATGTAATTGCCGGATGAACCTGTGCTTGAAGAAGTGGAAGAGTCCACTGCAGACCCATCAGATTGACCAATGTGTCTTGCAGACTAACACAGGACCGCCCTGAGAATCACTGACTGTCCAGGCATAGTTTGACAAAACACAGTTGTCTTTTTCTTTCTTTCACTGTCAGAAGTGAGTATGACTATTTCACTTTCTTTTCTGAGCTATTTTTAGTTATTTCTAATTGACATGACTATGAAAAAGATTTTTTTTTTTTTGGTTATTACCACATAAACACTGGAAAAAAGATTTTTTTTTCTTTTTCATTCATTAATTTATTGCTCTGTGAAAAGTGAAAGTGTAGTCATGAGATTGTTTACCTGATTTCACCATTAAAAAAACTAAAATGATTATTATAATAATTATTAGTAAACAATATTGTTTACTTGAATCTGTGTTATTTTACTATCATTTAGATACTATTGTAGTTTTTGTTTAATATTTTGAATTAGTTGTTATTTTCAGGCATTTGAGTTTTAATTAAAATTTAAAAAAAATGTACGTTTTAGTCATTTTGTTGTTTGTCATTTTCATTTATATATCTATATAGTTTTTATTATTTTTCATTTTACTTATTTTAGTACATCAAGTTAAGCTAAATGAAAAGTTTGTTTTATTATATATAATTTTATTTTATTTCAAGTAACATTTTTTTCATAGTTTTAGTTAACTTCAATAACCCTGACTTGAATACAACCAGGTCAATTATTTTTTTTATTCCCACATGAAACAAATTTTTTAGTATACCTGTTTTTTTCCTATTTCATTCTTTCTATCTTCATTTTTCTTTCTTTCTTCCTACCCTTCCCTTTACTCTCACAATCTATGTGTTTGTATTAAACTCAGAGTTTAATGGAATTTTCTTGTTGTCTTTTCTCTGATGAAAAGGGTACGTTACTAACAATCTTTGTTTTTAGAGGAGCTTGTATTTCAGCCTCACCTCCAAGCTCTCCCAGAGCATTGTAATTAAAGGGAGAGACTGTCATTTGTTAGGCCCTTGTGGTCTAATATGTCCCCCTACTTGGACTATGAACCCGCCCTCGTCTCAGCTTTATATTTTCATAACCTAAACCACCTGTCACCAAGACAAAGCCTGTAGCTTTTATAGGGAACTAAATATTTTGTTTGGAGTGAATGCCTAACCACTGTTAGCCTGGGCTCTGCTGGTTGCTGTGTTCTCAGGACAGACTGAGGGAGTGAGAAAGTTTCAGCTTGGATGTGCCTTAGTGCAAAATGAAAATATCAGGCAGCTGGTTAAATGAGAACGGCTTGGAATGGTGGACTCAGACCCATGTGATGAGACAAAGCTGGAATGGTTACACTCCAGATTTTATCCTTGGAATAGAATTTTAACACCAGTCCTTGAGTAATTTGGACCGCTGAAAATTACATATGTGTGCCATTATATCAAATGCATGATAAGTGTGTATATTAAGTATTACGATTTTCACATCTGGAGTTTGGCTGTGTTCAGATTTTAGAGTGTCTAAATATTTATATATCTTTTATAAACTGTTTTTGATAATAATGAAAAAAAGGATATTTGTGAAATATAACAGAAGTTTTGGCTGTATGGTTTCCTCGCAGTTCAGCTCATTTTAGTATCATTGAGATACTGTTATTGTTTTGATTAATATTTTGAATTAGTTTTTATTTTATAAAGTTTATTTTTAAGTTTTAGTAATTTTGTTGTGTTTCTGTGATTTTAGTTCTTTAAGTTAAACTAAATGAAAATGAGAAATTTTGCCTTGGAAACTAGCTGAAATAGTATAAGTATGAAATATATATATATAAGTTTTTTTATATGTATTTTTATATTTCAGTTAACATTTATTTCAAGCAGCAAATAATGTTTTATGGTTTTACTTTTAGCGTCAATTAAAGGGATAGTTCACCCAAAAATAAAAATTCTGTCATTACTTACTTACTTATGTTGTTTCAAACACGTAAGACTTTCGTTCATCTTCTGAACACAAATGAATGTCTTTTTGATGAAGTCTGAGTGATTTATGTCCCTCCATTGACAGCTACACTTTGACACTTCAAAAAGTTCATAAAGAGATTGTAAAACTAATCCATATGAATCAAGCGGTCTCCAAATATTCGCTTTATATCACAAACGGATTGAATTTAGGCTTTTATTCACATATAAACATTTATCAGCGAATATAAACAGCAGCTCAACCGAACCTTCTTGATAATGCGAGAACAAAACTTTTCCGGAAGCTCAAGCGTGCTGCGTAACACACCAGAAAGAACCTCATTGGTTCTCGCGTGCGTCAAGTGAAAATCCTACAGCTTCCGTTCACCACAACTGATGTCCAAGTTGATGAATGTTTATATGTGAATAAAAGCCTAAATTAGGCTTGGTTTGGTGTCTCTGGTTTGGAACGACAGGAGTGTGAGTAAATAAATAATTATAAAAAATAATCAAATCTTTTCATTTTTGGGTGAACTAACCCTTTAACTATAATAACCTGGAGTCAAGCAGTTACTCTAATTATTAGTATGTGAAATTTTTTTTATTAATTTCACCCTTCCTTTTGTTTATGTTTCTACTGATAAGCCTTAATTTGTTTGATTCATCTCACCAAGATAATGACAACTGAAAATGTCCACATTTAAGAAAACAAATAAGGATGTAATCTCACGGCACAGTCAAATATCTGCTTATTTTAAAATCTTTAGTCAGCTTCACTAGTGGTTTTGCATTGGTTTGCTTGTATCAACATTTGGATAGATGAATTTGATAATGACTCCCATTTCCTGGCCTATTCCTATCGGCCTTCGCCACATTAGTCAAACAAATAACAAGAGCAGACACTACACAAAGCTGATTTGATCATATTTATGTGTAAATACTAAGCAGACCATCGGTTTTTGAGGTGAAACAGGAGATTATCTCAGCAAGAGAAGCCTATGTTGAGTTGCGGCACATTTTCCGTGACATATACTGGAAACATATTAAATCTCAACTTGCCTCTCTAGAGAAAGCAGATTGTGGATTTATCTCATCAAGAGACATTTTCAGTATAGTAAAATGGTGTGTGCAAGCTAAGATGATATCCAGAGCTCTGGAGTATATATGCGTTTGTGTGTTACTTCAGAATATATTTATACATTCAGTTTTTCCTCTCGAGTATTCAAGGGTAACATTTAGCCTTTTGGTTTCGGGTGAAATGAATTTTGACAAAGGAGTGGCTGTAATTGTGCTGTCAAAGTCACGAGGCATGAAAACAAGTACAATCCCCACACTGCCCTCTCTCATGGGCTCGGATTTGATCCAGTAATCAACACGAAATACGATTTGGGAAAACTGCTTCCCAATACACCGCGGTAATCACTCAGAAAGCAGCATCTTTGCATTTCCCAGCTGTGTCAGCTGTCATTATAAACGTATTTCTCTTCCTGGCAATAGTTTATAAAGTATGCTTAAGTGTCATGGGTTGTGTAAGGTTAACTTTAGCTCCAGTTTCAATACCAGTATTGAACGATTCTCAGCTAGCTAGCAAACAGAAGTCAAAAGAGACTGATTTTATTGAAAAAACAGTTTAATAACTTCTATTGTGGTATGTCATTTTAGATACTGGTCGTACATGTGGTCCATAGATTTCGATACTGCCCTTTTCATTAATCAATGAGCAAGAGCTGCCAAAACTCCTTGGCGCCACGGCTGTTATTAATACATAAATGTGTCAAACGATTTTAACTTGGATTCTCAATGCTGTGTGCTATTATCTGGGCACTGCATTGTGGATTTGGGGAGTCATTAGTCTGTGGTTTGGTGTTGTACAAGAATCAAGCCATCAGTCTGATGTATACAAACTTTTCAGCTGGGAATTGGAACAAATTTTCCTTTTTTTAGCATTATTAAATCAATACATTTGGGGGTAGTTAAAGACGTCTGTTGGACTGCTGTGAAATTACTTAAAACTTAGTGGAAAATATTGAGCCATGGGCTTACGGCATGAACTCCTTCCTTCTGTTTTTAAACCTTGTCAAATTTTAAAAAGACTTCAGCGGTCTGTGAATGAATGCCAAAGTCCTGTTATGCTTTTAAAAGGTTTGTGTGGGATCCTGCTTCTCTCTCTCTCTCTCTCTGTCTCTCAAAAAAGACACTGGTTTGCTTTGAATGGAAGAGTAGGGTGCATTTGCATTATTTAGATCCTTACGGACAGGAAACACCGCCTACTGTCCTACTGACCGCCTACTGTCACCACCACCTTCAAAAGCTAAATACACACACCTCACTCACTAGCAGTGTATATGTGGATGTTTCTTCATTTAATGACACTTTAATGTCCCAGGGTTTGAATTTATCAAAACTAAAACAAATTTGTGATGGCAAAGCTGAATTTTCAGCATCATTACTCCAATCTTCAGTGTAACATGACCCTTCAGAAATCATTCTAATATGCTGACTTGATGCTCAAGAAATATTTTTTTACTATTATCAATGTTGATTTTGCTGTGTAATATTTTTTGTGTCAGGATCCTTTGATTAACAATGTCTAAATGAACAGCATTTATTTAAAATAGAAATTTTCTTCGCCCTCACCTTTGATCAATTTACTGACCCTAAACTTTTGAACAGTAGTAGGACATATCACTCAGATGGAATACTTTTATCATGTATCATTTTCTAGTCAAATAATTTTGTCAAATTATGCATTAGGATACATGGAAAGTGTTCATGAAAAATTTTGTGTAATGTGTAATTTCGACCACAGAATGCTACTAAACACAATACATAATTTGAGATGTGGTGGAAATGTTTATGAGGTTTCAGAAAAATGCCAGAAAAATCTGATGAATGTTTGTCCTGTGTTGGACATTGTTAGTTGACAAAGTAAACAAACTGTTACGAAAAGTGTGCTTTAAGAGAGTTTATTTTTCTAAAATTCCACAAAGCCAAAAGTGCCCATAGTTGAAGAAACCCATATAAATCACCATCTGCACTCAGTTTTGATGAAACGGATCCATCTCGACTAGACTGCGGTCGGGTTCATATGAGTTTTTTTTATCTGATTTAGGTGGATATCCCATAGCACTCCTCCTATTGTGTTACTTGTGCTTGTACAGATGTCTTAGTGATTTTGATTCTCTCTCTCTTGCAGTCCTGGTATCTGGGGAACTGATTATCACACACGCAGACGAACCCGAGGAGGCACAGACATGGATTTGAAAAATCAATTTTTGTGGAATTTACAAGAAAAAAGTTGTGAACGCGATGCAAGAGGGAAAATCCGATATATATGCAGTATTTGTATATATACACACACATATATATATATACACAATATGTGTGTATAGATATATGTGCACACATATTTATATATGCATAATGACGTACAGTATAAGATGCTTCAATACACTTTTTTTGGAAAAGACAATGGAAACGGAGAAGAGCGTGAAAGAATTGCCATAGATGGAACGGAAGAAAAGGAGACAAAAGAGGAGGATGTTTTTTCTGGGAGGACAGCCCGAACTATGGCGTACATTGACGGACGTGTCGAAAAGGCCCACCCTGACTCCCTGCCTCTTGGAATGCCTCTCCTCAACCCCCTCCTTCTGCTACAGGTGCTGCTTCCTCCTATATGCAAAATAAGTATCCTTTATTTTCTTAACAAACAGGGACGGGAAACCCCGAGGAAGGGGTTTTTCCGCTAGCATTTCACCACAGGTTTGGAGGTGAGCACGGTCTGTTTTTATTCTTTTTTTTTAAGTGCGCAAAGGCAACACGACATGGAAAAGGAAACGAAAAGGTTAATGCTTCCGTTCACACAACATTGTGGAAAAGAAACAGAAAGGCTACTTTTCATCCAGGTTCATTGACAATCATGTATCTGCGTCCTTGGTTTCGTTCAGAGGGTGGTGTTTTCTAAATTGCATTCTCCACCGTTTGAAACGGAGTCCACTTTTTGGTGGAAGCCCGTCATGTTTTTTGTACATCGGAGGAATATTAGTGGTACCTCAGTGACATTATACATCAGTCAGCGTATGTATACACACATGCACACACACTTACATGTAAACACACCTATATAAAGGCAATGGCATGTACTGTTAAAGGCTACACAAGGTGTGTGTGAGCTGTAATGCAGCCTTCATAGGATGAGCCAGGGAATAGCAGGGGTGAATTAGCACCTTCCTCTCTTCGCAATATGAAAGCCCCTCATTCCCTGGACCCGCTGTAAGTGTGTGTGTGTGCGCGTGTGCATCTGTGTGTTTGTGCTTGTCATAAACATTGCTAGTCCCTTATTCATCTCTGTGAGTTCACAGATTAGGGGGTTTTTGATTCTATGTAGATGCGTGGATTTTTCCACATAGTGACAAAGGGAGTTGAAATATAGTTCTGTCATTACTTAGACAGTATTGGGTGTAGAGGATAGAATTTTTTCTCTGTGTAATTTGTTTAAATTCTTTGGAAATTACAGGCATTGCACTACTTTGAATTTTTAATTTTCCTCTTTTGCAAATTCCTGTTCGGCCTAATCATGTGGAATGCTGCGAGTCGATTATTTTTGTCATGTTCTGATCTCACCGTAGATGAGGGTTGGTTTCCTAGAAGCTAAAAAGGTGATCAGAACAATCCAACATTTTCTATGTAAACGTCTCCATGTTTATGTGATTACTTTTATACAATTCCCATAGTTAAAGAAGAAAACAAAACAATTTTTTTTTTATTTTGAAGCATACTATATACTTTAATCCGTAGGAATGTCAATGATTTGGATGTTTGGCGTGAGACGGGCTTTAATGCCCCACGACGACAATACAAAGAGGAAGTCAGTCCGTGGCTATGCTCCCAGAGTTTATTGGGAGGTGGACGCCTACAACCAGCATGTCTCTGGCTGGTTGCCTCAGAAATGGGTTATTCTGCACTCTGAGATGTGTTGATTTGTACTAATGAAATAACATCAGGGCTTAATCTACAACGCTACCGAACCCAAATCACGAAGCCATGAAAAGTGCCTGAGACATTGCGAGATTTTCATTTGAATTCTTCCTCTTTTTTAAAACTTGGATGTTTTGCTTCATCTACTGTGGGTTGTTGTAAAAGTTCAAGGGGTTGTTTTTATGCCCAGAGAGATATTTTAAATGGCCTAGCAAGCCCCCAAGCCCCTCATCAGCTGCATGGGCTAACGCTTATCCACAGGAAACGCAGATGGTTGAACAAAACACACACACACACACACACACACCCTTATATTCTGCCAGGACATGACAAAAGCAACACATATCAGAGATTTAATAGGTACCCTCCACAAATACACACACTGATATGAAATAATATCCACACACTCTGGTTGCTTTCACTAACCTTTTATAATGGCTTTGCATACAAATTCTGTTGAGTTGACCATAGTAAGACCCAGAATACATACAACATGACTTGTTTTAATGGTGCTGATATGAAAATTTAATGGAAATCTCTATATATGAGTTATATATAACTGTGCATGGTGCTTTCAAAAGAAAAATCATGAGAATTAAACTCAAACAACCACCGTATCGCTGACATGGGCGCATGGCAGATAATCTTAGTATTAGCTCTGAAGCTAAATGCTCCCCAAATTCTCCTTCCCCTTGAGCAAAGAGCCAATGACACAGATGGATTTTACCTTTGTACCACATTGGTTTTGACTTTTATCCTACAGTCCCTCTTCTACTTTGCACGATATTTTATAAACATATTATGTGCCTTGCCTTTAGTTAAGAACGATAATGCGTAATTTTAAAGGAGTTGAATATTTTTTTTCTTTTCTTTTTTTTATGTAACCAGTGTCACAAAGGAAAAAATGCTGCATGTTTGATTGCCTGTCATAATCAGATTAAGACTAACAGGTTAACTGATAGCTGTAGTTTTGGATGGGTGAGAGAAGCTTTTTTTTTTTTTTTTTTTTTTTTAACCTTCCTCTTTCAAAAGCACCGTAGTTGGCATGAAATCTACCTTGCATTATTTTGTTACCGTTTTATTTCCCTCCTCTTTTCATATAATGAGAAAGTAACAAAATCTGTGAAAGATGCAGAACCAGCTCTCTCCACATCAGCTCTGAGCTGATATTTTGATTCCCTTACATGTTAGGCTTCTCTTAAATAGTTTGGATTGTATGTTTGTTACCATGTATTTAAATGAGTTTGTACCCATTATGGATGTGAAGAGGAGAGGCCAGAGATGAAAATTAGATGGCCATCCTCTATAAACCCATTCATTTTGGTTAGATTTAAATTCCACAGCTAAGCGCTTAGCAAATTATTTTGCATTTAATAAGTCTTTGCATCCGCCACAACATGATTTTTGTCAAATTTACCATTGATTATTTCTGAAAACCTACGCATTTCTTAAAGGGATATTTCACCCCAAAATGAAAATGAAAAAGTCATTATTTATTCCCGTTTTATGTAGTTCCAAACTTGTATGACATTCTTTCATTTTTCAATGGAACACAAAACAAGATATTTTGAAAATCGATGTCCGTACAATGAAAGTCAATAGGGTCCAATGTTGCTTTGGACCCCATTGACTTTCACTGTGCAAAACAAAAAACCTTCTCAAAAGATATCAGTTCCTCAGAAAAAAAGAAATGTATATACAGGTTTGGAACAATATGAGGGCGAATAAATAATGACAAAATGTGAACTGTCCCTTTAACCCTTTTTTGAGGGTTCATAACACTGTTTGACATAAATGATTTCTTTAATTAGGGATTGTTTTACTAATCGAGTCCCTTGTATACGTCCATACGTTAATTGTAGAACGCATTCATTGAGAGTAGCTGAAATGTATTTGTCCGATTCGATGTACAGACACAAGCAGCAAAAAAACCATTGAACTGCTGACTTTGTGTGTCTTCTTAGAAAATGAATTAATACACCAGGATGCTTTTTCTTCTTTTTATAAAATTAGATGGTAGGAGATAATTTATAATTTGTAGCATGTAGTGTCAGGGGACTATATTGCGGAGGAGAAGATATTATGTATTTCTGGAGCTGGGTTAGGAGAGGCCATGTTGTAGTTTGTGATGCAGGGTACAGTATTGTTTCTGCAATGGATATTGCAACGCTGGTAGCTAATACGATTTGCTGGTAGCTATTTAAAAGTTTAAGTCGAATGAGAAAGAACGAGAGATTTTGTTTACATGATGCCTGTGGTAAGATCTTGATGGTGAAAGATTTGTGAGCCCGCCGTTGTCCACCCTGGCCGAATCGGAGTGCTGAAGCAGAACGGCATTCCATCTTTACCATGATCCAAACTTTTGCAGAAGTGCTAGCTTCATTTAGCACGTAATTTTTCTTGTGTTTAACAGGACAGACGATGGGGGAGGGGTCTGCTTCGAAGCGTGAGGCGCAGCTGTTTTTTGCTCATTCTGAACAATATTGAAGCAAATTTCTCAGTTTTAAATGACCCGAAGCTCTCACGCCGTCTCGCCGGTACAGACTCGCATGGCCCACCGCCTGTCCCGTGAAGATTTGCACTGCTCCATTTTCATCTTTCTAAAGCTGTCGACCCTCTGGCCAGGGTACGATGGTGGGCTCAGTAGAACAGGGGTCTGATGGTGGTTTCGCCAGCACACCAGGCTCCGTCGTGAGCTCTGCGTGCACGCGTCTTCTTTTTCGTTTGCTTTTTGTATATGCTAACATTGGCTACAGACGGCCGAGAGATCGAAACACTTCAAGTGTGTGCTTTTTAAAGTGGCCACAGGTGATGATTGAACTTGCATCCGATAATGAATAATGCATTTGAGCTGATGCATGTGAAAAGAAACATTATCTTACTGTTTGATTTTTCGAAACCCTTTTTATAGAGCGACGATTATCTTTTTTTTTTATGCGTGTTGTTGAAATGTTACGTTTTGAACACAGTTATCTTGTGTATAAATGCTTACCATATTTCCAGTACAATGAGGAAAAAGGCAAAATGTACATTAAAAATGTCTTTTTGTAAGAGAAAATATGTTTTTTTGTTTGTTTGTTTGTTTTGTTTTGTTTGGATTTAGTAGTCATAAGCTTGTGGTCAAGCCACAAAAAAATTTGAAAGCTCCTTCTAAAGGACCTGCTGTTGAGAATATAATGTCCGCACCATTAGCACTCACCTTTCACAGCTATCAAGTGTTATTTTGATCAGATAATATGGACTCCAGTAAATTCAGCATCACTTGTCGTCATTTTAAACAGAGCAAACGGCTTCACCTAGCTTTGAGAGGTTTATGCAGGTCCATTGCCATTTTATTTTTTGTTATATTCGAGACTTATTTTAAACCTCTGCACTCTTTTGTCATGCTAGCTTCACAATCTTTAAACACATTTTTCCTGTACTTCTTACTTGGAAGATTGCACTAGATAATCTGGTATTAATAATAATTATACTTCTTTTTAAGGTTTGCTTCTCTGGGGATATTTCTCAGCCTTGATAATGTACCGTGATGAATACAGATTAATGATGAGAATGATAGAAAGATAAAGAGATGAAGCTGCTTGAACGGCACTCTTTTATTTACCCGTTGTCATTTATGTGATAAATTTACCCTTTTAAAATGTTGAAATCATGCCAGGTTCCTGTGCACTGCGATTCTTGAGGTAGAACATGTACAGTCACACTGCAACAATCATTTTCAAAATCAGTACTTTGCCTTTTCCCATTAAAAAAATCTAAACATCCTTCTCATACCTGAGAATTGAGACTGTATAAGATATTAAGAGAATATATCTTGAATTAAGTGTGTCTTACTTGTATTCAGCTAGGATGCATTAAATTGATCAACCGTGACAAAAGATTTCTTTTTCAATTAAGCGCATCCATTTATCACAGAATCCTGAAAAATGTATCACAAAACTATTAGGATTTCAACATTGATGATAATATAATTATTTCTTGAGCACCAAATCAACATATTAGAATGATTTCTAAAGGATCATGTGAAATTATGCTGCAAATTCAGCTTTGCCATCATAGAAATAAATTACATATATTAAAGTAGAAAACATTTATTTTAAGTTGTAATAATATTTCACAACAGTAGTGTTTTACTGTATTTTTGATCAAATAAATGCAGCCTTTTTTCAAAAACGTAAAAAATTTTACTGACCTTAAACTTTTGAATAGAGTATTCTTAAACTTTAAACTTTTGTGTACAGTATAATTTTTTTTTTTTTTTTTTTTTTTTTTTAAATAGGGATGTTTAGGTCTTTTTACTTGAAAATTATATAAAAGTACTGATTTTGTTTTTCTGTGTTTTTTTTGTTTTTTTTATCCGAAGCGGTTTCTTAAACCACCTGTGGACAATCAGTGGCCTAGCTTACTTCAGCCTGTTGATAGTTTTATGGATCACGCGTGTACAGACGAGCATAACTAGCAGGATTTTAGACCTCACTCTTCTGAGTGCCTTCCTGGATTCAGCCTAGAGCCGTTGGATGTGGGTTTACTCTGTGTGATCTTCCCCTGTTTTTGTAAGATCAACCTACTCATGCCTGGAATGTGCATCACTGAAAAGATTGTTTAATTCCGAGATCCAGGCACTTTAATTAGTCATTGACTCATGTAATTATGCTGAATAGAATGTAAATTTCCCAAGTCCAATTTCCCTGTTCACCCACGGACATAAACAGGATGTGAGGAGACCCTACTCAGGCATACGTGAGAGAATTAGACATGTATGAGTGTTTCGCTCGCCGTTTCCTTTTGCGGTTTGCGTAATGTAAACCTTGCGATACCATGAACTTTGCACGGTCGAGGTAGATAGAAACGTGAACATGTGGTCAGATCTTTGTTTTGTCTCCTCTCAGTAAGGGCTGGACAACCTCTTCAGGGCAGAGGCATTGGAATGCATTTTCTACTCTTTCCTTCCTTCCATTTGCAATGTCGTGACACTTGGCAGGATGCATGTCATAGTTCTTGTCAGCTGATGAATTGGTAGCGGCAGCGACTGGTGAATCTGAAATGGATGATGTGCTGTTATGTCTGTCTGCACTGGTTTGGATCCCATGATAACAGCTCAATCAAGCTGCTTGGTTTGAAATCAAACTAGTAGTAATACACTAAAGGTTTTTAAATGATCTGGAAATTGTACAGCATCTATGCAAATAATCCTGGCTTTATTGAAATCTTTGTGCTGAAAGTTCTTATTAAGGACAGTTTCAATGTGTGTAAAGCTAGGATGAACCTACTGTTACAGTACTCTAGTATAGTGAAACTAATGCTGCATTTATCTCTGGTCAGAATTAGCATACCGAGATATTTCAGTTTGAGATGTTCACAAACTACTTAATCACTACATTAACACCCACCCCCCTCTCTCTCTCTTTCTATATATATATATATATATATATATATATTTCTATATGTATACATACACACACTTGTTCAAACGTTTGGGCTCAGTGAGAGTTTTTTTATTCAGTAAAGATGCATTAATCTGATCAAAAGTGACATTTATTATTTTACAAAAGATTTCTGTTTACGAATAAATGCTGTTCTTTTGAACATTCTATTCATCAAAGATTGGATCCCAGTTTCCACAAAAAAAAAAAAATCAGCTTTACCATCATATAAATGAATTACATTTTAAACTACATTAAAATAGAAAACAGTGATCGTACATTATAATAATATTTCACATAGTTTTTAGTGCATTTTTATCGGGAAAAAAAGTTCAGCCTTGGTGAGCATATAATAGAGATTTCTTTCAAAAACATTCAAAAAAATCTTACCAAGCCCAAACTTTTGAACGGTAGTATTTATACTCATTATTGCGGTAATTCTGACATGATGTGAATGCAGCATTATAAAATTCTTCTTTACCCAGTGTGCGGGTTATCACATTTAAATGATGTAATTCACCACACTTCTCAAACATTGTTTCACATACTCATGTTGCTGATTGAGCTGTGGGGGTGATGGAGGGTTTTAATCTGATCTTTGATGACTGTAGAGTTGATGGTGGCACACTGTTTCTATAGCAGAAAAATATGAATGAAGACCCATCCTTAACTTTTGTAGTATGGCTAATTATTTCTACGCTCCCTTTTTCACTCTTAGCAAACCAGCAATTCAAGTCTAAGGTATATACATTGATAAAAATACCAAAATGGGTTAAAAACACAATTTTAACATGCAGTGCCTGTCATTTATCGCTTTGCTCTGGTTTCTTCTTTTCACCCATGTGTTCTTTGTAAACCGTGAGCTGTTATGTTGACATAATTTCTGCAGTGTTGGCCTGGATTGGTTTATCAAATGCTTTTTTGTATGTTGTTGTCCAACCAAGGGGCCAGATTTGCCAAAGCCTCTCAATAACACAACCTCAGAGTGCCGCAACAAATTACTATTAATTAATGTTTGAGGTTAGTAGAGTCTGACGATGCTAAGAATGTTGGGCTTTCTTAAATCTGGCCCTTGGTTAAAATGGCTCAAACGGGGGGAAACAATATGTATTAGACATGTCTCTGTGCAAAGGGGAGAAAAGCCATTTGTGGGCTTTGCAATTTATGCAATATTTTGATAAGTCTTTCACAAATGAATTGCCAAAAACACCCTGACATACCGCCTACTCCCGAATGTTCGAGACCCCGAAAATAGTCACGCATCACTATTTCAGGGTGCCCTCTCCCCCATTAGAACAATTGTTTTGTTTTATTCTGTTCAATGAATTAAGGTTTAATTTCTACAACTATTTCTTTTGTTGTTGTTGTTGTTGTTGTTGTTTTGTTTGTTTTTAAGCATGCCGTTTTCTCTATGTTTGGACGCTTTGAGTTGAAAGGACAAAGGTTGAAATGTTTTTCAGAGAGCATTCTAATGCAGTGTTAAATTTCAAGGTTTTTGTTGGTTTTTCCTTCCTCTTTTTTTAATCACATTATTCTTTACAAATATTACCATAGTAGTTACTCATTAAACGCTTGCTTGCTGCACAGATAAACACACTTCACACCAGGAAGGGGCATGTGGACATTTAGTTCAGACACATTCACAACTGGCATGATGACATGTTCTTGCATCCACGTTCTTTTGGAAAGCATCAGATTTTTTGTTATGTCTTTGTTTCTCTAAGAACCTCGCTAAATTGTAATGTATCAGCAAATGTCGGTATGTCGGTTTTGAAACGAATGAGAAAAGACTTTTTGTTTTTCTCATGCACAACAAACTAAATTTGCCATGTGTTTTTGAACTGGTGTGAGGGGGAAATTACAGCTTTAACAATATTTCATTATAACATTGTATTCAGCCATCGCTGTTCGCAAAAAAAAAAATCGCTCATGAATACAGTACTGGAAGTGAGTATGTTTCCCTATGCAAAAAAATAAATAAAATTAAAATTAAATAAAAAATAAACAAAGCTATGCTACAACTCAGAAATGAGGTGACTTTGTGTTTTTCTTTTCTAACCCATTAGACGCACAGTCTGCTAAAGTTACTTGGCAGTGTTGAATGTTTATGTAGACTGATCTAGATTATCGGTGGTGTGTGTGTTTTGCTGTAATATCCTTGCTTTGTGTGTGTTGGATGTGTATTCGCTGTTCATTTGTAGATCATCCCTCAACGTGGGCCCAGGCGAATACAGGCCTTGTGCCTGAGGACAAGCTAATTTTAGCTCAACCGAAGCTCTTTTGCCATCACCATTACAGAGAAGGGAAAGATGTTTCCAGGACGTGGCATGACATGTTATATATCGCTCTAATGATGCATTAAAAGAGTTTTGTGTCAAGTATCATTTTGGTGAAAGACTTCTCGCTAATTAGCTAGCACACATGTTCCATTTCAAATAGCCTGAAGTGTTTTAAAATAAAACTGAATTCAACTAAATGTAAGAGTCAAACGTGACTGAAGAAGAACGAGTAAACACACATCAGCATGCTCTACTTTATTAGACCTATTTTCCATGCTAAATCTTACTTAATAGACTTTGTCATTGTAATCGGCGCTCAGTGGCGGTTTGCGCAGGAAGAGAACGACTCGTTTCAGTGCAGAACAAACTTTGGATCACCAAACATTTTAAATGACAGCTTTAATTCTGTGAGCACGAGCTGCATAGAACAGGAGAAATGGAAGAAGGAGAATGAAAGAGCGAACTGAACGCTTGCGGTTAGAGGTTTGTTTTCGGTTCAACTTGGCTGAGGAGCGGAACACACCTGACTCTAATCATCCCTCAATCCATTTACCCCAGATACAAGATTGCTGGAGCCGCTTTTGGAAAAGTATAATTTCAGCTCTGGAAAGGAAGTCAAGTTTTATTTCATTTTAATGGTTCAAAATAGCACAAGCCAGCACAAGGTCCTTTTTCTTTAAACATATGAAGGGGGTGAACGAGTGCAATCGCAGTTGTTGAAAGCTTCACATGAACCTCGCCAGGAACCCCTCATGAGCTCACTGCAGAATGGGAGTCAAATTCCATAACAGACACTAACCAGAGGTACCTGTTCAACTTCAGAATTTCCATAAAACGTTAGCTTTTGGACAGCAAATGACAAACCTGAATGATTTTGTTCTAAAATCAACTCATAGACATCTGACTCATATATATATAGTATGTAGGCTATATATATATATGTTCGATAAACAAACACTTAGTACTGAGTAACTTAATATTTTAAGCACTGTATTTTTGCTCACCAATGTACATATTTAAATATTAGGGCAAAGCAATGTTTCTGAATGATTCAGCTGAGTGAATGATCCATGACTCGCTAATGTGTCGAGTAAATGAATCTGTGATTCACTCATAAAGATGGTCACTTATTGGCACCTACAATGTAACAAATACCTCAAACATAAAGCTTCAAAAGTGACTACAGAAATTTACCAGCTTTATAATTCAATATGAGAGTTCAGTACACGTAAATATAATCTTATGGAAAGATTTCCAATTACTTCTAAGGATTCAATAAGGCGGAGAGCAAAAGAGCCTTGATGTGGTGCCCGGTGTGACTATTTTTTATGACCTTTACTCATAGAGTGAGTCGCTAACAGCCCAACTCCCCAAAGCCTGGGCCAGATTTCCCCCAGATCGGTCTGAAACTTCAGTTCTCCAGTCCAAAGAAAACAGCATGGCCTCAGGAGTTGCCTGAACTGCAGCTCGCAGGCAAGAGGAAACCTATCTTGATTCACGAGTCTCTAAAGAAACATTTTAATTACAGGCTGAGCTGATTTTGGCTGAACGATGAGGACACCAACATTGCCATGCGCACCAACACAGAGCCTATAAACTATGGTAAGTTGAGGTCAGGGATGTAAACATATGATATATAGAGAAAAACAAATGTGCTGTTCTTTAAACATGCTATCATTGTCAACATGTTAATAGGTACCACAGAGCAATTCAGTTTTACCACAGATCAATTTAGTTTGATGAAGTTAATAGCAAAGTGAATTTTATATGTAGACTTCAGAAATCCTTGTTATTAGCGAAACTGGTGGCCGTTAAGTGAACGGCAGCCAGCGACTTGTTGCTCGTGCAGGGAGACTGAACGTGATACAATGCCCTGATATACCCATGGCAAAGTTCTTTATATATATATAATTACATTCTTTTCAATTACAGTATATTGTTTTTTTAAATACCATGAAAATAAATTATGTAACTTTTGAATTACCAATCTTAACAGGGCTCAAACAGCAAAATTTGGATGTGGCTGTCAGTCAGCCAGTAGCAACACATGAACTCCAATAACTCAATAATTAAATATTCAGTCGGCTCCAAATGAAAACTAAAATAACAGTAACAAATGTGCAGTTGCTGTAAAAAAAATAATTTCTCTCATACGGCCTTTTTTTATTTAAAACAAAAAGTGTGTTTAAATGGTATCTGTGCTTAAACCTGCATTGATATTGCATGTACAGGCTGAGGGTGGTCAGGTTGTTTTGATTATATCTATTTAGACTCGCAGGTTCAAAGTGATTTCTCGCTCCACGGTTTCTTTCTAGCTGTGCTTATGAATTTAATATCTCGATTTACTGTACGTGATGTGAAGGCCTTGTAAAAGCATGCGGCAGTAATGGGCTCCAGATGTCTTAACAAAGGACTGCAACTCCCTGAGGACTCCCTTCTCTGCAATACGATCACAATCAGGTCACTCCGCCATGCAGAGACTTCTGGGAGCGAGAGCTGCGTGTCCGTGCAGCATGAGCGTGACCCCCTCTTCTCACAGGCACAAGTGTATGTTCAGAGTTTTGTACATCGTGTGTTACATTTTTACCTCTATGCATGTGGCAGATGTTTTTATCGAAAGAAACTATTTTATCAGTTTATGCATTTCAGTTTACACAAAAATACTAAGCGGCACAACTCGGCACTGATAATAACAAGAAATGTTTCTTGCACTGTTAAAAATTTTACAGTTAAAAAACAGTAAAGAACTTGCATACTGTAAAATAACGGTATCTTACTGTTGGTGAAGCGGCTAATCAGCATATTAGAATGATTTCTGAAGGATCGTGTGACTGGAGTAATGATGCAGAAAATCCTTTGAACGGTAGTGTATATTGAATGAGGTTTATTGATTCAAGAAAAGAAGAAACAGACTGAAAGCAGATCTGCAGAGCTCAACTGATTCACTGATGGTGGTTTCATTAGTATCGCTTATCCTTTGGCTTTCAGAATGTTTTTATGTGAGGTTTTGTCATTTAACTTTACAGTAATGAGTGCTGGAAAAAATAGGATAATTAATTTGTCTCTGGCTCCCAAGCAATGCGTGGAGCACAGATGACGTCACTCGGGATCCAGAATAAAAACAACGAAATAAAAATGTTCAAGGCTGCAGTGAAAGGAGAATGAGGCTTTAAAGAGGAGTCTCTCTTTCTTTCACGTTCTGGTTTCACGCTTCACTTATTGCTGATGGCTGTAGGCTTAGTTACTGTCACTCATCAGCACTGTTTCAGATAAACTGTTTCCCGGGAAACCTTGAGAAATACGACCAGGACAACAGTATCATCTGCCTAATTAGAGTTAAATGTTAATTAAAATGTAATGAGATACCAGTAGTTCACAGTAAATAAGACTGCAAGAGTTCCCCTTTAACTTGAAGATCAACTTTGATGTAATCATCAGCATGGATGGAGTCACCAATACGTTGTTTTAGGTCATTTATTGCATCATAAGAGGTTTACTAATCACAGATTGTTCATTTAGGTGACCTCTGACCCAAGTATAATGGTCCCATCATTAACACAATTGAACACCTGTGGCCATTTTTTTCTGCAAATGATATTTTCATCACATAATCCCCCGGGGACGAGCAAATGGTTCCAAAAGCAAGACTGTGTTACATCATTTCACTGGAAGCATTTAACATGTCCAAACTGCCACTCAAAATGAGTAATGGATCTCATACCCTTGTCCATTTAGCATATATACATGCCGAACCCAGAACTGTCATCCGAGTCAAAACCCAGTTAATCAGAGCATTATGTGCATGATGGGACACACTGAGCACGTGCTCTTCTATTCCAATGGTCTCACTGCCCTAATGAATGTTTTAAATATAGGTATTTCAGTTAAAGTAGTAAAACTTACGTTGGGAATAAAAAAAAAAAAAAAGATTAGAGAGCACCAATTTATTTGAACCTTTTTTATTTTAACTTTAGATTAAGTGATGGCTGCTCCATCTAGTGGATGATGTGAGGAACAACTCTAATTATGACAAAAACAAAACCCAGACCAAAATGTATAAGTTAAAATGATATATTACATAAGAGGATATCTAATAATTTGGCACAATTTCAGGAGGGTGAAAGACTTTTGTCCTGCAGGACTTTGTCCATTGGTTCATCCTCAGAAATTGGTCTGCTTGGTCTCCTCATTGGCCTCCAAATCAGCCGCTTTGTTGTCGTAAAATCCATGCTTTTCCTCATTTTCCTCTAGCTCATTTTCCTCCAACTCTTTTTCCTGTCTGCAAGGGGAGATACACAATGATGAAATACTTTTGTTTAAATTGCCACATTACACTGAGAATACACTGGATTGAACTGGATGAGGTGGTAAAAGTTTAAGTTAATCATTTATAAATCATGTATTCACAGTAGAAAGCAGTTTAATGATTTTTTTTAATGAAAAGTCTCATGCTCACCAAGGCTGCATTTATTTGTTCATAAATACAGTGATATTGTGAAATATTATTACAATTTAATGAGCTATCTCAAATAACTGTTTTCTATTTCAATATATTTTAAAGTGTAATTCATTCCTGTGATGCAAAGCTGAATTTTCAGCATTATTTATATCATTAGTCTTCAGTGTCACGTGATCCTTCAGAAATCAATCTGATATGCTGATTTTGTGCTCTAGAAATATTTCTTATTATCAATATTGAAACAGTTGTGCTACTTAATGATTTTGTGGAAATGTAATAATTTTTATTCACTGATGAATAGAAAGTTCAAAATAACAGCATTTATTTGAAATTTGAAACGATAAATGTCTTTACTGTAACTTTTGATCAATTGATACAAATAAAAGTATTAATTTCTTTCAAAAGAAACCTTACCGACCCCAAACTTTGGAAAAGTAGTGTATATATTCTTAATGTTTAAACATGATAGGTGTTTGTTTATTATAGCTAGGTGTGTCTTGGCTACTCAGGTGTCTGAATGTGGCCTTGACAGTAAGTGTACAGCCATAAAACCATTTCAAGAACCATAAACTCATCACCACCATGTTACTAAATAACTAATCAAATTATTAGTAACTGCTAGAAGATTATCGCCATTTTGAAACTGTATAATATGTATCAAGCATTTCCTTTTCAATGAAACAAAACTGATTTTATATTGTCATTGTAAATAAATAAAAGAAGAATCAGGTATTATATGATCTGTGTAACGTTTTTATCATGACTCAATGTGCAGTATATATTTTCCTGAACCGTTTCAGGTCAGTACTCACTTGTCTTTCTTAAAAAAGACTCTTTTCACAATGACGAGGATGAAGACAACAAAGAGGAAACCAAGAACAGCTGCCAGTCCCACCAGCCACGGCTGTAAAGTGACCTTAGATGTGCCCGATGTTGCTCGTTGACCACCTGAGTAACATTGCATCATTGAAGATTTTTTGTTTTATTTCATCCTATGAAGGTTGAAACTTTTATATATTAAATCAAATGAGGTTCACACTGAATAGATTCAATGAGTTTACCTAAACTTTAATACATCGTAAAGCACATACTGTATCACACAAAGACAAAACTGGTGCCAGCCATGGGGGAACGAAAAGCAAAGTAGAAATGACAAATCACTTAGAAATGTATCTAATTTCACTCACCAGCTTGAGCTTGACAAATAGAGACCAAGAGTATTATGAAGACAACACTATTCTGTGGACGGAACATGGTGAATTTTTGCTGTGTCCCTCTCAGTCGTCTGCAAATATGTGAAGGATTCTTGGTGTCCAAAGTGCAAAATCCATTAGAGAGATCACAGATCACAGCATGTCACTTACAGAGTAAGTGAGTGGAGTGTGCATGGTTACTGTTAGATAATATCCCACTGACGATGTTACATGCGGTTATGTTGTAAAGGCAAAAGATTTACTTTCCAAGCTGGCACAGACCAGAGGGTCATGCCAGTCTAAACTGATGTAAGGGCTCAAGAACGTCTGTTGAGAATGGATGTTATACAAATATTACATAAAAAAAATACATAGTGCAACAAAATCAGAAAAGGTTTTGCTGTAACTTTTAGTTCATGTGTGATGGCTTTGAGCTCATCCAAACGTTAGTGTCCTCTTAAATACTGACGAATTTCACTTTGAGCAGATATAAACATTAATTAAAATGACGTGTTTCTCTTCTGGGGGAAAACAGCAAAAATATTGATGACTCAGCCTGCACTGGACATAAATTTTGTCCAATCAAATTCTCTCTAGAATGATCATTGCCCCCTAACACCACTTGCAGCTGACTAGCAAATTGTGTTTTCAGTTTTCATTAGATATATCCCAACTTCATGTTCTAGTATGGATGTCAGTTAGAAAACAGTGCCAAACATGAGAAAAAATTCGGTCTTTTAGAAGAAAAACAGCACGTGAACTGTATATACGTGACACAATGGCTATTTTGTTTTTTTTTTGGTGTTCTTTATAAGATTTAAGCTCATTAGTGAGAGTATTCAGATGAGAGATGCTGAGTATTGTACTTATTTCATGCTAGCTGCAGCTAACACTTATTTGAATGGAGGATGGAGCACAAGGCGTGAGTTTGTCTGATATAACATAGATGGCTGGCAAGTCTTCGGTGCCAAGATGGCTGGCAAGTTCTTGCTCTTCTTTCACCATGGCCTCCAGCTCAGGCATTGCTTCTGGAGTCCAGTCTGCCCTGAACTTATCTCGTCTTTCCCAGGGAATCTCCCGCTCTTCCATAGGCTGCTCTCCAAACAGGCAATCTACAGAACACAATTCAGTCATATGCTTTTTTGTTATTGTTGTTCTTTCAGTATAACAGAGAACTGGTGTTTGTATTTAATAAATCTAATAATGCCTTTGCTCAAAGGCTTCTGCATTTTTGGGGGGATGTTGACAGCTATTACGATCATTCTCAGGAATAACTCATGGGGAAAAAAAAAAACGTTTAAACCAGCCTAAGCTAGTTTGTGACTGTCTTACAGATAAAATAATGTACACTTTCATTCAAAGCACCTTCCGTTTGCAAGGTAAACATTTGATCATTGTTGCCCTGGGAATTGAACTCAAGACCTTGTTAGCACTATGGTCTACTGTTTTGAGCTTTACAAACAGTGTTGCCAAGTCCACAGTTTTCCCGTGGAATTGGGCTACTTTAACAGGGTTCTTTTTCATGTCCGTGGGTTGAAGCAACCTCAAATAACATGATATTTAGCCCCTGGAATGCAATTTTTACCAGGGGACCCGCTGAAATGTGATTGGGTTTGTTTTGAATAGCGATTGAGCGGGTATTATTGTGAAAACCTGACAACTCTGTTCACAAAGAAAGATTTAAAGGTTCAGTATGTAATATTGCCAGCTAGTGGTTGAAAGTGGTACTAGTGGTACTGCAGTCCAAATTCTAAATATTGAAGAGAGTTGTGACCTCCTACTGCCCTCCTCAAACTCGAGCAGGTTGCCAGATTGAGGACACGCAAATGACAATGGAAGGCAAGGAGTCTTGCACACTTAAGTTGATGAGTTGGTTCATCATAGAGATTTTTAGGATGTCGAGGGTTTCTAAGTGGAGTACAATCTGCGATCTCTGACATAATTCGTTTGCTGGCTTCTATGTCGACAATGCGACAATGCCAACAGGCCTGTCTTCACCCGGGGTGTCGAAATACTGTTGGGTAAATTGGCAGTGGGCGGAATCACACAGACCAGAACAAAAACAGACATTCCGGCACGGAACACACTTTTCAAAGTAAAATAACTTTGCTTTAGAATTCTTTTTCAGAGAAACTAGTATGTGTACTTAGCATCTTTTCCTAAATATCTGCAAGCATACTATGGTATTTGTATTCTTTAATACAGTCAAGGAATTACATACAGCACCTTTAAGTTGGTCTCACAGTCTATAGCATAGCTGGTCTCTAACCCTGACCAGCCAAATAATCCAAAACTTGAAGCTAAAAAAGCCAAAGCTTGAATAAGAGCTGAGACCCGCAAACCCTCTTAGGTTGGTTTATGTGTTTGGCAAAGCAGTCAAGTGTTTTCCAGTGAAAAAGGATCATAATGCAGTTCATTGAAAACTAGCCAGATAGCATGCAAAGAGGATTTGTTATTTCTTAAGTGGAAAGGGACAGTAGCCATTTGTACGGTTTCCTGTCGCATACCTGCCAGATCATGGATGAGATCTTTGATGAGGTGTTTTACGATGGCGAACAGAGTGACACCTGTCACACTTACAGCCAGCAGCAGATATATTACATGCTTGGGTAGAGTGAGCTGATCATTTTCTGTGGGTTTGTACTCCTTGAAAAAGTCCTCGTCATCAAGACTTTTGTTCTTGTCTAAATCCATAAATGTTGTTTACTCCACTGTCTTTAAGTTTACCATCAGTTTTCATTCATTTCCAGATGATCTGGATGAAAACAATAAGTAATAATTGAAATATTATTACAATTTAAAATGACCTTTTTATATTTTAATATATTTAAAATGTAATTAATTGCAAAGCTGAATTTTCAGCATCATTACTCCACTACTCAAATTTCTTATTAATACCATCAATCGATGAAATCTCAGTATCAGTATAGCCATGTTTATGTTCAGATAATATGTTGTTTACATACCCCGCAAAGCTTTTTTTCCTCATTGACAGACACTTGGCCTCTTTCTCTCTCTCTTTCTGATGCTGAATGCTCCTCAGCCGTCTTCCTTCTCGTTGCATATTCACAAAATCACGACAGAGGATGCCACAGAATGATAGTTTCTCTGAATTACTATTTCTTCTTTAGTAGCCGTGATAACACTTCCATCAGATCTCACGTACTTTAACAGCAGAAGACAATCAAGCTAATGTGCTTAGTGGCGTAAGGTGAAGCTTTGAGCTGGGATTTAGTCTCTTTTTTTCTATTAGATAAAGTACAGAGGAACCAGTGACATCAATGAAAACTCAATTGTAACTTTGTCATGTTATCATTATTTATTATTTATTGTTGTAATTATTTCATGGCAAAAGAAATCAGCATACATTTCTAAAACATATAAGTTTCTGTTACAGCAGACTAGTCTTAAATGCACTCTGGTTACTAATCTAATCTAAATTCAGTGGTTTCATTAAAGTCAAAATATCATTTTCTTTTTCTGAATAACTATTATCTTATTGTAAAATGTCTGAATCGGCCTGACTTCATAACATTATACTAACCAAAGTGTAATGGTTTGATCTAGTAGCAGCAAATGTCTCAATTTCACAACTGAACATATCCATAAGCCCAAACATGTGGTCATGTAGTACAGGATGTACAAATTGCTTGTAACTTTGAAAAGAATTGTACATTCATTGACTTTAGGGAACAAAAGGTACATCTTCCATGATGAGCACAAAGCACCCTCTGTGCTGAAGCAGCGCATGCTAATCATGCTAATCATGCTAATCCGCATCAGAGAGTACAAGATGACAATTGCCATGTAAACAGCTGAGTACTCTCTATGTTTTATTCATTTATTGCGAGAATAAGACACGTAAAAGAGTAAGACAGATATTGACAAAACCTGTGGTTCTATTTTGCTAAATTTAGCAAAAAAAAAAAAAAAAAGAATAAAAAAAATTTTTCTACAGACTTTAAAGCTCACAACAAGCTTTGTATTTTTTGGTAAATTACAACAGATGGAAATGAGCAGCACTTACAAAGAAAGATTTTGGAGTCTCGGGAGGATAAACAAGACATTTGGGGCTTGTGGAGATGAATTAATGGATGAAAGAAAGATTGAGCGAGAGGGATGTTCATAAATGAATTCAATAACACATTTTTAACCTCATGAATTGTCAAATACAGAGGATTTAAATCCTGGTAGAATTCCTGTCCGTCCACTTCTTGTAGTCGGTTCCTCCTTTGTTCTTATTTTGTCTTTCCTCATTCCTCCTTCCTTCCCTCCCGAAGATTCTTCTTCTTCTTCTTCTTCTTCTTCTTCTTCTTCATCGTCAGGGTCACATCCAAGGCTTCGATCTGTGTGTAAAAAGAAATGTTAAGTCTTCAGATGTAGATATATGAGCTAATAAGACCAGAGGCCAGTCGATGTGCTCTGAAGTAGCCTGATATGATTCTCTTAATCCCAGTTTAATCCTTTGGCTGACATCTCGCTGACTCTGATATTCCATTGCTGGTAATGGCAGCTGTCTTTCATGAAGGTGAAAGTGTTTAATCAAGGGTTAGCTACGGTGTAATCCACCTAATCCTGTCTGAGATGTACTTTCAAGAAGGAGTGTGCTGTATTTTCTGTAAAGCTGCTTTGAAGAGGTATTGTGAAAAGCGCTACACAACTAAATGTGAATTGAATTGATTTTATTGTGTGTGTGTGTGTGTGTGTGTGTGTGTGTTTAAGGGCATACTGTGCCATAATTATTTCAATTATTTCCTGTGTATTATATTAGACTGATAACGCAACATCTAAGATAAAGCAGGTGGTGGAGCAAAAAGCTAAAGGAACAAATAACTGAAGACTAGTTTGTGATTAATAAAATAAAAAAAGCTCATGATCGGATAGTACAGATAAGAGAAATTTACAGACAGTAAAAGACTGTTCGTGAAAGGTTTTAGCCTTAATTGGTGTCAACTGTGTAACTAACACAAGTGATCTATAACCTGCAGTGCATTCAGAAGTTTGAGAACAGTAAGATTTTTAATGTCTCATACTCACCAAGGCTTCATTTATTTGATCAAAAATACAGTAGAAACAGTAATACTGTGAATTATATTTACAAGCAATATAATAAAAAAAGTTTTTGTCTTTTTCCTTCAGTGTCACGTGATCATTCAGATATCACTCTAACATGCTGATTTGGTGCTCAATAATCATTTCTTATTATTATCAATGTTTAAAACAGTTGGGCTGCTTAATATTTTTCTATTTATTTGAAATATAAATCTTTTTAACATTGTAAATCTTTACTATCTTTTTTGATCAATTTAATGCATCCTTGCGATTTAAAAATCTTATTTAAAAAAATCTTAGGACAATATCTCTCAGATCATGATATAATGTTGAAAGGCAACTGAGCCCATTGACTGATAACATTAATGCTACTCACTTAGACAGTAATTTTCTCAGGTTTCGGTGCATCCTTGATCTTCCTGCAGAAAACCTGAGACAGAAGAAAGTTCCAGTAGACAACAGTTAAACTTGTGTTGGCAGTCACAATGCCGATCAATATGGGATCCATGTCTAATTTGAGCTGTGGTGGCTTTCTCCCAGAGGCTGATGCTGCACAAACTCTCTCAGAGTCTCTGACCGACCGACTGACAGACTGACTGAATGACTGACTGACAGGCAGACGAAGAGCTTGTGTTTTTGAGCCAGTGATCCAGACAGATCTGATCCTCTATGAGTCACATGATCTAATATTAGTCATCTCTCTTTGCCACCTCTAATGTTATATGTCTGTTGTTATTACACTGCTTTTGAAAGCAACAAAGGTATGGACTTTTTTTTATTATCACAATTTTGTGTATAAACGTATCTTACAGTTTAGACTTCACAAAGACTATTGATCATGCCTAGCAGTCACTATAGAACCTATACAAAAATTGAAATGACATTGTCCATAACATTCACTACATTCACTTTTACTGTTACCATTGAGAAGAGTGAGAAGATTGAGGTAAGATTTTTTTTTTGAAAGAAAATTAATAACTTTATTTAGCAAGGATGCATTAAATTGATCAAAAGTGACAGTGAAGAGTTTTACACTGTTACAAATAAATAAATGTTCAAATATGTGCTGTTATTTTAAACTTTCTATTCATCAAAAAGTCCTGAAAAAAGAGTGTGACGAGCAGGGCGGCTGAGAGCCGTGAGGGAACTGCGCGAGGCCGGTGGCTGCTAATGAGCGTCAGCTGCTCGGTGCACCGGTCTCGTATCTCTCACGGAGGAGCTCCGGAAGCAATTGTACTTTAAAATATATTAGTTGTAAACATATTTTAGAATATTACTGTTTTTACCATGTTTTTTAATGAAATAAGAGACCTCTTTCAAAAACATTAAAAAATCTTACCTTTTCTAAATCTAAATCTTTTTTTTAACGGTAGTGTAATTTAATGGCTTTTCAGAAAAACTTGTGAAATACTAAAACATTCAGGAAACAATCAAAATGGAAATGGTAAACTATTTTTATATTTAATTAATATTGTCCCCCACTTTTGTGCAGAACAAAAGAATACAAAAATATGTTACCTGGAGGTAAACCAGACCCTGGAGAGTTGGAGTCATTTTTTTTTTCTTTTCAAGTCTTCTGTATTTAAAAAAAAAAAAAAAAAAAAAAATGTATAAAGACACAAAAGACTCTAACCTAAACTTCTCTATACAGAACTACATGCAGGGTGTGTTGCCTAAGCAGGGTTGTCTTTTTCGGCTTCATCATCAATCTTCTTATGAAAGGCTTCTGTCAGGATGAAGATCCAGTATGCAATGGTGATGGAGGTATTAATTGTCACGATGCCAATCATGAAGGGATGTAGCATGTTTGCAAGTTTTGCCCCGACTGCTATCTACAGCGTTTCTCTGCTTTGTGCTACTTTTAGTCTTTTTCCTGCAGCTTGGTCCTGCCTTTTCATCAGTATGTGGTCTTCTCTCCTCCCCCAAGCTCAAATGAGGCTTAAAAATGTTCAGAGCCTTTGCTGAGCACAACATTCCAAGTTCGCCACCCTCCACCCACACCATCATCAGTAAATTAGCAGTGCACATGTACTTTTATCTATGTAAGTGAAACTGCGCAATAACGGGCCAAGTTTTTGTTTTTAAGTTTGATTATGCAGATATAAAATAGATTCTAATAGATACAAAAGTAACCACAGTGCAATTCTTCACATTTCTGTTTGTTTATAGTAATTGTTTGATGCTAGATAGGCATGATCACTTGAGGATTAGAGCATTTGCATTTTAATTCCATGTGGTGCTTCTTTAAAGAAGACTCTTATTGAATGAGATAGACCGCTGTGTGGATTAGCAAGTCAGAACGTACTGTTACACATGTCTCTTGGCTGTGCTAATCAGCACTGCTCATAAGAAGCCTAATTAGAGATATCACAAATATTTATGAAACAGTGTTAAAGCTTAAAGACAAAACGAGACAAGCATGTAGTCAAATAATTGCCTTTATTATGTAAAGGTTTTCCTGCATTTTCAAGGAAGGAATTTTAGATTTATGTGAAAAAACTGTGTATATTACATATTTGAAAAGCATTCAAAATGCTTTCACTTGAGTTTGAAATATGGATCGGCTGTGAAACATTAACGTGCGTAAAAGGTTTCACTGAGCGCTTTGCAGTCTGAGCAGTCCATCTGCGTACTGGAACTGCGAGCTGTTCTCATACTCCAGCATGTCCAACGCCACCTCACAACTCTCCTTCACCACCCGCTCCTGGTCCTTCCTGTAACGCTCTAGGATCTGTAAGCATGCCTCCTTCCCGATGGAGCCCAGCGCCTCGGCACACTCGTGTCTGACCATGGCGTTCTCATCCGCCTTCTCCAAAGCTGCCTGCAGCTGAGGGATGCTGGCCTCGTGCTGGATCTGACCCAAGACATAACCGATCTCATGGCGGAACAAGGCACTGCTGCACTGAAGACCTAAAAGAACATTTTTAAAGAAATGATACACTTTTTTTTCCCAGCAAGGATACAATAAATTAAACAAAAGTGACAATAATGATGTTAAAGTATTCCTATTTTTTTTTAAACCATTTTAAATTTAACTATTCTTCAAAAACTCAAAAAAATGTATCTTGGTTTCCACATAAAATATTAAGCATCTTAAAACTGATTAATTGATGTTTTCAAACTGTTTTCAACATTGATAAGAAATTATTCTTGAGCATCAGCACATAAGAATGATTTCTGAAGGATCATGTAACACTGAAGATTGGTGTAATGATCCTGAAAATTCAGTTGCCATCACAGAGCTAAACAACATTTTATATAAATATATTAAAACAGAAAACATTCATTTTAAATTGTAATATTTCACAACATTACTGTTTTTATTGTATTTTAGATCATTGGTCAGCATAAGAGACTTCATACAAAAACGAGTAATCATGATTTTTCAAGCAAATTGACCAATTCTGATACCACTGACCAATCTTTTTCTTTGTTTAAGCAAATTTATTGTTTATTTGCTCTAAACAAAAAAATTTGTAGCCATCTGAAACCACTGCATTTTAATCATTATCCAAACAAAGATGCTACGCACATGTAACATGGGCAGTTGTTTTTGATTTAAACGGCGTCATTTCAAGATTTAAAGCAAAAGCCGAGTGGACTTTAGATTTGTGAAATTATGCTACATAAACAAAAAACAACAGATGGACTGAATGAAAATGCAAATTCACTCTCTGACAGTAAGTGACGCTCATGGAACTGCAGTGGTTTCTTTGGTTACTGCTGTACACAAAGCAGCACTGCGCTTATAAACACAACGGATCTAAGAGGAAAGGAAAACGTCATTTAAACTTTTTTTTTTGAAGACAGTTCCCTTCAGAGACACACCCATATAAACCCCTACCCCCAATACAATAATTATATTTTTCTTCCAATTTATTTTCTTCCATTGCAACTATTGAGCTTGCTGTGCCTGGTACAGTATTTTCTCTGCTAGCGTATTTCTGTTCTCCTCTTTGTTCAGTGTGTCGCGTCTCTGTCTGGCCTGTGTTAACGTCCTGTTTACAGACTTGTAATATTTCCACACAAATAACATTTTGGGAAATGATTGCAATGCAGTTTGCATGCAAGTCTAGAATAAAGATTAGCCAGAATAAAACTAAAAACTGTGTGAAAAACGATCCGATTCTGATATATAGCTAGTGGACATCTCTAACAAAAGCATTTAAAAATCTTGCAGTCCTCAAACTTTTGAACATTTAGAATGTTCTTGATGTGACCTAATATTGAATCTTCATCATGTTTAGATCAAATCAAAAGTTCAAATCTTTCTCACCATCTCCAAGAGCCAGAACAGCCTCTTCAGTCCCAAGATTCCTAAGGGCAAACATAGCTCTATACCGATCAAACAGCGAGAGGCTTTCGTCTAAGAGCTGTGCCCTCAGTTCCGGGACACTTTTTCTTGGGGCTGGTGGTGCGGGGTCCACGGAGGAGTAGGGGTTCTCATCTGTCCCCTTTGCTGTCTTATCCCCACCATTCATGAGCCACTCCAGCCTCTGGACTGCCAGCTGACATGTTTCTGCCACCTTTACAAAAAGAGAATGAATGCAAAATTTTGAAATGTGCAGCAGGACATTGTAGAATAGGAGCGGGAATCACCAGAGGACGATATTATCACCATTCTTAAGCCACGATTCCTTATTACTGCAATTTTACACATCTTGTGATATGCTGAGTATTTCAATAACATTTTTGCAATTGCAAATGTCACCAAACATGTTTTTATTTAATAATATAAAGTTGTCTGTCTGTTTTACAAGTTGACAACCTTACTAAGACATGACAATATTCTTTATGTTCCTTTTCAGGTATGAAATGTAATTATGTACTAAATCAAATTTATATTGTTTCCCATTAATATATACTACTTAAAAGTGTACAACTTGGCCACCAGATGGCACTATGTGGTTATTTTCATTGTGAAATATCACAACACTTGCAAGCCAAAATTCAGGCAATGAAAAGATTGATATTGGATGGGTAGACAATAGATGGGTTTACTGTACCTCAATAACTGGATCTTCAGCATATTTCTTCAATAAATCTAAGACTTTGGGATTTCCAATGGCTCCCAATGCTTCTCCTAAAATTTAAAATATAATACAAACACTATGACTTCTTCAAGTAAACAAAAATGAGGAGAACCAGTGACTCTCTAATCCTCACCTGCTTCATGTCTGACCATTGGCTCTTGATTAGTATCTTTCAGGACCGTCTCTAGGACAGGTATGGCCCGCTCGTCTTGCATTTGTCCAAGGCAGTATGCCAGCTCATGCTTCAGAAGTGCAGATTCATCCACAAAAGCTTCGCTGATCCATTTAATAGCCTCTGGTCCCCCAAGGTTGCGGAGAGTAAAAAGTGCTCTAAAGCGAGTCGTCAGGTCCTGCTTCGGGTTGACGAGAATGCCCCCCACCACACCTATATCCTTATCATTTGCCATGAGTAAGGTCTGGTTGATGTCCTTATGACCAGGTTAAACGGAGCACTCCAGAAAGTAGCACATAGAACCTAGATTAAAAGCAATCATTTAAAAAAGTCAATCCAGCTAATAGTACTGAATGTGACAACTCATACGATGATTCAAAACGTTGTGAGCATTTTTGATCTTCATTGCAAACAAATCTATAGGAATAAACTGTTTGTCAGCTTTTATGTTATGGCATAATGATGTGATCATCATATCTGATTCTGATTTACTCATTCTGGAAGGATTTAGAAAGTGATCTTAGAAGAAAAGATGTGCTTTTTTAATCTTCAGAACGACATTTTGCTATGTAAAACCACATTACACAATCATTAAAATACATCATCCAATTTGTTTTTGGAAAATACCATATACATAAAAAGAAGGTGCTGTTTGCGAACCAGATTTCTTACATTTTATAAATGACTTTAAGTTAAATAATACATAAACCCTTTGGAGAAAAAAATGAAAACATTATGTTTTAATATGGCTGTTTACAACGGCTTTTTGTTTAATAATGGCATTTGTCATTTACAAATTTGTAGGTTCAACCAATTCGCTGGAAAGTTCCGACTCACGAATGGCTGGCAACATGGGTGATGCCAAGAGACTCTACAAAACCTTAAAGTAGCTGTCAGTGTAGACAAAGGAGGTGCTCGTGCTATAATGTTGACTAGGCAGACAGTTTGATGTGGTTTTAAAGCCATGGTGTTGCACTATGGTAAAAAAAAAAAAAAAGGCCAAAATAGTGCCATCTCTCTGCCAGCAGCGCGCATGCGTCACTTTGTTTCACTGCCAATTACGTTATAAGAGTGTTATGCAGCTGGCAGCGTGCTGGGTTTAAAAGCATTACAGTGTTAGTGACAACATGACGCTAAACGAGTTTACAGTCTGCTTCATTACAGTGTTTAAATTATTTGTATTTTGAACTTACTACAAGCAGAGAAGTTGTTTTTTTCACTCATATGGTGCTCTCCATGTACCTCCCCATGCCATTCGGCGTCCACGCAAAGAGGAACAGTTTCACTCGTGATCCAGCAGTTGTCGAATTACTCGCAATTGTCTAGCGCCACCTACTGGATCGGAGTAAAACCAATGTTAAATTTGTAATGGCACTTGCAATGGAACTCTTCATATATCATTTAGTGGTTCTCCATGTTTTTGACTCAGAAAATTCCAACAGTTTATTGGGAGGGGGAGGGTGAGGGTGGGGTGTTAGTTTACATCTTGACTGTTTTTAATTAAATTAGATAGTTTAATAATTCATTAAATGATTTTATTAATAATAATAATTATTTAAATACTTACAAGTAGTCATTCTGCAGCCCTCTTGAAAGTTTGCTGAGAACCCCTATTGGGTCCCGAGCCCTTGCTTGAGAACCACTGATTTACATTGTTCCAAACCAGTAAGACTTCTTCTTTTACATGTGAGGAGAGATCATGAAAAAATGTTTATGCAGCATATTTAAATTATAGGGATGGAGACAGAGAGACTCGGTCCCTAACATCCCATTTAACATTTTTTATGTTCCAAGGACAAAAAATTAAGTCACATGGATTAGAACCACATGACACAAATAAATGATGATTTCTAGGTTTGACGTCATTCTCAAAATTTTGAAACATGCATTGCCAACAGATTTTTTATTTCAACAAAACAGAAATAAAAACATTTAGATAGATTCATTATTTACAATATCAATACATCAGACACCACATAAAACTTATGTCGATTGGTCTCAAAGTTAAATTAAAATTCAGTCATTTACAAAAGTTCATAAAACAAATAACTTTAGAGTCATCAAATATTATATTGACTTTAAATACAATCAGTTTAGACACTTCCTGCCTGCTAATCCATATTAATTTTCAAAATATTAAATGGCAGCTATTCACTAACTATAAATAGGAAAATAAATAATTGGATTAGATTAAATACACAATCTATGTTGTTTCAGCACCTCCAACTTGAGGAGCCTCCGGTACAGGCAGAACCGGGCTGTTTGTTGGAGACTGATCAAGTGTTTCACTCATCTGTTCTTGCTCAAAATAGCCACACAGCAGAGAACGAACTGCCTCAGCGTTCGGATCATCAATATAGACTGTAGAAACGTCCGTGGGCTGTGGACATTCATTTTGACTCAGTGCTTCAACCCACTCTTCTTTGAACGGGCTGTTATGCACATTACAGATGTTGTGCAAGATACAGCAAGCTACAGCCATCTTGGATACCAAGTCTAAGTTGCTGTCATTTCTGTTGTGCAGACACTGCCAGCGTGCTTTAAGGCGCTGGAAGGCATGTTCGATGACTTTAAGGCCATGGTTTAGTTGCACGTTGAAGGTTTGCTGTTGCGGTGTTAGATTCGCCGATGAGGGATAACATTTGAGTAGCCAGGTCTGAAGCGAGTATCCCGCATCCCCCAGCAAGAGGAATCCCATCGGTTGACCCATGAGTTCTTTGGGTGGCTGAGAGCAGAATCCTCCCTGTTCTGCCATAGTCCACAGCTCTGAGCTCTGCAGGATGGTCATGTCATCTGTGCTGCCTGTAAAACCAGAACAAACGTCCCAGAAGGTACCTTGTGCGTTCACCACACCCTGAAGAACCACGGAGTGCCAACCTCTCTGGTTCCAGCAATCCTGCGTGTCCGTGGCCGGCAATTTAACAGGGATGTGAAGGGAATCGATGACTCCAATGCAGTGAGGAAAACCCCACAGAGAACGAAACTGCTCTGCATTTTCTTCTAGTTCATGATCTGCAGGTAACTGCATGTAGAGGGGTTTCAGTAACAGAATGATGGCTTCACACACCTCCCGTACACACTGACAGACCACAGGGATGGGCACACCGAAGAGTTCACTTAAGAAACAGTATTCTGTGCTGGTGGACAAACGCATTAAGGCCATGGCAATACATCTCTCTAGTGTAATGGTCTGGCCAGTTTGTTGTATATACACGTGCTCGAGCTGAGGCTTGAGTTTGCTGCTCAGAAGGAGGAAGATGTCTCTTGTGACGTGGAACTTGTCGAGCCAGTCTTCTGGTCCAAACTCTGACATCACAACTCTCTCCCACCAGTCTGGGTCTGAAGGGATCGGGACATGATTTTGCAGATCTTCTTCGTCTGGTGATGGTGACTAGAGCACATGGACACAATTAAAAAATGTACTGTATGGTTCAATTTGGATTTTAAACTCGTCACAATGCTGTGCACAACATGATCATGATTTCAATAGCAACGTCTATAGATTAGTCATATATAAACATATATAGAAATGACAGTTTACCGTTCTCGTGCTCAAATAATTCTGGAAAAGATGCCTTCGATATCTGATTCGTTTGTGAACTTCAGCTCGCCTTTCTGATATGTAGTTATGGATTTCTTCTTTTCGTCGCCTAATTTTGGATGCAAGTAAATATTTCATCTCCGCAGCATCTCTCGCCTCGTCCGTTTTCAAGTATGAACGTGGCATTTTGTGCGACGTGTAGCAATTAACACTAAGCCGAGTGACAGTTTTCGTTATTTAGTGAAGTTTGTTCATTGTCAAATAAAATAGTAGCACAACAAATGTGTTTCCAACACGCCCATAAACAACGGTGCTCTTAGGAGTGCCACTTCCGGTCCCCTGGGTTCTTGTCAAAATAAAAGTTTGTTTTCTGACAATTGAAAATGAAAATAGAAAAGCTTAAATCCATTTTTAATTTTATTACCGATTGCATGGTTAATTTTAGGAATCGACCTTTTTGATACAGATATTTCAGCATCTTTTGCCTCTCTTCTCTCTTTAATTTTATTTGTGTAATTTGAGTAAATTTTCTTCACTGATATACCTAAGTATTATTTTGAGTACTTTAGTTGAGTTCTGTGAAAACCGATGATGTGTACTATAAATTAATTAAACATACAAAAAAATAATACATTTTAATCTATTATGATTTCATGTAGACTTTTTATTACGATTTCATGTAGACAAAGAACACATGTCAGTCATCATGACTTAAATCTTTCCTCAATTATTTAAAAATAAAAATAGTTTTTTTTATTCTAATGTGACTAATAAGCCAATCAGTCATGCTCATATAAGTTTATATTTTCTTTTATTTAAACAGCAAATGCATTTTAAGTATATTTGGCCAGGTACTTACACTAAATTTAGTTACGTATCTGTCATATAGGATCTGTTCTTTAACTTAAACACAATTCTCAGTACTTTTCACACTCCTGGAATAAACATTTAAAAAAATACAACACATAAATTGTCTTTAAAATATAGTATGTGATTCTTAACCAAATGCTTGAGATTATATTTTGTTGTACAAAAAATATTGTCAATCTTTGCGCTTTTTTTAAAAAAAATCAACGTTTTTGTTTTGTTTCAAATGTAGTGACGTCAACATCCAACTCAAACCCATGATGCCTTGCGGGAGCCATCGGTAACAACAGCAGCATCGACTTGCTAATAACATCGGAGCAGCGCATCAGATTCATTATCATATAATTGATCATTTTTCAAGGATTTGACTCGACGCTTTTGCTTCGGTTTAGGCTGAGCCGATCCGATTATAAATTCACCGAATAGCATTGTCAAGGTAGGTCCGGTGACTTGTGGGATCAAATTAGCCTAACTAGCTACTCAGTAATCCATTGTGAAACACCAAGATGTAAATAATCAGTGCAGGACAGTACTACAGCTTCTGTTGTTTTATTAATGTACATACATACGTTAATTTGGTATATTATGATGAGATATTCTGCGTTAATTAACAATGGAGATGATAGGTAGCTCTTTTGACAAAGGACTCTAGTAACTGGCTAGCTGCTTTTTGACATTACATTGATCTTGCTATTAACGCTACCTGTTAGTAAAGAAGCATTTAACGTTTTTATTCAGCAGTTGTGTAAATAAAATGTATTTCGTAAGAGTTGCTGTCATTGTTTGCTTAGGCCACCAAACGAATTGGGCTCTCTTAAATTGTCACCTGTCTTAAATTGGTGTTCAGCATATTCTCGTCTCTGTGTTCCTATTGTTTGGACGTGGTGGATTTGAGCAGCTGTTTTCTGACACCTGTTTATGGGGTTTTGAACAGATGGCATGTGCTGACGAGTCTTACAACCTTCTGCAAACAAATGAACTCTATTTGCAGCCATCTCATGAAACATATTTCCCCATTTAGTTTGTATAAGAGTTTTTTGCTTCTTTCATTAGTGCAGTTTAGGCTCTGTACCTCTGGATCTCCACATTCCCAGACTTCTGAATCACATCCATGGATCAGGACTATGAGCGCCGGTTACTGCGGCAGATCAACGTTCAGAATGACAACACCAGCCCCATGGTGAGTCTGTCATCTTGAATTTTCCAGACTTGATCTTGACATGCTTCGTGCCATTTCCTTAATGCAATTTAAATGCTGTCTATCTTCTCACTTCTGAGACTTTATTTGAACTGATTCCTCCTTTTTTATGTATACAGAAAGTAAAAGATGTGATATGTCACCTGACCCCGACCCCTGAGTCACCGCTGTCATCGCCAAGCAAGCACGGTGACCGATTCATACCGTCTCGAGCTGGAGCTAACTGGAGCATTAATTTCCACAGAATAAATGTGAGTGTAATGATGCAAAGTGCCCATCATTTAGTGTGAATGTGAAGGGACAAGTTCATTTAAATGTTTTTACCCTTATTATAGGAAAATGAAAAGTCACCAAGCCAGAATAAAAAAACCAAAGATGCAACATCAGATACTGGCAAAGGTGAGTGTGGAGACTCTGCCTGTTTTCATGAAGCTGTTTGGTCGTGATGTCAATTTGTAAGCTACATCTGTATCAGTTTATGAAAATAAATTTACAATGCATAGTAACTTTTAATGGTTTTTGGTGCTATGCTTATTTATTTATTTTAATAAACTGATATTATTTATTTATTCATTTGAATGAGCTTTTATCCTTGTGATTTCATTTTCATTTTGGGTTTTGTTTTTTATGTTTTATTAGTTTTTTTTTATATATCTGTGTGGCTTTACTTTTTTGTAATTTTAGTTGTTCAATTTAAGCTTAGTTCATCTAATATTTATACTTGTATATTTTATATCAGCTTCACTTTACAGGTAACACTACTATCAGATTCATTAGTTAAACATTATTGTATTAACTAACGTGAACTAACCATGAGCAATACATTTGTTACTGTACTTATTAATCTTCATTAACGTTAGTTAATGAAAATACAGTTGTTCATTGTTTGTTCATGTTAGTTAACTGTTGACAAGATTTTAATAATTTATTAGTAAATGTTAAAATTAACATGAACTAAGATGAATAAATGCTGTAGAAGTGCAGTTCATTATTAGTTTCAGCACTATTGTTATGGTAACTTCTTTATGAAGGGACAGGTGGACTATGCTTTAAATGAACCTCATTCTTGATGGATGAGGCTCAGACCTTTTTTGTCGCACATTTCGCTCATTCTCTGTGTGCTCTGGCAGCGGATGGCTTGGCGTATTCTGCCTTGCTGAAGAATGAATTGCTTGGAGCTGGGATTGAGAAGGTCCTTGATCCTCAGACAGAAGATAGAAGACTACAACCCTCCACACCCGAGAGGAGGAGCCTCTTTAGTGTAAGTCTATTTAATCCTCTAATCTGTTAGTTTGAAGCCACCTGAGTGTTTTAATCCATGTCTTTAATGCCACTTGTGGATTTTGTTACAGTATTCACTTAGTGCCAAAAGATCCACTCCTGATGATAACAGTGTTTCCCCGTACTCCCTCTCCCCTGTTAGCAGCAAAAGGTAAGTTGAATTTTCTCTTGATAAATATGTGAATGATTAGTAAATTGCATTGTTTTAGTTGCATGCTTTTTGTTTATAGTCAGAAGCTGCTGCGGTCGCCAAGAAAACCGACTCGCAAAATTTCCAAGATTCCGTTTAAAGTGCTCGACGCACCAGAGCTACAAGATGACTTCTACCTCAACTTAGTGGACTGGTCCTCTTTAAATGTACTCAGTGTTGGACTGGGAACTTGTGTTTACCTTTGGAGTGCCTGCACCAGTCAAGTATGCATTTTATACATTTTTCTTATGCATACATACTTTTGATGTTATTCCAAATTTATCTTCAGTATCCAGGGAACACTTGGTCTAAGTTGTTGTTTTCCTTGGGTTTGTCTCCAGGTAACACGACTATGTGACCTATCAGTGGAGGGAGATTCAGTCACATCTGTGGGTTGGTCGGAGAGGGTGAGTTAATTCTTTGATTTAGACTTTCAGAAGCTGCTTTCTGGGGTTTGTGGTCTGATGGAAGGCCTGCTACTTCTCTTATAGGGTAATCTTGTCGCTGTGGGTACACACAAAGGCTTTGTACAAATTTGGGATGCTACAGCTGGCAAAAAGCTGTTTGCTTTGGAGGGACACACAGCAAGAGTTGGTAAGATTTATTTTATTTTTTTTTAAATCCTTATCATGGAATAACTGAATTTGGGTATACTCATTGAAATATGTTGGCCAAGGTGTAGTTATTAATTAATTCTTTTATTCAAGGATTCATTAAGTTGATCAATTGACATTACAATAAAGATTTTTACATGCTTAGAAATTAATATTCAAATTCAAATAAATGCTAATGTTTCTATTCATCAAAGAATCTTGAAATACATGCATCACGGTTTCCGCTATTGTTTTCATCATTGATGAGAATACGATATGTTTCTTGAGCACCAAATCAGCATATTAGTATGATTTCTGAAAGATCATGTGACTGAATATTGGAGTAATGATGCTGAAAGTTAACTATTACAGGAAAAAAATTTAACAACATAAATTGTATTATTATTTCAAAATGATTACTCACCCTCATGTCGTCCCAAACCCGTATGACCTTTGTTAATCTTCGGAACACAAATAAATATATTTTTGACGAAATCCGAGCGTTTCTGAACCACACATAGACAGAAACATCATTGCATATTTTGAGGTCCAGAAAGATATTAGAGATATTGTTGAAATAGTCCATGTGACTACAGTGGTTCAACCTTAATGTTATGAAGCAACAACAATACTTTTTGTATGCAAAAATAATGAACCACTGTAGTCACGTTGACTATTTTAACGATGTCCACTTTTCTGCCTATCGTACAGACCTCAAATAATTGAACACTAGTATGTGCCGACACTTGCTCTAAAGATTCTTGTTGGACTGATTCATAGTTTCGATCAGTTTTTGGCATTTTTGGAGTTCTTGTGACATTGTGTTTCTGAAATGTGTGTGCAAGGTAAACCAGTTATGAAAACTGATTAATCTGCCCTCAGGTGCGCTGGCTTGGAATGCAGATCAGCTGTCATCAGGCAGCCGGGACCGAATGATCCTTCAGAGAGATATCAGGACGCCCCCTCTGCAGTCAGAGCGCAGGCTGCAGGGCCATAGACAAGAGGTCTGCGGACTCAAGTGGAGCACTGACCATCAGCTGCTGGCCTCTGGTGGAAATGACAACAAGGTGACCACTTGTGCTAGAGAATGTCCTGAATGACACTTCACTTTGACTCTAACTTAATGATCAATTATAAAGTGATTTATAAAATATATAATTGTCCTATGATCAATACAGCTGTTAGTGTGGAATCACTCGAGCGTGTTACCGATGCAGCAGTACACAGAGCACCTGGCCGCAGTGAAGGCCATCGCCTGGTCTCCTCACCAGCACGGGCTGCTGGCCTCCGGAGGGGGAACGGCAGATCGCTGCATCCGCTTCTGGAACACTCTCACGGCGCAGCCGCTGCAGTGTATTGACACAGGCTCACAAGTCTGCAACCTTGCCTGGTCCAAACATACCAATGAACTGGTAAGTATATTTTTTTTGGTTCATTATTACATGCATTATAGCTGTAGATGCAGACAAATAGCCATGATGGTGGGTCTTATTGCACGGTCCAATGTTCGTCTGCTTCCAGGTCAGCACACATGGTTACTCGCAGAATCAGATCCTCGTGTGGAAATACCCCTCGCTCACTCAAGTAGCTAAACTGACCGGCCACTCATATAGGGTGCTCTATCTGGTAATTGCTGCTTCCTTCTGCAGCTTCATTTAAATAATGTTTATACACTCATTCGTAAATGAGTATTTTTCAATGCTGTTTACTGAAACTATTCTTTTATCTTGAAGGCGATGTCTCCAGATGGAGAAGCAATAGTGACAGGAGCAGGTGATGAAACTCTACGCTTTTGGAATGTATTTAGTAAAACACGGTCAACAAAGGTATGTTTCGTTTTTCTATTTTTGTTGTCAACATTGGCTTTTCATCAAGTTCATGTGCTCATTTAATTTTCTGTCTCTTGTATTTTAGGAATCTGTCTCAGTTTTAAACCTGTTCACCAGAATACGATAATTGGGCCGCTCAAACGGATCGAATCTTTATAACATGTCATCAATCACATGCAGTAGACTGGACATAAAAGACATAAAGAGCTACTGCTGTCTCATCCACAACACTTGTTTTTGTCTCCCTTTACATTTCGTTTTAAGTTTAAATGTTATGTTTACTTTTATGTGTACAGTTCAGTTCATGATTTTATGTGATTGTTTTTGGTTACAAAGAAATGTCTATGAGGTATGACATGTATGTTATCCAAGCCTTAAGCCAGAAACAATGCCATTGAATCAGGGTGTAAAGAAAAATTTAGCCATTGTGAAACAGCTTTCTCTGGAATCATTTGTAAGCATTCTAATGAGTGATCTTTTGATTTGTGAGGGTGAAAGAAAATTCAGTTTTTAACTTGAGTTGCTTAAGATTGATAATGAATATTATAAAACACCCTGAAAAAATTGTATGCTTTGTCATTTGTTAGAGTATGAAACTGATTAATGTTCTTTACAAGGTTTGAATCAGAAAACAAGGGTTTTGCATAATAGAACAGAGTTTGCCAGACTGGGGTATGTGAGTTGAGGAAAAGCAAATAAATCATGACGATATTAAATTTAACAAACTAAATTAAAATACTTCTAAATAGCTTGTTTACTTGCATATTGTGACTATTAAAACAAACCATCAGAGAAATGCTAACATGCTGTTAAATTATTGAAATATAGGTAACGCTTTACAATAAGGTTCATTAATTAAATATTAGTTAATGCATTAACTAACACGAACTAACCTTGAGCAATACACGTTACTAATCTTCATTAACGTTAATGAATGAAAATACAGTTGTTCATTGTTCGTTAGTTAAAAGTGCATTAACTAATAGCAAGATTTTAATAATGTATTAGTAAATGTTGAAATTAACAATATTATTAGTTAACATTATTAATGTTAACTAATGTAGTTCAGTTAATGAACCTTATTTTAAAGTGTTACCGAAATATATGAATTACTGAACTAATCTTAGAATTTAGGTCAAACTGGTTCATCTGACAAAAGAGATGGGGAAGATTTTAGAAGATTGACCAATGCACACAGGGTTAGAAATACTTATAACAAATAAGGCAATTTTGTTGACTTTATATAAATATAATTCATAAGACAATGACTAGAATATGAAAACAATGTCATATCAGACAGGAATGACTAAATCACTCTGACCTGAATAACTTTGGCCTTTGACATTCAAAACTTTACTTTTAAAAGTGACAAATTGATATCTTTGATCAAAAGTGACAGTAAACACATTTGAAAACTGATACAGATTTTCCATCACAGGAATAAATAACAAATAGAAACATTAGCCAAATCGTACTGACTCCAAAACTTTGAACAGTTGTATACATATTGAATCTGACTTATTTCTACCTTTAGAAGGGAGATTTAGGACACCTTAAAACAAAACAACTATTCCTTTATTCCAATGTCAATTAGATTATTTATTGAGAAACCCAGTAAAAAGATGTGCCCTCAAACACCAAATGAATATGGTAAAGAAATATTAATGACTGCAAAGAGTGAACTGAAACACAGTGAAATATAAACTACAGATAAAGTTGTTCTACTTGAAAACTTCTCTCAAATGAAGAACTAAGTCAGGATTCCTTTGTTGCCAGTTTCCATCGCTGAAGCCATTGTTGGAAAGTTAGTCCCTCTCTCTGCATCTCTGGCAAGGCAAACTGACCAGGCTGCTCCCACCTGTACAGACACAAGTGTGTTATTCTGACTCGAACCATACTTTGAACAGTTGAGGATCAGTATTGATGCTGTAGCTGTTAGTTTCAAATCACTCCATGAAGGGCCCATATTGGAAACATTTGAGAGTCCCATGTCTTACCAGTGTGTGATGGCAGTCTTCACTTGTTCTGCATAAACTAGGCCTTTAGAGCACCTGTGTGTGAGCTCACGAGCTCGTGGAAGCAATGTCTGCAGAATCTCTCCATCAACAGTCTTCACATGCTGCAGCAAAGCTGAAACAGACATCAAAATGCTCTCATCTCAGAGCAAGAAACCTAGGCATTTTTACCATTTGCAAAAATACAAAAACTTGAGCAAGTTTTAAAGTGCGCCTATTATGCTATTTTAAAGGTTCCTAATTGTTCTAAATTTGACATGTTGACAACACTTCCAGGCCTACAGCTAGTGTTTGAGGGCGGCAGTCAATGAAGACCATAGGCTGCCAATTTTCACATTGTTACGTAGGTTTGTAACAGGAGGTGAGACTGGAATTACTGGCGATACACTTAGGCTGTTCAGAGTCAATTCTTGCTGTTAGGAGATAACTTTATTTGTTCTTAGATCTTTAAAGCTGTATTACACTGCATGAAAGGTAATATTTGAAAAGGCATAAAAGGCGCACTTTAAATATTGCCACAAAGACATACTCTGCTGATCGGGTGACGATAGCTGTGCCCTCAGTTTCTGCTGGTCTGCTGTTGACTCGGTGTAAAGCTGAAGAAGCCTGCACAGATTTCGTAACTCCAGCCGTCGGGTTGCAGCTTGAGACCAAAGCTCCTCTGGGGCCTACAGAAAGAAAGATGAGAAGAGCAGTTTTTGCTGAATTTTGGCTTGGAAGAAAAGTGTTGGATATGTAACACAGGATTTAAGCTGTAATGGCAGAAATAATATGAAATGTAGTTGTAGGTGGTCAAACAATAGACTTATTGCTTGATGAGCTCATTCTTTAAAATGTCTTTCAGAAAAAAATAAGGATAAATGAAGAGTCTGAAAACACGAAGTGAAAATCTCACCATATACATGGGGAACGACAGACATTCACAGAGTTTGTGGAAGATTGGGGACTGTATCCGGTGGATGGAAAGCTGAGCTGCTGGTAGTTTCTCCCCCCTGTTGATATATATATCAATATGTAGATATATATATATATATTATAAAAAATTTTTTTTTAAAAACTGTCACTTTATATGCATTAAGCCTCAGAACTTTTTTTTTATCCAATGACACTGTGATAATGAAATTTTAACGTGCAAATGGTAACTAATACAACTATTCAACATCTTCACTAGCCTAACTCTGGCATTTTCAAAGTCAGTGAAGCATGGTATACACCACAAAGGCATTTAAATCCTACAAATGGAGATAGAAAAATGAAAAATTTCTGACCCCTTCATGACCCTGCAATCCAGTGAAGCCAGTGATACACAGCTAAAATGTTTGGCCCCTTGTGACACAGAGTTGCGGAGTCCAGAACTGGCTTCCAACACACTGCCAAACTGAGCACTGAGCTTTTCCTGAACAAATTGTCCAACCTGGGTGGAAAAAAACAAGCTTTCTTGAGAATAATAATAATAAAAATAATAAAGTTAGACACAAAGAAATTAATATTTGTATTCAGCAGTGACAAAATTTTCAATTGTCTTTACAGTTTCTTTTGAACTTTCTATTTATCAAACAATTCTGAAAAATGATCATGGTTTAAGCAGTGCAATATTTTTTTAACACTGATGACAAAAAATGTTTCTTGGGCAAAAAAAATAAATAAATAAAAATCAGCATACAAGAATGATTTCTTGATTATGTGATGCTTAATAATACTGAAAAATTTAGCTTTGCAAACAGAAATAAATTATATTTTAAAATATACTGATAGAAATTTTGTATAAAAAAAAAAAAAAAATCACAATGTTATTGTTTTACTGTATTTTTGATCAAACAAATGCTTTGTGAATGCAAGAAACTGTACTGTATGAGATGATACCTTTGCATGGACACGGGTTAGCTCAGTCTTGACAGAGGAATTGCTCTTGATCAGGCTCCGTATCTGCTCTTGTCTCCTGTCCTATACAGACAAAACATACGTAACAACTCCACATTATGAATATGTAGTCTTTTGTCAGTAATAAATACAATTACGTACCACAAGCTGTCTGAAGTCCATGACACTTTGCCACTGTGTCTGCAGGGCTCTGATGGAGTCCTGTCCCTCTCTGACCTGCAGCTGTAGCTGAGCACACTGCTCTCTGATGCTGTCTCTAACTGCCACTTGCTTCACTCCTTCCATCTCCAATTCAAACACACACCTGCTTATAAACAGAACAACACTCATTTGTAATTTACAAAACCGAAAAAAAAATAAATAAATAAATAAATATATATATATATATATATATATATATATATATATATATATAATAATAATATATATATATATATATATATATATATATATATATATATATACACACACAATTATATGTACATTCTTTTAACAATGTATATATATATATATATATTATTTAATTCATTTAATTGAGAACACTCACTCTGCTCCGCACCATTATGAATGGCCTTTAACTTTTGAATTAGCAATTTAAATGAAAACTGCAAAAGAGGGAACCCCCCCCCCCTCCCCCTCCCCTCATCCCAGTGATACTGTCACCTGTTGATTAACCAGTGGGAAAATGTCCTCACCGTCACAACCCTACACAGTGCCACAGCCCTATTCTGGAAAGGTTGATGGGGAGCAGCAGCTCATTTGCATTTAAACACACACACAAAAACAGCATGTTTTTGCTTCCACCCAAAAAGGGGCATTTTAGGCATGGAATAATAAATTACCTGTGGGGTATTTTAAGCAAAAATGTCATAGACAATATTCTGGTGACACCAAAGATTCATCTTTTTTTTTAAAAAGAGGCATAATAGATCAGTCTGTTAGTCAAATGTTAATTTAGAAATATCTTCAAGGAAAAACTATTATGTAACATTATAAATGTTATGAATTTTGTTTTATAAATAAATAAATAAAAATAATAATAATAATAATTCATTCATTCATTTTCTGCCGCTTATCCGGGGCCGGGTCGCGGGGGCAGCAGACTAAGCAGAGATGCCCAGACTTCCCTCTCTCCAGACACTTCCTCCAGCTCTTCCGGGGGACACCGAGGCGTTCCCAGGCCAGCTGAGAGACATAGTCTATCCAGCGTGTCCTAGGTCTTCCCCAGGGCTTTCTCCCGGAGGAGGCATCCGAAACAGATATATATATATATATATATATATATATATATTATATTATATTATATTATATATATATATATATATGTTTTATTTTTTTTCAACAAAATTAATTTCATAAGTAAATATAGTTTTTTGCCATAATGATATATATTGGGCTGAGGGAATTTTCACCTGGACACTGGGTCTGTTTCATTTGCCGTCTCTGCTTTTCTCATCAAAGCTGTGAGCTCAGTCTCCAGCTGTCCACGTCTTTTGCGAGTCTGAGACAATTCAAAATAACTCTGCTCCACTTCCTGCCAGGCAGACTGCGAGCAAACACACACACAAATACAACCCGAGCCACAAGAGAAAGAGTGTAAAATGCACTGTCGATCGACCACATTGATTGTTCACCTGTAATAGACTACGGACAGGTATTAACTCCTCCTCCTGCTCTGAGGACACATCAATTAGGTGATCACTCTCATATCGAAACCTGCAATAAACGCAAATTCCTGAGTAATTCAATCTGATATTTTATACTGTGGGGTTTGATAAAAGGTATTGCGATGTAAAATTTTACCCTAGAGCCGAAAAGTCACGCTCCACATTTAAAGCTGCGATCTTCTCCTCTAATGCCACCTGCTGTCTCGAGGTCAGGGCTTGCAGAGCCAAAAGCACTTGGTTTGGAGGATGAGACCGTAGGAGGTTCTGAGGAATTAAACGTGTTAATGTTCAGAACAAAAATACTTGCAAGCACACGCATAAACAGACACGCATACTCTTGAAATGAGTGTGTTCACCCACCTCCACTGCACTCATCCAGTGCTGGATCACAGTGTTCCTTTGATCTCGAGTTAATCTAGATGAAAAACAAATGAATCAGCTCTAAAGCTCTACTTTCTACAATATTAACTAACATCCAAGACCTGTCTCTCTTACTCGGTGGATGGATTTGCTTCGAGTTCACTCTCCAGCAGGCACTGGAAGAAGCGAACCCTCTCGCTGCAGAGCTCTCTCACATCCTTCTGAAATGAGATAGAACGGTATTTCATTATGTAAAATCAGTGGAAAGCAACTTGTTTAATCAAGAGGTCAAATGGAGTTTGGCTGGTTAACATGATCAGTAATGATGTTGTTGTAATTGCATCATCCGTCTAAAAACAAAAAAACTCTCTCAAATTATTTGATGATTATTATAGTGTGCATCACAAACACAATTAAATACAGCAACACTTACTAAAACTAACGGATCTGCTCCAGCTTCACTGTCTGAATTGTCAGACGGTCCAAACACCAGCTTCACCTCTGCTTTCCTGGAGAAGGATTGTGATTTACAGAACATAAACACTACCGTTCAAACGTCTGGGGTCAGTAAGATTGACGTTTGACTTATTGCAATTATTACAAAAAAAAAAAAAAAAAAAAAAAAATGCTGTTCCTTTGAACTTTCTAATCATCAAAGAACCCTAAAAAAAATTAATAATAATTCAGCAGCACAACTGTTTTCAACATTGATAACAAATTTTTTTTGAGCATCAAATCTGATACTGGTGCCAGATTCGCGCATCTGAAATCCACATCCACACAGCAGCTTTAAAACATTTTTTCAATCTGTCTTTGAGAAAGCTGCCATAGAAATATGACAGTCTGGAGGTGATATGGGTTTTCGCTCACTTTGACAACTCCTCCAGGGCATGGCATTGGGTGCCAATCATATGCGTGTCGGCTAACAGTGTGTTTCTCTCCTCAGAGCAGTGATGCCTGAAAGACTCCAACAGGATCTGTCTGTGCCTACTCTCCATAAACTCCTCCCAGTTCCTGTTCACGTTCTGCTCTGCAGTCACAAGGAAGGAAAGATATTAGTAATAACATCAACGTAAAATACTTTTTCGTAATCTGATGCATTTTTAAAAGGGAGTACAAAAAAATTATCTTAAAATTAAAGTTGCTGCAGAGACAGAGTAAGTTATTGTAAAACTAAGTTCCTATTAAACAGTTTTTCTTCAGAAAGCATATATTGATTTGTTCACATTAAAACAAGTAATGTGCATTAAGAAAGTAATTAGAGAGCATTTTGATGACGATTCACATTGTCTGTAGCACAGGTGTTGGGAAAGTGAAAATATACCTTCAGCACCAAGTTGATCCTCCACTCTACTGATCTTTGAGTCCAGTTGATTGAGTTCAGACTGAAGGGCATCGATCTCTCTCTGTAGCTCAAGCCGTCTTGCATCTTTGTTCTGATTTTTCAACTGTTTAAGCTACAAAGAACAATCATTTTTACATGCGGTGCATATGAATCCTTATAGGAGCAGATTAACAAATAGGAAATTAAGATACTCTTCTTTACCTCTTTATCTTGTAAAACTTTGTACCTTAGAATTCAGATGGTCAAGGAACAATTCTCACAATTGATCCCACAGTGCAGTATAAACAAATACTGTGATGGGCCTACTGAAATCATCATATCCTGAATGTGTAATGATTTATGTCATAATCATTGTTATGTATATTTATTAATACTTTAAATAACCTTTTATTTGTAATTCGCTTGGTAATTTTTATGATAAAGTTTTAATTTCACACTGTCAGAAAAGTTAAAGGATACCACTGAACATTGCCCCTCATGACCCGAACATTCCTGTAAGAGATTTCAAAAGAGATGTTAATCTAAGCATTAAAGATTATTAAAAAAAAAAAGATTATAAAAGAGATCTCACCTCTCTTTGTATACATGTTGCGTTATATATTTCCAAATTGAAGCTCCAGGACCGACGCATAATCTGCACAAAAACGTAAACACATGACCAATCTAAAATTGATCAGGATTAATGCTATAATTCATAATAATCCACTAACGTCTTCATATAACCGTCATCCGGGAGTCTGGCTGCTGGCAACTCAAGTTCCTCAATAGCCCAGCGCTTTAGTTCCTGACTGAGACTCGACATCTTTTAACAAACTTTTGACAATAAAACAAATCAGTATCCAAATCTTACATCTTCTTAATGATGACGAAAAGACAACAGTCAAAATACGCGGGAGAACTTTCTTCGCCCCCTTTTTGCTTTGCTATTTGTCACTAACTGTGCCGATGCTGCCCCCACAGGTGTACGAACATCATTACATTGACATGCTCTGAGCAAGAAATTTTAAAATCAACTACTGTATTGCATAAAATTCATTTGTTCTGATTTAGCAAACATTGCTTTTGATTGGAATTGATTTCCTGTCAACCCAAAGATTCACACCTCTATTCTTCCATGAGATCCCTGAAAAATGCTAACATTGAAGTAACAAAAAGGTAAGCTATACCAACTACAGACTCTAATAAAACTGTCGGGTTGTCAGTTGAGTTCTTTTTAGCTGTTCCATTTTATTGTGTTCATGATCCTAATAATGCAAGTTATTAATAAGTTCTTTTTCGAAGATTGTAATTTTACACAACTGAGAATACATTCAAGTCATGTGGTCAGGAAACAAGAATCCTGAAAGATTATTGCACTGTTTAAAGAACACAATTAATTATTATGATTTTACAGTTGTAACAATAGTATTGGGATATGTTTTGGTTCATTTTAAATGTCATTGTAACAATTGTTTTGTGTTATTCATGTTAAATGCAGTCATTTTCAAGTTGAATTACACCAGCTTTTACCACTAAAAATGCTTCTTGAATACAAGTTCTTTAATGTTGTAGTAAATATTTCATGTTATTTTAAACTTTGTGTTTGTGTAATTCTTTTTTATTATTATTATTATTATTATAATTGAATAATTTGAGTAACACTGTTTATGTATAATGTTGTTTACTTTTTATTTTATACTTGTATTTCACTTGAAATGTGACTTTAATTGAAGGTCTGTGGGTTGAACAAAACTAAACTAAACTAAAATTAAAAAACACAAAAGTGTTGTGGCAAAAGTAAAAAAAAAAAAAAAAAAAAAAACTCAGGGGTTCCAGGAGTCAAAAGAACAGACTTTAAGGAGACAATAATGATAGAGATGCCAGCTGATCATCTAACAACCTCAATCAAGACTCTCACGTTGCCCTCCAACTTTGTTTTATCAATGGGCGTTCATTAGGTCATCTTTAATTATTGTTAACTCATCCCTTGTTTTCTTTTCTTGGCTCCATTTCAAATAGTGGCAATCCGTCACCTGGTTTATCATCAAAGTAATCTATATAAAACTATTTTACAGTTCGATTTGCATCTGTTATGTTACGTGTTCCAGGGAAGCACAAACACGAGGGTGTAATGCAAACAAAGTACTTTTAATGAGCATCCAGGCAGGGAGAACACAAAACACATCTATACATGAACGAGAACTGACCATGACTGAACGGAAACTGAGGGCTTAAATGCAATGACCACACAGGGCATAACGAGGCAAATTAATGAAACACAGCTGAAGGGATTGAACTAATGATGACATGGCGGGAACAGACAAAGAGCACATGTGACACAACGAAACTAAACATAGTCCAGACAGAGATACATGTTACAGCATCATTGTGCTTCATATATGGATCTTCGTATTAAAACAGCTAATATTCCTCAGTGGCTGTACTGGGTGTTTTGCTCTGAGCTGCTGAAGTGAGACAAAGTGCTCTCTGTGAACTGACGCCTACAGGCTGTAAAACATATCTTAATGTCAAAAAACGTCCAAAAAAAGGAAAAACTAATTATACAGATAGTAACGCAGTTGTTTTGATATATATGCATTTCAGTTTCCTTATTGGAAGAAAGACAGCCAACACTTTCTTCTCTAATCTTTTTTTTTATTATCTGTCATGATTTCTTTTGAAAGTTCATATTCAAACTACACTGTTATTTTTTCACATTTTATTGCTTCAGTATTAGAACTGAACTCTTTTCTCTGGCTCAGTGGGTTCTGCACTTCTTATTTTATTAAATTTACAACGTATACCCCCGGTTTCACAGACAAAGCTTAAGTTAGTCCTAGACTGAAAGGCATGTTTGAGCCGTTTTAACTGAAAGCAACTTGTACTGACATATCTTAAAATATGTCAGTGTAATTGTTTGGTCTCAAAATGCAGACCAGTAATGTTGTTTTCTAGTGTACGTTTATAAAAGTTACTTAAATATCCTAATTGAACTAAGGCGTAATCCTGGTTTAGGCTAAGCCCTGTCTGTGAAACCGGGCCACACTGTTCAGCACTCAAAAAATTCAGAGTTATGACAAGTATAGGTACAGGTTTAAGTTTCGTCTAATCTAATAAAATACATTTTCTTTATGAACCAATTATGGACCAATTGTCATTACTGTCTTCCAGATTATATTCACAGACGGACACAGCATGAAATTGTGAATAATTGCATTCTTTGACTGTAGATGGCAAATAATGGTATATTTTGAGTTCTGCATTCTGTTTCCAGCTGCTAGTGTGCTGATTTTTGTGTTTAGTTGTGTGTTTATGTTGATAAAACACGCACTTTTACTTTAAAAATGAAACATTGGCTCTGTATTTCATAGCGTTTTGCCTGTGACCTCATGATTATATTACAAACACTTCTTACACCACGAAACTTTGATCATAAATTATAAAATTATTTGTACTTCCTTGTGCACGTAATGATTGTGGGGCAGGACAATAAAAATCTGCCATCATTAGACCACTTCTTCCCGTAGTAACTGAATTCGCCAAAAGAGGGCATTAGAAACATTTCTAATGTTTCTAATTAGACTAATCTAATAGAAACATTAGAAACATGTTTTATTAACATCTACACTCACCTCAAATACAGTTATTAAATTAAATAAATCAATCCCGTCTTTACCGAGGAAGGCTCTGATGATCTTCTCGCATCATCTTTTGTTACGTCTCGTGTTGTTCTGTGGGATTTGGACAACTTCAAGTTACGCCCCCTTCCTGTTACGCCCCTCTTGCAGTCCGCAGACAGATTCAATTGAACTTGTTTGTGCTTTAAAGTGTATGTAGAACTGATGGACAATAGGTTATAACTGACAGCAAGACACTGCTTTACTTTTCCTCTTAGCTTTGATCAGCAAAACACAAGGTCTATAACAAGGTATTGTAAGTATGTATATTATTACAAACTGTAATTGGAAAGGTATTACAAATGAACTTCAGTAAAAGCTTATGATTACGAACAGAAATTGTTACAGGTCAGTATAGTTTAAAAATGATGTTATATATATTGGCCGTTTCAGATGTATATTGCCAGCGTTCTCCTTATCATTTCCTTTGGATTTACAATGCTGAAGTTCATCTCCTGTTACAGCGATGGAATATTATTGGAGAATCAGTGTAATGTGATTAATGTTGATCATGGAGCATCACCACAAACCACTGAAGCCCCTTTCGAGGTAGATTGGACACCGGAATGGGACGGGACCAGTACAGGTCATTTCTCTCTCTTCCTATAATAATGAAATGTTTTATTGGTGTAACCCAAATGGCTTTTCAGATGTGTCACTTTAAACTTTCTCATTTTACCACAGTGACGCTTTCGGCTAAATCGGGTCAGTTTAGAGGTTTCATGTTGGATTTTAGAGAATGTGATGGTTCGTTTAGTTTGGTTCCCCAGGACAGCAGCCGACTCCTCTGTGGTGTGAGTCCTGCCGCGCACCTGACCCACTACACACTTAAATTATTCTTTACACCATGTGTTAAATGTTACCAGCTATTAATTCATATGGATACATTATTAGGGCCGTGTCATGACTCAGTCTAATAACCATCAGAAAACGTCAGTCAGAGGGTTGTGGACGAACAAAGCGCCAAGAGAATGTTTGTTCAGGTATTTTTACTGTGGAGCCTTATAAGACGAATTGTAGCAGAATAGCATCATTATAGTTCGTGAAGTTTGTAAATCTTATCTTCAATTTTCTTTTCAGAGTTGCGTTTGTTGAAACCTACTCTAGGTTTTGGGAAAAAGAAATCACAGTCCTGCCAACAACACCGCCGCCCACAGGTAAAAACAAATTACGGTACATTATTGTAATTAAACCTCAGGTTATTTTGACCTGAAATGAATTTTTTTTTTAAATCAGAGACTTATTTTACATCTTGTAAAAAGGGTATTATGCCTTTTAGGTATAAAATGATGATGTGTTCTTTAATAAAGCATTACCTTTGTATAATTTATTGGTTATCAGTTACATTACTGAGCTGGCTGAGATTTATGCCATTTTCGCATTGTATAGCCTACTATATGGAATTACATTGTTATTACATTACTATTACATTGTTACAGTGTCATTTTAAATATTTTAATGGATTAGTTAACGGTGTCATAATAATAGGGATTATCATTTCTCTCTCACACAACTCTAAAACTGTTTTGGAGATGAATTTAGAGAGAAAAGCATTAATAGAACAATCAAAAACATTAATAGAAAAATCAAATATGACCACAATTGCAGGGCTGGTGGTGCCTTTAGATATTTTTTTTAAATGCAAATATACTTCCTTATATTTCAGAGACAACCATGCATTACACATTGATAGGTTGCTTCCCTGTTGAGTCAGTGTAAACACTGTTGCTCTGTGATGTTTCAACCTTCCTCACAGGCTTGCCCACTGCACCACTGACCCCTGAAGCCAGCAGTACACAAACAAACCCAACTACAAGAGGTAAGAAAAAGACAAAACATGAAACCCACCTATATTTATAAAATAATTTATTTTAAAATGTAATTTATTCTGGTGATGACAAAGCTGAATTTTCAGCAACCATTCTTCCATCACCAGTTGTAATAGATCCCACTAGGGCGAGTTTTAGTGTTCATCTCCTGTTTCAGCGATGGAATATTATTGGAGGATCAATGTAATGTGATTAATGTTGATCATGGAGCATCACCACAAACCACTGAAGCCCCTTTCGAGGTAGATTGGAATGTAAACACTGTTGCTCTGTGATGTTTCAACCTTCCTCACAGGCTTGCCCACTGCACCACTGACCCCTGAAGCCAGCAGTACACAAACAAACCCAACTACAAGAGGTAAGAAAAAGACAAAACATGAAAGCTACCTTTTGGTATTCATTTTATAATATATTATATTTATAAAATAATTCATTTTAAAATGTAATTTATTCTGGTGATGACAAAGCTGAATTTTCAGCAACCATTCTTCCATCACCAGTTGTAATAGATCCCACTGGGGCGAGTTTTAGTGTTCATCTCCTGTTTCAGCGATGGAATATTATTGGAGGATCAATGTAATGTGATTAATGTTGATCATGGAGCATCACCACAAACCACTGAAGCCCCTTTCGAGGTAGATTGGAATGTAAACACTGTTGCTCTGTGATGTTTCAACCTTCCTCACAGGCTTGCCCACTGCACCACTGACCCCTGAAGCCAGCAGTACACAAACAAACCCAACTACAAGAGGTAAGAAAAAGACAAAACATGAAAGCTACCTTTTGGTATTCATTTTATAATATATTATATTTATAAAATAATTCATTTTAAAATGTAATTTATTCTGGTGATGACAAAGCTGAATTTTCAGCAACCATTCTTCCATCACCAGTTGTAATAGATCCCACTAGGGCGAGTTTTAGTGTTCATCTCCTGTTTCAGCGATGGAATATTATTGGAGGATCAATGTAATGTGATTAATGTTGATCATGGAGCATCACCACAAACCACTGAAGCCCCTTTCGAGGTAGATTGGAATGTAAACACTGTTGCTCTGTGATGTTTCAACCTTCCTCACAGGCTTGCCCACTGCACCACTGACCCCTGAAGCCAGCAGTACACAAACAAACCCAACTACAAGAGGTAAGAAAAAGACAAAACATGAAAGCTACCTTTTGGTATTCATTTTATAATATATTATATTTATAAAATAATTCATTTTAAAATGTAATTTATTCTGGTGATGACAAAGCTGAATTTTCAGCAACCATTCTTCCATCACCAGTTGTAATAGATCCCACTGGGGCGAATTTTAGTGTTCATCTCCTGTTTCAGCGATGGAATATTATTGGAGGATCAATGTAATGTGATTAATGTTGATCATGGAGCATCACCACAAACCACTGAAGCCCCTTTCGAGGTAGATTGGAATGTAAACACTGTTGCTCTGTGATGTTTCAACCTTCCTCACAGGCTTGCCCACTGCACCACTGACCCCTGAAGCCAGCAGTACACAAACAAACCCAACTACAAGAGGTAAGAAAAAGACAAAACATGAAAGCTACCTTTTGGTATTCATTTTATAATATATTATATTTATAAAATAATTCATTTTAAAATGTAATTTATTCTGGTGATGACAAAGCTGAATTTTCAGCAACCATTCTTCCATCACCAGTTGTAATAGATCCCACTAGGGCGAGTTTTAGTGTTCATCTCCTGTTTCAGCGATGGAATATTATTGGAGGATCAATGTAATGTGATTAATGTTGATCATGGAGCATCACCACAAACCACTGAAGCCCCTTTCGAGGTAGATTGGAGTGTAAACACTGTTGCTCTGTGATGTTTCAACCTTCCTCACAGGCTTGCCCACTGCACCACTGACCCCTGAAGCCAGCAGTACACAAACAAACCCAACTACAAGAGGTAAGAAAAAGACAAAACATGAAAGCTACCTTTTGGTATTCATTTTATAATATATTATATTTATAAAATAATTCATTTTAAAATGTAATTTATTCTGGTGATGACAAAGCTGAATTTTCAGCAACCATTCTTCCATCACCAGTTGTAATAGATCCCACTAGGGCGAGTTTTAGTGTTCATCTCCTGTTTCAGCGATGGAATATTATTGGAGGATCAATGTAATGTGATTAATGTTGATCATGGAGCATCACCACAAACCACTGAAGCCCCTTTCGAGGTAGATTGGAATGTAAACACTGTTGCTCTGTGATGTTTCAACCTTCCTCACAGGCTTGCCCACTGCACCACTGACCCCTGAAGCCAGCAGTACACAAACAAACCCAACTACAAGAGGTAAGAAAAAGACAAAACATGAAACCTACCTTTTGGTATTCATTTTATAATATATTATATTTATAAAATAATTTATTTTAAAAATGTAATTTATTCTGGTGATGACAAAGCTGAATTTTCAGCAACCATTCTTCCATCACCAGTTGTAATAGATCCCACTGGGGCGAGTTTTAGTGTGAACCCAAGTGTAGTTTATTATATCCAATGTAGAACAAAGTCTTCACATGGTACAGCGGGGCTTGGCATAAACGAAACCAAAACATGGAACAATAATCGACAAGGAACATGGAAAACATGAGGGCTTAAATACACAGGGACTAAACAGACAAGGAACACCTGTGGAAAATAATTAAACCAGTGAACCAATCAAAACAAGACATGAAACAGCAGAGGCACATGACAAGGAGCACATGGCAGGATCACATGACAGACAGGGGAATCACATGACATATGGTAAAATAAACATGACAATGACAACAAAATTAAAGACATGAAACACGAACATGAAAAAAAAACCAAAACTAGACATTACATGGCAGGCTACGACACCTCCAGGATGGCGCCGGCAGTCCAAGGGGCCGTGGAGGTGCAGGCATGGCGTGAACCATCTGTGGCTGGGCAGGCATGGAGTGAATAATTCCAAACATGGCAGTCAGGGTGTGGAGATTCTCTGGTGGGCTGGCGGTGGTGGGGTTGTGGAGCCCCTCATCCACAATACCCACAGTAAAAGGCGAACCAGGCAGCAGTAGGGCATGATCTAAGTATTCCTCCAAGGACCAGTGAATTCTCCCGCCAAGAAGCCGTGAACGAACAGGTTCATTCAGTCCATGGCGAAAAGTGTCCATTAGTGCCACATCATTGAAGTCTACACGGTAACACGTCACAAAAATCCCCCACATAGTCTTCAATGGGTCGATTGCCTTGGCCTAAACAGGGAAACTGCTGGGTTCGTGGTTGGCGGTCAATGATTCTGTAATGGATCCCACTGGGGCAAGTTGTTATGTGAACCCAAGTGTAGTTTATTATATCCAATGTAGAACAAAGTCTTCACATGGTACAGCATTGCCTGGCATAAACAAAACAGAATCAACATGGAACTCACCACAGTAGTACAGGGAACAATAAGCAACAACGAACATGGAAAACATGAGGGCTTAAATACAAGGGACTAAATACAAACAAGAAACACCTGTGAACAATAATTAATCCAGTGAACCAATTAAAAAAAAAGACATGAAACAAGGGAGGCACATGACAAGGAGCACATGGCAGGATCACATGACATACATGAGGGAGCACATGGTAAAACATAAACATGACAATGACAACAAAAAAAAAGACATGAAACACGAACATGAAAACAAAAACAAAACTAGATATTACCAGTTTGATTCTTTCATGTGCTCATTTGATGCAACAATTATTGTCAAAATTAAAAAGCAGCTGAAGGATCATGATCACAGGAATAAATAAAATTTTTAAATATATTAAAATAGTATTACAGTTATTTCAAATTACTATAACAATATCTCACAACATTACTGTTTTTACTGTATTTTTGATCAAATAAATGTTTCAATGGCGTGTATAAGATTGCCCTCAGCCTGTGGAAAAGCTTCTTGTGATGAGATTGGATTCTACATGTGTCTTTCTCATTTCTTACCTGCATTTTTGGTGGTTGTCAGTGTAATATAAAGGTGCAAAACAAATTTGTTTATTTTATTTACACCATCAGTTAATAAAATACACGTTTTCTTACTGTAAATTTAAGTTCAGTCTTTAAAACCTAAAATGTTGCTATATAGCCAATTTTTTACGGTGAAGTTCTGGCAATTCACAGCTACTGGGTTTTTATCGTAAATTTCACAGATTTTTTTTTTGCAGTATACATATAGTATTTTACAGTATATATAAAGTGGAAGTGTATATATACATATATATATATATATATATAGACATGCCACGGATGACAATAAAGAAGCTTAATTTTTAGGAGTATGATAACTCTTGTCATTTGTTTTCATTTATTTGTAGTCACACCATCATCACCTCCTCAGTGTGTTGAATATATGGTATGTAGATTGTATACTTGCTGCTCAGTGGAATCTTACTGTAGCAAGCACGTTTATGAATCTAGTTGTCTCACTATTTTACAGTTTTATAGTCTTGCATGGCTTGCTTGTCCCTCACTCATTAATTTTGCGTTTTTGCCTCTTTTTGTTCCCACGAATATCAATTTCACCTATTAAATCTGCATTTTGTTGTTATTAAAATATGCATATTTGACTTTTTTTGTACTTTACATGTGTGTACATTATATTTGTGTTTGTATCTGTACATGTATGTCTGTATATGGCAGAGATGTATTATAGCGCTGTTATTGTTCAGTCGACTGTGTTTTCTTGGAGGCTCTTCTCTCCTGATTATCATTAGACCGGATTTGAAAAAAATGGTAAGTGTTTCAAAAAACTGCATAAATCACTAAATATCTTTTTAAACTATTCTTTTTTATGCCATTATTATAATGAGTCAGGGAGTTGGATGTCATGACATCAACAAAACAAAAATACTTCCAGTATTTGGCTCTCTTAATGTATCTCTTCACAGGTCACCATGAGTGCATCTGTCCTTGAACTAGCATCCAAAACTATTGCTGTCATCCTCATAGTAATAAAAGCAATGAAAGTAAGTATTATTTTTCTACTACATTACAGTTTGCTTTTTTTTTTAACAGACAGTATAACACTGTTTAAACTGAATATTTGGTCAAGTTATATCAATTATGAAAAGTAGAAGCGGTAAAGGAAACTGACATCTAATTTAGTTCCCATTGCTGTGTATATTTTTGTGTTAGTATCAGTGCATGTACGAGTGTCCTGGTTTGCGGATTGTGTTTACCGCTTTGACAGTGACTACCATGGTTTCAAGTCTGCTGCGCACCATCATCATTTTCCTTCATTGTGGACCAAGCCATGAATTGTGAGCGTTATTTCACATATCAGCACCACTAAAGTCACCAAACAGAGCCGCAAAAATTATAACAGGTTTTATATCAGTCAGAAAAACAGTTAGCCCCGCCCCCTACTCACATGATTGGTTGATCCAGTGTTGCAATGGGTTTTTGTTAGTTTCAATCATAAATGGAAAATGTCTTTAACACTCAAAAATTTTTGATTTACAGAAGGAAGTGTTGGCTCTATTCCATCATAATGGTTGACCTAATGAACACTATCGTTACAAGTAAGGCTCAGTTTTTCCACATTCATTATTAGTATAATACAATTTTTTATTGTAGATATTTTGTAAAAATGTTACATGTAGTATAAGTTACTTTTTTCCGAAGTTTGGTGTAGGTGTAAATACTCATTTACTCATCCAAACTTATTAAATGTTAAATTCAGATTTATCTCATTTAGATTTTTTTTTTTTTAGTTTGTAATCCTCTTCTTTCATTTTGTACTATAGCCACTGCAATATTTTTTGGAACGTGGTGCTTTGAAGAACACTGGCTACCAACATTATTGGGAGTTTATGTTGTTTTGGAGATCATGCTGTACCTTGGCTCAGTTTTCTTTGAAAAGATGGAAAAATACCAGATAAGAAAAAAAGTTGGAAGTAAGTATACTTCGTGCCAACTGATTCTAGGCACTAGATTCCTACGAAGCCTCATAAATGTGGACTTCAGTCTGTTATCAGTCACACCCAGACACAGTCTTCTGTACTTCCTTCCTGCATGACCCAGATTTTATTTTCACTGTGAATTATGACATGTCATCCTACACCATTTTCTAGTTTATGAACAACCATAAAATCTCATTTGTTTGCATTTGTATGCCTACAGATCAGAATCATATTCAGGAAAAGAGAGTAAGTGAACTTTGCTTCTGTCATATCTTGTATTTGTGTAGCCTACATAAAGCCATTTCATTTTCAGTCAACCTGCTTAATACACCTGTATTTCACTATAAAACAAACTACAATGTATAGCAACCGCACACAGATTTTATGGCACCAGACCAGATCCTTGCATATAGAGATCTATAAAATGTTTTTGTGACGAAAAAAAATGAAACAAAGATAAATCTTATTAGAACTTTTGCACATTTAATGTAAAAATTACAAAATATGCAATGCAACTGAAAACCAAAGGGAAAAAAACTGCTTGTTTTCACCCTTTTATAATTCTGCATTTGGCTATGTTCAGAATTAATTAATCATCAAGCTCAAGCTCATGAACTGTCATAACACATCATCCGGCGTGTGCACACTTATGCAATTAGTTATTTCAAGTTTTTTGACAGTTTGTTTTTCAGTGGCACAGTAAAATTGTAATATTTACATTAAACATGCAAAAGTTATCTTCATTTCATTTTTTACATCATAAAAACCATCTGTTTTAACAGGGGTGTGTAGATTTTTTATATCCACTGTAACAGGTTGACTTCAACATCTTAGGAACCCAGTAAATTATAAGACCATACATTATATGGTTATATGGCAAATATTACACATTACAACTCTTCTTTTTTTATTTGCAGATATCCCCATGGTTGTTTATGTTTTTAATCTTTACAATATTTAATGTAATGTTGACAGCTGCACTTATGGCAGGAGTGTCTTTGGTCGGAATGATAAATTGAAAGGGATAAATGTGAATTATAGATGGGACAATGCCTTTCATCATCATAACTTTGCCTGCTTTAAATGTTTTGAGAATTCTTCCTTTTTTTCACTGATAATGTTGAACGCTAAAGTGATTATATAACTTTCATTATCTAAACATTCATGTTAAATCCTTTGTTTTCTGTTCAGTTCTGAGAATATATTTTACCTTTGAACAACAAGAGACAAGTTAGATTAATTATATTGGAGTCGTATTAATAATTTAACTCTTCACAACATCCTTTAAATGCTTTTTGTTGTGCTTATTGGTTCAAAATAGCAACGCATGCCTCCAGCCTTACACATTTATTACTTTTTATTATTTGTTATGATTTGTAAATGTTTTTTGGAATGTTGCTGCCAAAACAACTTTTATGTAATGTTATTATGATAGAATTAAACATGTCACCACTGTTCAGCACTCTTCCAAATGAAGTGCACATTTCACCAGACATTCACCAGATTTCAGTATTTTGACACTAAAATATTTATGCAATTTCAATTATACAAGGCTAAATAGAAAAATAAACTCCAAATAAAGAAAAGAAAAATCCAGAAAATCCACTTCTCTGTTTTTATTTTTTATTTCTGCTGTCACGTCATTAAGTGCCATTGAAGTCCGTCTCCTTGGAAGGCACCTTCGTTTCATGTCTTGCGTTCAGCTGATTTTGAAGGATGCATCAAGTGTATGCTTCGTGTCCTTCAATCACCCACAGTCCTTTGCACACATTCTAATTCATGAAAAAGAACTGACAAAAAAAAAAAAAAAAAAAGTTGGCACTGAGCTTGGCTGAATTCATTATTAAATGTAAGACAAAAATTATTATTATTTTTTTTTTGAAGATGTTATCTTTTGTTTTGATGTAAATTAATCACTTAATACTAAACTGTCAATAATGTAAGCCACTGGGAGACCACAGATGGTTCTAATTCACTGTACTACATCAATAGAAAGCCATTTAACATGAATATTTTTAATACAAATTATTTTTCCAAAATTAAGTTTAATAGCATTTTCATGGCCTGACATCTCATTTTAGCGTTCAATGATGAGAAGCCTCAAAAGGACTGATATAGGAAGGATACAACCTTCCGTTTGAAAAGCACCTATCTTATCCACCTTTTTCCTAGAGAGGCTGCTCACTGCAGAGCCATTGTTATATTAACATACCCCTTGCTGGATATATGTGGAGCTAGACAGTTAAACTACACCCTAACCCTACCCATAAATCTATTGCTAAACTGGGTCCACAAAGGTGGAGCTGGACTAGGTCAAGAGCCACCTATTTTGTCCAAAGAGTGGATTTCTGCAGTGAGCACCACTTGATTTCCTACGACATGTTCATTAACTGGAACTATGAGTGATAATATTTTAAAGTGATTAGTGTCATTCACATTCAAATTGTATTTACCTGCTTTAGAAACTTTCCAGAGGGGAGACAACTAGGCTACATTTTAAAGTATCCATGTGAAAACAACTATGACAAAATAGAATTATCAAGAGGACAATAAAATGAAAACTCACAAAAAGAAAAGAAATATAGACTGACTTTTAATTATTATAATCTCATTCAAGCAAATACTTGAACCCAAACTGCATTTTGATTGGTAAAAGAGTTTAGTTTACAATTCAGAGCTTAAGTTCAAAAATCAGTGCAAAACTCCACACATGGCCTTGGGAGGAAATGTACAGCTGTAAGCCAAATACTGTTGAATTATTATTATTATTATTATAATAATATGATCAAGTGTCTGCCTTCACACACATTATCCAAGAAAACAAAACCAAAGCGGAGTCAAATACAAACAATTTGTATAAAACATTTATAAACAAACACATTTTTAAAAAACCTCTTTGGAATAAACACTATGTACATTTATATGGTCCTTGGACTCAAAACTCTACAAAATTACATATCCAGCCCAATACAGTGATTCAATCTTATGATTTTCTGTAAAGGTTAGTCGCTACATCCCTGTTGTTCAATTTTCTCCTCTGAAGCCACCGGCAGGATGACGTGAGAAATTCTGCTCCACAATCCACTCAGTTTATCCACATCCATTTGATTAAACTTAGCAGACATATCTGAGGAGACAAATTTCTGTTTTATATGGTCATGTACCATGTCCTCCACTGCGCTCAGACTGACCCTTTGGTCTATTTCATCCAATGAAAGCATCACAGTGAAGACAAGGAAAACATTTTTGTAAGCTGCATTCTCGTGGTCACAGTAACGATAGAATATGAGCGTAGATCCAGGAGGGAGCTCCTCAAAACGGTGCACAACAGCTGCAGGTTTATCACCTTCAAACGCTTCCTTCAGCGCTTCATCAATCTCCAGCTTGACCCGATCACTGTCTTTTTCCCTTTTGGTGATCCCATTGATTTCTAAGATTGAAGCGTTATGGAACATGGAGTACGCCCTGGCTAAGCCTCGAGCAAGGCACCCCAACGTCTTTTCAGCCTTAAGGCCAGCAGTGAGAATTACACTGACCGGTTCAGTGGGGTTGGCCATCTCCAGGTGGCGCTTAAGATGTTTCCCACTCCTCTTCCAGAACACTGAACGCTGACTGGGAAAAAGGGTCTCAAGAGCAGCTAATTCCACATCCAATTTCTCCTTTGTTTTAGAATGGGACAAGTCAGTTTGAGGCAAATGGGAGAATATAAACTTCTGATAAGCCAACAAGGCCAAAGCCAGCAATCCAGTTACTATCAGAGACCACAGAAGAAGCTTGTACATGTACCACAACCAGCCTAGAAAAACATACATGACAAAGCAGAGTTAATGTGAGACAAATCTGCTGGTTTAAACTAGATGAAATAGATGAAGGACATAAAAAATACCTCGAGAGGCAGAGACTGGACTTGTCTTTGAGGTGACTGGTTTCTGCAAATTCTTCAATTCTTGAAACAAAGTAAAAGAATTATGACCAACAAATTCTGAAATACTATCCATTTTTCTTTATAGGATATTTTTCTTAATTTCTAAATTATGGATGTAAAAATTATTATAAATATTTTTTCCAAGTACTAAAATATGAGAAAACTGAGAGACAATTTTTACCTGTTTTTTTGTGTTGAGCGGTTTGATTTGCGATGGGATGTTTAATCGTTGGGTAGACGTTGACCATCTGGGGTTTAGATGAGTATCTGATCCAGTTTTCAGGACAAGGGGGATCTAGTGATGGGATATAAACTTTGATCATCTAAAATTCATTAAAACATTGTAACATATACAGTAAGAACGATATCAAGCAACATAATGTGCACTTTTACCAATGAGAATATGTTCATTCTAATATATATAATTACAGTACAAGTTACAAACTTTTGACTTTCTCCACTAAGGGTTTCAGGGTATTCTTATTTCTCATTCTTAAAGGCTCATGATGGTTCGGCAGTGGTACAGAGGGATCTGGAATGAAAAAGACTACAAAAAAACAACAAAAAACAACTACATATCTGCATTTCAATGAAACTGAGTTGTGCATTATCTGAATGAAAGGTAATTTAATTAACATTAACAAACCTCCAGACGTTTTGTTTGGTCTGAAATTTTCTGTTTGGGTTTTGAATCTGGGTATCTCCCCATCCACAGTTGTTTGATGAACGGACATTTGGTTAGCCAGTATCCTCTCACTTTTCAGATTATCTCCCCATGCACAGGCAGGATGTTTTTCTACTGTCCCAGACTGGGCTGAGGAATCCACTGAAGGAATATAGCACAACTGGTTTAATATAATTTGACCTAACACTTAATGCTTGTTTCTCAAATAGCATCTTACCGTTCAAACTGGGCTCACGGTCCTGCTCGTCCTCCTCATCGGAGTTCATATTTTGATCCTGGTCTTCATCCTCACCCATCTCCACATCTGCTTCATCTGGGTGTTTAAATCCATCACCGCTCTCATTTGTATCTTTTGCTTTCTCTGTCTCTCCAAGCTTTTGCATTTTAACAGGGGATTCTGTGTTGGATTAATAAAAATGAGTACACACTTTAGCAAAACAAATATGTTTTACCTGAAAAACAAAATGTAAGACGAGATTTTTCAATTTAATTTGACATACCATCATCATCCCCCTTCTCGTGGTTCTTAGACTCCTTGGATCCATTGGCAGCTCTGGATGCCCCATCATCTTCTCTCATTCTCCGGGTCCTTTTTAGTGGGGGTCTGGGTTTAAGCTCAGCACTGTATAAAGCTAAGATAGATGATGAAGAGAAATTATCTTACAGAAATTGAAAAACAAAAGACAAGTTTTGTGCTAGTTAATTTGCTGGAGCATTAGCGGAAACTGACACAGTCACAACCGATTTTGATCTTTATCAAGTAACTTAAAGACATATCAACAACTCTACGAACGTATCTTTAGTAATAGCCTTATAAGAAATGTTTACAAAATGTTATTTTACACTAAACGGTTGTTGAGAACATGATGAAATAATGAAACTATGAGATCTTTAGCGTGTATGCTAAAGCTAACCAGTGAATATTTCAACAACTTAGCCTAGTTAGCAAATCCCAACTATTTAAATTATATATAACTTATGTTTTACTTAAAGAGAGAGAGAGTGTGTAGTTTTGGAAGAACATTTTTGCTGTTTTATGCGCACGCGTGGTACAAAAACGTACGAGACGAACTGAAAGGAAATAGCAAAGCTTTACGTTATCACAAAAAACCCGATATAATGCACTCGATGCCCGGAGATTGTTAAATAATTTGTTTAGCATTCTATTGATAATAACAAATACTGCAAAGACGGATGAGCCCAATCTAAACTCAAACAGCAGGGTTTACGCTAAACAAAGTTAGATTGGATTGGATTTCCTTAACAGTTTAATATTGGAAATGAAACCCCTATCAAAAAATATTCGCCGATCATTACAGTTTCGTTCTTTTGGCAAAAGACAATATTTCTGGCAGGTAAGTAGCATTTGGTTCAATTGACATTTCTGTAGTATATTAAGTCACGCTGAGTTTTATAATATAAAATATTTATAAAATCAAACCTGTCTTAGTTGCATGTCTGGTGCTTCTCCTCCTATTTGTAGATCCATCCTCTTTTGAATCACCCGAATCCATTTTGTTTTATATCACAGTTTCTTAACAAACTTTTTTTTCTTTTCCTATGCAGCTGAAACCGGAAAACGGAACATTAATGATGGTCTTGTCGGAGCGACTTCAGTGGAACACAACTTCACTGCCGGAAGTCAAATTCGGAAATAGTTCACAATCAGTTAGTTTCATTTCATAAATGCGTTAGTAGCTCAACAACATTTATCTGTGAGCTGTATCAAACGTGTCAACAGAAGCACAAGAGAACAAATGGATTTATTAAGGCACGTTTATTTTCTGTATTAAATCTTTAAAGTAGGGAAAACGTAATCATTCACCAAATATATTAAACGTTCATTCCTGGTCAACCAGATTTCCAGATAAAAAGAACTTTAATGCAAGACATAATTTAGATACAAATAGATCTACACAAAGAAAATTGTGAGGCCCTTCACAGACAATATGCATTTTCTTCCTTTACTTTTTTTTTTCAAAGTACAAGTGCTCATTTCTGAAGCAAAGCATGAGTATAATATTTAAAGTATTAATTTGTGCAACAACAACGACAACAGCAAACAAAGTCTAAGAGCTATTTAAACATGATTTATCACAGACCACACAGCCCTGATGTTCAATTGTCTCTTCTGCAGCCACTGGCAAGATGAGATGTGAAATTCTGCTCCACAGTCCACTCAGTTTGTCCACATCCATTTCATTAAACATAGCTAATTTGTCTGAGGAGACAAACTTCTGTTTTACACGCTCTTGAACCATCTCCTCAACTCTCCCTAGATTGACATTGGATGGCACTTCCATTTCTGCATCAAGCATTACAGTAAAGGCCAGGAAGACGTCCTTATAAGCCGCATTCTCATGGTCACAATAACGGTAAAAGATGAGAGTGGATCCAGGGGGGAGCTCCTCAAATCGGTGGATTACTGCAGCAAATGTTTTACCCCCAAAGGCATTTCTCAACTCACTATCAATGTCCAGCTTGACCTGATCACTGTCTTGTGACGCTTTGCTTGTTCCATTGATGTTCAGAACTGAAGAGTTACGGGCAGTGGAAAAAGCTTGAGCCAAGCATCGAGCCAAACAACCAAGTGTCCTTTCAGCCTTGTGACCAGATGTTAGAATAAGGCTGACGGGTTCCGTGGGATGCTCAGTTTTCAGGTGGCGTCTGAGATGAATCAGACTCCTTCTCCAGAGTTCTGGGTGCTGATTTGGAAAGCTATTCTTAAGTTTTTCCATTTCTTGATTGAATATGTCCACTACATTAAACTCTTTTGATACGGGTGGAGTTGAATCAGAAACATATATTTTAGCACAAACCACAGATACAAAAATGACAGCAAAAGCACCAATCCACAACAGTTCTGTAAGAAAAGAAATTATTATTAGAGTAAAATTATTGGCTGCTTTTCGGCATACATCATTTGACGGTCATTCTTCATAATGGGAAAGACTTCTTTTAGACAAGTAATTTCTTTATATACAGTCAGAATGTGAAGAAGAACAACTTACTCTTATTCCCTCCCACACTGATCTGTGGTTGTCTTTCTTGTGGAAGTCCAGAAGGGGTGGTATGTTGTAGTGGCTCTAAATGTAAAAATTAAATACCACTTTTCAAATTGTAACAATACTTCACCTAATCTATAGAAATTACATTACAAAATGTAAATTTATAAAATGACGCACTGCAGGAGAATCACTTAAAGGGATAATTCACTGCTGGCAAGATGGGCAAACCTAGCCATACAACTAAAACATACAACTAATATGAGACAAAATAACAGTTAATACTTGACCTCTGACTCACTGCATTCTTATATTTCCGTTCAGAGAAAATTTTGAAAACTAGACCTACCCTCCTTATCTTCAGATCCAATATCTGGAGAAGAATCACCAGACGAGCCAACATCTGTAAATTAGCAGTAGAAGAGCAGTTTTAGCCATTTAGCTGAGAATTGCTGTTAAATCTCACTACTTTCTGATTCCAAACCTGATTATCAATGACAACACATATTGATTGCAAACAAATACAATGATCTGCTTTATTCTAAGGAAAAATACCTCTTTCATCCTTCACAAGTTTATTGACTTTCTCTTCATCCACTGTTTTTGTAGTTTCAGGTTTAGAGCAAGGGACGTTACCGGTCTGAGGACTGCTGGGAGTCTCTGTCTTCTCTGTGTCACAAACATGAAAAAGTGTTTAGTGTTGTGTGCAATAACAGCGCTATAAACTGTTACAACAAACATTAAATGGTCATAAACTTTGTCTTCATGCTACACTTATATGCTCTTTATATATTTTTGTAACATGACAAAGAATTATAGAGCTGCAAACAACGTAACACAACAATGATATGATATGCTGTATATAAAAAAACAACTCACTCTCATTCTCTGACACACTGCTCTGTGGAAGTCCTGAAGAGGCAGTATTGTGAATTGACTCTAAATGTAAAGAACAGGCAACAGCTTTCAAAGATAAAAATGGAACAATAATTCACCAAATATAGAAGTGAGATTCTAAAATGTACACAAATTATTTAATGACATGTCCTAACCTAATTCCAGCCTTACAACTGCTTATCAATGACAACACATCTTGACTGCAAACAAATACAATGATCTGCTTTATTTTAAGGAAAAATACCTCTTTCATCCTTCACAGGTTTATTGACTTTCTCTTCATCCACTGTTTTTGTAGTTTCAGGTTGGGAGCAAGGGACGTTACCGGTCTGAGGGCTGATGTGAGTCTCTGTCTTCTCTGTATCACAAACATGGAAAAGTGTTTAGTGTTGTGTGCAATAACTGAGCGTAAACAGCACTATGAAGCCTTGCAACAATTTAATACAACATATAAGGATACAATACATAGTACAATAATATCACACAAAATAACAGTTAATACTTGACCTCTGACTCACTGCATTCTTATATTTCCATTCAGAGAAAATTTTGAAAACTAGACCTACCCTCCTTATCTTCAGATCCAATATCTGGAGAAGAATCACCAGACGAGCCAGCATCTGTAAATTAGCAGTAGAAGAGCAGTTTTAGCCATTTAGCTGAGAATTGCTGTTAAATCTCACTACTTTCTGATTCCAAACCTGATTCTGAATGACAACACATATTGATTGCAAAGATTGGCTTTATTCTAAGGAAAAATACCTCTTTCATCCTTCACAGGTTTATTGACTTTCTCTTCATCCACTGTTTTTGTAGTTTCAGGTTTAGAGCAAGGGACGTTACCGGTCTGAGGACTGCTGGGAGTCTCTGTCTTCTCTGTGTCACAAACATGAAAAAGTGTTTAGTGTTGTGTGCAATAACAGCGCTATAAACTGTTACAACAAACATTAAATGGTCATAAACTTTGTCTTCATGCTACACTTACATGCTCTTTATATATTTTTGTAACATGACAAAGAATTATAGAGCTGCAAACAACGTAACACAACAATGATATGATATGCTGTATATAAAAAAACAACTCACTCTCATTCTCTGACACACTGCTCTGTGGAAGTCCTGAAGAGGGAGTATTGTGAATTGACTCTAAATGTAAAGAACAGGCAACAGCTTTCAAAGATAAAAATGGAACAATAATTCACCAAATATAGAAGTGAGATTCTAAAATGTACACAAATTATTTAATATGACAAACTACAGGCACAATAGCTTCATTTAATTAAATATTAATATCAACTAAATTCAAAATTAAAGGTAATACTTAACCCCTGAATCCCTACATTTTTATATTTCCCTGTTCAGAGAGCATTTTGACAAGCATTAATTCCGTTCAAATCAAAAATCAAGACATACCCCTCTCTTTCAGTGTGTTATCTGGAAACGCACTATACAAAGAATGATTATATATAGCAGTTTAAACTTGATTGTCTTTTCCAGAAGAGGCAGTGTTGTACTGATGCTAAATGTACTGAAGGGGTGGATTCTATATATATATATATTGAGTGATTTATCATGAAGTTATTAATCAATATTTATCTTTCTAAATATTGATTATTTGAAAAACTTCAACTTATATTAAAACATTTATTTCCTTTTCATTTTCAAACACTAGAAAATAATGATGTATATTGTCTGTACCTCTCACTGAGAGAGAAGTACAACTTATCAGTCTGTTTTGGGAAAGTTTCAGCTCAGATCAACCTCAGCCTTGAAGAAGCTGTGACTCATGTGTGTCTTTGTATGTGAGCTCAGTGTTCTGTACAGGTCCTTTATGGGTACTGGTGGACAACTGGCACGCTGAGACCTGTAGACGCCTTGTCCTGACTTAACAGGACATTCTGTCCCTAAGTTCAGGATCCGATCGTCAGCACCATGATGGAAGGAGATATGCTTCTGACTGTCCATGTGTGGAAAATGACCAGTTTTGTCTAGTTTTCTTAACCAATCAGAATCTTAGTAATGACGTAGTTAGTGGACTCTGTTAGAGTATAATTGTTGCGGAAATGTGAACGCACGAGAGAAAGAACGGCCTACGAACTCCTTGTGAGATTTGAAGCTGGCTTCTGCTGATGAAACTGCAACTTATACTCAAATGCCAAAGTCACATATACTGGTCCAATCCAATTAGGGTCACAAAAAATTTCTGACAATAATTGGAATTGTTCCAGATGCATCTCTGGCAAACAACCAACCCTATTTATCTGTATTCTTGTACTTAACTAAAGATTAATCCCTATCTGTCTGAACCTCTAAGTTTGAGGATCTGGAATGGAGGAGATGAAGAATCAGGTTTACAATTTTACACACGCAGTCTTTTCACTATGGTGGGGGTGCCCCTGCACCAACCGCACAAACCCAGTGTCCCATCCAGAGTGCTCCCCAGAATGTCCGCTTTATAGCGTCCCAACATCCACCCCTGTCAGATGTCTGGGTACTCGCGTCTGAGTGAACCCCATCGCTCATGGTGATTTATTAGTTAAGTACAAGAATACAGATAAATAGGGTTGGTTGTTTGCCAGAGATGCATCTGGAACGATTCAGATTACTGTAAGAATTTTTTTGTTGGATTGGACCAGTATATGTGACTTTGGGATTTGAGTATACTTTGCAGTTTCATCAGCAGAAGCCAGCTTCAAGTCTCACAAGGAGTTCATAGGCCGCTCTCTCTGCCTCTCTCTCGTACGTTCACATTTCCACAATAATTATACTCTAACAGAGTCCACTAACTACATCATTACTAAGATTCTGATTGGTTAAGAAAACTAGACAAAACTGGTCATTTTCCACACATGGACAGTCAGAAGCATATCTCCTTCCATCATGGTGCTGACGATCGGATCCTGAACTTAGGGACAGAATGTCCTGTTAAGTCAGGACAAGGCGTCTACAGGTCTCAGCGTGCCAGTTGTCCACCAGTACCCATAAAGGACCTGTACAGAACACTGAGCTCACATACAAAGACACACATGAGTCACAGCTTCTTCAAGGCTGAGGTTGATCTGAGCTGAAACTTTCCCAAAACAGACTGATAAGTTGTACTTTTCTCTCAGTCAGAGGTACAGACAACATACATCATTATTTTCTAGTGTCTGAAAATTAAAAGGAAAATAAACGTTTTTAATTTAAGTTGAAGTTATTCAAATAATTAATATTTAGAAAGATAAATGTTGATTAAAAACTCAAAATCATATATATTTATATATATATATATATATGTGTGTGTGTGTGTGTTTTGAAGCAGCAGTAGATTCCAGAATCCACCCCTTCAGTACAAAACAGTCAAAAGCTTAAGCATAATAAAAGTTTGACTTCATGCTACACTTACCGCCTTCACCAATAGTTTTGTCACCTGGCGAAGAAGTCACTGCAGATGTTAATTCTGCATTTGAAAAGAGGAAAAGAGCACTTTAGGTTTTTAAACACCCATTAAATGATTTGAGCACAGTTTTCCATATTTCTTTCATGTTTTCTGTTGTTGTTTTTTTTTCATGCACTTGTCAATTTTTAGATTTTGGGCTATTTTGCTTCCATAACATGTCTTCATTAAGACTAGTGTAAATAAAACATGTAAAATTCTCAAGATTAGTTTTTCCCCCCTCATGCACCAGGCCACTAGCGTAGCACTTGCATACACTAAATTTTCCAGTTCTGTACCTATCTATATTCGGAATGTTTTTACAGAGGAGTTTGTTCATATAATAATTTGCCTGATTTAAATAACATTTTATTCATTAAAACTTTTTTATTTTCCTGGCTGTTTACAGTACTTTCTGATTTATGGAGTGATAAAAAGAGAGATTCAAATGCTAACTGTAAAAACATTTAATATGTAAAAATGAAAATGAAACAAGTTATGGACCTGTACGCAAATTAGTGCATACTTAATTTGCATATTCAAACATAACATTTTTGAAACATTTGATATATTTACCACAGTCGACTCCGCTTGCCATTGCTCTTGCACAAAACCCTCCTTTAACAATGAGCTGCGTTGAAGCAGGGCATTTCAAATGGACCTAAATGTAGAAACAACCCACTTTAACAAACATATTCATCACAAATGCTCCACTGACATTAAAAAACAGACAGTGAATAAGAGAGTAGCATTATAACCTAAAATACAGCAAACACGGTGCTAAAATAAATCTGTTGACACGTAGAACAAATGCCTCTGGAACTTGTCCTTCTAGTCTGAAACACATACACACCTATTATCCAGCTGTCACCTCTCAAAGATAATATTTCGGATTTTGCCCTGTCGGACAAGTCACACTTCCAAAAGCGAAATACGCCACTTTAGTTCCTGGTGTGGGTAGGAACGTTTTGATTTCTTGAATTGTTTCCTTCGGAAGTTTTCTGAAGAGGGACATCATGTGCGCATGTTAGAGGGCGGGGGGGGGAAAGCACATTTCTTCAAATAACAAAGAGGGATTATCAGTTGTTAAACAGAAAGAATAAAAAGATCTAAAATTAAATTTAAAAAAAAAATTATTACTACAAATAAGTTGCTTAAAGGAATTTAAGGGGTGGGGTTCATAGACGCACGTTTTTCCTAAGAGGTTTAACGATTAGTTATTCTTAAAAATCTTAAACCACTGAAAACTACATAGATATATTTAGGACAGATTGGATCTGCAGAAATTTAGCATCATGTACAAAATTAATCAAACTAAACATGCATTTTATAATATTTTTTTAATTTCCTCATGGTGAGTCCCCCGCCCCCTCAACAAAATAATCACTTCATATAAAACATTCCAAAACTTATGTAAAATAAGTGTTTAATTATTTTTATTAAATAGTTTGTGTGCCTTGTTCATAACCTCAGAGAGATCATTTCTGACATTTTTTTTCTTTGATGAAACTCGTCAAGAATAAAAATTGTAGGGAGACCATTTCTGGGACAAAAAAAAAAAAAACACGCCAACATTTAGAGTGGTATTAAGATTCCCTTAATTTCAAGTGCACACACTATGAGTCCATGTTGCAGAATGCACACAGATTCCAATGACATCGTTTTAATCTTCTATTTAGCTGAGGAATAAATACAATTGCAATAAATTATTGAACGCACTTATGTTATAATTAATTTAGGGTAACAAACAAACATTTGGAACCTGTGACACCAGACAAATTACATAAGGGAAGGGAAAAAAAAACCTACAATTTTTAACTCTTGAAAACCCAGGTTCTTTTATTTGAAATGCCAGAAATTTATCATCCACCAGATGAATACAAATTTGTCATGCCGTTGAGAGGTTGGGACAGAGTGATGGTAAACAAACTAGTCTAAACCTGACATACATTAGTAGAAACACATCAGAAGGCACTAGTGTGATAAATTAGTGGGGTATGATCATTGAAAACGATGACACCATTTCTCAAACATGTTTGTGTAAACTTGGAAATCACATTGCTGTCAGGAATGCTGGTGGTGTACCCCACAATAGCCTAAAACAAACTTTCCACATCTCCCATTTCCACCACAACAGTCTTGAGCTGAGAGTAGCACTCAATCGTCGCTTGTCCATTCTCCCTTCCAAATCCTAAAAGAAAAGATGACGACCATGTTAGAAGTATACTTATGAAACACTTGGCCAAGGAGACTTGTTTACAGTTTTTCCTGCATATGCTACCATCAACCATCTCATGAAATAAGCTTGGAGTACCTGACATCTTGTAGCCTCCAAAAGGAACTTCTACTGGGCCGACATTGTAGTTGTTGATGTAGCACGTTCCTGCCTGAATGTTTTCAGCAATTCTGTGGGCACGAGCTATATCCCTAAAAACAAAGCACAGAAAAAGTTAATAATTTACAGCCAGTTTACTGGACTAATTTAGTGATTAATAAGAAGAAGAAAAAAAAACTAATTCACTGTAATGCATTATCAGTATTTTTATTTTTGTAGATAACAGATTCAATTAAGAGACAAACTAAATCATAGCACTTCCCATAAAATGGCTTAATAAACCATAAGAAAATGCTGTTCCTAATATAAAATATTGTTCCTGTGAGTTCTTCTAAATGGTATGGACTTCCTTATTCTCATAATTAGGAAGACTATAAAACTGTATAGTTATTGTCCTTGGAGTGAACAGGCCTTTAAAAGGTCCAAGTAGTGTTTAAGACACGACAGAAAAATCTCATTAGCTTAGTAAAGTCCCCACCAAGATAGTAAGGTCTCAGATCAGCTCCAAAGAGACTTTGTTGAACATTTTCATTTAAAATCACATTCATGTTAACTTTGGCACAACACAATTTTTAAACAATATATATTCTGCAGTGTCACCTGGTGAAGACTCCAGATGCCAAGCCAAAGGTCGTGTTGTTGGCTCTCTGAAGAACCTCCTCCTCTGTGTCAAAAGGCAGAACAGACATCACCGGACCAAAGATCTCCTCTTTTACACAGGTCATATCATCCCTGCAGTTATCTGTGCATAGCAAAAGTAAAAGTACAGAAAAAGAAAAAGGAGCTCAGAATCAAGTGGATTGGAAGATAAAAAGTTAAAACATTTCTTAAAGAAAATGGTAATATGAATGAGATCATAATATGGCTCTCACCCAAGACACATGGGGAGATAAAGTATCCATCTTTCAGTTTGGAATCACTGGGAACAAATCGTTCCCCTCCACATAACACCTTTGCACCCTAAAAAGAAAAATGATAAAGTTCTGTTCTACATATTTTAAACAAAGTGGAAAAAAAAAAAAAAAAAAAGTGTACAAAAATGTAAATGTATATAACTGTAATATAATGTTCTGAATTGTAATAAAAATCATGTCAATGACTAATAATAATAAAAATAATAATAATGAATCACCAGATTGCAAACATTTTTAAGTCATATATACTTCAACACCACAATCTTCTTGCGATTCATCCTATATTATAATACGGACATAGTGAGAAAGAGAACAGACTAATCTGTCTAAATCAATTATGATGTTACAAAAAAAAACCTCCTCATACGGTATGTTTAATGTATTGAAATGTGTTGTATCTGTGACCATGGTGTCAATTTTCTCATGTCTATATATCAGGTATTGATGCCCAGTTTAAAACCAAGTCTGCTTACATGAAGTATCACTGTGAGAGCAGAATCCAAGGATATTTGAAAGAGGTGTGACACACTGCACTCAGTTCTGCTTAAAATGAAATAAAGGATATTATATTAAGTGGATTTTAATCATCTACTATTTTAGGCAGAGACCTGCCATAACTCTGAATGAGATATTCTTCACAGTTTGTAGGTTGATGGATAAATTTCAAACCAAGACAAAGAGTGAATATAAAAAGGTGGTGGAGATCTTGGCAGAGAAACTGAAGGCTGCACGATTCAATGGCACCTATTTTGACAGATCTGAGAAGGCCGTCCACAGGTTCTGCACTGAAGAGGGCTGGTTCTCCTGCCAGGTGCTGTAGTTCATTTCTGATGAGTCTCATTCAGTTCGTCACAAGAAAATAATTAAACATAATACATCTCATTCTAATGTAAAATTCCTGTTTTTGGTACAGAAGTTTCTATTTGTATAAGACTATAAAAGACTTTCTCTAACAGGGTGCCTTTGATAAGAACAAATGCACATTTCTCCACTCAATAAACCCGTGCGGGAACCGCGAGAGCAGAATCCTCTTCAGCACCTGGAATCTGGACCACCTGTGAGTGCTGCATCTTATATGTTAATGTCTATTACAGACATTAACACTACCGGTCTGAAGTTTAGAATAATTAAGAATCGTTAATGTTTTTGAAGGAAGTCTCTTTTGCTCAAATACAGTAGAAACAGTAATATGAACTTTTATTGTAATACATTTTAAAATGTGATTTTTCTTCCTGTGATGCAAAGCCCAATCTTTCAGCAGCAATTTCTCTTCAGGGTCACATGATCCTTCAAATTTGCTGCTCATTTATTAATTGTTCTCAATGCTGAAAACAGTTTTTGCTGCCTAATATTTGTGGAAACTGATATATTTTTCTCATGATTTTTTTGATGAATCGAGTTACATGAACAGTAATTATTTGAAATGGAGATCATTTGTAACATTATAAATCTTTACGGTCACTTTTGATCAATGTAATGAATCCTTGCTGAATAAGTTATTTTTTCATTCTTACTCAAACTTCTGAAACGGTAGAACAAAGTTATACAAAAATATTAAGCAGCAAAATTCTCAACCTTGATAAGGAATTTTTGAGTACTAAAACAGGCTATTAGAATGATTTCTGAAGGATCATGTGACACTGAAGACTGGAGTAATGATGCTGTAAATTTAGCTTTACATCACAAGATTAAATTTTAAAGTGTACTACATTAGAAAACAGTCATTTTAAATTGTAGTCCTTTAAATTTCACAATATTACCATTTTACTGTATTTTGTTCAAATAAATGCAGCCTGAGTATAATCTTCATTTTCTTTCCTGATATACTTTTAAATTTCAGTATTTAGTTCCTCCAGTAAAGGCAATAAAGGAATGAATCATTCTGAAATCCAGTTAAATGAGAAAAGCTGATGTATTTTTTCAGGATAGAAAAGAGGACCGTGATCCCCGCACTCGCTGAGGCTCTGAATGGTAATAAGAGCAGATTATTTCGACAAACTGTTGTTCACAAGAGAGAATCTGGTTCACATCATCTGCCATAAGGGGCCCATGAGCTCAGCTGTGACTCCCGAAAAATCTACAAGCGGGTCAAGAGGAATGTGAAATGAAAGGACATCCAGCGGAGTGAGCCTCTCAGGGCAATTGATTATTGTTGGGTTAAATTGTGCTTCAGGTCTGAACATTTTTAATTCTACACAATTTTTTGAACCAGAGCAACATTTGTTTAAATTATGCGAATAATGAACTACTTCAGGGTTTTATAAAAGTGACTGATTGTATATTTTAGATTCACGTGTTTACCGTTTTATTTAAGGATATAAGAGTCTTTGAAAAGAGTCTTGTTCACAGTTCTTTCCCGTTCCTGTTCTTTCAGCCAAAAGCCAGTGATTTATCATTAAAATCTTGCATCATCAGCTATTGGAAGCATGTTTGGGAACAGGATGTGTTGTATCTAATTGTAGCTAATGTTTGTAGTCCTTTCATTAACAAAAAAATGGTCTTATTTGTTGTAAAAAAATACACAAGCCTTCCCTAGAAAAAAAAAAAAAAGCTCTTCAAATCATTTTAGACTACACTAAATATGAAAAAAGCAAAAAATAAAAATTGCGCACGCATATATAAGACACGTCGTCATTTTTCCTAAGTCATTCACGAGGTTTATTTTCTCTGGAAAGAGTATTATGGAGTATTGAGTGTTTGAAAAAAAAAACATTTGTTCCACATTGTACATCTGAGTGTAACAGATTTTCGAAAGGTTTTCCATTGGATTTTGTGATGTGGCCATTGTGTTCAAAAGGGGGGGGAGGCAGGGTTCAAGCGGACTAAAATGATTGGAGAAGTCATGTCACCAGAGTGAAGTCTGTTGTCATCACAAGAAGATCAAATTGACAGGGATTATACATTATGTAGTCAAATATTAATAAAAAAATTAAACTTTCCTGGTAAAATTCAACTTAGCAAGGCCTTATGCAAGCTTTCATTCCATACGGACTTTAAATAGCTGTACTACATTACCTGTTCTTTAGCTTGTTTGATGAAGCCCAGCACTTTTTCCATGTGGGGTTTGCTGATCAGAGCCCCCATACGCGTCCCGTCACACAGGGGATCTCCAACAGGGATGGCCTTGGTCCTCTTCACCACTTCCTCCAAGAACTGTGGCATGATTTCCCTCTGTACAAACACCCGTGTTCCATTGCAGCACACCTGAGGGACGATGGAGAAAAATAAATAAAAAAATCAGGGATCCCACAGTGGCTCTTTTGTCCTACATCATAAAGGACGTATGCTTCAGAGAGCGCAGACAACACTGCTTATCGGATAAACACTGCGTGCAGATGCCTAATGTTTGGGAATGCAGTCATGCGAGAATCACTCAGGAATTTCAGAATGATATATACTCTGTGTGTGTGTATAATATATATATATATATATATATATATATATAAACATAGCTAGTGACAGCGAAAAGAGACACTTAGAAAGTGCAAAAAAAGAAAAGAAAAAAAACAAATGTGCAAAAGTCTGTTTATAGTAAAAAGCATGTAGCTGAAACATATTGGTTGGTTTTGTTTTACACACCTCTCCCTGGGTGAGGAAGTTAGCCATGAGGGCCCCTTTGATTGCATTTTCCATCTCACAGTCCTTAAAGATGATCAATGGTGACTTTCCTCCAAGCTCCAGAGTCACCGGCTTCACGCCTTTGGCTGCCATTTCCATAACCTTTATAGTAAGGGCACACCACATCAAAAATACAGTTTAAATGTCAATGTCTACCATTTTTACTGAACATATAGTTCTGTAATACAGAACATTTAATTTAATATATAATTAATCATGATTCATTTTGGGATTCCAGAAGTTAATTAAATATCAATACAAAAAGAGGTTTGAAAATAAGCAGCTTTGTAATTTTTACCAGAACTACTGGAAATCTCAGAGTGAGGATAAAAGAAATCAAAATTGACAGCAAATACTGATGTTACCCCTTTTCTCCTGGTTTATTTTGTTTTCATGCTATACCTTCTTTCCAGTGGGAACACTGCCTGTAAAGGACACTTTAGCCACCATTGGATGGTGACACAGCAGCCCTCCAGTGTCAGCTCCTCCTTGTACCACATTAAAGAGTCCATCTGGGACACCTGCCTCTTTATAGATCTCTGCCAACATGACTGCCGTCACTGGGGTCATGGGAGATGGTTTAAACACCATGGCATTGCCTAAGAGGGGGAGATTATCATATGTTTGCATAAGAGACAAAAACAGACATGGTGGGAACACGAAAATGATAGTGGACCACTTTCAAAAAGTAAACAGTCGTGGAGACTGCATATATAAAAATCCAGCCATAAATTACATATTTAAAGCAATGGTCTCATACCGCAGGCCATAGCTGGGGCTGACTTCCAGGCAGCAACCTGGAATGGGTAGTTCCAAGCTCCAATACCGACACACACTCCCAGTGGTTCCCTTCTGGTGTAAGCAAAAGATCCTCCTGGAAGCTGTATATGCTGGCCTGAGTTGACAAAGACCATTCTTAGGTATGAAGTTAAAGATTGAGAATATCAGCCATATTTTCATGTTTATCAACCAGTATTAAAGCCTACCTGACAGTGTGGGGGCAATGCCAGCATAGTACTCGATAGTCTGCCAAGCAACGTCAATATCCACCTCAGCCTCAGTGATAGATTTGCCATTGTTGGCCACTTCTGCTCTCGCAATTTGATCTCTGCGCTCCTGCATGAGAGAACATAAGTTTAGAAGAATTTTTACAATCATAAGAATCGATATTCAACATCATGATAGACATGAACAGAGGCAAATTATACCATTAGCTGTCCTCTCTTTCCACAATTAAATTTCTCTCCACATTAATTTCTGAAATTCCAATTGGGATTTTAATTTTTTTTTTTTTTTTTTAATAATTGGTATAAGAGTTGAAGCCATGAACCAAACCAACCAGCTACAATGTATTACAAAGCATTCAAAAATTGGTCTAAAAGACAAGTAAAAAATCATGTAGCTTTTCACCAGGAATTCCACTGCTGAACATGATCATTTAAATAAGTTGATATAATGTAGGCAGATAACTTCAAAAGCAATATACAAAAGCATATACCATCAATTAATAACTTCGGATGTCTGTCTTACAGGTGTATAAATAATCATTGAAAATAATATAAATTTAAAAAAAAAAAAAAAAAACAACAACAGATTTTTACTTCCAAAACCTAACTGTTGCAAAACTATTGACTATGTTGCTCATTGGAAAATCTTTAAAAGCAGCATTATACACTACATGCGTTTACCCTAATAATTCTGGCAGCCTCCAGCATGATCCGGGCCCTCTCCATTCCTGATAATTTACTCCATTTTAGGTATGCTGAGTGAGCACTTTTTATTGCCTGATCTACCTCCTCCTCTCCACAGGGAATCATATCACACAGCACACGACCTGGGAACAGAGAACAGGGTGAAGTACAAGCACTGAACATGATAAAGGAAGGCTGTTTGTGTGCACATCCTCTTGTTATATTAAATTAAGTGTTTAGGATTTTTAAATTTAGACTTAGTTTCAAATTATTGTTTCTATAGTTGTATATTGAGATGTGAGGCAGGATAACTATAGTAAATCAATAACTCAATGCATAACCTGTAAAACTAGGGCATTGTGATTAAAGGTTCAGGTCACAACTATAGACACAAATCTATGCGAGACCAACATTTAAATAGAGGTTTGGGTTAATGGGGTAAAGTGATTAATAATCAGTATCCGAACCTGATGAAAAATGGTTCACTAATGTTATCCAGGTAATATTTCAAGAGATAGAGGGAGAGGGACAAATTGTTGAGTGTTTTATTGATTATTCACATGCAGTTTACAGTGACAGGATGCATGCAACTATGCTGCACAACAATATGAATTCCCAGATAGACACAATTATGATTTTAGTGATTTTGATTGTAATCAATCAGATTTGATAGTCGCTATCAATTATGACTGATAGGGATTATCATTTCAAGTGATTTTGTAGTCTATACTGACACCTGTTAGCCTGCCTTGGATACATGAAGTTTGTTGCCCAGTTGCTCCTGATTCACAAAAAGCCATTTGTATATGTATTTTTTTGTTTTGTTTAACTGCATCTATGCTGTTCACTTGGGCTCCAGTGTCTCTAGTATGTATATTATGTTCATGGTCATACGTTTTGGCCAGCTTAGTCCTACATCAAGTTTATGCATTATATAGTTTGTCAATTGCAGGACATGCTGATCATATGAAGCCAAACAGAAGTGCACACGAGGGTTGACCCGCGCCATAGTATGATTAAAACTATTAGAAATTATATCCACGTAACTTAAAAGCAATTTACTACAGTTAATAAAATCATACCAGTTGCAGGTTCGTAAACCGGTTCGGAATTCTTGGTGTCCTTCGGCTTCACTCTCGCTCCTCCCCAGAAATTCAGCGGCTCCTTCACCACCAAAGTACCCGTGGAAACGTTCTGAAACTCGGGCAGCGACAGAAGCGGTTGCTGAGCCATTCTGGTCTGGAACCAATCACGTAAATGCTCGGTCAATGTCAATACTTGTTAGCAGCAGTATATTTTTGTTTCCAATCACTCGTTGGCTGCAGTAGTGTCATCTGTATTGTAGACAACATGTACTGCTTATGCAGAACGTGCAAAGTTAAAGTTTATTCGAATAACGGGTTTGTAGTGCAGCTAGGCTAAGCCACACTGCCACTAGGGGGAAACGCCCATTCTACAGACCACTGAGAGAACAATTCGTGAATAAGAATGCAGCACTGATTTGTCTAGTTTATAGTTACTTGTACAAAACAGCTGGAGTTTAAAAGAACTGCATATGACGCACTAAAAAGAAATAAAAAAAAAACTCAAGCTCCTTACCTTTTCGAAATAAACAGTTTACTGCACAAAGGTGGATCGTTCGTCTTCTGTGATCGCTGGTCGAAGGGAGGAGGTCGTCTCCACAGTTGTCTCCGCCTTTAAAGCACATATTGCTCAAACTGACCTCGTGAATTGATTACGGGTGGCATGACGTAATAATGTTGCATTAAGCACCGTCTTTGTATGGCGGGACCTTTATACTTGACCTTTACACAACATTTTTTATGGTTTCAACACATTTTGGCCAAAGTTCCAGAAGACAAGAATTGCGCAACACATCCAGATATGCAATTTTCAATTAGATGTGCATGATTCTAGTCTAGTTTTGTATCACTCTTAAGGCCAATTCACACCGCTCCAACAAACACATTTGTGAGGTCTGTCGGAGTCTGTTTCATCCGACTGAACATGTTTAATCGGCGTTTGTTGGGTCGTGGAATGTCTGAGCAGTGTGGTATGGTTTTCCAACAAACTCTGACGTAATCTGACCTGGTCACGAACCGTTGCCATGACGATGAGGCAAATGCCTTCCATAGACTGCGGGTAGATCGCGCCGGCGACTCGCGCACACACAACAAAGTGTAACGGAGGCCAGCTAGTAGCTGCTGTGCGAGTAACCCTCACTCCTCTGACCTAAAGAGACGCTCGAGCGACAGACGCTAGAGGTTGCAGCCTTTAGCCTCCTTGGTAGAGCGTCCGACTCCCGTACCCGAAGAAACGGGTACTTACTCGAGCGGGTAGAGAAAGACCCGGATAGAGGGTTTTCATTGGTGCCGTGACCCGGATGTGTGAGGTTTAGGGGGGTGAGTGTAATAAAATGCAGTCAAAACATATAAAGGTTATAATGCTCAATTTAAATTGGCCGTAAAAATCCGTTCCGTTCAACATCATTGCTCATGTGAAGAGGATTATTTTGTTCTATCAAACGTGTGCCTTTGATGGGTCGCGCTAAAAAAAAAAGTTTAAAACCGTTGTAGGCTTTACAACCCCAATGCAAGGGATCAGATCGATAGCGCTTCGAATTTCAGGTTAGTATTTTATGTTTGCCTCAATACTTTAATACAGTGAATACATATACTATATTATTAAACTAATAAACTTTTACAATTATTTAAATCTAAACGGCCAACTTTTGTTGGCGTTTTTCGGAGCGGTGTGAATTCGCCTTGAAAGAATCTCTCTGTTACTCGCAGAAAGCGTGTATTGCAGCTGCTCTTCTTCTGTCTTGCTCTCAAATGTACTTGTCAACACATTTTATCTGTCTACACCACTACTGCTAACTTTGAATATACATTTTACAGCCATCTGGAAAACGCATGAAATCTGCGTAATTACCCTCCTTCCAGACATTAAAGCTACATTAATCATCTGTGACTTACAATAGAATACACTTTATTCTGTGGGGAAAACTGCAGCACAATTGCAGAAAATTAAAACCTTGCTTTGAATTGCAAAACAACTTGGGTCTACACCTTATTTTCCAATACTTTTTAAAAAAAAAAAAAAGAAAAACTGTAAAGCTCTTTGCTGAATCAATTATTTTAATCCTGTGCAAATTAAAGATGTAACTGTAAAATGCAAATTAGATAGTGAAATAAAATAGAGGAGCAAATGCACAAGGTCTCACAAAAATCCTTTAATTTAAATAAAACTTTACATAGACAATCCAAAAAAGTGAGATAAACATTGAAAGAATCTACAGATGAAACTATTTCACAAATTCTCGATATGAATGTTATATAAATTAATATTGCTTCTAATTAATTATAAAATAACAATAGTTTCAACAAAGAATCTTTAGCATTCTGAGCAACAAAAAGGTTTAAAGAAATGCTTAAGACTGAATTTACATTAATAACTACCTTTGCTCAAGGAACATTTTATGTTGAAATTGGACTACATAAAAGTAATAATTTTATCAGATTTAAAAAAAAAAAACACATACACGACTTCTGTGGTCATCACAGGTATAGGTAGCTGCACAACCTGACTATCACACTCTCACATTGAGTGTCGCTTACACAATGTACAGCTGAGTGTCTCATCTTTTTTTGTAGGCACCTCACTACAAATGTTCATGAAAACTTGGCAGCTTGTGGAGGAGGTCCCAAGAACCCTCCAGCCTGTTTGGTGGCGGCACGGGAGGGGGCGAGCCCCAACATCTTCTGGATGTTCTGAAAGAAAGGTATTCAGTGGTAAAAGTTAGGGCATTACATAAAACAACTGAATTGAACAGTGTTAAAGTTTAAACTCTTCCCTCAAAACTGCTATTACCTTATTACAGCTTGGACTTTGCCCCAATCACTCACAGAAATAGTGAAGAAATAAAAGATAAACATTACCTGTCGAATCGACATGGTGCACAGGATGTAGAGGAAGATGAAGGAACAGTCGGTATAATCTTCACCAAGGAGGTTACGGTGTGAGAGACCTTGGATGTATGACAATGGGACGAATGGAAGTTTGGCCACAACACGACCATCAAAGCTAGAATGAAAAAAACAAAAACAAAAAACAAAAAAACAGACAGAATCTCTTTAAAAACACATAAATGAAAACCACTATTAGCCCAAGATATTATTAAACATATAACAAAGTGCCTCTGTGATAATGCAATGAATGGGTCTACCTACATGGAATTGAACATGCCCATCAAAGCAGTGAAGCAAAAGCCAATGGCAAACATCGATTTCATCCGGACCTGCAATTAAATTATCTTTTAATACAATGCCATTAAAAAAACTTCTATAAAAACTACAATTTACATTTACATTCATGGCGAAAGAGTAACCTCTGACTTAATGCATGACGTATTGATGAACACGGAAACGCAGAGGATAGAGCGAAACAAAACACCGTTCATGAATTAGAAGTCTAAAACGATCATTTTTAAAGAGAAATGTCTGAGGATTTTGACATAAGAGAAGAGTTGAGTGAACGTGAGCTTGAGTTTGGTGCCGAGCCCTATTTGTTTGTACCGCGAGAAATGTCCAAACTTACACTACTCCTACATGGTGTCAGAGGTTACTCTTTTGGTTAAATCATCTGCTCATTTGGGTAAATCGGCACATACGGCCGTCAGCCAACAGCTAGTTATTATAGTTTATAAAGTTTTATATATGGATATTTTTAATACAAAAACCCATCGCTTCACTTCATAAGGTCTTTATTAACCCCTCGGAGCCGTGTGGAGTACTTTTATGATGGATGGATGTACTTTTTGGGCTTCAAAATCCAAGTTACTATTCCCTCCCATTATCTAGAATGGAAGAGCCAGGATATAATTTAATATCATTTTGATTTTGTTCATCTGAAAGAATATTGTCATATACACCTAGGATGGCTCGAGGCTGAGTAAATCATTGGATAATATTTTATATAATTACAATTTTGAATTATATGATATAAATGTGAGAATTGGAATAGAAAATATATTAGAATACCATAGACAGGTCTCTGTTATTGTTCTTGAGTTTCTCCTCTTGTCTCTCTGTTGAAGACAACATTATTGTTATTCCATTTATGTTTCATTGAGGACCGATGATCATGTTGCATAATATTTTACTTTGTGCAAACTATTCATAATATTTATTATTATATATTTATAATTTTGTTTTATAATAGTTATAATAATTTTAATTATCTTACCAATTTTTTTCTTCTGTTGACGCCCAGCAGATTCTGTAATTGTCTCCTTCTTTTTCTCCACTAAGACATGATGCACAATTTTTTAACAATGATCGCTTAATACTTTAAAAACATGCAAAGGACACATGCTTCATTCACATAACTTACGTTTTTTACTTTGCTTTTCAACCTCAGCCTTCAGTCTCTTGTATTTGTCTGTGCGGTACACCAGAACCCATGTTATTCCTGTAGAAACAGAGCGAGGCAAACTGTTATCCAGCACTACTAGAGCTAAAGCATTTGCCCTGTATTTGCTGAGCGTAGGACATTAGACCCTCGCTAACAGCTTTCTGACATGTCAACCGAACATGTTTACATACCTTCGGCTAATAACGCTGTACAAATAGATATAAACACGATCAGGATCGTATCTGCAAACATTGTGCTCATTTTGGAAAAATATTAGAAGACTGATAATAACAATACTACTAAATACTTTGGTTCAGCCACAACCTCTACTGTAGCAGCGTCAGCATTACTGTGGTGACATCATCAATGTGCGCCCGGCTTCCTCGTGGGTGCTGAACGTGATTGAGCTACGAATTCATGTCCCCACATCTCCTACTACTGGCAATGGGACAGAATGACGAATGGATAGTAGTATCAAGCAAGAACATTCAACGTTTTTTATAGTTTAAGAACGTGTTTTTTAATTATTATTTTTAAGATTGTCTCGCAATGTAAACCGCTAAATGCAATGTATTATTTATGATGGTTAGTGGGGGTTTTCTTTTGTATTTCTTCTTTAGTCACTGTGGCAGCAGTGGAGTCATTCAAGGTTCCTCAGCAGGACCTGAAGTGGGACAATCACATTGATTCCATTGTGAAGAAAGCCCAGCAGAGGTTGTACTTTCTTTGCCAGCTGAGGAAGTTCGATGTGCCACAGACACTGCTGACGCAGTTCTACTCAGCCATCAATGAATCTGTCCTCTGCACTTCAATAACTGGTTTGGCTCAGCAACAAAATCAGACATCAGAAGACTACAGAGGACAGTTTGGACTATAGAGGATTATTGGTGCTCCCCTGCCCACCCTCCAAGAATTGTATGCATCCAGAGTGAGAAAAAGGGCTCAGAAAATCTCTCATATCCAAGTCACCATCTATTTGAACATCTTTTGCCATCTGGTTGGCGCTGCAGAGCCGAGTACCAGAACAGCCGGGTAGTTTCTTCCCTCAGGCAATCTACCTCATGTTTCGATAAATATGTAAAATACCACTTACATTTTTATGACAATACCCTACATCTTCTCCATTCCCTGTTAATTCTATTAAATAGCACACCTACATACGAATTTGTCTATTTGGTTTATATATATATATATATATATATATATATATATATATATATATACATATGTATGTGTGTATATATATATATATATATCTTATTTACGTCTATTTTTTATTTAACCATCTGTGTACCGTTGTTGTCTCTGTGTACTGGAAACTTTGTCTCCAAAACAAATTCTTTGTGTGCAAACATACTATAAAGCTCTTTTTTATCGTTATTCTTTTATTAATTCATTTTATTAACTATTTATTTAACAATTAACCATTTAACAATGGTTTCTCCCAAGGTTTTTTTTTTTTCTTCATTTTGTTGGAGTTTTGGTTCCTTGCCGCTGTTGCCTTTGGCTTGCTTAAGTTGGGGACACTTGCTTGATATTCAGCAGTGTTTTTGATATGCCTGCATTGGCACCGTTGTATGTGAACTGAGCTGAGCCGGACGATTACATCACTGTTTTCTGCAGTGCTGATATACATAAATTCACTCGACTAATAACTATTGATCTTTGCAAAGGAATGAATCAATAATATATAGAATAAGCTGGACAATGACACATTTTCTTTGGGAGCTGCTGTGCAGCCAAAAATTATTTGCCAATTATTAATGTAAAGCTTCTTCTTCTTCGAAAGAGATTTCTTTATTGTAATATTTTTATTTATTATCAGTATTATTTATTTGATTATTTTATGTTTCTACTATTATTCATTTATTTAGTTTATTATTATTTTCTCTACATAGGCTTTAATCAAATGTTCAATTGTTCTAAATAATTTTCTGTTTTTCAATTGCTTTGAATGCTTTGGCAATATAAAATGTATGTTTTTGTCATGCCAATAAAGCTATCTGAATTAAATTGAATTGAATTGAGAGAGAGAGAAAGAATACATTTCACTGGAATAACAAACATTTAGACAAGATATCTGTCTGTCTGTCTGTCCCCACACTATTAGAATGTAACGCTGATGTTTTCAAACTTGTCATACTTTCTTACAATCTGGATATCTACAGATTCCAACTAATGTAATCCCACACCGACACAAACGGTCCCAAGGAAAAGGTTAGACACAATTGAGAGGAAGAGGGAGGAGGAGCCGCTGCTCGCCGTGGTAAAAGCAGCTCATAGTCTCAGTGTGCGCACTGACAGCATGGCAGGAGACAGCGACAGCAAGTTGGACAATCAAGCCGAAAATGAGCATGTTGTCAGGCAACCTTTCCTCATCGGGGTAGCCGGCGGCACTGCCAGCGGCAAGGTTGGCATTCTGCTTTACCTTTACCTGCATATTATCAGATATTAGTTATCGTTTGTGTTTGTGTTTGTCAGAGACGAGCGCATACTGACCGCGTGGCTCATTGTCACGGTATCATCAGTGTGAACATTTATTTTATTCCCCGAGATTTTTTGACATGTCCAATGTAAAACGGACATATAGAGTTTTAGCATTTAAGGAGTGATTCTATTTATTTATTTTAAATCAAGTTTAAACATTTAGATGACAGAAATAACTAATAAATGATGATAGTATTTTAAACTGTTTACACGTACAGTGTGAATACATGGAGTACTCCGGTACATTATATCCCTTAAAAACAAAGATATTGATCATAGACGGCTCCCACACAGTCGCCATACATACACCATGGCGATGGTGGACGCACCAACTTATTAATAAGCATTTAATCATTATTATCCTCATCTGAAATGTTCAAGAGCCAGTTTAATTCATTTGCGAGAAGTAAAGGGATTGTTGTGTCGAAGCAAATTACCACGTCAATCTTTTGTTGTTAGGAAACACCATGAAACTTGCGCCGGCTAAATCACCTCAGTCCCTCTGACATTCCATCATATTCAGTGAAATCCCATCCGCTGTCGAACACTAATTACAGCTTCACTTTACAACGTGTTTTGAGGAAAGTCTAACTTTGCGGCTGTATGTGAATGAAGCATTGTCCGCTAGGATAACAGTTATGATACGAGCACAAAGAACCGTCTTTGTTTTAAGGGCTAATGGAGTGTGATATCAGAGAATGACTTAATAGTTCCAGTATAAGTACGTGTGTGCGTGTGTGTTTGGGGTTAAACATAAATAACTACCGAAATTGGACGATAAAGAGGAGTAATCGCGGAGCTTTTGATGGTAAACGTTATTGGGGTCAGTGGCACGGCGAATGTGTCATATCTTACCTCATTTACGTGCGTAAAGGGTGCGTGCGTGCGTGCGTGCGCACGCAGTGACGCGTCAAGACGTCTACTTCAACGAAGCGTTTGTTTTCGTTATAATTGTTAACATTGTATAAATGTTTTTGTTTTAGTTATAATTTAAATATTTATATATCATATTTCCCATAGCGTTGTTTGTGTAGGGAAAAAATATGAGTAAAAAATATAAGAGGTAAAAAAAAAATGCTACAAAAAAGTTGTTATAATGCCATATACCCTAAAACCACACAGAGACAGACACACACAGAGAGGGAGAGCAATGTACGTAACTGTTGCAATTCATTTTTGAATGACATGAGTTATACATTAGTTTGACTTTTTGTTGTTATTTGTTTCATGTTTTGGAGATTTATGTTTAGTAGCCCATTTATTTATAGCTTTAATTTAGTGTTATGTTTGAGCAAGATATTGTATTGTGTATGTGTGGGTAACAGTTTTATGTTATTATTGGCTATAGTTCCTGGAAAGGCCAATTATGATGGTCTTCATGTGACCTTACATTGCATTTTTTTTTTTTTGCAGTGTATCATGTTCACTCTGTTTAGTCCTAATGTGTCTGTGTTCATAACTTGTCTGTTCCTTTGTTCCGTTTGCTTATCTTGTTTGCTTATGTTGTGACTGCTACATCTCCCAGCTGTCAGGTGTGCAGGTTTCTCTCTACCACACACTGCATGGGAGAATGTGTTGTCTATTTTCTCAGTGAAAATGCTTTGACTAAATCCCTGAAGCATGTATGTTATCATTCCTGTGGCCATGTAGACACTTAATGTTTTGTCCATTGCTAATATGTTATGCTCTCAGAGTGCCCTCTGTTTAAGGACACCAGTTTGTTTACATCCTGGAACTGCTCTACCAAAGCAGGTAATTGACGGAAACAAGTGCTGCCTTTCTATGTTTAATGCAGCCATTTCTTTGAATTGAGAGCATACATCACGACCCAGCAGGTGCACTTTAGGTATAGCATTCACATTACATTTCTAAACGGCAGCTTAGCTGGTTGGGTACAAAATTCTTGGGAATTAAAGTTGTGATAGTCTTTTCTTCCCTATTGGTGTGACGTATATTTGATTAAAACAACTTATTGAACAAGATAACAATGTAGGGCAGGACTTAATTTTGTGCTTCGTGAAATCAGAAGAGGAGATGTCGCTGAAAGAGGCCATTGAACATGTGGGCAGGATTAGAAGCTACTTTGGCTTTAAGTTCATAGATCATAGAGCTGTATCATCAAATGTCAAAGATATGTTTGAGCTCTTTTTTTTCCAAGACTTTAAAAGTGGGAAAATGGCATACATGTACACGTAGCATACACTGATTGCGGAGTGAATAAATTGATACGTCCCACTAATTGATAAATTAACTAAAATGAACTTAAGACGAGCAATTAATTTGTTTGCGCTATTTATTAATCATTATTAACATTATTTAATAAAAATACAACGGTTCATTGTTAGTTCATGTCAGGTCCGGTCAATTAAGTAATGATAACGGATACATCTTTTAATTTTAGTAATGTATTAGTAAATATATGTTGAAATGAATATGAATCAATCAATAAAATAATTGAAAAATTATTCTAAAACATTAATTAGTCTTAGTCAACTAATGTTAACAAATGGAGTGTTATTGTAAAGTGTTACCAGTAAATAATCAAATTACTGCTTTACTGTTCATTGTTCAACATGCTGGTGTAAACTAAGATTGCACCACTATATTTAAATATGTGGTTGAGTGTCACTGTCATTGTAGTTTAAGGACCCAGCATGAAGTTGAAACTTGTGCTATATATATATATATATATATATATATATATATATGTATGTGTGTGTGTATATGTATGTATGTTTTCTTGACGATTGTAAGTTATTGTCTTGTGAGGCAAGTAGAATTCTCACAAAACTATGCAATATTTTGAGCTATGATTATTTTGTGTGCGAGTGACAAAAGTCCCCATTATTTCAATAACTCTTAAGTCAGAAATGCTTTGTGTTTTGAAAGACATGAATGCCTTGAAGCAGACCATGGCTGTTTTTGTTTAACATATACTTGGTGTATATGTGTAGCTTCTTATACAGGGCTGGGACAGCTTGAAGTGTTTGTAGATTATGCTTTAAATGGATTGAGGGACTGGCAGGCAGCATTGCAGCTGGTGAGGGAAAGCTTTGCTAGACATTTTAGCGCATAGGTTAGATACAGCAGGGTTTTATCAGACTCCGCAGGATTCAGTTGGGTATGCCTGCACTGCTGTCTGCCTCTTTATTGGCGTGTGGTTGATTCTTTACATGATCGAATGATTTGAACTCATTGAATGCGGTTTTGAGTGTTCTAGAGATCGACCAATATTGACTTATTACCGACAAGACTGTTAATGTGACTGATAACTGGTATACAGAATCAGTGTGTGTGTGTGTGAATATATATATATATATATATATATATAAAAACATGCATAACAAAACACACTTCTTTTGGGGTTTGAAAGAGTGCAAGTTCGTGATGTAACAAAATTGATACCTGATTATGAAGAAATGCTTAAATATTGAAAAGATATCAGTAAATCCAATTATCGGTTAATCACTAAGTTATACATTCCAGTCTTTCATAATAGTAGCTTGTTAATAATCTGTTCTACGTCATACGTCGACTGTCTTTGTGACAGTAAGTTTATTCATTTTTGCAGAGTGTATGAACCCTTTCTGAATTAAGGTTGAGCTAAAGTATTAATTTCTCATCAAAAGTCAGCAATCTGAAAAAGTACACCATGTACCTTGTACATTTTCATGCTGTTTCTTTCTCTTTTGTGCTGGGCTCATCAGGGTGTCTCCTTCCTCCATATCATGTCATATATCAAATGACTGTGTTTGTAAGTAGACTGCCTTTGTAATATAGATCAGTTCTAGACATTGTCAAGGTGCAGAGGGGTGCAGAAATATTTCAGTGACGGTGTGAACAAACATCTGCCTGTGTTTGCATAACTGATCGTGGTTTGTGGTTTTTAGTACAGGGTGTGTATGTGTTAGGTTCTAATCCTTGCTCTTTGTTTCATCTTTTTAATAGGCATGCTTATTATTATTGTATCAGCAAAACAAGGCATTTAGGGATTGACCAAACGGTCCGGTTACATTCTGTTTTGTGTTTTGCCTTGAATAGGGGTGGTGTGATTTTTTTTTTTTTTTTTTTTTTGCTTTTGAATGTAATGACTGAAAGATTTTTAGGGATATTTGTATTTAATGTCAAAATGCCACTAACAATAATGTGTATGTTTAACTAGTCGCATGAAAGGGAAGATGCATTGGTCTTAGATTACCTATTATAATGTGTATATATACTGGTGAAACTGCTCTAGAACAAAAAATGTAGGGCGGGGCTGAATTTTATCTGTCAGGAATTGATTGGCTCGTTGTGGTTTGTAATTGCTGGGTTGCCCCGCCCCTGAGCCAGCAAACACATGACCATAGAGATGTCACCGCAGGGGGGCAGGGGAGGTTATTTTGATTAAAGATTATCAGCACATGAATAAAGAAAAAAATAAGATGTGTGCGGATAAATAATTTATAATAAATATCGCAATATTACATAAAAATAAGAATGGCAAATTTTGATTTCATGGTGACTTCAAGTACTGTTCAACATAACACGGTATCAGTTCTTAGTTCATACGTGGTTTGTCTTGATGAAATTAATGATGTGCGGTTCAGTAAGCGAGTCAGATTAACTGATTTGTCGCAAAGCAAAAAATTTTCACGGTCTGGGGATCCACATAAATTACTCACTTTACCTTGAGTTTTTGTAAGAATTTTTATTGAAGGTTACTCACTGAAACTTAAACACTGAAACAGAGCATATATGTGCTGAACAACAATCCTGTCTTAATTTTTTTTTTTTAGTCATCAGTTTGTGGGAAGATCATGGAGCTCCTTGGCCAGAATAAGATCGACCATCATCAGAGGCAGGTGGCCATCCTCAGTCAGGACAGTTTCTACAGAGTACTGACCCCAGAACAAAAGGCCAAGGCTCTAAAAGGACAATTTAACTTTGACCACCCAGGTAAAAGAGCTTGAAAAGCTCATGTCTACATTGATATAATTTTTTTTTACCTGATTTATGGTTGTTCATGTGTGCTTTTTGTATTGCCAAATACCGCAGCCTATTGCAGCGTGTTATTGTGAGCAGAATACAGCTCAGACCATGTCCACTGATGCAGTCTGTATATTTTGGCAGCTGTGTGTGTGTGACTGTCTGCCTGACTCAGCCACCCTCATACACACATTCTGCAGCAGCACAAGTTCTTTATCACCTTTTTGCTTGTTCTAGATTTTCCACCTCTTGTGGATCAGGAAACCTTATAACAAATTCTGTGCTTTCTCACTGACCCTCTTTTACTCTGTCTCACAGATGCGTTTGATAATGAGTTGATAGTCAAAACCCTATGCGATATCATGGAGGGAAGAACGGTCCAAATTCCAGTCTATGACTTTGTTACCCATTCAAGGTCAGTTCAGACCACATTTGAAGAACAGTTTAGATGGCTTAAAGGGATAGTTCACTCAAAAATAATGAGTAAATTCATCATTACTACAAACCCATATGCCTTTGGTTAAACTTCGAAACACAAAAAGCCTAAAGTCAACTATGTTTTTAATCTGCCTGCATTGACACCATTGTGTGCAAACTGAATTGAGCTGGATGATTACATCACTGTTTTCTCCAGCGCTGATATACAGATAAATGAACTAAATTAATAACTATTGATTTTTACAACAGAATGAATCAATACTAAATTTATTTAAGCTGGACAATGACACCGTTTTCTTTAAGAGCTGCTGTGCAGCCAAAAATTATTTGCCAATTATTACTGTAAAGGTGAAATTAAATCTGTTCATCATTATAAAACATTTTTTTTTCAAGACTTGGAATAAACCGCTCGATTTGTATGTATTTGTTCTGCTTTTATAACCTGTCGTTTTTGTTACCTGGACTTTTAATAGAAGGATAGAAACCTCTCATGTTTCATTAAAAATATCATAATTTGTGCTTCGAAGATTGCTACAGGTGCTACAGGTTTGGAACAACATGAGGGAGAGCAAATGTCAGAAGTGAACTAACCCTTTAACTTATTATTGTATTCTATGTGATATGTGATATTTCTGGATTTATGTGAGTTTCAAACCACACATGAAAGCAGTGTGTAAGAAGCATGAATTAATTTTGGTATGCATATTGAGTGGTTACAGGAAAGTAACAGTTTCAATGCTAAGTACTATTGATTTGCTCACACACTGCTTGAGCGTGCAGTGAGAAACCTTATCTTGATGTGTTACATAATCTGTTTGTTCAGGTATTTCCTGCATCCTGATACACTTTTGTTTTCCTTACACATATGCAGGAAAGAAGAGACAGTTGCTGTTTATCCAGCAGATGTGGTTTTATTTGAAGGCATTCTTATGTTTTATGCGCAAGAAATCCGAGATCTGTTTCAGATGAAGCTGTTTGTGGATACGGATGCAGATACACGTCTGTCACGTAGAGGTGTGTGTGGGTTTCATCAAGATCAGTGCATCTCCATAAATAATCAATATGGTAGTGATAGGGCAGTGAATTTCAGTGCAATTAGATAAATTTTTGCTCTTTCTTATCTCTTTCCCCTCTGTACATAGTCCTGAGAGACATCAGTGAGAGAGGCCGTGACCTAGAGCAAGTGCTAAACCAATACATAACATTTGTTAAGCCTGCCTTCGAGGAGTTCTGTCTGCCAGTGAGTTTTACACTCTTCTACCATATATGCTGACCTACTATTTGAAATTAGTCATTTTTATTTATTTTATGTCTTAGTTGATGATTGTGTGTGTGTGTGTGTGTTATAAAAGTTATATATGGTAACAGGGTTTTTTTTATGTATGTATATGTATGCATGTAAAAAAGTTTGCTCTATGAGCTTTCTTTTTTTGGAAAGAAATGAATACTTTTATTCAGCAAGGATGCATTAAAATGATAAAAGATGACAGTAAAGACATTAATAATGTTACAAAAGATTATATTTAAAATAAATGCTGTACTTTTTAACTTTCTGTTCATCAAAGAATCCTTGAAAAAATTGTACTGTTTTCAACATTGTTTTTCAAAAATAATATAACAGTATAATAATAATCGAATGATAATAAGTGAGCAACAGAGGACGTAATTACATTTTTAAAATGTATTCAAATAGAAAAGTTATTTTAAATTGTAATAATATTTCACATATTACCGTTTTGTATTTTTAATCAAATAAATGTAGCCTTGGTGAGTATAAAAGACTTCAGCTCCGAGAGAACTTCTGGCATTCGGTCAAGAGGAAGCAGGTGGTGAAATATTTTCCCAGTGGAATGTTGTTGTTGATTGTCATATTGAATTTTTTTTCTTCATTTGTTTTTCCCTCAGACAAAAAAGTATGCTGATGTGATCATTCCAAGGGGAGCTGATAATCTGGGTGAGATTTTGAATGTGTTTGTCATTTGTCATTTTACCATGGAGGAGAAGAGACACAAATATTTGGAAATGTAAATGTTTTGGAACGGTTTATCATATACATGTATTGTTTTAAAAATAGGAATGTTTGAGGGTGCCAATCAAGGCTGCAATTCCAGTTTTGTTAGCTCCAGAGTTCCAAAACACAACAATGTTGTCACAAACATTGTTTAATAAACAATGACTTGTAAAATAAATTTACATGGTTTGTTTCCATCACCTTACTTCTCTCTCTCTCTTTCTCTCTAGTTGCTATAAATTTGATAGTGCAGCACATTCAGGATATTCTGAATGGTGGCTTGACCAAACGCTTGAATGGATACCTCAATGGCCACAACACGCCACGTAAACGGCATCCCTCAGAGTCCAGCAGCAGGCCGCATTGACCAGCCCTCTATTAGGACATCAGGGAATCCAAGAGAGAATGAATGTTTGAAGAATGGATGCAAGAGAAAAGGATTGCTTGTGCATTTTGTTAATTAGCTTACACTGTATAAGACAAAAAAGTTTCACGAAGAATTTCAAAGACTGCCTTTTATTTCATTCTACTTCCTCCTTTGTTTTTGTTTTTTGGACTGGCTACACTTGATGTTTTACGAGTTTGATAGATGAATAGAGCTTCTAGTTATGTGATTGTTAAAGGTCAAAATGGCTATTTCTTCACTATTTATTTAAGCATTTTTGTTTTAGATTTTGTACCTCTTTAAGGGCAGGTTTGTTGAATTGACTCCACGCTAGTGAGGATTGAATATAATTTAAAAATATTGTTTTCTTTGTTGATCCTTTTTCCTATCAGAAAGGTCTACATTTGTAAATGTATTTAAAGAATCTTTTATGATTTTGCATCACTGGAAAATCTTTTTCAGGCCAAAAACGGTTAATGTTTTAAAATTCCTTTTGTTTCTTCTTAGTTGTCTGTACATTTTTAGTATTCTGGCATTATTGATATGATGTCCCTCTAAGATCAGTGTTTCTTTCTAAACATTTATTCCACCATTTCACTTGAACAATTCAGGCAGTGTTGCTAAGTCACAACAGGCCTCTCAGGGTGTAGTTACTACAAATGAAAACAATAACTCACTTTAGTCCTAAAAGGAAAGAGAAATAACCGTTTTAACACAGTTAAAACAGAGACCAAACCCCTAACCTAGAAAGGGCAGTAATCAGGCTAACTAGGCAAGACTAAATTTGCTTAATTGTGTTGTACATTTTTCATACTTGGTTCTGAATTACAATTTGAAGCACTGTTGAGTGCTACAGACTCAATCCTGGCACCTCTCGAATATTTGCAGAGATGCCAACTGATCCTCATGTACTTTAAAACCCCTGTGGTTGATTGTGCAGCGTGGCTTTGGAGTGTTAGCATGAATAGTGATCAACTTGTCAATAGATTTATGTTCATATACTATGCTATGCACTGTATCCTTGACTCTAATATTGCAATTTGACACTCAGTTTATGATTCTCTTTAATTAGACTCGTGAGAGACATTTATACAATTGGAGATCCTTACTTGAAAGGAATTCTCTTCATCCTTTGCCATTTTTTTTTTTTTTTAATTTCTTCATGTTTTTAAACTAATCTAACTGCTATTTAACCTGTGTTGTGACTACATAGATGCCCAGGCTACCCTTTATATTTACACCATGATGCCACTTTGGTCAGTCTTTTATAAACCAAAGAGTTTTGTGTTTTTCAACATGTTTCACAATTCAAGTGGTTTAATTTTCATACGCAATAGATATTTTTCCCTGTAGCTCAGTTTTCCCAAAGGTACAGGAAAGCCATTTCAAGGCACTCTGAAATCTTGCAGGGATGTGAACCTGAACAATTCAACCTTTAAACCCATATATCTTCCCTTTGATCTTGAAATCTTTCTCTTAAAATTGTCTACATACCGTTCTTATTCAACATCCTTTTTAATATTTAATTTATTTTTTCACATTGCTGCTATATACAGGGTGACTCATCTACAGTCTTATGTAGAAAATTCTAAATGATCCATTATTGAATGATGTGAATATTAATTTGATTGAATACGATCGTTCCACTTTGTCGTCATTTAAACATCAGGTTATTGCATTTAATCAGGTTTGTCGTAATTTATATCTGGGCCAGAGGCAAAGAGCTCATTTTGCGAATTGAATACTTATTTAGTTGTCAAAGACGTTTTCACCTCTGAGTGATGACAAATCTTTTGTTGATGTCTGGTCCTTGGTCTCATTTAGGTATTAAATGCGTGATTCAATCAGAATAGTCATAAATTAATTTGAAATTTCTTACCAGATGCTTCTCAAGAACCAGTTTGAAACCTCTGCAGCAAATTTTGTGCCATCATAACATTTTTGCACGTGAAATTACAGACTGTTTCTTTTTTTTTACATTATCAAAATATTGTAAATATTACTTTTCTAAACAACACTTCGTTACTCAAACATCCAGGCTGTTGAATAGAGATATTAATACCTCTCATCAGGTTTTTGATATATTAGCACAGATTTAAACACCAGCTTTTAAAAATGCAGTACACCTTACAAACAATTATTTTCACACAACATTCAGTTCATCCCTAAATAAAATCACGATTTCATCTCGTTATCATTTGACCAACTTGCACACCCTGTGTGTAATCCTACTTGACTGAAAATGATGCAAATACAACATTGTTTTTACTGAACTTTGTGGGATTCCAAAGATTTAAGTTGTTATTGTTTAGTGTGCAATCAATTAGTTGGCTCCCACACTACTGTCTGTGATTATAGCAAATACTGCTTTTACCAGAATATTTGACCTATTTATGTTGACATTAAAGAAATCCTAGTCTGGAACAGATTGTCTTGTTGCGAAGAGGAGTGACTTTCGAAGGGATTTCAAAAAAGAAAAAGGAAAAAAAAGGTGTTTTGCATGATGTACCATAAGACTATATGTTCAATTATTGATGCCTTTAAGTTTTGGTGCTTGCAAAAAGGGTGCAAAATGCAAAGAAAGCCAAAACCATACTAAAGCTGGAAAAGACTGCATGCTTTTGTTGTTGGACCAAATAGAAGTACAGTGGCAAGGCTTTAAAACGGCATTTCTGTGACATTGCAATGAGTATTAATAACATTTTATCTTGAAAAGCTGGAGATTTGCTTTTTTTTCCTTTATAAGTGTCTCTGTGGTTTAATAAATCCAACTGTATCATCATGTAAATGTGTAAACAATCACAGAAAGTTGTATAGCAAAGTGGTTGACAGCAATGCTGAATAAAAACATTTTTGTACTCATGTTCATTGCCTCACTTGAACACATGAGTGCTGTAGTCACATTTGCTTGCATCAGAAAAAAAGTCTTTAAAGAGTAAATCCCTCTCTTTTAAGAACTTTATTGCAAGCTGGACAGAATTACACAATGGCTTAGATTAGAACAAAGATAACGCGAAAGAATACAGAAACACTAACAGGTTCATGGGGGTCATGTTGTACTTGTGGTCAACCGAATTAGGCCCGTTTCAGCGTCATTATTATGCGACTGGTGCGCGACGTCACACCGCGACCTGCAGTACGCATGCGATTCCTTATTGGTCGTTGAAGCTAAAGCGATTCATTGAAGGAAAGGTGTCCGTGCAGTAATCTGGATATATAAATCCCCTTACTTAAAAACTGCACAGTTATGTCCACGAGTGATTTTTATTTGAGGTACTATGTGGGCCATAAAGGTAAATTCGGCCACGAATTTCTGGAATTTGAGTTCAGACCGGACGGTAAGCGAGGCGCCAACTTTAGCTTGCTAATATGCTAACAGCCTTTCTTTTGAAATATGTGTTTGCTTTCGTACTAGGCGTAAAACGTTTTTCAGCTGTTTAAACTTTTGTCACTTGTTCATTTATATTTATTAATGGCACATTAAGGGGTTTATTTGTGTAGAAAAAAAAACAAATTAACATGTTAAAAAAACATTAAAGAATGACCAGTCTGATAGCTTGAGCTTAAGTTTTTTAATTTGCTAAATAATGTTTCTGGTGAGAAATTGTTATTTTTGTGATAGAATATTTGAAAGTGACTTTGAAAAAAGTGGCTTTCATAATAATAATGAACATCGTTTTGTTTTCATTCAGGCAAGCTGAGATATGCAAACAACAGTAACTACAAGAACGACGTCATGATCCGAAAAGAGGTAAAGTCAACTGTTTGATGACGTATTATGCAATATTGGGTCATTTGCAGCAAAAGTAGGCTGTGTAATTTATGAGATTTTTCTCTCTTTCAGGCTTATGTTCATAAAAGTGTGATGGAAGAGTTGAAGAGAATCATTGACGACAGTGAGATCACAAAAGAAGACGATGCCTTGTGGCCGCCTCCAGACAGGGTCGGCCGACAGGTTTGTAGAAACATATTATGCTATTTACTCTTGCTCTGGTCACCATGTGAGATGTAACACTCGGCACCCTAATTCCACTTCTTTGTGCTTCATAGGAACTGGAGATTGTCATCGGTGATGAACACATTTCGTTCACAACCTCCAAAATTGGATCTTTAATTGACGTCAACCAGTCCAAGTAAGTATATTTCATGGATGGATTCTTTAGTTCAGAAACGGTCTCCCCTTGCTCTCTTTACTAGACTGCATTTTACTGTCTTAATCCACAAACGATTTGTTTGAATGCTGTTCTATTGTGCTTCATTTTTTTAGTATTGTCATGCAATCTATTGCTTTCCCTTTTCTATTCTCAAGCAATGCCCCACTCTGTAGTTTCACTGTTTATAATGTATATTACAAGAGAGTAATGTTTACAATCTTGCTCTTCAGGGATCCAGAAGGACTCAGAGTCTTCTACTACCTGGTCCAGGACCTCAAATGCCTTGTATTCAGTCTCATCGGCCTCCACTTCAAAATCAAACCCATCTAACTACCTAGTTGCTTTTATTCTGGATGAAAGTCATATTTTAGTTTTATTGTTTGAGCTATTTTCAACATTTGTATATTGCTTGGTTTTGCTGTTTTTTTTTTTTTTAAATAAAAACATTTGTCCAACTGTTGATGCGCTTCATATTTCTTAAACGTACAAAAGATCTTTTCTACACTTTAATGGTGATATCAGTGTAACTAAGCTTCAAAAATGAAGATATACTGCGTCTCATTTCGAAGGCTTTGTCCTTCGGTCACATAATGAACACCGCATATGTTGAGGTGGTCTCGTTTAAAAAAAAAAATAACTGTTGATGGCAATGTAAGAAAGAAATTACAGTATTTTACACCACAAGGAATAAAAGTCAATTTTATTATGGTTACTTTTCTTAAATAAGACATCCTTGATACGACCTCTGGAGGTGGTGAGTCCCAAGATGACAAAGCTGAATTTTCAGCATCATTTCTTTAGTGTCATGTGATCCTTCAGAAACCATTTTAATATGCGGATTTGATGCTCAGGAATCATATATGATCAAATTAGTGTGGAAAACAGCTGTACTGCTTAATATTTTTTTACTTCACAATTCTTTGAATTAAAGTTAACTAGAGCAGCATTTATTTCAAATAAAAAGTCTTTGCCACTTAAGATCAATTTAATGTATCCTTGCCAAGTAAAATATTTCTTTACAAAAACATCCTACTGACCCCAAACCATTGAAAGCTAGTGTATGTGATGCACATAAACACAAATGTGGCTGAACTATTTCATTCTGCATGTTTTTTTTTTATTAAGCTTTGTTACAATATGTACAATCACAGTATTCATTATTTTCCATGTTCTTACATCTTATAAGGCACAGGACAGGTCTTTTAGATATTTGTATGTTACAATGATTCTGCATTTGGTGAAAAATGAAAAAAAAATAATTAAGGCAGAATTTTGCAGTCCAAGAAAATAAAGATGATATAGAGTCAGATTACATTAATTAAAGATAACAATTGAAAATGGGGGAAATGCATTGCAAATATTTCAAAAATAATAGATTTTAGGACAAATCTGCCCATACCCCATAAACAGTAATCAGTTTTCCCTCTGGATCAATCTCTCTAGCATGAGTTTAATATCAAGCAGTCACATTTGTCTGTCCACACAGGACAAACCTATTAGTTCTACCTTAAACCTACAGAGTAATATGGAGTCCTTATCTAATAAAAGTAAAACATATGCATTACTTTCAGACTACTCCATATGCCAAGTGCAAGAACTTCAAAATATTAAGTGCGCTTTCAATGAATGGGTTTTCCATCAAGGACTGTAAAAATGTCTTCCAAGGACTTGTGAACACACTTAAGGAACTCATGAACATTTCTGGCAGGGTAGCTGGACACGTTGCATCCGATCCACTCATCATGGACGCCATAGCCCACTCCGAAACCATCAGGCACCACAGGAGCAAACCCGCCCAGACTGACCGCAGGGCTGGTGAGAGTACTGGTGGACAGAATGTTGTGGTTTATGGCGGCATATGCTGGATCCTGGTACAGACTGGGCAGTGCCATTCCTTTCGAATTAGCCAGGTAGCGCATGGCAAAAAGATGGCGATCAAACCCTTGACCTAGATGAAAATACGCAAAGAAATAAACAATGACAATGATAAAATAGCTTGGAGTGAACCAAAGATATTTTTTTTTCTGTGGAATACAAAATAAGATATTTTGAAAAATATCCTTTTTTGTTCATACAATGGAAGTCAATGGGGTCTAATATTGTTTTGAATCACAATAACTTTCATTGTATGGACAAAAATATCTTCTTTTGCGTGCCAGAAAAGAGTCAGATAGATTTGGAATGACAAGAAGGTGAGTAAATGATAACAGAATACTTCATTTGATCCCTTTACCTGGCTCAATACTGGTTCAAATAAACATGTCTTGCTAAGAAAAACATCAGTTTTGTTTCCTAAAATCACAAGACACCACATGAATATGATTGACAGGTTGTAAAAGTGCTGCCCTCACCCATGGCCGCCTCTTTAGTGAGTTGCCCGTGGTATTTGGAGCATTCACTCAACAGCCCCTGTAACTGCTCCACTGTGTGCTGTCCGGGCTGCTGGACGAAGGCCTCGGCACAGCGCTTTGTGTGGATGCTAGCGGGACGGATGGTTTCTGTGCGACCGTGTTTAAAGGCAGCGGTGCTACAGGACTCGTATGTGGCGACAGTCTGGCCATACTGCCGTAGGAAGCCCATCTGGAAAGCAAGCTGGGAGATGGCATCCGGGCTCAGCTTCTTCTTCTTAAGCTGCTCCTTTCCACCTTTCTTGAACTCCATGGCGTCGATCGTGAGCTTTGACACAGCGGCGTGGAAGTTCTCTTTGGCTTTTGTGATTCCAGCTTTTAACTCTTCATCAAGGTTGAACACTAATCGGCGCACTGCAGAGGCAGAGTCCACGGATGCAGGCTGGGAGCCAGGGCCAACCAGAGGCTGCTCCGTGGTGTCCTTGAAGATTTCATTCTGGAAGCGGAGAACGGCCACGCCATCACCCCAAGAGTGCTCAAAATTGATGGCCGCCTGTCCATCCTTAGCCAAGATGATACTGAAGGACTTGTCGTACCAGCGGTTGCAGCCGTCTCCATGAAGCATGTTGTGAGAGATGTGAATATGGTCTCTCATCACCTCCTCATCCAGGCAGAGGCAAAACAAAGCGGTGTCTACTAACTGCAGGGCTTTGGCATTTCCAGCATCCAGCAGTTTTTGTCTTAAGCCTGCCCAAGTGTCTCTATTTTCACTGGTTAGAACACCCAATGGGAATGAAGGAGCTTCTGTGGGGTCTGTCAGGATGTATTTCAGGTGAGCATGAACCTCAGCAGGCTTTATCAGGTTGCCGTCTCGATCCAGCACATCAAACACATACAGGTTGCCTCGTCTTATTACGAGCAAGTGGCTGCCCTTGTCATCTGTGAGGAGCTCATCACGCTTGTACTTGGGTATACGTGTTGAGTTGAAGAGGCGGAAGTACTGGGACATATCTAGAGGATAGGCATTCACCATGTAGGCTCCAAACCATGAGATGGAGGGGGGCACCCATCGGATCAGCCTCTTGAAACTATCTGTGTCACTTTTGGCGGGGTTAAGGTGAAACACCTCCGGCTCGAGCAAACCAGCACGAAGGGTCTTCATGAATCGGACAGCTGAGCACACCATGTTGGTGGCCCGCACAAGCTGGTCGTTGTACTCGGGTTTGGGGTCAGGGTTAAAGGACATGAAAGGGTTAAAGTTGAGCACAACAGACTCCCGTGCTGACAAGTACATGTCAAACCATGGAGCTTAAAAAGGCAAAAAGGGGAAATTCATTGATGAGATTACAATTAAAACAAAATTCAATTGTTATTTTGTGATAGATATACATATATATATATCCCACCTGATATATAGCTTGTGTGTTTGCTGTTCTTGTCTAAGACCACAAGTTCCTCATGTAACTGCTTGCCTGGACCGCTCTGGAAATCACGTGCTACTTTCTCTGTATTACTATTGGATTTCAAGAGAACAGAAATATATCAAATCTCAAGCTAATTCCGTTATTAAATGAATAAATTGATATAATTACCCTTAGCTTATTACCTGTACTGTTCATCATTCAGCAAGGGTCTCTGAGCTGCCAAATATCTCCGTATAGTATCCTCCAATTTTGGGACTGGTAACCTGAAAAATCATGTCAAATGTATATATTTTGGGAAATATTCATTTAACGTTTTATGTACTTGTTGGTTTTGTATAATACTGTATTTTGTAATGTACTACTTGAATCTTTTGTATTGTTTTATAATGTGTTTCATGTACTTTTGTATGAATTTTGTGAGATCTTTTACTTGGTTTAATTATTTACACTACTCTTATTTAAAGACTAGTTTTAACAATGCTTTGTGTATGCGTTCTACCATTCAAAAGTTTGGAGACTGTACGATTTTTTTGTAAGAAAAATTAATTCAGAGCGGATGGATTAAATTAATCAAAGTAAGGACTTTTGCACAGTACAAAAGATTTCAAATCTGTTCTTAGGAACTTCAAAGTATCCAGTTTTGCAAAAAATATTAAGCGAGTATATTAATAATATTCAGCTTTGCCATCACAGGATTTACATTTGAAAATATAGTAGAATAATAATTTAATTCTTTTAAATCGCTTCTTAAAACTCACCTTTTCTCTTTGGCCTTTGAAACCTGAAATTGACATTTTATCTACTAATTCTACTGTGTCTTATGTTTTATGTCATTTTTAATTTCTACTGTGTGTTTTTATGTTTTTATATTCTTCTGTACAGCACTTTGGCCCACTTCGGTGGTTTTAAAGTGCTTTATAAATAAAGTTTGATTGATTGATTAAAAATACATACATTTTAAGTTACAAATATATTTCGCAAAACTACTGTTTTAGTGTATTTTTTAATAAAATAATTGCATCCTTGGAGAGTGTAAGAGACTTCTTTCAAAAAACAATTAAATATATAACAGAGCCCAAACTTTTGAACGGTAGTGTATAAAGCATCACAAGCTCAAAAGAAATTCCCTTCAAGAACATTTCTTTCAATTATATTTAATTCAATATTAACAAATACAATTCAACCTTTACAATGTTACTCGGACCCATGTTGAGGGAACGAAATTTGAGACGGGGGGGGGGATTTTTACGTGTAACACCGTGTCCCCATCCCCTTGCGGTGCAAGCGTAGACTTTGCACTTTCACCTACATTCTCTAATATGACCTAAAACTGTCGTAGATAGAGGTTTTTTTTTAAAAAAACTAAAATGCGATTCCATATCAAAGACACAATACCAAAGCACAGCGTCACAGAAATTACTTCTGTGATGGGGGTTACATGTCCTATGTGTTATTTTATGTCATTTTCCTACCTTGGTAAACTCTTCTGGTAGTGCATGGTCGGGACGACACTTTTGTGCAAATATTCAATCCCAGCTCCATCCTTACTACTGTATTTACGTTGAGTGCTCGTCAAAACTGACAGGCCAGGGCTATTCCTTAACAGGTTGAATTTAGTCAGTGCTGAATTATATTGCGTAGAGAGCAACCCTGCCATCATACAACCTGTAATTTAATGAATTAAGAATTGTGTGCTTTTCTAATATCTCTAAACCTTCTTGCAAGCTGCCAACCCTCTGAATGAATGCAGGCTATCTGACAGATCCTGTCGCTCTCGGTAAGGCTAACGGTAATTAGCTGCCTGAGCTCACTTAACGTTTCTATTTAGGAAAATATTTAAACAAACTAAAAAAAAAAATCGGCTTTGTTAAGATAATTTGATACCGGCTTCACACCAAAAATCTTCTATTTTAATATTTAACTCATTACTTCCGCCTTACCGACCGTGACACATTTCATAATAAAAGTCCCAGTGCGTGTAAAAATACACAAAAATATATGTATAAGCTGATAAGCTGCGCATCTAATGATTACGTTTTATTTTTTTATAATTAAAACTGTCTCACCAAAAATAGTAAGAGTAAAACATTAGAGATTTTGCCAGAAATAATTTATAACTTATATTTAAATAAAGTAAATTTAAAACCCATCCTCCAAAAATATTCTTAGTTCATATATTTCGAGTATTTATTATATTCCTTCCATGTATTTTAACACATTTCAAGGCACTCGGACTATCAAAGCGAGACCTCAAGCCCCGCCTTTTCTTTCTGATTGGTTCAGCCACAGATGCGCAGTAAGATGATTGGTCGTCGGGTTCCTTTGGGACGCTGTAATCATGAACGACTGACAGCATCAATGGGAATCAGCCATCAACCACATCAGGCGCATTGCCAGCATCATCTGGACCGATTGTGGTGTAAGAAGCGCGACATAATTCTCCATATTTAGATTAGAACCTAGGCGAAAATGATACAGCTTTATTCTAAATTAAAATTGGACTATGTAATATAAGAGAATGTATGCAAAACTGAAATTTTAGACACCCACAGACGTATTCCTATTGCGGTTCATCGCTGTCTTAGTTGATAGTGGGGGTGAAGTGCTGATCCTCCTCCTCCGATGTCGCGCTCTGTAACGAATTGTACGTTTCAGCTATTATCATTCCCATTAGAGGATACACAACCTGACGTCGATTTTACAAATAGGTTGCATCTCATTCAACAGACCGTGCATGCTTTTTGAATTGCGGTGTAAGGGTATTTGACATCTTGCCGAGGTAAGATTATTTGGATATTGCATGAGGACACGGCATAAAACATCTGGGTATCATAACAGACATATTCAGAATATCAACAAGAAGGTTTTTTTCCCCTTCCTTGTGAGAATATATTTCTATAATGGAAATATAAAATAATTATGTCTATTTCTAAAAGCTGTTGCAATCTTCACATGTAGGTGCATGGGATTCAGTATTAACCCTGATATTAATTTTACAAACTGACCTCAATTCAGCCTTGATCTTAGCTTTACCTTTGAGCTTACTCACAGTATCTGTCACTGCTCATACCAAAACCCCTGACATTACTGATTTTCTTATTTATGAAAATCAAATTGCGTTATTATTTTCTCAGAGTCAAAGCAATGGCAGCTCTAAGCAGACAGGACTTCTTCCACGGACTGGGATCCGGTTGTTTGCTTCCGACTGTCCAGCAGGGTCTAGAACAAGTATGGCAGCTGTTACTCATCTGCCTAGTATGTAGGCTGCTGTGGAGATTGGGTAAGAGGGTTTACACAACACAGAACATGTACAGTAATCTTAAAGGAATAGTTCCTTTGAAATGAAAATTATTTATTCTCCCTCATGTCGTTCCAAACATGCATGACTTTCACTCCTCCTTGCAAAGCGAATAGTGGTGGCCAGATGTTTTCGAGCACCAAAAAGGACAGAAATTTTATAAAAGCTCTATAAAAGTTGGTAATGTACAATGTACCATATCTCAAGTCTTTTGAAGCCATATGACAGCTTTGTCTTGCTTTGACAGCTGCGATCCCATTCACTTTCATAGTGTGATAAAACACTGATGCTATAAATAACATCTTTTGTGTTCCATGGAAAAAAGAATGTTTCAAAATACACAACAGTGAATAACAGTGAGTTGTCATATTTGTACGAACTTATCCTAAAGTACAACTAAAAACATGTAATTAAATTATATTATGTTAAAAATGAAATTTTCTCTCAGGTCTGCCCTTTTTCTTGAAACACCTGAGTACGGTGGCAGGTGGTTTTTACACTCTCTACCTGTTCTTCGAGCTACACATGGTTTGGGTGGTGCTTCTCAGCCTCCTCTGCTACCTCATCCTCTTCCTGTGTCGTCATTCGAGCAGCCGCGGACCCTTCCTTTCCATCACTATCCTCATCTATCTTCTTCTGGGGTATGTCCTCCTCTCACACTCTTCTGTTTCTTCAATTTTACGGAACACAGTATGTACAACATAGTCGATGTGTACTATATATTTGATTATAGTTGAAAAAGTTAAGATGAGGGAATGAGTAATTAGGCTGAAGGATTTGAACACTATAAATACTGAGATAAATATATAAACAAATTTAATTGGGTATAGTGTTTTTTTTATACTACCATTCAAAAGTTTGGGGTCTTTTTTAATGTTTTTGAAGGATGTCTCTTATGCAAAAACGTTCTGTAATATTGTTATTAATTTAAAATAACTGTTTTCTATTTTAATATAATTTAAAATGTCATTTATTCCTGTGACGGCAAAGATAAATTTTACAGCATTATTACTCCAGTCTTCAGCATCAGAAATCATTCTAATATACTGATTTGGTGTTCAAGAAACATTTCTTATCATTGTGTTTCAGAGAGTTGCATATGATGGATACAACAACCTGGCATAAAATGAGAGGTCAGTCTTTTATGTTGTTCTAACAACAGTGACCATTAGATGAAGATGGTAGATGTTTACTGTACTGAATTTTGGTTACATTTCAATTGAAATCATTGTTGTGGTCATCCAGGTTCCCAGATGGTAGTGGCCATGAAGGCGATTTCTCTTGCCTTTGACTTGGACAAAGGCATAGTGGAGAAAGTTCCCTCTCCAGTGGAGTTCATGGGCTACATTTACTTTGTTGGGACCGTCATCTTTGGGCCTTGGATCAGTTTCAATAGCTACATGGATGCGGTAGAGAGTCGAAAACTTGTGAGTCTCAAATTTGCCAGCTTTCGTTCTAATGCAATTCAGAATGAATTAAAGATGTATAAGAGCGTTTCCACCTGCACTTTAGAGCATCTATCTGATCTTTTCCACAGAGTGTCTCCTGGTTTATGAAGTCAGTCTTCAGCTGTGTGAAGAGCCAGATCTGTCTGGCCATTTCCAACTGTATTGCACCCTATCTCTTTCCCTATTTCATCCCAGTCTTTGGAAACAAGCTGCTTCGCAAGTGAGTATAAATTTGAGCTGAGGAAAATTGTATAGTTTATTCAGTGAGTAATAAGGTGTAAAATATAGATGGACTCTTTTAATATCAAATAAATTAGTGTTAATTGTTATGTTGCTATCTGATGGTTTAATGTTTGACTGATCTGTTATCATATTTTTTCCTCAGTAAGAAGCGAAAGATGAGGTAATGTCCTACTTTTTTATATTTTGAACATGAGGAATAAAGACATTTTAATATAAGCATGTAAACGTGAGCTAAATTTGCTTTGGAATAGAGAATTAGCAAATTCTGAGAATTTAGAGAATGTAGAGAATTCTGAATTCTGTCCATTAATAAAATAGCCATTTTGGACTGTGTTTAATAATGCATTTCATTTCATCTTTCAATGCAGAGGCACTATTAAAAGGTAAGAAATGCACAAGCCTTTAATGTCTCTGCGGTTTTCTCTGATCTGTGATAACCTTCAGCTTTGTGGTTCTCCTCACCAGGTGGCTACAGGCCTATGAGAACACCTTGTCCTTCCATTTCAGTAATTACTTTGTAAGTTACCTTGGTGAGACGACAACCACACTGGCAGGTGCTGGTTTCACAGAGGAGAAGGACAATCTTAAGTGGTTTGTATAAATTATACACATCCACATACTACCAGTCAGTTGCATAAATAAAACGGGGACCATAGCAAAAATGTCACTGAAAGTGACAAACATGCCCCATGAGAAATTCCTCCTTTTTCATATTCAGGGTAATCTAATCTAAATAGTCTTGATGTAATAGTATGTATGGAAGAAATAGTATGTAGTTTAGTATGGTTTGAGGGGCTTTCAAGGCACTGATGAGTTACACTGGCCTTAAGATAACTATACTTAGTGTCTTATTTTGTTTAATTTTATTCAAAAAATAAATTATAAAGGGCAAATATTGTTAATAAATTATTATTACATTCAAGCAGGGTAGGCAATTTCGGTGACTATCAATAGAGTGCTGCAGGAATGACAAGGTATTTTCCCGTTTTGATCTACGACATAAAATACCACAGTAATACCCCAGTCAGGATTGCTGTTACATGTCTTGGAAAAAGGCTAACAAATGGCTAAATGGGACTGCTGAGGCTGTCAGGGACATTAACCGCCATCACGCCAAACAAGTACACTTATCTACACACTAGTCAGCTTTTACAGCCTCATTGTGTTTATAATCGCCCTCTTGCAAACTATTCTAACTCAAACTTTCAAGTACGCTCTCCAAAGCCACAACTCCTCCAAAAAACATGAACGCGTACAGCAAGAGCAGAGACTGCAAAGTGTCACGAGAGACGGCGTCTCAAAGCACATAACATTACAATAATAGTGAACGTAAACAACTTACAGAGCTCTGAATTGTACCACCTGACTGCTTGCAGATTCATTTCGGTGTTGATAATGTTGCCATAGAAACGCATAAATCCAAGGACGTGAACAGCTTTGAGTATGAACTTCACTTAATTGAATGACATCACTTAATTATGGTAATTACTGCATGGCGTGAATGCGGCAAAGCCTGTTGTTTTGGTTCAGGAAGAACTGTAAAAGGCAGCAGCTGTTTGTTTGTTTGTTGCGCTCGGTAACTGTCTGTCTACAACTCTGCATAGCTTTATCAAACGCGCTGATGACGTGTGATGTCTGCGCGAGCAGGGTGTGCGGAGGTATGAAAATACACGTTGATAGGCATGTAGGGCATCGTATCATTGCATTTGGACAGAATGAATGGACAAAACATTTTTGGTACTGAGACTTCCCGGCCTTGGAGTTTGGAGATGGTATATCACTGCCAGTGCAGGCGACAGTGAGTAACCACAGAAGATATTTATAGATTTTTTAATATTTAGACCACATCTATTATTAATTGCTCTCTGGATATGAAGACAGTATCAACCAGTATAACAAAAAGTGTTTATGAAAAACATTGCCTACCCTAGCTTGTTTATTTCTGACATTGCAATCATTAATATCACTGAAAGTATAAAATTGCCTTTTACTTTTAATTCATCAATATTTCATGCTCTTCCCTTCTTTTTGTCTCTCAGTCTCTCTTTTTGTCATTCCATTTCAGGGACATGACAATAGCAAAGCCGCTTAATGTTGAGTTTCCCAGGTCTATGGTTGAAGTGGTGACTTCCTGGAACCTGCCCATGTCCCGCTGGCTCAACACCTGTACGTGGACCCCCCCCCCCCCCATTTGTTAATAGCTTCTCTAACATTTTTGAATTGGTTCTAATACACTCTGAAATGAATTTAAACGTATATTTGAGCTCCTAAAAGGCTTGAATGAACAGATTGACCGGCTTTTACTTAGAGCAGGCTTTTGTATATTTTCATTACCTCCATTTCTCCTCCTCTTTTAGATGTGTTTAAAAAGGCTCTCAGATATGGGAGCTTCACAGCCATTATCTTGACATATACAGCGAGCACTCTGCTACATGTGAGTGCCTTTTGGCTTATTTTTCATTTGCTATTTTCTTGATTATTTCATTTATATATTTCATTGCATTCTTTCTGAAACGTACAATAAATGCAATACTGTATTTCTGTGCATTTAGGGTCTAAGCTTCCACATTGGGACAGTATTATTAACACTGGGCTTTATAACATATATTGAACACGGTGAGTATCTGTTCAGGTATAGTTAAGAATACACATGTAGACATACAATTGCTCAAGTCACGGTTATTGTAAGTCATTGCAATATGTAATATCATCATAAAATTTTTTAATCAGTTTATATAATGTGTATATATAACATTTTTTAAAGTTGTTTTTTAAAGTTCACACTTTTAGCTTGGATTTTGGTTGTGTGTTTAATGGACTATGCCTTCATTCTATGTTTCAGTGCTTAGGAAAAGATTGTCAGTCATTTTAAATGCGTGTGTCCTCTCCAAGAGATGCCTATCTGACTGCAAACACAGACATAAAAAGGTGCTGGACATGTCATTATGGCTATAGAAGCACTTGTGTATACCTTTTTTTTTTTTTTTTTTTTTTTTTAAAGCCTTAAAAAAAGAGTAATAATTTGAAATGGTAAAATAAACATATTTTAGTAAAACCTTATGTCTTTAAAAATGAAACTTTTTTTATGTTTCCTCTTTTTTTCTCTAGGAATTGTGGGTCTATTTAATTAATGGGACGTTTAGCATGTTAGCAGTGCTACATTTCACATACCTGGGCTCTATTTTTAGCACAGATGAATTGGATTTTGATGAGGTACAAGCCACTTTTACTATAACCATTACTGTCTGAGCAGGTTATTATTCATATTTGATTAAAATCTTTTTCTTTTTTCTGCAGGACGGCATGGCCTGCCACACCATTCAGAAATGGACTCAGCTCAGCTGGACGAGCCACTGGTTGACCTTTGGCCTTTGGGTCCTGTATCGCCTTATTCTATAAACACTTAGACCTACATAGATGAGAAAAGATTGGGAGAGCATAGCAATAACCGTGCTTGGATGTTTTATATGAGCTTACCGTAAAGGAGCCGTGGCCATTCATGACATCACTGTGAACTCTGGATGAGTGTGACTGCAGACCAGAGTCCTCAAATCCAGGAAAAACTGCTGTATGTTTAATATTGATTCACTCCGCTGGTTTGACATGACCAGAACTCTGCAACTACCAGGATGCTCTGAAGATTTCTAAGCTACCTAAAGTAGAAATAAAAAGCATCAAGACCTTTTTACAAACCACAGAAATCCACAATAATTAATGAATTGATCAAGATTTTGATATGACTAGTAAATCTTGTAGTTGTAGTAGGTTTTGCTTGATGGTTTAGAACAATAATCTTTTAGTGTGAAAAGAATATAAATATTTGCATTGATTGTTTCAGAAGCTCTAAATTCGAACTGCTTGGATCAAGTTTTGTTATTATTATTTAATTATTTACGGCAACAAGAAGCGGGAAAAAGTGTGGACAAAAGTTCAAAGTGTGTTTTGATTTGTGTGTATTTATTTTAATCTTTTAATATTAATATTGCTATTTGGTAGAGAATAGAGTATTGACATCATCAAATCATTGAATTAGATGGATTGTTTTATGGATGGTGTGTTTATATATTAGTGCCAAACAGAACAATAATAATTAATAGCCGATTAATTCAGGTATGTTCTTTAATTTATTGTGTTCGCACATTTATCACAGAACACATTACCCTGTTGTTAATCCCTATACTTTTATTAGTGAATGTTAAATAAAAAGTTACATAAATTACATGGATTATTTTTTACTGTATCATGTATGTTTGACCTCAAAAACCACACACAGCACAGACCAGACCTCCAGCACAGGCCATGATCAGACCAGCACAGGCCAGACCAGAGAAATATGTTAATTCCTGGGCAAGACATCATCGCACTGCAAATGACCCTCAGTCACGTCAATGTAAATCTGTAAATATAACAAAAAATAGTAAATCTGTTTGGAACGTACTGTAAAAAAAATGCATAATAGATAAATGTAAATAAAATAAAAACGCCAGATTGTAAATGTAGTTTTAAATGTATATATTCCTAATTAACAAAAAAACAATGACTTGTAAATTGATATAAATGTATATGAATTGATATATACCTAATAAACCAAATAAACAATGACTTCTGATGTTTTTGCCTTTAATTATTTTTTTCTCTGGGGGGGGTGTAGTAAACCACTTTTTTTTTTAGGACTACACCACTGGTTTGACCGCCAGTCCACGCTTTATAATAAAACTTGACATTTTCTTCCCCCTAGTTGAAATGTATTCTTACAGTAGGGGGCAGCAGCGGTCAAGCGTTTGGACAGCGCAACCTTGCGACAAGAAACTGAAGTAAAGCACACTACAAATGGGACAACATGGCGATGTCCTCGGGCATGGCATTCTTTTGCCGTTTAACTGGCAGGTCTCTGGGGACCGCACTCGGTCACGGCCGTGGGAAAACCCTCACAGCCCGGAGATGGTATATCACTGCCAGCGCAAGCAACAGTGAGTAACCTCATGCTCTCCACGCTCCTCAATGCGAAGTCCTGTCAAACCCGTAGGTCAGAGGAATTAATATCATACGTCTGGCTATACATTTCCTTTTTATTAATTATTATCGCCGGAGGCTGTCACTCAATGGCGTGAAATGCATTACACATGCCTGTTCTGTTGCATAAACTGTAAAAGAACTGCATCAAAAGGTTTCTGTTGTAAACCAAATGCAATTGTCACGTGTCTCGGCGGAGCTGCCAGTAGATTGGCACGAGCTAAGAATAAATGCTCGTGATAGTAATGCGATATTAAGGCGGGTCAGTGTGAATAACCGTGCAAATGTTTCCTCCGTGTGATGCGGCCACATCATTATCACCGTGATCTCGAGAAACTGACATCGGGAACATTATGTTCTTTCATAACAATATTTGTAAGAGTCGTCGTTTTTTTTTATCCTTTCCCAGTTTGCTGTGCTTACCAGTTACCATGAGACCTGCAAAATACTATTTGCTACTATTTGTAGCAGGGATTATTAATTAATGTTATCAGCTTCATACAATTATAAGCTTTTTTTTAAAATTTCTTTTTCATTTTAAATATTTGTTGACTAATATCAAGTTACTTAACCCTTACAAAAAGTACTACTACTTTGAGGTGTAATACCTGGGTGCTTTAAAATCAAAAACATCTATTCTGGGGTTAGCTGGCCTTGGATGGTTTCTCCCAGTCTGATCAGCTGAATTAGTTATTGGACCACTGAGAGACCAGCTATCTTTTCTTTTTTCTTTTGCCGGTATATAACTTGATACCGAATGATTATTGTACTCCAAGAATACCATGGAATTACAGTGGTAAAAAGACATTTATTTTCACATTATTTTATTATTACACAAAACACTTGCTAACTCATATTATAATATTAGTCCATTCTATATACATTTATATATTTTTTTATACATTACTATATTTTTATATTAAACTATATTGATGTCGCTATAGATTTGCAGTTTAAGCTTGATGAGCGGACCGCCCACAGCAGCTTGGACCTTTTTAAGAAGGACACAGGTGTGATCTATCGAATGCTAGGCATGGACCCCTCCCTCGTGCAGGATACCCCTCTCCGGTTCCGGGACTGGGCTGTGGTTCTCGCCGACACCCACATTGACTCTGGACGGCACTACTGGGAGGTCACGGTTAAAAGGTCCCATGAATTCCGTGTGGGAGTGGCAGAGGTGTTGACGTCACGTGACGAATGTGTCGGCACGAATTCCAGTTCCTGGGTGTTTGCGTTTGTTCAGAGGAAGTGGTTTGCCATGACCACCGGTAAGCAGGTCCCGGTGCCGTTGGTGGTGAAACCTGATCGGGTCGGGCTCTTGCTGGACTACGAGGCGGGACGGCTCAGTCTGGTGGACACCGAGAAAGCTGAAGTGGTCTATACGATAAGAACGCAGTTCCGCTCGCCCATCTGTCCTGCGTTTGCACTCTGGGATGGGGAGTTACTCACACACTCTGGACTGGAGATTCCACCAGGGCTTCAGTGACTCTTGTTCATTCACACATGGATGCTACATGCCTCTTAATGGATAGAGAAGAGGAAGAAGGGGCCTTATGAATAGACATTCAGTGGGAACACAGCCGTTTTTTGTTTTTTTTTACTGCCATTAAACCAGATTTGTCTGCTCAGCTGGTGAAAACCCTCAAACTCTACTGTTTGTGATACAATGCTTATGAACTTATGAATCCGTATATGCACATATGAATACTTGATATCCTTAGTCATTTTTCTTATTTTGCGTCTGTGCTCCGTCTAGTACAGTGTCGAGAGCGTTTTCAATAAAAAGACACCCTTCACCAGTGTTATTCTTTATTTAGTCTATACTTTCTTGTGTCATTTGATCTGATTCTTTCCATTTCACATTTTTCATTTGGAGCAATAGCAAACACAATTTTTTCCATAACCTCCAGTTTTGTATCCAGCAATAAAGTGTATCTACATACCAACTTTTAAATACCATTCATTTCTTGTTTAATGTGCACTAGATCCACAGAGAGTTCAGTTACAGTTTTTGTGCCTTACATCAAAACATTAAATTACATTAAATACCTTACAAAAATGTCTATTAACAAACATACAAAATTCAAAAAATCTTAAGAATAGTACAAATATACAAATACCTGCTCAAAATGTTTAGCTGAAGATTATTAATAACTTAAATGACATGGTAACTGGGCTACAGTTCACATTATGAAGAGTGCTGGCTAACCTCTTAAGGCAATATCATGCAATGACATTTCACGTATGGTTATTTCATAAATAAACTACTTTTTAATATGCATGCATGTCTGTCTTGATTGACAGCTTGCTAAATTTACACTAACCTTGTACCTAGTAACAGGGCCAGCGTCACAAAAATCTTCTCAAGTCAAGAAAGTTCTTAAGATTATTCAGAAGTTCATTTCAGTGCATTTTTTTAAAAAGTTCTTAAGCAAGAGTAGCATTTTTTTTCTTCTAAAAAAATAAAATGTCAGGCGTTTAATATTTTTTGATTGTTTTCTAGCTTGCTCTTGCTTTATACAACAATTTCAAAACTATAAAATAGTGTAACTTAATACAGTGGGTTATACAAATATTGGCACTGATGTTAAATATGAGCAAGACTGGCTGTAAAAATTAGTTTTTGCAATTTCAAAATATTCACAAAAATCTAACCTTTAATTTTTAATTGACATAAAATATAAATGTGGAATAAATGAAATCTTTTTCTCCAAAATATATGTGCCAACATTACTAGCATCCCTACAAATTCTAATAAGCATTAATCTGACTAAAGTATATTCCTATTCATCTATGTTTATAAGTTCACAGTTTTAAGTGATCAGGAACAATTAAATGATGCATGGGCCAAATTACTCATCCATCACTATGGGAAAGACCTGAGTATACAGTAAAGATGTGTGACAATAGGTTGTTGAGCTGCACAGATCATGAAATGGCTATAATAGTTTAATTGATGGAACATTCATTTGGAATACAATCTGGGCAATGATTAAGAAGTCAACTGGAGATGGTCTATGAGATGGACAGTCTCCCTGGAAGAGGACGTGTGTCTATATTGGCCCCATTTGCACTGAATAGGATGGTTTTCGTAGTCAAACAAACTGTAAGGATCAAAGAATTGCAGATGCTAGTTGGATCTTGGTAAAGAAAGAAAGTCTTCAAAAATATGATCAGTCAGACCTCACCTACATAACTACAACTTTTTTGGAAAGGTTGCAAGAAAAAAGCCTTTGGTGACATCAAACGGCAATCTCATGCACCTACAGTTTGCAAGGCATTACTGGAACTTTCAGTGGGACTTAGTTTTATGGTCAAATGAGACCAAAATAAAGAATTTTTGAAAAACAGTAAGAGGTGAATCTGACTTAGACAGAAACGTAGCCATGTAGAAAAGTACCTCATCTCCACTGTAAAGTATGGCAGTGGGGTTCATTTTCTCCCAAAGACCCTGGAAAACTTGTTAGGATAAACAGTATCATAACAGCAGATGTTTAAACTGGGCTGTGGTTGGATCTTCCAGCATGACAATCTTCTAAAGCACTCCCAAAATAAACAGCAGAATAGTTCACTATCCACAGAATGAAGGTTTTGCCATGGACACAGCAGTCCCCTGACCCACATCCCATAAAAAAACCTGTGGGATGAGCTGAAGTCCGCAAGAATAAACCTCTGAATCTGAAGGATCTGAAGAGATTCTGTGTTGAAGAATATTCTCATATGTTCATCAACATATGAAAGTGAAAAGTGAAAGTTGTGACATGTTGTCAAGTATGGTGACCCATACTCAAAATTGGTGCTCTGCATTTAACCCATCCCAAGTGCACACACACACACAGCAGTGAGTAGTGAACACACACCCAGAGCACCCGGGGAGCAATTGGGGGTTAGGTGCCTTGCTCAAGGGCACCTTAGTCATGGTATCAAAGGTGGAGAGAGTGTTGTTTATTCACAATCCCCACCTTCAATTCCTGCCAGCGTGGGAATCAAACCGGCAACCTTCTGATTACAAGCCCAACTCCCTCACCATTAGGCCACGACTACCCGACACATATGCACACAGTATTAAATGAAGGGATGGCAATGATTCTGGAATACATATATATTGTTTTATGATTGAATTTGGCTTTAATTAAAAGATTTTTTGTGAATAGTTTGAATGAAAGACTAATTTTCACAGTCACTTTTGCTCATATTCACCAAGGATGCCAATATTTGTGTCAAGAAATTCTTAAGTTTTGTCTTAAGAATGCTATTATCTTTTTTCCAAATTGTAATCTAGTATTCTGGGAATAAAATAACAAGACTTTTTAATCTGAAGAATATTTTGTGAATCCGGCCCCTGGCCCCTAGTTCCTAAGGCTTCCTTTGAGATAATAAAAATACTTCTGCAGCGAAAAAACTAGGAAGTTTCAGCATTTCTAAATTGGTCCAAGAACAAACCAAACTGTCTTTGAGGAACTGTGCCAGAAATGACCTGGAAGTACCTTGTAGTTTCATAATCCCACAGTAGACTGAATGGAGGTCTGAGAAACTACAGAATGATCTTAAACCATCAATTGAGGCTAGTTGAGGTCTACATGCAGCAAAGCTTTGGTTTGAAGCGCTATCTCTGTAACACCTGCACACACCTGCTCAGTCCATACACAGGCTTTGTCACAAATCTCACACCCTGAAGTCACGTGGTAAGTTCTCACTCATATTAAACCCTCCAGCGTCTCCATGCTCTTCAGCTCCTCTGCGTCAATGACGGAATTGGGACAGGTGTCAGCGCTGAGCTCCTCTGGCATTAGTGTGTGTGTGTAAATGCTCTGGTACTCCTGCAGTACCTTCACCACCGCGTTGTGCCCAAACTGCATAGCGTCGTCAAGAGGTGTGTTCCCCCATCTGAAGAACAGATAGGCATGCATTTTAAATCAATGAAACAAAAACAGAGAAGAAAAAGTGCACAGGAGGGGGATTTTGGCGTACCTGTCCTTTGCATTGGGGTTAACTTTGCAGGTATCTGTTAAAAACCTGACCACATCTAAGTGCCCTGAAATAAGAGTTTTGGAGACCTATTAATAAATGCATAAATTCATCAATTTCACAATTCAAACTTTAGGAGTCAATGGTAGTAATGAATTAAATCATGAATTAAGCATCAGAACGATGCCAAGAGACAACAATGCACAGAAAATCATTTATTTTTACCTCCATCATGACATCAAATCATGAGGCACATGAGACAAAATAAGCAATTTAAGCATTACTGTATTTTACATCATGTATTCACTCATTCAATATTTATCAACCACATATGAATGTGATTTGGATTGGGACTGTAAAAATTTCATGCATTTGTTGCAGGTCAGTCTAGAAATGACTAAATCAAAAAGTCTCTTCTGCTCACTAAGGCAGCATTTAGTTGGTCAAGACACATTAAAATCAGTAATATTGTTGAAGATTACAATTTAAAATAACTGTTTTCTGTTTTAATGTTTATTATTTTAAAATAATGTATTCCCATGATGACAAAGCTAAATTTTCAGCATCATTACTGCTCACTTCAGTGTCACATGATCCTTCAGAAATCATTCTAATATGCAGATTTGGTGCTCAAGACATTTCTTATTATTATCAATGTAGCGGTTAATATTTTTGTGGACATTTATTGTGATAAATATTATTTCAGGATTCATTAACGAATATAAAGTTCAAAAGAACAGCATTTATTTAAAGTAGAACTCCTTTTTAACAATATTAATGTCTTTACCATCACTTCTGACTCAATTTAATGCATCCTCGCATTAAAAAAAAAAAAAACTTTTGAAAGGTAGTGATAATGTTTTTTAGCCCGTCTGAAAAGGCCTTATTACCTTCTGCCGAAGCCACATGTAGGGCAGTACGGCTGTCATAGTCAGTCAATTCCATATTGACTGCAGAGAGAGCAATTCTGAAACAAATTAACATCTTATTGTTGCCTATGACCATTCCCATGAAAATGTTTGAATGTTTTTTATTAATTGCATTAAAAAAGAAAGAGATATTTACCTCCTGAGAGCTGAAACATCACCACTGTATGCAGCAAACATCAGATCCACCACAGACTTGTTCTGAAATATATTAAATATAATCAGTGCTCACAACTATTAACTTTTCTTTGAAAGCACAGTGTGAATGAAATGGCAAATTTGATCTCTGGTCTCACCCTCTCGTGGCCTGTCTGTCTGCGAGGGTCCAACTTCTTCGCAAAGTGTCTCAGATTGTCATAGTTATGGAAGTTAAACTGAGAGACTAGCTCCTAAAAGAGAAACAAGTTAATGGTTTCAGAGAAAAGTAAAGAAATAGAAAGAGCGACAAAAGCTGAGATCGTGAAAAAGTACCTGGCAGAAGTGGATGCCTCGGATGCTATTGCCGACACGGTCAAGAGGCGGAGACCAGCACATTACTCCCATAATATTAGGAACTACGAGCAGCACGGTACCAGACACCCCAGATTTAGCAGGCAAACCCACCTGAGGAAGTGAAACACATAGGGCCGGTTTACACAGAACCCGTTTTTCCATTCTGCTGTTTTTCAATGTAAACACGCACTAGACGGAAGTATCTGACCGTTGCACTTGTGTCTCGCATCCTTTGCAGCATGGCCCGATATAATAACAATGACTTTATTTGAGTAATTAGCTGAGGTTTAAAGTAAATTACTGAAATAGTTTCATCTAGCTGTAAAGTCCACTGAGGAATTCTGAGAGCAATCAGTCGGCTGTGAGTGTGTGACTCACGTGAAAGGCAAACTGGCCGGAGAAGTCGTACATGCCACAGGAGTGCATGAGACTGAGAGTGTTTCGAACGGCCTCGGCACTGAGCACACGCTCGCCTGTGATTGGACAGATCCCTCCATTAGCTAATGTGGCTGCCATGACGCTGCCGGACTCACATGTCACCTCAATAGAGCACAGCTGGAAATGAAAGAAAGACATAACAACATAAAAGAGAAACATTTTGTGGTTTAGTATGAGAAATAATAGCAAGTTCTACTTTTAAACACGATTATGTGTCAGAATGACATTTACCTGAAAGTAGAAGTCAAGGGCTGCCATCATGTCAACTCCACGGGGAAAACACTATAGGTAAAAGAACAGAGCAGCAGGTGAGAAAGCAGGAAAAATCCCATCATTATGCTTATAAAAATGACAGTAACCAAAAAGACACTAACTTTTTTTTCTTTGAGATAATAGCCAATTGCATAGTTCCTGTCACCGGTCTCTTTCTCTGACTGGAAACTTTAAAAAGCAAGAAAATGTTATCATTCACCAATAAACCACTACAAATTAGATAACAACTGTGATTTGATAAAAAAAAGAATTGAGTTATATTAAACACTGACGTTGCATTACTGAACCCAACATATTCTCTGCCAGCCATTCTCTTCAGATAATCCATCATCTGAGCGACAAACAGAAATCAATTTGTATAACAAGTGAGATAAAATTAAAAGCCTAGGATATTTCACATGGTGTTGCAGTGTACTCACAAAGTCAAACTTCTCTGCCTTGTTGGAGCCGGGCTGTGATAGAGACAAAAAAAGAGAAAGTGAGGAAAGAAGACTTCACCAATACCCGTTTGAAAAGAAGTACATTTTACCATACTTAACGCATTTATTATGGAAATAATATTTTATTTACAAAATATTGATCACCAACGTGCGTTCACGCAACAACATTTGCTCTCACGACAACACAACACACATGCGTCGTAGTGCTCTCATGAACGTGCATTGGAGATTAATATTTTGTATTGTAAGTACTTTTGTTGCTTCATAAAACTGAGGTTAAACCGCTGGAGTTGAAAGATAGTTGCATGGGCTGTCAATGGAGGTACAGAAAGCTCTCAGATTTCATTAAAAAGATCCTCATTTGCGTTCAGAAGATGAACGGATGTCTTACGGGTTTGGAACGACATGGGGGTGAGTAATTAATGAAAAAACATTCATTTCTGGGTGAACTAACCCTTGAAATAATGTTCTGTCAAATGTACTGACAAGCATGGTAAACTAAAATATACTTTAATGAAATTTTTATTAGTTGCAGTTTAGTACATTTAAATATTAACATCAAATAACACACTGCAGTTAAAATGTTTAATCAAGTGCATTACATGTGCTTTAGTACAATAGTCAACACATCAAAATAAATGTACTTCTTTAAAGCATGACAAAAGATTATTAAAACAATGATTTAAAAATGTACTTTATAGTCCTTAAATGTTTTAAGAAATAGTCATGAAAGTGCACTCTTTTTAGTTACACTAATGTGGCCATTTATTACATTAATATTCTTTTATTATTTATTATTTTATAATAATAATTATAAGTTATTTTAATTTAATTAATACAGGTACGGTTGCAAGTATACTTAAGCGCACTTCTTTGTGACTAGTGTTGTCAAGCCAATAAAACTCACACTAAAAACACTAATACAAGGCTATCCTGGAAGGCTAATTCGCCCAAAAAGGCCTCACTAATTTGGTTATATGAATAAATTAAGGTCTGTGGTTAACATTACTAGAAAGGACTATGCAATATATTGTTCAACAACATAAATTAGTTATACATCAAATATGAATTTTGAAACTACTATGTGCTTTAAAATATAAGTTGCTAATAAGTTGCTTCATAAAGACTACACAAGTTTTGTGAATCATCAAGAATACTGTATAAAGTCACATTCTTGTGATACAGTAGGTGTAGTCTTATATAGCCGCTTATTTTACTCATTAATATATTTCAAAAACCCATTAGAAATTCCCATAGCTAATGCTAATTCTCTTCAAGACAACAAAAGACACAGTCAGAAAGATGCAAAAGGAAAGAGTCAGATGTGAAACACACAACACATTCAACATTCACACCATTCACTGTAATTCTTTACATTTAGTCAAATGGGCTAAAAATGAACTATGTATAAATAATATTAGTGTCTGTTGGCCAGCAAAAAAATATCTTACAGTCGTTCCAGTCAGTTTGTTTTGGGATTGATCCAAAGATCCCTCCACAAACAGTAATACAGTGCCGTATTTAGACACTTGGTGGCAGTGCGCACAGACATGTGCAGCACAGAAAAATGTGGTATGATATGAGATCATAACTGTCAAATCCTGTAAAAATCCATAAAACTTTATATGATATGTAAATAGATATATAATATATGTTATGCATGTGAAACCAAATTAAACCATAAATAGCATCTTCACTGAAAATACATCTTATTTAAAAAATATTAATAATAATTAAAAAAAAAATATTTTGAAAATTCAGTCATGCACATTTTATTGCACATTTACAGTGAAATGAACTGACAGAACCTGAAGTCTCTAACATGTACTAGGGATAAAGTGCCCACACATATTGGGTTTCATATGTCCTAAGGTGTGACGTTAAGGTGACCAGTTCCATGAGGGAGTCCAGAAGGGACTCCCATGAGCAAAGGTCAGTGTAATGCGATCACAGCTGTTAGATGTCTTCATCTTAAAAAGTACTCCTGTGTGTCTGTGCTCCGTGAGGTTGTGTAACATATTTAAGAGCATAGGTCAAAACAGAAGTGTTTGTGTGGAGTACAGTTTTGTTTTTATATCAGTTAATTTAAATCACTGAACCCTTTTACTCTTTCACTGCAATCATAGAACTGCAAGTAATTTTGTAGAAAATGTGACCCTTTTAAACACGCTGAAAGGCGTATTTCTCAGTACATCTTCTGATTGGCTGCTTAGACACACCTCTTGAGCACTAGCAGCTCTTATTTAGTGATTCGTCATCGGACCACCCGCTACCAACACACACACACACACACACACACCTTGTCAGCTATTTAAAAAAGGAATGGACAGAAACATAATTTTGTCCCAATGAAAGCACTTTGGGTGTCACAGTAATTATTTCCGACAACAATAACACAGAAAACAGCAGTTTAAGCCTAATTTAACGTAACTCTTCAAGATCTGTGTCATTGTAAAGGCTGGGACAAAAATAAAATGAATGAATTAAGGTTGGCTGTAGAAATTTCATTTTGAGTTTATATTTGAGGTATTACTATGGCGAATGTATTTTAACAGTGAAGAAAAAATATACAAAAAATTAGCCTCTTACCTTTATGAGAGAGCTGATTACAATGGCTCCTGCATTCACCATGGGATTATGAGGTTTATCTGGGAAACGCAAGAAAGTACAAATTGTCAAATCACAATGTCAAAGGAGCATCATGTTGATCCATTAAAGATTGCAGATGCAATGTTCCTCAGAGGTGAGGAAATCCATTGATAAGGTTTATACTGAAAGGACATCTGATAACTGACAACTGTTTTACAGCTTCCTCTTGATCCTAGACTTTATGCTGCAATAGAACACAATGAGCCTGTGATATCACTGATTTAGGGTCATGCATTGATTTTGAACCTCTGGAGTTTCGTCCAGGGCAAATAAAAAAAGATTATATTGTCCAAATATTATTTGAGACCACTTTATGTGGCAATATCTTTCAGCTACAAAAAAAGAAATAAGACAGATTGTGATGGTTTCTTACCCTCTTCATCTAAAAAGAGTTTGTTGAATTTGAGGCCACTGGGTTCTTTCCCCACATATTTGTGCACATGTTCAGTGCCAGCCTCATGCACGGCCAGCGCATACTCCAGAGGCTTCACACATGACTGCAGACAAAATGGCATGTTCGTGTCCCCTATAGCATGCCTTTGTAAAGAGGAAGAGATCAAATGAAAGATACAGCGAGAGAGGGAAAAGAAGAGAAAAAAAGACTGTTATTATTATTATTCAAGATTCAGAATTAACCAGAAATTATGTGATGTGAGTGAAATTTGGTTTCACTAGCAATCAAAACTCGATCAGGTGACCGAGAACTTTATTATGAGACACAACAGAACATATTACGTTGGACTGTAAGAACGATAACATGATGAGTTTGATATAAGTGATGTCCATGATTCAAAGACCAAAATTGTTGATAAAAAAAAGACAAAACAAATCATTAAAATAATTGCATAATATTTTAGAAAAATATTGTACAATTATTTTGAAATACAATACCATTCAAAAGTTTGTGGATGATTTTACATTTTACATTTTACGTTTTAGTCATTTAGCAGACGCTTTTATCCAAAGCGACTTACAAGTGAGGAAAACAAACAAGCGATTCTTCATGAATTGGCAAATAACACAGGAAGTGCTCACAATACTTTCTTTTTGAAAGAAAGTTTTTGAAAGTAGTCTTATGCTCACCGAGGCTGCATTCATTTAAACAAAAATATAGAACAAATTGCACTATTGTGAAATATTGCTACCATTTAAAATAACTATTTTAAATTTTAATATATTAAAAAAATTATTTTATTTCTGTGATGGCAAAGCTGAATTTTGAGCAGCATTACACCAGTCTTTTTCCAAAAAATAGAACCTTTTTTTGTTATTAAAAAACAAGCAAAAAAGCCGCAGGTTAAAGTAATGCAATATTACTTTCCATTAAAAGTAACTAGTTAATGCAATTTGTTACTTTTTAAGGGAGTAACACATATTGTAAAGCATTACTTTTAAAAGTAACATGTAACAGTTAAAAGAACTGCTTGTGATGCAAAGCTGAATTTTCAGCATCATTACTCCAATCTCCAGTGTCACATGATCCTTCAGAAATCATTCTAATATGCTGATTTGGTGCTCAAGAAACAATTCTTGTCATAATCAAAGTTGAAAATATTTTATTTTATTTATTTATTTTAGGATTTTTCTTTTAATTATTAATAGAAAGTTCAAAGTCACTTTGATCAATTTAATTTAATGGATCCTTGCTGAATAAATAAAAGAAATTTCTTTAAAAAAAAAAAGAAATTAACCCCAAACTTTGAAGGCAGCGTATTTATGGTCACAAAATTTAGTCAATTCAGCCACAACTGCACATTGTTTGCACAGAAGCTGCAAAAAGTAAACTATGGACCCTAATGTCATCACACAGATGTGAATAAAGAACACAGTTTTATTTTACTTATTTTACCACAGTATATTTTACCTCTGGCCATCCACTGTGCACAGAGAAACTCCCCAGAGGTGAGGACTGAACTTGGCCAACTGTGGGATGTAGTCTGCTACCTGAGCAAACACGCACATGGACAAATAAAAAGATTAGAGGTAAATAAATGTGTTTGTAAAAGACAAGGTGATTCAGAAACAGTGATAAGAAAAATCAATGTCTTACTTTCCCTCCTTGCTGAGACTGTACTTTATAATACAGATGGTTTATGAGGGAGCTAAAGGCCTCAAAGTCTGGAATGATGAACTTCCTTTGGAAGGCTTGAGTCAGGAGAACTATGTTACTGCCAACACATCTAGAAACAGAAACAGACATATGCCCATGTGACACAACTGTGAATTAACGGCCACCTGTGATAATGTGCTAAGAGAACTGTACGTGGCTGAACATGATATTTGATCCATGTTTATTAACATCCACTGAATCGGTTCAAAAGAAACATAAGCTGTGCCTCGGAAGGCTATCAAACACATTATCCCTGCTTAACATAGCTTATAGCTCCACACACGCTAGAGCAAAAAGCATATACACACAATACATACAAATACAACAGGTGGAGTGTTGTATTTATCTCTGTCAGGGAGCAGAAAGTCAGGTGAAGCATTTGTATGTGTATGTGGGCATGATGAATCGACTGGTTATATTTCCAGCCTTCCAAGAACATTGAGCTATCATTCACCCGTAAGGGGCACGAGTGCGTGTATGTATCATAACAGCTGTAGGTTGTAAACTGTAAGTGACGCCATGACATATCTCTAAAAACACGCATAAACACTATTTGCATTGCCGAGTCAATTTTCTACCCACTTTCTGAACAATTCCTGATCCATCATTGCCGTTCCAACAGACTCTTGGAGAGCATGATGGATCTGTCGCATGCAGTCTCTCAAACGGGGGTCAGAGGTCAGCAAGCCTGTGCTTTTCAGTGCCTGAGAAATAAAAAAACATGTATTTTAATATTGGGAAAATTAATTGTCAAAACACAGTTCTGTGAATAATTATTGCTTGAACATTTTAGCACAAAGTTATGCGATGAACTACCAGTTCAGGAATGTAAAATAAGTTATATAGAGACATTTAATGTCAACATGGAACAGGATTCGCTGCGCAACCCATTTGATTTACACTACTGTTATTTAGCAAGTATGAATTAAAATGATTAAAAGTGACAGAAAAGACATTTATAATCTTACAAAGATTTTATTTAAAATAAATTCTGTTCTTTTAAACACTCCATTCATCAAAAGAATCCTGAAAAAATATATAAGGTTTCCAAAAAAATATTAAACAGCGCAACTTTTTTTTCCAACATTGATAATAACGACAAACTTGAGCAACAATTCAGCATATTAGAATAATGTATACTGGAGTAATGCCTGTGGAAAATTCAATTTAGCCCTCAAAAGAATAAACTACATTTTAATGCATATTAAAATAGGAAAGCATTCGTTTAAATTCATACTTTGAAAAACAATAAAAATTCTTACTGACCCCAAACTTTTGATCGGTAGTGTATATGTGAGTGAAACAGGATATTATGAGAAGTGGGGCTTGGTTTGATTAATTAGGAATTTAATGGATTGTAAAAAGTGGTCTCTATATGATAAGTTATTACAATTTGATAAATAATTGTTTTGGAAAAACATGGATGAATCGTTTACAATAAGACCAGGAACACCTATTAATACAGATTAAATACAAAGGCTAAAACATTAAGGTCCTATGGTACTGTGCAACAGTGTTTACATAAGTCAAACGAAAGAGTTCACCATCAGTCATTAGGAACATATTTTCTACAGTCAATGAAATGGCATCTGAGTTGTTAGGCTGCAGCTGGTGGAGATGACCATCATATATAGACAAAACAACCTCATGCAAATAAATTATAGCAGACACTTTAATAGATATCTATTTCTGGGTGGCATGTGCACTGAAGCACACACTCACATGAAGGTGCAGTACTATGTCTGGAAATTTAATGTGTTACCTTGGTTAAAGCAATCCATAATTTGATTGCTACTCCATGTAATATAAACTCAAACATCCAAATATGGATCCACATGTGTTTGGGAATAGGTGTATTTATTATGCGCTTTAATGGAGCCCAGAAACTTGACACAAACATGATGTCTATTTATAGTGCCATTACATAATATCAAAGATTTATGATTACAACTTAGAATTAAAGGGTCTTATTTCAATCGCACTTCACTAAATAGAGACCATGAGGGTACATGATGTTTACAGCATGCATTTTATTCCCTTTCCTTTGACACATAGCCACAGCAGCACATGCTGACTAAGTCACATGCATACTGTCATCAGCACTGTGACTCTAGAGCAACTCACAGCCAGGAAACGTGCCACTGAGAGTTTCTCTTCTCCCTGGGTGATAGTGTAGAACAACAGGTCCTCCAACCCAGCAACCACCTTCTTACTGCTCAAAACACAAGACAATAGAGAAAACTCAGTGTTTTACCAAAAATACATTTCATTTTATAAAGACAGTTAAAAGCAATACTTCAAAGGACTTTATATTTTCTCTACGGCAATACAGCCAGCAGGTATCCTGGTATTTACCTGTACGTCCCTGCGTCCGTCTCTGTGATCACGTGCTGATGGCGCGGATGCTGGCCCGGGGATGCGCTCGTGTGCAACAGCCGAGCAGGTGAATGTCTTCTTTCCAAACTTCCCGCAACTCTCTCCCATTTTCCAGCATTCCTAATGATCAAAACACCAGCTCTAGACGCCAGTAGGGTTTTAACACCATGCATAATCTTTCCAGAAAGTTTTTACTTCTAAACCAGCGACCTATAACAGCTGAATAATAGACTGATTAAACAACGCGTGTCTCTTGTGCTTATGCTTTCTAGTGGATTCCAAGTGCTTGGTCGTCCCACGAGGCATGGGAGTGACTTCTGTTGACAAATTTAGCCGGTAACCGAGGGATCATACGCAGGTGTGGACACGCCCCCTGGCGGGTGTGGCGATGGGGCAAAGAAGGGACAGATCATTGGTGAATGCAGATGGATCAACATTAGAGCTATACAAAGAAGGGCAGACTTACTGAGCTTGGGCATTTTGCAACTTAGAAGTTTATGACACAAAATCAAAAGTAAATATTAATCCCACCGATTACATGTGTGACCAAAATTTACTTTTGAGCTTGAAGGGTTTATGAAGAGTCCTATAAATGATCTATAAAGGTCTTATTCACACAAGTCACACAATGAAAATACATTAAACATTTGTGACTAGCGACGAAACGTTTTGAATGAATGTTTGAATTGAATTAACATTCAGATACTAAAATTGTAGAAATAAATGGGTTGTTATATTACATAGGTCAATAACAATTACGTAAGTCATCCAGATAACTGAAAACTCCTTGTACAAATTTTCTAGGACGAAAAAGTTGCTATCATCGTTAAACTCATACTCATATTTCGTAGGTCTCCATGCCTGACAGTTGTGGCTTATATAATGGACCTCAGTCGGCTCACGTCCATCAAAGAAACTGAGACAACATTCCCGGATGTTTCCATCTCACTATGGCACTCATCATACTACTGACATTCTAGACCTTCTGAGACGTCATTGACCCTTCGCAAACTGTTTGATTGACAGGCGATCTAACCAATCATAACGCCGAATCCGCCATCCTATCCCAAAAGCCGTCAGGGGATCGCCTATAGTAGATTAACGTTGGTTAACTTGAAATATTGTGTGTATTCATGTCTTTCCGCGGTTGAACATTCCTTCTGATGTTCATTCATGTTTATTCGATGCTATAAATGAACTAGTATGAAGAGATGATCGGTTCACGAGCCGCTTGAAGGATCTATCACGACACATTAGGGAGCCGCTATACGGTATTTAGTGTTTAAACTGCTTTAAAAAATTACAGTATTTTAAATATTTCATACGTTGTCAGTGTCCTCTTTGCTCCGCGGTGTATTTTTCACTGCGGGAGAACATGATGTGTGGCGTGAGAGCGCATGAGTTGTCAGGCATAGCAACGGTAACTAAAGGGGGCGGGTCTTTGCGAAGGCTCAAATTCATTTGATTTGGGTGAGCAGGACTCATGACTGTCAACCTTTGGGCCAGAGGTACTATATTTTGACCCCTTTGCTCTTGACAGATATGACAGCGTGTCAGACTGAAGCCCATTAACATAACCTTGCTCATGATTTTTGCACATTTAAGTATTTGAAGTAACTTACGACCACCATTTCATGAGCTCAGCTCATAGCCTGTAAGTGATGCGTATCTGTATGCAATAGATTTGAATTTAATCGGCTTTGGCTTCCTCTGGTGGACATTAGTGTAACCACTAGTTTAACTATTAGTGAAGCCCAATTGACGCACAGGTGTGGTAGCGGATCTTTTACGTATCAAACAGTGTTTATGATGTTTGTGAATTTGCACTTTTAAGTGTATTTAGAGAAGTTGAATTACTCATGACGTCCATCTATCTGACTAGACTAAAACGAGGATTGTGTGGCAGCTGGCAGTGCCTAACTTTGGGTCCAAGAGCGCTGTTAATGTCCCTCTTTTTTTTTGCCTGTAGAGGGCAGACCGCACCAACTCACCTCTATAAACGGACACGGAGAATCAATCGAGTCCAGCACCAACATACTGACCAACCTCACCTTCCCACAGCCAAATGCCAGATCAGACATTATCCTTTCAGTTACACTGTGGGGTTTATTTACGGTCTCAATTTGTTCAGTTTGTTGTAAAACATAAAAATAAGTGAAGTGTTCTTTTTTTAAGTTCTACACTGACAGAATTGCTTGTGTACTCTGATTCAATGCATTCCACAGAGACTGTGTGGGCCATTGTATTGTTGTCTTTGGGGACCGGTCACACGCTTACCAACACACACACATATTCACACTAAAAAAAATATTTTTTTTCTTTTTACCCATGCAATTTGACATTCTCTCCACTCTTTTCCTCTACCAACTCCACTGCAGCTGGTAGATATGGAACTTAGGGCTCCTAACCAGAGCCTGGAGTAAAATTACACCCACTTATCATTGGATCAAACAGCCCTTCCCCTCATATTATATTCTTTCGTGTTGGCACACACACATTCAAACGCAAATGCACGCAAACCCTAACCCATGCCCTACTGATGACCATGCGTCTCTTGGTGGAGAATGTTTTTCATTCCTTCACTGTGTCCATGAATGCTGGCTTTGTCTACCTGCTCCATCTTAAACCCCCCTCTCTCCCCTCCATCTTCCTCCTTTCTGCCTCTCCCAACATTTTCTGATATGTACTGGCCATAACTGCATGTGTGTGAGGAAACTTAAATTCATTTTGCTCCAAGAAAATGAGGAAATTAGGATATCAGTAATTCCAACATCCATTCTGACTGCAAATACTTTAATAATTATTCATTAAGCTCTCATTATTGCTTATCAATTGATTCTGTATCACATTGCAACAAAAATACACACAGTATGGACAGTGTAGCTACTGATCAAAGGTGTGGAAAGAGTAAGATTTTTACGCTTTATTTTAAGATGTCAATATTACAGTTTAATTATACATTTAAGTACTGAGTAATAATAATTAACTGCATGTATTTTATGGTTATGGTGAGGATTTGGTTTAGGGTTAATTGCATGTAATTATGCATAATTTGCAATTGTTACTACAGTAACATGTAACGTGTAACAATGACACTGTAAAATATATATTTTTTAAATTATTTTTAAAGTCTCTTTATTTGATCTAAAATATAGTAAAAACAGTAATATTGTGAAATATTGTTACAATTTAAAGGAACTTTATTATTTTTGAAAATGTTATTCTTGTGATCAGTTTTGGGGGTGACGCATTACAAGTAACGCAAGCTATGTAATCAGATTACTTTTTTCAAGTAACTAGTAAAGTAATGCATTACGTTTAAACCTCTCCTGTTCTCATGTTGAGAGAAGTTGAGAGTAACATGCAGAGGAATTGTGTGCACTGTGTAAATATGATGGATATTCTTTTCAGTATTCTTCAAAATGAATAAAAACTGTGAAATGCAAACTCAGAATATTACGCAAAACTGTAATAATAAAATATGATAAATATCGCATTCTTTATGTATTTAATCTCACTTTATTAACTGTACAGGTATGAATTTGCATTTCTTCAGCCTGAGGCTTATCAGTTTCACTTATCGCTTATATATTTGCCAAAAAATAGGGCCTTTTTTTGTTATTAAAAAAACAAACAAAAAAGCGCAGCCCAGGTGAATGAAGTAACGCAAAAGTAATGCAACTTTACTTTCCATTAAAATTAACTAATTAATGCAATTAGGTACTTTTTAAGGGAGTAACGCATGTCATAACGCATTACTTTTAAAAGTAACTTTCCCCAACACTGCTTGTGATGCAAAGCTGAATTTTCAGCATCATTACTCCAATCTCCAGTGTCACATGATCCTTCAGAAGTCATTCTAATATGCTGATTTGGTGCTTAAGAAAGATGTCTTATTAGTATCATCAATGTTGAAAACAGTTGTTCTGCTTAATATTTTTGTGGAAACCATTTTTTAGGTTCTTTGATAAATAGAAAATTAAAAAGAATATAATTTATTTGAAAGAAGCATTTTACATTTTCTGTAACATAAATATTTTGATCAAATTAATATATGAATAAAAAGTTGAAATAATGCTGAATTTAAGTATTGATTTATTTTAAAAAAACTTTTGTACTGTAGTTTATAGGGTAACACTTTACAATAAGGTTCAATAGTTAACAACATTAGTTAACATGAACTAATAATGAACTGCATTTATGCAGCATTTATTAATCTTTATTAATGTTCATTTCAACATTTACAAATACATTATTAAAATCTTGTAAACAAATGTATTGCTCATGTTTAGTTCATGTTAGTTAATACATGAACTAATGTTTAACTAATGAACGTTATTGTAAAGTATTACCGTTTATAGTTTAATTAAACTTTGTATTCATGGCTAAACAAGGCATTCATTTTTTAATTTTTATTTTATAGCTATGTATGTAAATATATTGATTTACATTTGCACACATGTATTCTTCTTTCGTCATGATTTTATTTTTTATTTGGCTTTGATGATTCTCATTGTTGATCATTTTGTTTTTTCTTCTTCACTTTATGGTGCTGTTGTTGTGTAATGAATCTATTAGTTGTGTCTTGATAAGAATATCCACATACTACCTAGATACTTGGAGAACCTTGATGAGGCTCTTGGACTGCAATGTCCACAAACAGGGTCAGTTTCTCAGGCTAGTTCACAGGACTTAACTCTCACCCTCGAATGTGTACCAGGGAGCTGCTAAGAATGCAGAATCCTGTGGTGAACTGTTTGTTTTGTTTAAGCAATCATTGTGTGTGTGTGCGTGTGTTTGTTCTAAGATCCAGCACTGGTAAACACTATTGGTTCCTCTGAAAGTAGACTGCATGAGTACAGAGCTCCCTGGTATAAAATCACACCTGAGGCAATATTCCAAAAGCCTCAATGATTTAAGATAAGCAAGATTTTCAAACTCCTTGATGCTTAAGATCCCCATATGAACAAGTACAATATAATATAATATAATATAATATAATTGTACTGTGTGAAAAAAACAATGAAAAAATCTGGAAAATAATTAAATCGACTGTATCTATTTTCTACCCACTATTAGAGTACTGTAATTTTTATGCATTAACACTTTTCTTGAAATTTTCTGTGGACCCCCTAGCTCCCCCTTGCGTCCCCCTGGGGGCCCCTGGACCACCATTTAAAAACCCCCGATCAAGAGTTTTGATTAAATCAAATAGTGAAAGCTGGATCAGAGATGAAACCCATTAAGTTTTGGATAAAGTCAAAGGGGAGTTGTTAAACCCAGACAGTGGTGTCCTGGATGAATTAAGCTTATTTGTGGCCTAAATCATTCTATCAACAGGGACTCTTCATTCAGAAAATCCTCTGTCCCAGGACACCAGCCTCTCTGTTTGCCATAGCTTATCTCAGAAGTTATGAGAATAAATAGAAAGCTTTATGAGACCAAACAAAGACAGAACGAATCCTTCCCCCACTTCAGGCCCCCCATGTGCACTGTAATATCAAACAACAGTTTGGTTTCCCACGGCCGCGACAAGCTGGTTATACTAAAGGCCCGTTCAAACCAAAAAAAGATAACTATAAAGGTAACTATAACGGGAACTATATTAGCATCCACACCAAAGCAGGAGAATGGGCTGCAGTTTTGTCTTCTGCTGCTTTAAATGCTTGAGCTCTTTAAAGCAAGATGGATTCTGAACCATATTACCATTATAGTTATCATCATTGGTGTGCCTTATTGGTGAAAAATCACAGAAAATGTTTTCATTTTAATTCATTGTTAGGCAAATACTTTGTCTGGCATTTTAATTAAGGTTTAGTCTCAAGTGACACAAATGTTCACTCATGTGAGGCCATTGGGCATCTTATCTTGGCACATGGATCAGAACATTTTGTAAAATGAATGCTTCAGGGTCTTTATGCCATGTAGTTGATTTTATTCACTTAATTATGCTTCTTTAGCTCTCAAAGAATGGAAGAAAAGCCTGGCGGGTGCTTAATCTTTGGGCATGGATCGGCCTTCTGACACCTGATGCCAATCACGGTCAGTGTTTTGCTGCCGACACGGGATCTCCTGCCAATCGTCATTCCCCACATCATCTGATCCACAGCAACCCAGCCACCCTACACACCCCTGGAGCCTCCCCGTGTTCCTGCCACCGCTCTTCTCTTCTCCTCTCCTCATCCCTCTACCTTTCCGCACCCTCCCTCCATCCACACCCGCGGCTCTCTTCTCCCCCACTGCCCGGTGCTCTCTCACATTCCTCAGGTCTGCACACAGAGCCGCATTGTGTGTGTGTCTTACAGAGCACACAGTCAGGGCTCATTTCGGACACGCACACATCGAACAGGGTGTGTGCACAGTCGCACCGATGAGTACACACACATACACATATCCCTTCATAAAACTAATAGACATGCATTCATGTGCGCACACAGCCACAAACCCACACACTGATTTTCATATGTGCACACTGTACACACACTCATCTACATACACAGGATGTCTCACACAGAGGCCGAGATTCCAGTATCCTTATTCCTTTTTTACTCCTTCATGCTTCACTCTTTCTCTCGCATTTTGCAGTTTGATCTTTTAATCCCTCAAGCATTACAATTCTTCTTTCCTCCTCTGTTCCCACAGTGGGATAGATGATATGGTAGATGTTTTATTGTGATTGAATTGAGGAACAGTTACATAAAGGATCTAAACTGGGGAAGACATAATAAAAATACATCTGTGTTGGAAATTTTTCAAAAAAATAAATCTCAATTTAAAAGCAAGCCACTTTAAATCTTCTAAAGATCAGGATGTCTTCAACAGTGTGTAGAATTTGAGAGAAAAAAGATTATACACGTGAAGAGTGTTATTTTAGTATCATTAATTTACTATTATATTATTTATTCATATTTTAAAGATCTTTTAGATTTAGTTTTCATTTAAATTTTAATTTATGCTTCATTTTTTTTAAATGCTTTTGTCCTTTTTGTTGGTATTATTATTAAGCTTTCGTTTTTTACTATTGTACTTTTTGTCATTTTAGTATTTCAATGCATTTATTTCTAATTTATTTATCCAACTTATTTATTTCAGTTATTTGCCATGGCAACATTTCTAACTTTCATTTTCAGTTTATATATTTTTTCAGCTTTATTACAATTTAGTTTAGATTTAGTCAGGTTATTTGATTTTTAGTTTACACAAATCTACGTTTAAACAAAATGAGATCATGTATGATGTTTCAAAGACTGTGATTAACAGTGATTTGATAGGGACATTTTGCAAGAATATGGAAGAGGCCTATTGTTGGAGATTCCTAACTCCATATATCTAATGCATCAGGTCTATGTGAGCACCCATGGTTCTCATACTCACAGTACTTCGATACATAACATTATCTTGGGTTTTCAGTGGTCATGTGCTGCCTGGTGGGTCAAAATCTTTGAAACAATGGATGTATTTTGGTTCTCCAAGTCTCTTTTCTGAGCAAAGGCCATTCTGATGCACTTTAATACAAAGGCACAGAGAGAAAGCCCAGCCACCACTTGCCAGGAAAGGGCAACGAGGGGAGGGGGGTGGATGGGTTTGGATGGAATTGTTCTTGAGACAGAGGAGTGGTGGAGTTTTTTTCCTCTTCTTTTTCAATGGGGTGGGCTGGGGGGCTGATATGGCTCATATTTCAGCACTCATGGGGGTCGGGGTTGGACTCACTTTTTGGGATAAACTAAGATTCATAAATGCACCAGTGAACATAAAACCGCGGAGCTCTGACTGGCGCGGTGGGTTCTGTCTGTGTGTGCCTGGGCGTCGGATCCTCCCAAACACATCCACATCCACTTTCTCACTCCCCGCGAGCACAGAGCTGCCGCTCCGCCGGTTCTTCGGCGACTTTCACCCCTGAGGACCTGCATGTCTAATCTTTAGACATGTTCAGATTAGTGGATTCACGGACTCTCCTGCTACTTGTAGCAGCGCAATGCGTTTTGCTATCCCTTGTAAGAAGTCAACAAGAAGATGACCGTAAGTTGGAGTTTTTCATATTGAAATTCACAGTAAAAATTGCACGGTGTTGCCATGGTGACCTGAGAGGAAAGTTCGGAATGGATCAGTTCGCGCGTTTCACCTCTGGACTGTGGGATGCCTTTGCTCTTTTTAAAATATAAGACATACACAGTATTGTATTTTAAATATAAATCTGCATATATTCAAAGTCTGAACGCAGTTTATACTGCAAACACGCGCATTGAAACGCTTTCATTATATTCAATGAAGATTTGAACGAGGTTTTCGCGCGTCAGTCGCGCGCAGTGTACACAGAATGGCAGATGCTGATGTTGCGCGACAGGTTGGCACTGAAACTCTTGTTTTTGTTCGTTTTAAAGCTAAAAAACAAAAGAGTTAAAGTATATATGAATGTGTTTCTTTTAAGTATGTATGAGCTTTATAAACGTTTTTAAAGAACAACCACTGCAGTCTCAAAAGTTATAATGCACTGTTAGCTAAACAGATGCTGGAGAAGTAACGTTCGCCTGTGGAGGTTACTATAGCAACAGTGAGCCGCTCGATCACTTTCCGCTGGATAGGATCAGTATTAGTATGGTACAGAAAATAAGCATGTTCTTCTCAAAAACCAAACTCCCTAAAGGTCAACGAATGATTAGCTTTATGATTTCTTAGTGTTTAAACTTCCTAAAATTGTAATGCTAGAAAAAGTTCTCACGTGACAAAACAAACTCGCTTTCATCGAATCATTGTATGTCAGAGCCCTGAAGAGTTCCTAGTCAATCTTCAATATGTACTTAAAGTGCAGAGGAAATACTGACAATATTTGTTCTCAGAGGAACTGATCTGAGTAACCCTATATATAATGGTTATGTGGAACCATTTCAGCACTGTTAGGACTGATCTCCATATATAGGCCCTCAATATTGACTAGTGGCAGTGTGAGCCTGTTTCACTCAAGATTAAGAGCAAAGGTTCCTTCGAGGGTTCAAACGGTGCACCATTAGCACACGTGTTAAGTGTTTGGAAAGAAAAAAGTATTTCGGGTTTAGTTCAGGGGATTTTGCGTCGATTAGAAGGAGATTTGGGGAACTAGGTTTGGTGGGTGGATAGGGAGGGGGTGTCTGGAATGCTGTTTGAAAGTCCAAAACATCACACTGGCAATCTCAAAGGGACACAAGCATCTTGGAATGAGAAAGAATGTGATCTGTGATTTTTGCTAAACTTTGAAGCGATACAAGAAAAATCACTTAGATGAGGATATCCTTATGTTCTCAGTGTGAACAAGAATGTTAATGATACAGAACACTTTAGGCTGGAGTGTATTTGCATCCAAGAATAGTGGATTTTCCATATGTACAATTCAGAATTAAATGGCTATAATTGCCTCATTCACGTACACTAGGGCTGGGAGTTAAAGACAAATTACACTTTCATATGAATATTAGAAAAGCAAACACATCAAGGGGTTCTGTGTGTGAGAGGGCTGTCCTTTCCGACCCATGAGGGTGTGTTTGCCCTGGTGGTAAGTGAGACCATTAGATCCAGATGGAGCTTTTGAGATCGGTGTGTTTGCATAAGGCACCAGGCTGTCAATGCAGCCCTGTCTGTGTTTGAGAAAGCCCCATTCATGGCTAGTTTAGTTGATTTGGGGTTCAGTTACAAATACGCAGACTACAGGAGCCCACATTTTACATCGGGGTGTCAGATATGCACCCAACAAATATTACTAGCCTGTTTTGTGGTGAATGTGTAATCATAATGTATCCAGATGGTGGACACAAATATATATATATATATATATATATTTTTTTAAAATTGTAATTATTAGGAGACCCTTACCGCTTGCTTTTTGAGGAAGAGGTTGATTTATTTTCGTATGCCTGAGTATGTGTCGCTCACCTGTCTCTCACCCCCATACACTCCTTTCTGTCGCCCCCTTCTGGTGGCTGCAGAGGAAGAGTTAGGCAGCTGCATCCAAGATGGCCAGCAGTATGCAGACCATGCTGTATGGAAGCCAGAACCGTGCCGCGTCTGCGTGTGCGACGCTGGGGCAGTGCTGTGTGACGAGGTCATCTGTGAGGAAGTGGGAGACTGTGACAATCCCATCATTACACCTGGAGAGTGCTGTCCCATCTGCCCAGCTGAAACCGACGAGCCTATCGGTCCGCTCTCTGCTTATACTCCTTTTTTTTCTTTTTTGCTTATCATACCTGTCCCACTGGTTGTCTGCTCTGAGTTCTGTAAATATGGCAACAGTCTCATATACCACTAGACTTGTTCAAGTTGGTCATGGGATTGTGTTCAGAACTCAAAGCAACATTTAAAGGGGAAGAAAGCAACACTTTTAAGTTTAACGTTTGCATTAAGTTACAGTGCAAATTATATGTTTTTCAGCTATAGATGATTATAGCAGTCTGTGGCTAAACTGTGCCCACTTCACATTTTACTTTGATAGGTTGTTTTTTACAGAAAAGAAAGCAATATTGCCAGCAGTTTGTTGCGGAGGCTATGATTTTTAGACAAGATATTTGGTCAATACTAAAAAAAAGGAAATTTACAATTGTATAGTGAAATAAATAAGCTTTAAGATAACTTATTTATTCTTTAGTCTCATTATACTTAATTAGAAGGATGATTTGACTTTCTTTCTGTAAAATAATTATTATATTATATTATATGTTTTCATTGTGTGACAAAAGTAGTTAAAATAGATGGATATGAAATTGTAAAAAAAAAAAAGGGAAAAAAGATGGACAATAATTTTTTTGAAAGTGGACTCACCTTGGTCATAGACTGTTTTAGTTTGGAAAAGCTGAAAAACAAGAGTCTTTGAATGAGAGGTCACGGCATGACCTTTTTCAAACAACCTAATTAACGAAAAATTTAGAAGTGTTCTTTCAACTTTTTCATGCACTTTCATGTTCAGTCAACCTTGACAGCTCATAATGTTCATTAAAAAAAAAAAAAAAAAAAAAAGCAGTTTGCTGCTGCACAGTTATACACACTAACAATATGAACATAGTTGTAAAAAAATGTTTCCTAAACATTTTAATATACTCTGTCTCACTGTAATCAGCTCATGGTACTGATACAGAATGAGTTTTCTCTAAATATGTATTTAAATTTTTTTTCATTTAATTTGCTTGGCAGCAAATAGCCTAATAATGCTTCTAATATTCAACTAAAGCATGATGCACTATCATGATTTAAGCTTCAGCTTGCACCTTCATACTCTGCTTTTAACTATTAAACCGAAGCAGACTGGGAAGAGAATGATGCTGTTTTGGTACGCAGCCTAGTGGGGTGCAGTTGAGTTGGTATTTCCAGCTGTGTAGTTTCAGCAGGGAATAGCTGTTCATTAGTTCTTACAGTAGAGTGTCTGACTGGTTTACCATCCTCATTATGAGTTAGACTCAGCTGGTTACTTCATTCACAGACGGTTTTTCCTGACCCTTTGGTGACCTCTATTTTTTTTTTTTTTTTTTTTTTTTACAATCAGCTTGCAGTGTAATGGATTTATGAATTAATTTCAGATACACTTGCTTATTGATAGAATACATGAAAACTACTTTCTTCTGTGTCTAACTGTCAATCTTTATTTTTCCTTCATCCTGTGACCTGATTCAACAGGGTCAGCTGGTTCCAAGGTGACGTCTTGACTTGACTTGACATTATTTAAGAAATGACTAATATTCTTAAGGTTTAGATCTTAAATAAGTTCTTTATTACTGTCCACAGGGACAGAAAGGTGAACCCGGCGATATTCCAGATGTAAGTTATTTCACTAGTAAAAAACTTTGTTTTTGATTTTACCAAATTTTAAGTTGCTAAATAATATTTATTTGTTTCTTTATGTAGGTAGTAGGACCAAGAGGACCTGCTGGCCCAATGGTGAGATGAATCATAAACTCTTTGGTAGTATATTTTTGAACAGTTTGTAGCGCTGCGCTGCGTTTCTCCACTAGGTGGCTCTCCTGAACGTTTATTTGCCTGCTGTTGTCGCGTTATTGAGTTCACTTCAGAGACTATATAAATGATCTACTACTTTACTTTTTGACCATTTTTTCTTTCTGTGATTTCAGGGACCCCCAGGAGAGCAAGGACCACGTGGCGAGAGAGGATCTAAGGGTGAGAAGGTAAGACATTTTTTCTTTTCAAACAATTTTTTTTTTTTTCTCAGACTTGTTAGGCGCAGTGATGCCAGACCTTATTAGCAGCTATCCGGGTACATTAAGGGGGCAGTGGACACACTCTGCAGGAAGCTGTCATGTGAAAAGGCTTTAGTTAATCTGTTCACTCTCTCCTCTTTTATGCTCATATGCCCTGTTTTTTCTTTTTCTTTTTTCTCTCCTGCCTTTTAGGGAAGTCTTGGCCCTAGAGGGAGAGATGGCGAGCCTGGTACACCTGGAAACCCAGGACCCCCTGGACCCCCTGGACCCCCAGGACCTAATGGACTTGGAGGAGTATGTCTCTTCTCTCCTTTAATCCACTCCCTAAATTTGTAGCTGATGCTTGCGGGGTTACTGTAAATGTGTTTTTCTGTGTGTGTGCAGAACTTTGCTGCTCAGATGGCTGGCGGTTTTGATGAGAAGGCGGGAGGTGCTCAGATGGGTGTGATGCAGGGACCAATGGTGAGAAAAAACTGTGTTCCCACAAAGAAAACATATATATGTATTAAATAACAATTAAAAGACTGTTTTAAACAGCAACCCATTTGTAATCTCACATCAAGTCAATATTTAAAGTACTCAATTTGGCTAATATGGAATTTCAACCATCTGTCAGAATAAGAAAAAAAAAAAAGTTATTATATTATATAATATATTAATTTCATAAATAAACCCCCCCCCCCCTGAATTGAAAAACAAGACACAAGCTTTTTTTTTAAAGAAAAAAAAAAACACACACAAATGAATAAAAAAACATCACCTGAATCAATAATCAATAATTAAGAGCATTGATTGGCCTTCTCTAATTTAAGGCTGTGCTTTGTTATTGTACTCTGATCTCTGTATGCGAAGAATTATCATTGCCAAAAAATTTAAAAAAAAAAAAAAAAAAATCAACTGAAAAAAAATAATATAAAGACAGTCAAAATTGTTTTCCGTGCTTTTGTTCTAGGGCGTACTACTACTGACATTTAGTACAAAAGCTACAGTGTTTCACAGATTCAAAGCTTGTAACATATGAACATATACCCACAATAAATGTGGTTACTAAAAATAAATCACTCACAATGAAACAAATAATTAATCCTATTAGGCTTCAATAAGCTTTGAAATGCACTGTCATGCTGTTTTTGTTTATCTGGGTCAAAGTGGCCTTGCTGCAATTAACGCTATCTGTTTCTGCAGGGTCCAATGGGTCCCCGTGGTCCTCCCGGCCCCCCTGGAGCACCTGTAAGTAAATGCACATGTTCATATAATTATTTCATATTCCATATTTTTTGAAAAATAGAAAATAATACTGATTAGTGCTCTACTGATGAGACAGAGATGAGTGTAACATGTTAGCACCCACCAACGTCTACTTCTAACCCCACACTGTCATTTGTTTCCATTTCAGGGCCCACAAGGTTTCCAAGGCAACCCTGGAGAGACTGGTGAACCCGGTCCTGCTGTGAGTGTCCCAAATCTTGTCGGTTTCAAGAACAAGCCTACACATATGACATTTATATGCCCACATACATATTACATGGCCCTCGCCGATGACACATTCACAGGCACATTGACAATGACATGGCTTTACATAGCGCAAAGATATTTGAATGATTGTTTAATTTTAGGGTGCCCTTGGACCCCGTGGCCCACCAGGGCCTCCTGGGAAATCTGGAAGTGATGTGAGTAGTTTTTTCCATTAGCTTGATATTTGACCTATTCCAAATAATGAAGACTTGACAGATACCAACTACATTGTCTCTGCCCACTCTCCTTTCAGGGTGAGGCTGGCAAACCTGGTAAGTCAGGTGAGCGTGGACCCCCAGGGCCTCAGGTAAGCAAGCAACAGCATGCAACAGTTTTGGTCACATGTTAATTTTCTGATAATGGTCATACAATCTTTAATAATACAGTTTTTACAAAGATGCAACATAATTATTGAATATGTTTCTTTTTAATTTGACAGGGAGCCCGTGGATTCCCTGGAACTCCTGGCCTTCCTGGAATCAAGGGACACAGAGTGAGTTTTAGCGAAGACTGGAGTCATCTGTTTCTCTGTACATTTATGTCTGTATGCATCTAACATCTTTGAATGTGTTTGTAGGGACACCCAGGTATTGATGGAGCTAAAGGAGAGTCTGGTGCTGCAGGCGCTAAGGTACAGCAACATAAAAAACAGTCAGTTTTCAGCCAAAACCCCCAACTGTGACAGTAGCTATGTAAAAGTCCTAATAAAGCATTACCTGCTCATTTAACCCTACTCTTATGTAGGATAAAATATGTAAAAGTCACATTGTCTATGAGCATATCTGTCAAACAACATGTAAGAATAAACTGCACACGGGTTTCTGTCAAATCAGATATTTATCAAATTTTGGTAGTCGTAAGGCATTTTTGTTTGCAAATCTGTTTTGGAACAATATATACATATTTTTAGATAAGGCCACACTTTTTTATTAAATGTTGATGTTGTATTGTAAAACACTTGCTGCTATTAAGGTGGGATATGGGTAAGGCTTAGTGGTATGGGTAGGTTTAAGGATGGGCTATTACAACAGTGTAATTATAACTGTAATTAAAGAAATTAATTACAGATGTAATTAAATGCAGGTAATTAAAATAATATAAATACAATGAAAAATACATGTATGTAACATAATAAGTGTATTGTTTTAAATGATTATTTAATATTTTACTACATAGTAGTAGATTACACCAAATATAATTTAATTGAATTTAATTTATATATAAAGATATTTTAAATTATAAAAATTCCTTTGAGGCCTTTTTCAAAACATTGAGGAACATATGTTACCTGCACAAATGGGCTAAATGTGCTAATTCATTTTACTCAGTTTTGAGGAAGTTATGCAACGGAGGTCTAATCAGTGTCCTCTCTTTTCCTCTAGGGTGAGGCTGGTTCTAATGGTGAGAGTGGCGCTCCTGGACCGATGGTGAGTACTAAAAGTCAGAAATGGCCTGATGATTCATTAGATGTAGTTTTCTGACACTGAAATAGTGCATCTAACTCTCTCCGTCCTATTCTCCATCGTTTTCGTTTACCAGGGTCCACGTGGTCTGCCCGGTGAGAGAGGTCGTCCTGGTGCAACTGGTGCTGCTGTAAGTGAACACTCAGATAACAGACCTATATATGATCAAAATTTCTGAAGCTGATGGTGTCTTCAAACTATAATGATTCTACTTATGTCTGCCCATAGGGTGCCCGTGGTAATGATGGTCTGCCTGGTCCCGCTGGTCCTCCTGTAAGTGTATTTCTTTACTTCCTCAAGTGCAAGTTCTCACATATTAGAAAGCCATGTGAACCTAAAATCATAGTTTCTATTCTGTTTTGAAGGTGTAACTTCATTAATGCTATAGCTAATGCTAACTAATGGTAAACCCATATGGGATACATAGAGACATCAAGGTTTTCAATTGTCTATAAAATGTATATATATAAAATTAAACTTGATATCAAATGATTTCACACAATATTACTAAAAACTATTTAACAAATTTATTTTAAAAAAATTCTGAAAATCAGAAAGGCTGCATCATCCACTTAAAAATCTCAGAATAACATTACAGGGATGTGTAAGCAACCCTCTTTGATCATTTGTTCATGTTTCTGTCTTCAGGGCCCTGTTGGTCCTGCTGGTGCTCCAGGTTTCCCTGGATCCCCTGGTTCTAAGGTAAAATACCTGTCATCTACAGTACTTCACTGTGAATTCTTTCCCATTCTCAAATGTATACATTTTAAGTATGAGGAATATCATTAGCCTTGATAATGAGATGGTGATCTTCACTCCTGCAGGGTGAAGCTGGTCCCACCGGAGCTCGTGGACCTGAGGGTGCACAAGGACCCCGTGGAGAGGCCGGAACACCTGGATCACCTGGACCTGCTGGTGCATCTGTGAGTAAACTTACACATAATATAACAAGCCAAATATTTGATTTTCTTTGTCAATGTACAATGGTTAAATATTAAATGCTTATGTTCTGTAGGGTAACCCTGGTACTGATGGTATTCCTGGAGCCAAAGGGTCTGCTGTGAGTATATCCACATATTTTTTTATTTTCTTTCACTCAGATTTATTGTTCTGTGTTGGGTTACACTTTATTTTAATGTGTCAGTATTACAGTGTAATTATAGATTATGTACAGAGTAATGACAATTAATTACATGTACTTACTATAGGGTTAGGATGAGGGTTTGGTTTAAGGTTCATTGCATGTAATTACTATAGTAAACATTTGTAATAATAACACTGTAAAATAAGGTGTTACCCCTTATTGTGATGTGCATCTGAATGTAACAGATTATCGAGAAAGAAAAAAATTTAATTATTGATTAATTTCCCTCTTTACAGGGTGGTCCTGGCATTGCTGGTGCCCCTGGTTTCCCAGGACCCCGTGGCCCACCAGGACCTCAGGGAGCTACTGGACCTCTTGGGCCTAAAGGACAATCTGTATGTAATCAAATTCTGAACCAGTTTTAAAAAATCTCTCAGTGTTTCCCAGACATCTTTTAGTTATTCCATATAGATGATAGCACAGGTTACTGATTATTCTGCCATTTGAGGTTTGCCATTATGCTAATTGAAAACACTATTGTATTTATACAGGGAGACCCTGGTATCCCAGGATTTAAGGGCGAGGCTGGACCCAAGGGAGAGCGTGTAAGTAACCAACATAATACTTATCATCAGCTGGCCTTTCTATTGTATCCAAAGGCTGTTGACCATAACAATCATACAAAATTGTAGCAAACTAATCAAGCATATTTTTCTTCTAATTGTACAGGGTGTTGTAGGACCTCAGGGTGCTCCTGGGCCATCTGGAGAGGAAGGAAAGAGAGGACCAAGAGGAGAGCCTGGATCTGCCGGACCTCTCGGACCCCCTGGAGAGAGAGTGTGTATCATATCTGAATTAGTTTCACTGATTCACAGAATGATGAAGAACCACACTAATAAGTCCATATGTTTTCTTCCTTATTAGGGAGCTCCAGGTAACCGTGGATTCCCTGGTCAGGATGGTCTAGCTGGAGCAAAGGTTGGTGATTTAGACTCATGGTTACTCAACTACTCAACAAATGTATTTCCTCCTGATTTCTATTCTCAAATGTTCTGTACTATGATAGGGTGCACCTGGTGATCGTGGTGTTCCAGGATTGACCGGACCAAAAGGAGCGACTGGAGATCCTGGCCGCACAGGCGAGTCTGGTCTTCCTGGAGCCAGAGTGAGTCATTGTGGCATTTCTTGTATTTATCTGAAATTATATTATTCAGGTCAATTTAAATCATCATAACTGTATACAACAGACATTACAATTACAATTCATCTGTTCCCTCCTCTAACAGGGTCTGACTGGACGCCCTGGTGATGCTGGACCTCAAGGAAAAGTTGGAGCACCTGTGAGCATCTATATAATTTACAGCACTTTTATTGTCACTTTAAAAGTTAGACTGCAAAGAAAAGTTTTTGAATGGTTTGGGGTTAGTACGATTTTTTTTTTTACATCCAGGAGGGACGCATTTTGTTTCATTTGTAGTCTCTTTAATTCAGCACAGTTTGACAATTAATGTAATTTTTTAAAACATCAGAATCCTGTAAAACATATAACAATTTCCACAAAAAATGTTAAGCAGCACAGCTGTTTTCAACATTGATAATAAACAGAAATGTTACTTGAGCACCAAATCAGCATATAAAAATGATTTCTGATAGAAAATCACGTTTCCATCACAGGAATAAATTGAATTTTTTTAAAATTGTTATTTTAAATTGTAAAAATATTTCACAATATTATTTTTTTACTGTATTTTAATCAAATAAATACAGCCAGGTTGAGCATAAGAGACTAATTTCGAAAACAAAAAAAAGTCATACAGACCCCAAAATTTGGAATGCTAGTGTCCGTATTACCCTAAAAGTGACTAAATATCTTTTGGGTTCAAACAATATTCAGGTACTAATCGCTGCATTTCAGCATAGTTTCGGGCAAACTTCAGTGCTGAAGATGTTTTATTCATTGTAGGGTGCCCCTGGTGAAGATGGACGCCCTGGTCCTCCTGGGCCTCTGGGAGCTCGTGGTCAGCCTGGAGTGATGGGATTCCCTGGACCTAAGGGAGCCAATGTAAGACCATTAGAGTATTTCTGCAAATGAACTACAAGTGTTTATATTCATGTCCATTAAAGTGGGTGGGAAGTGTATGTGTTGTACCTCAAGTGACTGTATCTCTCTCACACAGGGTGAACCTGGAAAAACTGGAGAGAAAGGACTTGTTGGACGCCCTGGTCTTAGAGTAAGTCATGTTCCAAACTTCCAACAGACACGGACATCCAGATTACTTGTCCTTATATGTCAGCAGACACCAGATTTCCAGACTACACTCCTGTGAAATACTGTAACTCATAAGAAACAATTATTCAGATGCATCAGCATGCTACAGCAAACATCACTGTTACATGTCTCTAAGTAATCAGACTTACAGCTTAGAAAATCCTTTAGATTTACATTTACAAACCATATGTGGAATATCACAGACACTTGGGGTTGGGCTCTTTTGACCTATGAACCACACTGCATTGCATTGAAAACCGCAACACCTTGGAAACCACCCACAACACCTCATAGTTTTTGCACAGGCAAGCACCAAGAAAATGTAACAATCAATGTTTCTTATTCTTTCTCACTTTGTTTTTTTATTACATTAGGGTTTGCCTGGTAAAGATGGAGAGACTGGACCTTCTGGTCCACCTGGCCCTGCTGTTAGTATTTTGCCACATTACTCACAATGCCTTATGAACACAATTTTTGCAATCATTCAATAATATTAAAATCCCATTTATCATTTTCTGTAATACTTCCTTGGATTCTTAAATAAATTGTGATTTAAATGTGCTTTAAGGGTGCTGTTGGTGAGAGAGGAGAGCAAGGTCAGCCTGGTCCATCTGGCTTCCAGGTACAGTTACACAACTATATTTGTCAATTGTGAAAGAGGGTTAAAACCACACATTTTAAATTAATGAAACTGAATAAGTGTAATTATCAAGGTTTTATAAGATTTACTCTATTTTTTGCACAGGGTCTGCCAGGACCTACTGGAGCCCCAGGAGAGCCCGGTAAACCTGGTGACCAGGTAAGGATCAAGTATTTATTATTATTCTCCATTTGTGCTGTTGTTAGGGATTTTAACTCTCCTGACTATGCTGAACTTCTCTCCTGTTCTTCCTCTCTATAGGGTGTTCCTGGAGAGGGTGGTGCTGCCGGTGCCACTGGACCAAGAGTGAGTTCCTATCCTTAACTAACAAGATTCTCAATTTGCACTCAGTGGAAATCAGTAGTAATTTGTCATTATTTTGCTCAAAAATATCTCTTGTCTGTGCTTTTCTCAGGGTGAACGTGGTTTCCCTGGTGAGAGAGGAGGTGCTGGCCCTCAGGGTCTCCAGGGACCAAGGGGACTTCCAGGAACTCCCGGAACTGATGGACCTAAGGTAAGACCCAAATCACGTCTGATTGAGATTGTACTCTACTATTCAAAATCAAATCCTTACTCAGTCAAAGTAATGCATACACTACCATGTACAGTCTCTTAGACTACATTTACTAAATTAAAAAAATAGTAATACAATAAACAGTAATGTTATGAAATACTTTTATAATTTAAAATAAGTATTTTCTATTTTAGTATATTATATGATATATATATATATATATATATATATATATATACAGTATATATATATATTAAATGTAATTGATGTAATAATAGCTGTATAGCAGCTCTAGAAGAAAATAGTGTCATTGTCCAGCTTAAGTAAGTTGAGTAGTGATTAATTTCCATTGTAAAAATCACTAGTTATTAATTTAGTTAATTTATCTACACAGCTGCTCTGGCAAAGTGATGTCATCGTCAGCAGATCAGTAATATCGCTTAAATATAAATGCTCATATATAGTATACAAATAATTTTTATATATACATTAACTGCCTAGAGTTACAGTAACTTAAGTTATAAGTTATAAATTACTTATATTTAACTTAATAACCTTTAATAAATATTTGTTTACTTCCAAGTTCAAATGAAAAAAAAAAAAAAAAAAATCCCTTATTTTCAATGTGGTCTAAAACTTTTGGACCCCACCTCAACACTCTCAACACAACCGATCTCTCAAACTCCCACTCATGTCTCCACTTGGTGTCCAACAGGGTGCAATAGGACCAGCTGGTGCTGCTGGAGCTCAGGGCCCTCCCGGTCTGCAGGGTATGCCTGGTGAGAGAGGAGCTGTTGGAATCGCTGGAGCTAAAGGTGACAGAGTAAGTGTCTTTAGAAATGGTAAAATCTCTCCACTTGAATCAACCTAATGTCATATTATTTATGAATAACCTACTGAATGAGTAAATGACTTATTGAATGTCTCATTTGCTAGGGTGACAGCGGAGAGAAAGGACCTGAGGGTGCTCCTGGCAAAGATGGTGCAAGAGTAAGTACTATAAAGACAGCAAATGTTAGGAAATTGCTTGCTTTTTTCTTATCTAGTATTGATGTTTCTGTCATTGTTTTGTCAGGGTTTGACTGGTCCAATTGGTCCACCTGGTCCTTCTGGTCCCAATGGCGCAAAGGTGAATGCCTTATCCCTGCTGTGGTCTTCCACCATTGATTTAATGCTGAAATTATTTAAAGAGATTGTTTAATTCACTATTCTTTTTCTTCTCTCACAGGGTGAAACTGGTGCCATTGGCCCAATTGGTGCTCCTGGTACTCGTGGTGCCCCTGTAAGCACAACATTTATTTGATTTTTGTACAATGTGATTAGTGTAATTTATGAACATTACAAATAGACAGCAAAAAGAAGTCAAAATGAAGTTTGTGGTTTTGTTAAATGTACAGTTTAAAGGTTATCTTTAGTTTTCTTCTTGTTTATTATCTTTTTTGTCATCCTGTTAGGGCGATCGTGGTGAGATTGGTGCACCTGGACCTGCTGGCTTTGCCGGACCCCCTGTAAGTAAAAACACAGTTACTGTGTTTTTTCTAAAAATGACTTCAAACAAAGCTTAAAAAAGCAGTAAAAAACAACCAATTAATAATATTGTGTATATAATATAATATTCTGTGAGACATGGATGCAAATACAATACAAGTATAGCCACTAGTACCATTGTAAATTTTTTATGCATTTATTTCAAAATGCAATATTCTTGACATGAAAGGGTGGGAATATTTTAAGATTTTGGCATTTTAAAGAGCATAATGAAAGTCAAATAAAATAATAGAAAAATTATTTTAGTCAATTCATGTCACTTCATTTTTACATCTATTGGAAACGCCATAGATTTGCCGCAAAACTCAATACTCTTTAGTTACAAAGTACGAAATGTACAATTCTCTGTTGCTACAATGTAAAAATTATTATTCATATACTTTTTCATTTTACTTTTTTTATGTGACTTTCTCAAATAGCCCAGTGGAAGGTAAAAAAAATCAATTAGGGAGTGTCCTTATTATTTAACCTGGAAATTAGTCATGCGAAAGCCAAAACTGATTATAACTTTTCATCTCTTTCTCTCCTTAGGGCTCTGATGGCCAGCCTGGAATTAAGGGTGAGCAGGGTGAGTCAGGACAGAAAGGTGATGCTGGATCCCCTGGACCCCAAGGACCATCCGGAGCACCTGGCCCAGTGGTAAGGGTCTTTGCCTCAGCATCAATTGCTACTTTGAATCCATTTTACACTGATATTCAATTAAAAGAGGCTGTTTTTAGGAAGCAGTTTGGTTTTGGTTATTGCCACAAGACATTTTTGAAATCTTTGTGATTGTCTGCATAAATAAATTGAAAGTTTAGCATAGTGCATCAAATTTGTTCTGTTTTTACTTGGATGAAAAGATTATGTTTGGTTCATCAGTGTTCACTGCTTGATTTCAGGGCCCAACTGGTGTTACAGGACCTAAGGGAGCACGTGGTGCCCAAGGAGCCCCTGTGAGTTACTAAATAAGTCAATTAGTCACGAGTAATCATTTTCAAATAGTTTTTTTTTATATTTACTAGTTATTTACTAGACTGCATTGATTTTTCTTAACAAAAATATGTTCCTCCATTCTAGGGTGCCACTGGTTTCCCAGGTGCTGCAGGAAGAGTTGGACCACCTGGCCCCAATGTAAGCCTCTCAATATCACTGATATCTCTCTGTGGTTCCTCCATAATGTGTTTAAATCGATAGACTAGGCTGTATTATCCAAATATAAATCTCTTTTAACCTATTTTCCCTTCTCTTCTCAGGGTAACCCTGGTCCTGCTGGCCCTGCAGGTGCTGCTGGTAAAGATGGTCCTAAGGGAGTTCGTGGTGATGCCGGTCCCGCAGGCAGACCAGGAGATGCTGGACTGCGTGGACCTCCTGGTTCTCCGGGAGAGAAGGGAGAGCCTGGAGAGGATGGTCCTCCTGTAAGGCTCACATTCATTCATACATGCCCATCTTGGCACCATAGGCACATTTGAATGGTGTATTCAGCACAAGTTCATTGTTTCTTTACTGTATTCCTAACCTTTCTTCTCACTATTTCCTGTGTAGGGTCCTGATGGTCCTTCTGGCCCTGCCGGTCTTGCTGGTCAGCGTGGTATTGTTGGTTTGCCTGGTCAGCGTGGTGAAAGAGGTTTCCCAGGACTCCCGGGACCCTCTGTGAGTAGAAAAAACCTTACCGGCAACATTATTTCATTCGAAAATCTCTTATTCTTCATTCAATCACTGTTTAAATTCAAGTTAAATTTTACCATAGACTTTAGTGTTTATCAGGTCAAGAATGTGGTTGATATTAAGTATTAAGGCCACTTACATATTATGGCTCACATAAATCTAAACATATTTTTTTCTCAAAATGAATATTAAGTACTGATGGTGATAATATTAGATACTGATGCAGTGTCCCTAATCTGACACTAATGATTTGTACCACAGGGTGAGCCTGGCAAACAAGGAGCTCCTGGTTCTTCAGGTGACCGTGGACCTCCTGGGCCTGTTGGACCTCCTGGATTGACTGGACCTGCTGGGGAAACTGGACGTGAGGTAAAAAAAAAAAACATTCAGGCATAACATGATAAAATCTGAACCAAACAAGACAAAACTAGACTGGATTCATCTGACTCAAACGTAGATCTGAAGTGATCAAGCATTTCAGTGATCAAACGTTCAATGAAGTCGGTGAACACTTTACTGACCAGATTCCTCCAATATATACAATACGACCATATCAAGACCAGATCTCAGTCATCCATTCTGTTTGTCTTCAGGGTAATCCTGGATCTGATGGTCCACCTGGTAGAGATGGTGCTCCTGGTGTTAAGGTGAGGAAAAAAACAAACACATGTGATATCTTTTTATTGTGATATCTTTTTATTTGCACTGTATAAAATTTTGGACAAAAATGGTGATTTGTTCATACAAAGATTTCCAGCCAGCTGAAATACGTAATATGTTTTGCTTGTTCTTCCCCAGGTGAGCGTGGTAACACTGGGCCGCTTGGTGCTCCAGGAGCTCCTGGTGCCCCCGGTGCTCCTGGTCCCGTTGGTCCAATTGGCAAACAGGGAGACAGAGGAGAGAATGTGAGTACATAAACACAAGAAATCTCATTTTCAATAATATAAAGATTATATCTTCTAGATACAAGAATGCATGACATTAGCATCCAGTGGACAAAAACACAAAAGCAGTAATATATTTACTGGTAGCATGACAATTATTGCCACCATTATTCAAATCACCAATGCTGACTATCCTGATTACCTCATTTCTGACGCTCTTTGTAAAAATATCACAAATATCACACAATATATTTGGATAAATTCTACAGGAAGCTGCTTAATTTCATTTTGTGGTCTGTTTTAATGCCATAATTTCAATCAACAAAAACCTACAAACTGTGTTGTCAAAACACATTCATGTTATACCATTTCCCCCCAAAAATCAGCAAGATCATTATTGCGAAGACTAAAGTCCCAGAGCTAAAGAGCTTTAGCAATGTTTACCACTTACATTACAAGAACTATTTTTTATTTATTATGTATTTACCATCTTACTTTCTTAAGGGCCCACAAGGACCGGGTGGCCCCCCTGGACCGGCTGGAGCTAGAGGCATGGTTGTAAGTACCTTTTATAAAGCTTGTGCTTCATAAACATTGAGCTTTTAAATTCTCAAAATATATAGATAAGAAGAAAATACAGTAATTTGACCAGAAGAGTTCAGTTTCTTACACCTAAACTTCATTAGGTTATAATGCAAAAATTGTCCTTCATGTGGTAACATCTAAATTAACTGGTTTTATTTAAGATATTATTGACTATTATTGATTTATTTAAGTCACATCAGGTCATTTCTGTTGCTTTACTTTTCATTACTTTGTAGTTGCTCACATGATTATGGCACTTTTCCATTTCTCTGCATCAGGGACCCCAAGGACCTCGTGGTGATAAGGGTGAGGCAGGAGAAGCTGGAGAAAGAGGTCAGAAGGGACACAGAGGATTCACCGGTCTGCAGGGTCTGCCAGGACCTCCAGTTAGTCTCATTTCCTAGTCTTAGTTTTTATAAACAGGCTATAATGATAAAGCAGAGATATGAGATATGCTAACACCTCTGTTGTGTCTCCTCAAAAAAGGGTTCTCCTGGAGACCAGGGTGCTGCTGGACCTGCTGGACCAAGTGGCGCTAAGGTGAGTGTCTGTTCTGATGTCTTTAACTTGCTGTCAATTGTATTTAACTTGCTGATAAGCACAATGCAGAAACTTCAGATGGATGCTCAGATCCAATGCTCAGATGGATTGTTAATAGTCTGTTTTACCCATCTTATTTGGAATAGGGACCTGCAGGACCTGTTGGACCAGCTGGTAAGGACGGTTCTAATGGTCAGCCTGGACCCATTGGACCACCCGGACCTCGTGGACGCTCTGGAGAGTCTGGCCCAAGTGTGAGTGCAGCTGAAATATTCACAGACATCATGTTAATAGGTCTATTGATATGAAAAGGATATGTCTGAATTATTTTTCTTCCTATCTGCTCTTTTTAGGGTCCACCTGGTAATCCTGGACCTCCTGGTCCTCCTGGTCCCCCTGGCCCTGGCATTGACATGTCTGCCTTCGCTGGGTTGTCTCAGCCCGAGAAAGGACCCGATCCTCTGCGTTACATGCGTGCCGATGAGGCCTCTAGTTCTCTTAGACAACATGATGTAGAGGTGGATGCCACACTGAAGTCAATCAATAGCCAGATTGAGGACATCCGCAGCCCCGATGGATCCCGCAAGAACCCTGCACGCTCCTGCCGAGACCTGAAACTCTGCCATCCTGAATGGAAGAGTGGTAAGAAGTGATTCAGAGAAAATCTTACATTAGGAAAATGTTCATTTGCATCACGACAGAGCTTCTAAATGCTCAAAATCAGGAGTGTCCAATCCTTCTCCTTGAGGGCCACTGTCCTGAGTTCAACCCCAATTAAACACACCTGAGCCAGCTAATCTAGGTCTTACAAGGGATACTAGAAACTTCTAAGCAGGTGTGTTGAGGCAAGTTGAGGTAAAATCTGCTGGACAGTGGCCTTCCAGGACCTAGTTTGGACACCCTGGCTCAAAACAGTCAAACACACTTGTTTGAATGATACTCATTATTACTCAAATTCGTTCATCTGAGCAGAGGAGAACTGGCCCGAGACTGAGCCTGGTTTCTTCCATGTTCCTTTTTTCCATTTCTGTTACCTGATGGAGTCTTGGTTCTTTGGCTCTGTCACCATTGGTTGGGGTTTAAAGACACTTAATATTCATTAATATTATCGATTTGACTACACATTATCAGATGAGAACAAAACATGAACTGAAATGAGCTGAATAGAGTCACTGTTGTCTTCTGTAGAGTTTCTTATAGCTGAATTAAACTTGCTTCATAATGAACTTTACAGTTATTGAACTGAACCAACACTGAACTGACTTGAACTGAATAATGAGCTTTTAAAGCAGAATTTGAGTTTGTGTCATGTGTGATGAAGTTTGCATCATTGATTCTGTTACTATCCTGTTTATTACCATGAAGCTGCTTTTAAACAATATGTATTATAAAGCACTATATAAATACAGGTGACTTGACTTGAAAATGTTTGGTTCCTATCCACAGGTGACTACTGGGTTGATCCAAACCTTGGTAGCAGTGCTGATGCCATCAAAGTCTTCTGTAACATGGAGACTGGAGAGACATGTGTGAAGCCCAGCACTCCCAAAATCCCACGCAAGAACTGGTGGAGCAATAAGGGCAAGGGGCAGAAGCACGTGTGGTTTGGAGAGAGCATGAACGGTGGATTCCACGTGAGTATAATCCTTTTATTTTGGAGATGTTCACTTTAAATTTTAGTTAAGTGACCACAAACAAAACAAAACATAAAAAGAAATCCTAAAAAAAGTCTAAAAAAGGTTTACAGTTCCACAAAAGTCACATTTGGATTTGATTATGAACAGTTGTTCCATAGCCAGCCTGAGTCCCAGCAAATTCCCTTCACAGCTGGTTTGGGGAGCTGTTCACAGTTCTGAATTTCTGTTGGTCCATGGTGCTGAAAATGAGCCAATCATAAATCGGCAGGGACAAGGAGCTAAAATACCCCCACCTTTCCAGTTTCACAATCTATTTTTCTTGTGTTACGTCTAATCAGCTGTTTTCTTTCAGTGACATTAATGCCCAGTTTTTTAAGTAAAAGACTTTTTTCCCCTTTCCTAACAGTTCAGCTATGCTGATAGCAGCCAGACTCCTAGTACTACCAGCATCCAGATGAATTTCCTGAGACTGCTGTCTACTGAGGCCACTCAGACCATCACCTACCACTGCAAGAACAGCGTGGCTTACATGGACCAAGCCACAGGCAACCTGAAGAAGGCCGTTCTGCTGCAGGGCTCCAATGATGTGGAGATCAGAGCAGAGGGCAACAGCCGCTTTACATATGGCGTGCTTGAGGATGGCTGTCAGGTGAGTCACACCATATAATGCACTTTTCAAGCATATTGGCTATATCGAAAAATAATTAAATAAAAATTTATTAAAATAATTTTTTTTATTTAAAAATGTTATTAAATAAATAACATGATAAACACAACTGTTCAAAAGTTTGGAGTCGGTAAGCCACTTTTTTTAAATACTTTTATTCATTAAGGAAGCACATAGAAAATTACAGTAAAGATATTATTAAATATAGAAAACATTATTTCAAATAAATGCTGTTCTTTTTTTCTATTCACTAAATAATCTTTTTTTTTTTGTTTTTTTTAAGTATCATGGTTTCCACAAATATATTGATAAAACAGTAGTAACACTAATAAATGTTAACTGAGCACAAAATCCGCATATTAGAATGATTTCTGAAGGATCATGTGACACTGAAGACTGCAGAAATGGCTGCTGGAAATTCAGATTTGCCATCACTGGAATAAATTACATTTTAAAAATATCTTAAAATAGATCAAATTATTTTACAATATTACTGTTTTTACTTTTTTTGTTTTTTACCAAACAAATGCAGTCTTAGTGAGCATAAGAGACTCCTCAAAAAAAAAAAAAAAAAAAAAAATTGTGTTGAGCATCCTAAAAATAATAATATATTTATTTATTTATTCATATATATTTTATGTATGTACACACCTACTTACATGGCTTTTCTGTTGTCTTACAGAAGCACACAGGTCAGTGGGCCAAGACTGTGATTGAGTACAAAACTCAGAAGACATCCAGGCTGCCCATCGTGGACATTGCTCCAATAGACATCGGAGGAGCAGATCAGGAGTTCGGAGTGGACATTGGTGCAGTCTGCTTCTTGTAAAAAAATAAATAAAACATATGTGGAATGAGATAAGACATGGAAAAATACCAATGACGAGCAATAACTGTGAGGATTCAATACACTCTCCAAATAACGAAATATGGAAGAAAAGAAAATAAATCTGAAAATTGACGAAAGTTTTTTTTCTCTAAAACTCAAAAAGTCGTGCTGTCCACGTTTAGTGTGCAGGAAAACCAGCGCTAAATGGGATTGCCCCAAATAGTCTCTCCCTCTGAAATCCAGCCATGTTTCCCCACAAGTCCTCAGTGCAGCGCCTCCTCCTGACGGGAGCCAAGAGGGGGACGGAACAAGTGAGCGCAACCAGAAGAATGAGAGATTCAATGAAAGACAGAAACATGGCTTGATGTCATCACATCCTGCAGTGGGTGGGTGGGTGGGTGGGTAACGCTGAACAGTGTCATGGCTGGATATCACAGAAGTCCCTCCCACTAAAGAAGAAAGAAGGCCATACCCAGTCCCACTTCACCCCTCCTTCTGCCTCTTGACTGTGACTCAGAAGAAGACATCACATTATGCAAGATTTTGTGAAATGTTAAACCTGAGGAGGGAATAAGTTTATATTTACTGTGTATAATAACAAAAAAAAATCTTGATTCAGTCTGTACTGAAGCCGCCAGATCTATATATTTTCACAATTATGTGTTTGTGTGTGTGTGAGCATGTGCCTATACACACCGACAATATTTTGGGGAAAGTGCAGTTCCATTTCTTTCTTTCTTTTTTTTCTGTTTTTTTTTTTTTTTTTTGTGTAAATCAATTTTTTTCTCATGATTGCCCAAATAAGGAAGTTTTGGTCCCTTAACACAACAGCAAAAAAAAAAGAAAAAAATCAAATAAATTTGGAAAATTCTATTTTTTGTTTATTTGCATGATCTTCATTTTTCAAGAAAAGCTACCTCACACAGGAAAAAACGAAGTTAAAATCTGGATGTGAACGAAAGCAGCCTGGGGTTCGAGAAATGTCAGGAAGACACCCCGGCACGGCTCAGTCCATCTTCAGAAGGTGCTATTAGTATTGATCTATCAGGCAGTATTTCCCAGAATTCCCAGACCATCCCACTCCCTAACTGGCCTCATTCAACACACACAGCCTGCTCAGAGGATGCGGAACTACACGGGATGATCAAAAAGCAGAGGGACTCTTTTTTGCTCCCAAAGGATCGCCGTAGCACTGAGCAGGATGTGTGTGTGTGTGTGAGGGTGTGTATATTTTTGTTATAATTAATATTATTATGATCTTGGTCTTTTTTTGTTTGTTTGTTCTCTCTTTTTGGTTCTGGTTTTGTTACGATTTTAATTAATGTAAATTGAAAATAAAGGAAAAAACAAGGAATTATGAAGTCAGATTTTAATTGTGTTTTTAATCATCATGAGCTCAAAATGTTAAATGTATTGATTTGGAGTACAAAACTATAGTTGCATTGCTTGTTTGTATTTGTGTGTGTGTGTGTGTGTGTGTGCGTGTGTTTGTGGTATGTTTTTAGGAATAGAAGCCTACACGGTAGATAAATAAGTACACACCGTCCGAAAGTTAACAAATTCAGCAGTTACACTTTACGTAAAAAATATATTAGGTTTCCTGAAAGAAAGGCCTGGTTTCACAGACAGAGTAAACCAGGATTAGGCCTTAGTTCAATTAGGGCATTTAAGTATAAACATGCCTTAGAAAAAACCATCACTGATGTGCATCTTGAGACAAATCAATGGCTCTGACATATTTTAAGATATGTCAGTGCAAGTTGTTTTCATTTCAACCAGCTCAAACATGTATTTCGGTCTGGGACTAGGCTTAAGCCTTATCTGTGAAACCGGGGGATAATGTCTGCTTGATCACTTTTTATGAGGAAGATTTTCTTATCAAAATGATCAAATGTTGTGTTGCAAAATTGAGTACAGCCTCCTGAAAATTTCAGAATAAAGCTAAAAGTCTTCTGGTGCAAGTCAGGCAATTTTTGATCAACAGGTGGGTATGGCGAACCATTTAAATATGAATATTTTCCTCAATAATTATAAGTGTTATTTAGCCCATTGAATCTTGAGTTTTGAATCTTGAATTGAATTTAGCCCATTGAATCTTTCTCTTACTTAATACTGACAGCAATGGATCCACATATATGAGAGAATTGTCAGAATTTTCTTTGCACAAAAGAGAAACATGGTACAAGAGGATTACTAAAACAATATTCAAATGTGAAATTAAGGTAATACAGAAACTCATAAATAATGGATTTGTGACAAAGTCAATGAAACAATAAGTCTTTACTATGGACACAGGAGAGGATTTGTGAATGGCTGTGAAGAGATGCAACTAACACTGGTTGGTCATATGATAATGACTGAAACATCGTGAATTTCAGTATCCTTCATTCCAACTTTTTTGCCTAAGTGTCCCTTAAATTCTTTACAAATCACGAATAACATAAAAGGAATTTTATATGTAAATAGTATTCAGAAATTTTATTTGAAATTATTAAGCATTAATAACTAATGTTAACAAGTGCAACATTTTATTTGAGTAATTTATTAGTAAATATTGAAAAGAACAAATGCTGTAGAAGTATTGTTCATTCTTAATGTATTCAACTGATGTTAACAAATGAAACTGTATTGTAAAGTGTTACCAAAAACATATTTATTTTTAAGACTGATTTCAGTTGACACCCACAACATGGACCAATGCACACAGAGATGTGCAGTTTAGGGTTTGCGTTGAAGATCCGCTAAAATAGTCATTTATTCACATAATGGTCTCTCTTAAAATGTAAGCATCAGCATTATCATATAAGGATTAAAGTCTGTTGGGTAAAACAAGAGCTTTTTTATGCAGTTCACTCAGTCTGCTCTTTTATTCCAACTGTTACTTCTGATTGGAGGCTTTCATAAATGTGACCCTGGACCACAAAATCGATCATTTTGAACCATATAAAATATTTAGAGCCCATTCTCGTCAAAACTAAGCTAAATTGTAATTTACCCACAGCTGGTGATAACAGAGTAAGGTGCACCACCCAACCACATGTAACACTGGCCTATATGAGAAGGCACAAGAAAATAAGTCATTACTCCCAACAGCCATACAAAATATCTGTGTAGCCAAAAAGCATAACCCCTCCCCCACACCTAATCCTGAACCAACAAATAGGGGGCGGGGGGGATCATTTCTGCACAGATCATTTCTGCACAACACCGGCAGTGAATATGAAATGAATGGTGCCAGCATGAGTTTGAGGGCTACAGAGTTCACTGCGCACTTTAATTAAAAATACATAGAGCTGTACATAGCAAATCCTATTAGATTAAACATAACAGATCCCTATTATGCCCTCAGGGTGTTTTTAATGTATATCAATAAAAGGAACAGATAGCTTTCTGGCCTGCAGTATCCAGATATCTACAACTACCTCATCAACTTTCCCTCGACTCTTTAAAACCTACAAAAGGCTGGAGGGGTACAAAATGGACGTAATCTTATTTTGTGATGAATATTCAAATTTGTAGTCAAGGGTAAGTCATGGAAGGGTAAATCAACTGTGTTGTTAGGTAACGTAGCACAAGACGTTTAATCCTAATTTTTTCCGACATGAAAATATCAAAATGAGGTGTGATTAGTTGCCCCTCGAAACAATCAATCAATTATTTGACATTTTTATGGAAAAGTGTGTGAAAAAATGTGTTTTATGTTCAGTCACAATTGTGACCGGTGGTATACTGAAAATTCTTATATAGCCTATATCTGCCCGGTTATTTAACACAGTTTAAACTCTTTCATGTCATTTTAGGGTAACAATTAAACATAACCCCAGCTATATAACGCATATAGGAATACTGAGACAAAATACAAAATAATAATAATAATAAAAATACAACCATCTGTTTTGTTGTGTTGGTTAGCAAGTTTTATTGCAGTGAGCCAGTTCAGTCATCTATCGAGATTCTTAGGAATACAATAAAATTATGTCCCCTTTGCTTTCCCCCGTCCGTTTTTGCATCCTGCCGCACAGCAGCTGTCCACCAGTTTTCCGTTATTGTTCTGACCACTATAGATACCTGTCCTGATGGCCTGCCAAAATGGCGGCGTTGCATGACGTCAACCTCCGGAGCTCTACAATATAAGGGAATGATTTGAATTAAACTATGTTGATGAAAATACTACGAGAACAATACAAGTGTTAGTTATTCAAAATAATGCATTTGTGTTTTTGAAAAAAATATTAAACATTTTTAATATTCTAGTGATAGTAAACATCTTTAATTATTGTTTGAAATAACAGCATTTCTGTTTGAGCTGCTCGCGCTGCAGCTGAAGAGAATAAACGCCTGTAAACTAGAAGGTTAATTAACTCAATGGAACACATCCTATATATAAGATAATTCAGATTATTTATACAAAATACACAATATTACAACTTATGTTTGCACAATCACGCACAGATGAACGTGAACTAAGTTACCTAGTCAGAATGTAGCTGTTGTGGATGCGTTGTTTCCTTAACAACGGGCAGAAACACAGCAACTAAGCCCAAATAATTTAACTACATTTTATTTCAACAGTGTATGTTATGTAATCATAGTTTTTTTTTTTTAATTCATATGCTTGTTGAAAACATTAACAAAAAGGCAATCATACTGAATGATTTACAAGATTACAATCAATTGTTACATCTCACTCTACATATACTCAACCATACATAAGTTAAAGCCAAAAGAGAGAAAAAAATGAATAAAAAAAATAAAAATAAAAAGTAGGGGTGAAGGAAGTGTTTTTCTTTAAGTTAAAAAAATGAAATCTTTCAGAACCCCAATGTTTTGCTTTGTTGTTCGGGAGCTCACGCTGAGGCTAAAGATCATAGGGGGGTATTCCAGTAAGCAGGTTATGTGACATACCTGGGCATGTTTAAGAGTAAGAAAGCAGATAACCTCAACTTTCGGTTCCAAAAACGGAGGTAACTTTCAGGGTATGTAAGTAGCCATAGCAACTTACTCTCTGAACATAACCGGCAACAGAGCAGGTTTATATATATATATATATATATATAAAAATGCTGTAAAGTAAGAATGCTTTCAAAAAGAAACTTGGTAATAGATTATATTTATCAATTAACAAAATGCAAAGTGAGTGAACAGAAGAAAAATCTAAATCAAATCCATATTTGGTGTGACCACCCTTTACCTTCAAAACAGCATCAATTCTTCAAGGTACACTTGCACAAAGTCAGGGATTTTGTAGGCATATAGTTAGGTGTATGATTAAACAATTATACCAAACAGGTGGTAATGATCATCAATTCAATATGTAGGTTGAAACACAATCATTAACTGAAACAGAAACAGCTGTGTAGGAGGAATAAAACTGGGTGAGGAACAGCCAAACTCAGCTAACAAGGTGAGGTTGCTGAAGACAGTTTACTGTCAAAAGTCATACACCATGGCAAGACTGAGCACAGCAACAAGACACAAGGTAGTTATACTGCATCAGCAAGGTCTCTCCCAGGCAGAAATTTCAAGGCAGACAGGGGTTTCCAGATGTGCTGTCCAAGCTCTTTTGAAGAAGCACAAAGAAACAGGCAACGTTGAGGACCGTAGACGCAGTGGTCGGCCAAGGAAACTTACTGCAGCAGATGAAAGACACATCATGCTTACTTCCCTTCGCAATCGGAAGATGTCGAGCAGTGCCATCAGCTCACAATTGGCAGAAAACAGTGGGACCCTGGTACACCCATCTACTGTCCGGAGAAGTCTGGTCAGAAGTGGCCTTCATGGAAGACTTGCGGCCAAAAAGCCATACCTCCGACGTGGAAACAAGGCCAAGCGACTCAACTATGCACGAAAACACAGGAACTGGGGTGCAGAAAAATGGCAGCAGGTGCTCTGGACTGATGAGTCAAAATTTGAAATATTTGGCTGTAGCAGAAGGCAGTTTGTTCGCCGAAGGGCTGGAGAGCGGTACACGAATGAGTGTCTGCAGGCAACAGTGAAGCATGGTGGAGGTTCCTTGCAAGTTTGGGGCTGCATTTCTGCAAATGGAGTTGGGGATTTGGTCAGAATTAATGGTATCCTCAATGCTGAGAAGTACAGGCAGATACTTATCCATCATGCAATACCATCAGGGAGGCATCTGATTGGCCCCAAATTTATTCTGCAGCATGACAACGACCCCAAACATACAGCGAAAGTCATTAAGAACTATCTTCAGTGTAAAGAAGAACAAGGAGTCCTGGAAGTGATGGTATGGCCCCCACAGAGCCCTGATCTCAACATCATCGAGTCTGTCTGGGATTACATGAAGAGAGAGAAGCAACTGAGGCTGCCTAAATCCACAGAGGAACTGTGGTTAGTTCTCCAAGATGTTTGGGCCAACCTACCTGCCGAGTTCCTTCAAAAACTGTGTGCAAGTGTACCTAGAAGAATTGATGCTGTTTTGAAGGCAAAGGGTGGTCACACCAAATATTGATTTGATGTAGATTTTTCTTCTGTTCACTCACTTTGCATTTTGTTAATTGATAAATATAAACTATTAACATGTCTATTTTTGAAAGCATTCTTACTTTACAGCATTTTTTCACACCTGCCTAAAACTTTTGCACAGTACTGTATATATATATATATATATATATATATATATATATATATATATATATATATATATATAAACCGAGACATCTTAAGCAAACTAACCCTGTAACTTAACCTGTTTATAGCCATAATGTTTAAATCTTTATTCAACTCTATATGTATTTATTTTATTGTCATCTCACACATGGATCTGCTTTTTTCCTTTTTATAAAAGGATGTTTTCTATGGGATAATTTCTATAATAAAATACATTTGTGTAATCTTATTAGATAAATGGCATCAAACAAACAAAATAATTCTTATTCTCAGTGAAAGATTACTTATTAAAGATTGAAAAAACGATTACACAACCACCAATAGGAGGCGATGTGCACTAAGTAGGTCATATAAATCGCCAATAAATAAAAGAAGGAAATAGAGTGGCGCGCTTTTTCTTAGCGTCTGTTTCTATGGTGAATCATCGATTCATTGCTCTGTTGAGAAGGTCTTAACCGGGAACATACTCTGGGTTGGCCGAACTTACTCCTAGACGCGTTTTTGGAACCAGCATACCCCGAGTAAGCAAAGCTTGGGTTAAGTAACCGAGAGTTGAGGGTATATGTGGCGGTAAGTTAACCTCGCTTTCTGGAATACCCCAAAGTATAATAAAGCGCTGTGGGTTATTTATGGGTTATATTCTGCGTATCACGTAGACTACACCATTGGCTATCAGAAATCCAGGCAGGCCTACAGAAAATTTTAATCATATATTTTTTTTATGTTTAGCTTTTGACTTCAAAATAAACTTATTAAAGTTCTTTAATTAAATTAAATTTCTAAAATAACAAAATGTGGGGTTTAGGGTGGCAATTCATTACACACAAACTGAACAAAAGGGAGTCAGTGAAAGGATATATTAATATTTGGGTTTTCGATCAGATCGGCCGGCAGCCTGTAAGATCGCATTTTTGTCTTTTCTTCGCACGTATTCTTATTTTTGATATTACAAACTGCTTATCTATTCAGTAAATTAATTCCCACCATTAGCTCAGCCATGTCTGAGCTCTACCATGTCTTTCTTCATTCCATGCTTCTCAAACGTGAGCGTCCGCCTACCCCGTGACCTCGCTTCGACCAATCAGAAGCGCCATTGCGCTCACTAGGAAATCCACATTGAGACCTTTGCATTGAGGCAAGAGCAGAGAGCCAAACAGAGCAGGCGCGGAGCACGAGCGTCTCATGAAGGCAACTTGATCGCCTTTGAGCTAGACTGAATCTGAATCGTTGGGAAAGCATAGTTTTTGAGCTGTGAAACTCGCTATATCGTGGGAAGAGATGATCCTGTCTTCGGGACTGACATAACGGTCAAAGGTAATGCGTTCGAGCCGCGCATTTATTCCTTTAGGCTTTATTTATCGCCTTGTACAAAACGCGTTACATAATGTACTCCTGTGACCCAATTTCCCATGTTTGTTTTTATATCGAAATTTTTCAGAATTATTATTTGTCTCGACTTTGTTCTCCGAATATCTCGTTTTAGTTTTAGGGAAAATTGTTGGGAATCCGAAATGTATACATTAACTACAATGTCTCGCTAGTTTCACCTACTTGGAATTGACCTAATTTCTACTCCATGATGCTTTTACTGTGTCTGTGTACCATTGTCGCGTGCCGCTGTTAAATGTGTTTTTTTTTAAATCCTAAAACAAATATTTATTATATTTTGTTTTATATTTTTGTTTTCAAAAAACATAATTATATATTTCTGTGTTTATTTCTATTTTTTTGTTGTTGTTGTTGTGTTTTTCATCACTGGTAATTTGATATGGGTACAATTATGATAATCTGACCTACCTTTCCTTGCCACAGCTTTCTTTTAATGTTAAGGTGTGGGGTTTGGTTGTAGGTGCTTTTGGTAGTAAATCCAGTTTTTTATCTTTTCTGCCTAATGAGGCTTTCTACCCATGTTGTAAATGTAAAGCTGGCAGTTTAAACTACTGGTAGACGATCTTAAACGGGTAGGTCAAATTTTCAGTAGTTTGTCAGGTAAAAGGTCTTTTAAAGGCAGGACACCACTGGTGAATTGGGTGAAAGATGTAACTAATATTGCCATGCTAAGCTGGTTGATTAATTACAGAGTACATTAAGACAATTATTGTATATTGCAAGTTTTCTGATGTTTTATTTAAATATGTAAACAATGGATCAGCTAATTAAATATTCATTCTTTTGCATACATTTTCCGAACAGAAACCTTAACTTTACCAAATTTCTTTTTGGTAAAATCCTCTCAATCTATTTTTATCACTCCATAAATCAGGAAATACCATCAACAGCCAGAAAAGTCACCATGTTTTTAGAAATAAAATGTTTTATAAATCAGCCAAATTATATTTGAACAAACCCATCTTTAAAAAGTATCAGAATATAGAAGGTTTGGTGCTGCTGAAGTGGATATTTCTGAAAAAAAAAAAATCATTTTGTGAAAACAGCCTTTAAATAGGTTTTTTTTTTCTCTCCCATAATTGATGTCTACACATGCAAATAGATAACGTGTAATAAAATAAACACTTAAATGTTTGTTATAGGAGGGTTTTTTACCACTAGCCTGAAAGAAGTGTTATGGAACATAGCCCAAAATTTAAAAAATGACCAGTACATGAAAAAACTATGGTTTTGCCTACAATGTCTTGCCTTAAACAAAAAGTGTAATATTGGCTTGGATGTATTATGCTCTTTTTTAGGTTTTTTTAGTTAAGCTGTGTTTTATAAATGTGAGTTGTGTGCTGTATAATCACCTATTATAGTATATTGTTGTTGTTCTGCAATACATTAACCCACTTTAGCCCTATTCGAACTACCAAACAGTTTGTTGGCTAAAAGATTTGGAAAAATGTAAAGACAAGAACCTTTCTCAATTTTATGCACAGTTGTAGCAGATGTGCTGCCAGTACAAGTTACTAGATCAATCCCAGGTAGAGGTGGCCCACAGTAATTCCCAGGACACAGGCAACTGTTAAGTTGCCTTAGACAGAGGTTTAACCTTACATTTAGATAAAGTCCTCTGCCTCCTTTAGACCACTTTCTTTGCGTATATCTATGGCTGTTTTCCAGCAGGGCTCATAGATGTCAATGATGGACAGGTAGGCTTCTATGAATGCCACATCATTAATGAGAGGCAGTATGGAATTGACATGACACACATTCAGTCCAGTGCAGACGTCACATCTTGAGTCAGACTGAGGAAAAGCCAAGAATTGAATGTCACATAATGACTGCTCAGATAGACAGGTTTTAAGCCCAGATTTGGATGATTCCTCCGTCATGAACGGAAATGGGACAAGAAAAAAAAAAATGACTCAAATCTATACCAAATGGTCTCTGGGCAAAAATTAAAAATGACAATCCATTTTTACTGCATCAGAGTAGGTTATTGTGATAATGCTGATGTCCGTCAAATAAGAAGGAAAAAGTCTCACAAACAATGTCATCAGTTGATAATTTAATTGTATTTCATTCTTTTTAAAAGGTGATGTTTTTAGAGAATCAGTGATTTTCCCAAAAAGTTTAATAAATACACTATGTTTTAAGGTTTTTCATTTATTGTCATTTTGCTTGATTAAATGAAACGTCTGCCAATGACATCCCTTCCAGTTAATCAACAGCTGCTAGAATCAATGAATGAATGAATGAACCTGTCCTGATTTCAGTTATTTATTTATTTATTTTTTAAAGGGTGACTCAGTGAACATGGCCCCTAATTCCATCCACTGGTTCCGGAAGGGCCTCCGTCTCCATGACAACCCTGCACTTTTGGAGGCAGTGCGAGGTGCAGACACTGTTCGATGTGTCTACTTCCTGGATCCATGGTTTGCTGGGTCGTCCAACCTTGGGGTCAACAGATGGAGGTTAGTGCTTTTCTGTATCTTATCAAGCAAATCTCTGTCCGTTGTCAATGTCCCAAAAAAGAGTGCAAGACTCTAAGAATATGTACCTTAAATTATTGATAAGTGAATTGATTACTGAAAATCAGCCACTGATATCATATGCAGTGATTTATGCCCATGTCATAAAATACAAAAACACTACAAACTCTCTCAAATGTGGTTGCAACTAACAAAAACTAGATCTATCTACAGTAGGTCTTATTTTTACTGCATACCATGCGATGTGGCATGCAACTTGAAAAGCAGAGTAGCCTTGACATGTATAACAACTGCAAGGAAACTAGTTGCTAAAGTGAAATGTTTTCCCCCCGATACATTCACACCCATAATTGTCATTTAGCAGGTACATTTTATCACGGTTTGTAACTGATCTCTCATCTTATCTCACTTTATCTTGTTAACATTTGAGTGAGGGTCAGAAACTGATATTGAGGTCCTGGTGTTGAAAAAAAATCAGCTCTTTTAGATTTGTGTACATTCTGTTCCAGTGAAAACGAACCCTTTTTTTTTTTCATGAACCTGAAATACGAGTTGAGACAATTTGATGACCACACAAGCAGTCTATTGTGTATGTACTGTTGCTGTTTGTTCCAACTGTAAAATACGACGGGGCAAAATCCTGATGTTATGTGTTAAAAAAAAAAAAAAAGTTTAGTTTTGATTACCATGTTGCAAATTCACTATAGTTTGGTGTGATCATGAAGGTGCAGCCTTATCAGTTGATGCAGCTGTATTTCTACAGAAACTGAAATGTCATATTGTCTTATCCTAGATTTCCTCAGTATTCCTTAACTGTTGGGTAACTACCCAAAAATGGGATATATTTTGTAGACCAGATATTTTTGTAGATTCGATATTTTGTAGACCGCATATTGCTGGGTCTGTTCAGTTCTTGGCAATGTTATACTTTTTTTTTTTTGTTTGTTTTAAATGAACATTTGTTTTATGTTTGTACCTAAAACAATTTTAGCATTATGTTGGGTGACCACTTGATATCTAATGTACTTTTTGGGTTCTGAAGCAAAACTAGTGATTTACAGACAAATTAGGAAACACTCCTTTTGAGTCAGGCACCTGGTGCTTTCATGAAAAGGATTTCAGAATTTTGTTACATTTGGATGTGCACAGTCAGATATGTCTTGTGTTTCTATTTTAAACCAGTAAAAGCCCACACATGAAGTAATCTGACCACATGGCCATGTATGCAGATCGATCCAATGCCGTAACGGCAAGTCATGAGGAAAGTAGGCCAAGTAGCAGACCAGCAGATGCTTTGCTCTCAGAAGACAACCAGACAGTCTGGTCTCAGAGCTTGTCATTCAGCTCTGCTCACCTGCTGAATGGATACAGCGTGATCTGGCAGAATGTTAACGAGAGCTAATTCACCAGATTAAAAGATGAAGCACCTGTGACTGGATTTGTTTGCTGCAGTGTTCAGATGGCCTCTGCAGTCTTACTTAAAACACCTGTTGGGCTCCAAGTTTAGGTACTTTAATGCAGTAGAGGAGATTGCAGGTCACATTGTGTGAGCTCTAAATTGCCTTTAAAAATATGCATGTAAATAAGTTAACTGCAGTTTGGATTCTTTGTGTTCACTTCTATCACGTACACTCGACTGGTCAAGAGGGAAGTTTTGTTTAATGTCAGTGCATCATGTCAAAAATACGCTTGAAATTAAGCACTACAAAATTAGCAGTAACTGATTGAGTTAATGATAACTAGTCATTACTGGTTCGTGTTACAATCTTTTGGGATGGGAATGGCATTATATGGCATAATATATACTAATAGTGTTGACTCGCGATGCGCAACCTGGCCACTCTAGTTACTCATCTTGTGTCTGTGGCATGTTTATTTTTTGCACTCATTTTACTGTTACAGGATTTATACTGCACATGTAGCAGAAGCATTACTGAAGCAGCAGTTTCTATTTTTGCTGAAAATGCACTGTATGTAAACCCATATATCCACTCGATATTTTGCAATATGCAGACTTTAAAAACATTGACAGAAAATCATTATCCATCTTGCTTTTAAGAGGCGTAGTGACAAAAACTGAAGCCCAAAGTATAGTATTTTTTTTTACGTGTCGCAAGGGTCAATGTACGTGCACGTGACCTGAATTTTGTCGTCAGAAGAGTACACGAACTGCCGGATTTTTGTAACCGCGAGTATCTGTATGCGCAGGTCGCACGTGCATATAATTTTTTGCAATAATTAGTTGATCTGCAAAGTGGCAATTGAGCCGATTCATAAGGTAGTCAAAGAAAAACTGCATAATTGGAACAGACCAGAGTAGACCTTTATCACACTTCCCATTTCCAGTAAGCGAAGCGGTGTATTGTTACTTCTGATCCCATTGCAGCGCAATCAAATTCAATGGCTAAATTCTCTCGTCGGCTCTAATTCTACCTCACCTTTCACGATTTCCCGACACAACAAGAATAGAGGAAAGCATGGGTGGGACTGATACGGCGGGATGGAGATCTCTCTTTTAAAATACTATGCAGCGTTTGTTCGTGTGTAGAAGACCTATGCATTTCCAAACTGAGGATGTTTACATCTCATATCTTCAACCTGCTGAAATGTTCCTATAAATATATTTCCCTTAAATGTGCATTCTGAATAATAAGTGTTTCCCAACTAACCTGCTGCAGTCCAGTGCTCGTCTTTTTATTAACAATTGCTTTTCTTACTGATCGTATTTCATACCTGTTGAATTAAAATTATCGAAATTTGACTGATTGAGCTACCCTTACGAAAATTAACTATGGTTTTATTATAGAAATATGTAGTAACCGTTTTTTCACGGTTTGATTACCACTTGTATTACCACAGTTTTACTACAAATGCAATGGTTGATTTGTGATTACCATGGTTTAACTAACCATTGTTTTTTGCTTTTAAACCATGGTTAATTTTAGAAGAACAGTATTAAAAAGACGAATGAATGCGCCTTAACTAGCCTTAAAGAAATTTAATGTTAAGTAATCGTAATCAGAAATGCGCTGACAGCACGAGTTCTTTTGAATATTATAAATTTTGACAAATGTTGTGAATTGCATATAGTGAAATGATTGTCAATAAAAAATGACTAATTTAAATCAAATGAATAAGTTAATTCTGATCTCATTCATTAGGTCTCGCGCACACACTACAGTTTTGCGGTTACTATTGAAGACGAGCACTGACACCGTGTGGTGAAATAATCACGTATGTTTACGAGCCACGGCTTTCTCAGAAAAATTCTGTGCACGGCTAACATCAGAATATCGCTTCTCTTGTTTCCGAAAATGTCTGGATTTTGAAATTATTCCATGGTTGCTTGTTTTAAGCATTTATTCAACTAGGCGCTAAAGGCACATTGAAAATAAATATAACCATAAGAATCGATGCACTGCTTCGAGCACTTACGATAATCAATTCCACTGTGATGAAGCTCTATGCATGCAAGCTGCAGTGACAATGGAGGCCTACATAGATGAGATGTGCTAAGAAGTTAGAAAGTAACCTCATTTGTACAACTTAAGCAAGAATGAATACAAAAATATTTACATGGGTTGTAACTCATGGCGAGAGATTGCTTAAAACAAAATCTGTGTAGTGTTTTTATTACATGTAACATAAACCATAAATCTGTATCATAAACTTAAAGGGTAGATAAAGAATTAGAAAAATCGATAAATATGTGAGTGAATGTATAAGAATTGTATGTGAAATATGTGTTGTGAATAATTGAGTGCGGAGTTACACATATCAATGTGTGGCCACAGATTTGGGTGTATGCGTCAAACGCCTGTGTATGCTTACAAGTCAAATGAAGTATACTTTCCAAGGCTGTGTGTTCGACTGTGCACGTACACTAGGGTACGCATACAAAAAAAAAGGGCTTATGTGTTTGCTTATAATAAATAGAACATTATTGTGCATTGGTGTGGATGCTAATATAGTTTGTTAAAGTTCTCTTTATAGTTATTGTTCCTCCAAAGACCTATTTAAAAAACCAGCACCCCCCCCCCCCCCCCCCCAATTGTATTTATTTCAATTCAAACATGCATTCAAGTTGCATTCAAAGCAATATGATTAGATCGGTTGATGCTTTCTTTAGTAATTGAATCCATAGCCTGTTACTCTCTTGCTTACACTCTACAGAATGTGTGAACACCCTGCTGAACCTAAGCACTTTATCTACCTTAAAGAATGAGGCACGTGTGCCATTAGTTAGCTACCCGTCTTGTGAAACAACTTGTATGAACTGTAGCCCGTAACTTATTGTCTTTGTTTCCTGACAGCTAGACTGTTTTTCACTAGATGTCGTGGCCAGTACTTGAATTCTACACTTTAAAAGACTTTTTAAAAGACTAAAAAGATTTTTAAAAAACTTATATTGTCTCACACCTGTTGTCACGTGATCTGAGGGAACAGGAATACAAGGATGTGTTCTTTTCACAGACTAGGTATTGTTTTTGTTGTTATGGTTGAAAAGAGGTCACTGGGATAATTTTATGCCCTCCAGTGGTGGAGAGACCATGTGCACTGCAAATCTAGGCCAGGACAGTTACATAAGGAATAATGTATGACAGGGCAGATCCTAGAAAATAGGTTTAAGTTTTCCAATCCACATACTCGTAATAGCAGTTAGTTTTTGTGTTCTGTCTTATTCTTTTGGATTTCTTGAATGCAGTGTGTGTGTGTGTGTGTGTGTGTGTCTGTTGGTTGAGTTGTGCAGTTGCATGTGTCCGTGTGTCGACTGGTCAGCCAGTATCTGGAGCATAGGGAGCTTTGTCCCAGTCTGGTCTCTAATCAGGGCTTTGGTTGCAGACAGTCTGCCTTTGCGCTCAGTCAGGACTCTAGGGCCAAATAATAGACACAGGTAGAAGGTCGGACAGGCCTTTCAGACAAATACTATAACCTCATTACTGAAAGAACAAGATGTTCTAACCTGCCATTACAGTGGATCTGTTGGACTATCCTTCTTGTCAGTCATATTTCATGTACAAAATTGTATACTGTACTTGAGTGAGCATGAATGCCAACTGGGTGGGTTTGAATAAATAAAAATAACATTGAGTAAAATTGGATTTAGTTGAAATAAAATAAACATAAATTAAGATCTTTTTAATGTTATTTTTATTTTGAAATTATTTTATTTCTACTGAATAAATTGTTGATACTTTAGAAATTTTATATTTATTTATTTTTTAATTTATTTATATATATATTTTTAATTTAATCTGACCTCTTTATCCAAGTGCCCAGTGTATCATCGGTTTGCTGATATATTCATTGTTTCTTAGTAAAGACTCTAGTACTTAATGTCCCTTTGGCTGGTAAGGCAGATGTGAAGAGAGGAAATCAAGTTAAGCTCCTAACGTTTTAAACCGGTCATGAATGAACAGATTTGTGAATGGAAACTCAGAGTATCTGTATGTTTGAGGACAGCTTGCAGAACAGGTAAAGCCTCAGGGCTTTGCTGTAGATCAATAGTTCTCCAACTTTTCATGCCAGGAACCTGGTCAAGTCAAATCAGGACATCCCAGTACCATCTATTCATGACAGTGTTCATTATATTTTGGAATTTGAGCGAATGTAGACAATCGTAAAGTGTCATATTCGTATGTTTATATTTACTGGTGTATTTGACTCTAATAAGAGTCATTCTATTGGATGCGGATCTGCTTATATGGTGGTAAGAAAATAATACCCATTCAGGACTTCACATAAGTAAAAAAATTGTCTGATAAAATGGTGGATGGCAATAGTGTGGATTGCAGTAATGTTTATTATCTGGTGCTCAAAAATTAACTGAACCCTTCTGCTCTGTTTTGTCGAAAGATACATTCAAGCATTTAAATTTTTAGCTTGACCTTTTGCATTTTTTTTTATTGCGGGTATATTTTAAAACACTTCATGTTAAATTGAATTCTTCCCTGACAGATTTCTCCTGCAGTGCCTGGATGATCTTGATTCCAATCTAAGAAAACTCAATTCCCGCCTTTTTGTCATCCGAGGACAACCAGCCAATGTTTTTCCACGCCTTTTCAAGGTGAAATTCTTCCGTTTAAAATACTGCTGTCACTCCATGAATATAGTATAACAAAATAACTTTTAATTTGTCAAAATTCATGAGCCTTTTTGAAAGCCATACATTCAAATTTAGTTCAGTCCACTACACTGACTTTTTTGAGTAACTTTCCAGTGTTTGTTATCTGTTCTTGAAGGAATGGAAAATATCCAGGTTGACCTTCGAGTATGACTCAGAGCCATTTGGGAAGGAAAGGGATGCAGCTATTAAAAAGCTTGCCATGGAGGCTGGAGTTGAAGTCATTGTCAAGATCTCACACACCCTCTACAACCTTGATAAGTAAGAGTTCTTGTCCTTAAATCTGAAATGTGATGTTTTTGATGTTTGCATAGTTTTTCCTATACTTGCTTAATGTGCAACTATAAATAAGCCATTTATAAGCCCTTTCATTAATTCTAATGGAACAGAAACAACACACTTCAGCTAATGATCTTTACCCATTTAAAATTTAACATCACTTCTGTTGGTCCATGAGTTTTTATACACATTCTTTTACATTTATATGTTTATTTTTTATTTGTTTACGGCCTCCATTATTTTAGGATCACTGAACTAAATGGTGGTCAGCCTCCCCTTACCTACAAACGTTTCCAGACTCTGATCAGCCGAATTGACCCTCCGGAGATGCCAGTGGAAACTCTTTCCAACGCCAGTATGGGCTGCTGCATCACACCTGTCTCTGAAGACCATGGGGACAAATATGGTGTGCCCTCCCTGGAAGAACTAGGTGAGCTGAATGAGAGAAAGTTTTATCTGTCATGTTTCAGGTGAATTTCAATTTAGTTAAGTCAGCTTGGAATGTTGATTTTAAAATGAATTTTAAAATGAAGATACCCAGTATGTTAGAAACATTTTAAAATGAAAAACACTTCACCTAAATTATGTAATCACTTTATCACTGACCTAACGAGTTTGCTAAACTGCACACATGAACCCATCAAGTTATGCAAAATTAGTGTTGCTGCTTTAAACCCACATTATCTTTACTCAGGATTTGACATTGAGGGACTACCTTCTGCTGTCTGGCCAGGAGGTGAAACAGAGGCATTAACAAGGATTGAAAGGCATCTGGAGCGAAAGGTGTGATCATATATAGATACAGCAGTGGTCTCAAACTCAGATTACCTTGGACCATATGCCAGGTGGTGTTTAACTGCCAAAACAAATACAACAGTGTTTTTATAAACATGGCTTTTCACTGTAGGCCCAGTTTTACAGTTATTGATGCATTGATGGTTCTTTTCAGATACATCAGGCCAGTGTTAAGCTTTAACAGAACTATGGGATAACAGTTTGAAAGTAAATTTAAAAGCAAAAAAAATTATTTACAAAGATATATTTAAAGAAGCAGCATCTTAAAGGCAAAGTTCACCCAAAATATTTTACAATATTGTCACTTATTCACCCTCATATCTTCCAATCCTCCATTCTTTTCTTTCTTCTGCTGAACACAAAAGATATTTTTGCTTCCTAATGACTTCCTTTGTTTTACCCATAAAGTGGGAACCAAAATGGTTTAGTTGCCAACATTCTTCCTCTGTGATATAAATATATTCGTTTGTACAACAAGAGGGTGAGTGAATGATGACAGAATTTAAGTTTTTGGGTGGACTATTCTTTTAAATATATTGTGATTGCAACATTTACTGCATATGATTCTTTTAAAAAAATCCTAAAATTGTTGCCATGTGCTCATCAATAGCAGACTAGACATACATTTCCCCTCCTTACTCACATTTTTCCAGGCTTGGGTTGCAAATTTCGAAAGACCACGAATGAATGCCAACTCTTTGCTGGCTAGTCCGACTGGCCTGAGTCCCTACCTCCGTTTCGGCTGCCTGTCCTGCCGCCTCTTCTATTTTAAACTCACAGACCTCTACAGAAAGGTACAGACATGATTCTACACTATCTGTATATAAACCTGTATGATCATTTCATTTTTTAACACAGGTGTGTATCAATTAGGGGTGAACAGTAATGGTATACCTATATAATAATGTAGTTTTTAAAATGCTTTTATATGTTAGATAACCATGTGGTAATATACTGTTTGCATAAGTATAAATGAATAAAAATATATGTGAAATTCTCCTTTCAGGTAAAGAAAACCAGCACTCCTCCACTCTCCCTCTATGGTCAGCTGCTATGGAGGGAATTTTTTCTACACTGCTGCCACCAGCAACCCTCGATTTGACAAAATGGAAGGCAACCCAATCTGTGTGCGCATCCCCTGGGACAAGACCCAGAGGCTTTGGCCAAGTGGGCTGAAGCTAAGACAGGTTTTCCCTGGATTGATGCCATAATGACCCAGTTGCGGCAGGAAGGCTGGATCCACCACCTGGCCCGTCATGCTGTCGCTTGTTTTCTCACTCGTGGAGACCTGTGGATCAGTTGGGAAGAGGGCATGAAGGTGCATCTCTTACACATGGGAGATTAGAATTTTATTTCATTTTAATTTATTTGTTTATATTAACAGTGTAACAAATGAAAAAAGTAAAAATAAATAAATAAATTTGATTAAAATAAATGATTGAAATGATAATAAAAAAATAGATAATCTAACAGTACTACATTGAGCGAAAAAATAAATTGGCTCTTTATGCATTAAAATATATAGCTAGGGGTGTGCCATATCATACCGTCCACGATAATGCCGGTATAATTTTTTACACGATTAAGTGTCACGTCGCAATATCAATGCAATGCTATATATTTTCCCTCATGATCATCCCTGATAGGAGACCGACTGGTCAGTGTTATGTTTTTCCGTTTCTGAGCTGATCCATTTTGTTATCAGCTGCATAGGCAATAACGTCAGCAGCGCGTTCTCGCTCTTTTCTCTCCAATGGCGAAGTAACAAACACTCTCGTGGGCGCCTCTCTCTCACTCGTCTCATTCGCTCAGTTTGAATAGTGCTTGTATAGCGTATAATTTTTGTCATTCCCAGAGGTTTCACGCTCACACCAAAAGCGTAGCGCACCACCACTTCTGATCTAAAGCCGCACAAGCCGCTTCTCAGTCTCAAACAGCTTCTGAGTCACAAGTAACAAAATGAGTGACTTTGCTAAAATGATCAAATACATACAAAATTTGATCAGAATGCCCGTTTTGGCGAGTATTCAGTTAAACACAGTCAGTTTTGGAACGTTAAATATTTGAGAAAGAGGGACAGCAGTCCAATATTTGCACTAATAAATGCTGCTGCCTACCAGCTGCAATCACCAATAAAACGTTACATATATGTTTCTCTATCGTCATAAATATCGTTATCGCAAATATCATGAAATATCATGATATAATTTTGAGGCTATAACGCCCACTCCTATATATATATAGTTTCCTTTTAAATTTTAGGGTAGGGTCTCTTGCTCATGGATGATCATATTGCGTTCAGTGACATCGATAATATTAAAACTCCTGTAATAGAGCAGGGTTCAGCAAACTAATGCACATATTAGAAATGTCAATATTCATGACAAACTACCTCTTACAACCTGTTGCTTCATTTACTTATGCAACCTATTGCAGTGAGACAGACGAGTTTCAACCACACCTTTTTGTGTCAGTTAAAGTTGATCTGTGCAGCTTTTTCAATTGCTCTGTTTTGGTTAGTTGTGTAGCGCAGTCCCGCTCGTGCTAACGGCGGCGATGCGGTATGCAGTATTTTTTTGTTCTTAGAACAATTCTTTGAATAGATGAAGAGGATGTTTAATGGGGATTGTTTATAATTTTTGAAGGGGTATTGGAGAATTTAAAAATGGTACTTGTCATGTCAAACGTTGCCAGCCCCTGTTATAGAGAAAAAAAAAAATGCTGTATAGTCACACTTGAGTGTAAAGACCTTCAGTGTCGAAGCACTAGTGCTGAATGACAAGAGTAACCATCTACTACCGTCTTAGTATTAGCAGCCTTGTTTGTGAAAGTATTTTTTTCCTTTTCATTTTCTCTTAAAAAAAAAAAGTTGTTAGCCACGAAAGAAAAAAAAAATTACTGACTGACCCCAAACTTTTGAATGATAGTGTAAATGGGTCTCTGATTGGTTGCAGAGTAATGGTAGTTATGATTGACAGGTTTTTGAGGAGCTTCTTTTGGATGCTGACTGGAGCGTGAACGCAGGCAGCTGGATGTGGCTCTCCTGTAGCTCTTTCTTTCAACAGTTCTTTCATTGCTACTGTCCAGTGGGTTTCGGCAGGCGCACCGACCCTAACGGCGATTTCATTAGGTTGGTAACGTTCCCAAGCATGCACACTAAACCCAGGCTGAATTACCTGCTTTCACCAAAGGACCCTTTTTTAAAGCTAGAATGCATAAAAATTTACCACATGGAAGGACAGATTAATAAAATGAGGAAACATTGTTTTTAATGGAATGTAATGAATTTTGGGGTCATATTTCAGGAACAATTTAGAGAGTTGGGGGTCATCCACAACTTTTATTGTAGTATAGCGCAGCATATACTTTGTCTTTGCAGTATATCTGACTGAGGTTCAGAAAAGTATCATTTGAGATCTAGAATTGTGTGTCAAGTAACTTCCTATATGAATTATTCAGGAAAGTAAGCCTGTCCTATGTAGTCTCTTTTCGCTATAGCTTTTCTACCTAACCCCTTCAGTTCCAGAATTTGGTTTTCCAGAATTTTGGTACTTTCCCAACACATTGTCCTCATTATATGCAACATCAAGGAACAGATGTTTGCTTGAAAACATTTATTGTAGCTCATATGCATGTTAGCAAAGAGCTTGTATGTTTTTGTGTTTCTGTGCAGACGCTTCATGGATTGGGTGAAAGGTTCAGCTTTCCCTTTCCCCTTTGTAAATTGTGGTTGATTGCTTTTTAGACGAAAGCCATTCTTAGCCAAAGCATTTGGAAACCTGTTAGCTGTGAATGTGGTTTTAGCATGATGCTTTATCAGTGGGAAATGCAGTAGCCTGTTTTTTAGCTCGGTAGCATCTCGTTTCATCAAAAGGGATTTTAACCACTTGGTAGGGAAATACACAAGGCCTGTTTTGAATGCATAAGTCACAATGCATTTCCCGGAGCGAGATGGGAGATGAGGCCCAAAGCCAGGAGAAACGACTTCAGTCCAACTCTGGACAACTCCTCCTTATTGGACTTTTGTTGAAATGTTTAGTGGTTCTCTAGACGTTGAATACAGCCCTGCCTGTGCAAGTGATCAAGAGTCCTGGTGTTAAGCACACCACCTTTCCAACGAAGTTGCTCTCGGTCCGTAGGTTGTCCTGCAATTTCTCAAATCTGCTTCTGTAGATGTAGCGTGTTTCTGGTCGTTTGCTTGTTCAAGCAGGATGTGCCTGTTCCTGGCAAAAGGGTTCTGGTCTCTTTTGGCAAAATGAGGGGGCCACCCAGCAGCAGAGGACGGTATACTGCGTTTCTCCTTTGGCGGCTAACAGGTTTCTCTGCTTTGGCTTGGGATCACTGTCGTCTCAAAAGCGATCAGTGGCAGTGCGAGGGGCAGGGAGCGAACCTGAACCTCTCACTCAGCCCTGAGTTTCGATTTGTTGCAGCGGGTGGGATGGGGTTGTGGGAGGGTGCTGTGTCATTGGATCTGGAGGGATTGGGAGGGCCTGGTCACTGCCTCTGCTTTCTAACGCGTGTTGTAGTAGGAAACTCCATAGTGTCTCAGCACAGGCGGGACCTGTTGCCCTGTTTAAACTGCGTCCGCCTCTCTGCAAGCCGTGCCTCCTGCAGCCCTCTGTCCCCATGCTCTGGTAAGGTGGAGCACCTTAGGTAGGTGGCCTTTTCTGTCCCTGGGACCTGGAGGAAAGACACAAGTCCACAAGTTTTAGAAGAGCCTTCTTTTCCTGTTTTTTCTGTTGTTATGGTGTTGTGTTGACAGTTTCATTAATAGTATGAATTGGCACATATCCATAAATTCACATATGATAATACATAGTTTAAATGTGACACTTACTGAGTGATAATACCATTTTGAGATTCTTATAAATTAATCACCAACACATGCTGCTGTCTTGGTGCTTTCTGTAATCGGAGGAAGTGTTCTTGTTGTTCCCACTTGTTCAGACATGGGAACCCAATAACCATCTCGCATAACCTTCCTTGTGTTTATGATGAGATGTGGTTAAATCTCTCTTCCTTTCAGACGATATTTGCCTATTCTCCGAGGTTTCCCTGCCAAGTATATCTACGACCCATGGAATGCTCCAGACTCAGTGCAGGCTGCTGCTAAGTGCATCATCGGTGTCCACTACCCCAAACCCATGGTGAACCATGCCGAAGCGAGCCGCCTCAACATCGAGAGGATGAAGCAGATCTACCAACAACTTTCACGCTACAGAGGACTTGGCAAGGATTTCTGTCTTGTAGAAAATAGCTAGCTTACATGCAATCACATTTATCACTGAAAAGAAGCCTCATGTGCAATTGAGACCTCAGAAATGGCTGTATGAGACAACTGTATGTGGAGATAGAATAAATGTATCCTAAGTGCTTGCAAATGCTATTATGGTTCATTATAGCAGTGGAGGATAATTTAACTTTTTATGTTTTTCCAGGACTTCTGGCCTCCGTACCATCCACACACAACGGAAACGGGAATGGGATGGTGTACTCCCCAGGGGAACAGCAGTCCGGGACCAATACAACAGGTGATACACCAAAAACAAGTCATTGTTTTTCCCACTTCATTCAAAATAGTGACAATACTATACAGGGGTTGGATAATGATTTATTAGTATGATGTAGGGCCTCCTTTTGAGGCCAATACAGTATCAATTCGTCTTGGGAATGACAGATACAAGTCCTTCACAGTGTCAGAAAACATTTTCTCACTTGCTACTGCAAAATACTCCAAAGTGGCTCAAAAATATTCAGAACTGGTCACTGTGCAGGCCATGGAAAATGTTCAACATTACTTTTATGTTCATTAAACCATTCTTTCACAAGACTTGATTTGTGTATTGGTGCATTATCATGCTGGTACACGGCATCCCCTTCAGGGTACAATGTTTGAACCATTAGGTGCACATGGTCCTCAAGAATGTTTTGGCAGTGGCGCGCCTATCAAGCACAGCAGAAAATGCCATGATATTGCAGCCAGCAGCTATCACAGGTCCCAAGGTCCTGAGTCTCTGGCCATTAAAAATCCTAGGATGTCCTTCAAAAAATAGTTGGGGTGTAACCCTGGCACCCTGGCCAAATTTGCCCGTTGGCCTCTGTATATCATCATGGCCTCCTAATCATTCCCATATATATACTGAACTGATTGGCTTCATCACTGTCTCCTCTCCACCAATAAGCTGGTGTGTGGTGAGCGCTCTGGTGCAGTATGGCTACCTTTGCCTCATCCAGGTGGATGCAATATATTGGTGGTGGTTGAGGAGATTCCCTCCTTCCATATGTAAAGTGCTTCGAGTGCCAAGAAATACGCTATATAAATAAAATAAAAGTCCGTGAGTTTCCCTCTTTGTCGCCATCTGTTTTAAACGTGCAATTTCAGTTAATTGCAGAATTATCATCTTTATGTGGGTTGTGCATTGGCACGGCGCCTCAGTGTGGATGAATTTAATGTTTACTGTCATTCACCACATTGGTGTGGATACTGTACTGCGGAATCACAGATTCTATGTCTTGGAAGTATGACCAGAATAAGAATTTTACAATAAATCGCGCTACCAATTGTGATTTAAATCTAATTATCGCTAAGCTCATTTCACATCAAACCGTGCATATTATTATTATTATTGTTATATTTTTCTCAAATTCTTAATGTTAACAACATCAGCATTGCGTGACTGTGTATTTAGTGTGTATCAGCGTTGCCTGTAGATTTTAATTTCTGTAGCCACTCCGCAGTCGGAAGTCTTTTGCTTTTAACTACGAGTTAATCTCCAGTTGTCACTTATTGTCATTTGGACCTTTCTGGATTATACAATCGGCCATCAAAATAAGTTTAATTATTGCAGCTGCTGTGAGAAAAGGCTATAAATGATCCACCGCCGGCAGCATCCTCCACATGCCATATAGCCTACTAGCTGGGACTCCTTTATGTATACAGATGTGACGTAAACTGGACATCCCTTTCAGACAGATTCCTCTGGCATCAACAGTTACTTCTGTTGGATATTGGTTCGTCCTATGTGGTGGTTATCTTTGGGGCTTTTTCCCCTGCGTGTCATGTGCGGAGCTCCTACAGATATGATGTAAATTTGACTTTTTCTGACATCCTAACAGCACCAGCTGTATCGAGCAGTTCTGTTGCCAGTGGTAACAGGAGTGGAAGTATTCTGCTGAACTTTGACAGTGAAGAGCACCAGGGACCAAGTGGAATTCAGCAACAAAAACAGCAACAATTAGGTGCCACCTTGCACACTGATATATTACACTCCTAGATTTATAGTTGTAAATTATTATTTTCAAAATTAGTAGCAAAGAATTATAAATAAAAAATTTAAGATTCATTTTCCATGCTGTCCTTTTTTCTCGCTTGTTACCAGGATACCACCACATGCCCGATACAGGGCACCACAGTCGACTTTACCAATGTAATGCGTCACATGACATGGCAGGCCCCCAGCGTTCAGGTAATGGACATGTTTGTTACATGAGTATGATAAAGCTAACACAAAATGGTTAAAAAAAACATTTTTAAGGAAGTTTAAGAAACTTTTAGTAAATGCTTTTTATGTATTTACAATATTCTGTATGTTGTTCAGCAGGACACCTGCTACACACAGGGGGAAGCGTGACAGGGAAGAGGGAGAGGGAGTCGGAACGAGATCTTGAAGGTGAAGATGATTCCCTCTCCACCTCTCACAAGTTACAACGGCAAATTGCAGAGGTCACTTCGGTTCATGCCACCAGAGGGAACCAGTAAAGTATGGTAAGTTTAACTTTAAATCCTTGATGTTTAAATGTATAAAAGAAGTCATACAATGTACTTAAAATGGATGTTTTTCTGTTCTCTTTCCAGAAGAGTTAAATGGACATTGCGATGAGCAGAACAGATTCAAAATGAGGCAGTCTGAATGGGACTTTCTCCATTTGAGATATGTTTTCCTTTAAACGACTCTCAATCTTACATGATCAAAGAATATGAATGTTAACTGAGAATTCATTTTTTTCATCATTTAATGAAATTCAGCTATTTTCAAAAGAAATGAATGATTTTACATCTGTTGACAGAAAAACAACCACAAAAAGGTTTTTCCATGTTTCCTTGGTAAACCCCTTTCTCTTTTGGTCATCTTTGTTATTTGTCATCATTTCACAGGTAAGGGTTTTATCTAGTGTAAAAGTGAACCTTACCAAGTGGGATAAATGTATCAGCTTTTATTAAACCGAATAAAACTGAGCTTCATTATACACTCATTGCAGCTAGGATTTTGTAAGTATTTTTGCAGTTTGGTTGGTACCATCGGTTGGAAACATAAGCTACGACCATCACAAAACACCTTTGTACATATTTGTTTGACATTTTCTCATTGTACAGTTTCACTGATTCTCAGTTAAAGTGGTGCATGTGCCACTTTTTGTAAACAGAAAAATTTATACAAGTATATTTTATATATTGGTGTCTCATTCTCTGCCAGTTTAATGTATTAGTGTTTCAATTTACTCAGAAAATCCACAAATATATTCAATACCAGCTGAGCTGAAATTTTAAAATAGGTTTTAAAGATTTCTAGATAAAAAAAAATCTCCATAAATGTACGTTGCTTAACTGATTTTAAAACCTCATATTTTAACTTTAGACCTATTCGTAAATTCTATCAGGGATAGAACTGTGGCGGACCATGGTTCTTAAATGTGTTTAAATGGGCTACAATGGTTCATTAAATGCATCTGTAGATTACTACAGTATCATCTTCATTGTCATGCTTGGCAGACACACACAGACAGCTGACCTTCACAGTCAGGCCTTAAACACTGATAAAAACGCCAACTTAAACTCTGCCAAGGCCAGGAGATGACTCTGAGAAAGAAAATCACCCTCGCTCATTTTATCATTGCATCTGTGAAGCAAACCATTATGGATCTTTAGGAAGGAAATGTATGGAAAATGAATTAATACACCCAGTTGTATCTCTACCCCTTAAAATCCAAGAAATTTGAAATTCATCTGTTTTTGCTTTACCTGAATAGGCACATCAATCTAAAGGCATTTTTACAATGACTTTCCAAAAATAAGCAAAACATTGACTATTGATAACTTTAAATTAGTTTTTGTGATATTGGTTTTGCTCTTTTGTTTTTCTTTTTTTTAATAGCTCTCCTTTTCTGTAACTTAAAAATGAGAGTAAGTAACATCTGATTATAATCACACTGGCCTTTCCTCTGGGAATGTAACGTATAAATAGGACAATGGGAAATGTTTAGCCTCTGAATTTCTCCGCAAATGCTTTACACCAAATGCCCTCAACAGACCAAATATCATTCATCAAATTTAGCTGTTGGTTTGCTACCAGATTGCACATCATCATCATCATCATTCTTAAATTTGTAAAAAATCTTATTCAGTACTAACGAATATTGGACAAAATATTAATACTGGTGAAACTGGGACTTTTTAAATTAAATTCACCATAATGTTTACAGTGTCCCCAACACAGGTGCCCTAATGACAACTATTGTGTATAACTAGACCATGTATATAAATGTATGGGCCCTCAAGTTAATGTATGGTTGCTTATCACTGTGATCCAGACTAAAGCTGTTGGGCCTGAATTTGTGTTTGTAGCTGGATATGTTCTGACACCTTGATATCTGTATTGCTGTTGCCCACCAGGAGAAATATTCAGTTCCAATGTTAATGTTTTGATATGACAATTGTAGAAACCTCAGTGCTTTTTGACTAATGTCTTTTGACTGTGCTATTATGGTTTTTTGTCACAACCGAAGAATTAGTTATATGAATTTTGTTTTTTTTCTTCCTGTGAAATAAGTCTGAAATCTTGTCCTCAAGTCTGTAAACAGTGGTAAAAGTAAATCTGATTGAAACTGGATTTGTTTTGCTGTGTCTTTTTTTTTTTTTTTGTCCCAATATATTATCAATGTAAATAATGTTGGTGAATTTCAAAGAAAAGACGCGAGGGCAACGGTACACGGTCCGTCTTTCTACACATGTTTAAGTAAGAAAACAATGAAAAAGGAACGCAGGAATAAAGAAACGCATTCTGTGTGTTCACTACTTCACACTCACGCGAACTCACGCGAGGCTGAAAATTGGCGCGTAATGGTTTCATATGTCCTGCTGATTTCAAAGTGTTGATGAGGTAATAATAAAACTGTTCAGCGAAATTGAGAACTTATGTCTAACCTCTATACTTATAACTCTTAAACCAGGTGACTCAATAACAAATGACTATATTTTGTTCCACTTCGCGCCAATGAATCCGACCATCTTGACCTATGGTCGACGCAAAACAAGCGAGCTACTCTTGCAATGAGCAGATGTTACCGCTGGGCGGCGTTGTTGATACTTATATAAATTTCTTAGGCGGTGTGTGTGGCTTGTCCTGTGCATATTTATCCAAGACACTTCCACATTTTTCTTTTGGAGAATTTGGTAGTTTTCTAACAACATAAAGTAAATGAGGGGAAAAAATCATTATTTTTTCCCTCTGTATTGCATCAACAACCATCATTATTCTGTGACTATATTGCAGTTTGATTAAATTTGAAAGGAAACCGAGCAATAGTATATCTTATGATTTCAAACTCAGTATTGTTTCGGTTTTGTGTTCTGTTTCTCACAATCAAAGGGGTTTATTCACACAGCGCAATTCTGTTCTCTATTGGATCCTTGGCACACAACATAAATTTAGGGGGGGAAAGGGTTGAGATGTCCTGAGCCCTCGAGAAGCAGGGAAATGTGGCCTCCCCAGGAGCCGTTGCAGTACCTACTCTTGTTTTTAGATTGCCAAGTGCCTTGAATACACAAGTATGACAAGAAAATGCAATGGAAAACCTTTTTCAATCTTTAAACTGGCATCGTGATTTAGTGAATCAGAATGAAACTCGCTAGCATTTCCTGTTCTCTATTCGAGGTGGTCCATGGCTCCGGTTGCGTTGGGTTTTTTTGTGCCCAGGACCTCAGTCCAGACCCTGATTTGTATGTTAGTGTACTCAAGGGGCCAAAACTAGTTGCCACAGCAACTGTGTTGAATCTCTCACGGACCCCCCGTCCCCTTCCACCCCCTCTCAGAACTCTGTGAAACAAAACAAACATTGTCCCTTAACAAGGCGCGGAGAGACAGCGTTCTGTTCAGAAGTGCGGGACATTCAGGTCATATTAGTCCTTCCTCATTGAGTTTAGTCTGAGAATAAGAGAGTCCCCACATACAGGACACTCACCACGTTCTCACGTCTGCTGAGGGTGACTTGAAACGGGAAGCCCTGGATTCACCTCACCAGCCCGTCGTCTTGCCCATGCCAAAATAGCTCTTAAAGGTATACACAAATATTTGATGAGTGAATCCTTCAGAACTGAAGAAGAGTCAGAAGCTGGGGTTCAGGTTCTCTGCCTTTCATCTGTTAACACAATCATTTCAATGCAAAATAGAAAGTGAGCTGACTCTTAAGGGAGCACACATTCTTAAAAGTGAAGAACCATTTTCAACTTTTTTTTTTCTTAGTATGAAGAAGATTTTAATAATCTAAGAAACTTTTTCCTCTAAGAACCTTTTGTGCAATGGAAAGTTTTCATGGATCTTAAGGTTCTTCATGAAGTCATAGACAAGGAACTTTTATTTTTAAAGTTTTAGTTCACCCAAAAATGGAAATTCTGTCATTAATTACTCGCCCTCGTGTCGTTCCACACCTGTAAAACCTTCGTTCATCTGTGGAACACAAATTAAGATATTTTTTTTGATGAAATCCGATGTCTCAGTGAGGCCTCTATTGCCAGCAAGATAATAAACGCTTTCAGATGCCCAGAAGGTACTAAAACATATTTAAAACAGTTCATATACAGCTGTTCAACCTTAATATTCTAAAGTGACAAAAATACTTTTTGTGTGCCAAAAAAACAAAATAATGAGTTTTCAATAATATCAAGAGATGGCCGATTTCAAAACATTGCTTCGAAGCTTTACGGATCTTTTATTTCAAATCAGTGTTTCGGATCGCGTATCAAACTGCCAAAGTCACGTGAAGTATTGTCATTGCGAAACACTTATGATGTAACGAAGCCTCGTTTACTGAAGTCACGTGACTTTGGCGCACCGAACCATTGATTCGAAACAAAAGATCTGTAAAGCTTCGAAGCAGTTTTTTGAAATCGGCCATCTCTTGATATTGTTGAAAACTCTTTATTTTGTTTTTTTTGGCGCCCAAAAAGTATTCTTGTCACTTTATAATATTAAGGTTGAACAGCTGTATATGAACTGTTTTAAATATGTTTTAGTACCTGAAAGTGTTGTCACTGGGCCATCAGATTTCTTCAAAAATATCTTAATTTGTGTTTCGAAGACGAACGACGGTCTTACGGGTGTGGAATGTCATGAAGACGAGTAATTAATGACAGAATTTTCATTTTTGTTTGAATTAACCCTTTAATAGTGCAGTTCAACATCACTAGTCAAACAATGCAATTATATAACCTTCTGGTTTTCGTATTGTTTCTTCTCAACATTGATTTTGATTTATTATTTAATGTGAAGTGCTGTATTATGCATAAGATAAACTCAAATTTGCTTTGAAATTGATATGCAACATAAATTTGTACAGTTTCTGAAGACAATGTGTGTGGTGTTTGCCCCTGCAAATGAGGGAAACCTATCCAACCCATAAATTAATATTAAACATTATTTTAGAATATATTACAATGTATCAATTTAAAGAAAACATTGCAGTAAATATGTAGAACATATGTCATACCTAATTGGACAGTGAAATAGAATAAATTTGAATGCAATTGAATTAACATGAAGTAAATAACAATTTTACTTTCCAAATTCAAATATGCATGTCAGAACCACCTGTCGTAATGGATGTGTTTTGTTTAAATTCGATGATTTACTGTAGTGTAATGCTTCCTGTCGTATTGGCATGGAGTGTTTGAGTGAGGAGATTTGTTGATTTGTGGCACAAACTTCATTACAGGGAACAGAGCCTCGTCTGTTCTCCTTCAGTCATTATGGCCAGTGGAGCTCCTCTCTTAAAGCCCTGCTCAATTCTCTAATGAGGCCATTCTCTACCTCTCTCACTTGTCTTCTGAATCTCTGACAGGCTCTGAGTGCTAGCCAAAACCACAAGACAGAAGAGGTCCAACCCCCCCGCCCAACAACCCCAGCAGGAGCGCACATGTCGGTCTAACCCAAACATTTGTATCTTTGATTCAGTTTATTATCTTTCACGGTCGACTTGAGTGTTAGATAATCATTTTGAAGATGAGTTTTTAGAGATCCCGTCTGCAAAAACATATCTTTTATAAGACTAATGACACCTTTGAGTGTTTAAACTTGTTTCCATGTGCACTGGTCAGTACACCGACGAACATGACAAGCGTACAAACGTTGCACTATTGACAAATTCTTTGATTCCTACATTGACAAGAAAAGGTGACAAATCCAAGTGGGGTTTTTTTGTTCACTTTTGGCCATTCTGGAAAAACACGTGAATTTTTCAGACGGTATCTTGGCAACTCAGCCGTAGTCTGGCCATTGAAATTCACAGTAGAAGCTTCCATCTCCTTTTCAGAACAATAGGAACCTTATGGGAATGAACAAACCAAGTCTGCGAGGACAAATCTTCTCCTCAGGCCTTGATGGACATTTGAGAGATTAGACATGTGACACCGTTTCTTGCATTTTCAAAGACGAATGAGACAACATCAATTATTTTAAGGCATTTATTGAATAGAGTTTTATAAACTGTTTATGGACTTTTAAAAGAATTCACTTATAAAAGCAGCTATGTGCAAAAGTTACAATAGTCCCTTGAGGAGGAGATACGCCATTCAATTTCTGTCTTTTCACACTACCATACTACATAATGGGGCTTGAAAAGCTAGTTTTCTCAGGGTTTTTGCTTTCAAAAATGACCTATTTACATTCTAAAACAGCTGAGTGCTTATATACAGTACAGAAGTTGACAATCAACAGTGTAGACAAATGGATCAATGGTTATGAAAAAGTGGCATTAATTAAAATTAGTGATAAATAACGTTTGCCCGAGTAACAGACAAATACTCCTTATTTTTGTTTTGCAAGTTTTCCTATTATATGAACAAGATGAAGTGTTATTTGTGATATAGTAGTATTCACTGCATTTCTGATCTCACAAAGTGTTTGGCTAATTATTTATACACTTGGAGCTATGTGTAAATTTCATATTTGTCTGTACATAAAAGGACTATGAGTGTGGGGCATTTGAAGTCAAAATTACAATGACTTAAGTGGAGACCCTGGTGAAATATTAAAGGGATAGTTCATTCTGTCAAACTGTTCTTATCCTCATGTTGTTTTAAACCTGTATGACTTTTTTTTAAACGAAAGTCAGTTGGGTCCAGTGTTGTTTTGGACCCCACTGACTTTCGTTGTATGGAAAAACACAGTGGAAAAAGTGGAAAAACTATCATTTTATACAGACAAGAAACATTGATACATTTATAAAATATATCCTTTTGTGTTCTACAGAAGACAGAAAAGTCATACAGGTTTGCAATGACATGAAGGTGAGTAAATGATTGGGTGAATTATCCCTCTAAAAATTTATAGGTACATTGAGCCATCCTGAGATATTATAGGGGGGAAATCAGATTCATCAAACTTAAGAGTGAATTAGCCTTCAGATGCCAAACTTAGAACTTAGATCCTATCTGAAAATGTTGTTGTGCCCACTAAGTTGGTACCTAAACCATACAGAATTGCAGACTGGACTCTGGATTTGTTGAACAATGCTAACCTGCTCCAACACAACAGTAAGAACTGCAAATGTAAAGATGGCCACTTGTGGATGATGGGAAGAAGGTAGGTTGAAAGTGTGGTTCCATGTCATCTCATGATGTCATCAGTTAGGGACGGGATCCGCCTACTCAGCTTCCAATAGACAGGATGGTTGAACTGTCCTTGGCTTTGTCGAAAAAAATGGAGGACACATCATTGGTGGTCTTGAGCTTGCCTTCGGCGACATTTTGGGTGGATGAAGAGTTGCTCGGTTGGCATTCTTCACAGCAGCAGCAGCAACAGTCCATGAAGGCCTGGCCCAGAGACTTACACAGGCAAAGCAGCAGCACTGGCGTCACGGATGACTTAAAGAACAGGAAAAACTGATTTATGAGGGCCAGAAGAGAAGACACCTCCTCGGATACCTGGATGGGAGCATACGCCAGGGTTAGGTTGCAAACGTTCTCCGGCAACGTACAGACACCATAGACCACCGCTAGAGCCATGACTGTACAGTTGAGCTGCCGTTCGACCTGCTGAGCGTGCTGAAGCTTTTGTTTTTTGGATGGGGATCGCTCCTCTGGCCGCTTGGGAGAACTTCCGCTCCCGCCAGACACGTGACAGGTGGCCAGTTGACAGAGCAGGGTGAAGACGACGGGTAGACAGAAGTAACAGCCAAAGTACCACCACATGCGTGCGTCGTGGTAGTTGATAATGAGAGAATAGATGGATTCAGGGAGATCTGAATAAGGACTCATGATGCAGGTGTCCACTTGCTCACCCAGAGGAGCTGGTGTCACCTGATGCAGCTGCCACAGGAGCAGCTCAGGAGCTGCAAGCACCATGGAGCCAATCCAGACCACGGCCAGCTTGGCTAGGACCTTCTGACAGCGCTCAACTCGTCGGGCCTTTGGCAGGGAACTTGTGGCAGCATAGAAGCGGTCAATGCCCAAAGCACACAGACTGAAGGTTGTCACACCAAGAGATGTAACCTGGAGGGAGTGCAAAAAACATTATTGCTATAATATATGTTTGTGTTTTCTATTCATTAGATACAGTCAAGAAGAATTATTAGGGATGCACCCATATTACAATTGTGGTCAATACCAGTAAGGTGATAACTATTTTTCATGTTATGAGCAATAACTGTTAAACGCTATTATTATTAAATATTAAAAATATTAAAATTATTTGAAAATACATTAAATATAAAACACTCACCATTAGTGAGAATGGGTACTAATATATATATATATATATATATATATTGAAAAATTTAACATTGTTATTAAATTATTTAACATTTAAAATTGATATTAAATTACTTTAATAAGTGTTCATTGATGTCAGAGGTAATTAAACGTAAAAATAGGAGAAATGCACAATTAAATATCCAATATTGACTGGTTAATGTTAAATCAAAAATATGTAACATTGCCAAATATATAGCAAAATATGGTACATATTTGGATATATCTATCTATCTGTCTATCTATCTATCTATCTATCTATCTATCTATCTATCTATCTATCTATCTATCTATCTATCTATCTATCTATCTATCTATATATATATATATATATATATATATATATATATATATATTTGCATAAAGATTTGTAAGGATTTTTAGATACTCTACTTGAGTGTTTATACCTGTTCATTCTGCGTGTTATATGAAAACATTGAAGTTAAAGGTATAGTTCACCCAAAAATGAAAAGTTCCAATTTCGTTGTTTTGCTGAACACAAAGGAAGATATTTAGAAGAATGTTAGTAACCAAACAGATAACCCCACCCCCCACTGACTACCATAGTATTTATTTTTCCCACTATGGTATTCAATGGGGGGCTATATCTGTTTGGTTATTGACATTCTTTCAAAAATTCTTTTATAAATTTAACAACATCTGTTTTTAACAGCCGCTGTGATGTTGGCACTAAACTTTGGTCACATTTATATTCTTCAGGTAAATTAGACCATGTGAAAATGATCAAGATTAAAGGTAAACATGAGACTTGGGCCTCACCTCTATGTAAGGCACAACTCTGCAGGAGAAATCCCCAAGCAGTCTCTTGTTTGTGAGTTCGTTAAAGACCACCACAGGCAGACAGAAGCACAACACCAGAAAATCCCAAAAAGCAAGACTCGCAAGAAAGTAGTTCCACGCACTCCTCATGAAGTAATTTTGCCAAACAATGCACATTACCGCCAGATTACCCACGATGCCGAAGGCAAACACCACAAAAGCCAAAAAAAGAATCCCATAGGCGCTGTAAGAGCTATCAGTGATGGGAAACAAAGGATTGTGGATTTTTGTGATGCTCCTTTTTGTTGGAACGCCGTTAGGGATCTGTTCAGTAGTCATGTCAGTGATGTTTCCAATTTCAGCCAGTGAAGAATTGTGCATATCTGTGAAGGGCAAGGGACTTGAGATGTTATAGGACTTTTGTGTGTCCATGGATCCTTTTTCTTCATCTTCCACAGGGAGCACTTCTTGCTGCGTGCTTTCTTGAGAATCATCTTGATCAAAACTCTCCTCTTCTACAGGTGTCTTGTCTTCCTCTTTCTGCCCTGGCCTTCCTCTTTTTGCTTCTGAAGCACAAGCACTCAGAAGCAAAGTGAGAGTCATAAAATAAATCAATTTACAATCTCGTATCCCCATCTTCAATTCAAGGTCCAGGAATATACAAATCAGAGGAAACTATTTTAAAATCAGTACCTAAAAGACAGCAGAGGCTGAAGTGAAGACCCTGGTGAAGGCACTGCTGCAGTTTGGGATCCCTTGTGCCAAAAGGCTCTGTTTTCTGCAATCCTGTTGGCCTAAGCTGAGCTATGGATGGCTGCTCTCTCTCAATAGAGGTCTATGGAGTCACACCCCCTTTTGCTGTTGGCCCTGACTGACTGATGGGTGTGATTGCCCTCTGCTGGCATCAAAAAAATATCTATCCATCTATCTATCTATCTATCTATCTATCTATCTATCTATCTATCTATCTATCTATCTATCTATCGATCGATCTCTGTCTGTCTGTGGGAATAGAATACCAATTTTTAGATACATAGTGCAAATAAATACACAAATCTAAATATTTTGAAACAAAATGTCTTACAGTTACAAAGCTTCTACGTTCTTCATGTATTCTACACTATATTACACAGCAGTATGTTAGACTTACAGTAAGCTTTTGTATAATTGAATTCTGCACACAAACAATTGTGGTAACAGACTGAGACTTATGTATCACACTGAGCTTTTCAGATACAGATTTCAGGTACAAATGAGGAAAAAGTACTACAGTATTGAGTAGGAAAAGTCAATACTGCAGTACACAAAAAGAAAATGGACATTTGGTCACACTTATAGGTGTCCTTATCGACTGTGTAATTACACTGTATTTATTATATTCATATTGTAGTTTGCAAAACAACTGTGCTGCTATAGAGGAGGATACAGGAAAGGTTAGTGTTTTTTTTTTTTGTTTTTTTTGTTTTAAAATAATGTAATAACATATATGTACACAATAAGTGCATTGTATAAAATTATTAATTTATAATTAATGCTAGTACAAAGTAGTTAAAGTCATCTAATATAAAGTGGGACCAAACATTTCTATTTATACAGCATATTTATTTTTTGTAGAAATGTGTTCCATGTAAACTGAAATTTCACAGTTGCTTGTTAATTTTTACATATTCTATTACAGTATGTCCTCCCGTTTCACACATTCTTACATATATTCCTATTGCTCTTCCACAACAAGCAACTGTGTATTTTCCGTTTATATGTAACACATTTAAAAAAATAAACTGCGGTTGCTGTTTAGGGATTTAGACATTCCTGCATGTTCAAAAATGGCAGTGATTGTGCTGGGCAAACTCCATATATCTTACTGTATGCCTCCAAACTTGATTGGTTGATTGGTAAGATTGTTATTCCTATTTTATTACAAAGGCAGGGCATTTGCCAATTCTTTTGTCAATTGTTTTAAGAAAAAAAGTCTCATTTGAGATTTGAGCCAAAACGATTAAGAAAAACTTGTAACACACAGAAAGTGGCGCAAATCTGAACCAAAACATTGTCAATGCACTGAAATATCTCAAACACTAGATCACATTTAGATTTTTTGTGTAATTATTTTTTATAAATAAATAAGATATAGATAAAAGTTCAGACTGAATGTATAAATGATTGTGTTTGTGTGTGTGTGTGTATAATAATAATTATCATAATCATTATTATTATTATTTTAAGAGGTCAATAATGACACTGGAAAATGATTGCAAGCTCAACTGTTTGATGTAAAACAAAAGTTATATTTCCATGTGGAGATTATGCCTAATAACCCTCACAGTGTCACGGAGCCTGTCGACACGCCCACCACCAATTCTACACCTCATCCTATCACACGGTCTGCTTCACCTGAATTCTAATCACCTGCACCTGATCCTCATCACCGTCACTCCCTTTAAATACTCACTTCACCATCCATTCTTTTTCTGGTCTCGTCATTGATGGACACTAAAGACTTACCTGCTCTTCTCTACCTGTCATCCCGATCCGTTCCTCCCGCTCTGGTTCTGCTACCCGTCCCCGAACTCAGGATCTTCTGCAATCACAAGAAAGACTTTACCATATTGAAGCTAAGTTCTCCTATTGAAAGACTTTATCTACATATCTGCTTTTGTTCGGTTGCACAGTGTGCTGCTGTTGTGTTTTAATAAACACTGTGAACTTACATCCCTCTTGTCTGTGTCTGACACACAGAGTTAAGCAAAGACCATTTATGAGTTCATACACAATCTATAATCATAAAAGAGACCAAGACACATTCATCTGACACCCTGAAAGAAGTAGTAAATTACCGTTAGTAGTAAAAAGTTTAATTAAGCAATAAATAGTTCACTCAGCAAGCATAATTCTCAATATTAGATGTTGGTTTGTTGAGCTGCAGATCCCTTGCAAGGTTTGAACCTACGATCTTTTGAATGAACAATACTTCACCTGAGAGGGGTAGCACTTTATTTTACAGTCCCGTTACTATGTGCGTACTATGTACTTATTATAGTAATTGTAATAACTAGGTACTAACCCTGAACCTACCCCACACCTGACCTCAACCCATGTATTTATCTTATGTTATCCAGTACTTTCTTAGGTAAGTCAAATGTAAGTACATGTAAGTGCATGTACTGTAAAATAAAGTGCAACCCTGAGAGGAAGTAACATTTAGAACACAGGCTCTTTTTTGAATGCTTTTATTCAGGAAACATGTGTCCATTTGCAGTCAGACTGTCAGATCTGCTAGAGGGAGATCATTCACGGTCAGACTCGTCCTGTGTCTCTATGGCGTCTCGTGGGGCAGCATACTGTGCAATGTTAGGCAGTCCTGACGCTACACAACAACTAAGAGCACTGCGGTAAATGGTCATATCATTTGCGTCGTACCTGTGTAGAAAACAGATGCAGTGAATGCAATGAAACATAGCCTACTTTAGACTTGTATCTAATGCAGTGTGAAATGAACTGTGAGTTTTGGTGTTTGTGGAAGTTACCATTCATCTGTCTTCTCATCATAGCACTCCACATCAAAGGTGGTGCCGAGTCCATTATAGCCTCCGACAGCAAACAAATGATTATCAACTACCTGGATTTTGAGGAAGGTAAAAGCGAAAATGAATAATGTTAAGAGTATTTTTTTAACTTTACATGAATAAATCTGAGAATAGATGCAACACTTCAATTAAACATAGTAGATTTTTTAGACTCTTGGAATTAGGTGGACGTTTTCATAGTAAAACACATTTATCTTTGAAGCCTTCTACAATTTTAGGGTGCAACTTATTTGGGTGGTGTTATTAGGGTGCAACCAATTATTGTCAATATGGGACCTCCATATCCTCCATATCCGTTATCGTCAAGTCACTTTCAATACAGGTTTTACCATATCTCACCTCAATGCCAAAGTTGCTGCGTGGGTTGTACATTGATGCAACGACATTCCAGATGTTAGTCTGCGGGTTGTAGGCCTCTGCACTCCGCAAACGACTATCACCATCAAAACCACCAACCTTTAATTTTTTTTTTTTTTTACAGTAATACAAATTTAAAAACTTGAAATAAAACTAATTCAAAATAATATTTTTAATTTGTTTTATCGTTTATAATTATAGTTTTATATTAAATACACACATCAGTGTTAAGTATCATTAACATACTATTATGATTTTTATAATTTTATTACTTAAATAACTCTGATGTGTGTTTAATACTCACAGCATACACTAAATCTCCATGAGCAATCACACCAACACCACTGCGGCGTGTTCTCATGGGAGCGATGAGAGTCCACTGGTTAGTTTCAGGGTTGAAGCTCTCAGCTGAGAAATGACACTCGGTCCCAGTAAAACCACCACAGATATAAATCTGACAAACACACACAAACATAACATGCATGATGTTTGTGTACAATCTTCACAGATTGTTCAGAAAAACAGTGTTTACAACACTCAGAATATTTTATACAATGTTTTTTTTTCTATTTACACTATTTCCATGTTATAGTCTCCATGTTATCTCCATTTCACCTCTCCCTCGGCTTTACAGGCATCAAGAGTCATGTTTGGAGTCATGGGTGAGTGTTCTTACCCTGCCCTGCAGTGAGGTGGCGCTGGCGTCACTCCTGACTTCATTCATTGGCGCCATGAGTGTCCACTGGTTGGTCATTGGATCGTAACACTCGACTGAATTAAGTCGTCTGTGTCCATTAAAACCACCCATGGCATAAAGGAGCCCGTCCAGAACAGCGACACTCACATAGCATCTGCGTTCATGCATGGGGGCCACCTACAACACATCAGTGTCCAAACACACATCAATACACCATCGCATTGCTTCTGTCCTAATAGTGGCAAAAATCATAATGGTGTTAACGTAATTTTTAAATAGTATTTGGAGTACCATTATTCAATACTATGGTCAATATCAAAGTAAAATCTGATACCATTACAGTACTTTTTGTAAATGAAGTGGAATTAAAGTTACATGCTGACCTACAACATTACTCACCTCATGCCAAGTGTGAGTCAGAAGATTAAATTTCCTCACGATGCTGAAATACTCCACCCCGTCAAAACCCCCAACACAGTACACAAACTCATTCATGACTGCTGTGCCATGATAGGCTCTGGGAAGCTCGTTCTCTTGTGTGACACTGACCCAGCGGTCTGCCTTCGCATCATACGCCTCAATTACACTGGTGGGATTATTGTCGCTCCATCCTCCGATAGCAAATAATATTTCAGAGGGCAGACGTGGGCGTGTGAGTTTACGTATGACCTCTGAGGTGATGGGCTGATCCACGTTGAGGTCGAACAAAGCCTTTATTGCACTGATGATAACAGGAGTGCAGGCTTCGTTCTCTATGACCAGTGCATTGTTCTTTACATTATTCATGAAGTAATCTGTTGACAACAGCCCCAATCGAACCTGAAGCACAGATAAGGGACAGCTTAGACTTTTCAAGTCTCTTAATAAGACGTTGTATGGAGTTCAAAAATGATTTCCAAAACGACTTTCTGAAAACTGTGAGTTTTGTCTGTCAGAGGGGGAAGACAAATCTCTGTTTTACCTTTGGCAGAAGCACGGCAATGTGTTCCTTCCTGTTTTCAGGTTCATGATTAATCCATTGGAGGATGGCTTCAAAAACCACCTTCTCCTGTTGGACGTTAAGCTCATCCTTATCAATAATATCTTCAAGTTGTTCCAGCGAGAGCTCTAGGAACTCCTCCGGCACAAGCAGAACCTCCTCAAAGTGCTGCAGGATGTAATGCGTCGCTTTCTGGTGGAGCTTTGAGCAGGTGTAATAGTCCTTAGTAAACCTGCAGATGCCAATACAGTTTTCTGGGCATAAACGTGCCTCCAGGAACTGACTGCAGGCATCTACAAAGTATGACACTAAAAACTGATCCGCCGCCAGCAAAAGCTCTAACACGTTCTCCTCTGTAATGAGCGCAGGTCCAGTGTACATGTACTGGATGAGGAGAGACAGGGTGTCTTGGGACACTCCTGGAATTTCATAGGTAGTTTTTGCTGTGCTGCCCCATTTGTCGGATAAAAGAGCCCTGTAAACACATTTGACACAGAAATACTCAATAATAATGAGCATATATTTCACAAGATGGAAAATTATTTCCATCATTATTTACATTTTAATATCAGCCAGATTTTCTCATGTAGGGGGAAATATTGGCTGCTTTAATAATTGAAATTTCTGACTGACTGTAACAGGTTAGTTTCATATATTAAATTTGAAAAGTTGGGAAAACATTATTCATTGCAACTTCAATCCCATCAAAATTAAGAATTAAATTTCAGGTTTTTCTCAGTTAAGTTCTTTGTTCTGGCAATACACTCATTTATTTTCATGCATTTATATATTTGACATTTTCAACAGTATGAACTTAATGGAAATTATTTTTATAATTATAATTATTTCTAGGTAATTTGTACACAATTGCAGTTCAAATGCTTCTTCTCACCTAAAGTAAGGGCTGCAGCCAGACAAGATGATTTTGTGCGCTCGAAATTCTGCGTCATTTGCCTTGATGATCACGTCAGTGTGTTCGCCCAGTAAACGTGCTTCATCAAATATATTAAATGCTGTGACAATTCTGTCAATGTCTTCCATATTTCTCAGATGTTGCTCTGTAAATGTTTTCAGCCCTCTCACTTCAAAACTCCGATTAAAGTCATTCAGGTTTCTGTGGTTTTGGAGACTCAGTGTTCAACAGTTCTAGAATGTCTTTGTGACATCATCACAGTGCCAGAGTCTGAATACATTTGATCAGTTTGTGTCTTGGCAACAATTATTATGGAGTTTGTTTCATTGATTCCTTACATGAAACACAGTCACAAAGATATTAAAGTTCATCTAATAAATGATTTTCTTGGTCAGTGAACAAGTGTAACAGAGGCCTGTATGAGGATTGTTCTTCACAGATGTTATAGGACACATAACGATGCATTGCTTTTTCTCGGTTAAATCAGTACATTTAGAATTACTGCCATTATAAGTAAAATTACAAATGCCTGACCAAGGCTTAATATAACAGGTTTAATAACTTTGCCTAAAAAGAACATTTAAATACACAATAAAGCAATACACAAAAATGTACAAAGTAAACAGATGTTTCAAAGTGCAAAAGAATTATAAAGAACAATAGATAAGACAATAAAGTCTCATTAGTTATCGTTAGATAATGTATTAGCTAACATTAACAATGAGCAAAAGCTCCATTTGTTACAGTTATTCTTCTTTGTGAACTTTAGCTAAAAGAATACAACTGCTCATTGTTAGTTCATGTTAGCTCAGGTCCATTAAATAATAGTTACAACATTTGAATTTAATAATGTGTTATTAAATGTTGAAATCAACATTATCTAAGAACGTTAACTAATTGAGCCTTATTGTAAAGTGTTTCTTAACAATAATAAAAAATCAGAACATTTTCAATCAATATCTAGGGCATGTTGTCCCAGATCAAAATGTAAAAATGTAATAAGTTTTAAAATAAATATCCTATTAAGTCTTTAAGTATTTAATTTGGTGCTGAGATGAACACCACAGCAAATGCAAAAATCGGAATGACATTTAAATACGTTTAGAAACAGAAAGTAGCAGCTGCTTTGTTTACGGTGGTTACCGGGGTAACAGCTGCATTTCTGCTGTTCCAGCAGCGCCATCTGCTGTCTGAGAGTGAATGTGCATTTTTATTCAGATCACCTGCTTCACTCGTTCCGAAGGAAAGTCACCTGAAATGGTTTGGAATGTTTTCTACTTTATGAAACAGAGATTAGACTTTACCAGAGTGATTTTGGAGAACATTACAGCCGTTCTGTGTGAAACAGAGAGGGGTATGAGATTTCGGTGACCTTTAAAACAGCTGTTACAGCCAATAAATTACTATTATTCTGGGCCTTAATGCAAATAATTATTTGAAAAAAAAAATGGTTATTAATCATTTTTTTTATCATTATTAATTATTATTATTTTATTATCAATATTGCAAATCACTGTGTATTATTATCACTAACATTTTTTAATTGTGTTATACTTTTTCAGGATTCTTTGATTAATAGAAAGTTCAAAGATAAAACAGAAGGTCAAATGAGAGTTTAATTTGTGTTTGTCGGTGAAAACAAAAGGGAGAATTCCTAAGCAAACAGAATGTTTTCCTGGAGAAACAGACTGAGTTTGGGAAGTTTTTTTTAATTTATTATTCAGTACTGTAGCTATAAATAATTCAACACTTCATTACTCTTTATTCTGGTTACACAGTGCTTTAAATATGACTCAAGTTATCATCGGATTAAATATAGATTCGAATCGGATTAGTTTGAGTTAAATTGGAATGGAAAGGCATGCATGCATAAAACATAAATTTAACTTTGTGTTCAATCTCAATCAACATGATATCTGTTAGGCAGAGATATAAACTCATATAGTCTCATATGGATAATTTTGCCTGATAAATACATTTTGTGCTACAGTTCCTGTTTTGTTCTAGGGAGGGCGCACTTTGCAAAATAATGCAGACTGCAATGACCATAGTTTACAGACCACAAGTATTAAAATGTATAGTTCACGTTAAATGAACAAAGTCAAATGCACTGTCTGTGCCAATTGTGTCAGCTATACATTTTCAAAATCCTTCTGTTGGAGGTAAACAGTTTGCATATGTATAATGCTTAGTAAAGCTACACCACCAACAACATGAGTATTACATGTTGCTAGTGATTCAGAGATTTCTTCCTCCTCTTCCCTTTTGGGTTGGGCATAGTGTATTTGCTTGACACCATTCATTAATTTTTAATAACACCAAAATCCATTAGATTATCAGGCAGAAAGCCACATTTGCTCTAGATAAATGTTGATATATTTAAAGGGATAGTTCACCTAAAAATGAAAATTCTGTCCTCATTTACTCACCCTCAAGTTGTTCCAAACCTATGTGAACGACTTTCTTCTGCTGAACACAGAAGAAGATATTTTGAAGAATATGGGTAACCAAACAGTTGACGGGCCCCATTGACTTCCATAGTATTTTCCCCCTCCACATTATGGAAGTCAATGGGGCCCGTCAACTGTTTGGTTACCCATATTCTTCAAAATATGTTCTTCTGTGTTCAGCAGAAGAAAGTCATTCACACAGGTTTTGAACAACTTGAGGGTGAGTAAATGAGGACAGAATTTTCATTTTTGGGTGACATTACATCCCTTTAAGACTACAACAGAAATAGTTGCTTTTACTAATATTATTCTCTGTGGTATTTGTTCTCAATGGCTAGCTCAACCAATAGTTCAAATGAATAAACTACTGCTGTAAATGTAAGATGTACAAATGTCATCACGCAGTTCTTTGCACATTGGAATCGTAGCAGAAATGACTGCAAAACTTTGAAACTTGATGCTTCATGGGCAGTAATGTTACTGAAACAGGAAGGAGTGGCACATTTACACATTTTGTGGGTATGGGTGGAGAATAGATTATGGATGATATTATCTCTCAGTACACTAACACACATGCATATAAAAAACCAAAGAGCATCCAAGACTTCTAAAAAAGCATTACCAAAATCAAAAAGAGTTAGACCTGCACAGCAAACATCCTTCTATCAATCTATCTATCTATCTATCTATATATATATATATATATATATATATATATGTGTGTGTGTGTGTGTGTGTGTGTGTGAGTGTATATGTATATATATTGTTGGAAAAATAGGAACTTTACAGAAAAGCTTTATTGTACATATATTTATATTGTCATAATAATAATTTATTTAGACAATAATATCATCATAATAGTATGCAATTACATCACAATACATTATAAGGTTTTGGTGTTGGAACTGCAAACCATAACATATTTAAGTGCTTTGAAACATCTTACACCAACAGGAAAAGCCATTTAATACTAATGAGGTCAGATCATTAGTGGTTACTGTGAAGAGAGGGTTCTAGAGAACTTTTCTAGAGGGCTTTTACTCTGCTCCATTTACAGGAAATGTGCAGTGTTTGATATCCGAGAGGGGAAATGCTGATCCTACAAGACGTTGTTTCGATTTTTCATTAATATGACAACATTTTAACAACAAATTCATGTTTAAAAATTGACAGAGGGCTTTTTTTGTTGTTTTAACGAAGCTTTCCTCCTGTTTGATAAGTGGGCTGAGGCGTCGTAGACATCTCCCTGTGTCAATAAGGATATGATGAACAAACTGTAGGTAAAGCTGAGGATCCTCAGATCATGTGCCTTAAGTGAGCATAGCTTGCTTAAATTAGACTCACACATACACTTCCTATTGTGATCACACTTTTTTGTCTTTGCTCTCCGCTGTTATTTGTTTTATTGGTGAATATTTGAATTACGCAGTCATTTTCAGCTCATGCAAGTTTCCTCAGACTCACCTGACTGTCTGTTGAGTTATTAATATGCCGTCAACCAAAAACTGTCTATGACCTTGTCCATATAGGGAGATCTGACCTAAAAGCAAGATTTAACAAGCCAATGGAGCTTGTAAAATACTGGGCTTGAAGATAATGTGAAAATATATATATCCAAATGAGGCCATAACTAATAGAAAAAGAAAACCTTCTATGGTGTCAGAGATTTTTTGTGGTTACATGATGTATTCACTGACTTAGAAAAGAGTCAGCCTCACCTTTGTTTACTCGTATTGCGTTTTAAATAACTGTAAAGTTAAAAGCTTTGCTAATGTGCAAAGTGGTTTTAATAAATCCTGATTTAAAAAGTTGCTGCTCGGATTCTTTGGCTCAAGAAACTCATTTGTGTAAAAACGATTGTGTGCCTACATTCCCAGAATATGCCTGTTGTACTTGAGTAGAGTTTTCACATTTTAATCAGAAATATGGGGTTACATGAGGCGAGAGTGTGGGGAAGTCATAATAAACTTCTAATTGACTTTCAGTGCCAGATCGCAATGCAAATCCAACCACAATTGCATTCTTTCCTGAAGCTTTATTTGAATGTAAATTTGCCTGGACATCCATTTTTGAATACACAGAAACTCAGCTCGTACATGTGCACAGATGTGATTTTGCATTTGGCAGATTTGTGCGTACCTTTTCTTACTGATGCAGGCGTTTCCATGGCTCCTTTTTGTGATGAATCATGTTATAAACCAACTTGGCATATTATGACCTTGTTGTCAAGCATAAATGAATGGAAAGATTGCACCTTTCTCAGTTGTGAATCTAAAACCGCTCATCATAAACCACAACACAATAGTGTGAAACTCTCTTTTTGCCTTTTTACACAGTATAACTGCCAGTACTACATTTAAGAATTTACAGCTAAAGCATTATTGATATTATATTCATGAAGCTTTTATTGTTGTTATGCACAAAGACATGATACTTGATGGAACAGATTGATATGACTGAACAATTTCTGCAGAAGCCGAACTGACCTATCAGAATTAGGTTGTGCGTCCATATTTAAACCCGGTGCCCCTTGTATTGTGCTGCTGAATACCATGTTTTGTTTTATCAACTGAAACAGGAAATTTAGTCCTAGTTTTTAAAATAAGAGGTAGGGTGGGTCTGTTTTTATAGGGGCCCGTGCTTCTAGAGTTCTCATTTATTATCTTTGTTAAAACATAACGCTAGCAGACTGTTCCTGTACTATCCATCTGTCTATCTTAGTTAATGCTATCATATGAAAGGCACCTGATAAAATGTTTTTATCTGTTTATTTATTGTTCTTGCACTGTGCCGAGAAATAATAATAATAATAATAATAAAAAAACGCTACTTGTACAAAAACATTTATTTATTTTTGCAATTTTAACTAAAAATAACTTTTTATTTAACTCGCATTAAACCTCTGGTGCTGTTCGGTCATTTTTGACAAAAAAAAATCTACGTTTTGTGTTTTTAAGAATATTTTACTTCATCGGAATGGTAGGAAAATTAGTAAAGGTTTTGCCACTTGGTATATGGGGGGGGGGGGGGGGGGAAAAAAAATCATGAAAATTATTTAAATGGTTCTGAAAACAAAAAAAGTCACTAAACTTATTTTAAGCTCATCTTTTGAGATATCATCCTCAAATGGCTTTGTGGTTAACTATGAATGAGTCAATCCCCTTAAAATACAAAATACTAAATAAAAAAAAAACATTATTGAACTAAAATATTGTAGCTACATTCATTTAAGTGAATCCCTCATTTTTGACCGCAACTCGAGCAGCTCAAGTGGGTTAAGTGGAAAAGCCAAATAGCTCATATTACAGTAAGTGAAGTTATCGCTTCAGCAGTCTCATTCATTGTTTTCCTCGCGAGCTCTCTCGTTTGCAGCGCGGAGGCTGTGAGCGAGTCTCATCTGAGTTCTTCAGCGGTTCCTCCCCTACAGGCGTGTTTTGACTTGACAAAAGTTGCGCGTGCTTCCTGGTTTGAAGCACTATGACCTCAGGTACGTCGCGAAACTCCAACAACTCGCTTCTCGCTGTCGGACCTCTGTGCTTTACATTCCTAATTGCACGTCCAACCAGGGATTAAACTTTTCCAGTTTATTTGTCCTTTGCGGGATTCTCAACTCTACCGAGATGCATTTATACTTCAACTGTGGGTGAAGCGCGTGCAGACACCCGCTTTATCAGGAAGAGTCTGCAAGAAAAGGGTCCGGGCTTCTTAAGACCAAACTGAAGCATTCAGACTGCAGCGTGATCTAAATAGCAAAGATGTCTGATTCAGCGTCCAGTTTTCTCCACATAGGGGACATTGTCTCGCTGTATGCAGAAGGGACTGTCAATGGTTTTATAAGTACACTGGGGTAAGTGTCTTTCATTGACTTCTGTCTTCCTGCCTGCCTTCACCTCAGCCCGAGACTCGTTACCAAATAGAGTTTAATGTTCATCTAAAATGCAGTAAATCATAGCAATCAATGGAAAACTTCACTTTACATCAGTTTGTGTTTTTGTTAAATAAAACTGTCTTTCTAGTCTTGAGATTGCAAGCTTTGTTCTTGTTCTCTGTTAGTTGGTTGTACTGTGGCTTACTTTTACACTCCGCTTTGATGTGTTTGAGTTTTTGGTTTGAGAGAGAGAGAGCTGCACACAGGTGTGCAGAGTAAGTAAGGCTGTGTGTGTATATTGTGAGCATTATGTGAAAATGTCTGTGTATATTTCACTATATTAGTCAATTGTCAGGACATCTCAGAAACTCTATGGGTGGTTGACCAGAACTATTTGCAAAAACATGATTTCTGTGCTCATAAATAAAAGAACAATCTTGGATTAACATATACAATGAAACCTGTTAGTCACTGGAGAAACCTTGCTTAGTATTTTTCTCACTGAATGAACTTTTCAGCCCAAACCCTATTGTTGTTTTAATGTCAGGAGGAAATTCCACCCCTGTTTTGGATACAGGCCTAATTCAAGAACAAAAAAATGGAGACGGTCATCTTAAAAAGCAAATGTTATGCAGGAATGGCTCTCTAAACAGCACACAGAAGTGTCCAGGGTTTTTCCTTGGGCTATTTCAAGTGTCTTATTGAACTGGCCTGGCAACCTAAACATGTTTTAACCTGAAACTCTCAAAGGCTGCTATAGCTAGATCCAGGTTACCCTAGCGATATTGCCAAATATAATATACTGGATATATAATATAATTAGAGGTTTAAAGCAACTTGGCAGAGCATTTGAACTTTATCATTTAAAGCAGGATGTCTGTAGAAACAAGGGCATTCACACTTCAGGCCAGGAATGAAGCTCTTTTAGAATGTGTCGACCATAATTCTTTATGACCACCGATCCTGATGTGCCTCTCAAAGGCTTTTGAAGAATTGCTTTATTGAGATGATTCTGTGTGTTTACTTTCCCAGGCTGGTGGATGACCGTTGTGTCGTGGAGCCTGCTGGTGGAGATCTAGACAACCCTCCCAAAAAATTCAGAGGTATTTTACATTTTTTAAAATAATCTTTTACACGGCTAAATGTACCTCCGGAATAATTAATGCATAGCTCTTTGGAACTCTTGATCCTGATTGGTCAGTTGCACATACAATCTTTGATTGATAGCTTGAAGCTTGAGGGGGTCTCCAGAGAGAAATTAAAAAGAGAAAGACTTGTTGCATTTTAGCTAAATATGCTAGCTAACTTGTCTGTATAAAAACTTAAATTGCAGATTAATAATACTACTAATAATATATAAAAGAATATTGTATTGTTCCCGTGTTTGTTTTGTTGCTAGTCCAGTGGTTTTGTGTGTCAACTCAAATCAAATTTTCATGTACATTTTTAGTTATTTGGTAGTGGGATAATATTCTGCACATTATGTTATGTTACTTTGATATTATTTATAATATACTTATATTAATATTCTGTTTATTAATGAATTGAATTGGCTTTTATTTTTATATTTTAATTTTAAGTTTAGTTTTGTAATTTTGTTGTTCTATTTTACATTGTTTAATTTAGCTGCCAGAGAAACATTTCTAAGTTCAGTTTAAATGTTTAAGTTGAAGTTTTTCTTATTTCAGCTTTATTTAAATGAATGAAACCTGTTTTAAATAGTTTGTTAACAGCAACAACACTGGTGCAGTCAGTCATTTTGTGAAATAAACCTGTTTAGGGTGATACAAGTTGTTTAGCAAGCTGCTATTTATATTAGTGTTGGTTTGTTTGTGCTAACTGGGTCAACAATGCAGAGGAATAACCTCAAACCATTAACCCATTGTTGATCTGATCTGCAGGTGATTTAAAAGTTTGATTGAGATCAAATGTGAACGAATACAAAATTGTCGTGAAAGCAAATTTTCTATATTCCTCTTATTACTTTCCCAAAATGGAGTATTTAGAGTTTTTTTCTTTCTCAGGTCTCACAAGTATAATGTCTACCAAGTGTTTTTGGAGATCGAATCACATTTTCCAAAATCAGTCGCATAAGAAATGAATCGGCTCATTCAAATTTTATTTATTAATTAATAATAATAACAACATAATTGTTCTTTTTGTTCTAGACTGCCTCTTTAAAGTTTATCCCATGAACCGATATTCTGCCCAGAAGCAGTTCTGGAAGGCTAAACAGGCAAAGCATGAGAAGGATAAGATTGGAGACATGGTGCTTCTGCAGAAATTGCAAGTATGTGACAAACAATTCTATTGAATTTAAATCATGAAGCAGAATCTACTTTTGTTTTCTAATTACAGCTGTGAGCAAAGAGGAATCTGATGTGTTCATCAGGCTTGCTAATATGCATTTCATATGTTGACATCTGAGCCTTTGAGCTGCTTGCAGTTCTTTACTCATTTGTTTTTGTTTTGTTTCTTTGCTCATACCAAAGCATGCTGCTAATTTGGAACAAAAACAGAATGAGGCTGAAAACAAAAAGGTCCACGGGGACGTGGTAAAATACGGCAGTGTCATTCAGGTGAGAACTACTATTTAGTAAAATTATACCTGTTAATTAGCAGTCAGTGTGATCTGATGTTTCCTACATGGAAACTTTTGTTTTTCTTTTAATACATCTTTAGTTTTTCATTTCACATTGCAAAATGTTTTCCCCCATATTAATGCATTTATTCAGGACATCATTACCCCATTTAATAGTTATGTTAAAACAGAAAAACCAGGAGTAAAGCTCTATCAAATAGCAATCTAGTCCCGATATGTCAGACCTAAGTGTAAAACCGTTTAAGCCCTTTTATAGAGGAGTAGAATGTCAGAATTGTGGAGTTATGTGCCATAAACCTTGTTTCTAGAAACAAAAGATTAGGAGTTATCCTAGTTACCCAAAGTAATCATGCATTTCATTCATGATTCAAGGCGCACCACCAACTATGGACTTAGAAATGTGACTTTGTAAACCCCCCTCCAAAAAAAGTTCAATTCCACATGCTTCTGAATTTTACAATGAAAAATGTATGGCAGGATTTAAATTTATGGTAATGGACTGGATCTTTAAAAGTGGGCAGTCCCACAAAAGATTGGGTTGGTGTATTTGTCTGGACATGGTTGGAGGGAGCTGGGTGGATAACGTCAGCCAGAAATGAAAGTCGTTCCGATGAAAGATAAGGAAGACAAACTTTCTTTTTTCCTTGGAATATCATGCATCAATAAGTTTTGCAGGGTGTTTATTAATTAGGCAGAAAAAGTAGAGTAACATTGCTGAGTTGGTTAATGGGGTCACAACTATTGCCACACATCTTTATCTGAGTCAGAAAAGGCGAAAAGAAATGTGTTTCCTCACTGTTAGTGACGTCAGTTACAGATATGTGCCTACTGCAGTGCCACACTATAGGAAACAGGGCCTTTTCCTGATACTATAGGGTATCCAAAAATAAAAAAAGAGCTTCCCATGCCCTGTGATTCCTATGGGTTATAGCTTCTGCTTAGAAATCCAGCCAACATGCTTGTTTTTATATGTGTAAGTTCACCGATTTTCAACCCGCTTTGTATTGTCACAATGTCAGTAGTCTATATGTAAATGTATTACCTGGACTGAGATATTCCCATTTATTTGTCTGCTTTTTGACAGCTCCAGGACTTTCTTTTTTGTACCCCTGTCCACAGACAGTCTGATCGACAGAAAGTTATTAACAAAACAGTGAGTGCTGGGTAGAGTACATTCAAATTCTAATCAGTTACTGATTCCAAATTACATGACAGAAATTGTAGTTAGTAATGTAATCATTATATTACACATTTACATTACAGGTAATCTAATATGACTACTTTTACTTTTGACCAAACTCAGTTATCACATGATTTGAATGGAATAATGAAGTACCATACCATGTTTATATAAAAATGCACAGTACTATGTTTATATAAAAATGTATTTCCACAAACATGTAATCAGTTACTACCCAGCTCTGTGTAAGAGTAGGCTTATATATATGTAGCATACTTTGTCTAATCTTTAAGCAGCATTATGACAAAAACATGGCACAGCCTTCTTACCTTTTATGTGACATTTTGGACATGGAACGGAACGAAATTTTGAAATGGAGGTTTTCCTGAATTTCTGTTCATATTTCAATTCTTTGCTGCCATTAGCCACAACACTCTGTATCCTTCACTGGAAACCGAAAATAACTCACTCCCCCTAAACGTCTAATCTTTGAACTCCTGCATGTGGGAAGTATACAAGTTGACATTGTGACTAAAAGTTTGCTAAGAAGTACATACTATTCAAGCAACAAGGCGGTATTTGACTCTGGTCAAGCGTATCCATAGCAGACTGGCAGTGGCCTTGGACTGTAACATCCCAATGCATTGTGGGTATGGAAGTTTGCCTACTTATTTCCTACCTATTTGGCAAAAGGAAAGAAAACAGCCCCTTTTCTCAATTTTCTCAAGTTGGGTAGCACAGATTTCAATTTTTTAAAATTTTTACCATGCAGGCAGCCACGATTTATTCAAAGCCAATTTTGCCTGTGATGAATTACTCCCTTTTAAAAATGAAATAACACTGTTGTCATCAGGAACTGTTATGTAGTTTAAAGTGATCAGCTCTGTTTATTAGCATTCAGCGGTCACACAGTGGCAGAGGGAGGATGTGCTACCATACTACAGCATACCCAGTCAACATATTTGCAGATCTTTTTTTTTTTTAAAGGAAGTACTTTCTTATTAATAAACTCTGTAGTAGGTGCAGTGCTGCGAGCATAGTTGTGGGCATGATGGTCTTGAGTGACTTGCATTTTAAAAGGTTGGCAACAATATGTTGGCAAAAATGTTCAGTTAACAATTTTTCAAGGTAATGTATTGTATCAGTGACACCTTGTGTGGATCTTTCAATCCTATTTATAAATGTTTTTACTAATAAATGTTGATGTGTTTTCAGCTCCTGCACATGAAGAGTAATAAGTATTTGACGGTGAATAAGCGTCTGCCAGCATTGCTGGAGAAGAACGCTATGCGTGTCACTCTTGATGCGACGGGGAATGAGGGCTCCTGGCTTTTCATTCAGCCTTTCTGGAAACTGAGAGCTAATGGAGACAATGTAATTAACACACACCCATACAAACTACTCAACAGTTAGGCAAAATTCACAAGCTATATGAGTGAATCTCATTAATCCTTTCAAGAACATGTCCGGGTCATATTTTACCCCAAAACCAAGTCATTTGAATAAAGCTGAAGCCTGTTTTTAGATCCATTAATATTTTTGCATTATGATGTTATTTCCATTACAGTTAAACACTACCCATCATAGCTGTCTTGACTGTAATGCAAAAAAATAAAATAAAAAATACACATAAAAATTATACCACTTTATAAATACCACAATAAAAATCTAAATTATTTAAATGACTCATTACTGTATATTTTACTGTACATGATTGTAGTTTTTTTTGTAACTTACCACTGTAATATTTTTGCTGTAATGCACTAAAAACTATTAATTATAATCAAATGAAATTCTTAGAGAATAATGAGACTCAAAATAAATCAAATGGAGGTCTTTTGATATGAATTTGAGGGGAATAAATTCCTAACTGTCACGAAAACATCACAAATTCAATGTAAAAATTCTCAATGATCTTTTCAAACTATACTACTTAATGGAATTTATTTTCAATTTCTTTTGGTTTTTGTGTGCAGTATAATCTTGACAAGCTTTTATACCTACATACACAAACACCTATGTTCTTTAAAGGCATACATTTACTTGCACATCTAATTTTACATATAGTCTATACAAATATAGACACACATACGCCGTGCACATAGCCCACATTCAACTCACAAAGTTAGTTAAATGCATGCAAATGATCGTCTTACACATTTAAACAGGTTTACCGAGCTAATCCGTGTTTAAATGTTTGTAGATTGCTTCCCCCTTGTGTAAACTGATAGAGATGTACATATTTGCTTTTCAGATATCTGTGGCCGTGACAGTCAAATTGAGTCCCTCACTGAATTGTTTGTACTTCATTTCAGGTGGTAGTTGGAGATAAGGTGATCATGAATCCTGTAAACGCTGGGCAGCCTCTCCATGCCAGTAGTTATGAGCTTCCTGATCACCCAGGCTGCAAAGAGGTGGGCATGCACAAGAAAACATGATCAGTTTGCCCTGAAGTGTCAACATGACTCTGAAGTAGACAGAGGGATTGTGGGTGATTGAAAGCGGTCCAGATGATTATTAGACACATTTACTTGTGGCTTAACTCGAGACCTGTTGTTGCAGCCATCTCCAACATGTATATGTTGTCTGAGATTAGTGGTGGTTCTTTGAAGAAAAGTGAGCAAAATAAGCTGAAATGAGTGCTGTGTGCCATTGTCTTTTTATAACGTAAGACTGCCACCTACAGATCAACTCCGTGAACAGCAACACCAGCTGGAAGATCAATCTGTTTATGATGTTCAGTGACCACAAAGATGAAGTCCTTAAGGGAGTAAGTGCAACAGACACATACAAATCTGTACTGTAGTTTATACCAACAAATGCATGCATTTATTTTGCTGCTTTTAAAATGAATTCTATGAATTCTATAGCATGACCTTTAAATTGTGCATGCATTGTAGCCACATTTTTATCAAGTTTTATGATATATATATCCAAAGCCAAGACAGTTATGTTAACATTTCATAATAAAAGTCACAGATGACTGTTTGGTATTCTTGTTCATGCATAGGGAGACGTGGTGAGACTCTTCCATGCAGAACAGGAGAAGTTTCTGACCTGTGATGAGTACAAGTCAAAGTTACATGTGTTCCTGCGCACAACTCTGCGTCAGTCTGCTACTTCAGCCACCAGCTCCAATGCATTATGGGAGGTGGAGGTAAGAGTATCTTCATACATTGATTTAGCAGATTTTCTGCATTTAATGGTAGAATATAGATTTGGGTGTGTGTATGGGTGTATATTCAAAAGAGCCAAAATATATATTACTACATAATTTATTTTTATTATATTTAGAAATGTATTCAAAATAGATTAATGTTAGTATGATAACTGTTTATTATTTTCTTTACTTTCTATATACTTTTATTTATGTTTTGTGGCATGCAGTATATCATGTGTAGAAGGCTGGATTACACTTTATTTTAAGGAATGCGATAACAGGCTTCGGAAACACTTTTTTACAGTGTCCTTGTTACAAGTCATTATAGTAATAACTATAAATTAGGCATAATTACATGCAACTAACCTTATATCACTACCTAATCCTAACTCTAACCCTACAGTAAGTACTTGTAGTTAATTAATTTTACTCAGTACTTAAACGAATAATTAGACTGTAACAAGGACACCTTTATATAATGTGAATTAGCAATTATTAAAGAAAATCATTTTTTTTCATTGTGAGGTTGAAAGCTGCTTCCACATTAACATGATGCTGATTGTTTGCTTGCTTGTTGTAGGTGGTTCACCATGATCCATGTCGTGGAGGAGCAGGTCATTGGAACAGCCTCTACCGATTCAAACACTTGGCCACAGGAAACTACCTTGCTGCTGAGGTAAAACCCTCCACATTTAAAGAAATCTGATATATGGTTTAATAATATTAAAATGATTTGTTTATGTGATTTATTTGTTGCAGGAGAACCCAGGCTACAAAGAAAACATCAACGATATAGAGGTAGGTTAAATTGCATTTTTGACTTGTTGCTATATGGCGTGATAACACTGATGGGAAAAGCCTTCTGGTAAAACTTTAATCAGGAGTTGTGAAAAATTAGTGTCTCATTGGTACTTTGTCCATAGGTGGACAGTAGCCGTATCAAGAGAAGCCTTGGAGAGAGGATAAAATACAAGCTCGTAGCAGTGCCTCATGGGAATGACATTGCCTCTCTGTTTGAGCTGGACCCCACCACGCTGCAGAAGACTGATTCATTTGTGCCAAGGTATTTAATTATCTACTTTACTTTCTCTCTCTGTTTGTCTTGTTGCATTCTGTGGGTAGAAGGACTTCTCCTGATTTACCCTTGAATATTTATCTTCTCGATTGCCAACAGAAATTCTTATGTTCGATTCCGTCATCTGTGCACAAACACTTGGATCCAAAGTACCAACATTCCATTGACATTGATGAGGAGAGGCCCATTCGATTAATGGTGAAAAACTTTCTCTGTACTTACAATCTACCCACCTTGACCAAAACTTCTTAATGTCAAGAATTCTGTATATATTTATATCTAAAACATTTAATTTGAACTTCAAATATTGACATTAATAATTTATTTATGGAAGTTTTTATTTTGCATTTGTTAACTGAGGTATATTACATAAGTACACATAAGTACAAAACCTTCATTTTTTAGAATGTTTGACATTTAATATATTTTAAAATGTCATTTATTCCTGTCACATGATCCTTCTGAAATCATTTTAATATTCTCATTTGGTGCTCAAGTAAAATTTATTATTATTTAATGTTGAAAACATTTCTGCTGCTTAGTATTTTTGATTCTTAAATTAATTGAAAGTTCAAAAGAACTGCACTTGTTTGCAATATAAATCTTTTGTAACATAAATATCTTTACTGTCACTTTTGATCAATTTATTTCATCCTTGCTTTTGAATGGTAGTGTTATTTATTTATATATATATATATATATATATATATATAATATATATATATATTATATATATATATATATATATATATATATATATATATATATATATATATATTAAATTATGTGTATAATTTATGTATGCATGTCCTCTCATCCTGCTAGTTGGGCACCTGTCCCACTAAAGAGGACAAAGAAGCCTTTGCCATCGTCTCTGTCCCGGTTATGGAGATTAGAGATCTAGACTTTGCGAATGATGCCAGCTTCATGTTGGGCACCGTGGTCGACAAGTTCAACTCTGGTTTTCCCAGTCCTAATGACAGAAGGTAGAGTTGACACGACACATACTGTAAGCACCAAACCAGAGTCTGGGCCTGAGATTTTACACTTTGTTCTGGGTCCTGAATGGCTTTGGATTTACTTTATAAACACTTGTCAAGTAAACCCATTGTCAGAGATTAGTCTGCCCTCTCTGTGCACAGGTATGCCATTAAACTGCTGGAGGATGTGGTTTTCTTTGTTGTCGATCAGTCTAATAATGGTCAGCCTGCCTGGAGGTGACGATGAGCAAACCCAACCGAGAGAGACAGAAACTTATGAGAGAGCAGAACATTCTTAAACAGGTCTGATTTTCAACAATCGGAAAAGGGAAATGTATGGTGTGTTTATAGTTGAAACATCTTGTTTGGTGAATGATCTAATCTTCATACCCTTCAAACCAATTTTGCTCTCTATTTTTCTGCTTAGATATTTGGGATCATTAAAGCCCCATTTAAACAGAGGGGCACTGAGCCGCCTCTGCTGACATTGGAAGAGCTGTCTGACCAGAAATACGCCCCCTATCAGTACATGCTCAGACTTTGCTACAGGGTTCTGCGTCACTCACAGGATGATTATCGTAAGAATCAGGTACTCCAGTTCATACTAACACAGGTGGTGAATGTTCGAGAACTAGTTGATATTACAAAAAGTAGTGATGTTGAATGTTTACATGGTCTAAATGCCATTCAGACTTTCTGTGACAGTGGAAAGAGGCTCTAGACGGCATTCAAAAATGGGGATTTGATCAGTCAATATGTTGTTCTACAAGTCATTTTTTTCTTGGGCCTTATAGGAGCACATAGCCAAGCAATTTGGAATGATGCAGTCACAGATAGGCTATGACATTCTAGCTGAAGACACCATCACAGCCCTGCTACACAACAACCGCAAACTGCTGGAGAAACACATCACTAAAACCGAGGTGGAAACCTTTGTCAGTCTGGTCCGTAAGAACAGAGAACCCAGGTTAGTGTTCGCATCAGATGAACCCTCTTTTTAAGTGATTGCTCATTGATGAGACTAAGATAAACATTGATTGCTGCAGCGATGTCAGTTATACTAATTTAACTGAGATTACATATTAGTGTTGCCAGCTGGGCGACTACACAGACCTGGAAATATCAGGGAATTTTAAAATCAATAATTTTATACTTATTTTGAGCGCAATATTAATAAAATGGTTCTTAAAAGTTCTTATCTAGTAATTATGAATGGCTGGAAAAGTCATGGGAAATTAATTGGTCAAATGTATAGCTTCAAAATAATTCACATTCTGTAAAACCCTGGATGGCTTTAGAAACTCAGCGAAGTAATAGGGAGAGGATGGAAGAGAGAGGATAAAAGTGGTCATGAGAAATTAAATTGACTTTTTTATTGGTAATTACCATGACAATACATAATGGTACATGCAATGAATATTAAAAATCATCTCAAATTAAACCTTCCAACAGCCCTCTCACTCAAAATTCCAAATTAGCATAAACCAGTTACCCACACCCTATATTCAAGAGGGGAAAGGGACAATAAACAAACAAACAAATACATGCATACTTTCAATCCCTCCAATATGTATCTTTCCTCTTCCCATTAGGTACAAAACAACTATTTAAGTAATAATGTATGATATTATACTTTCAAAGTACCCTTAATATGGTTTTTCGAATATTACCTTTCATGCAGTGTGTAATACAGTTGTTTGTGAATACAAAAGGTCTGCAAAGTTTTAAAAATCAAAGTGCATGACAAAGTTTTTATCTCCTAAAAGAAAGAATCATTTCTGAACTGCCAAAATGTGTTATCAGCTATTTCAGTTTTACTTAATGTTACGTACCTACAATGTACTTGTACATACAACGTAATACATTTGCATAATGCCAGTCTATGTTTTTCATTGACTGCCCTCGAACGACATTTACTTTGACTTGCCCTCAAACACTGTAATTGTAGCTGAGTCCTAGAAGAGTTTGGTTTATGTTGTCGACATGTTAAGAAGACGTTATTTTCCGTGCAGAGCAGAGTATGCTCGCGGAAAGGAGGGGTTTAGAGAGACTGAATCTTCAAACTACCATTTTTAGATTCTTTCAATGTGCAATATATATTATGAGAAAATGTAAGTGTTTTTTGTCCTTTGATGCATGTGAATCTATCGTGAGAGACCTTCAAAACAAAACTAAGAACCTTGAAAATGGCATAATAGGGATGCAGGGATGTCAAAATTAAGCATTGACCTTTCTAAATCTGATTGTCTGTAAATGTCTGTTCCTTGTTGTTTGTTTTGTTTTCCAGGTTTCTGGACTATCTGTCAGACTTGTGTGTGTCCAATAATGTAGCAATCCCAGTTACTCAAGAGCTAATCTGTAAATGCGTGCTGGATGCCAAGAACCAGGATATTCTCATGAAAACTGAGTAAGTCTAAGAGAAACTGAATTTTGTGTCTGTCTTATGTGCTTGTGTGAATGCTTTTTGTGTGTTTTTGTGAAGACGACGAGCCGCTAAGGACACACAGCATACCTCTGAATACATGGAAGAATTTGGAGAGGAGGATGAAGTTTGGCTGATCTGGTCTGAGAAGGAGAATGAGACCCATGAGAAGAGCATTCGACAACTTGCCCAAGAGGCCCGTCAAGGGAACATGCATGACGAAAATGTGCTGACATATTACAGGTACTTGAGAAGGGAAATAACTACTGCTGTGAATGAAACATTTTAATATATATATTTTTTTAACTGATTTTACTCGACAGCTATGGAAATAACAGATAAATATTTTTAATTATACCAACATGTTATTGCTGGATAATAATTGTTGTCGAATTGTAGCAATGTTGTCCTCTGCTTACATCCATAAAATATATTATTTTAATGTTTTTTTCCCCCCAGGTACCAGCTCAAACTATTTGCACGAATGTGTTTTGATCGTCAGTATCTGGCCATAGATGAGATCTCAAAGCAGCTGGATGTGGAGCTGATTTCCCTCTGTATGATGGATGAGGCTCTTCCCTTTGACCTGCGGGCGTCTTTCTGTAGACTCATGCTACATGCACACGTCGACCGTGACCCTCAGGAACTTGTGACACCCATTAAGTTTGCTCGCTTGTGGGCCGAGATCCCCACCTCTATCAGCATCAAAGAGTGTGTTCATTTTATTAAATATTATATATGACTTGCTATAGTGTATTTTTTTAAGCATACTTTTAGTCTCTTATGATTACCAAGATTACATTTATTTGATCAAAATGACAGTAAAAACCTCAATATTGTGAAATAGTATTATAATTTAAAATAACTGTTCTGTATTTTAATGTTTAAAATGTAATTCATTCCTGTAATAGTAAAGCTTAATTTTTAACCGACATTACTCCAGTCTTCAGTGTCACATGATCCTTCAGAGATCATTCTAATATGCTGCTTTGCTGCTTAAGAAACATTTATTATTATTACCAACGTTGAAAAGAGTAGTGCGGCTTGATATTTTGGTGGAAACTTTTAAATGAATACAAAGAAAAAATCTTTTGTAACAATGTAAAAGTCTTTACTGTCACTTTTGATCTACTTAATGTGTCCTTGCGGATTAAGAGTATCAATTTCTTTTAAACTTTTGAACGATAGTGCATGCAAAGACATTTTTATATTGCATAATATAGTCATTATTTAAACAATGAAAGGTGTAATTATGGTGTTTGCTGTCTTATATTGTAGTTATGACTCTCACCTGGACTATTCACGAGACAATAAAAAGAACAAGTTTGCCAATACGATGGCATTTATGGAAGAGTACCTCAACAACGTTCTCATTGATGACCTGCCTTTTGCCAATGAGGAGAAAAACAAGCTAACATATGAGGTACAATTACATATTGTTATTAAAATGAATTATCAAGACGACACAAGTGGTGTTCACTGCAGAGAAAAATGATGTCCAGCTCCCCCTCTCTTGATGGTGAATGGTTGGGTTAGCTTAGCCTAACTATGTTTAGAGATACGGTTATGGGTATGGTCAGGGTGTGGCTGGATCTTCAAGCTCCACCCATTACATCCAGTGAGGGGAAGCTGGAAGTCAAGCTCTACCCATTGGCTCTGCAGTGAGCAGCCTCTCAAATGGCTTGTTTTAACATGCTATTTTAGCACCACTGGTAGAGCATTGCAGAATGGGTGCAGTATATTGTAAATTTCTTTGGATAAACCATCTGTCAAACATATAAATGTTTCATATATGACACTAATATACCCAAATCACATTTACATTGTTTGCAGGTGGTGAGCTTGGCGAGACATCTCATCTATTTTGGGTTCTACAGTTTTTTCGAGCTCCTGAGGTTAACTCGTACTCTCCTGGGAATCATAGACTGCACTCCAAGTAATGCTACGATCAACCCACTGTTTAGTGATGATGCCAGTGGTTAGTATTCAAGAATGAGAAAGCGGTTCAATATCTTATGAGGTTCAGATGTACATAAGACTCCAGATGGCAACTAAAATGGCTGCATTTTCTCCAAAAAAAAAATCTAATTTAAAAATTTAGAAAAGTAATAATAATAATAATAAAATATTTTACAAAAAAAAAAAGTAATAAATAATAAATAATTTTATTTAAAAAAAATCTCCTAAAGTTTAATTTTAAGCCCTTTAGCTTTTTTGAGGTGGGTTGTAACCACAATGACAGAAATAACCTTGCTAGAATTCCGGTGTCCAAAATCTTGAATCATTCTTCTTAGGTAAGAACGTCAGGCGCTCTATTCATGGTATGGGGCAAATGATGTCCACCATGGTACTAAACAGGAAGCCGTCCATTTTCTCCGCCCCTGGTCGCCCTGGTGCTCTAGACAGCCAGGCTGGCAGTAAAGATAGCATTGACACACAGGACATCACTGTCATGGACACCAAACTGAAGATCCTGGAGATATTACAGGTAGATGCAGTCGAAGAAGATGGGAACAGCTTTGTGATTTGGCAAGATCTAAAACTTCTGGTTTTGTGCAGTTCATCCTCAGTGTACGCCTGGACTATCGGCTTTCATTCCTTCTCTCCGTCTTCAAGAAGGAGTTTGTGGATGTCTATCCTATGGGTGATGCGGATGCAACACATCATACGGAGAATGAGGGTAAAATATACAAAATAAAATGAATGTCAGAACCTGCCTGCTAATCAAATAACATTGATATAATCAATTAACAATCTATAAAATAACATTTATAATCAAATAACAAAATAGCAACAATTCTTCCATTCTTCTGTGAACTAATCCCTCTATTCTATTTTTCATTTTTGTGTTTGTCCCAGAGCTTCGTTCTGGTGAGAGTGGCAATGTTTCATCATTTTTTGATTCTTAAAATGAATTCCTAAAAGATGAAGTCTGTCATTTTGTTTTTGATTTTAAAATGCTTTCTGCTGACACTTAATATTCTTAATATGCAAGAAAACTATTTTTAAGCCATTTATATTTTGGAAAACCTATTGGATTTTATGTAGCTCCATTTGATGACGCTAGTGGTAAAAAAATAACACACTTCACCTTTAATGGAAGATCATTTTAAATCTCATTAAATTTAGATTAGAAGTAGTCATGCTTGAATTTGCTTTCTGATTGTGTGTACTTATTATTATTATTTTTTTTTTAAATATTTTAATAGCTTCCATCAACCTCCAGCATATTGGAGAGCAGGCTGAGGCCATGTTTGGAATTGGGTATGTTAATGAACTATTAATTCTATTTCCACATTACTGTTCATCAAAGTTAAGACAGTGCTTGAGACTTATGACCTTTCGCTGACCGCACAGTAAAGGAAACAGCATTCTGGAAGTGGACGATGAAGGGGGACGAATGTTTCTACGTGTTCTGATCCACCTCATTATGCATGACTACCCTCCGTTGGTTTCTGGGGCCTTGCAGTTGCTATTCAAGCATTTCAGTCAAAGACAAGAAGTCCTCCACACCTTTAAACAGGTAGTGTACAACCCACTCAAACATATACAAACATCTTGCTTTCACTGGTAAAAATATGTGCCTAGACACCCTCAGGTCAATCATCTGCAGGTAAAGCACATTCCCAGATGTGCAACCATGCAGACAATACAATTCACATTTTATTGCTAAATCACAATTCCAGTGCAACAAAAGTAAAAAAAAAAAACTCTTTCAAGTAGTTGAAATGTTATCAGTTTTTAAGATCAAAATTGCTGATGTCAGTTCTCCACCCTACTGTGTTTGTTCTCTTCAGGTTCAGCTTCTCATTTCAACTCAGGATGTTGACAACTACAAGCACATAAAACGAGATCTGGATCTTCTGCGCACCATGGTGGAGAAGTCTGAGCTTTGGGTCATTAAAAAAGGTAGCTCTGGGGGAGATGGGAAGAAAGACAAGAAAGACAAAAAAGAGGCTGCACCGGTGAGTCATGCTCTGGCTTATGTGTGATTGAGAATAATGAGGTGAAAGAAACTCAGTTTTCTTTTCTTTTTCATGCAGGTGTCTCCAGATGAGGAGACGGATACTAAGAAGCAGAAAGTTGAAAAGAGCAATGAAAGCTACCAGAATGTCAAAGAGGTGACGTTCTCAGTGTATTTCTCTGTTGATCAGTAATATATTATATTAATTACAGTGGGAACCAAAAATCTGAAACATTATATTACACCCCTGTTGAAAAGTTTGGAGATTTCTTTTTGAGTACTTTTATTCAGCAAGGATGCATTAAATTGTTCAAAAGTAACAGTAAAGACATTTATAATGTTACAAAAGATTTGCATTTAAAATAAATGTTGTTCTTTTGAACTTTCTATTCATCAAAGAATCCTTAAAAAAAGATTTCCACATAAAATGTTGATAATAATAATAATAAGAAAAAGCATATTAGAATGTTATCGGGAGGATCATGTAACACTGAAGACTGAAGACTGCTGAAAATTCAGCTTCAATTCAGAATAAATCACATTTTATAATATATTAAAATAGTAAAAAGATATTTAAAATTGTAATAATATTTCACAATATTACAGATTTTTCATAATGATTAAATAAATGCAGCCTTTGTCAGCATCAGAGACTTTTTTCATAAACATTGAAATAATTTACTGACCCCAAATTATATTGTATTATATTACATAATATTATTTTATATTATGTTATGTTATGTTATAATATTATATACACATTTGTATATACGTTTTATATATATTTTGTATACAATATAATGTATAAATAAATGTATATGCATATATGGAAGGAAACTTGTTAAATGAACAAACCAATGTTTAAATCTTTTGTCGGATCTCCAGATTCTAGAGCGTTTGAATAAAATGTGCAGTTCAGGTGTATTTAAGAAGCAACAAAGGCTGTTGAAGAACATGGGTGCCCACAAAGTTATGCTGGATTTGTTGCAGATCTCCTATGATCGGGTATGTGGTATTTTTTTAAAGCAGATAAAATCTGTACTACATATGGTATTTAATAATAAAACAACTGTAATTGGAAGGGTCTTGTCACTAAACACCTGATTTTAATTCTGTTAACAGAATGACACCAAAATGCAAGAGATCATCAAGTACACACACCTGTTCCTGCAGAAGTTCTGCACAGGGAATCTGGAGAATCAGACTCTTCTCCATAAACACCTCAACCTCTTTCTCACACCTGGGGTGAGTGCGAAGCATGGAGGATTAAAAAAACATCTTATCATGTTTGATCATTTTGTTCTTGTCTCTGTATTTATGTTTTCTTTCTCTCTCTCAGCTGCTAGAAGCAGAAACAATGCAGCAGATTTTCAGTAATAATTTCCAACTCTGTTCTGAGATCAGTGAGTCTGTGCTGCATCATTTTATCCATTGCCTGGCCACACATGGCCGCCACATTCAGTACCTCAACTTTCTGCACACAATCATTAAGGCCGAGGGAAAATATGTGAAGAAATGTCAAGACATGATCATGACGGAGGTTTGTGATTGTGACTAAATAAAGCAAACTTGAGTTATTGTATAGTGTGTATTCATTTTAACCATTTGTTTAACCATTTAATTTCTTCAATTAAAATACTAATGCTGAAGTGGTGCTGAAATTTACATGTTTTATATGTTATTACTCTTATTTATATAATAATTTGAAGGAAATGTCAATTCTGATCAACTGATGGTATGCAATCAGATGACATGTCTTTTCACCGTCAGCTTACAAGTGCAGGGGATGATGTGGTCGTCTTCTACAATGATGACGCTTCATTCGACACCATGGTGGAACTAATGACTCAGTCACGGGAAGGAGTGAAGGATGACAGCCCTCTGCGGTACCATATTTCTCTGGTAGAGCTTCTGGCTGCATGTGCGGAGGGCAAAAACGTCTACACCGAGATCAAGTGCACATCTCTGCTGCCCCTAGAGGACATGGTGAAAGTAATCACACATGAAGACTGTATCACAGAGGTAAACAAATGATGGCAGACATGAAATGAAAGCACTTATTTTTAAACAAATTTTTTCCCATTTGTCTGTAAGGATTAGTTACAGCCTCCCTATATTTTTATTATTATTATTATTATTATTATTATAATATTTATTTATGTGTTGTGGTGCATGAGCCAATAAATTGATTCATTTATAGTGCCATTTATAGCATGAACATTTTGCAAGCAAAAGCCAAAGCCTGTTGCATGTTATGTAACAGAAAGATCAGGAATCTTCTCTATGTCATGCAGGTGAAAATTGCCTATGTAAACTTTGTGAACCACTGCTATGTAGACACAGAAGTGGAGATGAAAGAGATCTATACCAGCAACCACATCTGGAAGCTCTTTGACAACTTCACTGTAGATATGGCAAGGGTGAGTCCACCTTACTCCGGATGCTGGATAAGATGTGTTTTACGGAGTTTCATTTAACTGGTTTTAATTTGAATTTCAGGTGTGCTCCAACCGTGAGAAACGCATGTCAGACCCTGTGCTGGAGAAGTATGTGATTCAGGTGGTTTTAGACACTATAAATGCCTTCTTCAGCTCTCCCTTCTCGGAGAACAGCACCAGCACAGAGGTGAGGCATCATCAGTCTTTCATAGTCTTATTTCTGTTCTCTGCCACATCTATTTAAGATATTTTATAAAATGGCATAAAATATCTAAAATATGTCCAACACTATTCACATTTAATTGGACAATGTTTCAGGTATCCCATTTAAAAAAATATTCTAAAGTATTTGAATATTACATAGATCTTAATGAATAGAAATAAAATAGAATATAGGGTATATTCTATTATGCGGTAAGCTAAGTTATAAGGTATTTTCTGAAATAACCAGAGACTGTTTAGAAACATGAAATTATTACAGCACTTTTTCACAGAGGAAAAACTTCAGCCACAGGAATTGCATAACCTGAGGTTCGCCTTTTCAGTTTGAACAGGATTGTAAATCTGACGGTATACAAGTTATTTTTAGAGAAGTGGAACTTTACAGAATGACTAATAAGATAAATATGACAGCTGTAATGTTGTGTGTATCATATCAAAAATGATTTTTTGATTTCATCACGCCACATTTAATCCTCATTTCTTTCTCTTTCTCTTTCTTCTTTTCTCAATCAGGCTCATCACACCACTGTAAAACAGCTGCTGCAGTCTACTATGCGTCTGTTAGATTGCCCCTGGTTACAACCACAACAAAAAGTCCAAGTAGAGTCATGTATCCGAACTCTGGCAATGACGAGTAGGTCAACCTGCTTTCTAAGAGAATAAATCAATTCTAAGGGAAAACAAACAAACAAAATTATTTTTAAATAAGTTCTCATATACAATTTTTGAAGTATGATGAAACAACTTTTTTTTGTTTACCTGACTGCCCATACAGCAAAGAGTCGCTCCATTCCTCTGCCAGTGGAGTTGGAGGCTCATGTCAACATGATGTTGAGTCACAGTAATGCCCTCACACTGTCCCGCTCCAGCCACAGCAGCAAAGGCCTGTCACGCCTCACACGGCCTGCTGTTCCCACCAACCCATGGGACTACAAAAACATCATTGAGAAACTACAGGTACCTGTGTGTCTGTGTGTGTTTGTGTGTGTGTGTGTGTCTAAAAAAAGAAGCATTATGCCCTTTAGAACTACTTCAGATTATGGAGACAAGTGACTTACAAATCATTTATTTTGGATCTTTAGAAAATTAAATTGCTAGATAGATTTAAAAAAAGAGGGGTAGTCGTGGCCTAGTGGTGAGGGAGTTGGGCTTGTAATCTGAAGGTTGTTGGTTCGATTCCCACGCCGGCAGGAGTTGAAAGTGGGGATTGTGAATAAACAGCACTCTCTCCACCTTCAATACCATGACTAAAGTGCCCTTGAGCAAGACACCTAACCCCTAATTGCTCCCCTTGTAAGTCGCTTTGGATAAAAGCGTCTGCTAAATGATGAAAAATTAAATGAAAATGCAAAACACCCCTGGACTGTAAAGCATTCAACTGAATTCATGCTTGAATAGATTGCTTGGGTCATATTTATATCAATAGAAATGCTTTAAATGGTTAGTTCACCCAAAAATGAAAATCCTGTCATTAATAACTCACTGTCATTTCGTTCCACACCCGTAAGACCTTCATTCATCTTTGGAACACAAATTAAGATATTTTTGATGAAATCCAAGAGCTGTCTTAATCATCCATAGACAGCAATATAACCACCACTTTCAAGGCCCAGAAAGGTACTAAAGATAAAATTATCCACTGCAGTGGTTCAATGAACGAGAATACTTTTTGTGCGCAAATATAAAATAACTTTATTCAACAATATCTTCTCTTCCGTGTCATTCTCTTACTCTGTTTACGTTCAGCGCTTCCAGGTTCTTCGTCAGAACGCTGACTCATCATTGGCTGGCTCCTGCGTCAGCATCACACACATGTCAGCGTTCTGATGTAGAGCCTGGAAGCTTTGAACAGCAGGTCTCGGATTTCATCAAAAATATCTTAATTTGTGTTCCGAAGATGAATGAAGGTCTTACGGGTGTGAAATGACCTGAGGGTAAGTAATTAATGACAGGACTTTCCTTTTTGGCTGAACTAACCTTTTGATGTTTCTGTAACACCTCTGTTAGGACATAATTAACACACTTGAGGAGCGTGTGATGCCGTTGGTTAATGCAGAGCTGTCAGTGCTGGTGGATGTGCTGCACCAGCCTGAGCTGTTGTTCCTGGAAGGCACGGATGCTCGAGCTCGTTGTGAATCAGGAGGCTTCATATCTAAGTGAGTCCCTAAACTTTTTAAACAGAGATTATGTTGCATCAATAGAATATTACTGTTTGTGAGTTTGTGTGCCTTCATCATCTCACTCCTTTTACTCTATGCAGATTGATCCAACACACAAAAGCGCTCATGAATTCAGATGAGAAGCTCTGTATCAAAGTCCTCCGAACCCTACAGGAAATGCTCATTCGTGATCTGGACTTCGACGAGAAGGTGAGATTACATAATACAGTAACGCTTTACAATAAGGTTTCATTATGAACTAACTATGAACAATATTTCTACAACATTTATTAATCTTAGTTAATGTTAATCTCAATTAATTTTTAAGATCAAAAGTTGTATCTGTTATCATTCGTTAATGCACCGTGAACTAACATGAACATTAACATTTTTATTAACTGACATTAACATAGTTTAATAAATGTTGCAATTTAAGATATATTGCTCATGGCTAGTTTGTTTAATGTACTAACTAATGTTAACAAATGAGACCTTATTGTAAATTGTTGCTGATAGTAAATACTAATAATATCATAATAATGCAATCAAATAATTTCTCACACAAATGTAAATGATCAAATAAATGAACTTGAAGTTAAAAAAAATGAATATATACATTCTTAATAATTATCTATTTGTTTAGATTTGTAAAGTATCCGATTTAAAAAAATCTTAATTTAACTTTATATTCTAAAGGTATGTTTTAAACAGTAAATGTATTAATATAAATTACAACATAAGATATATTATAAGTAAGCTAATTTATAAGGCATATTCTTAAATAATCAGAAACATTTTAGAGACATACAATTATTACAGCACATTTTATGTGGAGAAAAACTTCAGCAGAATTACATAACTTGAAGTTCATCTTTTGCTTTTGCAAATTTAGGAGTGAGTTGAAATTATTTTCTGCAGAAATTGAAAGTGCACTAAAAAAAATTGGTTTAGAAACAATTTTTTGCTCAGTAAAATTGTGAACTTCACAAACAATTACAAAGAAACCGCAAGTAACGCATTTAAACGTTTCATTTTGAAGTAGAAAGACTGAAATAGTATTTTTTTGTCAAACTTACCCCAGTAATCTTTGTTTTATTTACAACTATGAAAAATCTTTCTTTACAGTGTTTATCTCAGATGCAGCGGACAGATTTTAACCAAGAATATTCCTTTGTGCTATTTCCAGAGGTTAGCAAAAAAACAAAAAAAACAAAAAACAACTACAACAAAAAACAAAAAAAACTATTGTTTCAATAGTGATTGTTATTGGTTCAATATTAATAGTCAAAGGGAAGTCCCTGTTTAGATGGGTGAATGTGTGTGTGAACAGTGAGCATCTATTAAATCAATGTTGTCTTTTGCAGGGCTTTGCCTTAAGAAAGGTGTTACTCCAGAACTACCTCTTCAACAACAAAAAGAACATAAAAGCAGAGCTTGTTGAACACGGAGGAGGTGATTTTTAAATACTTTTAAAGTTTAGATATAAATTGTAAACTTTAAATTTAGATTTAAATATCAAAGAAACTAAATGAATGAAAAATGGATAGAATTAAGAAATCTCACACAAGCAAGAGTGCTGACTTTTGGCAGGTAGTATAATTGGATCAGCACAAACATTCTTTGCGGACTTACATATATCTTGTGTGAAGGTGGAGAGGGAGAGAGAGACTGGCTGGCAGTTGCAGCATTACAGTGTCGTCTGGACAAAGAAGGTGGCACCAAACTTTTCACGGACCTCATAACCAGCAGTAAGAACGAGAAGATCTTTCAGGAGAGCATTCAGCTCGCCATCTGTCTGCTAGAAGGAGGCAACACAGAAATCCAGGTAGGGAAGCCACTGTCATAAAAATTTGTAGCTATAGTCATAAGTATTGTACCCATTATTCTATATAATTTTGTCCTGTGCCTATTTACTGTATAACAGAACTCCTTCTACAAACTCATGATGGGAGACAACAAGTCAGAGAAGTTTTTTAAAGTGCTGAATGACCGCATGAAGAATGCACAAATGGACATTAAATCCACCATCTCTGTCAATGTGGGGGAAATGACCAATAAAGCCAAAGATGACAAAGATCTAGAGACAGGTAATTAAAAAAATCTGATTTATTCAATATGCGTTTCTAATAAATGAAACTAATAAGTCTACATACATTGCTGGCTCTAACAATGGTTTCCTTCAGGTACAGTACCTTCCTTTGGCCAATCTGAGCAGCAATTTCAACCTGAGCAGCAGGAAGTAGAAACAGAAATGGGCCCCTCTGTCACCATCATGAAACCCATCTTGCGCTTTCTACAGCTGCTCTGTGAGAACCACAATCAGGACCTTCAGGTCTGAAAACCCCCAAATTTTGCACCATTTTTCAAAGTCCTAGATAATCCCAAATGTTCAGTGTAGTTTCAGGCTGTTGGACCGAACGTTACAGAAATTATTAACCCCATTCTATGATGTATCTTTTTAGTATTTAGTATTATAAAACAATAATACTAAAACAGTACTAAATTATTTATAATGTCATTTAATTATACTTCTTGTTCAATTAAAAAATTGAATTCTCATTCTTTTGCTCTAGAATTTTCTTCGCTGTCAGAACAACAAAACAAACTATAACCTGGTGTGTGAGACACTCCAATTTCTGGACATCATGTGTGGCAGTACAACAGGAGGGCTCGGCCTTTTGGGCCTTTATATCAATGAGAACAACGTGGAGCTGATCACACAGACCCTGGAGACCCTCACAGAGTACTGCCAGGGACCATGCCAAGAGAACCAGGTTGGATCAGTTGGATACTGGAATTATTTTATATAAAACTTTTTTGGCCATAGATGCTTTTATTAATCCATGCCTGAGAAGTTTCTTAATTGGTACTTAAAGGTTTAACCTAAAATAAAAATTAAGTCATCATTTACTCACCTTGCTGTTGTTCTAATGCCATGTACCCTTCTTTTCTTTTCTTTCTTTTTTTTGGACCACAAAAGGAGAATTAAAAAAAGTCCCTCTCGCGGTCATCTATATAATGGCAGTTAATAGTGACCAGAATCAAGCATTTTAAAAAATATGCAAAAGAATCACAGAATGGTCTGATACAATGGGGTTTGTTAAAAAACTCACTGAAATTTAATGTATTTTTGGCCATTGGTCTTCTGTGCACGGCAACGCGTGTTCATGTCTATTAGTGCCACAGTTCACTCCGTCTCGACCAGAAAAAAAAAAGCAAAGATTTTCTTTTTGAAACTATCGTTGTTGATGGAGACAAATATTTAGCCAAACGTGATGCTTTTAATTCAGGAAACAATTGTAATTTAAACCTCTTTTTTTTGTCTCTCTGAAGACATGCATTGTCTCTCACGAGTGCAACGGCATCGACATCATCACAGCCTTGATTCTGAATGACATCAGTCCTCTCTGTCGTTACCGTATGGAGTTGGTGCTGCAGCTCAAGGTGAAGATAAAGTCATGATGCACACACAGGCTCTGCTTTAATTCTAAAAATTATTTTCATCACTCTTTTACTAATATGCGATTATTGTCAGGACAATGCCTCCAAGCTGCTCCTCGCTTTGATGGAAAGTCGTCATGACAGTGAGAATGCAGAGAGGATCCTGTTTAACCTTCGACCCCGAGAACTGGTCAGTCTTGCTATGTCATGAATATTAGGTGTATGAAGTATAAAAGTATTATTTTATCAATACTTTGTTGCATGTCCTTAGGTTGAGGTGATAAAAAAGGCTTACCAACAAGAGACTGAATGTGAGGAGGGAGAAGTGTCGCCACGGGAAGTTGGACACAACATCTACATCCTGGCACTACAGGTGGACCACTGCATCATAATGCCATACTGTAGTATTTTGAGTATTTTTTTTTTTTTTTTTTTTTTAAATGATACTGCTACTGATTCTTTTTATTTTGTGTCCAATACCTGATGTGCAAGAGCTGAGTTTCAATAGTTTTAACTGCTTTTATGATATATGTATCAAACATTGACATTTATAAATATATAAATCAAACCTTAAAATTATATTGCTTAAAATATGCAATAAATAGCATTAAAATATGTTTAATGCTATTAAACACATTGTTTGATATTTAAATATTTTTGTAAATTAAAATTTTTGTTTTTAAATTATTTTTAAGACACATTTTTGTTTTTTTATTTTATGTTTATCTATATATATAATTGTAGATAATTGTAAAGACCATAAAGTTTCAATGTTGTTGTTTTTTTTTTTTTGTCTTTTGTTTTTTGCAGCTTGCCCGACACAATAAATCACTCATCACACTGCTTAAACCACACAAGAAGATGAAAGAGGAAGGAGAGGAAAGCATCTCCTCTATGGTAACCTATGGACTATACTTTTTTGAAGCAAATTTTTAATATTTTCTAGAAAATAAATTTTGTAAACATCTCACATCTGTCACTTTCTGTTTTTGAGTTTTTGATTGTTTATATTCCAGCTCAACTTGAACAAGCAGCAGCAGGAGGAGCAACAGGAGGATCCATTAGAGCATTATGACCATCAAACTGCTCAGATTGAGGTAATTGTTTATACTTTGAGCCAGGCGAAAGTATAAACAAGGCTTGAGACGTGGCTTTCCTTGTGTGCTGTGCGCACACAAAACTTCGAGACGCGAAAGTTCTCCTGGTTTAAATTAGCAAGGCTTAAAAATGTGCAAATGATAAACTTTTGTGACAGGCAACACTGGCCCGATCAGGATTGTGACATTTCTGTCCATTGTCCCGAGTGTCTTTTCAGCTAGATCTGGGCCATTTGGCAGTTCTTATTGACAAACCCTGACCAGCGCTTTCGTTATTGTTTTGTGTATGTCCGAATTAGCACTGAATATCTGTTTAAACACAGAAGGCAATGTGTGCAGTTTCAATCTCACCTGCGCTCTCGTGCAATCAACACCTGGGTGATGACGGCGTAAATGACTCGTCATACTGGAGCATACAGCACTCGCATCGAACAAAGAGCAACTCTGTCTGTTTTAAACGTTTTTTTTTTTTTTTTTTAAACAAACCATGCCATTTAGTTTTTTTTAAACAAACCCGTGCTGAATCGTGAGTGGAGAATGGTATGGTTTGATATTTTTTGCAAAGAACCAAAACGCATATAAAGACATTTCTGATGTAATCATTGCTCTTGTTGTCATTTCTCCTCTACTAATGTCACCAATTACATTTTGTGGTTTAGTACTGGTTAACTTTTAATGTGAATAAAATGAATCTGTAATTTTCACAAGTTGTGAAAAATTTTTCTTATGTCACATGCAGATTGTGCGGGACGACCGCAGCATGGAGCAGATAGTGTTTCCTGTTCACCCCATCTGCGAGTTCCTGACGGAGGAGTCGAAGTTCCGCGTGTTTACCACCACAGAGCAGGACGAGCAGGGCAGCAAGGTCACACACTTCTTCGAGCAGACCTCCTTCCTGCACAACGAGATGGAATGGCAGAAAAAACTTCGCAGTTAGTATTGGGCCTGGGGTGGTGTGGCTTTAGTGTCTGAAGAGCTGACACCCAAAAATGCAAATTAATACAAATATGTGTTTGAGCAAGGAGCTTTACACCAGGTTTAATGTGATGTTTGTGTGTTTTAGGCATGCCAGTGCTGTACTGGTTTTCTCGCCGAATGTCTCTCTGGGGCACCATATCATTCAATCTGGCTGTGTTCATTAATCTTATTATTGCTCTGTTCTACCCACATGACTCTGGTCACTCTGGTATGTATATGTGTGCATTACCTGTTGATAGCTATAGAGATTGTATTATATTAATAAATGATACATTTTGCATCAGTTTCAAAGCACACAATTACTGGACCAACGGCTTTTCCATGTAGTTTTAACAGTACCTTGTGCCTCCAGGCAGCATAGACTCTTCGTTGCTGATTATGTTGTTCTGGTGTTTTGCTGGACTGGCTGTTTTGGGCCTGTTATCCAAGCGCTATGGGTTCCAGTCCCTCACTGTCGCCATCACCTTGCGCTGTATCTATCACTTCGGCATCGGGCCGACTCTCATTCTGCTGGGCGCTCTAAATGTAAGTCTTAGAAAACTGTAATACTATATGTTTGCTAAAATAGAAATGAATCGATTTAATTAATAAAATTCACCTCTTTCTCTTTTTAACCAGCTCATCAATAAGATAGTGTTTGTGGTGAGCTTTGTGGGTAACAATGGCACCTTCATCATGGGCTACAAAGCCATGGTGATGGATGTAGAGTTCCTGTACCACTTGGCCTATGTGTTAACTAGCACACTGGGGCTGTTCGTCCATGAGCTCTTCTACAGCATACTGGTGGGTGTCTCAACTTATTTTATCACTCATACACCACCATTCAAAAGTATGGGGTCAGTAAGATTTTTAAAAAATTTTTTTTAAAAGAAATAAATACTTTCATTCAGCAAAGACCCATTAAATTGATCAAAATACATTTACAGTGTTACAAAAGATTCTTTCAAATAAATGTCTTTCTTTTGAACTTTATTCATCAAAGAATACTGGAAAAAAATTATGGTTTCCACACAATACTTAGCAGTGTATTTGTTTTCAACTGTGATCATATTAAGAAATGATTCTTGGGCACCAAATCAACATATTAGAATGATTTCTGAAGGATCATGTGACATTGAAGACTGGATGCTGAATTGCTGCTGAAAATTCAGCTTTGCCATCAGAGGATTAATTGGCATTTTAATAATAAAAAATAATAAAAAAAACAGCTATTTTTAAATCGTAATGATGTTTCATAATATTACTATTTTTACTGTAGTTGTGATCAGATAAATGCAGCCTTGCTAAGCATTTCACTTCTAAAACATTTAAAAGTCTTACAAACCCTAAGCTTTTGAAAGGTAGTATAAACTGTAGCTTCTTTATTTGTTTGCTTTTTGCATTGCTGATTGCCATAAAACTCAAACACTAAATGCAAGTAAAATTAGTGAATATATAAAACTGAGATACTGTACTTCCCAGTGGAAACATAATTCATGGTTTCAAACAAATTGTGAAACTGACATGATTTACGACATGATTTGAGAGACATACAAATACTTCAACTCATGTTCCTCTTTTACCTCCTTCAGTTGTTTGATCTGATCTACCGTGAGGAGACTCTCTTTAATGTCATCAAGAGTGTGACACGTAACGGCCGCTCTATTCTCCTCACTGCTGTCTTGGCCATCATCCTGGTCTACCTCTTCTCCATCGTGGGCTTTCTTTTCCTCAGGAATGACTTCATCATGGAAGTGGACCGCCTTGCTAGCCCAGATACAGGTAAATTGCATACACCTCCATCCGAATAGTTTTTCGCCCAACAATTGTTGCAGAAAAGGCCCAAATCCAGCATTTGTGAATGTGAACTAAAATATTAGTTTATTATTATTTATTATTCATTGATGCCACTTTGACAGGCTTAATGGTGTAATTTGTTCTCTAAGCAGGTATAGATAACTCTATGAGCAGCTGCAGTGCAGATGGATTGGATTGCACAGAGGAAACTGGGATGGTTGCACCTTTAGAGGGTGTGTAGAACATTAAAAACAAAACACTATTTAATATTATTGAACTCAGCTGATAATTTTTTTTAATGACTTTGTAGAAGATGAAGACAACACAGAGAGAGCATGTGACACTCTTCTCATGTGTATTGTTACGGTGCTGAATCATGGGCTGAGGAACGGAGGAGGTGTGGGCGATGTCCTGCGCAAACCCTCTAAGAATGTATGGAGACCCACAACCATATACAAATAAGTGCACATTTGAGTGCAAAATCTAACCAAACGGATACAATGTTGTTCATCTTATAGGAGCCTTTGTTCCCTGCTCGTGTGGTGTATGATCTTCTCTTCTACTTCATTGTCATCATCATTGTTCTCAACTTGATATTTGGTGTGATTATTGACACCTTTGCTGACCTGCGTAGTGAAAAACAGAAGAAAGAGGAGATACTGAAGACCACCTGTTTCATTTGTGGTAAGAAATCAGTGGACAAGTTATGTGTTATTACTACAACCTGAAAATATGACTGCGTGTCTGAGAAAAAAAAAAATAATAATAATAAATAAAACTTTTATTTTTATGTCCTTGTTACACATTACATGTATTTCCTATACTCTAATTCTACCCTAACCCTATAGTATATATAATACACAAAAAGACGAACAAGATTGGAGATATATTTAAAAATATCCTTAGTCCTCCAAGGTCTCAATGGTTGTGAATGGCTGGTCAAATTTTGAAGACAAAAAAAGGCATCCATCCATGAAGAAAGAATCCATATGACTCCAGGGGGTTAATAAAGACCTTCGATGCATTTGTGTAAAACAAATGTCCTTATTTAAAACTTTATGAAGTAAAATAAGGAGCAGAATGCGCAAGTCGAATTGTGCCAAATGGGTAACCAGTGATACGATGTATGACACAAGATATAGAAGTATCATAAGCTTACGTGCCTCTCATGGTTCAAACAAATAGTGCTGGGCAACAAACTCAAGCTCCTTTTCTCTTATATTGAAATCCTCAGACATTTCTCTTTAAAAAATTCTAATTTTAGACTTTTAATTCATGACCAGTGTTTTGGTTTGCTCTCTTCTCTGCGCCTCCGTGTACGTCATTGTGTCATTGCGTGGCGTCATATTTCTTGACGGGCTTTATAAAAGTCACCTAAATATAAAACATCTGAAATCAATGGACATTACATAAAGGAATTGCTCTATATTTGTATTTCAACAGGTCTTGAGAGGGACAAGTTTGATAACAAGACCGTGTCGTTCGAGGAGCACATTAAATTGGAGCACAACATCTGGAACTACCTCTATTTCATTGTACTGGTACGGGAGAAAAACAAAACGGATTACACTGGTCCAGAGAGCTACGTGGCCCATATGATAAAGGTACATTTAAAAAATGGAAAGTTCCAGCTGATTACCAGTCATTTTAGTATACTAATCTAGTATCTATTAATACTTTGGCTTTTATTTTATATTTTTAGTTTTGGTTATTTTGTTATATACCTTTGTTAGTTTTTTAATAATTTTATGTTGATTTAATTAATTCTTGCTTCTCCTTGCAATGGATTTGATTCAGTCTTGTTGTCGCCTCTTGTTAGAATAAGAACCTGGATTGGTTCCCACGCATGCAGGCCATGTCTCTGGTTGTAACGGACGGAGATGGAGAACAGAATGAGATGAGGAACCTGCAGGATCGGCTCTCCTCCACCATGAAAGTGGTCACGCAACTCACAAGCCAGTTAATAGAGCTAAAAGAACAGGTGTGTTTCTCAGTGTATATAATGAGCTGTGTGTTTGCCCAGCATTAATAATGTTGGAACACTGGAATGAATTCATTCCTAAGATTCTATATTCCCAAGTATATAAAATAACGCTTGTGTATCTGTTCGTTTAGATGACCGAGCAGAGGAAGAGAAGACAGCGGATGGGTTTTGCGGATCAGTCTGGCTCAAACCCTGGGATGCCTCTGCCTCCCAGTGCTGCTGGAGGAAATCATCAGGTCTACAAGGCCTAGTTCCTCCATCTGACATTGCATTGACTTTATAGAAGCAATAATGTGATGCTGGTGTACTTCTCAATGTGAAAAAGTTACATTCAACTGTTGAAAGGGATTGGATCTACACACCCGCAAAAGCACTACTTGACTCAATAGTCATTCTATGAGGGGCTGATTACCTGAAGGTCTTAGTATGCACACATTTTATATATTTAAAGTATACATTTTTAATTTTCCTTTCTTTTTTTAAAGAGATATTCGATAGCTTATCTTCAAAAATATTGTTGGATGTGTGGATAAATGTAGCATTACTGTAAGTGAGGCTGATGTGTTTTTAGATAATGATCAATTGTAGGCTAATATAGTCAAATTGTTTATTTTAAAGGGCACTGAGATTGCACTTGCTGTATTTATAGGGATGAGCATCATATGATATGTGTGTGAGATGATTTGGGGAATATCATGATCTGTCTTAAGCACATTATGATGAATGGGAAATGCTAACAAATTACTGTAGATGAATCAGGTGTATAACTGGCATAATGTATAGAACTCTGGTTAAAGTTCAGCTTTAATTTTAAAAGTCAAAGTGCCTAAAAGTAACTCAAAATGAACATAGCTTTTGCTCAGGAAAGTAATACATTCTTATTTATCTTATCTGTCATTGAATACCACAGTTTAAGGACATCCTAATTGTTTCAATAGACATGCATGTATATCAATGTGTCTATTTAATCATTGTGTGACCAGGACTAAGTTGTAAGTCAAGTGCGTTTTTATGGCCACAAAAAGAATGCTGGAACATACTTGTATTTTGGCCTTATTAACAGCCAGTGTGTAATTAAATGGTTGTGCTATTGATATCAAATAATTTTCAATTTATTGCTAATATTGTTTGTGTTGGTATGAAGAGCCTCACCAAGTTTGCACAAAACACAAAATAAAACATTTGGCAATTTCACCTCTTGTGTCTCAAGATTTTTAAACGGCAAAAGAAACAAATTACACAATACTATTTTACTAGAAATTAATTTGTTTAATAAAAATCAATAGAAAATGTATTAGCATTTACATTTTTTGTACTTTTCATAACAAAATGAATGATGTGTTCTAAATGAAACAAAGTCAAAGTAATTTGTACTCTAATTAGGGCAGCTCTGTCCATTGATTTGAGTTGTGTGAGATCACATCCCTCTGTCACGCACAGTGTTGGGTGTGAGCAGAGACTGACGCGCTCAATTCCTCCGCTGTTCGTTTGAGCGTCGGTGCCGTTCAGAAGTTCGTCCTCAGTGCAGGTCAACAGGTAGGCTAATGTTTTATAGCAGTATAGAAAACGTTTATTTTCTGATATTTTGATGCTGGTAAGTGATGTTGAATGTAACCTCAGACCACAGGAATTGTCAACAGAGAAACTATATTTAAATTTTTTCTGCCACAGCTATACCTCTGAAAGATTAAGGAAAGTTTGTGTGGTTTCGTAATATAATAATATTATGATGTTGTATCATATAATATAATATAATAGTAAGTTATAATAATAATTATCCTATTATTATGCTGATTATTATTCTATTAATGTTATTATTATTATTAATAATAATGTCATGTGAGTGAATTTAATTTGTTAACCTTTTCGCAAAGTCACGACGCAAGTTTTTTTTAAAATTATTATTATTTTTTATTTTTTTTATAACTTTGTTGTTGTTTTTGGCCATTGTAATAATAGCCTACTTCGTTTAATAGGGTTGAAACTTCTCGGTAAGTATAATCTAGCCTTTATCAATACATATGACGTCAGTTTTTAACTTTTAGAACGGCGTGCTGTGGAAAGCGCGAGTCTGCGCGTTCCAGATAAGGAGCGCTATCGGCCGCGCCCAGGTGCCCTGCGCGCCCACACCTACACTGCTCGAAATTTGGAGTAGGGTCAATTGAGGGTCTTTAAGGCTATTACATATTAATATTATGTAACCTAATCATTATATTTTCTGGGTGTCTTTCAGTTGAATATAATAACGTTGTTACATTATGGAAAAGTAATTTTGAAAATACTCATCACTGACCAACATCTTTTCCAATGTTTACAGCTGTTAAAATCATGTCTGCTTTTCTGCATCACTGCCCATTCCTGAAGTCCACTCCAGGCCCTTCTCTAAGAAATGTGGCAGCATACCTTGGCTTGGCTGACCGATGTCCAATCATTGTCCGCCAGATATCCGTAAAAGTCTCCAATTCCTCTGAGGGAAATGGTAATGCTGTTGTTTTCTATGTAGTTTGTCATTGTAAGGCTTACTATACCAGATATAATAATGACTATAATGCTTCATATTTTTCATACAAATCTCATTAACATAGGCTTATTCTAAAGCTTATTCTATTCTTTACCCCATATACACACACACACATCAGTATATACAGGGAGTGCAGAATTATTAGGCAAATGAGTATTTTGACCACATCATCCCCGTTATGCATGTTGTCTTACTCCAAGCTGTATAGGCTGGAAAGCCTACTACCAATTAAGCATATTAAGTGATGTGCATCTCTGTAATGAGAAGGGGTGTGGTCTAATGACATCAACACCCTATATCAGGTGTGCATAATTATTAGGCAACTTCCTTTCCTTTGGCAAAATGGGTCAAAAGAAGGACTTGACAGGCTCAGAAAAGTCAAAAATGGTGAGATATATTGCAGAGGGATGCAGAAGTCTTAAAATAGCCAAGCTTCTGAAGCGTGATCATCGAACAATCAAGCGTTTCATTCAAAATAGTCAACAGGGTCGCAAGAAGCGTGTGGAAAAACCAAGGCGCAAAATAACTGCCCGTGAACTGAGAAAAGTCAAGCGTGCAGCTGCCAAGATGCCACTTGCCACCAGTTTGGCCATATTTCAGAGCTGCAACATCACTGGAGTGCCCAAAAGCACAAGGTGTGCAATACTCAGAGACATGGCCAAGGTAAGAAAGGCAGAAAGTCGACCACCACTGATCAAGACACACAAGCTGAAACGTCAAGACTGGGCCAAGAAATATCTCAAGACTGATTTTTCTAAGGTTTTATGGACTGATGAAATGAGAGTGAGTCTTGATGGGCCAGATGGATGGGCCCGTGGCTGGATTGGTAAAGGGCAGAGAGCTCCAGTCCGACTCAGACGCCAGCAAGGTGGAGGTGGAGTACTGGTTTGGGCTGGTATCATCAAAGATGAGCTTGTGGGGCCTTTTCGGGTTGAGGATGGAGTCAAGCTCAACTCCCAGTCCTACTGCCAGTTTCTGGAAGACACCTTCTTCAAGCAGTGGTACAGGAAGAAGTCTACATCCTTCAAGAAAAACATGATTTTCATGCAGGACAATGCTCCATCACACGCGTCCAAGTACTCCACAGCGTGGCTGGCAAGAAAGGGTATAAAAGAAGAAAATCTAATGATATGGCCTCCTTGTTCACCTGATCTGAACCCCATTGAGAACCTGTGGTCCATCATCAAATGTGCGATTTACAAGGAGGGAAAACAGTACAGCTCTCTGAACAGTGTCTGGGAGGCTGTGGTTGCTGCTGCACGCAATGTTGATGGTGAACAGATCAAAACACTGACAGAATCCATGGATGGCAGGCTTTTGAGTGTCCTTGCAAAGAAAGGTGGCTATATTGGTCACTGATTTGTTTTTGTTTGGTTTTTGAATGTCAGAAATGTATATTTGTGAATGTTGAGATGTTATATTGGTTTCACTGGTAAAAATAAATAATTGAAATGGGTATAAATTTGTTTTTTGTTAAGGTGCCTAATAATTATGCACAGTAATAGTCACCTGCACACACAGATATCCCCCTAAAATAGCTAAAACTAAAAACTAAAAACTAAAACTTCCAAAAATATTCAGCTTTGATATTAATGAGTTTTTTGTGTTCATTGAGAACATGGTTGTTGTTCAATAATAAAATGAATCCTCAAAAATACAACTTGCCTAATAATTCTGCACTCCCTGTATATATATACACACACATATATATATACACACACACACACACACACACACACACACACACACACACATATATATATATATATATATATATATATATATATATATATACACTTGGTTATTCATGTACTTATTGTGTTCAGGTCTGCTCCCTCATAAGGAGCCAAAGCGACATCTTGCTACCACAGCGACTCAGGTGGCGATTTCCATGTCCCAAAGCTGTCCCTTTGTTTCTTCTAAGATTGGACTGGTTAAAGCAAGTCCACAAGTGCAGGAGGATGTCCAGCCAAATCTTGAGAATCAAGGTTCCTCAGGTAAAAAACATAAGAACTCAGTGTGATAGATTCATGGCCTGTGGATATGTGTATAAACGGTGCTAGCTGTAAGTGTTTATATTGCTTAAGAAGCAGATATCATCGAGCTGACTGGCTGATATCTTGCTGCATCTGATTGCCTGTATGTCTCTTTTCGCCACCACAGTATAATTAGTTCACTGCTGAAGAGTCTCTTTTGTCTAAGCAGTGTATCGTGCAGGGGTTGATTTCATTTTACATAATAAGACTCAGCTTGGAGAGCATTCTCTTCTCTGCAATTTGCACCTTTTAACTCCAATTTAAGTGACTCCTCAGCTGTAAATAGTAAACAGATGATGACTCAGACTGCTGATTTTACAAAAGCTAGTCTTCAGACAATCACATTACAGATGAAACTTCACACAGCTGTATGTGTACTAGAAAATAATACCTAATTGGAAAATTGTAGTTTTTGGTTTTTGAAGCATGCAAGATGCATAGTTCACACTGAATAGCCTGTAATTTAAAGAAATATAAGACTGAAACAGTGGCATTAAATACAAAACACTTAGTTTTGTAGATGCAATTAAATGTTAAAGTCGATGCCTTTTTTCTCCAGGCTTGATGAGCTCGATGTTCAGTGGCTTGCAAAGTCATCAGTCCACTGGTCCTACACACCTTCTTCAGGACAATTTTGGTGAGTTTGACTGCATTTTCCTTAAAGGGATAGTTCACCCAAAAATGAAAATGTTGTCATCTTTTACTCACCCTCAAGTTGTTCTAAACCTGTGTAAATTTCTTTGCTCTGCTTTACACAAAGGAAGATGTTCTTTTTTGGTGAACTATCCCGTTAATGATTACCACAATATAGTATACTATATAACAGCATTATACTGTGCATTATACTGTACAAAGATATGATATAATGTGGAATAATGAATGATGAGTAAAGGGTAAGTTATTGATTTGATCCTAGACTGTTTTATTTAGTGTTTAATATAGTATTCACTGTATATTCTGCTGCACTTAGTAGTGTCAGTATTCTTTCATTCTTGCCTTTCCTCCTCACTTATTGACTGTGGTGATTGCCTGTAATTCAGCCAGAGCCAGTTTCAACTACGATGACTTCTTCACTCAGAAGATTGTGGAAAAGAAGACTGACCATACCTACCGTATCTTTAAAACGGTGAACCGTTTTGCAGAGGTTTTCCCTTTTGCTGAGGATTACTCCATCCCTGGACGCTTGGGCTCCCAGGTCTCTGTATGGTGTAGTAATGATTACCTGGGCATGAGTCGACATCCCCGAGTTGTCAAGGCCATAAGGTCAGTACATAAAACGGACAATGAAACAAATGTTTGACATCACCTGTTATTATACGTAGAGAAGATCAAATGAAGGTGCAGTAAATTACACTGACTTATGCTATACATTTTTCAAAAATACTGTGGGATTGAAGTTTTGCTAAAAACTGTATGTAAATTTCATAAAACTGAAGTTTTTAATTGTTTGCTTTTGGATATACTATATATATATATATATATATATATATATATATATATATATATATATATATATATATATATATAAGTATAATATGCTAAAACTGAATTATCTCAACTTTCAATTTTTCTTAGTGAGGCTTTGGAGAAGCATGGTGCAGGAGCAGGTGGAACTCGAAATATCTCTGGGACGAGTAATTATCACGTGGCCTTGGAGAGTGAGCTGGCCCGTCTACACCAGAAAGATGGAGCGCTGGTCTTTTCTTCCTGCTTTGTAGCCAATGATTCCACCCTCTTTACTTTGGCTAAAATGCTCCCAGGTATCAAACAAAACTCAATGAACTGCCTTTGCTTAATGAATATGTGTATTAATTAATGAATTTAGGTTTTATATTGACTATATATCAAAACAAAACAATACAAAACATTTTTTTACTAACCCACAACTTTTGAATGGTAGTGTATCGTCTGAAATTGATCTAAAAATGTCTTTTCTCTGCAAAGGCTGTGAGATATACTCAGACATGGGCAATCATGCCTCCATGATCCAGGGCATCAGGAACAGTGGAGCTAAACGCTTCATCTTCCGACACAATGATGCCAAACACCTGGAGGAACTACTCAGCCGCTCTGATCCACTCACGCCCAAAATCGTGGCTTTTGAGACTGTGCATTCAATGGATGGTGAGTAGAAAATATCACATAATTGATTGAAATGGGTTTCCTAGTATCAAAATGGCTGAAAACAGATCTGTTAATGTTTCTTGTCCAGTCACATTCAATTACGAATTCTGCATGAATCATGAAAATAATAAGCGATAAAGTTTATAAGCACACAAAAAATGTGCCTTAGTGGGCTAAAATTAATGATGAAGATTACAGTCATCAATGGCCTTATATGCTGTTTTATTTTATGTGGAATGGCTCGTCTCATTGGGAAGGCCATTTTGAGATCACATGACCAGTATAATACTTCTCACTTTATCTCGGCAACCACCCTTTTATCAGACACTGGCTCGTGGAATAAGTTAATCATGGCCAACTGGTTATAGTGCATTTCTACTCTGCTTCTGAAACTGAAAACTATTGCTTTTGCAGGATGCTGCATCAGTCAATAATACTAAATACAGCTGAGTGAATGACAATCTCAATTTGTTTCTCAGGTGCAATTTGCCCTCTAGAAGACCTGTGTGACGTAGCACACAAATATGGAGCTTTGACTTTTGTGGATGAAGTCCATGCTGTCGGACTGTATGGGGCTCATGGAGCAGGTGTAGGAGAGAGAGACAACGTCATGCACAAGATCGATATTGTCTCTGGAACTCTGGGTAAGAGAGATATGTCAAGTGCATGATTTTATCCAGTAGTCAATGTCATTTAACATGTGTTCTTGCCCTGATCCTTTTCATCAAGATGGTTACATTGTTTTGAAATATCTGTAGGAAAGGCATTCGGCTGTGTGGGTGGTTATATAGCCAGCACTGCCGCCCTGGTGGACACTGTGCGCTCCTACGCAGCCGGGTTTATCTTCACAACCTCCTTGCCTCCCATGGTGCTGGCGGGGGCTCTGGAATCGGTGCAAGTGCTGAAGAGTGCAGAAGGCCAGGTCTTGCGCAGAGCCCATCAGAGAAACGTCAAACACATGAGACAGCTGCTGCTGGACGCTGGGCTGCCTGTGGTCAACTGCCCCAGCCACATCATTCCTATACGGGTCAGTGTTTGCAACTGTAGTGTTAACAATTATGAACTAGGAAAAAAAGAAACTACAGTTTATTTTAAAGAAATGTTGACAATTACACTCGTCAATGTCTATGGTGATTACGGCCCTGATTACATGTAGTGTGGAGAAAGACCTGGTCTGCACAAGTATAAAGATTTGAACTTTTAATCTTATATTTCAGGTTGGAGATGCAGCAAAAAACTCTGAGGTGTGTGATATTTTGCTGGAGAAACACAACATCTATGTTCAGGCCATTAATTACCCAACAGTCCCTCGCGGGGAGGAGCTACTGCGGTTGGCTCCTTCTCCTTTCCACAACCCCATTATGATGAACTACTTTGTAGGTGAGTCTTCATGCAACTGGGCAAACTCAATTACTTTACACCTTAAAGGTGAAGAGTTTATTTTCTGTAATGCTAAACGCAGTTTAGTTTTCAAACCAGTTTCTGCAACACTCTGATTTTAATTTGTTACACAAGATAGGAACCCGTAGGGATGTCCCCAGGGTTGAGAACATGAGATCTGGTTACATTTTACACTGATTATGATTTGTATCTGTATTTTAATAATATTTTATGTTGGACAGAGAAACTGTTGGAAGTCTGGCAGGAGGTTGGACTACCGCTGAATGGACCGGCTATAGCCTCATGCACCTTCTGTGATCGGCCTCTCCATTTTGACCTCATGAGCGAGTGGGAGAAGTCCTACTTTGGTAACATGGAGCCGAGGTATATCACTGTGGCTGCACAGTGAGTGAGTTTCAGCAGACCAAGATGAAGATCTGATTCATCATGTTCGAATCTTCAGAAAATCCTTTTCCAATCTAAAATATTGTTATGATAAATGTAAGAGGGTGCTCAAAATGTCCCAAATCAATTAAAGTAATGTTTGTGGCAAAAATAGTGTTTCTGTATTGTTTGCGGTGACTGTTAATGATGCAAGAACAATTTGTTTTTACATGTTCATGTAAGTGTACCACTAAAATGAGATATTAAGACGTGGCTAAATCCCACATTAGTTGTGTGTCCCCTCCGCATGATGACAAACCTGCACATGGGCACTTTTTGGTAGTTTACTATTATTGAAGATATGAATCTCTGTCATTGTTTTCAATAATATCTCAAGATGTTATTCCATGTAGGCTATATATACACATGAAAGATCATGTTTAATAACCACTTACACTGAGACTATGCCATATATCCTGTTCCTGTTTTGGACTGTTTTATTCTTTTGCACTCAAATTCATGAATTTAAAAATTCAATAAATATGGTCAGTTCCAACAAAACACCTCTAGTAACTACTTGCAGTACAACCACTTGGTTACAAATACTAACCAAAGCAGTAGATATTTGTACTCTGCATCTGACGTATTCAAGAAGAACATTTTCAAAACACTAACAAACATCAACTATGACAAAATTAAAACCATAAAATTAACTTACTGAGCTACAAGATCTCATAACTTTGACTAACACCACTAACAACTTTGTACTAAAATGACTAAATCATGTGTCATGAATGCATTTCAATGGTGTATTTATAATGTTGTAAATAATGATTTATACAACAATTTACACTACTTATGTCGTTTAATATTTTTATTGTTCAAGGCATCGATGATACAAAACCCATTTTTCGGTTTGATCTTTAATAGCTGGCCATGTTCTGTAAGAGATTAGAAAATGAAAAGTTTTTCAATAGTATTACAGTATTTTCCATAATGACATTTGTAGGTTATTTAGCATGTTTGTTAATATAAAACGCTTACCTTGCTGATCCAGTCAATGTAGCCGCTCACACGAGTGAAAACGGTGGGCTTCTTGGAAAAGTTGCAGCTCAGGCCTGAACCAAAGCTCACAATACCATGGACCTCCCAAGCGCCGTCGCTACCAGCACAGTTCAGGGGGCCACCAGAGTCGCCCTGTGTTGTGTGACAAGAGAAGTTTTAATTAGCCTATAGTTGTTGTTGTTTCTGTCATAGCTTTTATCTTTTGATGAAAATATCCATAATGTTTATTCAACATTTGTCATGTTTTTCAATTTTTCTATGACATTAAAGGCTGGAATACACTTGATTTTTGCTCAGATTTTTGCCTAGATTCACAGTTTGGACGCGTCGACAATAGTTGAGCAAGTGTCCTTATCTGAGTTCACAGATTTAATAGATAATCTCGGAGTGTATGACGAGGAAAAGCACTGATTATTTATTTATTAATCTTCAGACTGATTCCATCCAGGCGGATGATATCAAAACATTTTGGATATTTTGAGCCGATTTCAGAACACATATCGTTTTATCTGCAATTTTTCTCCTTGCCAGGAGGCAGTTGTTTCTGCATGACTATGTTCGGAATGACCTGAAAGTCTGATAGTGTGAATCCTCAGTCAATGTATGTTGTCCGGTTTTTCCCTTTACAAAGTCAGAAAGTGTATGATACCTAGCATTTTAAAATCTGTTCAGATTTCATGTATGTGTATTCCAGCTTTAATGCGCATACTGTACATGCATTCATTTCGGAATGCAACGACGCATGATGATCTTGCCTGAAGTAGCCTATTATTGTGTGCAAATTAAAGTTAATTGTAATAAAAGTTTACAGGTCACTTTTTGATATGTAATTAAATATTATCTCCTTACATTACATCCAGCAACAACACCATCTCCACCAGCGCAGACCATGTTTTGTGTGACCTGAGAGCCCCACCAGTCAGACTTGGAGCATGTGGCGTGATCCACCACAGGCAGGAGAGCCTGCTGCAGGATATCAGCAAGGGGTCCATTGGCTAGTTATTGAGAATGAAAAAAGGTGGATGAGAAGAAAAAATGTCTAAAATGAAGAAATTTTCTGTGATTATGTTGCCTGTCAAAGTCAGTCAAGTTCAACATCACAACTAGATCCATATCCATCAGCATTACTTACTGTAGAGACGTCCCCATCCAGTGACGTAGCAGGGAGCATTGTGGGGCAGGATATCACCATCCGTAGGAAGACATGCTGGTGTGATCCTGTCAGTAGTGGCGACAGGACTCTCCAGTTTGATCAGGGCGATGTCATTACTGCGTTCAAGAGACAACATTGAAACAATTTCATTGCACAAGTGTTTAAAATAACCATCTATTTTCTTCATGAGAAGTCTTTTGGCCCCTGTACCGGATAGTGAAGGAATTCCAGCCCTCATGGACAATGATCTTGCCAGTGCCGATGGCAAGAGATCCGTTCTCCTCCTCCTTCAGGTTATGCTTTCCCAAAAAGACTCTGTAAGTTCTGCTACTGCTGCAAAGCCACAAGAGAGACAAAACATTTCAGAAACACAAGTCCTATCAAATGGTAAGTAATACCATGCTACTTTGATATGTACCATGTAAATGAATTATATAGTAATCTTAAAATGGTTGCAATTTATTTTACAGTATGTGCACTTACGTGTACTTGCCTAAGAAAGTACAGGTTTAAATAAGGTAACTGCATGGGTTAAGGTTCAGGGTTATTACCCCTAGTTATGACTATAATAAGTACATATTATGTACATGGGGAACAGGGCTTTAAAATACATTTTTTTTTTATTTACAACTAGGGCTGCATTACGATCCTCAGCCTATTCTTCAGACTAACCTGATGCAGTGAGCAGCAGTCAGAACCCACTCATTGGAAATAAGGCTGCCTCCACAAGTGTGATACCAATTACTACCACTCTTGTACTGGAGGGAGATCTGGGTGAAGAACAGATCAGGGGTCAGTTGACTTCCTCAAATATGAACCCTATAAAAGTCCTCTAAATTAGCAACATGATCAAAACTGAAAATGTATATTTTTGTAATATTTCAAGATAAACACTCTTAGGTTTACTTGATTATTCACACATCATAAAAAAAATATGTAGAATGTATTCAATATGATACATCTCTTAGTCATCATAGTATTGTATTGCATTGTATGTTTTGCCCCCTACAAAAAAATGACAAAGGTTTGAATCCTTATAAAACAAAGCATTTAAATATAAAGTGACAAATGCATAATGTTATAAAGACCTAATTGTTGTACATTACAAGGTATCAGAATTTCATCTTAATTGTTGTTATACAAATATCAGTAACTGCACCAGATTGCATATTTTTGCTCTGTTTGGGCCTCTTAACATTTTTACTCAGAGTATGAGCTTCATATTCTTCTGTATCTTAATATATGATCCATAAAAGCCTGGTTTTCATACTGATCTATCTTATACTAATCTGAGCTTCTTTTATTTTATTTAACAGTGTACTGATTTTGTTTTGTATTTTCAAATTTAATACTCAACAAAAAACAAACATGGAAACTTTCCTCTTTTTTTTTTTTTTTTTGGTCCAAAGGATCAATAAACTGTGTTCCATTTCAAAAATGTATAAAAATGACGAATGTAATGTGCATTTACCTGCCAGGGCCAGCTGTTAGGGCGGACATCCACACCCCCCACAACCCTCGACACAACAGGAGGGTAGGTGGGCAGCCCACATCCGTAAGCTGAGGTAAAACATTACACATTATGCTTTTTTAATAGCAATGGATATTATTAAGCATTTTAAAAGTAATGTAATTGCGAATGATGCTACTGTCCCTGCATATCATTACCGGACCGGAGTCTTTAAACGCTTCTTACCTCCAACAACCAGAACAGCCAGGACCAGAAACTTCATCATGTTTGTATCGTCAATGTTTGCGCTCTCTGCTATGGCTTATATACTGGCCAGATCACTTCCAACGTAATGGATGACCACAGTTAAGCAATCGTTCACAACGAATGTCCTTGACTCCTTTAGGAAAAACAAATAAAATAGCCCCACTTGGTACACTTCAACCCTGATATTTATTTCACAGGAAATAATCTAATCATTTAAAGTAATTTTTGTTGTTGACATGTTGAACATTTGTTGAACATTAAATTTCATTACCGAACAACCTTTTATACAGGTTCCCCTTTTTATTTGCTCCAATACTTTGGATAAATGTATTTAACTGAAGACCAAATAGAAAAGTTAAATTTATACAGGCCTCTATTTTATGTCAAATTCTTGTTAATAGCTCATTTCCTCTCACAAGATTCAGCTAAAACAAAAAAAGAAAAAAGAAAATCAAATCAAATGTATATAAAATGTATAGCTTTTTAGGCACGGCTTTGTGCACAAGGTGTTATTGTTAATATCAGCTGTGCAGTTCACAGACCACATACATACAGTACCACAAGATAACTGATATTTTGGGATGTTTATCTACAAGGTTAAATAGCACTAAGAATACTCATTTTCTCTTTCCCTGCATATTCTGTAATGAATGTCTCTAATAAATCATTTTCTATAGATTTGAACGTATATATTTGATATATTTGATGTGTCTAATTAAACCAAACATTAGAATGAGAAGTAAATGAGATGTTAGATAGAAACATATTGTGTCAAAATGGACATTTAAATGCCGGAGTAATTTCAAATGTTTTTGAAATTACATTGTTATTGTGTCCGAGTAAACTACAAAAATGCAAATTCTGAAAATGATGATGTCATTCGCATGCGTATTACGTGTTCAGTCGATAAGCGTGTAGTGTTTCTTTGCAAAGTGACTTACTTTCAGACAACAACAAAAAAAAACAACAACTTTGTCTTAAAGGACACACTCTTTTTTTCTCTCTCTCCCCAAGTCTCATCCTGCAGCAGTTTGAAGATGGAATGTCGGTTTAATGCACACTTGCTATTTATAATCTAGTCTTTGTCATTGAAATATGCATTTATATTTTGATATTTATAGTAAATTCCTGAGTGCATATTTAATTTATTTAGCATATTAAGTTTCTAAAATGTTACTTAACACAAAGTTGTCTTGAGGAACCTGAGGAATGTGACTCTCTCTAAATAATATACCACACTGCCACCCATTGGGCTGTTATGGAAATTTCACTAAGCTAGAAGACCTCACAACCACAACACAATCAATTTTAAGAATTTTGAATGTGTTTAAAGAACTAAATCAGACAGGACACACATTTATTTGAACAGTGTATCTATGATGTGAAATAGTAACAACAAATTTACACAGCAATTTTATGTGTTTTTTTGTTAATTTTATTGTTTATTGACCGTTCGCTCCTTTATTTGTTGCTGGTTTGAGTGGCATTTGAGTAAACATTCTTTTAGTGAAGTTCAAAAGAGACTCGCAAATGGTAAAGGCAAACAGTTTTGCGTAATGAAAATGTGCGTCTTCAATACATTCATTCGTGTCTGACAATCATTAAATGATCACTAAACATTTGCCATGAAAACACTCTGCTTGTATGATACATTTATTTTCAAAAATTCTACAACTAAATAAGGCCAATAGTCTGGAAACTATTGAAATAGTCATAAATAGTCTATTTTCCCATGCACCTTCTTCTGTAATTATCCAGACCTGGAAATTACTTAAATCAAGTTGCATACTTTTCCAAACTGTATAAGAACCCTGTTAATTTCTTCTTCTTCTTCTTTTTTTTTTTTTTTTTTTTTTTTTTTGCTGTAATAAAACACTAACCTTTCTGATCCAGTCAATGTAGGCACACAAGTGAAAATGTTGGGCTTCTTGACATCGTTTCAGTTCAGGACAAAACCAAGACTCCAAACACCATTGTGCCGTCACTACTCAAGGAATTCAGGGGGCCACCAGAGTCGCCCTGTCTTGTGGGACATAGAGGGTCAGAGTTTACAGTTATTCATTTGTCAATACAAAGTAAATATTCTTTTAATAAATTGTGACCACAGTGTGTGACCACAATTTACTAAATTGTTCACTCATTTTAGTTAAATTATGGCTACGAAATTAAGAATTTGTTCCCATAACTTATTAATTTGTGCTCTTGGCATGATTAAACTAATTTCTTACCTTGTTTTGATTTAATTAAAACAAGTGAACAAATTATTACAACTTGATCAAGGTTTAGTAAAAAGGGAACAATTTTTTTGTGCATGCAATTTACTTAAAATGAGGGGATGAATTTATAAAATGTGCTGATGAATAATTAATTTGTGACCACACTATATACATATTTTTTCCCATGTCATGTGCAGGGCTCCGTAATTGATTAATTACACATTTTTTATAAAATGCTGTAACTCTGCAACCTGTTTTGTGTTCTCTATTGGCATCGACTAACTAGGTTCAGTTTGATCAATATTAAAGATGCACCAATATATTGGCTAATAATCAGTATCGGTATCTGGTATCGCCAATAGTAACAAGAATTCAAGAATAAAATAACAAGAATTCCTTTTGTTTGCAAGTGGGCGAATATTGACATAATTTATTGTACAATATTTAAAGTGATGTTATTGAAATAAAGATATGAGCTGCCAAGGCCAGCTGTGTGGACGTGCGTCCTTACCTCCCACAACCCTCGTCAGAACAGGAGGGTATGAGGGTAGCCCACATCCATAAACTGAGGTAAAAAATATTGTTTTTGTCTAGTCCTCTCTCATTTGTTTTAAAAAACAATAAATACTTATTTTTGGAAAAATATTATATGTGTTTTGTCCAAAAATACATAAAATTGAAACTTATTCACACTTATTAAATTGAGCATTTTTTAACATTTCTGTATTAAATACTTTTTTTAAAAAAAAAATTATAATTAAAATGTGTAAATTCACAACCTGCATGCAACATGACATACTGGTCATTTCTGGGCAATTCACTCTCAATTCACAAGAAAAAGAAAGTTCTGTGGTGCACCTTGAACTTAATATTTCACAATATTTCTAATAAATAATTTTGCTGTTGATTAACATGTTGAAGGTTTGTTCTCACATTTAGTTTGATTGCACAATCATCTTTTTATACTTTTTTTTTGGATTTCACCACTTGCATGTATAGAAGTGATCAAGACCCAATCCAAAAGACATTACACTTTGCATATGTAGTTTTTGTCACAAACGCATAATAATAGTTAAATGGCAAAACACTAAAACAACAACATCAAAAAAACCTAAATACGTAGTGTGTGAAGCACAAAAGGCCATCTGGCTGTGGCAAGGGATAACTGTTCATATCAGCATGTCACATGTGCATTTCACAGGCCACATTTATAAAACCTTAAGATAACTGATATTTTTGGATGTTTATCTACAAAGGTAAATGATACTTGGAATGCTATCGGTGCGTTGCTACAGGAATTGTAACAGCCTGCAGTGCTGTCCAGGTCCAGGTTAGTTGCTTTCAGGGTTGCCAAGTCTGTGTAACAAAAAAAGTCTAATAGCCAAATCAAGTAGTCCAAAACAAGCCCAATGATCTTATCTCGAACATCAAAACTCAAAATATGCCACACCCATACCTAATTTACAGCATCAATACTAAATTTCCCCACAAATACCGATAGTTGATTATTCAGAGTGACATCTGCCAATAACAAAAATGATACAGATAGGGGTTCTGCCTTTTTTACCTTCTTAAATGAATGATAATTTCATTATCATTCCTAACTAATAACTATAATTGTAATTATTCTATTTGGAAAGAAATGTAAATAAAATGTATTTGTACTATTGTACCCCCCCCCCATGTTTTGTAGAAAATGAGGTTCTAATATTTAACAAACTGGCAGAAATTCACACTTACTGAAAGCCGAGTGGACTGTGCACTGACATTGGGTGGTGTTGTGCACCAATCTCGTCTGTTTTTTTCTATTTTGCTTCCTCTCAACATATTTCATATCGTAATTAACAGCAAAAAGCCAAATATGAAAATATGAGCATTTAAACTGATGCTGGTTAAACTCCATCCACACACAGGATAGAATCAGTTTCTGAAACTGACTTGACTCATACCTACTGTTAGCCTAGCGGACTGTGTGCTGACATTTGGTGCTGTTGGGCAATTTCTTTTGCGTAGTTTTTTCTTATTTTGCTTCCACTCAACATATTTCATACCGTAATAAATGGCAAAAAGGCAAAATATGAACATTTAAACTGATGCTGGTTAAACTCCATCCACACAGGGTAGAATCAGTATCTTTTAAGTCACTGCATCAACAACTCTCATCAAATCGGTGGGGGAACGGATTCCGACAGCTGGATATTTGCTATCAGATTCTGTTTCCCCCACACATTTTACACAATGAGGTTCTAATATTTATCAACCTTAGGCTGGTTAATTCTCCCCAATAGCCTCGTGGACAGCATACTAACATATTAAACTGTTATGTTTTGGACATCCTGAGTTCAAGTCCTGGCTAGTGGACTTTTCCTAATCTTGTTCCCCTTCTGTCTCAATCTTTTATTCCTGTCAACACACTTTCCCCCTATGGATCTTACACAACGAGGTTCTAATATTTATCAACCTGAGGCTGGTTTGTTCACCCCCATAGTCTAGTGGAAAGCAGACTAACATATAGCAACTTTGTGCTTGGGGCAACCTGAGTTCAAGTTGCGGCTCTTGGACTTTTCCTGATCCTTCTCCCACCCTCTTCAACTTTTCTACCTGTCTACATACTGTCCTATCCCAATAAAAGGAAAAAACTGCAGAAAATAAATCTTTAAACTGATGCTGGTTAAGGTCCATCCACACACAGAGTAGAATAAACATCTATTAACCCACTACATCAACGTCTCTCATCATATTGTTGTGGGAACAGATTCTGACAGCTGGATTTTTCCCATCGGATTCTGTTCCCACCATGGATCTTAAACAATGAGATTCTAATATTTATTTAGAGATGCACTGATACGACATTTCTCCACCGATACCGAGAGCCGATTATTGAGAGTGACATCTGCCGATAACAATAATGATACCGATATCTGCTGATACAGATAGTTTGGGAGTTCTGCCTTTAATACCTTCTTCTAAATTAATGACAATTTCATTATAATGAATAATTATTCATTATATATTTTTAATTATTACAGAAATGAAAATAAAAATTTTACTCTCTCCATTTCATCAACTTGTATCAGAGTAACTAGTATCAGTTATAAACATAAAAACATTACTCAAATATTAACACACATGAACTAAATTCTGAAAATTAAATTAATATTTCTTAACTGCTGAACGTTATTAATTCATTTAATTACTATTAATATTGAACATCAAACTGACTTAGCATTTTCTTTACACAAAGCACAAATTCAGAGCATTTCCATACCCTCTTTTGATTGGAAAGAGGGTAGGGAAACAGGATATTTCAGCCACAACTGTCAGCTGTTTTATATCAATAGTGTGAAAATGTGCTTTTATTGATTATTGATGGATAAATAGAGCAGCTCAACCTAAAATACATAGTTTACAGTCTCTGTATGCATTAAATACAGTGGAAAAAAACAACCAGCAGCAACCAATCCAATGAGCCCAATCCTGCGGGAAAACCATGGACTTGGCAACCCTGGTAACTGTATATAAGTGATGAGTGTTTGCTTTTTCCCACTCCAATCAGGCATCATGAAACTTGTGATCTTGGCTCTGTTCATTGCTGGCGGTAAGGTGATCATTTGTCAATTCTATTCTCTAGAAAAAGAGTTCAGAAATTCTCTCTTCTGGTTCCTATGCATCGGAATGAGAAGAGATATCTATGCATATATGCAGTTAATGAACCTGAGCAGACATGTAATTTATTGTGTGTTGTCCTGAAACAGCCTACGGATGTGGGCAGCCCACCTATAAACCTCTCGTCTCAAAGGTGGTGGGTGGAACTGATGTTAAACCAAACAGTTGGCCATGGCAGGTTTGTGAAAGCTATAGTTCATTAATCTCATCCTAAAATGCTCTGCATCAAATAGTATTTACAAACACAGCAATGCAATTTTTGAAAACTGTATAACTAAACACACTGAAAAGAGCTCCAGTTCAACACTCTTTACATCCTCAATATTGCAGGTGTCTCTCCAGTACCAGAGTGGCTCCAGCTTTTATCACACCTGTGGTGGCACCCTGATCTCCAAGGAGTGGGTCTTGACCGCTGCTCACTGCATTGGGTACAATGCTCATTCTGTCACATTAGGTGTCATGAAACATAATGCTGAACTGCTATCATTGAAATAAAAGGTATGCAATGAATGTTTCCTTAATTTGCATTGTGAGATTGACTAAAACTATGTCTTAAACGTTTGCTAAGCAGCAGCCGAACTTACAGAGTCTACTTGGGCAAGCACAACCTGGCACTCGGCAGTGAGTCCGGCTCTCTCGCCATCTCTCCTGCCAGGATTATCGTGCATGAGAACTGGGACTCCTACAATATCCGGTTGGTCCTCATCTACTTTTAATGTACACTATTTGTCAAAAGTTTGAAATAATTAAGTTTTTGTTTAATGTTTTGAAAGAAGTCTCTTGTGCTCAAAAAGGCTGCATTTATTTGATCAACAATACAAACACAGTAAAAATTGTGAAATATTAATCCAACTTAAAATAACTGTTTTCTTTTGAATATATTTTAAAATGTAACGTATTCCTGTGATGGCAAAGCTGCATTTCTAGCAGCCATTACTCCAGTCTTCAGTGTCAAATGATCTTTCAGAAATCATTTTAATATGCTGAGTTGGTGTTCAAATTTTATTGGTACTCATTTACTATTATCTAATTAGACGTGTTTAAAACAGTTTTTGTTACTTAATGTTTTTATTTAGAATATCTTATTTGGAAAACAAGGTACATATTTCATGATTCTTCAAAAGAACAGCATTTATTTCAAATCTTTTGCAACATTATAAATGTCACTTTAACTGTCACTTTTCATCAATATAATGTGTTCTTGCTGAATAAAAGTATTAATTTCTTTTTTACCCCAAACTTTGAATGGTAGTATAAAACAGTTTCCACAAAAATATTAAGCAGCAACAATTTTTTTCGATACTGATACTAATAGTAAATGTAAATAGTAAATAATAGAAATGTTTCTTGAGCACCAAATCAGCATGAATGATTTCTGAATGATCATGTGACTGAAGACTGAAGTAATAATGCCGAAAATTAAACCTTTCCAGTATGGGACTGAATTACATTTTCAAATAATAAAATACATTTTAAATTTCAATAATATTTAAAAATATTACTTTTTATTTTGCTCAAATAAATGCAGCCTTGGTGGGCGTGGGAGACTTCTTTCAACAACATTAAAAGTAATTCAAAACTTTTGACTGGTAGGGTAGGAGAATAGACTAAAAGTTTGTTTTTGAATTCTAAGAGTGTGTTTTTGATGCATTTGTGTATTTCTCAGCAATGACATTGCCCTGATCAAGCTGTCGACTCCAGTGAGTTTCAGTGACAAGATCTCACCTGCTTGCTTGCCTGATTCTGGCAGCATCCTGCCTCACAACTACTCCTGTTACGTCACTGGCTGGGGACGCCTCTGGAGTGTGTGCCTTTCCACTGCAATACTATTTACTTATTTCAAGCAAAAAAAAAAAAAAAAAAAAACCCCCACTTTTTCCTTTCTCTCTCTTCAGCCAACGGTCCCATTGCTGACATCCTGCAGCAGGCTCCGCTCCCTGTTGTGGACTACGCTACCTGCACTAGGTCTGACTGGTGGGGCAACCTCGTGACCAACCTCATGGTGTGCGCTGGTGGAGATGGAGTTGTGTCCAGCTGCAATGTGGGTTTGATGCACACTTTTTATTTATAGTGTTTGTCATTGTTTGTCATTAATGAGTGTTTATATTTTGATTTTCATTAATAACCATGTGTGAAATTGCACCCTTATAATGTAAACTGTTGTTCCTCACTGGTGCAGGGTGACTCTGGTGGCCCTCTGAACTGCCAGAGAAGTGACGGCACCTGGGATGTTCACGGCATTGTGAGTTTTGGCTCCAGCATGGGCTGCAACTACCCCAAGAAGCCCTCCGTCTTCACCCGTGTGTCCGGCTACATTTCCTGGATCAATAAAGTGAGTACACTTTACAAAACTATTGGACTTTTTCTGAGCACACACCATCTTTTTTGCTCACATGAATTTAAGACATATTAGATATTTAAACTGGCCTCTTATTTTTCAGGTGATGACCTCTTATTAAAGTGTGGAGGGTTTAAAATCATCAACATCAACAACAACAACAACAACAACAACAAAATGTCAATAAAGTTCATTCAAAACTATTTCTTTTGTCTACTCTTGGCTTTGAGAAGAAAAAAAAACATTAAAAAGCATTATTTATCCCTCGTCTTGTTGTGGTTATGTTATTATTGGCCTAATCAAGACATTTTCCAACTAAATATCTAATTTTGATAATTCAACAGCTAAATGTGTGTGGGTTGATGTTAGTGGAGTATAAAGTATTATTTAAAGCAAACAGGCCTAATGTATCACTTCATTATAGATTCGTGGCGGGAGGGTGTTGGTTGGAATTCATTATACAATTCACAAATATTAAATAAAACTAATTTTATTTAAAACTGTAACCTCCCACCGCCAAAATTCATTAGCTTTCCTGTGACAGAAAATTAGGCTACTGACAGAAATTCCTTTAACAAATTGAATCAACCTAAAAGCATAAAACTCGATTCAGAAATAAAATAATAAGTGCATAAAATACATATTTTAAATAAGGACTTGAATACAAAATTCTAACATTTATTTTGACAACCTTCAAACGCGAGAGCGTCTCGAATGTTTTCACGGTGGAAGATTGACGTCTGCTCACCCAGAGTTTACTGCTCGCTGTGTTGTGGGCGGGGCTCAACGGCCCTTGACGTTACTATGACACTCGTACACAACCTACTGAGAGACAGCTAGTAACTGCTCATGCGCAACAGGGTCGTACACAGTTTGGACGAATCGAGATGAAAACTCGTACTGGTGAGTTGTCAAGACAATCATTGCAATTTACATTATAATAAGTACTGGTGTCTGTTATGTTCTTCATGGTTTCACGGATACATAGACAATCAAGAAAAGTTGAATGTCATTTAAGCTTTAAGTTTTCTCTGCACTTCAGGATGAAATGAGGGGTTACCTCAAATCTCTAAACTGGGTCTTTAAACTCCAACCTAAAAGAACTACTATAGGAAGACACAAAGACTCTGACCTCTGTCTACAGGTATTCAACTTTATTTCTTTCCAAGGTGTGTCCACTTAGTATGTCAGTTCACTGGCCTATTGGTTCAACTTTTAATTATATTTCCTGATGAAATGATGATCTGTGGATATGATATTCTGGCTCCTGCTAGACACGTCACTAGAAAGGACTTTTTTTTTTAAGTGTGTCTCATCTCGTCTACTCAGAATAGTGGGGTGGATGAGTGTCATGCCACTATTGACTGGTGTGAAGCGGACAGCTGCTATGTTATTTGTGACTTAAACTCTGTCCACGGGACCTACGTCAATGACTGTCGGATACACAATGCCACGGTGCGCCTCTCTCCGGGAGACAAGCTTCACTTTGGCTATGGAGGACCAACCTATCAGCTCTCCATTGACAGCGAGAAATCAGTAAAAAAATTTGATGTTTGAACAGATTAAAAATGAGTGTCTTTTTTATTTATACTGTGTGTTTCAGTAGCATTTTATATTATTGACTTGAGTTCAAGTATATAAATCATCATATCAATCTGATATTTATATAAAATACATTTTTTTGGTCTCACTACCAAACAGTTTCCTCTTCTGGCTGCCCAATCTCCCACTCCCCAGGCCTGGGTACGAGCTCGGACCCCTTCTGTTTCACCCCACCCTCCCACCAGACCTCGCCCCATGAGTGCTGGGTCTAAACGGGGTGCAAATACACCTGATCGGAAAACACAATCTAGCAGACCAGGTAGCAGTCTTTTTTCAGCACACAATATTTTTTTGTAAATAAAAAATGAAGTATTGCCTTATTTTTTCATGAAAATAGGAAGACATTGGACAAAATGAGCCAAAATAAAAATGTTGGTTTGAAAAGATCAAATTAGACATTTATTAGTTCTTAGTAGAGACTTTCCCGAATCCCAAATCTCCCAAATTATTATTATGATTAACTTTTTATTTATTATTATTATTATTATTATTATTATTATTTATTTAAAAAAAAAAAAGGTTGATTGAAATAATTCTGAAATAAAATAAACTATAAATATTGGATGAAAAACATTCAAACAAAAATGAGAAGATTTTGAATAAGAAGAATTTAAAGCATTAAGATGGCAAATGGGTAATAAATAAAAAAACTAAAATTGAAGTAAAACTAAAACTGAAATAAAAATAAATTAAACCTAAATAGTAATACTGAAAACATGTATAAAATGACAAATAAAACACATATAATAAAAATGACAAAACACATAACAAAATGACTAAAAATGAAGTTAAAATAAATTATAAAAATGAAAACATTCAAAATATTAATAAAAGCTATAATAGTACTTTATATAACTAATACTAAAATAACACTGTGTCAAACTGATGGGATTTCAGGCAACAGTTTATTTCAAACTGAATACATTTTATTGTTTTTCTTTTTCTTTTTTTAAAGGAAGCTGGAGTGGTAACACAGGGAAAGGATGTTGTCTAATAAGTAAGACACAGCCTCACTATTCTCAAAGCATTAACTCCTTGCCACTAGAGGAGGTGAGCATAACATCCTGTTAAAAAAAACGCTAGTGTTGCTGGCTGGAACATCTATGCTATTGTTATGCTATCTCGCACAGGTCTAAAAGGTTTAAACTATACTTTGATAACTGTGTTCTTTCTCAGGAGGAGAGGTTGAATCGGCTCGGAGAGGGACATGTTCGTGTGTCTGTGTGCTTTGAGGATGACTCCCAAAGGAAGGATGATGCGATCATGGCCCTGAAGGAGGAAGTGTCAGCTCTCAAGCTCCAGCTGTCTCAGAAGAAGCAGGGTGATCCAGATGTCACACACAGACTTTGCTGCCTGGAGAGGGACATCAAAGAGAAGAAAGATCAGATACAGCAGCTAAAGGAGCAGGTGTCGGCTTTGTTACTTCACACTTTACATTATTTAATATTTTGTGACTGTTTTGTGTAAGGGATAAAGCATCAGCCTCAGAAGCGGGGAATTGTGACTTCAAGTAGGTCATGAAAGGTCATGCCTATCTTGAAGGAGAGTAAAAATAGCTCTAACTTAGATTAGATCAGCCTAATTGCTAATTGCAACTAATTGCTATCAGAAAATTCATAGTCATGTACAAATACAAAGTCTGCAGGTTTGATTTCATGATGCAACACAAATGAAGGGACCTTTTCCTTGTCATTTGAGTTTAAACTTAATTCATATTGCAGTACAATAAAAATTTACATTTGGTAAATCTAGGATTAAAAGCTACAGTTATGCAACAGGACAAGAATATGATCACAGAAATCTTTATGCATTGTCTCCATCTCAAAAAAGAAACAGGAAATCTATTATACTTACTGCAATGACCCAGGTGGGACTTTAACTGTCCAGAGCATGCTGGACCACTGGTCCATGAGAAAGCATGTGGTCTGTAGCATAAATACCCATTATTGAATATAATGTTTCAAGTTTGATTATTAATTTTCTTTTTTAAAATTAATCTATGAAAGTGACATTTATTTGATGAAACTTTGTCTTCTCTCTCAAAAACCCATCGGAAATCTTTCAGGTGCTTTTAATTATTTTATTTATTAACTGTGGTGCATTATTATAAGCTTTATCTCTTTAATGGATGTAGATGCTGGAACTTCAGAGATATTCTGGAGAGATGCTCGGACAGGCTGTTACAGAGAGAGATCAGAAGATCGCGAGTCTATCAGAACAGATGAATAAACTGAGGAATGAAAAAAAATCATCTACAGGTATGATGATGATATTATAGGGGTGACATAGTTATTACTGTAATGTGAATAGAATAATGATATATTGATATTTTTATTATATATGATATGATATAATTATGATATAGTTATATTTCCAATTGTATGTGTAAAATTACACTTTTAAGTATATTAAAGTATAGTATTATTTATTATTTTTATACTGCCTTTAATAAACACTACTGTGCAGTGCTGTTATTTTGAGCTTTATATTTATCAAAGAATACTGAAACAATGTATCTCATTTGCACAGAAATTATTATGCAGCAGAACCGTTTTCAACATTAATTGTGATCCAAACATTTTGTCGAGCACCAAGTCAGCATATTGAAAGATTATGTGACAGTGAAGACTGGAATAATGATGCTGAAAATTCTCCTTTGCCATGACAAGAATAAATTCAAATAAAAAACAGTTAATTTAAATTGAAATAATTAATATTATTACGGTTTTACTGTATTTTGATCGGATAAATGCAGCCTTGGTGAGCATAAAAGACTTTAAAAAATAAAGTCTTTTATTAAAAAAAAATCTTTTGACCCCCCCCAAACTTTTGGACATTTGTGTAATACTGAGATACACTGTTATATTTTTATAGTGAAATTATCAACAACATATTTGTTGCATACAAACCCCATTCTCTTAGATCTGAGCAGCTAGTCACTCTGTTTTGTTTCAATTTTTGATTCAGCGTTGATTAGCAGTTTGCAGAGAGATGTGTCTGCTCGAGAGAAACAGGCTCTTAAACTAGCAACTGAGGTGGACAAGCTCAGACAAGATGTGAGACACAAAGAAGCCAAGCTCAAAAGCATGATGGACAAGGTTCCTGCATCAGCGCTTTTGTTTTAATGAAGCTGTTTTGATGGTTTAAAGTGTTTTATCCATAAAAAAATAACTATTTCTTTTGTTTGGTGCTGTTTTAAAAGTTAAAAGACACCCAGAAGCATCAGAATGAGCTACTTGCCAGGCAGTGTGAGGCAGAATCCCTCAAGAAAGTGAGTTTTTGATTCACACCTATTACTGATCTTCACACAGTGAGATTATCAACTTTTCAGACCGTTTTTCAAAAAGCTACTAGCAACAAATCTAGCAACTGTTTGGATTGTTGGTTAACATGTAGTCAGTCACTATATCAGACAAAAATGTAAACTGTCAATGCATAACGTCATCTAGCAACATTTAACAACTTTTTGAGCAGACTTTAGCTACTTTCCATTGAAAATAGTTGGCATGACTGTTCCAGAGGCTGATGACTTATCCATTAGGCCACTGGGCCAGGTAAAGCCAACTTATGAAATCTGATGTCATGCAGCCTATGTGTGATGTGCACTGTAGGAACAGGCTTCTCTGCTGGCAGAGATCGACAGAGCGAAGCAGCTTCATGAACAGACACAGCAGGGAGAACAGAGAATTCTAGCAGAACTCAAACACAAACAGTCAAGGGTAAGTGAACTTAAGATAGGAACAACAGTTTGCTAAGGTGACTCTGGTGTCTATTACAATAACATATCTGAAATTTCTTCAAAGTTTGACAGTTTTCGCGAACAGATCTTCAAGACTGTACGTGTTTCTGACAAAGAATCAGACCAAAAGGTAAGAAAATATTTCAAGCTAATCAGAAACCAAATTTCCATCCGAAGATTTTTTTGTGAAAAAAGTAGTAGCGCATCAACATGTTTAGGTAGTGGATATGCTAATTATCTATACAGTTTTGCAAATGTCAAAAAAAAAATTTTTTTGTTTAGCTTAGGCATAGATACTTCATGGAAAACTAGCTTGGACTTTTTGTCTGGAAAATGACTCTTATTCTGGTGTCGCATGACATTACACATTCATACCCTCACAAAAAAGACGTTTATTCAAGTGTGCTATTAGAATACTTCTTTAAAACTAAACGTATGGAAGTATACTTTCAGTCTACCTTTTATATACTTCTCAGAAATATTCTTAAAATTACTCTTAAATATACTTGACTCATACTGACAGAAAAGTGTAGTGTACTTCGTAAACTACAAACTGTGCTACAAGAATTTAACTATCAAACTATACTGTAAGTTCACTTGTAGTGTAGTTGCAGTACAAACAAAAAACGTAGCTGTGTACTCAAAGTTTACTACTGTTACACTTAAAGTATAGTTAGGTAAAAGGCCATTTTTATACACCAAAAAGTGGGCCAATTTAGTCCCAAGCAGTATTGAAGCAGTACACTTACAAGTATACTAGTATATATAGTATACTGTATACTGATATTAGTATACTTACTACATGAAAATATACTTGAACTTTATTTAAGTATACTTAATAAATTTAACTTAAAAAATAAATAGTATACTTATTTTTTGAAGGGTAGAAATGAATATAGAAATACATCAGAGAGAAGGATGTAGTTCATTCAAGTCAAGTCACGTTTATTTTTTATAGCGCTTTATACAATACAAATGTATATTTCAATATTTTGTATGTTTCAAAGCAGTTTTACTGTGAACATCAGGAAAATAATGATTCAATGTTTACAAGCATAGTTTAATTAGGCTGTAAAGCAGCTCTAAAAAGAAAAGAAGTGTCATTGGGAAATGGATATAGTCGAGTAGACCACATTTATGATTTTGTGTGGTGCTTTTTTGAGCTTGACAACTTATAGCATTATAGTCCATAGCAGTAGTCATTATGTTGAAAATAGGTGGCCAGCATTTTGTGTTGTGTATTGTTCCACGGGAGAAAGAAACTCATGCAGATTTGGACAGCCCTGAGGGTGCGAAACGTCTGCCAGATTTGCTGTTGTTGTTGTTGTTTATGTTCGTTTCCGATTTTGGAGGTGTTGGACTGTTTATCAGAGCTAATGGAACAGATGGAGATGTACAAAACCAAAGTGCACGACTTTGAAACGAAATTCAAAGAGGAAGCTCACATGCAGAAGAAAATGTTGGATGAGACCCTGAAATTTAGAGCCAGACTGCAAGAATGTCAGGTATTGTGTGGAAACACTGATTTTGCCATGTAATGTGGTATGTTTGTGTTACATGTTTGTGTTACTTCTTACACAGCTATATAATATCTCTTTGCATTTGTATACAGAGTCTAGTACAAAATGCATGCATTGCGGACACAGTGCAGATGGAAATATCTAGGCTGCAGGATATGAATTTGAACCCTGCGCTCAGCTGGGTTCAGGAGCATTCGCTGATTGTACTGAAGCTCTTGCACACTGTACTGCAAAATGCTGCTCAGATGTTACAGGCAGCAGGGGTTGATGTCTCGATGAAGACTGGGGGTAAGAAACAGGAAGTTTAGCAGAACTGGGTTCGACAAACTTTACAGTAAAGTAGTCCGAATTCTTGTGATCATTTGTTTTGTCTAGGAGTATCAGGTGCCTTACAGATTTTATGCCAGGACCACAAGGACATCCAATCAGAGCTCACGAATCTAAAGGTATTGCAGCGAAATTAGTTAAAGAATCAGAAAACGAGCAATTTCATCATTTTTAAGAAACACGACTGTCTTTCTCTCCTGTACTGAAGTCTGAGATGCAAAAGCTTCAGGAGACAGAGATGCAGAGCAGAGATCTTCGCAGCAGGCTGGAGTTCATGCAAAAACAGTTTGATTTGGAGAAACTTCAGGTGCAGCTGCCTCTCACAAAAAACACCAAAATGTTGTCTCTGAGGCACAGGCCTCTTGAGGGATGGTCTCAAATAGATTGTCATTTACTGTAGCTTTTTCAGTTATAATTAGAAATGAAACTCATCCCAGTTACAATGGAAATTCATATATTATTGAAAGTGTTTCAGAAAATTGATTTCAGATTAATTGAATGAATTCAATAAAATTTTGTTTCACTGAAGTTTCTCCTGATTTTGACCTTTTAATAAAGCAGGCAGCCGAGGGACAGAGAGAGATGAAAAATACACTAATACGACAGCTGGAAGAGGTCAAGGCTGATCTACAGTTAGTGAGACAAACTGAGGTGAGGCAAAACTAAGAATTGAATTCATTTCCTAAGATGGAATAACACTGACCTCAACTCTCAGCATGTGCTGCATGGCTATATTTGATCTGGTATCTGAGAGTCTAGTTTACCCAGATGTGTTAGTTCCCAGCATATAGCCGTACTGGCTATTTGCTTCTCCCCTTGACACAAATTGAAACCCATTTCCACCACGCAAAAAAAGTAATATCATAATTACATAAATATTGGTTAAACATTGTTATGACAAAAAAGACAAATTGTATTTACCTTTATTTAATTTATAATCATGATTTTTTTTAATCTCATAATTTAGATGTTTTAATATGACTTTCATATCCTAATTTTGCCGTTTCTAGCATATGAACATTTTGTTTATTTGATTTTAAGTCATAATTATGACTTAAAAAGTTGAAATTATGAGATATTAAGTCATAATTAGGAGATAAAAATCATTATGACATTTTGCCAATTATGGCTTAAAAAGCTGCAAATATGAGGTAAAAAGGTCATAATTACGATTTTAAAAAGTCATAATTATGAAAAAGTCATAATTATAACATAAAATTGCCTTATAAAATTCAGACATTTTATTATGACTTAATATGTCATAATTTAGCTTTTTTATCTCATAACTATGATTTACAAAAGCAGTTTTGGTAAACTTAAAGATTTAAATTTCAGATTGACTTTTGGAAGATGGAAATGACAGTCGTATGAAAAATCGTTCAACTCAAAGTAACATGACTATTACTTTATTGCCTTCCAAGAGTGCCTTGCGCAGGGAGACAGAGACACGCAAAGCTGAGTGGCAAACCAAGATGGAAGAAGCCAAGAAACGAGAGGCAGAGTTAAAAGAAACACTGCGTGAATTGCATCTCAAAGAGGAGGAGAGGGAAAAAAAGATGAAGCAGTGTGAGGAGAGAGAGGCGAAGGCCCTGCAGAGAGGAGCTGAAGAGGAGAGAGAGAAACACAGGGTCGAGGTAGAGCAGTACAGGGAGCAGGTGCGACAGCACGCATACACCATTGTTGCAATGGAAACACGAATAAATAAAGCCCAGCAGAGTGAGGAAAGATGGAGAGAGATGGAGGAGGAGAGACTCACTAAAGGACCAACTCAAAGGTGAGTACAGCCTGTTATTCATAAACATGTCCCAAAATATTCATAATTTCATTGAAAAATAAACAAAATAAAAACAAATAAACATTATGATCACTAGATCACTCATTTGTGGCATTTGGACTGTTTGCCATAGCTCATGCTCACAGAAACACATTTATTTTACATTGTTTTGGTGTGCTGCACTTTCATGTGCTACCCATAGAGGGGAGCTTCTCAAAAGCCTCAGGTTCCTAATTAGAAGTAATTTGTGTAACAGATTTCATGTGTCCTACGTGTGTTCTGTGTTCATTATCATGTGCACTGTTCTTGTATTTGTCCCACAGAGGCGCTTGATAGACTAGAGGGCTTTGAAATCAACACCACATCTTACACATCAGAAAAACAGGAAAACGAAGAACTGGATCAAACCATCACAACCCTCCGGTATAATAGAGCAATTATTATTCTAAGTGTTTATCCTTTAGGCCTGCCCCGAAACCAGTTGCAACAGCTCTGCGTATGCAAGAATGTAGCTTAAAGATTTATTTGTTGCACGTTACATTGTCAACCAATTTCCTTACTCTGTCGGCACATTCACTGTGAGCAGGATAGTATCTATAAATTTGTGCTCTTGGTAATGCATAATGCATGAAGTTCATTATTTATTCATGCATTATTTATGCAACTCTTGCTCAATAACTAATTACACAGTCAATGTCTCTCCCTTTAAATTATCTCATGGATCAGGCACTGTTACCTTTTTACTATCCAATTACATTCAAAAACCTAAAATCTTCTAAATAAATTATAATAAAATCAGACATTGTATACAGAATTTGTTGTCATTATTATTATTTATTTACAAAAGATTGTGTTTATTCTGTTAACTGATGTCTTAATAATCTCATTAAAGCATCATGAATTTAAAATTGACGTTCTTATTTTTTTGTGGAATATCATAGCAGTTCTAAATGATTTATATGTGCAAATAATTTTTTTTATTCATGTGCCTTCGTAATCTTTAATCAATGTAACGTCCCCTCCCTCTTGCAACGACATCTCTTCTCCTCTCTAATGATGTGTTTACTGGAGTGAGGGCGGGGCAACCTGTCACTCACATGACATCACTGCAATAGAAAACCATAAAGATCCAATCAAATCCTGATGGACAAAATCAAGTCCCGCCCTACATTTTTTCTTGTTTGAGAAGCCGTTTCACCCAGATATAAACGACACAATAGGAATATTAACAATATAAACAATGTTCTTGTATGTGAGAAATCAATCATGTTGTATCTAATTTGTTCTGCAGGGCATCTCTGGTCTCATCCCAAAAGGAAATGGCCAGTCAGAATGAGATCATCAATGCCTTAAGTCGTGACCTGGCCCAGGCTCATGCTCGGCTCTCTGACATGACAGGTGCTACAAAAGCAACACAATGAGAGTACAAAACTGCGTTCTGTGTGTCTTAGTGTTTGCTTTTCTGACCAAGTGTTTGTCTTGGTAGGACAACTAAGTGAACAGCAAAAGTTGGAGTTGGAGAGTCATAAAGCTTTAGTTTTAGATCAGAAGATTCAACTGAGCATGCTCACAGAGAAGCTTACCTTGATGTCACAACTAGTGGAACAGAAAGATGAAGAAACAAAGAAACTTGGAGAAAAACTGAGGTATGAGCAAAAAACATACACATACATTACAATGGCCTCAAACTTATATTTGCATTAAAAACAAACAATGATTAAGTTAATGTCTGCTAAATGAATCCACAACACGTGAATGTGTTTCTGAGTAGATATTGTTTCGTTTTTGTTAGACATGCTGAGGAGGACCTGAAAAGTAAAGCTGCAGCATACAGAGAGATGGAGAACATAAGCCTTGGTCCACTTCAAAACTCAAGAAACACTAAAGTGAGATTAGCGACAAACATTACGAAACTGACATGACATGTTTATGGAAAATTGAGACAAATGAAGATAAAGAAGATATGTTTTGCATAAAATATGCTTTGTTTGAAATCTATTGAATAATACAGTAATAGACTGTACATATGTAAAACATAATGACTGAATGAGTCTCATAGAAGCACACAAACGTCTGATGAAAATTCAGGTTTGCCATCACAGGAAAATTTTTTAAGATGAATTAAAATAGAGAAGCGTTATTTTAAATAGTAGTAATATACAGTACATGGTGATAATTCCCAATATTCCCTTTTTAACTGCACTTTTATCAAATAATTGCAGCCGTGGTAAGCAGAAGAGTACAAAAAAAACAAAAAAAACTTTTAAATGGTAGTGTGCATTCACCAAAAAAGGCAACAAGGAGAATAAAGGGCTAGGAACACTGACTCTCACACTTAGACACTTTGCTAACTGTTATTATGAATGTTGTTTTCTCAGGATGTGGCACTCATGACAGCTCCTAATGATGTCATCAATCAGGGGTCAAAACACAAAGGTCATCGCCGTGAGGAAGCAATACTTCAACAGCAGGAAGGTTTGCGTGACATGAGGGGGCGAATCAGAGCTCTAGAACAGAAGTGGCCTAGCAGTGAGTCTTACAACTAATGATCAAACCTTTGGATGTGGTGATCCTGATCTGATCTAATTTCAGGCCAAAATTAACCTACATTATCAATTTTCTTCTGTGTGGTTTACAGAGCGTGTGTCCCAGCAGGGGGAGCCAGAGAAGCAGGGTTGGATGAAGGCTCAGAGGCTTCAGAGATCTGCAGCTCAGAGAGGATCCAGAAGTTCCGTGGTAGTAGCTTCACTGAAACCATATATTTCAGTAATGAATCCAGATCAGTCATTTAAGATTCGTATTTGAGATTCTGCACCATTTCTAGGTCACTAATCAAATAAGCATATTTGTGACACCGAGAATCATTTTGAACGAAAAATCAGATGTTCTTGATTCCATTGAAGCACAAGATACTCTTTGGATCATTATCAAATTAGGCTGGACAACATTAGGTTTTAAACAAACTTGTGGAGTTTAAGTAGTTCAACTGCTGTTGTCTTTAAAGCAGAAAAGGGACAAATTCTTACATTTGTGTTCATTTTTATGTGTCTTTGTGATTTGAGTCTTTATTTGTGCCCATTTGACACATGCAGAGTGGTTTTGCGTTCCCTGAAGCTCTGACAGATGCTGCACGAGAACGCACAGCCAGACTGGACATGTCCGATGCTCTGGAGCTCAGTGAGAAAACAGTGAGTGACGCATGGCACGTACGAATTCAAACCAAATTGTGTGAAAAGCACATCTGTGACCCTGAGATTGTGCTCTATTTTGAGTTTGTCTTTGTGAATCATTAATGAATCATTATTTGTCATCTTTCGATTAGTACCTGGAGCTAGTGCAAGTGCTTCGTGAGGCTCTGGAGCTCAGTGATGGTGACCTGTCAGGTTGTGCTAGTTTAAAGCACCTACCTCCTGATGAGAGACAGCACATAGTCTCTATGAGACAAACAGACCTGGAGTTTGTGAGAACCCACTTTGAACTACAGAACAGCCAGAGCCAACAGCAACAACTACTGCTTCAGGAGAACCAGAGAGAGATACACACACTCAGGTGCAAACAACAGAAAAACTCATTCGCATGACAAATAATTATCTCTCTCATTCTCAGTGTATTTTTAATACATTAAAAAAAAAAATTTCAAAGTCAAAATAAACTAAAATAAAAGTTTGTAATATATGTAGTATCTACATGCACTGGTGTTCAAAATTTTAGGGGTCAGCTTTTTTTCCTTCAAATAAATTACATTTTGCATTTACATTCATGCATAATTAATACTTTTATCCAGCAAGGATGCATTACATTGATCAAAAGCTTTCTATTTCAAATAAATTCTTAGAGTCCTGGAAACATGCACAAAATTATTAAGCAGCACAACTTATTATTAATTCTTTTTGATAATAGTAAATGTCTTTTTGAGCACCAAATCGACATATTAGATTAATTTGACTGGAGTAATGGCTGCTGAAAATTCAGCGTCACCATCACAGAAATAAATTAAATTTTAAAATATATTAAAATAAAATTTATATTATATTATACTATATTACATTACATTACATTATATTATATTATATTATTTTATATTATATTATTAAAAACTGTGCTGTCTTTCTCTCAGAGAGAGCCAGGTGCAGGGTTACCAGACACGGTCTGAGCTTGAGAGTGTGAAGGCAGAACTGGAGGCTCAAAGACAAGAGACAGACCAGCTTCGCCAGGAAAGCATCAACCAGCTGCAGAGAAACCAGCAGGAATGCAGTGTAACCAACAGAAATAATAGGGTATCATACATACAAGCTCACATAGAAAGCGAGAAAGTCTGACTGACACTAACTCCGTGATAGAGAGGAAAAAATAAAACAACTCGTCAAAAAGTTGCTCTTGACCAAACTTAGTTGTAGCTTGCTGTTGATTACAGTTTTTTTTACAATCGCTAGGACACATTTCTCAATACTAGGGTCACTTTTTCAAAACTCTACATCTTTCAAATTACATTAATTATTTTTTCACTTTGACACAATAAATACCAAAACTCAGTGTACCTAGAGGCCAATTTGCACATGCTTACATACTGTTTTCAAAAATGCTAAACAATAACATAATACAAAACATAAATATGCTGCAATTCTACAGTAATAGTGTAAAGAAATATATTCAGAATCTAAAAAATCAAATACAATCAAACAATTAGATGAAACTGAACAACTACACAAGCATTAGTCTTTCAATTTCATTACCATCCATTCAAAATGGGAAACTTAGGGATAATTTTCTTCTGTAATGTAAACATGGATATATATAAGCTGCAGAGAATTATAAGCAGTAGAGAGTGTCATTCTTGTTTAGTAAAGAAATTTTACAAAAGAAAAAAATTATATAATGCTAACTGATGTTAGTGTTTTTTTACGTCTGTGTTTTATGTGTGTTTGCTGGGTGAAAACCTTTCCTTGAGTTCTGGAAGAATGAGTTGATTTGAAACATGAATGGAGTGTTTTGGTTGTTTTAATGCATTTTGAATGTGAAATTAACTGTTGTGCCGAAATGAAAGTTGGTTAGGAGAACTGTGCGAAGAGTTTTGAAAAACCAACCTAAGTAACGTGGTCTAGCAATTGTAAAAAAAAAAGTGTAACACAGTCTGTAAAAACAAACATTGCAACAAATACATTGCCCGTTAGAAAGTCTGTGATGCTTATGTTACTTAAAAGTTCATCGGTTCATTTTCAACATTTCAGACACACCATCTCTCTCCTGTCTCTCTACAGAGAGCCACCTTTAAGTGGCTTTATAGCTCACCCAAGTGCCATCTATAATAAATGCTTTCTCTACAGGGCCTTAGTGCAGAGAGAACAGGCAGAAGGAGTGGAAGAGTGGGCCATCACAACTGTATACCAAACGAAAGCTATGAAAAGGTACACTCAATGGCAACAGTGAATTAGTTTCGAATCAGTGACATGATACGTAGTGTTAAATAGTAACCAATGTGGCTCGGGTAAATTAATCACTGTGGCACGTCGAGTCAGGACGCAATGAAGATGCCCATAGGTTTCTTTGAGGATTTATTATATAGGTGTCAGGGTGTGGTTCTATAACAAATAAAAAAACAAATATGGATATCAGCATCTGACACCGACAAAGCATAACAACACAACAATCAATAACAAGTAAATAATATTCCAGTTAGAAACATTAACGCAAATGTAGAAGTTACATTCTTCACTCTTGCCAATCCACTCCATTATTTACTTTGGTCAGAGCGGGGATCGAACCCGCGGCCGTATTTCAACGACGTCACATGAACAGCGCGTGTGGCGAACAGGGTGACTAAGCACTTTCATAGCCTACTTAGCTAACAATAAATTAACATGCATAATGAAAGGCGATTACGCCGAAACCTGATATAAACAACAAGGTAAACTGAGCAAACATTTACAAGCATGTAGTAACAATATAACCTAGATATATATTCCGGTCGATCGGCTAGTATCGTCATTAATTAAGCCTCAGAGATTGAACAAATTGAATTATGGTGCTAATTCAGAGGCAACAAATGTATCAATAAACATAGACACTTACTTTAGATGTACGCACACACTGTTTAACACCGCTGAAATGAGGCAAAACTCCCGTGCACTCCACACTCTACAGATTTGAAACAACAACTGACTCGTCTGGTACTTTTCCGAACATTCTAGCATTCTCAGTCAATTCCACAAGGGGCGCTAACCATCCGGAGTATTAAATTTGTTTAGCTCTAAATTAAACTCTTAATAATGGAATTCTATTACCTGAAGTGAGTCTAAAAAAGAGCCCTTTGTAACAGCCGCCCTCAAATTTGCCAAGACAAATTTGCTTATTCAGAAGGGCTTGAAACGGTGTCCATGTCGGGGAGTGCGGGTAGTTTAATGAGGCGTGCTACAGGTCTGATATATGTTCTGTCCTTAATTTTAACCTCAGCTGTCCTGATTCGTCCATCAATCCCAGGGATAACTTTAGTAATCCTTCCTATTGGCCATAGGGCTCTGGGTAACTGTGGGTCCACAATCATGACGATCATGGCTGGTTGCAATTGGTCTTTGTCCCTCTGCCATTTACCCCGGGTTTGTAAGTTGGGTAGATAGTACTTAGTGAAGTGTGTCCAGAATTGATCAGCAAGCACTTGAGAGTGCCTCCATCTACGGCGACTTAAAAGTTCTGTGTCATGATACACAGTTTGTGGGAGTGATGGGTCAAGCCGCCCCATGAGAAGAAGGTTTGGAGTTACGGGGTTCGGGTCAGCAATATCTGTGGAGACATAGCCCAGAGGTTTAGAATTTAGAATTCCTTCTATTTCAATGAGAACCGTGTTCAGGACCTCCTCCGTCATATTTTGTTCTTGTAGTGTGGCATATAGGGCTGACTTTATGGATCTGATTTCACGCTCCCAAACTCCTCCAAAATGGGGACTACTAGGAGGATTAAATCTGAATTGGATTTGCTGTTTGGCCAGTTCCGTCTGCAGGGCAGGACTCAATGATTTGAATGATTCTTGGAGCTCTCTTTCGCCACCTTTAAAGTTCGTGCCTTGATCTGACAATACCTCTGAAGGTTTTCCCCGACGTGATATGAAGCGTCTTAAGGCCATCAGAAATGAGTCAGTATCCAGACTGCTTAATAGGTCGATGTGAACAGCACGAGTAGTCAGGCATTTAAACAATATCCCCCAACGTTTCTCACACCGTCTACCCACTTTGACTGTAAAGGGGCCGAAACAGTCCATTCCCGTCGAGAAGAATGGGGGCTTGAATATTTGCAGTCTGGCCTGAGGAAGATCTGCCATTTGAGGCACTGTCGGTTTAGCCCGCCACCTTTGACAATCAGGACATGAGTGCTGCTGCCGTTTTATGGCTTCCCTTCCACGTAAAATCCAGTATTTACGACGGAGCTCTGCAAAGAGCCGTTCAGAACCTGAATGATGCAGCTCTTTATCGGTGTCCTGAATGAGGAGTTGGGTTATTTTGTGAGATGAGTTTAAGACAATAGGGTGAATAACATCGATGTCCAGTTGCTGACTGCGACGAAGTCTCCCACCAACTCGAATGAGCCCCACTGTGTGATCATACTCAGGTGCCAAGGTTATTAGACGGCTAGAGGATGGTACCGGTTTACCTGCCTCTAGACAGTGGAAATCCTCAGGAAAGCTATCATACTGAGCTCTCCTCAGAATGTCTCTTTCTGCTAATTGATGATCTTCAGCAGAAGGATTCCCTTCATTACCTGCCGCCCTGTGGCGTTGAAGTGCTGCTGCTTCAACTAATGTTTTAAAGCTGTTGAACTGTTGTGGGTCAGGCAAAGACTGAACATCAGTGAGTCTTACGTGACCACAAAAAGTAGGCTTCTTCAGTTCAGCAGGATTCTCAGCTGTACTTATTTCAGGAGTAGTTGGCCAGCAGGAGGGTGAGCGCCAGAGATATGTCGGTCCTTGTCTCCATGTTTTGTCTGTGGCTAGCTCCTTCAGCGACTTCCCATGAGTAATGTAGTCAGCTGGATTATTGGCGGATTCTACATACCGCCAGGTGTGATCACTTGTAAGTTCTTGTATCTCGGCAATTCTGGTGCCCACGAATACCTTATAGCGGCAGGACTCGGACTGAAGCCATGTCAAAACTGTGGTGGAGTCTGTCCACAGTACAAAGGATTCAATGGACAGGGTGAGCTCTTTAGCTAACAATGAAGCTAACTGTGCACCCGTGAGAGCTGCACAAAGTTCCAATCTGGGCACTGATAGCTGGCGTTTAGGGGCTACTCTTGACCTGGCTGTGAGAAAAGCCACCTCAACACCGTCTTTTGTGTCCTCTGTACGCAAGTATGCTACAGACCCATAAGCCCGTTCAGAAGCATCACTGAATATATGTACTTGTCGACTACATTTAAGGGAGTCAATTTGAGAACTCACATAGCAGCGGGGTATCGTGATCTGAGCCAGATTTGGCAGTTCCTTTTCCCATTCATGCCATGTTTGAAGAATGTCCCTTGGCAGTAGTGGATCGTCCCACTCTCTCTGCTTTGCCCACAGACTTTGTATAAGTATCTTGGCCCGAGTGACATAGGGTACAAGAAACCCAAGGGGGTCATACTGGCTTGCTACTACCTTGTATATGTTTCTCATCGTGGGAGTTGCATGGTCAGTAAGACGACTCCGGTATCCAAGGGTATCAGATTGACACATCCAACGCAAACCTAATGCTAGTTCTTGAGGATCTGATTCAGTTTGGTTAAGCCAAAGCTCACTGCTTTCAGATCTGGCTTCCTTCGGTAGATGCTGGATAACGTTAGGGAAGTTGCATGCCCACTGTCGTAGTTCAAATCCTCCTTCCGCTAACAAATTCCTCAGTGTATTCACTAGCTCTCTAGCCTCCTCAGGTTTTGCAACACTCTGTAGACAGTTATCTACATAAAAACATCTTTCGATGGAGTGTCGGACAGTGTCTCCTGGATTACTGTGATCAACTACGTGTTTCTGTAGTGCATATGTAGCACAGCATGGGCTGCATGTTGTTCCAAATGGAAGCACTTGCCATTCATAGATGCTAGGGGTTTCCTCTCTGTTGAGATCACGCCATAGGAATCGGAGAAGAGGCTTGTCCTCGGGTAGCAATCTTATTTGATGGAACATGCCCTTTATGTCACTACTGAAGGCCACAGGATGCTCTCGGAATCGTAGCAACACCCCGAGCAAGGAGGACCCCAGAGCTGGTCCAGGCAGAAGCAAGTCATTGAGGGTCTCGCCTTTGTATGAGAAAGAACAATTGAAAACAACTCTGTTCTTATCATTATGGCTCACCATGTGGTGGGGAATGAACCATGATTCTTCTTCCCTGTTCAGTTTCTGCTCTGGTATAGCAACTACATAGCCTGCCTGCTCCAGCCTCTGAATTTCAGCTCTGTAGGCCTCTGACTTCACAGGATCTTTAGCCAGGCGAGTCTCTGTGCTACGTAGATTAGGCATTACTGCTTGCTTTGAGGCATGTAATTTGGGCATGTTCTTAACTCTTAAGAGAGGAGTAGCATATCGTTGCGTCCCATTGATATCAATCCTGGTTGTTTTTGCCTCTAGCAAGTCGATGGCTTCTTGATCTTGTTTGGATCTGGTGGCAAGTTTCTCACTCCTATAGGGCAGTACATCAAGTTGCCATAGTTTCTCAATATGTCGGAACAGCTCATCAGAAGCGGAACGAATCGATATGTTAAGACATTGCTGGGTCAGAAATGGATGTCGCACAAGCTTAGCTGGTCCTTGGACTGTCCAGCCTAGTCGTGTTTTCACTGCTGCTGGTCCACCAGGAGGACCCAGACGTACAGGTTCAATCGGGGTTACTAAGTGTGGATAGTCAGAGCCGATTAGTAAGAGAGGCTGAACATTTTCAAAGGAGGGAATTGGCAGCCCTCTTAGGTGCCTGTATTTGTTCTGCAGGGTGGCAGCTGGGCATGTGTGTTCAGCAAGCACCAATTGGTCTGCAGTAAAGGCTCTGTGTATCCTAAAGACACTCTTAGGCTGACAGGCGGGAGATATAGTGAAAGACACAGAAGCACCATTTATGACTCTCATGTCCTGTCTAACAGTTCTTAGCGCGAGGTTCTCTGGTTTGCCATGTAGTTTCAGTTTCTGTACAGCAGCTTGCAAGAGGATGGTGCGTTCTGAGCCATCATCCAGAATGGCAAATGTCTCAAGTGCATGGTTTCCATTCCGAAGAATTACCTTTATAATCTTTAACAACACTTGACTACAACCTAGTGGGCGGTCTAGGTACAGAACCTCATTAGCGCTGTTGACAATACAAGTGTTCTCACTGATGGGTCTCTCGTTCAACTCATGGAGTGCCTCAAGATGTTTGCCTTTACACACCTTACAGCTTGTCTTCAAACGGCACTGAGCTGCTTGATGAGTTTGACCACAACGCCAGCATCTCCTATTCGTTTTCACCCACTTCGTTTTCTGTTCTTTGGTGAGCTGGCTGAAATTTTGGCACTGATTCAGGTAATGTTGGGTATTTATGCAGTAAGGGCAGAATGACTTTGGTTTGTCCTGAGGTTTGGTCACAAACGAACCAGACTGCTCTGAAGATTGGGTAATGGCAGCAGGATCTGCACTGTGGAATATAGCGGTTGGTTTGGTGGACTTAAAATCTTTGCGTTTATCTCGCTTCTGGCCAGCGTGCTCCTTTCTGTCAACACCAAGAAACTCAAAGCCGCTGCCCTGGATATTTAGCTCGTATTCAAGCCAGTCTGCAAAGTGTAAAAGGGTAGGGATGCGAACGTTTAATGGGTATATATACCTTTTGAACTCAGCTCGCAAGTCATGTGGCAACTTCGTCAACAGTCTTGTAACATGGGAACCGCACTGGAGCTCAACACTGCCGCTAACCCCCAATTGGTCCAGCATTCCAACCAGTGCTCTGACTTTTAATGCAAACCCTTTGAATCCACTGGCATCATGGCTACGGATAGTAGGTTCGTCCATTAAATCCGCAATGCGCCGCAAGGCTAACTGGTGAGGTTGCCCATATTGCTCAGCAAGAGACATCATGGTATCTGAATAGGGCCTAATGGAATTGATGTAGGAATCTGCAATGAGAAGAGCATCCTCAAACTTCAAATGTTCCAAGAGAATTTGATATTTAAATCTCTCAGTCGCATCCTCTGGTAGAAGGTTGTCTAGTGAGACCTTCAGTCGTGCAAATTCTCGTGGATCTCCGTTGGTGAAATCTGGGATTGTGGGCGTAGGGCCTCTGTATATCTTCTCCTGATGAGGAGAGTAAGAATACTGTCCTGTATCTCTATAGAATGGCATGCTGATGGTAGGTGTTGTGTGGAGATGCCTGGATGGTGGATAGTTACACGCCCCCTGGGGTGGAGTTGTTGTTATATGGTACCTCTCAGGTTCACAATAATCAGGTGTTGTTGCACAGGAGTGAGATTTATCTCTATTTCCTATTTTCTGCAGGCTAGTAGTTAATTCCTCCACCATATCTGATATGTTGTGTCTGGGAGGTGGGAGTGGAGCATCCACTGCAGTGGGAAGGGTGTCTTCATCCACTACTGGAGGAGGTGGCAGCGGCCAGTCTTCTGTTAAAGGGGCTCGGCTTAATGGTAACTGGGCGGTGTCATAAGGCATTGCCCTTTCATGTATTGAGAAAGTTCTGTTAATGTTCATTTGCTGTTGTATATTCAGCACTGTAGACTGAAGTTGTTGATTTTCTTGTTTGATCTGCTGCATCATTTTCAAAATCTCCGATACATCCTCCTTTGTGACTGGGTGAGATACAGGTGTACTTTGATATCTTGGTACAGGGGGTGTTGAATGCCTTATGTCTTTCTTGGCTGCCCACATAGCATCATCGCTTGATTGTTTATACATGAGAGGGGTCATCTCGGCTACCCTTTCAGTGCGACTTGCCTGTAACTCTCTGGAATGAGGGAATGTACGTGCAGCTGGAGTCGGTTGGTCATAGTGAGGGAGAGAAACCTCATAATCCTCCAACCAGGCTGGATGCTGTATTCTCCGCTTAGGACGCACATCAGCAGGTCGTCCTTCCATTGGCGTCTTGTCTGGAAACATCTTCTACACATCCACAGCAATTTACTAGCTCCGGCTCGAAGGACCAATGTTAAATAGTAACCAATGTGGCTCGGGTAAATTAATCACTGTGGCACGTCGAGTCAGGACGCAATGAAGATGCCCATAGGTTTCTTTGAGGATTTATTATATAGGTGTCAGGGTGTGGTTCTATAACAAATAAAAAAACAAATATGGATATCAGCATCTGACACCGACAAAGCATAACAACACAACAATCAATAACAAGTAAATAATATTCCAGTTAGAAACATTAACGCAAATGTAGAAGTTACATTCTTCACTCTTGCCAATCCACTCCATTATTTACTTTGGTCAGAGCGGGGATCGAACCCGCGGCCGTATTTCAACGACGTCACATGAACAGCGCGTGTGGCGAACAGGGTGACTAAGCACTTTCATAGCCTACTTAGCTAACAATAAATTAACATGCATAATGAAAGGCGATTACGCCGAAACCTGATATAAACAACAAGGTAAACTGAGCAAACATTTACAAGCATGTAGTAACAATATAACCTAGATATATATTCCGGTCGATCGGCTAGTATCGTCATTAATTAAGCCTCAGAGATTGAACAAATTGAATTATGGTGCTAATTCAGAGGCAACAAATGTATCAATAAACATAGACACTTACTTTAGATGTACGCACACACTGTTTAACACCGCTGAAATGAGGCAAAACTCCCGTGCACTCCACACTCTACAGATTTGAAACAACAACTGACTCGTCTGGTACTTTTCCGAACACTCTAGCATTCTCAGTCAATTCCACAAGGGGGCGCTAACCATCCGGAGTATTAAATTTGTTTAGCTCTAAATTAAACTCTTAATAATGGAATTCTATTACCTGAAGTGAGTCTAAAAAAGAGCCCTTTGTAACACGTAGAGTGTGTGTTTGTGTGTGTGTGTGTGTGCGTTCGATCTTCAGAACATATGTACGGTCTAAATTCATGCTGTCTGCCACAGGCTGCCTGGGGTTTTACAAAGAAACTCCACACTGTGCAATTAATAGATTTTTTAGCAGCACCAACCAATTTGTTCTTTCCTGAGCTCATAATCTCAGTGCTACAAATGGAGCAATAATCTGTACCTATTTGCTTGATGTTAGACCTATTAAAAATGCAGACAAAATTCAAGAATGCATATATTTGATTCTTTAGTCTGCCACAAAAATGAAATGTCTTTGAATTATGTTTATTTGGGGGCGTTTCTTAGCATATATTTACATACTATGTTTACTATATAGAGGCTCCTCCGATGCCTCTGTGCCACCTGTACATAGTCCCTTTTTTCCCTTTATATATATATATATATATATATATATATCAGATATATTGTGTAATTATTTTATTAAAATGTAATCGTTATTTGGCAGCTCTAAATTTTACTGTGTGTATTCACAGGTCCCAGCGGTGAAAAAACGGATCGCACAGATGAAGCTGAAAAAGAGAGGGACTGAGGTGAATCTGAATAAAGAAATGGGGCAGAAACAGCTGATCTGTTCAGTGGTCTCTGATTTGGCCAGCCCTCGGCCAGCTCCAGAGAGCTCCCACATCCCCCTGCTCACTGAGGCCCATTGACATGGATACAACTTGTAATTATGCAACTGTGCAATATTCACACTCGGGTACAGAGATCCAAAAAGTTAATGTTAAAGGATGTTATAATATTTCCTAATTGTGTCATTTTATTATTATATGTGTGTTTATACAACAGAGTGCTACAGTCAGCCTGTGCAGTAGTGGTGGGGGGATTTCCGTGACTCTTTCTTCAGGTTAAATCTTTTCACCAGTTGGTGGGGCCTGTTTATGATTGAGTTATTTGAATCATTCATTCAATTGACTCGTAATTCGTAAATGAAACAAACTCATTTGGAAGGTTTCGCATTTGTCAACCACGTACATCTTGGAAGGTGTTTCATTTCAGAAAAGTTGTGTTAAAACTGTCATTTCTTTCTTTCTTTTGAATGCTGTGGTTACTTTGCAGAAATGAGGCGAGCCTCAAGTTGACATATGAGACCGGCAAATGTGACCTCCTGAGTGTGCAGCCTTCCAAATGAGAGACAAAAGCTGCATCTAAAATTGCATACTCTCTTGAGTAGGTACTTATTATTAAGTAATTACTCAGCAACTGCTAAAAAAATATGTTCTATATAGTGTGAATGTGTATAGTATGAATATAATCTGGACATACTACATTCGCCATACCGTCATTTTCATGTGACCTACCAGCGTCAGTTGTGTTGCTTCACTGTCAAAATCAAAATCTCGCCGGAAATAGTACGTCTTTCGGGTAGGTTAGTTTTTGCTTACTCTTTTATGAGTGCTTTGAATTCTGACTTATTTTGGCACATACTGTTTTTCTCCTACTACTATATATAGAAGGGATGTATGCGATTTCAGATGCAACCAGAGCTGTCTTTATTAAGAGTGATTCACTTAATAATTTACTCAAGTGATCAAAAACATATTTTCCGAATAAATCCCTTGATGTGCAACACAAGTCTCATGTGACTTTACCTCGACAGATCATGTGACTGGATAACTTGACTCACATGATTTTGTTCCTAAACAGCAGGTAGTTTGAGGCCATTTATGATGTAAAAAAAAGAAAGAAGAAGTGCAACAGTGGCCTCCTTGATTGCAGCAACATCCATTTTATTAGTTATTTTGCGCTAATTTTACAGGAACTGTTGATTTTTGTTCTCTTTAACACATGGGATGGGAACTGTGCTTTATTCCCAAATCGTTTATGTGGTATTCCAATTCTGTCATTTTGTTTGGAACTATTTTAGTTGGAGAAAAACAGACATGGTCTAAACTGTTAAATCACTTAATATTAAATGAGTGTTTATTGAACTGTTGTATAAACACAAACACAAACAGAACAAAATATTATTAGACTGCTATTGTGACAGTGTTGATAATGTTTTGTTTCCATTCCAGTATATTTTCCTGTATCTGTTAATCACTGCATAAAGACCAAGCAGTGCAAATTCTCAGCTGATCTGCACCCACTTCCAGATTCCAACGTAACAAATGTGTCAGTTTCATTAAAAAAATTGTAATCAGTATACTTATACTTGCATCACTTCTCATTGTTCATCATTTGCAGCACTTAAATCCGCTGGTTTGGCATTAAATCAGAAATTTGGCATTTCCAATGAGTAAATCTCTGCATTACTCATTGTTAAGACATATAATATCTAAGGTATTAAAAGTGCCGTCAAATGAAAGAGCAAAAGTCTGTTGTTTATCATCAAACATGCCTTTGGATTTAAATTTAATCCATTGTGTGGTATAATTTTCCAACCATTCTTCGCACACAGAATTACCTTAGTACTTTTTGCTCCTCACATCTGTTCCTCATTTACAGAGCCATCTGACAACTGGTTAGAGATTCAGAAAAAATGGTGATGTATTACGTTAATTAAATACACTCAGTGCTGTGTAGACAGGCATCAAGGGTAAGTCTCCTCTCATCGTTTTGTCTGAATTACTGTCACACGACTCTGTTTGCTTGTTGTGGGTAGATGAGAATCGAAGAACATAATGGACAGTTTTCAATAAAGGAAGGCTCCTGCAAGTGATCATTAAATTTCATTATATAAGCAGATAGGATCACATTAAACCATCTGAAGTACCCAATTTGCATTATCTATATTTGTTGACTTTTCTTCTTTGAATGTAGAATCAGATTATAAGAAAAATACCAGTGGCCCCACGTAATATTTGAAATGATCCTCATCTTCCTCATTAGTGCTGATCACTATATGAAGTGGGTGGATGAATTCCAGCTGGCATCTGCTCCATTCAGACTGCTGGCTTCAATCCAACCCATTAGAGGATCAAGAGAGAAAAATCAGTTCAATTATTGAAAGAGGGTCCAATCCTTTGGTCATGGTAATTCAAATAGTACAAGCAATGCTGAGCTCCCCAAACTGTCTCTTTCGATTAGAGACTGCTTCCCTGTGGCAAAATGTTGGTATTGCATTATCAGATGGTATTAAAGTTCATACTTCATGCTCATCCTGCCTCTAAATGTATGTATTGACATACAGAAAACCCCCACAAATAAAACATAATCAATATAGATTAATATATATATTTTTTAAACGAAGACAAAAAGATATTTAGACATATTATGGCTGTCAAATATGGTGAGACTCTGTTAGGACACCTTGGTAAAGGACTTTATACATCCATACAAATGTAATTATCTAAGCACTATGGTAGATAGTAATTTTAAAACGGCTTGAAAAGTGAGATTAAAGCTAAAGCATCATTCTTCAAAAGCCACCGAATGCAGTGCAATACTTGAATTTTGAGTCTTGCTTTTAATGTGCCCCATGTTTTAATTATATTAACACAATATGTATTACTGTTAGGGTGGGTTAAGCGCTGGACCAATAATGATATTATGTAACAAGTAACCTGTTTCTGTCATTTTTATTTGTTGTCGGCTGTGTTTCTTTGACCACGTCTTCTGTGTATACATGGATTCATGTACAACCAAAAATCGAACCTCTGATGTTTTTATCTCACAGCCTATATAAAGACACTGACAGCATCCTACATCACAGACAGCCTCTGCTGAGGAAACTATATAGGCAACTGAGTGCTGATGGATCATTTCTTCAAAAGCTATTCTATCATTCATAGATATCGGGCTCTCCCCTGAGAGAGATCTGAAAGTGTGGGCATTTTCCCATCCTCTCCCTTCTTGAAAATGCTGATGATTTCATGAAGGAGAATGACAGAAGCACTCTGAGAGGGTCCATAAATAGCAGTGAGGTAGTGAGGTTGATGGGCCTCACTAGGACTAGGAATGGATTTCTTAATGACCAAAATAAATGGCCACTCAATCCATCCAAAAAAACTGTTTGTCTTCACCTGAATCCCCCCTGACAGCCTGTCCTCCCTAAACAAATGTTCACTTCTGATGTAGTGTGCGCCTTGCTTTAGATTTATTGTGTGGTGTGGAGTCAGTCTGTCATGTCATAGACATTTCATTCCTGTAGGTGGCACCACATAACATATAGACTGACACTAATTCAGCTGAATACATTTGATTTTGTTTTCTAAACAGAAAAAGTGACAGTTAACATTAATGACTCCCAAGTACAACATACTGTACTATACATGCAACACAGTACAGTTCTTGGTTCATTTCATGTTACATATGACGTAAAAATAAGTCAAATTAATGAAGAAACTGCTTCAGAAAAAGTCCAGTGTATTGTAGGCTATCTAAAAGATGAAGATTGTGAAGATCAGAGTATAGAGAAAGAAGACCCAAAAGAAGATATTTGCAGTATGAAGGCAGAGGTTGAAGAGATGAAGCAGGTGAAGAGGGGAACTTTTTTTTCCCCCAGGACAATTCATATGATCTGTAAAATTATTATTAGATAATGCACTACTTCATAATTATGTCAGTATGATAATATGTATGTTCATCAGAATGCTATACTCTTTCTGCAGGTTTAATTTTTGTCCGCCTGTAGGTGGAAAAGGAGTCATTGAATCATTCATTCAACTGATTCATTCATGAGCAAAGTAACTGGAGGGATGCTTCTCATTTCTTATTTGCGCATCCTTGCTTCTTTTCCTTGTGTCCCTTAGTAAGTGAGGAAAGGATGCAAGGTAAAAATGAGGGTGAATTAATCAAAAGCAATTTTAGGCCTATTTGTATATTTTGATCACTCGGTGTTCACTTGAAATTATCATCAGCTGTGCTTAAGCAATCTGCTCTTATGTTATTGAAGTTTGGTTAGGAAATTCATGATAAATAACAATAAAGCAAGATGGCCTGTTGAAATATGTGAGATATATGGTTCATTTAAACTGTGGTAAAACATAAATTAAAATTATTATGACAGAGGAGAATTTATAAACATCAAGTTTTTCAACAAGACTTCTGTATGGGATACACAGGTGTATCCCCTCTGGAAGCTTCCTCACTCCTCGTTCCTTGCCTCCTCGCAGTACAATTAGAGAGATGTGATATCCTACATGTTAACTTTGATCAGTTTCCAGGTCACGGACTGGAGGACAGAGGAGAAAGGAAAAGAGAAAGCATCCATTTTAGTGTTGAGAAGCACCTTTAGGGCTAACGAGTGAGTCATTGAATTATTTACTCAACAAAGTCTTTTGAAAACACAAATTAATCCATAAATAAAACAAGTCTGTTTTTGTGGGTGAGTCATTGAATCATTCACTCAGTAGATTTGTTCGATAACTCATGCAGGAAGGAAGGAGAAGCCATTAATAGATTAATAAAATGCTTGGAGATACAACAGGTTTACTGTTTGGAACTATTTTAGTTGACGGTGCAAAAACAGTCAAAGTATGTAACTGGGTAAAATCTAAGTCACTCAGTATTAATCATCACTTATGTTTATTGAGCATAATTATAGTTACAAAAACATATTCTATGTATGTACAAGCAGTTAAACAATACAAAACATGAAGACTGATTGTGACAGTGTCAATAATTAGACTTTTTGTCATGTTCGAGAAACTTTGAAGAAAATCACAGTAACAGATTCTCTACTGCACATGACCCCTTGGCAGCTGTAAAGGTTGAATTACTAATGTTTTTTCTGTGGAGGTGTCTTATCACTGTCCATGATTTTGGGTGGTACTACTGTGGCTTGGAGAAATCAGGGTGTGTATGTGTAAAATGCGTTTGAAAATGTTGCCTGAAAGACTGGCTCCTCATTGGAGATAACTTTGTTCTTGGGGCCCTTAAGAATGACATCATAATGGATGATCATACACAGGAAGTGTTATCTGTGACATGTTCAGTCACAATTCCCTCAAAATGCGTGCACACACACGCAGACACACACACACATACCATCCTACTCTTTCCCAAAATACGTCTTTTTATCTACACAAGATAGACACACACACACACACACCCATTCACATCCACTCACAGTCCCTGAAACCTCAGAGGGGATAAGTTGTGTTTTCAGTTAAAAGGACCGTCTCCAACTTAGGGATAGACAGAGGCTTGTGGATATGGTAGAAGCTTTTGTTTTGGTAAACTGTGAAAACAAGTGGAAAATATTTTCTAAAAGTCACTTGAGTATTTGAATCTGGATCCTTTGGCTGAACCCACTGAAAGTAAGTCAGATTATTTTATGTTTCTGGAATTTTTATCAGGTATGTTGTTTTATTGGTAGAGTGTGACTTGTCTAATATAAAGCATTTGTTTACACAGGGTTTTAATGGTGTACAATCCTGATTAATTCAGTAAGAAACTTTCAGATATTCAGTATTATTTTTAAATATATATATATATATATATATATATATATATATATATATATATATATATATATATATATATATGAACCATTTATCCAATTATTAAATGACCAATGAATGAATAATTCAAAATAATTAAAAATTGCACATATAGTATTTTAATAATCCATTTATAGACTTTAAAACTGCATCATATTAAAAAAAATCCTTTTTGCCCTTCAGTTCTGTCTGCATGGTTCAGACTGCATTGCTTGGACAATGTGCCGGGTTCTGAACATCTTATTGGCTCTTCTGAGTCGCTTCCTGTTCGCGGTGCATGGCGTCCTGACGGTGTGGCGTGTGGTGGAAGTGACAGGAGAGCCCTCCTATTGGCTGCTGTTGACGGGTGTGGCACTGCTCGGGGTCGAGATGGCCATCACAATCAAATACACACGTAATGCAGAATGGAAATGGTGAGGTTACTGTATTCTATCATAGTTCTATTATAGACATAAATATAATGGCCCTGACATCACTGAAATTCTTGCAGATTTCTACAGAAATAGAAATTTTTTGCATATTGCCATAAAATTTTGAAGTCTATCTGTTGCAATATTTTTTTAAAACGTATTATTTAAAAAATAGAACTCTTATAAAGTTGATATTTTTGTCAAAAGGGAGAGCAGAAATACGATACACTGCCATTCAAAAGTTTGGGGTCCGTAAGATTTTTGAAAGAAGTCTCTTATGCTCACCAAGGTTGTGTTTAGTTGATCAAAAATACACTAAAACTAATACTGTGAAATATTATTACAATTTCAAATATCTATTTTAATCTATTATAAAATGTAATTTATACTTGTGATGGCAAAGCTAAATTTTCAGCATTATTACTCCAGTCTTCACTGTCATTCTAATACGCTGAATTTGGCTTTCAAGAAGCATGCCTTATTATTATCAATATTGACAACATTTTTTTTTCAAGATTCTTTAATGAATAGAAAGCTGAAAAGATCAGCATTTATTTGAAGGTATAATTCACCTAACAATGAACACTTTATCATGGAAATAACATCTTTTGTGGAAGAAAGAAAATAACATTAGTTCGGAACAACATGTGGGTGAGTAAATGATGACAGAATTGGTCTTTTTTTGGTGAACTATCCTGTTAAGGACTCTTTTCACTGACTGTGTAGGACATGCTGTGTTTGGCAAAAATAGCCTTGCCAATTGTCTTGACACTCGGAAAAAAGAGAATCTGTTTTGTCTTTTTAAAATAACTTAAGTTACTCCAGACGTTCTGGTATAAAAAGACACGGGGCTTGGAAGCAGGGTGCCATGATTAACGGTAACGAGAATGTGGGAAATTACATTCTCGTTTCTTCAGGCTCGACACTTCAGTCTGTCTTGCGGGGACGGGTGATAATAATAACCCCTTCTCTCGACACAGTGACGGAGGAAAACAACCTTTGTCTTTGCAACCTTTGCATTCACGCAGAGCAGCACAGGATCGTCTTCAGTCAGACTTTAAGAAAAGTATGTACATTGAGATTGCTGTGCTGGGAAAATGTTAATGAGACTCTACCCTCCCACTGACATGGACACGGAACCTGCTGAGAACATCCTCCCTCCCTTCGTCTTTCTCATCATCCCCTTCATTCTAACATGATCTCCATCTGAACCTTTCTAACGCTCTTCCTCTGCCGTATTACTTTTCTATGCATACTATCTCTCTCCTGCACACTACACTTTGAAGTCTCTGTGCTCTTTAGAGAGGCTTGCCAGTGTCAGTGGGGATTTGCATAGCTAATGGGAGTAATTTGCAGTCTGCGTTGGGCTGGTGTGCCTGCAGCACTGGACTCTGTAGTGTGACCCAGCTTTACAACCCAATCAGATGCATCTGACACACATAGAACTATTTGGTGGCTTCGCTAAGTTAGAAAGTAAAGTACAAGCAAATGAATCCATCCATTAATGTGATGTCTCTTCCACTCTTCTGCAGGTTCTCACCTATGGTGTTTCTCTATCTGAGCACTGTGATTCCATCAGTCTGGTTCCTGGAACTGAACCTCCTACAATCCAATCTGCCCATCAACTCGAGCACAAACTCTGACCCGCAATTCTTCTCCCAGATCCCGCTAACAATGGTGGGTGGAAAACAATCGTTAACAATAAAACTCAGACTTGACCAGTTAAAATAAGTTCAGCTTTGAACAAAATCACATCGAATCTCTCTCTCTCTCCTTTCTCTGTGCTGCATCGGATGTTTCAGTACTCATATTTCTGGGAAAGCAATAAACATAAAATGCTTGGATGGAAATTGATTCGTGTCTGGAAAGCAGACTGTTTTCTGTAAAATGCCTGCAATTCAGGGGAAACAATTCATGTAGAAGATTAATAGATTAGGAGTGGAAGAGAGCTCAGTTTCACCTTTGACCTGTGTGAATTGTACAAAAATCACAAACCCACACACTGATAATAATTCCACCACGGATCTGAACATGGTGGTTTCCGGTAACATGACTAAAGGAGTTATCAGGGCCTTTAGGGAAAGATTTAGGCACAGATTTTTAAATGTCTTAATTGCAAAATTTGACTCTAAAAATATTACGGGCGCTGAAGCATGCCAATAACTTCTTGCGGGATTATAATAGAGATTGTAATCTTTTTTTAGAAAAAAAAAAAATCATAAGAATGAAGTCAAATTTCTCAAATATTTTCTCACATCTTAATTTTTGTTTTTTAAAATAAAATGACAGGGTTTGATGTTGTCTAATTGTTTATTAGCCAGCTAATGAAGTTGTTCTTCAACACTGATAAAACTTAACAATACATTTAATGAAAATGTATCCATTAACTGACTTTGCTAAAATGCTTAAAAGTCAATGCAAAATGCAAAATATCTTAGCTGTTGGCATTTAATTAAATTTACAATCATTTTCATGGATTTCTTTCCACAAATTTTAATTCTTGAAAGTGTTGTGCTTAAGAAAAAAGACAGAAACATTCTTGAAGGTGTATTCTGAATTTGGTCTTTTAATATCACTGTCTTACTACATTAGTACTTAGCATAAACCTGGTAAAAATTACGTAAAATGTTACATGAAAACTTTTGAATTGTTTGTTTGGCTGCCAATGAAATCTTAAACTTTCTTGAGCTCATGTTATTAAAAATTAATATAAATGCTAGTTTTCTTAATATCCTGCTCTAATATGTTGCATATAATTGTAACTTGATCCTGTTTTTAAAGGTTCAGGCTTTATCTCCACATCATCAGCCTCCTGACAGCTTTGGATCTGAATATTTTTAATATTGATGATTGTGATATTTTCTTTGTCTTCAGGTGGGTGGAAAGCTCACAGGATATTTTGTAAGAATATGCTACAAAAGCTAATCATAACTTTACTGAAAAGCTTTTTGGGAAACCATATCATCTCAGTTGCCCTCTTTCATTAAATTAATCTTCCAATGGATCTTTTGTTCAGGCACTCCAATGAGTCAAAGCAATCATTTTTTTATTATAAACTGTTTGAACCTTTTTAATCTGGTATTACAATAACATCTTAACAACATTTTTGATTCATCCATTCAAATTATCACAGTCTCGCTGTGTGCTCTCGCAGTCTGGTCTGTTACCATGGTGATTAGCCTATTTGTGTGTGTGTGTGTGTGTGTGAGACAGGGGTTGGCGGAACTTGATCCTGAGAACTGGGTGGAGGCTCTGGAGCAGACCATGTTGATCGTTTTGGTTCTGGGCCGCTGGCTGATGCCGAAGGGCGACATGTCACGTGACCAGCTATCCCAACTCCTGATGGTTTACGTGGGGCTTGGAGCTGATATCCTGGACATCTTTGACACTTTTAAGGAGCCACAAGTGAAGACCAAGAAGGCCGTGATCATTGTTGGGCTAAGTCTGTTCTCCTGGGCCTTGATGCAGTTTCCTCTTGTTCTTACCCAGACCAGCCGTCCCAAGGTCCAGGAGGAAGATCAGCCACAGGCCGCCACAGCTGGCTGGACCGTTTCCTGCTGCTCTAGTGAAGTCTGGAGCCTTCTGCTAACGGTGGGTCTGCAGGATGGACCTTTCCTAATTTACCGTCTGTACCTCATGATACGTGAGAATGTTCTCAACCAGCTGATGATCTTCTTCACATGCAAAAACATCCTCATTGTTTTGCTGGAGGTCTATAGGATTTGTGTAGTCCACTTTGAGCAGAGCAATCCGGGGGCCGGAAGTCAGTCATGTGACCCATCTCATGAACACTCAGAATGGATAAATGGAGAGGCTATAGTACCCAGATGTCAGGAATAGATTAGATTCACACATACTGAAAAGACTGAGTTGAGTTTTCGTCATAATCTATCTATCTATCTATCTATCTATCTATCTATCTATCTATCTATCTATCTATCTATCTATCTATCTATCTATCTATCTATCTATCTATCTATCTGTTTATATGTGTGTGTAGACAGTATTCATACAAAAAGTACATTGTAAGGTTAAACTTACTTGACATTCATCCTTCTCATAAACATCTTGATTCTTTTGGGATTGTATTATTAAAGAATCTGTCAGGACAGTGCTGTACAGCACAATTGGTGATGGTTGCTGTACCACTTGAGGCCAGCAGATGGTAGTGTGAACAAACTCATTGTAAGGGCAGAGCTGTGATGAAATTTGGGAAATTGCTCTGGAGATCATGACGCCTCTTCAACTGTACCCTGACACACACCCTCTGCACACAGCAACCTGTGACATTTTAGCATCTAACATCAGATCAATAGGTAACAAATCAGTTCCTGAGTGCTTCCTGATGTTTGTGAATGATCTGTCCACGGCTGTCTCATTACTCAAAGTTCAGGCCTTCCTCCTTGCTCAGAACTCTTGTATCTTTTTGACGGTGACATGTTTGATTGAAGTACTGTCATGAGGACTAAAATAGCATGCTTAAAAATCAAAGAGATTGGGGTACACAGCTCCTGTCGATCATGGGATTTAAAGCAGTAAACCCGACCTGGGCTTGTGGTTCATTAGAACAGCAGCTAATTAGGATATCAGTCAGAATAAAAACACACATATCATGCATTGTCGTGATTATTGTTTGTTTTGACAGGCTCTCAGAGAAAGAGAGAGAAACCTGACAGATGTGAAGAGAGAAAGACAGAGGGAAACACCTCAAAGAGAGCTCTGTCATTAGTGCTGTTCTGTCACAAAATCTTTCATTCCTGTGATGGCTGACAGTGCTTGTGACAAAAGAACTAGACAAAAACAGGGCAACAGACTTTCTCCCCCCCCCCCCATCTCTCTCTCTGTCTGTCTTTCTCTGTGCTTGGCTCTCCATTATAATAAATCAGAAACAATTAAAGTCCCCTGACAACAACGTAACACAACCAAACTGTCCTGCATCTTTTTCAGTCACCCCTCGGCTCCCCAGAGTGCACTTTCTCATTTCCAAAGTCCTCTTCCCAAAATCGAGTGCACTGTGGAGACTGAATACTGGATACAGCGAGGATCGAGAGTGAGGGAACGAGAAAGAAAAAGGTAAAGAAAGCAGAGTGAAGAGCAGATTGTTGGAGGAGAGAGATGAACTGCACGCTTTAATGAGATTTGAACTCGTGGGAGGAGACACGCAGTCAGCTGATCAAACGGTTAAACAACGACCTGCCCTAGATAGACAGAAGAAAAGAGGAAAGGAAAGCATGCAGTTCTGTTTGGTTTGAAAATGTTCAATTCCAAAATGGAAGAAAGTTCTTTTTTTTTATTATTCAAAAGGTTTGGAAAGGTTCAGAATGGAAAGGCAAGTGTTTAATTTTACATACCTGTATGACAGCGACATACTTTCTTTTGCTTTAACTTTGCACATTATGAATGCCAGTGGGATCCAAAACAGCATTGGACCCCATTAACTTCAACTATAAGGGCATTGTGACATTTTTAAGAATATCTTTTGTGTTGTGCAGAAGAAAGATTTCATGCAGGTTTGGAAAAACATAGGAGTGAGTAAATGATGACAGTATTTTCATTCGAAGGTGAATTGCCACTTTAATAGAGAAATATAATAATAGAGAAAACACACAAACCCACAAATACCAGGGTGAATAGAAAATCTTCATTTTCTTTCATATAAAATTCATATATTCTCACATGTAATGACCAGCTATAAATGAACAGGTGCATATCTGTAGAACTACACCTAACAAGAATTATATGCAATTTTTTTCACACCACACTCACCAGCAACACTACAGGATGTGAAAAAAGCAGCTTTGAAACTGCAACAGCAGGCTCACATTGTGCCGTAAATGTGAACTAGGCCTAAAAAAAATTCACTCACTGACTCAAAACTCCATCTGTATTATAAGAGATTTGATCAGCCCTTGTTACTGTCAGTTCTTTTTACCAAGATATAAAGTAGCACTTAACTTGAACTATTTTATGGCATATTTATGAATGATTGAAGCTGCATGTTTGCGACCGGGAGCACAAAGCACCAGAGTGGTGCAATGTGACAGCTATACATTACAATTTCTATAAGTAATCTGACAGTAAATGCCACTGTTTTGTAGTACATTTATAAAATACATTTATTTCTCTCATATAAAATCAAATTCAACTTTCTGCCTATTTTTTCCCTCGAGCTGATCTAAATCGTCTGCAGTCATCACGCGTGTATTTTGCATAATTTAAGGCTCATACATCATGAGCTGTCCATCAGTTTCCCTGGGGCTTTTTATCAGATGATTCACATATGATGGCATTAACTCTCTTTTTCCGCACCCTCTGCTGCTCACCCACTGCACTACACTCACCCGCTGCCACTGCAATGGCTAAAAATTAGCAGATATTTTGGAAATTTATGCCAAAAATACCAGATTTTTAAACAGACAACTCTCACTCTGGCTAGGGATTGACAATCATATTTAATAGCCCAAAAGCCTGTGTCTGAACACATTTTTGCATTCCCCTGTGCTGTTTTTCTAGAGTTTTTCTTTGTGCTAGCGAGACGAGTTTGACCATTGCGCTTGAGTCTTGTGCATGACACAGCATTCTAAAAATATGGCACTCAAGAAGATCTACTTTAAAAACATTTCTCAGTGTTGGGTAAAGTTACTTTTTAAAGTATTGCTTTATATTGCGCTACTCTCTAAATATTTTACTAAGTGCATTAATTAGTTACTTTTTGTGGAAAGTAATGTGTAATGTTATTTTTGCTTTACCTTTTCTGACCTGGGCTGGACTTGCTAGTTTATTTTTTAACAACAAGAACAACAAGAACAAAAAGTTTTGATAAATGTAAAGGCCCTTTCACACCAAAAGTAAAATGAATAAGCCTCAGGCTGAGGGAAATGCAAATTGACAGCTGTACTTTAGAGGGCGCATCTCTTTATCATTCTGGGTTGTAAAAGAATAGGAAGCAGGAGGAGAAAGTTCACTCATATTTTAGCCATTTTTGCTTATGGTATAGATGAATTGGATCATCGAAGGTTAGCAGCAAAGACATTAGTTAATAAAGTGAGATTAAATACATAAAGTATATTAGTATTATTTAACATGTAATTATTGCAGGTTTGCGGAATATATGCTGAGTTTGCATTATACTGCTTTATTCATTTTGAGGAATACTGAGTCTGTGCAAGGGAGATGTGTAAATGCATGCTTGCATTTTTACACGGCACATAAAATGCCTTCGCACTTAAGCAGCATTCATGACCTCCTCGGAAGTTCGCATGAGCTGGGAAGTCGTGCTTACAAAGTCATGTACATTTAAGTCACTTTCATCAGAGCAAAATGGCTGTGTACCTTCTCTTCATTAATACAAAAATACAGCAAGGTTTTTTTTAACTTTCTCCTAGAAAATGAATGAATTCATTTAGGATGCCACTCTAATATTTAATATTGTATTGTTATATTACAATTATAGATTTGGTCTCAAAGAAACTCCTAAGCTTCCCATTGGTGTTTACAACTTTGTGTCGACTCTGTATAGTTCATATGCGTTCAACTCGTAAATTTGATCGTTCCGACTTGAATGCAGAATTACTCCCAATTTCTCTCAACATAGGGTCGAGAGATTCAGTCCTCAAAGATTCAGACTTAGTCCGTGAGTCCACGAAACGGTGAAAGTGAGAGAAACCGGAGGCTTAGCAGACTGAGGCAGAGCCTCCACAAGGTGAGGTGGAGCCAGGGTGCCAGAGGACTGAGGAGGAGCCGGTGGGACTGAGGGAGTCCAGTGGAGCCGTAAAGACGATGGTCTCAAGTGGAATCATGGGAGGGAGGAGCCAAGGGGGAGCTGACAGTTTGACAAGCCAAGTTGGAATGATAGGCCCGGTGACTGGAGATGGAGCCAGGAGATCTTCTTGCCAAGGCAGAGCTGGTGACCAGAAGATCCAAGGCCTATCCATATTCCATACAGCATATTGGAGTAAACAAAGGAGGAGCTGAGGAGCTGAAGGGGAACAGCAGAGCCAGGGCCCAGGGGCTGGCTTTGAAACAGCAGGCAGGAAGGCAAGGTGGGATCTCTGGAGACACAGGAGACTTTGAGCTGGGCGAGAGCAGTGGAGACACAGGAGACTTTGAGGTAGGCACCTGCCCAGACAAAGGAGACTTGGAGCTGGACTGGATGGTATAGCCGGCTAGTCAGACTTTTCCTTTGACTCAGGCTCCAGGGTGATGGCTGGCTCAGTCCTCTTCACTGGCTCTTTCATCACGGCAGGCTCGGGCTCTCAGTCTGTGGTGGGCTTGGGCGTCTTATCCGTGACAAGCGTGGGAGGTGGCTGGCGGGTTCTGGGTCTGGAGTGGGATTGATGATCCTCGGAAGGCCAGTGCCTTGGTGTGCTCCTTTAAACTGGTGAGGTAGAAAACACACAAGGAGCGATCCAGGAAGTTCGTGAGGCATGCCAGTTGATAAAATCCTCTGGAGTAGTCCTCAAGGAATTGCTGCTTCTGCTTCTGGCAAAGCAGCTGGATGGCCAGCAAGTCAGTTTATCAGACTTTTAGGTCCGGTATTCTGTACCACTATAGTGGCTGCAGAAAGCACATGACACAGTAGAATATAACATATAATATATAGACTATAATTATTAGAATTATTAGAATATAATATATAGTCTTCAATAATAATTCAAAAAGGAAACACGCAGGAGCATAATAAGGAGTAAAAACAATACCAAACGAAGAACAGACAGAACTCAGGGTTTAAATATACAGGGAAAAATAATTAAAAGAACTAGGAACAGGTGTGGGATTGATCAACAAAGTCAAAGCAGTACAGGGAACAGAATGAAAACGAAACCAAACCAAAACAGAACATACACATTACAACTGAGTCTTGCATTTTTTTTTTTTTAACACAAAAACATGTTCTTGTCTGATCATGTAAGCTCTATTGTCTTCATGGTTGTCTTGGCATTTCATCACAGTTTGTATAGTTGCCCTTCACTTTTCAGTTTTAACCAAAATAAGTTTCCTGTTGTTATGCCACTGCAAACTGCTATCTCTGTTAAGAACCCATCAACAGTGAAAAATTAGAAACAATATTATTAAAAGATAGCTTAATTCTTAATTCTCCTGCTGCTCAAATTTTTATCTTGAGAAAAATACCCCAGTCACCTTGCATGAGTTTTAGAGACCCAAATCTGCAATCATCAATCAGAGATTTCAGTATGAACTCACATCAAAAGCACCAGTGGAGGTCGCGCCCAACACCCTTTAATTTTCGATTGATATGAAAATTAAGAGGTCATTCAAGTCTCCTGAGATATGAAAGAACATCCTCTGAGCAATTTTGATCTGGGCATGCACTTTCACATTCAGCAAAAAGCATTTCCCCAAACCCCCATAGTCTTGCCACACATTTTCGTGGCTGAAGTTCTTGTGTCTTAGGTCTATAATTTCTGGGCAGAGGGCAGACTTGTGGGTGGACAGTTTCCTGAATCTTTTCACATGGATTACTCAGAAAACACTGAGCATATTGAAGCCATCAACCTGATGACACTTACATAAGATCATCCAAGAATAATGATGAGATGACTTTGTGGCATGCTCACTGAGAAATTTGTCACTGTAATTGACCCTTCGCAAACAACTTGACTGACAGGTGATTTGACCAATCATAACCCCGAATCCGCCATTTTGTCTGACAAAGCAGTCAGGGGAGTTAGATTAACGTTTGTGAACTTGAACTTCAAAAAATTGTGTACTCACGTCTTGCCGTGCTTGAAACAACATTCCTTCTGATGTTCATTCATGTTTATTTGATGCTATAAATGAACTAGTATGAAGAGATGGTTGGTTCACGAGCCGATTGAAGGAGCTACAGCGATCTGTCACGACACATGAAAGAGCCACTATACGGTATTTATTGTTTAAATTTCTTTAAAAAAATTATGATATATTAAATTTGAAACTGTTTCATGTGTCTGTCGACACGTTGTCAGTGTCCTCTTTGCTCCGGGATGTCTTCGTGAAAACATGATGCGTGGCATGAGAGCGCATGGCTTGTTGAACAAAGCAAAAGTAACTAAAGGTGGCGGGTCTTTGCGAAGGGTCAATTGGCAAAACATATTTAGCAAGAATCACATGCAATCATAAAAGTTACATGGCATTCTGCCACGAGATAACAATCTTGTCATTATTGCAGGGCTGGAAATAATTATAGCCCAATATGATTATTAAAAACTAATATTTAGTAGCTGCTGCAGTCTACAGTGAACAACCTTTCTCAGCATGTATGTATTAAGAGCCTAGATACTGATTCTAGAAAGTCTGACGCATTTACTTGTTGGATCTATTATACTTGGCTTATTTACAGGTAGGCCTACATCAGTTCTGAAGGCGAAAGAGGGCAGAGAGGTTTTTAATTTGAGCCAAAGTGGCACAGTGGAGCGTAATATCCTGTGATTCATTTGTGTAATTGCTCATCCATGTACAGAGAGAGTTTGGAGTTTGACAATAACTTGTATGCTGAAATGTGTGCTTTTGTGAAATGAGACACAATGTACTTGGATTTTGAAGTTGAATGATTTGTCTTTATTTTCTTTAAGCAGTAGTCTGGTGTAACTTCACTAGCATACAAAGTGCATATGATGAATTAAGTGTTGAAATAAGGTCAGTAGCTTTTTTTTTTTATAAAGAAAAAATTGTTCCAAAAAAAATGATCCAAAAATACATTTTTCAGCAAGTACATAACCAGCCAGTGTTCAAACATTTCTCCTTAGCCCGATTCACAACGGCAAGCTTGTAATAATGTTTTATAATTCGGGTGGTACTGGTAGGTTTCCGCAGGAAATTCAAGCATGCTGCTGTTCATCTTTGTGTCATAACATCTGTTTACATAAAGAAGGTGACCCAGCAAGGCTATATCATGTGAGGATGCTGCAGGTGGCGAATCATTTATAACCATTTCTAACAGCAGCTGGAATAATTAAACTTATCATTTTGATGGCGTATTGTATGGTGTGACAAATGGACAATTAGAGTTTAAACTTTACAGAAATTGAAATCTACAGGTAACACTAATACACACTAAATACACGTAGTCATGCAATGCTGATGTTGTTAACATTAACAATTTGAAAACAAAGTATAATATAACAATTTGTATGGTTTGATGTGATATGAGCTAAGCTAATGCTTTTATTCTCAGCTGGTCAGAAAAAAGTGGCAGATTTGTAACTTGTTCAGATGACAGTTTCAGGTGAAAATTCTTATTTTGGTCATACTTCCATGACTATAATCTGTGATCCCGAAGTACAGTATCCACACCGGTGCGGTGACTGATTCACAACACTGCACTCCTTTCTGCTCTGAGGAGCCGTGCCGATGCACAACCCACGTAAAGATGATAATTCCACAGATAACTGCAATTGAAGTATTCAACAGAGATGGCAACAAAAAGGCAAAACTTACGGACTGCAGCTTTAAAGAAATGAATAGTTTTATTCAGGATGTATTAAATTGATCAAAAGTTACAGTAAAGACATTTATAATGTTGCAAAAAGTTATGTTTCAAATGCTGTTCTGCAAAACTTTCTATTGATCAAAGAATGCTGAAATATTATGGTTTCCACAAAAAAATATTAAACAGCTTTCAACTCATGTAGCACTGAAAACTGGAATTATGGCTACTGAAAATTCAGCTTTGTCATTGTCACGGAGCCTGTCACTGATCCTACCACGCCTTCTCAGCCAACTCCACCCACCCGTTCACCTTTTCCTGAATACTAATCACGATCACCACTTCCTATATATACTCACCTGCCCCTCAGTTCAGTGTCTGGTCTCGTCAAAACATGACTATACAGACTCTATACAGAATTCTATTTACTAGCCAGCTAAGTCATCTGTTTGTTTCTTGGACTGTTTTCACTCACCATACCCAACCTGTTACCTGGTGTTTCTGTGATCTGCTCAATAAATACTTTAACCTACCCCTTTGCCTTCGTCTGTGTCTGACAGCCATCACAGGAATAAATTACATTTTAAAATATATCAAAATAGAAAACAGATATTTTAAATGATTTTTTAATCAGTATTTGATCAAATAAACCCAGCCTTATTAAAATCCTTAAAAAATCCTACATTATACAATATAAAGTTTAAAATCAGCCATGCAAATATGATTCATTAGTTGAGTAAATATGATTCATTAGTTGAATTAATTATTCAGCTCAACCCCTGATTATGGTTCATTCTGTCACACGGAGAATCCAGTTGGAAAACAGCTTCATTTCCTCTTCTCAAGAGTTACAGAGTGTGTGCAGCTCCTAAACTGAGAGAGGAAGTGTTATCTGCGCCCTGCACTCTGCCTCCAGACAGAGTCAGTCAGTCAGTCTCAGACTGAGTGCGGAAGGGCTTACTGAAGCCTTTTCAGGGGTGTCGAGTCGGGGATGAAGCTATCTGTGAGCAGCGCTCTGGAGTTTTCTTAGGGAAGGAGTGCAGCTTGTGAGATATATATGTGTGCTCTCTCTCTCTCTCTCACACACACACAAACTTGCACACAAAGTTCAAACATCTTCACTGGCAAACAGGAAGATGTGTGTGATAATTTGACTTTAAAAGCATTCCGCTTCCAGAAACGAGTGGAAATATCTGTGGCAGGCCTGAATCTGAGCTCTTAGAAGTATATGCGCTGCATTAATAAGCTCCGCTCGACTGTGTGAATTTATACAGACCTACACAAACTACAAATAAGGAATCAATATAGAAGTACCTATCTTACACACATAAATGCACACATATGAGATGGATGCAGGGTATTTGAAATATATGCAGTTAGATCAGAGAAAGAATATTCTTTTGATATCATAGCAGCTTGGTAGAAGATTATGGACAATTTTTGAGACTAAAGATCATCTGTAAGTGCATTTAAACATTTAAAGCAAACTTTGAAAAAGTTTGCGGTTGCACTTTTGCTAGATGACAGAAAATATCGAGGCCATAATGCATAGCAAACGTCACACTGCAGCCGATCTATATGTGTGCCCTGAAAAACATTCATCCCTGACAGTGAAATTTGCTTTGTTGAAAGTGAGGGAAAACAACAGCGCAAGATTGTAAGGTTATTTATATTTAAACTCAGCTTTCACGTATGCAAGCAGCTTTTCTGAGATAGCCGACCCTGTCAAGTCTGACAAGAATGTCATGGAAGCAAGAAACAAATCTTTCACTGAATACTGGAGTCTCCCTGCTCAACAAACTCCTATTTCCAAACTTGCCAGTTCACTGTATTTACAGCTGAGCAGTATTTCTAGTGCAAGTACTCTATATGTTTCTGAAGACAGACCTCTACATCCATCTAGCCATCTGAAAATTACTGACTCTGAGAGCCTCTAAATTTCATTTTCATTTTAAGGTGTAACATGAATTATACAGAACAGTGACTTACCAAAGAGCATAATCAGAATAACCTCATCCCCCCAAACTACCACTTCAAAGTCACTGCTCATTTGCTTTTATCTTAGCTGGTACAGCTTTCTCACACATGACCTGTGGTGACTTTTCTGATGTGGTTTCCCCATAATTATAAAAAATAAAAAATAATAGTAGGATGTGCGATATGATGAAAATCTTATTTCACAATATGAGTAATTTTATTTCATGTTAGTTATTTTTGCTTTAAATAAGGTTTTTATGATACCAAAATGTTTTGTCCCATTGAAATTCCATTCCATTCCGTTCTTGTCACCATTTTCAGTATTACAAAAAACTAATACAAGTAGAAACGTAAGTACAAGCTTATAGGAAAACAAACTACAATACAACAAAGACAAAGAAGCATCCGGAATAAGAAATACTACACTACATAAATTGTATAAAGTAATTAAATGTATAAAAAACTGTTTATTTTTTTTATTAAACTTTCAAACGGGATTCATGATTTTCTCTCTTTTGTTGTTTGATCAACACTGATGACAGACAGCAGCAGTTTATTAGGCTGCTGTCACTTTAAGACAGAATGTACGGATTCCAACGTGCGTTTTCTTTCTCATGTGTCTATGTTCACTTAAGACATAAATGACACTGTTTACGATTATATTTGCGAAGACGGTCATTCTGTCGTATAACTACCCCTTTTATTACTCATGCGCTCTCTCTCCTCTCTTAGACAGAGTTTACATATAGCAAAATGTCTCTTTCACTTTTTGTGCTTCATAGGACTTGGTAGGGACACCTATTGGCACGGATGTATGATGTTTGTTTATTAACTTCTGGTGCCCCACACAAAAGCTGTATGCTAACTGTTTGTTTTGTGCATTTTTTTTTTTTTCTGTCACATACTACAAATATCAAACAGGAATTTCTTAAATTCATTCCCAAAACATTTTCCTGCATTTCACGTGGCTGGCATTAAATTGTCGCTGCTGTAACTGATAGCCCTGCGTTTATCCTAAAAGTGATACAAAGTAAATGCATTGTTTTGTTAATAGTACATATATTACATGACATGACATGGCTGGAGTCTCAAGTGAGTATGCATAATTTTTATTCATATTTTCCAAAATTCATGTTAATTTGCTTATGCGTAAAACTTTTTAAATAGCAAAAAATTACTGAGTGCACCCCAGTAAATATTTATAAGAAAATAATGGGGAAAATTATGCAATGGAAAGACTGCTCATGTGTGATAAGAGCTTGAATATGAAAACAAAACAACATATTTTTCTTATTTTAGATCAGGGTCTAAAGCATGCCTATGATTTTCTTTGGCACATGCTCATTTCTCTGCTTAAAACTAGGAGCAAGTCTTGCATTCTATCATTAATGTGAATCTTTTGGGATACATTTGGCATATCCACCTGCAGGAAAAACCAGAACACATGTGCCAGCCTGAAACAGACATTAAATAATTACTCTCCTATCTCATGATTATTCATCACATATTTTGGACAGACTGATAGCAACCATTATTGCTGAGCTGCATAATATAATCTAATTATGTATTTTCAAGTCACACCCAAGACAATCTGATAAAGACATTCAGATGCTCCCACTGTCTCTCCACCATTACCAATTCATTATGCGGTCCACAAGCACGCTAACAGTCACACTTGTTTTTCCATAAATTCAAACATAACTCTGGGCTCGTCAGTAGGATGAGATCTCCCGAGACGACAATCAGAGGAGCAAATTCAATTACGAGCAGCATGTTGAAAATATCCCATTCTCGCTCTGACCCAGACAAGCTGTTGTGTTGCGGGGATGAACTTTGTAGGATAACTTCAGCTGGTTTGATAATTGGTTTTTCAGCCATGAAAAATAAGGATGACATTTGTATCAGGGGCAGGAGATTGCGATTCAATGTGTTGGTATTTGCTTCACTAGTATATCCCGCTAGGAAAAGATCTTTAAATATTGTACATGGAATAAAAAAAAAAAATCGCTTTGGGGTAATAAATAAATGAGTAAATAAGAATCAAGGACTTCAGCCATTATATGAAATGTAGTGAAATTATTTCTGTCAGTTTTAGTTATACATCATTTATAGAAATTGCTTTCCCATTTCCTTGCAGTGGAGTCCTGTCACCTCTAGGCAAAACCATCAGCAGGTAAAATACCTGGATAACCTACTGTATGCTGAGATTCTGAAATGAGATTCCGCTGTCCCATAAGGCCACAGGAGCTGAGAAGACAACAGATCTGAAAAAGTTGAAAAATAAGGTAAGCTGCTTTTTTCCAAGTATAGAATTTGTCCTTGTTTAAAGGGGTTCTGCTATACTGTTTTACTTTTACTCGTTTACTTTCTCAACTCTTTTTATATTGTTGCTGTTTGAGCATGAAAAGGTCTGTATAGTTACAAAGCATAAAGTCCACTACAAAGGGAATTATTTGTTCTCTATTTCAGTAAGCACTGTTTCTGAACTTTCTGAAATGCCCCATTTATACACTCTAAAAAATGCTGGATTAAAAACAACCCAAGTTGGGTTGAAAATGGACAGATCCAGTGAGTGGGTTGTTTTGACCCATAGTAGTTGCATGGGTTAAATATTTGCCTAACCTGTTGGGCAGTTTTATTTAACTCAACTACTGTTTAAAAATTACTGTATTGCTTGCTTAAAATGAGCCTAAAATATCCTGGAAGTTGAAATGTATTAATATGTTTAGTAAATGAACATTTATTAATATGTTTAATGAATAATAATTAAACAATAAGCATTTATTAAATTGCTTATTAACATCAGTCATATTGGGTTCATTTTAAGCCAGCCATATAGTAATTTTCAAACAAAAGTTAGGTTAAGGAAAACTACCCACTACATTGGGCAAACACACCTGCATACCACAGGTACTTCATCAACGGTCGAGAAACATCAAATTCAGAACATGAATTTAGACAGATGATGACATAAATAATGTTGTTTATTCATAAAAATTAATCTACTTCCTTTTACCATTAACCCACTTCCTGAAATAGATCCTCCCCATTCACACTCACAAGTGTTCCAAGGAGAGATATTCCTTCTGGCGGCCAATGCCCTACATCATGCCATTATGTAAACTCAAAAGATGAGGAGGAGATGAAACACTTAAATGAAGGAAAATAAATACATGGAGGAGCTTATACAAAACTGATAAATGACAGCAAAGCTGAGCACCTGATAAGGGCCCACACAGAAAGGATGTGATGTCACAGATGGGTTTAGGCTTCGTGATTGCCCGTGAATATTTGAAATCTGCCTTTGGCAAAACCAGACCTCAAAAGAAATTTCAATGATGGAATATTCATTTTAAATTTCCGTAAAAAACTTTAAAAGCCCATCACTTAAAGACACAATCAGATTTGGCATGGCAACTGAATATCACAATTCACCCTCCTCACAAAATGACTTTTGTGGGAATAATGTATTGAACAGTTCAAATAGAAATTTATAAAATTTGTGAATTTGCAATAAGTTAGCCTACCACTCATTTTCTGCTAAATAAATCAAATATTAATATTCATAAAGCCATCATTCGTCAACATAAAATAATGCTGAAAATGAGCCATGAGAATGAGAGGCTCAGTGAGGCTAAGTATCTCATTCATTCACTCAGACAGTTCTGCAGTGGACTGAAGTCACACGGCTCATTTCCGCAAACCCGTCTCTGCCTCCCCTTCATGGGCCGGTAATTGAAAGTGAGAAAAATTGTTTTTTAGAACATTTCTTTTACTGTTGACAGACGGATAATCTTTATATCTTCCTTATAAATCAGTTCCAGCTCATCAGAACATTATGAACAGGCACTTTTCTATTGCAGAGGTGTCAATATATTATATCAAACATGTTGATCTGGTGGAAGCACTGGAATGGAGATTTTTGGGTACGGATCAGACAGAATGAGGAACGTCTGGAATCACGTAAAGGATAATAATGCAGTCAGCTGCGGCTGCTTGCATAGGTGATTTATGTATCAGCAGTTGAAAAAACCTCAAATTTGAAAGGCAACCAGTAAAGTTTTTTGAGTATATTATTGAATATTGTATTATATCGACTTAACAATTAAATTTGATGTGTGCTTTCATCAATAATAATAGAATAAGTTCCATAAACTCAAAAGCAGTCATAATTTATTCCTGTGGATCCAAGTTCAGTAAGTTATCATTTTGAAGTTAAAATGACTATTTATATTGCACATTATAGAAATTTCTTATTTTGGAAGTCTTTTTCCACTAACATGTTTAAATTTGCTAAACTTGTGTATCAGTGGTTGCACAAACTCAGAAGTTCATATTATTTCTGTGCACCAAAACAAGAGTTTATGATTTATTCAATAAAATTAATGAAATAAAATTAAAACATCTAAATCTGAATAACAAATATTTATGTACTTAAAGGTCCACATGCTTTCACATGCACACATGATTCAAAAGCAATGGATTATTTTTCTTAAACATCTCAGATCTCCAAATAATTCCATGTACAAAACAAAACTGTCAAACACTGAAAAACGTTATTTACTATGTCAAGATGATAAACAAATGCCCTTATTACTGAATATTTATTTTTTAAATTTTCAAAATGCCCTCAATATTTATGTTGACAGGCAAAGATGGTTACACTATGGAAACTTTTACAAACAATGAAAAGTAGAGATGCTCACTCATTGTTGAACATTTACTAAGACAGTTCATTTCTGCTTCAAGAGAGTCAATGATCTGTTTCATACATTCACGTGACAGCTTCAGATGACATGCGTATTTAGAACAAGAAATGTAATGTGTTGAAAGCGTTGAAACCAAGCTGGTCACGTAGCACGGTTTGGTCTCCAGTTCCTGCAGTTCAACGAGCCTGTCACAGTCTCTTTCCAAGATACAGTCAGTTTTATTGACACAGCAATTTGTGAAAAGACTCGAAGATTATGAGTAGAGAATACGGCAGACAATTTAAATCAAAAGTTCACTCAAAGAATGAAACTTCTGTCATTATTTACTCATGTCAGGTGAATTTTTGAACAAACCACATGGACTACTTTACTATACTTTTAAGGCACTTTTGTGTCCTTTTAGGAGTTTGAAATCTCTAGTCTTCATTTATTGTCACTGCACGGATCAGCACATTATAAAAAAAAATCTTTCCACGGTAGAAAAAGGTCAAGTTTATAATGATTTGAAGGTGAGAAATTATGACAAAATGCTTCAATAACTGCAAGATAATCTTTATAATAAATAATAAAAAATGTAACAGTTCTGTTCCTTTGATATGTCCAACCTTGTTAATCATTTTCTGTCTCAGAGATTTATCTGAAGCATTTTTATTAGCAGACAGCGACTATTGAATACTGCTGGACAGCCTGATTAAAGCTCAATACTGTGCATAAGCAGCTCTCATCCATTCATTCAATACTTCAGAGTAACAAGGAACCAGGAGCTGCAATTGGTTGATATATATTCTCAAAATGAATGAACAATTACCTATCATTTTTTCCCCTTGTCTAACCCCTCTGGATCTCTATCTTTAACACAGATTCTGACACATTTAACAACAAGCAAGGTTTTTTTTTTTTTTTTGAGAACAGTGACTGTCAACATTAACCTGTAGGAGCTGTGATTCAGAACACGGATTTAATCGCTTGGTTTCATTTTAGAGAGTCGGATACATTAAATATACAATGGTTGTTATTAGTTATTATTAAAAAGTTATTATTATTTTATGTTTTAGCTGTAGAAAAATATATAATGCAAGCAAGGGGTCAAGGTATGGCTGGTTAGCAGCATGGCTCCGTTAACCCCTGCTGGTAGAAAACTGTAACTACACCATCTGTCTGCAAAATCTTTCTCCTTTGAGAAACATTCAAATATTTGTGAATTCATTTATTTAAAAAATAATTAATTAGTCACCAAGCATTTCTATCTCAGGTGACCAGCTCAAAAGAGTATCATGAGCAAAGAGAGCAGACTTATTTTGAGTATGACACTAAAACGCTGGAACATTTTAAGCCGATTCCTCTTGAAAGAACTGAGGAATTGCTAATAATGTACGTGGCACCTGTTGCTTTGTTTCTGTCTCCTCCTCTGTCTTCATTAATTGCTTATTGACACGTGTGCTTTAGCATGAAATCTCCTAATCGGTTTATTGGGCTCGTTAGAAACACAATTTACCCACAATCCAAAGTGAAGTGGCTGTATTGACCCCAGCATTGAATCTGAACATCCTTCATAAAATAATACACTGAGTGTGAATATGTTGCCTTTTATCAGCATAACTTCTGATGCATAATTAAAATACAGTTCTTATGATTGACAGATCAAAAGATTTATCTATTTGCCTGCGAGAAAAGTTACATTTTGATTTTTGCATTCTTCAAAAGTACATAAATAAACAAAAACAGCATCATTTTTATCCTTTAAATACTGACGTTATGATTAACAGCTTTGATCTTTTCCCCACGGAGAAAATATTTTGGTGTAAAATATTTTGATAGGATGATAGCATCTCAGAGCCGTGGAAGAATTCTGATGGGGTATCATGTAAATCTGTTAAACCCATCTCAGTGTATCTGGGATCACTGACTGTTGTGCATTATCAGTCTTCCTTCGTCTGCTCTAACAGCCGTTTAATTCTGCTCTGATTCAAGATGTTGGAACTTATTGGATTCTCACCTGCGTGATCTGTCGTGATCAATCGGCACTGCAGCCGTAGGGATAATGAATATAGTTAATGATGGAGACGCCGGGGGAGAATACTGCCTGCCTCTCAACTTATCTAATTAAAACATTGCATCACCAGACAATTAGACTGGCATTGCGCTTTCTTTTCTCCGGCCAAAATCAGAGCCATTAAGGGTCTAAGTCTAATTAGAAAAAGTATTTTCTGCACTGTGGGGTGTCCTGCAGAGGTGAAAACACATAAAACACTATCGATCTGTCCTGTTTGCCCTTAATTTTTTTTAGGTCACTGATACAGAGACAAAGAAGGAAAGCAACTGACAGAATGTACAATGTAAAAAGAGATGAATGCAGTTTGGAATAAGAGAAAGAGGCTCTTAAAAATGTTGAGAATTTTCAATAACAAATGCTCTTGTATTGGTTTTCTATATTCATTTGCAGAAACTGGTGTGACTGAAAAAAATAATACATCATGAAAGAAACAAAAGAGTAGAAGGGTTTCCAATGTTACATGCTGTTGACCTTTCTAAGTGGAAAACGATCAAAATAACCCAAATTTAAACCAGAAATGATGTCTAACTTGCCAGTCTGAATTCTCTTCTCCATTACTTCTTCTTCATTGAAGTAATGAAGGGTGATAAATAGTCTCCCCTAGCTATGGTGTAAATATTACATAGTCTTAGGTATATAAGATCTAAATATATGAATAAAAAATGTAATACATAAGGAAAGTATTCACATTACAAAATGTATCCATTTTTATCCCTATTAAGGTATGGCTACTTGTAGAGAATAAATATCTGAACAAAAAATAATAATAAATAAATAAAATGGCTTTTTAAAAAAAAATAAAAATAAACCTCATTAGAGCCATTCTTTCTAAAAAATAAAAAACAAAAAAAACCCCTGAATCATAAGAGAAATTAATTCGGGAATTGAATTGCACTGGTTGTAGGCTACTGCTTGACAGAACGAATGATTCTTACCATCTGGTTTTGTATAAGGATAAAAAATTCTTTAAAGGGAACCTATTATGCCCCTTTTAAGAGATGTAAAATAAGCCTCTGATGTCCCCAGAGTGCGTCTGTGAAGTTTTAGCTCAAAATACCCCACAGATCATTTTTATAATATATTAATATTGCCACTTTGGGGGGTTAAAACGCACAGTCTTAACATTCTTTATACTGTGAGTGCAAATATCACAACTGTTTGCTGGAACTTCATAACTATATTGCGTATCTGCAAAATGTAGTTACTCACCCAAAACATTTCATTCATGTTTCAAAACCTAGTTATCGTGTCAGTAATTTGGCCGAGGTCACCAAAATATAAAGTATTTTTGTCATCGTGTGAGCCAAAATATTTAGTTGTTTTTTTCACCATGACAATCAACCATGGAAATTAAGGTTTTATAACAAAAATCTGATATTTGTTGAGAAGAGTCAGTAGTACATAGAAAAAAAAGTATATGAATATTTGTAAACAGTATAATTATTTTTGTACGAATGTATTACATGTAAAGTTCAATCTTGCTTGTCCAATTACTGTACGTTACGACAAATACACAAAAATACTAAATATCTACAAAATAACATCTGTGAAAAAAATTATTCTTGGTGGACATCCTGTCGCTCTTGTTGGTCAGGCCAAAGATTTTCATCAACATCACATCGGATGTTTTCCATTGCCATGCACCGGGGAAAAAATCTCCCTGCAATGATCAGCTGTGATGTCCTCACATGCAGCTTTCATGGCATCCAACAAAGACATCTGATCTTGTGGTCTATGATCAAATACTTTGCACCTCCATGCTGAAAAAATGTCACAGTAGTGATTGTGCTTTGGGCAATCTACATATATATGCTCCAAAACTTGATTGGTTAAATGGTTGAATGGTTGATTCAAATTGTATTGCAATTAGAGGTCATTTGCCAATTACAAACAATGTCAATGTCAGATATTTATGGAATATACATGGATGTATACCAAGTTTTCATAATTGAATGGATCATTTTGAATGAAGTTGTGAAGAGTTTGACAGTTTCGACTCATCAAGTGAGAGGTTGCTTGCTTTTGACCTCCTAATTATGCTTTTATGAAGACTAACATCCTGAAAAATTGTTACTAAAACCGTCATAAATGCGCTCATCAATGGAGCCAATGGAGGGAATTTGGCCAGGACACCGGACACTCCTACTCTTTACGAGAAGTGCCATGGAATTTTTAATGACAACAGAGAGTCACAATCTTGGTTTAACATCTCATCTGCTAACACTTTATTTAATGCTCCCCAACAGACATTCAACTGACTATGAGTAACTTTGCAACTACATGTCAGCTTATTCTACTAACCCTAACCTAAAGGTCTACTTATACTCTAATGAGACTTAGTTGACATTTAGTTGCAAAGTTACTTATAGTTAATAGAATGTCTAAAGTGGATCATCAAAATAAATTGTAACCCAATAGGACAGCTAGTCTTAAATATTCATGAAAAATAATTAAACCATCCTTTGTATTTTTAATGTGGTGTTATTATATGGGGGCAGTGCGTGTGCATGTGGCTGAGACTAGATTCATATCGGCTTCTGTAGAAAATCTTTCATAAATGAATCTGGAAACAGTTGGAGCAAAAATCGCCTTTTGCCTTGCTGCTTTCCTAACATCTGCCAAAGATTCTAGTAAATCTCAGCAGCATCATAATTCCCACAACACTGCTAGAAAGAAAGTCTATGAGAATGTCCGAGGTCAGCTGTAAGCCTCTCCCTACCAATCACCTACATGTTTACTGAGAGAAAATGACGCACGCAAAGGCCCGCACTCTTTCCCTCAGATTCACCAGCAACATGCAGGTGCATTATCACCATGGTAACTGCTGATGCGATCGAGAAGGGCTCACTCCAACTTTTGTGTTACAACATGTCTATTTGAACCAGACAGAATGTGTCACAGGCGTAACATCCGAATAACAATGACTTTCAGGTGGACGAAGATCAAAAGAACAGTCAGCTGGATCACCAACTGGCAGCTCCAAAATATTAGTGCTGACAGTGACAGGTTTTCATAAAGTTATCTAAGTGAAGCTTTGCTTGGAACCGGATGTAATAATGCTAATGCTATTATGTATCCGTCCTGGAGGAACATTTACTTCCCATTTATATCCATGACAACAAGCATCATTGTGATCCTTAATTGCTAAAACCAATAGTGTTTGCTCGCTTCAGCAATCTGTAGGATGTCTTAATCTGCTCCAGTTCACAGGATTAGAATTTAACAGCTCCTAGCCCACGTCGAAATGTCATTAGAACAAGAACCTCCCTTAAAAACAAGGAAGATGAAGAAAAAACAGCTCCCTGTGTTCAAATCCAGCATTTTAAATATATAATGACCCTCTCAGACAGGGCAGACTCCATCTGTTTCAGCAAGAGGAACATGTCATTACAGAGCAGTGGAGAGAACTGCTTCATTTTTGCCTCCTCCTGCACTTGCTTGCATGGAGATGTTTTACTATATTTATGTAATTCTCCGAAGTGGCGGCACGCATCGCTGGCATGTGATATGATTTCAAGCTCACAATGATAAAACATTCATGCCCTGCATCCTCTTAGCTGGGGTTGCAGGCAGACTGCTCACAAATTCATTACAAAAATATTGTGCTTTGAAAAGAAACTTTGCGGTCTTTTGGGTCGTCCTGCTGTTCAGTGTTGAATGGTGTCAAGTTTTTTTTCAGATCTGACAAAACCCCTTATAGATTTAGATTTCAAATGGTAGGGTCCATTTAGACTAAATGCAAATAGCGTCCCTTGTTGGCAAACGCTATTTACAGTAGCTCCACCCAGTTTTAAAATTGACACACAGAATTTGTGTTTGGGAATTGTTTGGAAAGTTTGGGAATTTAACGTCTTCAGTGGTGTAGCAGCAGGAAGTAAGGCTCGCAGACCTGCCTTTTCGTGTGGTCAACGCGGGTTTGAATTCGCCTTTTTCCGAGCTCGCGTTTATTTTCAATAAAAATTAAAATAATGTTCTAAAAGTGGAAATATAGTGTGAATGTGTGTTTAATAATATTAAAAATGTTTATTGGGTATAGCTCGGGGAAGGTCTAGATGAGGGTTTTATTCTCCTAATAAGGCATTATCTATTTAATAATCCATTTAAAAATTGTGCAAATAATATACAAAAATACTGAGGTGCAAATAGTGATCTGCCATTATAAAGTATAGATGGCATCTAATTACTATTTACTCTCAATGCAAAGAACTGATGCCTTTACATGACGTAAATAGAATATGTAAATAGAATATATTGCTATTTTCACTTAGTGTAAATAGCATCTAATGCAGGAGTCTTCAACGTTTTTCAGGGCAAGGACCCCTTAGATGAGCGAGACACGGAGCTGGGACCCCCCCCCCCCCCACACACACACACAAAATGTGTATCAAACAGCCTCTGATGTTAATAGAAATCAATCATATTACGATAGTAGGCTAATATTATGTTGAGACAATATAGATTAGAACTATGTTGTTGTACATTGTCTGTAGGCTATATTTTCATTGTTAAAGAGATTTATGCATCATAACAAATATGTTGCAATTAAAATCACAATTTATTAAGTTCACAGTTGTCTTAATCACAATTATTTTAATAGATTTGGAGTTTCATATATTTAAATTTTATTGTCAGGTGGACAATTATACATTTCTCTGAACTTCAACTTAAAGCCCGAAAAACACCAAGCCGATGCTCGGCCGTCGGGCAGTTTTTGTTCGTCGGCCGACTAAGTTTTCTCAGTGTGTTCAGCACCGTCGGCTGGTCCTCGTCGGCTATTTTTCGGCCGATTCGACATGTTGAATCGGCGTCGGGCCGTCGGTGAGTGAGAGAGAACTCTGATTGGCTGTTCAGTAGAGCAAACGAGTCAGTTCTCAAGCAAAAGTTATGAAAGCAAGCAAATAAGTCATGACGGCATCGACAGAAGCTTGTTCTAATTTTACGTCCTCTTACCTGAGCATTCGAATCCACGAATATTTTCATAATAACACGAGAGGAGTGGAATAAAGCACGTGATCAGCATGACTGATGTTCAAAACGGTAAGCAAGCGCTGCTTTGTTTATGGTTTGTATACTTGCCGTCTTGGTTTCGCTTTCCCTTTTTGAATGACGAATATAGACAAATATATCTGCTTAAATAGACAGTTATCTCATTTATATGCAGGCGCAGAGCGCGCGCTAGTTGACAGTCGGCTTAAATTATTTCGGTGTGTTCAAACACAAATTTTTCCGCCGACATGAGCGACAACACCGTCTGCTTCCGTTGCAGCTAGTTCTTGGACTTCGGGTTGGTGTGTCCAGATTTTGTGACCATCGTATTCTGTGACCGTAGAGGGCGTGGTTATCATTGTGCTGCGTCATATACGCAAATCGCGTAAATTCTGACGATAAAAGACATTCGCACGAGAACGTTTTTTCTGTATTTATATATAATATAAAAAATAATAATAATATATAGAGTATATACACAATATATTATTCGATAAATATTATTCTGAATCGCAAAACAAACTGAAAAAACGTGAAAACGATAACGTGAACGCGCGCCAGCGGTTCAGAGGTGTTCGCGCGAATGTTTAATGAACAACAATATGATGGAAACACACATTTCTCTACAACAACTACTACTACTCTGCAAACAGTCACATTGCGTTTAATCTGCAAACGTTTAACAAGCAAATGAGCATTTACGAAGTGAATAACCTGCATTTCTAAACAAGTTTCGAAGAGATTTCACCTTCTTTGGCTTATCGTCAGAAATTACGCGATTTGCGTATATCACGCAGCACAATGATAACCACGCCCTCTGCGGTCACAGAATACGATGGTCGCAGAATCTGGTGTAACACAGGGCTTTAAGTTTAAACAGAACTTCACATTTTAGTTTTACTGTCAGGTGGACGATTATACATTTACCTGAACTTTAAGCTGTGTTATAAACGATCCTTTCTAGCGAGCTAAATTGTATAAATTATTAGCCGGTAGCATTTTCAAATTATTGCGCTCATAGATTGCGTTGACAGTATCATGAGATCACGTGACTGCAAGTGGACGGAAGCGTTTTATTAAAGCTGTTAATGTAACACTATTTGTAAAATCAAATATATTTTATTTAAATTGGACTTTTTGATGTTTTTATCAAAATTTTTGATGTATTTTTTTTTTATTATTTGTGATCAAACATTAATTGACGGACCCCCTGCAATACTGCCGCGGACCCCCGGTTGAAGACCCATGATCTAATGCCTTTCTCTGCTGCCTTTTTCAAAATTACACAGTCAATTAACTTTTCAAAGTTGATAAACCTTAAATTCATGTTTATTTAATGTTACACATCTTTTTTAAAATTGTGAATGTCTTCAATGACTTATTTTTCATGAATGTCATAATTTATATTTCTTGCTAGACAGTGGAACAATTTTAGCAACGTCAGGATGCCAGAACAGATCAAACACAGGTATGTGCGTTATGTTTTGATGTTCAGGAGATTGAGTTTATTATTCACACACTCTGTCATTATAAAGTATACAGATTTTTATGATTGATAAGTATTACTGTGTATCTCTGCATATATTTCTGTCTGCATATATTCAAAAAAACACAGGCAGACTCTGATAGAAACAACAGCCAGTAAAGAACACTTCAGGATCTAAAGAGAGTGTTTGATGGTGTGTGAAGGTCATAGGTGACTAATGCGCCATCTAAGCTGGAGATCAGTCTGAAATCACCAGCTGGCAATGTCACACTTTTTCAAACTGCAGCGTTTAATCTTGTGACTGAAATAAATCACAACTGTCAGTTTTTTGCTTTGCCACTGAGGAACCTTGTGGAGTTTCAGTTTTATATGATGCATTTATTTGAATAGAAACAAAACAGAAAGTTTTTGTGATAGTCAAAACTAATGCAGCTTCTCGGCTTAAATGTTGTTAGATTGTGTAACAGAACAGTGTTAACACAGCATAACAAATAATCTCAAAAAGATAAAGTTCCTGCCTGTTGTTAATACCAGTGGTGACTGTAATGATGTTCAAGTTCAAGGAAGGAGGAGACGGGAACTGACGACTGTTCAACATAAACTTAATCCAAAAACAAACAAATAAAAAAACAAAAGTAAAGCGGTAGCCCCTCACGGATGACTGCCGCAAGCTCAAACGTACTGCGTAACCACTGAGGTTTGTTCTTGCGTGTCAAGCAGGTTAGGTTGAGCTTCTGTTTATGTTTGCTGATCAAGCATTCATATGTGAGTAAAAGCCTAAATTGAATATGTTCATCATAAAAAGCAATCAAGTCTCTTCAGAAAATTTGAACTAACCCGTTCAATTCACATGGATTAGTTTTCCAATCTCTTTATGAACTTTTTGAAAATCAAAAAGCAATGGAAGGACAGAAAGCTGTCAGATTTCATCAAAAAGATCTTCATTTGTGTTCCAAAGATGAACGAAAGTCTTACGGGTTTGGAACATTAGGGTGAGTAATTTATGACAGAATTTTCATTTTTGGCCGAACTAACCCTTTAAATCAGCATTTCTGACTTGAAATACCAGTTAGTATTTCTAACTGTCCATTGTAACGAAGCAGTGTTTAGGGTAAAATATCGTTTTGAGAATGGTTGGATACTGTGTAGTGAAATTATATATACATTTATATCAAAACCGACTTTTGATCAGACATCCAAATTAATGATTTTTCCTCTGTCGTTTGTCATAAACAGTGAAAAGGCCTGATAAGAAATGAGTAGAGGATGATAATGACACTTTGCAAGAGTGAAGAAGGAGTGGATAAGGACAGTGAGATGGAGAATGAGACTTTTTTTAATTCTTTCATTTTTAATTGCTCAGTGTTTCTTGAATCTCACTCAACTAGGGCTGTACTTCTTAAATTACTATTCAGTTTTGTAAATGCGTTCATGCATGTGTGACACTCCTGCTGTGTGCAAGCCTGTCATGCGCTAGCATTGTTTGCTTATTTTAATGTTTTCTTCTGGCTCGGGTCTAAGGAAGAAAAATGATGCAAATTAAATATGGAAATCATAACATCCCACTTTTGCCAGACACCTATGAGGTCATGTGATATCAGAGCCCCTCCTCACCCTTGCGTGCTTTCTGAATTTTTTGTCAGCCAGATCTCATGAGAAAAATGTGAGCATGCATACATTTATGCAAAATCATGCCATTTCAAATTTTCATCATTTATGTTCTCCGATACAGATGAGGCTTGATTTTCAATCAAACCCAACCAATTGGAATACATTTTTACCTATTCATGTTCTGCAAGAACATCATCAAAATTTCCCCATGAGGCTAGGTAGATTTTTTTTTTAAATTATAAGTAATATTTCATAACATTTTTTTGTGACTCAAAAAACCATTCATCACTGCTTGTGCATTTGAGGAGGTCCTGGAGTGTTGGAGTGGCTGTTCCAGTACATGCTGAGATTTTACAGTCTCCCTAAGTGCTGACTGGAAATAGTGGGCTGTCAGAAAGGAAATGTCAATAATTCACTTGCAAACAAATGTCTCACTGAATCAGCAAAGAAAACAAGACTAAATCAAGACTTTCATTTGTTTCAACTGAGATGCATTTGGTTTGAGCTTGCAGCTACATTATTTGTTTGTAGAAAATAATTTGGAAAAATTGTCTGCATACACAGTACAATGTCTTGGTAAGAAACCATCTCACAGTCCAATAACCACATAACTGAAGCCAAGATTTCTCTCATATTCCTCAGCGTAAAAAGCCCCGGGTTATAATGCCTCATTAAACTAAATGTTAGATGATACTTACCTTTTGGTTAAATCACTGGCCCTGATTTCTGTCACCTGAGTCTGAGCTCTTCTGTCGGATTCAGAAAGGACCTGTTTTAATATTCAGTCTACAGCGTGACGATGACCATGACCTCTGTGCCACAAATACGGCTCAGGTTATTTTAATTTCTTTGTCGCTCACACTAATTAGATTTCTTGCTCGTCTTTTACGGTGGCGGCTTTTGAATGGTGCTTTGAACTTGGCTCCTCTCTGAGGTGGTACAGGGAGGCGAAACGATAAGAGAGGAAAATCGTAGGATGGTTAAAGAGAACTTCCTCGTGGAGGCGAGACTTGAGAGATTAGGATCTAAGATGAGCCCTGGCTGTCTCTCCTTCCCTCGAAAAAAAAAAAGTACGATCTCATGTGTTTTAAAGACAAAAACACAGACCTGGCATGGAGTAGATTCTACATATGTGCTCAGTTTCTTCATCAGATAATTATCTAAACTGCTTAGATGAAGTCGAGGAACAGACCAGCTCCAGCCGCATATATTTCCTCCTTATGTGTTGCATTAAAATAAACGTGTTTCCCATATTTGTCATCATACAGTGTTCTCTGGATTTATGAGTCTTGGATTTGAAAGGAAAAAGCTTGAAACTCGAAATATTATTCAAATGCTTTCCCACCCCCGTCTACTTGTCTCTCTGTCTTTCTTTATCCATTTTGTCTCTCTCTCCCTTGCTATCTCTTGCTATCTCTCTCTCTCTCTCTCTCTCTCTCTCTCTCTCAGTCTGTCTCTTTCTCTCTGGCTCTTGTGAACTTCACAGACCATAAAATCAGCTATTTCATTGCTAGGCAACTAGCATTTGCAAGAAGCAGGATGGAGTGGAAGCTTCTCAATGCTGTTTCATATGTAGAATGTGATCATGATTGTTAACGAGAGACACAGAACATATTCAATTGGAATAAACCGTTCATCTAGGATGCCAAAGTCACGACTTTAGACAATGGGAGATTTATATTACATTAGTGGTATTCCTGGAGTCTTTATATTTCTTATGTTCAAGAAAAATGTTTAATATCTGGAATCTAAAGTCACACTTTTGAGTATAATGCTGAGCGGATCTTTGTCACGGCTGACAAGAATGTGCTTTTACCAGGGCGGCTTTTAAAAAATAGGGTGCAATATACAAAATTTGTTACATATAATAAATTTCATCTTGAACTTTGCAGACAAAATCTGTTATCAACCTGAGGCTTCTTGCACATACGGATGAACATATTACTCATCATTATCTGGGTTACTAAAGTTTTCATCACCTCCTCCAGTGTTTTGAACTCTAGAAAAGTTCCCAGGTACATAAGTTGAACTCAAAATTCACTGATTTTGTTACTTGTACACCCAGAGCCTCAATTTTGGATGTGTTTTGGAAAGTACTGAAGGACAAACAAAATAATCAAGGAATTTAAGTGATGAGAAAAACATAAACCCTTTGTGTGAAATAATGCATTAAACTCACCCCAGGTTTCATCAACTTTGCTCATGAATATAAATTACGTGATGCGAGACTCACCTAGTCCTAAGTGATTTGCTGAAAGACACATTGAACTTCGACATTTCGCTCAGAGTTATAACACTTGCTACGCCTCTGCATTTGATAAACAGTATGATGCACTGAAAATGGCATTTTTGCAAGTAGCTTGGAAGTACATTTATTAGTAGCACAAATAAATAATTCAAATTGCTCAAATCTAAGGCCTACTTTTGCCAGCTGGCTAATTAGACACAGGTTGTTTATTGGTGTTTCTTCTTCTGTGGGCACTTTTGCCCCTGTGGACTTTTAGGAAAATAAACTCTCTTAAAACAAAAATTTGTTTAATTTATCCACTAACAGTATTCATCAGTATATGCATAAACATCACAGAGGAATTCTGTTATTTTTCCCGAAACACCATGAACATTTTCACCACAGAGTCATTCCCACATCTCAAATTATTTGTATTTAACAGTATTCTTTTATGGGAATGACATTTGAAAAAAATTTTTGGATTAAAATAATTCCTTTGTCTCTCCACTGTCATTACTAGCATTTTTATGTAGGCCTTCCCTCAAATCACACAATTAATTAATATATATACTATAATATAATATGAAATCTTGTGCCTTGATTTTCCTCCCACATCACGTCTAATTTTTCATCTCAAGCACACTCTTTAATTACTCTCATTGGTCATATGAGAATACTTGACAAACGTCAAAATTCTTGGTTGTGATGGAAATTATTTTCATTAGTTTTTGAACTTACTAATCGATATTTGTGATGGATTTTCATATTTTAAAAATGAATTCCCGTGAATGGATCAAAGCCTAGTACAAATGTAACATGAATCAGTTCGTGATTCGGTCTGAATCATTTGGACAGTTCATGCACTTACGCACTGAATTGTTTTGAGGCGACGCGTTATTCCACATTAAAAACACAGCTCAGTGGAATGAAAAAGAAGGCAGGATCCCAAGACGAGACTTCCTTTTAACATGACATGGCGTCTAAACTCTGAGCCCAAGCTCAGGACGCGACAAAGGCCACTTTTTGGAAATGTAACAGTACCTTGTTTCAGGTCATTTGACCGAATTTTTGAGTGCTGCGTCAATTACTTTGAAAAATTTACATTAATTGATCTTGAGAATTCTGGTGATATTATTTAGCCATCTAATATAGATTAGATTTCATATCATTTGTAAAAATCACTTGTGATTGGCTTGAAAAATGCTTGTCTTGTATGCCATTCTTTCCCAGCAAAAATGATCTGATTACCTTTTTAGTGATAGGGCAAAGAAACATTGGAACTACAAAAAAATTTCATTATTATTGAACCTGATAAGACTGGTGTGTAATCATTCAGTTTCCATGGTACAGTAAATATATCAGAGTACCCACAGTATTACCGTCTGATACCATCTCTACCGCTGTAGTGTATATGGCACTGTGTCATTGTAGGCAGCTTTTTTGAAAGGTAATTTTGAGAAAGTTCAGCCAGTGCTTTGTCATGTGAAGTCTTTGTAGCCCATAGTTGCATTAATGCTACACAATAGTAGACTTACTGAAGAAAATGCTGCTCCTGAAGTCTCTAGAAATTGAACTCTTTGGTGCTGTTATGTTGAAAAAATTTCCCTTCTGGGAGCCCTCGCACCCTAGATTGAATATACACCTTTTATTTATTTTACTTTATAAAAGGCTAGGAATGCCCTTCATATGTGTAATGTACATTTTTGGAAATATTTGGTGTGGCTTGTTAACAAACTTATATTTGTTTCTGTTTTCCAGTTATGCCTAGTTTCCAAAACAATTCTAATGTGACGCTCATTATGACAAAAGAGATAGCATTGCCGTAGTTAAAGACCCATAATGCGAAGAATGAAACTGGACATTTTCTATATGCTGCTAATTTCTCATTTTTAAAAAAAATTATTTCCTTTCACCATTCATTAAACTGTGTATGTGTGCGTGTGACGCGCTGGACTGATTGAGAGAGAGTGTGTGAGAGAGAGGTGGGATGAAAGATCATTAGAGGAGAGAAAATTATGAGTTAGCTAATCATTCACCCTTATCTGCACTGCTTGTTAACTCGACTTAATCTGCTGCCAGAGAGAGACGGAGATGAGGGAGGTTAGAGAGAACATATAGCACATAATTTATTAGTGGGACCACCAATGACTTGCACTACCAGAACCAGTAAAAAGCTAGACCTACCTGATTAAATTTATGCTACTCATGATCATAAAAACACTTTGATCCTAAAGGCTTATGATTAAGTGCTTGAATTCATTTTTTTAGACAAATATAAATTGTGCCTACATAAGAATTTTCTTTACAAATATTTTTGATGCATGAAAGGGACCATACAGTTAAGGAAAGCAGCAAATAGCATGCAGTAAACTGCTTCAATACCTTTTAAAAAGGAAAAGTATAATTATTATTACTGCCATTATTATATTTATTTTATGATTTATTTATAAGTCATTGAGTAATTATCATATTTTCAGTTTTGTTTGTTGATGTTGTTGATCAAACTTTTGACTGGTAATGTACATTCAGATCTATCCAAACAAGACTTCATTGAGTTTTTCTATAAAAGTGCATTTAGAAGTCATTTCCATAAGAATCAAAGCATTTTTGGACTTTTGAGGGAGGGGAAAAGATTTCCCCATTAAGACTCGGCATCAAGTTCAAATTAATCACACAAATTCTTAAAACTCACCAAACATAACAATAGAAAAAAAAAATTCAACAGAAATTTAACCGTAATCATGCCAATGTACCTTCTCACCTTTATTTTCTTTGTCACATGTTTCAGATCCCCTGAAGGATTTCGGGCAGTTTCAGGTCAGCAGACTCTTCCAGTCTGTCCATTTTTAAAGTGCAGTCACTGCTGCGCTTCTCCCAGTGGACTTGCAGCAGAGGATCGGTTCATGCGGTGGAAAGCAGGTATCTTCTTTTCTCTTAATTTCGTCAAGCCTTGTGTGGCGAGGGTCAGTAAGCTTAGAGACGCCCCTCTCCACAGTTCACAGCCTGAAAAAAACTGATGCAAGCTTCTAAAAAAACACAATAAAGAAAGGGCGAGGCGAGAATAAGAGACATGAAAAACACTGTTGTTCCTGATCGCACCTCTCATTCGACATGGGGGGCGAGTCAAGAGCTCTCAGGCGTAACGAGACAGACAGCGTGAGATGGATGTATCACTGTATTGTTGTGGACCTTGACCTTCATGCCAACAGAACACAGGCCTCCCTCACAGAGAAATTGGAAACTGTGGCCTTATATCAAAACAACTCCAATGTCAAACAATCGACACATTAAATTTAGTGACATACATCCTTGGCCACCACTTCGTTTTAAAAAGTGGTGAGGATTGTTGGGTCACTCAGCTGGTGTGCATTGGCTTTTTTGAGATCACAACAGTGGGACAGTTGTAATTTGTGGAAAAAATAGTTATTTTTTTAGTGTCTTAATGACGAATCTCACAATGGCAATAAGAAAATTGTGTATAAATTGTGGGCCTCATCAGTAATTGTTTACTGTCCCTATTATACTTTTTCGAATTTTATCTTTCATGCATTATGTAATGAAACTGTCTGGGAATGTAAACTGTCTGCAATATTGCAGACAAAGCTGAAACTGCACGATAAATAAAATTATTGGCTCTCAAAACAACAAATCGACTCTGAACAACCTAAAAGAGTCGATTTGTTAATTAATGCCGCCTATGTTCTACGCTGTCCTCCCCCAAACAACTTGACCCGCCCTCAAACACTATAGCTAGCTTTTCATGTTGTGTACATGTCAAGAAAACGCTGTTTTCTGCTGGCGTAAAGCAAATTCTGTTTGATGAGTATGGTTAAAATTACCACAGCGATACAACAGCAACCTTTTGATGACTGCTTCTTAAATCTCCATGAGGTCTAAATAGGATTTACAAAATGCTTATCCAATAAAGATGGGACAGTACTGACTTTTTATTGGACCAACTTGCTCCTTAGAATCACAACCTGTTAGTATGATTAATTATTGATGTATATATTTTCTACCGGGTGTTCAAAATACGTAGTTTTGTGTTTTATAATGTGTAGGTCTAACCGACTCACGTTATTACTGTTACTTCTGCTAATCAGCTGTTGCCCACTATTACCTAAAATTGTATCAATGATTTCAGATTTTGTTGTTCTTACTACTCTGAGTAATGTTAAAGAATGAAGAAAGATTTGTTTTACAAACTCTAAAGTTACATCAGTCATTCATGTTAGTGCTTAGGTATGCACTGTTATTGGTACTGTGAATGATGCTGTTCCCACATGTGCACCACAATAAATTAGAAATATACATTTGTTAATACAGGTATGACCTAAAATCAAAATATCGATTAATTGAATGTTTTACCTCGACTATGATTAATGGTTGATTATTTTGTTTGTTTGTTTTTGCCCTCATAGTTCACTGAAAAGGGTTGTACTATAAATATGCTTGACTATTAAACGTGGAATATTTTTTCCTAATGAAATAACTTTCAGCAGTTATTTCGTCTGTGATTCCTAACATTTCTCATTGTAAATAAGATACAGATAAAATGGCACAGTACCAGTGCATTTATTTGAATACAATAATGGGAACGATTCCTCTGTGTTGCTTCCACGTCTCTGTATTGCTTCCTTGCCGCTGACTGTTTCTGCGCTCTTCTCTGCGCGCCTATCTTCACGTAATGTGCAGCTACTGTCTGTATGAGTGTTCGTGCACCACAATGCATCAGCACAGTAGCTCAATATAATAATACACATCCGGTGGTCTAAAATCACTTAAATGTCCGAACTTGCAGGCCTTAAAACACATACATAATTGAAAAAGTTTAGTAAAGATGCCAGAGAAAGTGATCTCGCCGCTCGTGTGCTGTGTGTTGACTCTGTGTTAGGAAGCCTCCAGAGCTGGAGTTCACCTTTGATAATGGGTGTTTCGTTTCCGCACACATTGTAAGCGGTAGACCAATCAACAGACTGGGCTGTCTGGCCAATCTAACCAGAGCAGGCTCACCGAAAAGAGGGATTTAGAGAGGCTGAATCTTGAGAATCATTAAAAAATGTGGTGGTGCAATGTATATTATGAGAAAATGAAACCTTTAATGCATTTAACCCTTTTTTAAGAGACCTCCAAAACAAAAGCAGGAACCTTTAAAGTAGCATAAAAGGAACACTTTAAGTCTTAACTGATCAACAAATAGTCATGGCGCACCATAGGAGGTTGGTCTTATTTCAGCACATGTCTGACAGAGGAAATGGGTCACATTTCTGTAATTGCTTTGTCATTTTACTGGTCACATTTCCCACTTTTCACCTGTCTCAGGAGCTGCGCAATCTTAGTCAGATTGACACACCACCTGATTATCACAGTCATACATCCATCACAATGTATCCGGAGGTTGACTTAAGAGCAACCTGTCATAGAATATGCATGAAAAGTTATCATTTATGCTTTTAAATAAATCTTCACCATCCTCAATAGTGCTCCAGATTGCACATATTCTTGTTTTGTGATTAAAATTGTTTATAGTGCTATAACCTCCAGTGTTTGACTCATGAATGGTACTTAATATGTGTAAGCTTTTATATACGAGATGGTTTTCTGCTAAGTTTCTCTCAGAGGGCTGCAATTTTTCCCCCGTTGGCTTGTACACCATGTCCTCTGTTAGCAGTCATGTTGATTTACCAAGCACTATAGTGCATGCACTCAGAAAATGCTGCATAGGTTTCATATGCAGCAGTCATAAATTATGGGGCGGATTCGTAAACGGGATGAATGGCTTTATGCTTGAGTGCTGTCTTTTTCCACAGTGCACCTGGATGGCCGAGCTCCAATTCAGGGCCACCAGCTTTGTGCAATCTGCCCCATTGCGACTTTTTTAACGATTCAGAGACAATATTATTAACATCGATATAACAATTAAATTAGTTTTCTTTTTTTGGCTTAACTAGATATTTTCTTTTCAGAGTTTCAGATGTTCCTCTGTGTGTTTGGCTGAACACTCGCTGGCAATCTGGAGATTATGTAGTAGTTTTTTAGATGCTTTTGTTGTGGTTTCTGTGATGTAACTAAACTGTTGAGGGACCAGAGCCAGGTGAGAGTATTTGTATGTAAATGGGAATCATGACACCCTCTCAAAGACGACTTAATATGTAAAGCCAATGTGAAAAAGACGTGGCTTGTCAACGAGAGGTAGAGCGAGTGAGAGAGGAAACTGCGAGCTTTTTACTGTGGTGACGTTGGAAGGCATCCCATGTTCTGTTTTGCCTTTCGCCAGCGGGTGAGAAAGGGAGATTGAATTGGTCCGTTATCTGCTGGCAGCCCTGTTATTTATTCCATGGTAATTCTGGCCCTCCCACTCCATTCCCTCTCTCTCTCTTTCTCTCTCTATATTTACAAGCCCATCCCGGCCCACCTCTCTCATACATCTCTCTTCCTGTCCCTTTACTTAGTGCGGTATAAAGATGATAAGGTCACTCGTTTAAGAGTGAACTTTCCAAGGGTTCTTGAGGCACAGAAAGAACAAAAAATGCCTCCAAATAAATTTTATCCCAAAATTCTCCTTATTTTTTTATTGTTATTATTCTCACTTTTTTAAAAAAAAATGTGAAATGTATTAATTTTTATAGGTGTTCTGTTTTGATTGAAAAAAAAATCACTTTACTTTTTCATCAACTTACAGGTTGTAAAGTTTATTGTATTTGTGGGCGCTCATATTTTTCTGTCATTTGGCCAAAATTTTGTTATAAAAGATGCACAAGCTATTTAATATTCGCTATGACTTGACGACAAATGCTAGACTAGAGAATTAGTCACTAGCACTTTCAAATATTTTTCTTTGATTAAATATTTAAAGAACCCACTGAAAGATGTGAAATGTAACCAATCATAACGATTTATTAAAAAAAATGTTTCAATGATTGCCCCTGACAGTGACAATTTGGTTTAAAGTTGGACTTGGAGTTTGGTTTGTTTGTTACTATACAGTTTTGTGTTAAACTGTGGCGTTTAGTGATAGAAATGAATCTTCCTTCTAAGTTGAACCTCTTTTCATGCTATTATATTTTTAAAATTGAAGGAAGCTCAAGAGGAAACGCTTGCATCAAAGTGTTCATGTTATCATCTGCATCCTGTTGTATATAAGGCTTTATAAAAAATGTAACATGAAAAAAATCTATTTGGAAACTACTGCATTTACTTAAAAAGAGTTCATTTTAGCCTTATATGAACATTTGTGTCACAATTATCTTAGTCAAAATAGTCATCCCTAGGAGATTCTAGAGACTGGATGAAAGCAATGACCACCCAGATGGCAAGGAATTGTGTCTGTTTATAACCGTATTCCCTTGAGCAGAGAATGTAAGACATCCTCTGTTCTTTTTTCCCCCCTGAGAGCTCTGGCCACTTTTCTTTTTCACATAAAAAGCCAGTTGTTCTCTCAACCTTTCACGTCCATGAACTCTGTAAACATCCTCTTCAAGTGTCTTTGACTTTGTGGCTTTTGCTCTTCAAAAATAATGAAGATACTTAGAAATGTTTCTTCTCAAACAAACAAAATGCGACAACACAGTGGAAAAGGAAAGAAAAGTAGAATAATTTCTAATGCAGACCCATAAACCAGCAAATGAGAAAAATGGGGTCATTGTTATGTGGCAAGTTTAATTTGTAACTCATCAGCTCAAACCCCATAAGGACTCTGAGTCTGAATATGCTTTCCTCATAATCAGGTAAGCTATTATGAATCAAATATTTTTTACAAAGGCAATCAGATTAGATTTTAATACCATTAACCTTTGTGTGAATTATTTTAATGTATTTTCAAAATCTTAAGTAACTCTAATATAAGCTGAAGAGCCGAGCATGATACATTTACATGATGTTTCACATCAGATCAACCCTGAGCTGACACTCATCTTCTTGTGTACTTATACCATGGGTTTTAACCAAAGCTCTTATGTGACTGCATTGCTGAATCAGATTTCATATTTTCAGTGCAGTATATAGTATATCGCCTAATTATTACTTGATATGCTAACAGGTGTAGGCAAATAAACAATATATATTTAATTGAATCACCATGTTGATATTTCTAAATAATTAATGCTATAGTTTTAGACTGTAAAACATTAATGGTTAAGATACTATGATTCATAAGTAATCACATGGTATAGTATATTTAACTTCTCAATAAGCTTCAGTGTTTTAGTATTTTACAGGAACACCATGTTGTTCTTTTACTAAATCTTATGATGCGCAATTAACTTATTTTATTGCAAATATTTGGATATTTATTTTAGTGTATTTACCATTCAAAAGTTTGGGGTCCATAAAAATTAAATTAAATGTTTTTGAAAGTTGTCTCCAATGCTCACCAAGGCTGCATTTATTTCAAAATACTATGAGATATGATCATTTAAAGTAATTGTTTTCTGTTTTAATATATTTTGAAATTGAATTTATTCCAGTGATGGCAAAGCTGATTTTTCAACATCATTCCTCCAATCTTCAGTGTCACAGTGTCACTCTACACTGTAAACCCAAATTAGTTGGACTATCTCAAAAAATGTGAGGTAATCAGTTACATCAATTTTTGTGGGTTATGATGTTCCCAATTTTAAGGAAGCGGAACTATTAAGTTTTGAGTTTGTAGTGTAAAATATTTAGTTAATTTATTTTAATTAACTTTTTTATTTTGAGTTCTTTATTTACTTCACTGTAAACCACAATAAGTTGTAAGAACTCAAAACTCAGATTAAATAAGATTTTTATTTTGTACATTTTAATTGTACGTAACTTAAAATTTGAGTAAGCTAATTTATACATTTAACTTAAAAGTATCAGGTTATCGCAACATAAATATTTTGCTAGCTATAACAAACTAATTCAGAAAATGTCACCTTGTTAATTTGGTGACATGTTAACAATAGCATGGTATAGCACTTAATGAAAGAGTACAGCAATTTAAAACATGCAACTTACCTGTTCTCAAACCAAGCAGCATGCGCCACCTGTCACCATGATGGTAACTCTCTGAAAACCCACATTAACAGAAACTCTTCTAAATTAGCATGACATAACATTAATCAACACTAAATCTCCCTTACCATTAATCTTGCACAAAAATCACTATATGTAACACTTATTTATGCCATTCACTCTCCCTTTCGATAATTTGAAAGGATAGAAAGTTCAGAAGAACATTATGTAATATTATGGCTTGGTTTCACAGACAGGGCTTAGACTAAGCCAGGATTAGACCTTAGTTCAATTGGGGTATTTAAGTAGCTTTTATAAATGTACCCTAGAAAAAAAACATTACTGGTGTGCATCTTGAGACAAAACAATGGCTCTGGCATATTTTAAGATATGTCAGTGCAAGTTACTTTCAGTTAAAAAAGCTCAAACTGGTATTTTAGTCTAGGACTAGCTTAAGCCTTGTCTGTAAAATAACATGTGTCATTGTGGAATTAAAAGAATTAATTTCTGTAGACCCCAAACTTTTGATTGATACTGTTTTTCCTTCAGAATTTTACATTAGACATTGATTTTACATTAGACATCAACAAATTAATGTGAGTTTTGATGGTTTTATAATAGGCAATTATTCACCACACAAACACAAACCATGCTTATTTATTGCAGTTTAACCTGTATTAATTTATTTTGAGATGTGGATTGTTTCTGGTTTTGAGGATGAGGACGCATCAAGCAGTCTTGCAGTGTCGGCATGTACCTAATTTGACTGCTTCCACCAAGTGACTGGAGTTTGATGCGCAGCCTTTGACGTCATGTCGCCTTTAGAAAACGTGAAATATGTTCTCTCTTTGTTGAAAAGCCTTTGGTTTGCTACCCATAACTATGCATAATTATATGGTTATTTGCTTTTTATTTTTTGCATTGAGCATAGTTTTTTCACTGCTGTCCATGACCCTATGTAAACAGATTTGCTATCCATTTTTAAGTCACAACCCACCAGTTGAGAAGTGTTGTTTTAAAACATTTACTGCCTGCAGCAATGGAAGCCTCTGCGAGAGAGACGGAGAAACCACGTTTCCGTGCTTTCATTAAAATTATGAAAAAAAACCCTATCCAGAATAATGTCATTTACAAATTAACTCAGACTTTGCTTCACTTTTAATGAATTTGTTTGTAAGAAGATGCAATAGTGAGAAATTGAAAAAACAAAGCCAAAGCCGAATATGAAACCAAGACACAGGAGAGTCAATATCAAATCTCCTAACGCAGAGAGTGTCTGATGTTCTCCTGGATACAGGGCATGGATTATGAAATTATTCAACCCTCTTCCCTCAGCTCAGATGAATAAATATGTGTTTTAGGAACCAACCCGCTTACTTGCAGCAAAAATTACACATGATGGTCTATTTAGCCCGTCAACATTGTCAGACAACACCTCAAAGAAGAAAACTGATGTACAGATTTAGACTACTGACTTAATGTAATCAATCATTGTGAATTATGAATGATCCATTCAGAGCAAAGCTTCTTTTTAAACAGTAATTTTTGATTCAGATATATGGAATTAAGCTGCATTCACATACCTGAAAAGGTGTTTTCATAATAGGTTTCAGAGGCTTTGAACTCTTTATAAGGGATCGTGGATTTCAGAACAGGAAACTAAACAAAGTCATCACCAGCACATTTCAGAAAAGTGTTATGTGTGTAATAGAAGCATTGAGCCATTCTCATAAATGTCAGATGGCCACCCTTCAGGTCTGTTTTTATGAGGCAGACGCAGGGAATATAGCGTGAACTAAAAAGGTCGTTTTGATTTCTGGCTTCAATCATTCTTCTGTAATTCCAGGTGGTGCAGATCTTTTCCCTTGAGTTTTACTGTATGTTTTTATTTTAGTGTTGCCTTGTGTCTCAAAAACCACCCAATACAATCATTCAAGTTAATGTCATTTGAGAAAAACAGAGAGCTCCGTCGGGATAAGAGCAAGCTACTTTTTAAGAGTTTTAAAATGACTGTAAAAGAATGTACAGAATGTTCTCTAAAAATCCAGGAGATGTTTGGCCTGTTATTTTTTTTAATTCATTCATTTTTATGTTTTAGTGAGAACAGACTCTGTCTCTCCTTGCTTGTGCTCACAGTTGTGGAGGCTGATGGTAGTTTTGTTGATGATGTTAACATGTTTTTGAGGCTTTTATTTACAGCAGCTCAAAATCCCAAATGTCCTTTTCAAAACATTCAGAAAGGCTTTTATTTATTTATTTATTTTTAATTTTTTTGCAAATGTAATATAAATTACCCTCACAGCAGAAAGAGGCAGAACTTGTCTGAGCCTGAGCTTTATTTTAATTGTAAATAGCTGGAAAAGGTCACAGTGTTCAAGAACTTACAGTAATTTCATTTTACAGTCATTTCATTCCAAAGTACCAACGGCATAAAACAATGTTATGAATGTAGTGAGATAAATTTACATAATTGAAATATTTGTTAATTTTTGACTTGATGAATAATATAATATTAAATCCTTTTACATGATTATAAAAAGATTACTTTTTTTAGATAGTACTTTTTAAAAGTTTGGGGTTGGCAAGATTAAAAAAAAAAAAAAGCTCCCCAAAGCTGCATTTGTTTGATCAAAATACAGTAACTATTATGTACAGTAATACTGTGAAATATTATTACCTTTTATAATAATAAATAACTAATTGTTATATTAATAACTGTTTTCTGTTTTAATATATTATAAAATGTATTCCTGTGATGGCAAAGCAATTTTTTTAGCAGCTGTTACTCCAGTGTTCAGTGTTGGTGCTCAAGAAAACATTCTTATCAATATTAAAAACAGTTATGCTCCTTAATATTTTTGTGGAATCTGATACATTTTATTCAGGATTTTTTGATAAATAGAAAGTTGTTTTGAAACGGAAATGTCTGTTAATTGCTAAATAAAAGTAATTAATTCTGTGGAAAACAATTCAATGACAGTCTATTATTATCAAATATATTTCAGTGTTGTCATTTAACACTGATTAACGTGCTCTTAAATGAAAGCATAAGACCTGTTTTGTCCTGTAAATCTGTTTTATTTTTTACAGTCAACACATTTACTGTCACCTCAGAGATTATTTATAATAGTGATTTCAACACTGAGCATTACAACTCGATTCGTGTTACACCTCCTGCTCTCCGTGTCTACAGCAGTAACTGTCAGACCATAACAAACATTTCCTTACAGTATTAAAAAGTTCCTGACATTTTAATAATAGCTTTTTTTTTTTTTTTAAATAGTCTCATTCCTTATCAGAGTTTGGTTGCATCATCTGACTTCCTGTTATCCTTAGACTAGAATTCCACATCGCAGAACCAGAGCCTACATAAACAAATTAATGCAAAGGTGAAACATCACCTTCACGAAGGCCATAGAAATAAGACAATACACATACACTTACACCCACACCTTACTGAATTATGACCCCCAAAATGGGCCATTTACACTTTTTGGTGCTGCTATAGGAAGCACAAGGCAACATAATACATGTGTTGTTATGTGAGTGGGCCATATTATGTCTTTGTACTTCTGACTGTTGCTCCCCTCGCAGGTCCCTGAGTCTCTGTGCAGTGTACATGATGTGCTTGTGCACAGAGAGACCTTACAGGCTGGAGCCGAGTGCATTCACGTTGCACTGTATATGTGGGAGTGTGTGGGAGTTCTCTTTTTTTCTATGCTCAGAGCTGCCAGATTTTCATACATACGCATTAAAATGCAGGATTTTCTTTTCTTTTTTTTAAAGGTAATTTTTCTTTTCTCTGTGAGGCAGATAAAGCTTTGTGTTTTGGCCAGGGACTGCTGAGGTTATACAACATGTGTGAGTGATAGGGAAGCCGCAAAGAAAGAACTGTCATACGCCACAGAAAGACTTTAGTTCCACAGACAGATCAGCTCTGGTTGGAGAGAGCTCGAAAACAGAGAGAGAAAGTGTAGAACTAAGCTGAAAACACAGATCTGAATATATGTAGTACATTTTTGTACTTATTTTGTCACTTTTTAGATTTACAGTTCGTATTTGTGGTTTGTAATTTGTTAGAACTTTAAAAGGATTTATGCATTATTAATGCAAATGTTTCTTCTGAAGTTAAAAGGAGGGTTCACACAAAATCGAAATTTCTGTCATTAATTTGGAACTTCTTGTTGTTCCAAACCCAATTGACTTTATTTTTGTAGTGTATCACAGTCATTATTAAAAAAAAATTCTTTAAATTGTAATGATCATGATCATAACTTATAATAACTACTTTAACAAGCTCAGTGATTCTGCCCAAAATTAATACGTGTGCTAACTGCAGGTCTTCTATTTTCATGAACTGTACATTTCTGTACAAATATCTGATAAACATCAGAAACTGTTTTACAAACACTCTAATTCATTAACATCCTAAACACATTTTTTAAATGTCTGTTTAACATCTGACAGGAAACGTCTTAGATGAGCTTTGCAGATGAGCAAACACTTGCAGATGTAAATGCAGACATCAAATAGACTTCTCTGTGATATATAGGTGTGAGGTGATTAGTTGTTCTTTCGTATGTTCCTGTCTTTATGGGATTAATGCGTGGGATTCCCGGAAACGGAAGAAAGCATGTAGAGAACGCTGCCTTCGTTATTGTTTATAGAACTTGGTAGACCTATTTACTCATTTTCGTCATCATTTGCTCAACCTCATGTTGCTTAATTTCTGGTGCACTGTGTCTTTAAGGTTTCCTAGTCAAATAAAGTTGATGTTCAAGAGGTTAAACTCTGCTCACCATTTTAATGAGGAAATGAAACATATACACACAACAAAGACTTGTGAAATTCAAAGAATCTTGCACATCATCTCCATCAACATGTTCTTTTAGCACAGGTTGCTTTTTTTACACAGAATGTATAAACAGTCTTGTATAATGAACCTTTATTAGACCCTTGAAGCCTTTCAAGTTAATGGAAGAAATAAATGAGGACAAGTACATTTTAAAGGTACTTTCAGTTTTTTGCCCTGATGGCGTATTTATTTTAGTTCAGTTAAATTGTGAATGTGCCAGTAAAAAAAAAAAAAAAAAAAAAAAATTAATTTACGCAAGTTAAAATGTCTCTGGGCAAAAGCCATCAGTGCCAGTATTGAGTTAAATGGCACAGTTGCTTTTGGAAAGTTTCAGAGACACAGATCTAGTTCTGCTAAGTTGAAACTTTTCTTCCATTGACTTCACAAAAAATCTAGAAGACTGCTAAAGACTACAAGATGTCCAGAACCAAATACATAGTATAAGCCTAACATGTGCTAAACCGTCCATACCTGCCCTCTGAAATGATTTAAGTAATGAGGTTTTACGTTCATATTGCATCATACCTTTTTCAACTATATTTGCACTATTTGGCCTAAAACTGTTGTGCTAGTGCTCTGTCCTCAATAAAGTTACACTGCTATTAATTTCTGTGGCATAGTTTGAAACCAGTGTCCGAGGGTTGGGGAATTCTTTCAATCATGTCAGCTGTTGTCGTAATAATGTTATTTCAGTGAGTGGATAATTTTGGACTCGGCGGGCATGTATATTTTGAAATAACGAAAGCTGAATCCAAGCAAGACTGGACAATTATCCTGAACACTTGTTGGATTTTGTTCAGTAAGTCAGAGAAATTCATGAGTAATGAATGTTCTCTATCTGCTTCCTGATTTAAAGCTTGTGGATGAACTTTTTGACCTCCCTGTATATTTAAAGTTCAGTCTGTTTTTCCCAAATGGCTAACACATAGCTTCAGAAATACTGCTGGATGTAGTCCATGAGTAGTATGGACAAGTTTTATGGCGCTTTTGTTATTTTTGAAGCTTTTGTTCTATGAAGCAAAGACATCTTTAAAAAGCAAAATACATCAGTATTTTATTACAATTTTTATACAATATACAATTTGGCAGTATACGATAGTGAAACAAACAAGGTTTGTGAATTGCTTTCTCTGCTATTTAAAGTCAGCACGAAATGGAAGTTGAGAGTCTTTTTTATCCTTAATGTGACATCCAAATGAAACAGCTTCTCGAACAAGAAAAAATGTTAGACAGGACCTAATTTTGTACATCAGGAATTGGATCTTTGAATCGTTTGATCGCTGTTTTTTCTTTTACTGTGCTCTCATGTGAGTGACAGGTTATCCCCCCTCTCGCCAGAGAATAAGTCATCAGAGCAGAGATGAGATGCCACTGCGAGACGGAGGGGAAGTTATTTTAAGTAAGGATTACAAGGGCACGTGAATTTAAAATAAAATAATGATAAATCATTTATACTAAATATTGCAATATTACATAATTTCGTTCTATTTTATTTTATAGTATAGAATGGACAATTTAGCAGTATACCACAGTGACACAGACAGGGTTTATAAATGACATTCTCTGCCATTTTGCATAGCTAGCAGCTATTTTGGACACAACACTAGCATGTAGCACAAGACAACATCAGATGACCTTTGGGCCGCCAGCACTTGGTGCCGAACCAAGGAGATTGTGGGTGGTGGCCCACTTTTCTGAGACAGACACCCTCCATCATCGGCCCTGATCACAGTTTCAGGACAATTTAATTGAGAAGGCAGACTCTCTTCATTTTCACTTTAATTGTCTTTTGTTCTCTTGTTCCAAATATCTGTACTTCATATTACTCTTAAGTGCTCCAGAGGGAGCGTTTGAGTTAGTGACATCCCCCTCCCCTTCCCCGCACACGATTTCTTCAGCACAGCCAGTCAGCATGCTAGTTCTGACTGTTTGCCTGCAATTAAAGTGGCTATGGAGGATAGTGATGCTAAATTAGCCTGTGTTTATAGCTGTTGGTGTAGGCTGATATGTTGTGCAACACAACACTGAGGGACTCATTAAGTAATGATGTAATATATTGCAGTCTCTCTTTCTCCCTCTCTATACATCTTCCTCTCTCACTTGTCTGCTCGCTCTCTCTTTGTCATCATGAATGCATTTATGTCTCACGTAATGGCTGAGTTATTTCGAATGTGAAAAGGTGGGAGAGTTCAGTCTCTCTTAATTTCCCCGTGCCGCGTGCGTTGTAAGGAGACACTGCTGAGCTCTATTAAGATCTGAATGAACGTAAACAGGAGGCAGATGCTTAAAGAGTCGACACCATTACCCTCATCACACTGTGTGTATCTGCCTCATTGACTTTTAGAGGTTCTCTTTTGTAGCCGTATTATCCTTAATACCAACCAGGCTGTCAGTGAGATGTGAAGAATGGGGCGAGTGAAAAAAATTAGCCCTCATTTATAGCTTACACGTTTATGATGTCATTTTTTGTGGGCTGTCGGCGGGACAGATAAACGTAAATGGTAGTTATTGCATTACTGAGTGAACATCACCGGAGAGGAGATTATAACCCTCAGTCAATAGTCAAACGCCCCTCTCTCTCCTCCCACGCTAAAGTAATAACTCATAAAACAATGCACTGTTTCTCTCTCGCTCATTCTGGTAAGAATGATTAGTGCTTTGTGAATGCCGTTAATGAGCATATTTAGATTTGAATATATCTGCAAGAACATGTTTACTGCTCACGAAGAGGCCCTTGTGTCTGTGAAGCAGCCCAACCACAACAGACAGACGAGTTCAACCCTAATGAGGATTAATTGGCTGAAACATCTTCCTATTCATTTGGAATGCATTCATAGCGGTTGGGAAATCCAAAACAAAGAACTATAATGGCAGTAATGAAAGTAATAAATGCAATAAATATAGGCGTTTGACAATTAGCTAATAGGTAAAAATGGCCAGAGGCGTTACGTTTAATAAGTGCTTTGTTTTAAATTCAAATGCAAGATGGGATCACAATGGTGTGTTTTGGCATGATTTATGGCTGCTGATTGCAGGGGCTGCCTGGCGAGCGAAGTGTAAAAAAAATGAAATGATGTGTAACAAGATGTGGCCGGGGCGACGGAGGCTCCCTCCTATGCTTAATAATGTCCACTTAATGAGAAGTCGGCCTTCATAAAAATGGCAGCACTTCTCACACAGGGAGTTTATTAATGGATTCATTATGGTGTCAGTATCAGTGTCCTGTTGGTGAAAATATTTTTTTTTTTTCGAGATTTTCGACTCCAAAGGACTAACCATGACAGTGTCAAATAAACTGACGTTTTACATGCAGAATGTCGTAGATAATTCTCTCTGCACAATTATTTGCATTTTCTTTTCTTTTCAAAAAATAAAAACTGAAATCTCTTAGCCAGGAACACTTAACAGGTTTGAACAATTTGATTATATCTAAACCATTTACAACAAGCCTTTTTGTTGTGACATGGACAGAGTGAGTGCTTACAAGTATATATTTTGCAGTGTTTCTCTGCATTGATGTCGATAAATGACCTTGTTTTTAATCCACTATTATCAGTGACACGTCTATAATTGCATATTGCCATTTACCTGTAAGAGGATCCAAACATGAGTAAGTGCCTCATCATGAACATTAAACACCCCCTCAATTTCACTTCAGTCCAAAAATGTTCAAAGGGGTCATAAACTGCTTTTTTTAAAAACATTTTTATACTTTTATGGAAGTTCCGCTTATACTGTTTTCAAGATTTTTACATCAAAAAATATCCTAATTTAGTAAATTGAGTAATAGGCTATTTTCAATCCTGTTTTTGACCCTCTCTTTTGAACACTGTTTTGTTTGGTGTGCTGCACCGCATTCAAGATGCAAGTTTTGTGCATGGACTTTTAGTTTGTAATTATTTAGTTCCTGTGTTCGTTTGTTTGATTTTCCCGCCACCTATCTGTTACCATGGACACTATCATCACAGCTGTTTGTCATTTAGCTCATCACCTTTTGTGAATTTATGTTCCTGCTGTTCATTTACCGTGTATCTCAATTAGCTCCCTATTTCAGTAGTCAGGGCACTAATCAATATGTTGGCCGCACGATTCACGACCTAGGAAGCTAAAGAGTCTTTGTATTGTCAAGTTTATGTTATGGTGTGTTTACTCTGCCTTTGTTGAATTACTTTGCCAGTGTGGATTAAACTTCGTATTGGATTTTTATCTGTCTGACTCTTCATCTGTTTGTTTACTACGCACACACCTGAAAGTGTGACAGATGATCAGACCACCTAAAAATGGACGATAGGACAAAAATGATCATACTGGCTCAGGAGAGCCATGATATTTTTTTCTTTTGTAAAGGACTTTTGTTGCCTAGCTGTCACCAGCTCCTTTGGTGATGAGACCCTGAAGTCTGGATTGGCCTCTTTCAACCACCCCATCGACCGAGACACCACAGTACAGGACTGGAAGGAAATTGTCGTCAGGTGTCAGGAAAGCGTTGCGTACCGACCCGGAGCACAGCCAGACCCAGAGCACGCTTCAACACCATCAACCATAGAGGAATCGTGTGTGCCCCCTGCAGATGTTGAGGGTCAACCCCATAGGTGGAGTTTGGGGAGAAGAGTCCTCTGAATAAAACTATCCGTATTGGAAATGTAACACTGATTTCATGCAGCAGTTCAGTATATTGTAAAAAAGTAGTTAAAATTAAATCATTTACATTTTAGATGCAATATTGGCTGTTTTTGCTGTGTTTCAGCAACGAAAATAATTCCAAACAAAGATCACAGCAGAACCAATTGCGCATTTCAAATTGTGTTTGCATTACTGAATGAGTCAGCATTTTGAACTAAGTCGGTTGAGTCAAAGATTCGATGTCCCTTTGATTAACAACTACCTCATTCTTGAATGAATCATCTGTTTGAACGAATCATCATATCGATATGTATATGTGTGTGAGTTTTCTCTGTGGAGAAAAATCTATGCAGGAGATTTGTGGGAGAATCATGCACATTTCCTATTATTGCGCTATTAATGAGATCCCTGATTTTTGTGTCTGATAGGAACACTTCATACCTGCAGCACAGATTGTACCGTCTCACTTGGGTTTTATTCCCAACTGAAGTCCCTGAAGCCTTTAAATCTGAATCTAATGGAGGATTAGACATTCACAGACACGTTCATGTGCAGACATTTGTCCACTCAGTCAGGTGGCCTAATAAAAGCATTCTATTAGATGCAACAGACTACAGGTAGCGTCTGACCCTGGTGTGTAGAATAAACCTGCTGCCTTACACACTGCTGTGTTTGCTTGGCCTGCAGCGACAGTGACAGAGCTCAGTCTCGCACACTGTTCATTTCCCAGCATGCTCTGCGCTCAAGGCCTAACCCTGCCCCACATATTTAGCACTCATGACATGGTTTCTTTCTTATCTACTTTTTAAAATTTTTGGCAGTAGAAATGAATACTTTTATTCAGCAAGAATGCAGTAAATTGAACAAAATTTACAGTAAAGATATTGATAATGTTACTATAATCAGTGCTGTTCTTTTGAACTTTTGTCAAAGAATTCTGACAACAAAGTTTTCCACAAAATATTAAACGACTGTTTTCAACATAGATAATAATAAGAAATATTTGAGCTGCAAATCATCATATTAAAATGTTTTCTGAAGGATCAGTCTTCTGAAAGTTCAGCGTTACAATCACAGAAATAAATAAAATATATTATATATTACAATAGAAAAGTTATCGTACATGTCAATGTTTGGAAAGATTACAATTTTTTAATCGTTTACATTAAAATGTTATTTAAGTCTCTTCTATTCACCAAGGCTGCATTTATTTAATCATCTATTTAATAAATGCTTTAATAAATAAAAAAAAATACATTTAAAAAAATTCAAATAAATGATATTCATTGAACTTTCTATTTATCAAAGAATCCTGAAAAAAGTATCACCATTTCCACAAAAATGTTAAGCAGCACAATTGATCATGATTCAACATTGATAATAATAACAAATGTTTTTTGAGCAGCAAATCAGCATATGAGAATGATTTCTGAAGGATCATGACATCATGTGAAGACTGGAGTAATGATGCTGAATATTCAGCTTTGCCATCACAGGAATAAAATATGTTTTAAATATTTATTTTAAAAGATCTATTTTGGTTTGTAAAAATAGTTCGCAATATTACTGTTTTTACCGTATTTTTGATTAAATGCAGCCTTGGTGAGCATAAGACATTTCTTTAAGTTGTAATGTTTCTAAACTTTTGACAGGTTAGAATAAATTTGAAATAATTCGCAATGTAACTATTTTTACTAATAAACAAATACTTTAAAAAACATTCAAATCTTGTTGACCCCAAACATTTCAATGGTTCATGTTAATTCATTTTAGTTTCTATTAGATTTAATTGATGTTAATTTATTCAGCACAAAATGTTAAAAAAAATGTATTAATATTTGTAGAATTTTACCTTAATATAATGTAATTAATAAATGCTGTAAAAGTACTATTCATTTTAGCTCATGATACTCAATGCATTAACTGATGACAACAAATTCAACCTTATTGTGAAGTGTTACCACAGCAGATGTAATATATGCCATTTAATTAAACATTTTTAAATAAACCCCATACATAACCATAGAGGTACACACTTGGTCCTATCGACCAACTTAGATTTTTAGATTTTAAAACCGTTAAAAGGGCTACTTTCAGTTTGACTGTTTCTGTATTCATGTGCTAGTAGATCTGAAGAACATAATAAAGAAAGACAGAAGAATCCTTTAGTACATAAATATTTTAGATGCTCTCTGTGGACAGAAAAGCTCCTATGTCCATGAACCCATTACTCTGAAATGATGAATCAATGCATTGGAACAAGAAAAATATTACATTAACAGACTTCAAGCTAAAAGGAAGCAATGGACAAGTGAGATTATATTCTGATCAATAGGGATTATAATAGTCATTACGTTGCTTGCAGAATACTGCAGTCAATCTTCCCATGCCTGCTGTTCACTTTTTTTTTTTTCTCCTCTTCTTCTTCCCCGAGCTCAGAAGGGTCAGAGGGTGGGGAGATGAAGGAAGGTCTCCATTAAAACACCCCCAGCCCAGCCCAGACTTTCTCTGATCCCTATCAAATAATTTATCGCCTCGCTATGATGGATGGAAGGAAAAGTAGCGCCCAAATCAATAAATAGGGGGCGCCGATAAACACAAGGAGTGACTGTTGCTCACTGATGTGACAGGTGATGGCATGGAAATCTAAATGAATGCTGGCATGTGTGTTTTTAAATGAGATTAAAGTCCCATCCTGAGCAAGAAAAGCATGACATGTGTGTTTAGCTTCCTCTGTAAATAAATGTGCTGTCGTTAATAGCGTGTTGGCAGTTTGTTGTCCCAAGAGATGTATTTTTGTTAGGTCTGATATCATAAGTATCCACTGTGGTATTTCAGTAGCTGCCCAAGTTTTCATGCAGGAAAGTCCTTATACAGAAAAACCAAGTGTTATTTTAACATCAGACTGTGTAATTTGATGGTGCAATTTTATTATTTTTCACATGAGGTAAAAAGCAGCTCTCTCAGCCCACTCTCATTGTGCCTTCGGCCCCCCTTGAGAACAGAATGTCTTATTTCCTGTGTCTGTGGACTGTTTATTCTGTTTACTGAAGGTGATTGTGCCCATGTTGATTTCCTGTAAGCATAACTGAGAGAGAAATTTAAATTGTTTCTTGGAAATTTGACTTTAAATAGACATTAAATTATCCAAATACTCTGTGCTTTCACATTTTCTTATTCTCTTATTATTTTTTTACTATGGTTGGCAAATCAAATTTGCCATGGTCTAACAGCCTTCAAACTGACACATTGTGCCTCATTTTAATTATTTTGTGCCGAGAGAATCTTGTTTGTGCTGTCTCAGAATAAGTCAAATCTCACCACGGGTCCTCAGGTACACAAATACAAGTGGCAGACATGACAATATGCAGGTCTTTGACTTGATAATCAAGGAAATACAGAGAAAGAGGCGAATGATGAGAGAAACGCGGTCCCCTGTGGCAGGAAATGGAAATGAGTTCATGAATCTTAGAAAATGACTTGATGTAGAAGAAGCCGGAAAGTGTTGGAATAACTCGGATATTGTACGCTCTGTTGTATGAAAAACTTGACCGTTAAGGGCACTTCCTCCTCCACCTACTTGTAGGAAATATTAATTTTATTGAAAGAGACTTTTATTTTGAGTTTTGCCAGGGGCGCCGCCATTACATGCGCGGGAAGAGTGAAAAGAAAACGGTGAGACGGTGGAGAAGAGCGATGATGCGTTGAGGAGAAATGCTGTGATTTTGATGTCGTTTATGCCCGTGATAGACCTCAGACAGGTATCCGGTTGCTTTCAAGTTCCCGTTTGCGTTAAGGAGTGCGTTATTAGACGTGACGGAAGAGTTTCCCGTCGTGGTTATGTGTGTGCGTAGCTCCGTGTGCGTAGAAGGCCTGCTAACGCTTACCGAGTGGTTTATTGTAGGAGTTACATACTCCCGTGTTTATTTTGTTTAATACAGTTTTTGTTTCATTTGTTCAAACGAACTTGAAACAGTAAACGCTGTTATTGATCGAGAGAAAAGGGTTTGCTGACTCGACGGAAAAGGGCGTGTGTTGTTCGTCTTCTCAATTCGGCACCATCAGCTGGGATTGCGGTCTCGTTTGATCAAGCTGCTCTAGTCAGGATCACGGGGACAATCGCTGGGGGTTATTGAGTGAAGAGACAGTACCCTGCCATCCGTTGGACATCATTCAGCACCACGTCCGTGAAATAAGAGTGGTGATGTTCACTATTTTCTTCTTTTACTACTGAACGCTGGTAAGCAAACCAATGTTTTCTTCCCGTGACTGATCAGAATTGAACTGTGAATCGCAAAATTCATTCATGGAACTCTAACCTGTGAACTTTTCTGCAAAGGAATTCATAGACTTTCTTCTATGCGCAATTTGGAACTTTTTTCGAACCAGTGAACTCATAAATGGACTGAGTACAACTTTTTCCATTTTTTCTGGATTCCTGATTTTAAGTGAACTTTGCAGTGCACTTAATTTGAACGTTTGAGTTTACTTGATTGTAAATGTGAAACTTTTCAGTGTTGTGTAACAGAGAGACACTAACTGAGTTTATTTGATTATTGTATTGAAACTGATACTTTTGGTAAATGTTATTCTTTATTTTCCACTTTCGTTTCAAGTTAAGTGAGAATCTGTGAAAACAAAGAGAAAAAAGACAGATTACAATTCATTTAACAAAAATAAATGTTTTTGTTAGTCAAGTTGAACCTGTTTATGCAAATTGAGTCCCTTAGACTAAGGAGTGGGGGCGTCTTACCTATCCTGTTAGATCTGGAGAGGGTGGGTTTTGCAGACTACAACACTCATCCCTGAGTTTTCTGCACACACATACACTTCAGGTGGCTGCCGTGTGACTATTAAATCCTGAAGCCCACCTCACCACGTCTTGCGCATCCATCTATTGCAACACGATAGGCACCACATACAACGTAACGTTGGACAAAGACCAAAAGCATTGGGTGGGGGGACTCAGATCCTGTTGCTCACTCAGTCTTCCTTAGCTAAGTGCTAATACTTTTCCCCCACAAGGCGGTGGCATATCTCCGCCACATATTGGCGTCACGAACAGGATAAACTAGCGAGTATTCTAATTAAGTGCAGTTTCCTGGTTCTTGATTTGACGTAATGGCTGAACTGGAGGAATTAAAGAGACAGTTTGCAGAGATGCAGAGACGGTTCGGTGAACAGTCCGGAATGCTAGAGCAGGCCAGAGCCGAACAGAGAGAAGCTCTTTTGCTTGCTAAAACTGTTATTGACCAACAAGCTGCTGCCCAAAGAGCACCCTCTACTGTTTACATTCCAAGAGATCGTAAACTCCCAGAGTTCAGTGGCTGTCGATCCAGACCTGGTGAACTGAGTGTAGAGGAATGGACAAGTTCAATGAAGTCCGCCTTTAAGGTAATGAGAATTCCAGAAGACGACAAAATCGAGTTTGTTAAGCAGTATTTAAAAGATGAGGCTAAGATGACAGTCAAGTTTATGCTCAATGGAAAGGAGAGGTCAGTGAATGAGATCTTTGATGCTTTAGACCAGACTTATGGGGACAAAGTTCCCATTGGCAGCAGACTGAAAGAGTTTTACGACCGCAAACAAATGCCTGGAGAGACTATCCGCTCTTATGCGTATGACTTGCAGGAGAAGCTGAGTATCATTCAGAACAGGGAGCCCTCCAGAGTTCCTGATGCTGATGGCGTACTGAAAGAACAGCTTGTGTTAGGCATCAAGGATGACTCGCTACGACGTGAAATGAAGAGGAGAGTCAAAGCTGAGCGGGACCTGACATTTATCGAACTTATGCAGGAAGCTATTACTTGGTCGGAAGAAGAGGAGGTGCAAGTTCCAAGCAATCTGAGAAGCAGTACTCGCTCGAGAGGTGTCGTTCAGGCTACCACTGCGACTGATAGTTCTTCAGCCCCTCTCACTCTGGAGAAGCTTCATGAAGCTATTCAACAGATCGCTGCTAGACAAGAAGAACTCTTTCAGATGGTAAATAACAAAGAGAAAGTGAAACCTCTAGAGAAGGAGTGTAAGACCAGGAGTGCACCTTTAAAAGACAGTGAAGGGAGATACATCTGCTATACATGTGGTAAGCCAGGACACACTAGCCGACGCTGTCCTCAGAACAGAGAAACTTCCGGTGGAGTGCAACCTCTGAATCACAAAGTGGAGATGGAAAAGGCAGCTGATCAAGTTAACCCTGTGCCAGCATGTCCAGGTCCATCCGTTATCAGAAGCCACACTGCAGACTGTGCTGCAGGGGATGTTTCCAATGCCATCTGTGAAAGTGCTTTTGGTGACTGTCTTACTATTGAGTTGAGAATTGCTGGTGTTAAGACTGTTTGCCTCTTAGACACAGGGTCGGAGGTGACTACTATCACAGAGTCGCATTTCAAGAATCACTTTGGAGAAGTTGTGTTGTCGTCTGCAAACTGGGTCCGACTCACAGCGGCGAATGGCTTAGATATTCCCATCATTGGATGTTTAGAAGCAGACATTGAGTGCATGGGGAAGACGTTGCATGGAAAGTGTGTGTTTGTGATAAAAGAGAGCAATCTCAGTGGGGCCGAGCTGAAAGGATTACCTGGCATTGTTGGAATGAATGTGTTGAGTGACCTTAAAGATCTATTCATGGCCACTGAAGGAATGAAGAAGATGGACAGGTATAGCCAAGGGGTTGGTAAAGCAAAAGTCCAGCGTGTGTTGGCTAACATTAAGATGCAGACTGAGGCATTGAGCTGTGGAGACAAGATTGGTTTTGTGAAAGTAGCTGGGAAGCAAGCTATCACTATCCCTCCATTCAGTGAGCGTGTTTTGGAAGGACGCTGTAGAATACCACCAAAAGTGAGCTGCCAAGTGTTGGTCGAGGCCTCGTCAGAAGTTAGCTTACCGAAGAGTGTTCTGATCGCTAATGTGCTCGCCAAGACAGCTGATGGTAAAGTCCCAGTCCGAGTTTTGAATTCTAGTGAGAAGGCTGTGAAGCTCATGCCGCGATGTAGGATAGCAGCCCTGTGTAAGCCGCAAGAGGTTGTTCCAAAAGTGCTTGTTGAGTTTGAAGAGAAGGAAGGAGCTCTGCATGTCAAGGCTGTGCAGCAGCATCAGGTGAAAGTGGAGGAAAGCACCACAGGGCAATTGCCTGTTGCAGTACAAACAAATCTTGAAGACCTCACAGAATCTCAGTGTGTAAAACTCAGTGATCTACTGGCAAAGCACAGTGATGTGTTTTCAAAGAATGATTGTGACTTTGGATATACAACATCTGTAACACACAACATCCCTACAGGAGATGCTCCTCCCATTAAGCAAAGACATCGTAGAATTCCGCCCCAGGTGTTTCAGGAAGTGAAAAGACACGTTCGAGATTTGGTGTCTCAAGGTATTCTCAGAGAAAGCTGTAGTCCATGGGCATCTCCAGCTGTAATTGTGATCAAGAAGGATGGCAGTGTGCGATTCTGTTGCGATTATAGAAGGCTCAATAAAGTGACCTGCAAAGACGCGTATCCCCTTCCGCGCGTTGAAGAGTCACTTGACGCCTTGGGAAACGCGCAGCTGTTCTCAACGCTTGATCTTACTTCAGGCTATTTCCAGGTGGCCATGAGTGAGGAAGATAGAGCAAAGACAGCCGTCACCACTCCCTTTGGTCTATTTGAATGGAGCAGGATGCCGTTCGGACTTTGCAACGCTCCTGCAACTTTTCAGCGTCTGATGGGAGTAGTGCTCGGTGATCTGACATTTGACATACTGCTCATCTACCTTGATGACATTATTGTCTTTTCAAAGGATTTCGATAGCCATTGTCAAAGGCTGGAAATTGTGTTCAACCGGTTGAGACAACATGGATTGAAGCTTAAACCCAGCAAGTGTTTCCTTTTGAAACCCGAAGTCAAATTCTTGGGTCACATAATTTCCTTCAAGGGAATACAGGTGGATGGAGAGAAAATTCGGGCATTAGAAACATGGCCTGTACCCAAAAATGTCAAGGAGTTAAGACAAGTCCTTGGATTCATGAGCTACTACAGGAGGTTTGTTCCTGGTTTTGCTCAGTTGGCCCGACCACTTCATGCTCTGGTTGGTAAGGGAGGAAAAGGGAGAATGTTGGAACCTTTTAACTGGACGACTGAGTGTCAGACTGCACTCGACAAACTCAAACAGTGCTTAATGTGTCCGCCTGTTCTCGCATACCCAGATTTCAGCCAGCCTTTCGTACTCACAACTGATGGAAGCCTGCATGGTCTTGGAGCCGTTTTGAGTCAACGACAAGGAGGAGCTGAGCGTGTGATCGCATATGCAAGTCGGGGGCTTCGTGGGTCAGAGAAGAACGATCAAAATTATAGTGCTTTCAAGTTGGAGCTGCTTGCTCTGAAATGGGCAGTGACCGAAAAGTTTAAAGAATATTTGATCTATTCCAAGTTTTCTGTGGTCACTGATCATAACCCTTTGCGTTACCTGGAGACAGCAAATTTGGGAGCTGTTGAACAGCGGTGGATGGCTCAACTAGCAGAGTTTGATTTTGAGGTCTACTACAAGCCAGGACGACAAAACACAAACGCAGATGTGTTATCAAGAATTCCATCTGTTGAGGAGCCTGAACAAGAGGACTCTGCTAAAGACTTCATTAAGATGAACTCTGATGAGGTGCGCACATGCTTATGGCCAATCACTGAAAAGCCGCAGAACGTACAAGCATCAGTCCGGGTGTTAGTGACAAGGAAAGTCCCTGGATATAGTTGGAGTGATATAGAAGAGCAACAAAAGAGTGACCCTAATGTAGCACCTATCTACCGTGCAGTACTGAAAAACAAGAATCTGAGTCCAGTCGAGCAGCGAGACACGGATGTGGAGTTAAAAAACTTTCTAGACAATTTAGTCGACTCAAGCTTAAAAAAGGAGTGCTGTTCAGAACTATCCTTGATCCAAGAGATGGGGAAGAAATTTGCCAATTGGTAGTTCCAGAACCCTTGCGTTACAAAGTGTTCGAGAGTCAGCACGATCATGGTGGTCATTTTGGAGAAAGAAGCACGCTAGAGCGTATGAGGCGAAGCTATTATTGGCCGACCATGACCAAGAATGTTCAAAGTTGGATTGGTGAATGCAAGAGATGCGCTCTCGCAAAAGATGTTTTCCCTAAAATTCGAGCCCCAATGACGTGCACTAATGTGTCTGCGCCACTTGAAGTGCTTGCTATGGATTATTCTCTTTTGGAGGAATCTGTGGGAGGATATGAAAATGTCCTCGTCTTAACTGATATGTTCACTCGTTTCACGGTGGCAGTGCCTACCAAGAATCAGACTGCCCACACCACGGCAAAGGCACTTGTACAGCATTGGTTTGTCCATTATGGCTGTCCTGCACGACTACATTCTGACCAAGGTCGATGTTTCGAAGCCAATGTTATCAAAGAACTGTGTAAAGTCTATGGAATCGGGAAAAGTCGCACAACTCCATATCACCCACAGGGTAATGCTCAGTGTGAAAGATTTAACAGAACTATGCACGATATGTTAAGGACGTTACCCTTGGAAAAGAAAAAGAACTGGAAGCAGTATCTACCCGAGCTGGTTATGGCATACAACAGCCGAATCCATTCTTCAACCGGCTATTCGCCATTCTACTTAATGTTTGGGAGAGATGCGCGGATGCCGATGGATATCCTTAACGGGAGAGACTTGGAGGAAAGTGGAGTTGACAATCTTGATGACTGGGTGAAAAATCATCACGACAAATTAAAGACAGCTGTGGAAGTGGCTAATAAGGCAGCACAAGAGGCTTCAAGACGAAGGAAAAGAGCCTATGATCGTAGATCACGTGGAGCACTGATGAGACCTGGTGACCGTGTTCTGTTACGGAACCATTCACATAGGGGAAGGAAGAAGATACAAGATCACTGGGAATCCCTACCTTACATAGTGGTGAAACAGAATCACGCGGATACTCCAGTCTACACAATTCGCCCAGAGAAAGGGGGCCCATGTAAAGTCGTACATAGGGACCAACTTAAGCATTGCACTTTTCAGTCATCGCCACCGCCTTGCACATCTAGACCTAGATCTAGAGAACACATAGGACAGGAAGATATTGACTCAGACACTTATGTTCTTGCAGTTCCTGTTGTTACACCCGCACCTGAATCCCACACAAACACAGGGTGTAGAAGGGAAGATGGGGACGAACTAGACATGGGTATTAGAGATCATAACAGTGAGATGTCAGCTGATGATTCCGTAGGTCAGTCTGTACTTGAGTCTGTAAATTCAGGTGGTTCTGATGCTGAAAGCGAAAATGAAAGTATTCCTGAACCTAGACGTTCCCAACGTCAGAACAAAGGTACTGTACCTGTTAGGTATAGGAAGGACTATGTTTTGAAATAATCCTATGCAAACATGAATTTTTGGAAGTTACTTTCAATGTGAATCTATGTTAAACTTCACAGTTGAGTTGTTTTGAACCTTTTCATTTGTACTGATGTTTTGAACCGAAGAATTTTTACCTGCTATTCTCTGTTCTTTGTTTTTTAGGGACCGAGTTGCTGAATGGAAGTCCGATGGCATGGCAGGGTTTAGCAGGGGGGAATGTAGGAAATATTAATTTTATTGAAAGAGACTTTTATTTTGAGTTTTGCCAGGGGCGCCGCCATTACATGCGCGGGAAGAGTGAAAAGAAAACGGTGAGACGGTGGAGAAGAGCGATGATGCGTTGAGGAGAAATGCTGTGATTTTGATGTCGTTTATGCCCGTGATAGACCTCAGACAGGTATCCGGTTGCTTTCAAGTTCCCGTTTGCGTTAAGGAGTGCGTTATTAGACGTGACGGAAGAGTTTCCCGTCGTGGTTATGTGTGTGCGTAGCTCCGTGTGCGTAGAAGGCCTGCTAACGCTTACCGAGTGGTTTATTGTAGGAGTTACATACTCCCGTGTTTATTTTGTTTAATACAGTTTTTGTTTCATTTGTTCAAACGAACTTGAAACAGTAAACGCTGTTATTGATCGAGAGAAAAGGGTTTGCTGACTCGACGGAAAAGGGCGTGTGTTGTTCGTCTTCTCAATTCGGCACCATCAGCTGGGATTGCGGTCTCGTTTGATCAAGCTGCTCTAGTCAGGATCACGGGGACAATCGCTGGGGGTTATTGAGTGAAGAGACAGTACCCTGCCATCCGTTGGACATCATTCAGCACCACGTCCGTGAAATAAGAGTGGTGATGTTCACTATTTTCTTCTTTTACTACTGAACGCTGGTAAGCAAACCAATGTTTTCTTCCCGTGACTGATCAGAATTGAACTGTGAATCGCAAAATTCATTCATGGAACTCTAACCTGTGAACTTTTCTGCAAAGGAATTCATAGACTTTCTTCTATGCGCAATTTGGAACTTTTTTCGAACCAGTGAACTCATAAATGGACTGAGTACAACTTTTTCCATTTTTTCTGGATTCCTGATTTTAAGTGAACTTTGCAGTGCACTTAATTTGAACGTTTGAGTTTACTTGATTGTAAATGTGAAACTTTTCAGTGTTGTGTAACAGAGAGACACTAACTGAGTTTATTTGATTATTGTATTGAAACTGATACTTTTGGTAAATGTTATTCTTTATTTTCCACTTTCGTTTCAAGTTAAGTGAGAATCTGTGAAAACAAAGAGAAAAAAGACAGATTACAATTCATTTAACAAAAATAAATGTTTTTGTTAGTCAAGTTGAACCTGTTTATGCAAATTGAGTCCCTTAGACTAAGGAGTGGGGCGTCTTACCTATCCTGTTAGATCTGGAGAGGGTGGGTTTTGCAGACTACAACACTCATCCCTGAGTTTTCTGCACACACATACACTTCAGGTGGCTGCCGTGTGACTATTAAATCCTGAAGCCCACCTCACCACGTCTTGCGCATCCATCTATTGCAACACGATAGGCACCACATACAACGTAACGTTGGACAAAGACCAAAAGCATTGGGTGGGGGGACTCAGATCCTGTTGCTCACTCAGTCTTCCTTAGCTAAGTGCTAATACTTTTCCCCCACAAGGCGGTGGCATATTCCCCTCCGCCACATACTGTTCTTCACCTGTGTGTGGCTCTGTTCCAAAACATAGCGAGTCTCACTGCCAACTGCCTACATAGACGGTATTAATAAAATGTGTATATGTATTATTCATAAAAATAAAACACATGTTTTATATTTATTTACAGTATATAGACCCTATATGTTATATACATAATAGAATAAAAAATATATATGTATGCATGTGTAATTTATTTCAGTGAATTACCAAAAAGTATGCTTTAAAGGATTAGTTCACTTCAGATTTTACTCACCCCCATGTCATCCAAGATGTTTGTCTTCCTTTCTTCAGTCGAAAAGAAATCAAGGTTTATTAGGAAAACATTCCAGAATTTTTCTCCATATAGTGGACTTCACTGGGATACAATTTGATGAAGGTCCAAATTGCAGTTTCAGTGCTGCTTCAAAGGGCTCTGCATGATCCCAGCCGAGGAATATGGTTATCATCTAGCAAAACGATCGGCCAATTTCTAAAAAAAAAAAAAAATTTATATACTTTTGCGTAATCACGTTGGAAAGGTCACGTGTGACGTAGGCGGAAGTACCATGGTAGGGTGATCTCATTTTCTCCTACAACTTCAAAATCATCTGAAATCGCTGTTTTACCCTTTTTGTAAGGGGGGTTTGACTTGGTCTTTGCACGTTTGCTTTGTAGACACTGGATCGGTACTTCTGCCTACATCACGCGTGACCTTTCCAATGTTATTATGCAATTTGTGGCGGATCGCAGAGGAGTGCAAGGTGAGCGTTTTTGTTTTTTTAAAAGTAAATAAATGTTTATTTTTTTATTTAGATAATGACCGATCGTTTTGCTAGACAAGACCCTTATTCCTCCGCCGGGATCATGTAGAGTCCTTTGAAGCTGCATTTAAACTGCAATTTGGCCCTTCAACCCGATATACCCTGTTGAAGTCCACTATATGGAGAACAATCCTGGAATGTTTTCCTCAAAAATCTTAATTTCTTTTCGACTTAAGAGAGAAAGATGATGACATGGGGATGAGTAAATTATCATGAAATGTTCATTCTGAAGTAAACTAATACTTAAATACAAAATAAATAAAAGAAGTCATTTAAAAAAAGTTTAGTGTGATTGTAATGGGTTATTTCACTGAATAGTTTTGTGTGCTGTGTAATTGTTTGCTAAGATTACATGCTGTGGACAAAATCAATTGTGAGTTGCTGATTTTGTAGATTTTTCCAAATTGGCATGTTATAGATTTCCCTAATGTTTAATATCTAGATATTATGTTGTCAATTACTCATTGGCCACAGTCAACCATTCACTTTATTAGAAACACTATTTGGTTTTCATTGTGTGTTACGGTATTGATACTTTAAGATTCATCTGAGAGAAAAGCAAAGCAAACATCTGTCTGAATTAAAGTACCTCGGCGGTAAATAAGAACAAGTGTAATTGGATGGAATCCAGTGAATCTAGTTAAAATGTATTATATTATACGTGTGATTTTTACCTGAATTTCATAGTAAGGATTGGAGCAGCGATGGATATCAATGTTGTGACCGCTGGTATGCTACACAATATCGTGAACTGTTCAAAGATGAAGTTTTAAAATAGTATTTTACTGACATCAATTAGAGGAAAGGGTTTTTTAGTGTCTCAGAAAAGCGCTCTCAAATATTGCATTGATGAGCTGAAGCCGTGATTGTGTGTGTGCATGTTTGTGTGTGTGTTGAGCTGAGGTAGTCTCTTGCAGGTCATGCGCTCTTCAGTTAATTGGACATTAAATCAAACTCTCTGTTGCAGCCTGTCTGTGGTCTTTAGTGAATCACCCTGAGCCATTGTGTGCAACCAACTATAGACATCCATCACTAAACATGAACATTTTGTATCACTGACTTAGGGAAATACATCATATGCATATAACTCTACTGAAATCATTTTTTATAAGAATAACCCTTTGACTGCAATTTAATATATTTCAATTCAAAGTGAACCAGTATTCAAAATAATTGATTTTATACATCAGGATTGGATGAGATAGCTGTTGAGATGGTTTGCTTTGATATGATTGGTTATTGTACTTTTCTCCATCTGCACAGCTTTTATTACTTTTATTATAACAGTGGAAAACAAGTCATTTCAATAGAGAAAAGTTGAATTGAAATTGAATTGAATTATGAAAGATTCTTTTCAAACAGTGTACACTATGGATATTTATTAAACAGTAAATATCATGTTGTCTGTAACTGAAAAATTGTTTCTGTCAAATGAGCAATCACTTAAATTTTTTACATTTAAAATTGTTTTGGGTATTGTGGAAAAGGCACAAATAAACCTAATTTACATAAAAGGAGCCATGTTTGACAAAGAATGACAATAATTTAATTGATTTTTACAGCACATCACTATTTCATTGTTTAACATGTGACTAAACAGAATAACCCTTTTTTATGTGGCTAAAATACTGCGCATAAAATGTTCAGTGAATTAAGCATGAAAGTAAGCATGATTCTGACACAGTTATGACACAGATGGCAAAACTTAATTTCTCAAAAGGGTCAATCAGCCGAATACCGCTTACAATAACACTGACAGGCTCCATTGATCTATAAGAGGAGAGCATTAGAACAGCATTAGAGGAATGTTGTTAGACGAGCATTGTGTTGTGGGAACGCAGTGTTAGTATTGATATGCTCCTGTGGTGAGAAAGTGCAGCGGATGAGGAACTGGAGATTACAGTATAGATTTACACTGGAGCTGCATGTCTACAATTAACACTCCTTCTTAATGAGGCCAATCAGTGCAGCAAAGCACGCTGCACTGCAGAACTACCAAAGAGGCTTGGAAATTGGCATGTAAACCAGACTTTTGCTTTTATGCTCTTGGTCTTAGTATAATTGAAGAAGCATAAAAACCTGGTCTCATTCTTGGTCTTTGATCTCAGACAAGACTGAAGTTTGATGATAACGTTGCACCGCTTCATATCAGCAGAATGTCTTTAGAGGTCTGAGATGAATTAATGAATATTTGAGGCACTCAAACTGGTGCTTCATCTTCCCTGCTGAAAACACCAGCATTGCTGGTCACCATTATGATTGCGCTCTTTTGAGTTTGATGTTTGGCTTGCTGAAATCTACATCCGGTATTTGTATCCAGTGCTATCACACACATTACTCAGAGCTTCTGTCTGGATATCACACATAACCCACACATTTCAAATGAGAGGCACAAAACACTAGCTTTTTTTTTTTTTTTACCACCACTTTTTTATTCCTTTTTTACTTCTCAGTGTAAATCTAAAAAAGAAATTTCCCCTTTCTTATGTATTAACTTTTAATCTCTTTCATCTCAATTTTCACTCTTTCAGAATAAACAACATATATCAAGGTAACAGTTCAGAGAAACCTTTGGAATCTAAACAGACTCGGAAACAGACATGCCTTCTGGCATCAGTGATCTGTGATGTGGTAGTATCAGGGTTAGAATGTACAACACTATCTTTCTGAGGATGATCTTTATCACATGATGTTGAATCTGTGGAGGTCTTCGTGGGAAAGATATTCATTAGCATTCCCATTCATCTACTAAAACAATATTAGCAATATGTATTACTTTCCAAAGATTTCATTCAGACTAAACACACTGCTACTTTTAAAAGGCAATCTAAGGAGAAAGAGGCTTTCTGTCCTACATTAAGACTTCATCAAGTACTGATGAAAGCAGTAATGTAATTATGAAACATGTTTATCATTGATTATATTCCTGTTAAGGAGAATGTCATACATGGAGTCAATCAAAATGCTAATGATGTATAAGTGGCTGCTTGCTTCACTCCTGCAGTTTTTCTGGCATTAAAAGACAGGTGGACTACATTTAAAATCAGTTACAAATCAGTTCAGATATGTTCAATTATTGCATCTTTTTTTCAAATAAATGTCAGTTGTTGTTGTTTTTTTATAAAGGAAATACAATTGTAACAATAATTTGAAGTTATCCCAAGTTATCCCTCCTCCCCAGCACCACCTGTAGAAATCTGCTACGAGAGATGTTATGACTTATAATGTCTCGGTTACATATGTAACTCTCGTTCCCTGAAGGAGGGAACGGAGACGTACGTCAGAACTGAACCGACGAATTGGGATATCGCATGGGAGCCAATTCGTCGGTTCAGTTCTGACGTACGTCGTACGTGACCTACTGAAAGGGAACTTAAGTGAACTTAAAAACATACCTTATGAATGGGAATGTACTTCAGTCAGATTATTACTCACTAGAATTTGTGGGTTACCAAGGGTGCCAACATTTGTGGAGCCCACTGTGTGTGTGTAGATATTATGTATATGGTTTATTATCGCACAGTCCACAGAAATTCATTTTGTAAGTCAGTTATTGTTTGTATATTGAAAGAATGAATGTTAGAGAATGTGTGTGAACGACTCCTCACTCCACACTGACTGTGAAAACATGGAGGCTGCCACTTCAAGCTTGAATTTCTTTAAGTATGAACATTTCTTACTATAGACTTTATGTACAGGTCAGGGAGGATGATTAATTGTGACAATCAGTTTTAAAATAATTAATCACACTAAATTAGCACATTAAATTGACAACCCTACTAAAAACGGCAATGCTACAGCAGCAGTAAGTGCCTCTGAAGTCTTTTCTGTGAGCAGGTGATCTGGCGGAGGAGATGAAGGAGATGTGCAGCCATCTGATATAGTCTCTGAGTGAGGATTCTGGGCCCTGGGCCACTGTGGTGTGTGTGAAGCTATGGTCTGTGCTGACAATTTTTGATTGCCTTAGGAAGACACAGAGTGATTGGTCTTACACAGTGCCTCTGTAAAACACCACTACACTTCAGTTTATAGCATTTTGCTCCTTCTGTTATATGCTTTATCTATTTTTTAGAATGCCTCTCCCCCCCTCCCCAAAAAATATTCTCCTTTCTTCTGCTTATCCCCATCTCACTCTGACACCCGTGTGATTAATGTTTTTCATTTGATGTCCTCCTCTTGCCTCCACCAAGAACCAACAAATAAAACTCCCAGCCAGAGCGTGCAAATGATCTCTCAAAAGAGCTGTAAAAGAGGAGAGATAAACAGAGGAGGTGGGAGAAACGGCAAGAGAGAGGATGTGCGAGTGTGTGTTGGGCAACATAGGACAATTCAGTAGTTGAAATCTGGCCTTTGGAAAGGAAAACATTTGCGGAGGAATGTGACGGAGGTGTTTCTCTGTGTATAGCTCTCTTCCCTAGAGAAATTCCCTCATTGCTAATCTGCAGTTATTGCGATTGCCAGAGGCACTTTCCAAATTAAAGCAGGAACTCTGGGAGCACTTTAAACCCCCCAATCCCACAAAATCGTCATTTCCACTCAACTGTAACTCTCTCCATCCTGTTACGGATAAATTATCTGTTGTATGTTCCTTGGTCAGATTTTTTTTAAAAACACACAGATATGTTCCTCAGGATAAACAAAGATAATGAAGTGTTAGTGATACAGACTTGTGGGAGATGTTGATGTGATATTGTTGCAATTTAAAGGTATTGTTCACCTCCCCAAAACCCCCCAAAATAATAATATTCTGCCATTTACTCATGCTAATGCTGTTCCAAACTAGCATGCATTTCTTTTATTCTTTTGAACACAATAGAAGATATTTTGAAATGTAATTTAAATTTTTTGGATTAACTATCCCTTTACAAGATCCCTTTAAGATGTATTTGTTGTTTTTCTGGTCTCCTTAACCTTTATATATATATATATATATATATATATATATATATATATATATATATATATATATATATATATATATATATATATATACACACATACACATATATATATATATATATATATATATATATATATATATATATATACATATATATATATATATACACACACACATACACATATATATATGTATATATATACATACAGGAAGATGATGTATGGTACACTGTAAAAAACAAACAAACAAACACACACACAAAAAAAGAAAATGTGGTTGCTAGAACTTCTTCATAAAAAAAAAATACGTAGCAACATTTTTGGTTTTACGGATTAAACTGTAAAAAAACGTACATATCAATAAATGATATAATGTATATTCCAACCTACTAAAGTAATGAAATCTGTTTTGTAGTACCTTTTATATATATTTATATATATTTGTAGTACCTTAATACACTGACAACCACCATTCAAACACATGTGGTAATGAGAAAAACACATGTAGAATCAAATTTCATCACAATTAGCTTAACCACAACCTGAGGTCAACACTATTATTTAGGAATTGCACATAGTGTCATACAAATTCAAAACATCATGATACTAAAATAATGCAATAAACATTCATTTAACCACATAAGATGTAACCTAAAACCTCAATGTAACTGTAATTATTTAAAGGGACAGTTCACCCAAAAAAAAAAAACTGTCATCATTTACTCACCCTCAAGTTGTTCCAAAACTGTATAAATTTCTTTGTTCTGCTGTACACAAAGGAAGATATTTGGAAGAATGTTTGTAATCAAACAGTTCTTGCCCCCCATTGACTACCATAGTATTTTTTTTCCTACTATGATAGTCAATGGGGGGCGAGATCAGCTTGGTTACAAACATTTTTCCAAACATGTTCCTTTGTGTACAGCAGAACATAGAAATTTATTCAGGTTTGGAACAACTTGAGGGTGACTAAATGATGACAATTTTCATTTTGGGATGAACAATCCTTTTAAAGATGAGAGAAACTGCTGACAATTGAAATCAACCTAAACAAACATATGAACACATCCCTCCCTTAATTGCTCCGCCCTCAAAATGCACAAATGCACCTCTCTTTATCAAAGCTGAAGCGAAGCAAAATAATGTATCATGAAAATTAAAGTGAAGATGACAAACGAGCAACAAGGAAGAACAAAAAAAATGAACATGCAGTAGGCCTACACAAGAGTACAAACAAGAGTCGTCAGCAGCGCACCAGCTCCAGACAAACAATGACACTCAAAACTGTCCTGTTACTATAGCTAACATTACAACAACAGTACATCTTTATCATTCTTTTAGCATTCTTTATCATTATGATCTGTTGTTGGTGCCTGTTTGCCACAAATGCAAAAAACATGGGATTATGCACTTGTAATTATAGTAAAACAGAGACTGAAAGAGCTACATCTTTCACATTCACAACAATGGGATGTGAAAAAGTGGAACTGGGAAGAAAACTCTGCAGGGCCTGTTTTATAGTCAATGATCTCAAAATATGAACACACATTATGAGGGTAGTTGAAAAGCTAATAAAGAGGCAAGTAAAAAGACTATTTAAACAATACAACATAAAAAAGACGTGTGAGAAAAAAGCAGTAAGTAGTATACCAGACTGATTCTCTTTTTGTGGAATGCCCATGCAAAAAAAAGTAGTAACATTTGGTATTTCTATCAGAAGGGTATATCATGTGCTGTTTGCTGTACAGATGATTACAGAGGCATTTCTTAGATTTCAGTGTCTCTTAGAGGTACTTTTAGACAACAAAAGGCAGTTTGTAAGTCAAGTATTTCAGATGTGCATCCAAGCATCAGAAGAAACACATCAAGAACAGTATAGAAACAATTTCAAGCAGATGTTTATATGCAACTTCTCTTGCACATCAGTGCGCAACTTTTGAGCAGATGTTTATAGCCAGCCTTTGCTTTCCCACAGGTTGTTACCAAACTTAGAATTACAGTAATTTCTCTATCATGCTGGTGCATACACCATACTTTTTTGTAGTTTTGTTTTATCTTATCTCTAACCAAATATTTATTTTTTGTCATTTTTTTAAAGCACCTGCGGTGAGCTGAAATCTTAATTTATTTTTTTAGAGCACTGGTGGGGAGCTGAGATCTTGGTGATTTGTTTATACCTTGAGACTCTTACAAGGGTGATATTCTTTTCTTAAGGTGACTCTAAACATCTGATTCATCATATAATTTGAGTATTTCGAGAAGGCTATTTTTATAAGAGCCTCTGACACATTATTTTGCACAGTGATTTGGTTTATCAGGACAAAACGTTATTATCATGCCTACAGTAAATCGTATGATTTCCTGTAAAAAAGTAATTTAAGAAAAAACTTATCCCCTTATCAGTCATAAATAATCAGTTAAGTCACTTTAACTAGATGAAGTCATATTAATTATATGGAGACTCATTAATCTTTGTATGGAGTCAGATTAATCCGTTCTAACACTTCATCCTTGTGCTCGGAACCAGCTGGTTTTGGAACACTGACTCCCATTCGGTTACATCAAAGAATGTTGATAGAAAAGGAGGATGTTGTATTTCTGTATTTCAGAAATTCACTAGAAACTCTGGTTCAGGCAGATTAAAATCAGTAATAATCTAGTTTTCCGGCGATCCTAAAGGAAAAGAGTTTCTTTCAGAATCTCTAGCACTAGCAGTATATATTTCCACTCATATCAGGAAGTTGAGGTGATCATCTGGCAGTTCAAAGTCTTCTGTTCAGGCTTTAGATGTTCTCCAAGTGGATTCATTCTGTTCTCACTCTGTGTGGATGAAAAATGCTGTGCTCATGCACACAAACAGCACTCGGCAGCGCATCAGCCTGTCATCCCTCCATGGCAACAGCAGTGAAAGAGAGCTTAGAGTACGTGATTAAATACTGCTTCTCATGTGGATGTTTCAAACAGCACTCTACATAACCACCACTGCCCCTGACTTCTGCATAAAGTCTGGCCCATTTAAGCTTATTACAGCCAAGACTACTACAGCCCACTTAGACAGGAAGTAACCGTCTGGTGGTTGTGTGAAATGAGAAATGACCTGCTATAGTTTACTTTTTACACAACATTTTGCGGTCAAATCAAATGTATTTTTTTTTGGTAAAATACACATTAAGACATGTGAGGTTTATAGATAAAGAAGCGAATATATTTTTGTTTTCTTGGTGGCACAGCAAATAAGACGTGCAGCTTAATAGGCTATTGAAGTAATGATGCATAAACATTGAACTTGTAGTTCAGTAAGCTATATTTTATGTTGATGCAGTTGCTGCTCTGACTGATTCAAAAAAGTTCATTCAGTGAAGGATTCATCAGAATTATTTCAGAGTGATTCTTTTTCAACTATTAGAACTGTTTGTTTGTAACTGTTTGTCATTTAGTGTCTGAATAAGACTGCTGGTCAAAAGTATGGAAGTTTTTTTATGTTTTTAATTGAAGTGTTATCCCAATTTATTTGATCAAAAAATACAGTAAAATCAGTATATTGAGAATTTTTATATACATTTAAAATAACATCTATTTGTAATATATTTCAAAATGTTTTAAAATATTTTAAAAATGCGTGTGTTGGCAAAGCTGGATTTCCAGCAGCCCTTATCCCAGTCTTCACTATCACAGTTTTCTTCAGAAATCATTCTAATATTCTGATTTGGTGCTCAGAGATATGATCAATTATTATAGGTGCTCAATTGTTAATAATAGTTCTTATTATTGTAAGTGTTTTGAAATATTTGATGACATTATAAAGGTCTTTACTATCATTAATGCGTCCTTAAATTGTTTTTTTTTTTTACTTGCACCAAACTTCTTAATGGTAATCAATCAATCAGTCTTTATTTATTAAGCTGTAAAAACTGTTTTCAACATCATCAAGTGCATAACAAGAAAGATTTCTGAACACAAAATCAGCATATAATTATTTCTGAAGGATCATGTGACGTTGACTGAAGTAATGGTTGCTGAATATCAGCTCTGCCATGACAGGAAATTATTAAATTTAATTAAAAAATTATCATTTAAAATGATAAATAAAGAATTAAAAATGATTTAAAATTGTAGTAATATTTCACAATGTTACTGTTTTTACTATATTTTTGATCAACCAAATTCAGCCTTAGTGAGAATAAAAGAATTCTCTCAAAAACATTAAAAAATCTTAATTATTCTAAACCTTTGGCCGGTAGTGTGTGTGTGTGATACTCTTGTGGTGCGTCATTTATGTCAAGTTCTGCCCACCAAGGTCCTTTTTTATTGAATTTACAAAGTCATATTTTTCCCATTTCTGACATGGCATGAGCGCACCACAATTTTCACAATTTACACGACCCACTTATTCGCACAGTAGGAAAATGGCTGTATTAGACGGTCTGTGAACAGCCCATTGGCGATTCGTGGGTGGGCTGTGGGCGTGCTGAGACTACAACCTACAAGACACTACCTAAATATATTACAACACAATGACCAGAACACACATTTCCCAAACACGTTACCACAAAGCACTGAAACCTCACTTAAGTGTGTTTGGAGAGTCACAAACACCATTTATAAACTAGAGTATAATTTTATGTTTAAAAGTGCAAACATTACAACCTTTAACACTCATTCATAAAATTTAGAAACCGTTATAATGGTGGAGTTATTGATTAGTTTGTTGTGTTTTTGGTTTCGAAGACCCTGAGGCATTTAGCGAAAGTAGATCCTTAATCAGGGAAGTGCTGGCAAGCGAAGCCGGTTTTATTTAAACAAGACGTAAACCAATACATAGAGCACATTATAAATCAGCCCCATCAGTCAGCATGCACTCTGAGGCCAATCCATCACCTCATTGACACTTGAACCCATAAGTATAACACTTTGGAATCCAAGGGCACTGTTCTGAGATCGGTTTTCTATTACTTTGTTCATTAGAATGTGAAAATGAGCTGATCTCTCATCAGCAAAGTTACTGAAAGAAGTTCAAACAAATGACTGGCATATAGACCTGAACGCAGTCAACTATTCACTTCATGCCAGTGTTTTATGAAGCCTTGGTACCTCTGAGGAACTAATGATTCTGACTTAATCAGCTTTTATGTATCATGTTTTGCTTGAGCTCTGTAGAGAATATTTGAAGGCGAGTACAAAGAAACTCGTATGAGTCAAAGAAAATCTTTTTCTGCTCTCGCTCTCAGTAAGCACAGTGAAACAGCTTTATGACCAGCAGGAGTACCGCAGTGTAGTTTCTAATAAATACAGCCCTTAGGAGTTTTGTGCATATTTAACATTCAACTAATTAAAGCCCTTCAAAGATGTATGAAACGGCATGATGCAAACTAAGTTTTAGAATTTAAAGTCACAGTTTTATAAGAAAAATACCTTTAGGTGTTTTTAAGCTTGGTTAGAAATGTAGATAATGTAGTGCAAGATTCATATGAGGTGGGATTTTGCCAATGTAACTTGGTGCATGAACCTTACGTACAGACTAAATGTCGATGTTTTGCCTCAACAAATTTCAGTTACATTAAAAGGCAGTTTGTTAATCGAGTCAGGCACTCACAGAAAACAGATGATGTAGAAACAAATTGACATTTCCATTGCAGGACCTCCTAGGGGATCTTTCTCTCTTTCTCTGCCCATGCAATTGGGTTATGTCAAAGTGTATTGCTAAGACAGGCACGAGCTTTGTTAGATAATTTAATGAAGGTAAAGTTTTTTGTATGTGTATCTAATCTGTCGTGATTTATTGGAGAGCCAACAGAAAACACACATATATTCAATCCAAATTGTGTGGTCTATTGGTGGCCATCAGTGTTGAAAAGACCACCTTAGTAGGTTTATTACTGGCACAAAGTAGTTGGTAAAGCTGGTAGATCAGTATGGTCTTTGTACTGAAGCTACTACAGTAAATGCCAAGATATTTAAAGGGATAGTTTATGCCACAATTCTGTCATTTACTCAAACCCATATGAACCCTCTCCAGGAATTAAGCTTTCAAGCTTGAAAAAGGGTCATAAAACTATTTTTAAAAATGGGTTCATATGACTCATGCGCTGTATTTCAATATTAGCTTTGTGTAAGAAACGTACTGAAAATTAACTTATTCACTGAATTAATGAGTTGAATTGGTTGATCCAGTTCCCATTATTTGAAAGAAATTGTTCACATGATACTGATCTGGTTCATTGTTCAAGAAATTTTTAAAAAGTCATCTTTTTAAATGTTTGTAATGTTTAATCCATTTTGTTTATTCCTGTGCATTGTTCTAGATGTGTAATTCTGTCATGGTACCAGTTTAGGGAAGAAGGGCACGACAAGGTTTCATCCGCGGAAAGACGTGAGAACACACAATATTTCTTTTCTAATAAGTTAACCGACGTTAATCTACTATAGGCTACTCCCTGACAGCTTTGTCGGATAAGATGACTGATTCGGCATTTTCATTGGTTAGATCGCCTGTCAATCAAACTGTTTGCGAAGGGTCAATTGTGTTATAATGTCCAGTTGTGAGGGGAAAAAAGACTCGCGATTGCGTGTTGTAAAGTCAGAACTGCGAGATATAAACTCAAAATTTTGGATAAAAAGTAAGAATTGCAAGTTTATACAGTATCTTACAATTTTGACTTTATAAGACGTAATTGTGAGTTCATATCACGCTATTCTGTCTTTATAACTCGCAATTGTGAGTTCATATCTCGCAATTCTAAGAAAAAAAAGACAGAGTTGTGAGATGCAAACTCGGAATAACGAGAAAAAAAGTCAGAATTGTGAGATAAAAAGTCGTAATTACCTTTTATTTTGTTTTATTTAGTGGCGGAAACAAGCTTCCATAATAAAGGCACTTAAAAGTTTAAAAGTTTTTCTCATGCAAAACCATATGTGAGACTATCATTTGACTTCAGAAGATTATATAAATATATAAATTATATGATATTTTTACTTTCGTGTCCTTTTTGAAGTTGAAAAGATACAATCCTCATTCATTGTAGTTGTAGTTTTGGGTGAGCATTTGGGAAAAAAACCCAAAGGCGGGAAGAGGGGTGGGGACAGTCTTGAAGACTGAATTAGTTTAAATTCATTGCTGAAGTCCACAGGTCACGCCGTTAGGCCCGACTAAATCATCGCCGAAAAGCTATAAAAAATGTGACAGCACAGATTTAAGGCACTCTTAGCATGAACTTTCCCTTTAATTCTCTCTCTAGCACTCCGTCTTTCCTTCTCATTCTTTTTCCATATCAGCCCACCCGACTCATTTTCACTCTTTTTCTAACCCCATCCTTTCTGAGGTTGACATTTAGAAAGGAGCCTGTCTGTGTGTGCGTGTAGGAAGGAGAGTGATCATCTCTGCTTCATAACTTTAGCCATACACCTTATTCACCCAGCTCCTGTCAGAGAAGGAGAGAGATGTGGACCGCTCACAGTTCAACATCAGCTGCTTTAAACAGCATTTATCTGAGATTCTGAGGGATTTTCATCTGAATGGTGTTCACCAGAGTCCTGAACAATCTCCTTGGCATTTCTGCATTGATCTTGTCTCCTTTGATACTTCTTTCATGCTCTCAAAACAATACCGCTCGCCGTGTCTTGTGCACTCTGCAGTCACTGAGCTAAATTTAATAAATGGCTGTTTTGACATAAATCATCATCACGTTTCCTTTTCCTATGACGTGGGTGCAGTGGCCTTTCATAGTGAGCCTAAAGCATCTTCATTTAGACGTATGTTTAAAAGATTATCCAATCAAACTTTGATCTTACTTCATCCTTATTATCTCACAGTAGCTGAGTGTGCCAACATTGTGAACACTGAATAATGTTTTGGGTCTCTGACATAGAAACAATTTTAAATGGTCTCTTCAGTTATTTATTTTATTTTATTTAACATTTATTGCCTTCTTATTGCTTTCTCAAATTACACTGTTGTAGCATGGGTCTTTCAGTGACGACGGAGTGTTGGCTCCAAATGCAGTAGATACATTTATTTTGACAAAACAACAAAAGTAAATCCAGGCAGATGGCAGGATAGTCCAGACATGGGAGAAACAGAACTAAAATAAATGCAATTGTAACATCCAGATAAAGAGAAACACTGGGCACACAAGATAACAAGGGCTATAACAAGGAACAGGTGTGGGTAAGGAGTATCTAACTAATAAGGGTAACTATGCAATAAAAAAGATAAAAACAAATGAATACTTTGAGAACAAGTCCCAGCTAGTAGGCAAATCTACAGGTAACGCTAATGCACACTAAATACACACGCAATGCTGATGTTGTTAACATTAACATTTTGAGAACAAAGTATAACAATAATAATAATTTGCACGACTTGACGTGATATGAGCTAAGCGATTCACTGTAATGCCCCACCCCTCCACACCTCAGTTAGTCAGAACAAAAGTGGCAGACATGTTACTTACTTATTCAGATAACATTCACCAGTGAAAATTCTTACATTCTTCCAAGACTACAGTCTGTGATTCCGAAGTACAGTATCCACACCGATATGGTGATTAACACCAAACATTAGATTCATCCGCTCTGAGGACCCGTGCCACGACACAACGCATGTAAAATAATAATTCCGCAAAGAACTGCAATTGCAGGTTTCAAACAGAGATGGCAACAGAGAGGCAAAATTATAGACTGCACCTTTAAAAAAAAAAAAAACATTAGCATATTGGTTGGCAATGGCATACTAACATATCGGATTCTTTGCTTCCAAAAAATCTTCATTATGTATGAGCATATTGGAGGGATACTTTGAAAATGTTGCTGATTTTGTGCAAGTTGCTTTGAACCTTCAGGAGATATCTGACTTCTCTCTATTGAGAGATACAGCTTGATTAGCTACAAGATACTGTACATGCCCAAAGCATCAGCTATTTATTATATATGGACACAGAGAGGCATGATTTTTGTGATTAGATTCTCTGTTTGTGCAATTTAAAAGTATTTTGATGGTCCAATTTAGACATTCTACTTATTGTGAGTAATATGTAATATAACTATAAGTTTACTACATGCCAACTAACTCTAATTAGAGTATTAGTAGACTGTTAGTGTACTGTTAGGTGTTAGAATAAGTTGACATGAAGTTTGCAAGTTACTTATAGTTAGTAGAATGTCGTAAGTGGGCCCATCGTGAAGTTGCAAAGTTTACTTAGTTAGTAGAATGTGTGTCGTAAGTGGGCCATAAAGTGATGCTTTTTCCAAATTTGTCATTTTTGAAAATTGAATGTCCACAAATCTCTCGCTTCTGACACCTAAAACAAAATACATGTAGAGGTGCACAGATGGTAAGACAAGGGATGAAAGGGACAGAGGTAGACTTAGGGTCATTTGGAAAAGGGCTGGTGTTTTCACACTCAGACAGGAAAAAGACTCAGGTCTCACAGGTGACAGCCTGCACAGAGCCCAAAGAAAGAGCAACCGCTGCCGGCATGTTGAACTTGACCACCAGGGTCACTGAAGGGCTAAGAAGAAGTACTATAATACAACCCATTAACCACACCGTTGTGGGCACATGCTGGGAACAAGAGTTCAGGGAAAATGCACATATGTCAGTCATTGCCTCTCTTTTACTTTCATGCCTTCTATCTTTTGTCTTTCCCTTCAAATTGATAAAAAGGTCACTAATAATTTATTTAAATACACAAATAACCTAATAACCAAGTGCAATCACGATCTCGCCAAAAAATGAACATTTTTATTGCTTGTATACATCAGGGATCCTCTTGTTATCGCTGTCAGTTTATTTTGAGTTCTTCAGCACACACTTCAGTTTCATTTTTGAGGTGATAAAGGACAAGTGAGCTGTCAGATGGAAGAGAAGAAGAGAGGATGTGACAAGACACAGGGTTAATGGGTGTTTCCCCTGTAGCTGAATTAAAATAGATGCACAGATTTCTTCCTTCCCTGTTTGCATGTTATAGTCCCTGGCTTGAGTCCATGAAACTCACATACAGGCTGGTTTTTCAGCTCCTGTCGATCATTTGCGGTGACGCATGGTGAGTTTTCGATGTAAATATGAAATTTCACCTTTGAAGTCGAAGGAATCGCATTGCAGATGCATGCTATTCTGTTAGAGATTGGGAAGCTTGTTAAGTGTTTACCCTTTATTTTATTGTTATTTTGAAGTATTTTTCAGGTCAAAGAGCTTAAATATCTGCTATGCTTAGGGTTAAAACAATCACAGTAAGAGTAATTTGCGGGCCCTTACAGACAACAAATGCCTAAACACTCTTATTTGCTGTTGCTTTGTCACGGTAGAGACAACAATAAAACATTTAAATAAAAAATAAAAAAATCATGTGGAGACAGTTACTATGGTTTTGGGCTTGAAAGAATTACAGAATTAATATTGTAAAAGTCTCCTGTGAAAATTAGTTTGATTTACTGTATGCTTAGAAAAAGAAGTGGGTAAGAAAAAATGGATCTAATAACATGAAATTATTACGTTATTATTAAGTGTTCATATCTTGTGTTATGTATCTGCTTCTGTAAATGCGTCTTGTTTTGAGGATGTCTAAATAATTTTACTGTAAATTAAGACAAATACTGTATAAGAAAATGTTTTTGCTGTGTTAGTCAAGCTTTGGGACTTGCGTAAGGACTGTCTTTGAAAAGCAACCTGCACCTGTTCACGTACACTTAGATTTTTTGAGTGTTTTAATGGGATCTGCTTTCAGCTGCTTTCAAAGACTTTCAGAAAACCTCTTCATGAGCATTACGAAATGGATGCATGATTATGAAATGGATGCATCAGCTACATGGTGACATCACACAATAAACAGCTATTCATTTAAAAAACGTGAATGTATATATTTTGAAGTCTTTGAAGTTACTTATGCTCATCAAATCTACATTTATTTGATCAAAAATACAGTAAAATCAGCACTGTTGCAAAATATTACAATATAAAATAACTGTATTATATCTTAATATATTTTAATGATGGGAAAGCAATTTTTTTTAACAAAGGTCTTTTTTTTATAAATGTCAAATTTTCCCATGTTTTGTTAAAGTTTCTATTGAGCAAAACAATGTATTTAAATATTTGCACATTAACTTTTACATTTTTATCTCGTATTAATTTGTTGACTGTTGTTTTAATATTTTAATTTTGCTGAAAAGGCTGAATGCTATTTAATGGTAGTTTGACCATTTCTACAACTTAACTCTTTTGGTAAATACATGAAATCAAATAAATATGTGGTTAAGCCAGGAAACTCTAGATGGCTCAGGCTGATAGGTTCTTAATGTAATCTGCAAACAATGACATCATCTACTTGGATTCTGCTGCTTCTGCCGCCAATGAGCTTGCCGCATAACTTTTAAATTGTTTGGTTCTTTATTTGCTGCAGGCAGTTTTCCCAAAAACCCCCACCTCCCCCAGCTCCACCTATATAGATCTGCTTGGGGTATTTTATTATAAATGCAGCATCAGCACGTCTTTCATGTTCATTGTAGCATGTCTGTTGATGTATTGGCAGAAGCAATTCTCTGCAGCATAGCATCTAAGAACATAGCATCCACCAAGAACAATCATTAACATTGTCATAACCATCACCATGCCAAATCCTCAGAGAGTTTTCATAACTGAAGATTGTTTGTGTTACATGTAATATTTCAGTTAAGTACTGATTTTTTATGGTTCACCAAAATAACCTTGGTAACCAGGCATAGTATATCAAAGTGTCAACTATGCACATTGATCACAACCAGTTCGACACCATACAGGTCAGGCAGAACGTCTCTCGGTCTGCTCGTATTTTTTTTCCCCCAAAGACTTTGCTGACCCGAACGCACCCTGTAATCTGCTTCCTTCTGTTTTTTTTTTCAAGTGAATTTCTTCGCTTTCAGTATTATGCCTGTTTCCATAGCAATGACTTTTTCTACACTTCAGCATTCAGACCCTTCCCAGGTGAGAACTGTGTTACACTCCAGACTCCAGAGGCCTTGTCAGGAATGTTAATCAAAGACAACATCAGATGTCGGGCAAATCTGAGGTCCACCTCCACAGCCTGGAGATGAGATTATTGAAATTGCCTGGGCGAAGATCCCCACTTAAAAATGGCCGAAGGTGGTCTGTAATATGTGTCCATATCGGCATCTGCATGTTTATGAGTTCTCAGATCCGCTTGTACATCAAACATACACCCAACCTGATGTGTGCTGATAGAAATGCAAATATTTAAAAGTCAATATTCAGCTAGACTGTGTATGTGCGTTTCAAAGTGTGCATCTCTAGATGGCTGTGTGTGTTGGGGGGGGGGGGGGGGTGGTAATATGTCATGTCTTGCCCTTCAGAGTATAGATGAGCAAAGAATTAATTCACAAGGCCAGGGCTCACACCTCCTCATTTGGCTCCTCTTTCTCGCTCACTCTGTCCCTGTCATTCTGTTTTATTCTTTGTCCCTCTCGTCCGCATCTATCACCTGTGATTCTTCCCATCATCCTCTTATAGAAGTCTCTAACTGCCTGAACGAGAGCTCTGTGCATCAAATGCTAGTTGAACGCTCTGTGTGTTTTTGTCTGGAGGGTAAGGCCCAAGTTGGGGCTTATTGCTGGCCTGTTACTCTTAAGAGGTTTGTAAGATAAGTGGCTGTTGAACTGAAAGCTTCACTATTCGCAGAATGACTGATGTAAAATGAGCTTTCTAAAGCAGCTGAAACTCTCAAACATTTCAAACAAATCTAATTTTCAGCACGTATTCTTCACCATAAACACCTGAAATAGAAAATGGATTCTCTGATGTGTACTATATAATACCATCTGTTGCTCAAGTGCCTACTCAAGACTGCTCTATTGGTGCGCATACTGATATTTTTTCATGTTTAAGACATAGTTTTTAAACGCAAGGAGTTGTGGCTGTTGAAACAAAAAGCTGTTTTCGAAAGGTTATATATCTATTGAAGGGATAGTTCATTTAAAAATGAAGATTCTATCATTATTTACTCACTGTCATGTTGATGACTTTTTCTTTTGTGGAAAACAAAAGATACAGTGCCAATAGAAAAATCATCATACCTCTTTGAAATAGCCAATAGCAACAACAACAACAACAAAAAAACTTTTCTAGCTTTATTTACAGACTTTGCCCTATTCGTTAGAAGATCAAAGTTACGAAAGAAACAGTTCTGAAAGTTAATAAGAAATTGAAAAACTAGAATAACAGGGTTGGAAAAGTCATTAGTCTCTTGATTTAATGCTTCTTAGATCCATCTTTTGCTTTAATTACAGTCATTAACCTTTTTGGATATGTCTGTACTGGCTTTGCACACCTGGATTGGGGAATATTTGCCCATTCTTCCTTGTAGATTTGCTCAAGTTGTGTCAAATTCCATGGTGAGCGGCAGTGGACTTCTCTCTTCAAGTCCATCCGTGGATTTTTTTTCGGATTTAAGTCAGAGCTCTGACTTGGCCACTCAAGGACATTCACCTTCCTATCCTTAAGCCATTGCATTGTTCTTTGGGCAGTATGTTTTAGGATCATAGTCGTGTTGGAAAGTTAACTTGCTTTTTCCTTTTATTACTTTGGTGTTGTAAGGCACAATCTGTAAATAAAGCTGGAAAATGTCTTTTTTTTTTTTTTTTTAATGGGTATTGATTTCAGGCTGTACGATAAATAAAGTAATTATTTCAAAGGGGTATGATTATTTTGTATAAGCATTGTATTTTGAAAAATCTCAAATTGGGCCCATACTCCGAAAGTCAGTTGAATGTGTTGTGTTGGAATCCACTGACTTTCATTGTATTGACAGAAGAGTTGAATCATTCTCCAAAATCTTCTTTTGTGTTCCATAGTAGAAGGACATCCATACTGGTTTGGAATGATGCGAGTAAATAATGACTGATTTTTCATTTTTGTATGAAATCTCGCTTGTGAAAAAAAGAAGTGCACTTAATTCTATTTTAGTATATAATATTAATAAAAATTAAGGCCACTTAAGTGTACTTAAAGTGTACTTATTCATGACTACTTCACACACTTAAAACTAAAAGTATTATTTTACAGAGCGTTTTAAATCATTGTTTAATTTTTTGCCATGCTATAAAGTACACTTATTTTGATATGTTGACTATCATACTAAAGCACATATGTAATATGTAAATCATATCATATGTAAAGTACTTGATTATGATTTTACTGTAGTCTGTTATTTGAAAATACATGTAAAGTTTATATATTTTGAATATACTAAATTGTAACTACATTGTTACAAATGTGTAATTACAAATTGTTTCCACCGTCTAGGGGTCAACCGTAACAGGAAAAGGATATTTTTAATGATGAGTCTCACTACCAGAGAGATCCCAATAAATAAATAATTTTTATTTGATGAAAGGGTTAATTGTCAGGGGCAGACAAGGCCAAAATAACAAACACAACAATCTTAGTTTAAACCTCTACCATTCCTAACACCAAAAAAAAAAATACAGTTTAAACTTACCTATCTCCCTAACCAAAAACAATGTGAAAAAGATACATACAAAATAAAATGGCGTCAAACCCCCTACGTCCCTTAAAGTGATATAAATATATACAAGTATATTTACAGATGGCAAACAAATCCAAAATCAGAGTTCAGAATCTTGGTCATTTAAATACATAGATTTAATACATTCTATACCTCACATCTACATCTAAAATTCTATACAATAGAAATTACATTAAAGTTTAATAAAGTTTATAGTAAAGTTTACTATAAATTCTTGTCAGTACATTCAACAGGACACTTAAACCATAATTCAAAGACAATAGAAGTGATTATGAAATCACATATATGTACGTGGATCAAAAATCACTCTCAAGTTCAACTAATTGCTTTTAATGTAAATTTAAACTGTAATACATTTCCATTTAGTTGTAAGTAACATGCAATTAAGTGTCTGAAATCATTACATTCCGTTTCACTTAAGTATAGTCTTTGAAAGTATAATTTCTGTGATAACTACTCTTTAAAAGTATGCTGAAGCGTACCTCTAATACGCCTTGTATCTCCAGCATCACCATTGGAAGCATTTTGCTACTTTCTGGAGACCAATCTATCAAACCTAAACTTCAAAGTGTTTGTGGACTGCCAGAGTAATGATTAAAACTAGCAAATAAGCCCTTTTGGGTGCACATTGTCCTGTTAACTATCTATTTCTCACATCGTGCTCAAATGGCCCCTTTTGTTTCTCTCATCTCCAACGTTTCACTATCAGATAGAGGAGATGTCCTCTCTTCAGTCCGGTTGTCATGGTCACTGTCTTATTGTTGTGGCAGCTATTTGTGTCTCATGTTGTGTTCAAAGTGATTTGCAATTATTCCACCTTTCAAGGGGTTATTACAGCTTTGAATATTGAGAATATTAAGCACATAATGCAGAGCGTTCCTTGAAATATTCAAGGCCTGCTGTTCTTTTGTACGAGTGAAAAAATTGTTAGTCATAAAAAAAGTTATAAAAAAAAATACAATCGTTATACAATGAAGAGGAATGACTAGGGACATTACTGTTCTACATGGGATTCTTATTCATATACCTTTTAAAAAACAAATGCTCACATTGTAACCGATTATTGATTTGACCCTGGCCAGATATTATATTGGTTTCAATGTGTTCCAATAATAATTTACTGTGTTTGCGGGTTCAGCAGAAGAATCAATAAATCATTATGTAGGTTTACAGGTCTAAAATAGAGCATTGATTAACCCCTCAAAATATAAACATGTCTTGATGTATTGAGTGCTAGTGAATATCTTGTTAATGAAGGGACAGTTGAGGAAAGGTGTGACATATGCTAACTAAGCACTGCTAGTTCCAAACTGAAGCTTAAACCTATGTATGGTTTAGGGTGATGTGATTGTAAAAATGTACAGCAAAGCCATTATGTGTTCTGATGCAATGACAAAATTATCTGTGTCTGTGTATTCGGATAGAACCAGATATGGGCGAAGTATGAAGTGATTGTGCATCAAAAAAGTGCAAAAAAACATCTATTTAATCTTCTATTTAGTTCTGAAGTGTTCTTCATAGTATTTTGGTTTGGTTTCCTTGCCAGGATGTCTATCTTGATCTCTGCTGCCTCCCAATTTCCTTACATATACTATGCCTTAAGTGTATGTACTGTTTTTGTGAAAAAAGATAAATAAATAAAATTACATACTTTTGAGTGTGTAGCAGAATAGTAGGCAAGCTTTAGGACGTACTACTTTGTCATAATTGCGTCTTTAACAGACAACTCAGTCGTTTAATTCTGTGCGTCCTGTCACGATTTAAACTGCCCTGTCAATCGTCTTGACACAATAACAAATCTTGCATATTCAATTTAATTTAATTTCCCACCATTTCAGAGACAAATGTAGCATCGTGATCTGTCGGTTGTAGGTCTTTCATCCGGAGAACTCTCCTCATGTGTTTGCAATTCGTAAGTTAATGACCAAACATATCATTACAAAAGTTCACTGTGCTGTTTCTGATGAAATATAATGTGAATAACATTGAATAAATATATTTTTGTCATGTTAGATACTAATTATTATTCATTCAAACCCCTGTATCTAAACAATGTAACCGTCGAGCTCATACATCCACCATGTTTGTAGTTTAACACTTTTTATTCATGTTTGTAGTTCTAATCAAATCCTTGTCCAACATTCAATGGGTTGTAGGTAGTATTAGCCATCAGTGTGCACGGATCTGCTCTTCGGGTGATCATCAGAAAAAGTGTCTGTGGATAACTCATTTCAACATGCTACGATTTTGGATACAATAATTCTAATTTCAAAATACTATTTAGAACAGATGGTATGCAAATTAGTTTAGGTAAATTCTTTACCTCTGTGTATTTCTGGCATGAGTTTCCTTTGTTTTTTTGTCCGTTCTACGTCATTTGTTTTGCTCCTTAGTGTTCCTAGTGGTTTCAGTGCTGTTTAATCCTGTACTGCTGCACAAATATTCCTATTTCTCCTTCATTGCAACCAAGCTGTGACAATATGATGTTGGCTCTGAACATTGAGAGTAAGCTATAAGTAGTGAATTCATGGTTCTGAATGATTGAACTACTGGTCACAGTGAATGGTCAATTATTAGGATTATGGGGCACAGGGTCAGAGTTGGTGGTACCGAGGTGCATGCTATTAAGTTGAATTGCATGTTTGTTTTGGGTTAAGATTATGTTCAGTGGATCCTTAACACGCTTTACTCAAGACATGCATAAACATCCTTGCAGATTATAAAAACGCCTGCAGGCTAGGTCTGTCTAGCCCACATGAACAACAAAGAACTCATTTCATCAACTCTGTACCTTCTAAACTCAACTTTATTTCCAGATGGACTAGTGCCTCCCAGCTGTCGGAAATTACAAGCGTAGAATCAGATTGAGTTGCATTAGGCGGTCAGTGGATGTACTGTGGGCGGTCCAACTAGGGTTAGGGATTTGATTGATAGGATGTTGATCCCATCAACATGTCTGTCTTGTGTAAATCACTGTAGGCTCCTATGGACAGTGTGGTGAACATTGATTCAATATCTGCAATCTTTTTCTAGGCCTGTTTCGAAAATCTAATCATCATAAAACATCTAAAGCTGAAAAATCCTGCAGCTGCTTCAATAGGCTACAGAATGTATCTTTAGGTTTAAAATGAAAGTTTTAAGAATCCAATACTTCGATTCATTAGCATAACCTCTGCTTCAAATTCATGACAAAGATTTCTCTTGTCCACGTCTTCACCTTTAGCCTCCCTGACAAAATACACTAACTCATACTAAACTTTGGTCTTGACCCCTCGACCTCTCAAATGAGAAGCAGCTAAATGAATACAGTACGATTTGGTTAATTACCAAAGACAATACACAGTGAACTCCCCTTTATTTGCATATGATAATACAATTGTGTGAAGCTGAAGTAATGGCTCAATTAAAACAAGACAGATAAGACCTCAGTTTCTCGACAAGTTTAACTAATCACAGTTACTGTATCTAATTATTGCAGGTTAGCAACGTGCCCAAATTGTTTTTGGACCTGGGACTGCTGCGGTCGATGTCGTTGTCAAAATGCTATTTTGAGTCAGCATTTAGGGGTCTTTACATTGGAGGCTTAAATCATCAGTGTAAGGATTACACAGTAATCCTGTGTGAGTAAATACCCAGCCTGATACATACAGAACATTATGAATAACTCACTCAGCAAAACTGCGCAACTGTTTTCTAAGAACTGAGGTTTCTGCTAGGATTTCATGTTTTACAGGCAGTGAAATGACTGTAGGTCTGCTACCATACACACCCTGAAAACAAATTCTCAATTTGTTTGATTTTTGTTGATCTTTTTCATCACGAATTGAACAAGTTTAACGAATATTTAAAATACTTACATGCAGGATATGGTTAAATGCATTGATTTGACCGATTTGACAAAGTATTTATGCTTTTTTTCTCCCATTATATCAGGTTTAAGAGCTCTTAAGTGCATACGGTAGTGTAAATGATCTTTTTACAGATGCTAAAAAAATTGTTTCTCCAAAATATATTTCCAGCAATATTGTAATGGCGATAAAATGCAGAGCTGCTGGAATCTGCTGAACATTTGCTGTTAAGGCTGGATTTGATATGCCGTACTGCACTTTAATGCTGCTTATTTATCTCTTCATTTCCACAAACACCCGATTTATACTGGCACAGTTTAAAACAGCTTCCCTAGATGATCACAGATGTTGTAAACCTTATATAGAAAATATATCTGTTAAACTCTGCTTATTTCCTGTATAGACTAAGTGATATACATGCAAGCCTGCTATTATGTTGAGTTCTTTGTATTATTTTTATAGTGAGCTAATGATATTTTCTTGCCCTTACCTCTAGACGCAACCCTCATGCAAACCTTTTTGTAGTTTTAGATTTTTATTAAGGCATTATTTATTGTGTTTATTAATCCGTTTTCTCACGGGGACCATTAGCTGGTCACCACAATATGTGTGATAGGTTTAACTATCCTTATGGGGATGTTTTGCTCCTCACAATGAAGGCAAACGTGACATTTCATAACCTCCACACACACAAGCGTTTTTCAAGAATGTATTTTCTTCATCAGGGTTGTTTTCACAAAGCCGCTCTCTCTAACGCACCGGCTTAATGAGCTTTCCTGCTGTTCCCTGACAGTCTACAGAGTTTTTATTCATTTTCAGCCTGCTAAAGCCATTCCTGTGAAATAAACAGGAATTCAACATTATTCAATATCACCGCTGTCTCTTTCTTCTTCCTATATGCTAAATTGGAGAGGAAGATCAATCATCTTAACAACAAAAAAGAGTTTCTGTGTTTCACAAGGAAGAAAAATGTGGCATTACACTCTCATGTAATTTGCAGGAAATGGGTCTATTGCTTCAGTAAACCCACTAGACACTATATTAACCTTGGGATGAGAAACTGATCTCCCACTTAGTGAAAAGTGCTGTACACTGCTTGAGCCTTTCATAGCCCATATCCAGACTGATTTATCTCTTGGAGCAAAGATTGGGAAAGATTTGGGGTTCGGATGAACTCCTCCGAGGGAAAAAGGGGGAAGGATGTATAAAATGTTACATATTTTACTTTAAAATGACGTCACGGGTTTGTCAGCTAAAGCAGGACTGGCAGGTTGTTAGTCAGACGGAGGAGGAAAGGAGAGAGAGAGAGAGAGAGAGAGGGAATGAGGGTGGATAGCGCGCGCAGTGGTGATAACACTATCTGTCTATCTATCTACCAAATGACGAGCGTCGCTTTCACGCGCTCCACTCATCACGCGCGTCCGTGAAGTGGTGTTTCATTCCTCACTCTTGTTTTTTTTTTTTCTCGCATCACCAATTCATTTGGACTCTTGAAAGATTGCGCGAACTATCGAAGAGCTTCTTCAGTCGATGTAGGACATGCTTTTGCGCCACGGAAATCTCGATGTTTTATCTTACGTCTTTGCCTGTGCTCTGTCTCGTAATGGCAATGTAGAAAAAGTGCGCGGTGACCGCGAGCGCAGCGCACGGGCGATGTTGACGCCGTCACCTTGCCGCCTGGTTCCCATCGCTTCTTGACTTTTTTTTCCAGTGGAGTATAATCTAGATGAACTTGTGAATGTAAAAGAAGGCGGCTGTTGAGAAGCAACTGAACCGTCCAGCTGCCCACGCTGCCGCCGGGTCGCTCTGCACGTCCGTGCGCACTTCTGAGGAGAAAACAGCGAGCAACTAAAAAAAGGGGACAAGACGCGTCCTTGTTTTTGTTTTTTTGTGTGTGTGTGTGTGAATATTTCGCCCAGTCCTCGTTTGGTGCGCTCTGGAGAGACGTGGAGCTATTTCAAGCTTTCTGTTTCTCGGGATATATAACATTAGAATGCTAGCATCCATAACATTTGGAGTAAGGTGTCTAACTTAAGGTGACCATTGCGCTCGAGCGTCGACGTTTGTTGGAACGCATAAATGGACGAATACCAGGAGGACTGATTCGGAATTGTTGTCTGGAAAAATGTGGCTGAAACGGTGTGTCACACGCAGGTAATAAATATCCCTTTTGAGATCTCTCAGCTAAGGGCTGAATGCATTAAAACGCCCATTGCCAAAATCCCGTCATCTGTGAAGAGTTTTGTGGCAAGTTGATGCGCGTCATGCTGTTTTCACTTCACTTGTTTTTAACGCGATGTCTTACTTAAACCTCACAGCTTTGCGTTGTTTATATTCTCGAGGAAACGTTTTAAGTGATGCTGGTTTATGTGAATATCTAGAGGGCTCGTAATTAGCCAGATTGCGAATCGACTTGAAGTTATTCACGCGGCTCTCGCTAGGGGCCGCCAAATAACCGCGATTCAATACCAAATACTTGACGGCGCAAATTAGGTCGAGTATCAGCTCACACCCTCACTCACACGCCACAGTAGACCATGCCAGGACAACATTTTCTGTGCGGTCAAGACATTTATGTCATTTTATGAATCACATCTCTCACTGTTTGATTGACATTTTGATCATAGAGTTCAAATAGTGTGCAATTTGCCAGTGGAAAGTCTGGATGAGTCAGAATCAGAAGAGCTGTAATGGCCAGGGATTTATTTACGGTTTACAGGAGCTCTTAGAACTTACTGTACGTATATGGCAGGAGTAGGATTAAATCCGACATGCATGCAACAAATCTTTATTATACATTATGCATGGACCAAAATTCAGCCAAATGTTAAGATGAATTACAGCAGCCCATGAGTAAGAGCCCCAAAAAGGAATGTTCATTACTCCGGTCTAAATAGTTTCCTAGCACTTAGGAACCCCATTCCAAAGATGATTAAAAACTGCACACCCACAAGTTCAGTTATTCGAAGGTGCAGAATTTGACAGCCATTACTTCTGTCTAGCAGCTGTTCCAGAGGCATAATGTGGAGAACATGTTTACGGTGGAAATGATGATTGAGCCAGGTGAGCATCGTTGTTCATTCTCTACCTGATGTAGGATGCTGCAATCTTGCATTCTCATGTTTTCCGCAAGGACACAGTGACTTACAATAAAGTGTATATTTTACATATTATTTTGCTGAATGATCTGTTCAGATGAGATCAACGCCATACTGTCCAGACTGAAAATCGAGGATGTTGTTTTTTTTTAGTGGCTTTTCTCTGCGCTTCATTGATTTAAAGTATCAATAAAAATGCCGTTCAGTATGGTATGACAATAGCAAAGAAGACAATCTTGAGGATGTGGAACAAAGAGCTCATGCGTTTGAGACGTTGCTATTGGAGTTTAGCAGTGTGTTATAAATGGAGAAAATTTGGGTATGAAATGGCCAGTAAACCAGAGGATTTTGTGTGTGTGTGTGTGTGTGGGGGGGGGGGGGGGTGGGGGGGTCTGGGTTATCTGCTGCTAAAAAAAACCTCAATGAAATACTACAAATTTAACCTCCCCATGCATTATATATATATATCCATATTTTTTATTAGTTTTACAATACACATTGGCAATAAGGAACATGCTTTGTTGCGCACCAGCAAGGTCTGAGGTTGATCTGCTGCCAAGTTACGAGACAGCGGGGAATCTCCCTTTAGCACTTTATAAATTCCTCACTGCCCCGAGTAAGCTGAACAGCCTTGATGAAGATTATTAGCCGCATCTCTTAATTGCTCCATCAACTGCTTTAATATCTTCACATCAAGGTTATGCTTGCTCTCACGGCTCTGGCTTTCTCTCGAGAGCCTTGATTCTCCGGTGTACCTTGAGGGATTATGTTGATGTTCTCATATTAAGACAGCCTAGCGAATTGGTCCTCATATGCAACAGACTGGGCTTGTATCTCAGTGTCCAGATTACTGACCTGGACGCTGTTAGGGGAGGAAACAGTGATATGGGATTGTGGGGAATATCGGCCCCTGTACTGACCTGAGCAGCCGCTGGTTCATTACGGGCTCTGTCACTGGAAAGAAGTAGCTTGTTTTTTGCCTTGACACAAGTCGGTGGGTAAATTTTAAGTTTTGAATTGTTTAAACAACTGAATTATATCATATTTTTACATTTTCTTCTCCCTGTTGGACGAGTTCCTCTAAGTGCACACTTTACTGCCGTCAATGTATTAAATGGCAGCACACAACTATCTCATTACCATGTACACTGTAGCGTGTAATAGCATGACACTTCTGTAATTTTTATACCATTTTTTCCCAGATGTAAGCTCGCTCGCACATAGTAATGCTTGCCTGGTTAGTGCGAGGAGTGCTTCTGCTCTTCATTTGACACTCTGGATGGTCCGAGATAATGGAAGGATGATCTGATTGCGCCCAACACGCGCTTAAACTGTTATGTAACAACGTCTTCAAGGGTTAAATAAGCCAGAAACAACTCTCCATACCGCAGCTAATGGTGCAGATGTCAGTAAAGCCAAAGTTATCTCAATCAGGAGTTTTTAAAGACCAGGAAATTTTGAGTTTGAAAAAAATTCCACGATTCCACTCAGGAATAGTCACTCAAGGTTTTGACTACTTCAAAGGCATAAATAAAATTGAGACACCGTGTTTAAAAGTAGAGTTCGACACATTCTGGTTATATAACTTTTGCCATTTCACAAGGGAAATTGTCGGTATTAGCATATGCACATTCAGAGAGTTTCTTCAAAGCCTTGATCGGAGTCGAGTAAAATATTATATAGCATCCCGTCAGATTGAACACATAAATTATAAAGCAGAGGTATTTAACATACAGACTCTTGAGATGTACGCACTCTTAAAAAGAAATATTTATTGACGTCTATAATTTCATTAAAAAACTTTAACATCCGCAGATCCTTTCCATTGCACAAAAGGTTCTTTTTTGTGGAAAAAAGTTCTTGAGATTCTTAAAGTTCTTAGCTCTTTCTCTTCATTGAAAGACTCTTTGGGGAATCGAACATGGTTTTTCAATGGAAACCCCTTTTTTGAAACCTTTATTTTTTTTTTTTTTTTTTTTAGAGTGCACAGTCAGTGTTAATTGACCAAGTTGAGTCACCATGGCAGCCGAGTGCCCTGTACCCTTCAGCACGGCCTGTCTAACAGGGCAGAGAGGGCACACCTGAACCGCACACACACACGTTTCATGTAGTGCCTTTGTTCGATCAATACCACCTCTATAAAGCCTCAAATTTATCCGTCATGGCACAAGACCAGCAGTGCCTGCTAGCCCTCCAGGGCCATGTCTCTCTCCTTCTCTTTCTTTTTCCACACACATCTTGAAAATGAACAGTAAACACTGTTTTATGAGGTTAAAAGGACTCTGAGGATTTCTCTAAACATCCTGGACGTCTAGATTTGGCCTGAGAGCAAGTCAATGCCTCTAACAAATGAAACTACACATTTAGTAATGAAGAAATGCACGTTTTCATTGTTTAAGCTTGAATGTATGTGCTCAAGGTTTATTGAGCCTGTGGGCTGTGTTCACAGTTATGCTGAGGGATTTTAGTAATGGGTCTGCAAATGCCTGTGGCTGTTCAGGCTCTTTTATCTGCAAACTTGTAGTTTGGAAGATCCCTGCAGTACATATGCAATGCAGATCTTTTCATCCATAATAACAGCTGATCCTCTCCTCCAAGCCATGCTCTGTATTAGAGACAGATATTCTGTTTGTGTGTGTGTGTGTCCGCACATTTTTGTTGTTGTTTACTCTGTGAAAGAGCCACTTGACTGTACTTACTTGACCTACTATAACACACACGTAAATATAAGTCATCCAGCGGTGGACACAGTCTGTTTACACCAATTACGAAAAGGATAGTGGTACCTATTTATTTTCGAGGGAGCTTAAACCAGTTTAAGTTGTCTCAGCTTAACCCTGATGAGAAATACAATGTTTTCACGGTAATATTTGTGCATAAATGACTAAGTGGGGGCATCAACATTCATTTTTACCATAACATCTGTTTGACAAACCATAAAATGACATCTGAAAAATATCTATTCTTTATGTGTCTTTGTGTTTAGATGCTGAAAAGATTCTAATTTCTTTCACAAATCAATTTAAAATGCCTTAGAATCATCAATCAATTCAATTTTGTTGCGCAGTTCCACTTATTTTTCACATTCATTTGAGAGGCGATCTCCATTTCAACCAATTTAATCTGCTCAGTGGTTTCATTTTGCCAATCAGCCTAATTATTGGATTAAAATTTGGATCATATCTCAGGTTGGCGTTTGGCGTCCGCTGCAGTATTCGTTGGATCTGATCTGAGCATTGTCTTGGCATTTTGGTTTTAATGGGAGTAAACAGAATGTAGAAATATGACATTTCACGTTGCAGCCAAACAGTTGTCCTGGGGGAGATGCTAGTGGCATCAGTCCATTATTCATCCACTCAAGAGGAAAGAAAACCATTACATTTATTACGATCAAATTATGTCATAATTTTTCCACTAATCTGTTCTTGTGAATCTGCTAGTTGCAGAGGTGGCAGCTAGCTGTAATGGCTCACAGACTTGTATGCATTCATTATACATCACTTGCCCTTTCTTGAATTTTAATAATATTTAATCTACTCACATTGTTTAATTTATGACTGGTTGTAAATGTAAACTAGGGCTGGGCAGTACAGATAGAAAAATTATATCTCAGTATTTTTTTATATTTATTACTATTTGCGTATTAATATTTGTATATCAGTAAATGTTTATCAGTATTTATTTATTAGGTCTAAAAATGCTAAGTAATATATTTATTTTTTATTTTCATTAAATTTTTACCAAACAGTTACTGTTGTTAAATTCAAAATCTTTAATGTAACATCTGAAACACAATACAAATTTAGCTACGAAACAAGATGTTTTCCTTACTATTTTTCACTAAATTTACTTTTGGAAGAGTGATATTTAATCCTTGCAGTAACTACATCATTTTATTTATTTTGTTTTTTGAAGCTGCAACTGATAAAGAAATAATTCAATGAAACAGACAGTTTGAAGAGATTCAGGGAAATTAAGTAATATTATTAATTTTTTTTCCTGCTCTTTTTTAAGCCAATGTAGCAGTCTTCCATTTAGCTTTTTATATAGTTTTTAAGGTTTTACTTTTAATTTTAATTGAACTTTTTACATCAACCTGCCCTATATAGTTTGATAAAGTGAACAGGTGAAACTGAAAACTCCACCCTCAGTGTTTGAGTTTCGTTCAGGTCCGTGTTTTTGCATGTGATAATGACTTGCGCTCGAGTTCCCATAACATCACATCAGAGCAAGCAGACAGGGGAACTTTAGCTTACATGCTAATTACAAGTCTCAGATAGTTTAGAAATGTAATTGGACAGTGTAATTGCTAACTATGCGTGACAGCAATATGGACACCAGGGACACATAAACTGCCACAGAGAGTTCTGGAAGCTAACTGGATGTTTTACATACACTGTGACTTATTGAGGTCAAGCAGGGATCGTTTATTTAGCGTGACGAGGCATTAATTTGTGCTGAAATGCAATATATCATGTTAGTCCAAACATGAGCTTCTATTGGTATAGGAACTATCAGAAGAGATATAAATTACGCCAATGAATCCTGTGAGTCCGTATCAGCTGGTATGCAAAGAGTTGTTTGCGTAGCCATCCACTCTAAGAGACTTTGCACACAGAGGGTACGGATATACCAATAAAGCCATCCTTTCACATTCAATACATGGCAAACAGAGGTAAATCTGGTGGATCAATGCACTCTGTCATGGCTTTGAATGAAATTTAAGTGTATGTGTATATAGATTATGGGTAAAAAGCTTGGAATCATTAAGATTTTGTAATTTTTTTGAGAGAAGTCACTTATGCTCACCAAGGCTGCATTTGTTTGATTAAATACAGTAAAACAGTAATATTAATAATATAGTAATATATTATATAAAAAAAAAAAAAAAAAAAAAAAAAATATATATATATATATATATATATATATATATATATTACAGGTAAAAGAACTGCTTTCTATTTTAATGTATAGAATATATTTATATTAATATGTTTAATAGAATGAATTCAGGGTGATTGGGACACTTCTTACCATTACGATGATTTAGAAAAAGTCTCCCAGTCAACCTGAATTAACTCCTATATAAAATGTCTTTTATTCAAGTGATGGGTAAAGCTGAATTTTCAGCATCGTTACTCCAGTCTTCAGTGTCACTTGATCCTTCAGAAATGATTCTAATATGTGACCGATGCTGGCAAAATGAGTCGGATTGGCTAATTACGAACTACAGGCAAAACATGTGAAAAATGTAAATTTTGGTCAAATTTGATGTTTTCACAAAATTAATTTAAGTAAGCCCTCGTCTAGTGATCCCTACGCTCCAAATAGCAATTAAACACCTAAATGAATCTTTATTTGCATGTTTTTTGTGAGGAGTATATTTCCTTCTAAAATTAAGTTTTTCTCTGCTCGCTTCTCAATGACTGGTTTGGTCTTAAGTGAATGTTTAGTTAACTAAATGAGGAAAAACATCTGATACGTAACATTATATTAGATCTGGTGCAGTAGGTCTTAAAGGGTTAGTTTTCCAAAAAAATTACATTTCAATCATTAATTTTTACTCACCCTCTTGTTGTTCCAAACCCATAAGTCCTTCATTCATCTTTGGAACACAAATTAAGATATTTTGAGAAAATCCAAGAGGATCTGACCTCCCTATACACAGTAAAAACAATTTTTTGGGGGGCCCAGAAAGGTAAAGACATCATTAAAATAGTCCACGTACTGTAGAGAATGTGAAAATAAATGATAACTCATTTTTGAAGATTTGCTCATTGTGACTCATTTTGCCAGCACGGGTCACGTATGCTGATTTGGTGCTTATTAATAATGGTTGCATTTAATGGTTATCAAACGTTTTGCTGCTTAAAATGTTTGTGGAAACTGATACATTTTGTTCAGAATTCTTTGATGAATTTGAAGTTGAAAACATCATAATAGAATCTTTTGTAACATAATAAAAACTTTTGATCAATTTAATACATCCTTTCTAAATCTATAAAAAAAAAATAAAAAAGTGCATACTTCAAACTTTTGCATTGTACTGTGTCATGGTTTCCACAAAAATATTAAACAGACAACTTCCAACAGTTGATGATAAATGTTTCTTGATCAGCATATTAGAATATTTTTGAAGGATCATGTGACACTGAAAACTGGAGTAATGATGCTGAAAATACAGCTTTGCCATCACAGGAATAAATTCCATCTTAAAATGTATTAAAATTCTTTAGACATTTAAAATGACAGTTTTTACTGTAATATCATCAAATAAAGTCAGCATTGGTGAGCACGAGACTTATTTCAAAAGAAGATTAGTTCATTTATTTACTTACTTAGGATTTTTTCCCAACACGGATGTATTGGATGTTGTTTTTTTTTTTTTTTGTTTTTTTTTTAACATTATGAACAGTAGTACTTTACCAATACACTGAAACTAAACACTAGGCTGAAACGCAATCAGAATTGGCAAGTCAAAATGAATTCGGTGAACTTGTGTTGAAGCTTATGATGTCTCTATGGAGATTTGATTGACATCAGATTTGATTGGACATGAATAGTAATGACAAAGTGGTACAGCGTTTGGCAGATAGCAGTAGTAGAGGAGTATGATGGAGAGAAAATAGATGAGTCTGCCCCAGAGGCTGTCCAAGGAGCATGCCGAATCATCTGACGGACACTTTTGAGGTAAAAATATCCAGCTCGGGGGTCAGTAGGAGTTTGGCTTGCTTTGATCCAGCAGTTACTGATATTGCATACTCGGATCCATTAAAAGGTCCTAAATGTTGTAATGAATCTCGTCCCTTTGAAACTGGATACCCAGTTTGAGATTTGAGTCATGACCTTGAAACCAGACAGCATTTCAGACAAAATTCAGCTTCAGTGAAGGTTTCAGACCCCCATGGCCCTCTCCACACTGTTCCATAATTGCCTTCAATGCTGAGCTTTCTGCTGAAATATGATTCCATCAAACAGGCTTTATGCTTGCTTAACCAATTAATTTTCTTCTGAAGACTTCAATATGAGGAAGATTTGAACATCCTCACATGGGCTAAGCTAAATCTTTTCTCTCGAAGAAAAGAAGACGGCGGTATTCCTTGAAAGAGCTCAGCGTTTCGTTCCTGATTAGCTGTTGGCTGTGAGTGAGTAAAAGCTTTTCACATTGACCACATTCTGGAGAGATTGCCAGACACAGTAACTAACATTCCAAAAAATAACCAAAAAATTAGTTAAATGCTTTGATATTTAAGGCTAAGTTGTGCATCAAGGTTCCTGCTGTTTTTTGAATGTAAGTCTTATTTTTTATCTACATTACTTATTTATTTTACTTTATTTAGTTTTATTTTCTCCCTTTTCCTGCAGTTATGCAATCCAGCATACTTGACATGAATCATTTATCTATCAGATGACTGATTCTGGTATACTACATAAAAACATGCTTTAGATACACTTTGTATTATGTAAACATGAATTTAATATGTTTAAACCCAACAGTAATTATAACAATAGTAATATATGATATTAATATTATTTTATACTCTAATTATATTCTAACCTAATTTATTTATTATACTTGAATTTACATTTACAGATTTTTTTTTTACTGGAATAGTCCTTACAGTAAATATTTCACATTTTCACTTGACTAACAAAATTAAACCTTTAATTAGTTGAGCTAGATCTTCATTATTCTATTATTATATTATTTATAGGAAAATATAAATTCTTAAAGTGTAAATTTTTGTCATTAATTACTCACCATCATGCCGTTCCTAACCCATAAGATTTTTGTTCATCTTCAGAACACAAATTAAGATACTTTTGACGAAATCCCCAATAGAAAGCAATTTCTTTAATTTCTGTCATTTTTGTAATTACCGTCATTCAGGGTCCTGGAAAGTACTAAAGACATTGCTAAAATTGTCAGCGTTACTACAGTGATTCAATGTTAACCTCAATGTTAAGAAGCGAAGGGAATACATTTTGTGTGCAAAAACAAAACAAAAATGTTTATTCAACAAATTCTTCTCTACCCTGTCAGACTCGTACACAGTTGATGTAGTGAACGCAGTTCAGTGCTTTCTTGAATAATGTAGTTATCTTCATAACACTGAGGTTGAACCACTGTAGTCATGTTGACTATTTTAACAATGTTTTAGTACTTTCCTGGACCTTGAATGATGGTATTACGTTTATAGTTCAGATAATAACACTAATGTCTTCGATAACAATCAAATAGAGCAAATCAACTTTTGAAACGAACTTGCCGCTTCAGAAAATGGTTGTATTGATTACATTGTTACACTATTAGGTAGCGACAAGTGACTGTTAAAAAAATGTATTTGTCATTGAATCATTAATTAAAAAGATTCATTCAAAAACACTGATTCATTCAGTAGTGAAACAAGTTGAATCATTTAAAAAAAAAAAAACATAAAAAAACCATTCAAATCAATGAAACATTTTTAAATAAAGTGATCTAGTAAATAACATTATTTTGTTTAGTTGCCTGTTCAGAATCGTGATCTGTTTTAAACAAAAAATTTTTGATTTGCATGTTATCCAGAGTCGTGCAGCTCTAGTTGCAGTATCTCTTTTCCCAGTCTGTCAGTAACGCTCTGTTTAGTTCCTGTCTCTATAAAGCCCTCTTTCTGAAAAGCACAATGTGCTCTGATTGGTAGGCTGGATCAGTATGTTGTGATTGGTCAACCACTTAAAGTGCTTTTCGGAAATGTCTCGCCCCTTACCATAACCACGTAAGAGCCTTTGCAGACCCTTTTCATACTCAAACAGCAACATTACACACTAAAGTTAAAAATGTAAACAAGCATAATCGGTCCACTTTAAAGATACTCCCAAAGCCACTTTAGAGCTGGAGAGTATTTTAGGTAACATAAGAACACAAGGGGGAATATTATTCAGGATTACTTTCTGAGTTGCATGCTCTCTCATTTGAGTGTAATTTATGTATTAATGAATTTTCTGGTTTGCCGAGTCATAAATCGCTTTGACCATCAAATCACGTTGTGGCATGTGGGAACATTATACACACTCACACACATACACATACATTCATCATCTCAGCAGAGCTCTGGCTCCTTCACATACACTGATCTTCTTTTATGTTTAGTAAGGTCAGTAATCTCATCTCACAGATCTGCTTAGGGAAACTCTCTCTCTTTCTCCTTCTCTCTCACTGTCGCTTAATTAGTGTCTTGTCTTTACTGCTCCATATGTGTGTGGCGTGAGACTCGAGAAGAATAATGGCAGGATTAATCTTGGCTTGAGTGTGCACAGGCAGTGCAGAAGAAAATGGAGTCCAGCCCGGCTCATAATTTGCTGTTTTTTCCTCCAGACAGGCGTTTTGCTCAGACGCTTGAGCCAGAACCGACCTTAAGGCTTTAAAGTCCAGTAGTGTTGACCTCTCTACTCTTTTCAACCGTTATTATTCTGGTCCACTCTGCCTTAAAGGTACAAATTCTTATTAAAGGCAGTGAAAAGAACAAGTCATTGTTTCTTATCTATTGTGAATCCTCCTTCTCGGCTGTCTCTCTCACTTTCTTTCTCTAGGGCGGCATTTGGGAGCTTTTTGGAGTCCTGGCCAACATTTGATATCAAGAACCAAAATAAGTAGTTACTTGAGTACAAAAAACACTAGCAAACATACAGAAAAAGTTACAGCAAAGGCTTGCTATTGAGATTTTTTTAAAATGTTTTTGTAAAGTCTCTTCAAGTGCTCTCCAAGGCTGCATTTATTTGATCAAAATACAATAAAACCAATAATATTGTGAAATGTTATTCTCATTTAAAAGGGCTTTTTTTCTATTTTAATAAATTTTGAAAGATAATTTATTCCTGTGATGTGATGTCAAATCTATGGAAGCTTGTTTCCGCCACAGAATAAAATAATTTAAAAGATAATTGTGATGTTATATTTCACAACTCTGAATTTTTTTCTCAGAATTTGGCAGATGTAAACTCATAATTTTTTATTTTTCTCAATTAATCAATCAATTATGAGTTTATATCTTGCAATTCTGACTTTATAACTCACAATTGCGAGAAAAAAGTCAGAACTGTGAGATAAAAAGTCGCAGTTCTCTTTTTTATTTTTGATTCATTGGCGGAAACAAGTTTCCATACAAAGCTGAGGTTTTTTTCAGTCACATGATCTTTCGGAAATCATTCTAACATCCTGATTTAGTAAAACATTTCACATTATTATCAATGTTGAAAACAGCAGCACCTTAATATTTTTGTGGAAACTAATACACTTTTTTTCTGGATTCCTCGATGAATAGAAAGTTCAATTAAAACAGTATTATTATTTTGTCCTTGCTGAATAAAATAGTTTTTGTTTTTTTCAGTAAGAAATCTTACTGACCACTTTTGAACAGTAGTGTAGCGTAAACTGGCAAGGATGTTTCCCTGCTTCTTTTAGTTGTATTTCATGCTCCCTCTCTGCTTGCTGTTTGGCCACTCTTATAAAAGCCTGTGAGCATCTCAGACAGGTTACAGGTGAGGCCGTGTGCAGGTGAGACAGCGCATTTCCTGTCTTGCACCCACGCCCCTTGCCGGCGTGCATGAGACGACCTCATAGTGCAGCCAAGCTGAAAGCATAGATTATTAATAGAGCAGATATAGCCTGTGGTTTCAGGACCAGAATAAAACAACGTTGATGCTTGTCATTTAGAATTACACTGAGCCACTGAGCATTAAAAAGGCCAGTTTTATAGACAGGTACTCAGTGATCCGGGGTAAGAGAGGACGTGTGGGCTGTCCATTCCGTTTTGCCGATGAATCCACAGAAACCACATTTATTTCATTATTATTATAGGTCTTTTCGCTTCATTTTTGTTTGGAGAAGCGATCGTCGGTATTATTCCTGTCGGACACTAAGAAAATACATCCTTTTCTCTGTCCGAGTGGGGAGATGCCAAAAGCAAACTTTCCTTCTTTAGGAAAGTGTCCTTCTAAAATGAAAGAAGAGAGGAATAAAGCGCATACATTTGGAGGTCATCAGTTATCTGCTTCCATCAGACTGCTTTTGGAAAAGGCAAATATCACTGTAAGATAAAGAGGAGAATGGTTGATGCTCTTGTCTCTCTGTTTCTTTCTTCCTATCTATCTTGCTGTCTTTGCATTAGGCAGGTCCATCCAGTCAGATGAATAGGCATGTTTGATCAGGAAGAGTTGCCCCTGGAGCAAGAAATGTGTGAGGGAGAGAAAGAGAGACCAAAAGGACCCTCATGGAGCTATTCATGAGCTGCTTCTAACGCAATGCAAATGAAAGGTTTCTTGTATCTGCGGAGTTCTATTTTAGGTGTGTGAAAAGCAGCATGGAGACTTGCTCTGGGAGATACTCACTATACAACCCAGGAAATATGGGCTGAATGGACAGGAAGTGTGTGTGTGTGTGTTTTCTGGGACACATTTACTATATGCATGTGCTGCTGTGTATGTGTGTACAGTGCTGAGTGTTTGGAGGATCTCATTTCAGGGCTGCTTGACCCAACAATTTCACTCTCTTGAGCCACAAGCCATTGTGCTTGTCAGAGATCCCCAACACTGTATAAACACATGATGGATTAGGCTACTGCGGTTCTCAAAATTACCTCCATCTCCATCTCCAGTTAAGTTTTCTTCTCTGCGTGTTCAGCATAGTGACATCTTCAATAGTACTCCTTGTGTGCCCTGAGAAGATGAATGCTATTTTTGTCAAATAAATCAAGATTTTTTCCTCACCCTAGTTGACATTACCATCATTAAAATGAAGAAAAATATTTCATTTAAAGTGACGGAATTGACCTGAAAAGTTTTTTTTATGCATAGTCTACGACTGAAAGGTAGTTTATTCATTTCTTTTATTCAGCAAGGACACATAACATTGATCAAAAGTGTCTGTAAAGACTTTTAAACTGTTACTATATATATATATATATATATATATATATATATATATATATATATATATATATACAGTACTGTGCAAAAGTTTTTTTAGCAGGTGGAAAAAAAATGTAAAGTAAGTAGAAATGCAAAAAAAAAATAGAATTAATAGTTTATATATATCATTTAAACAAAAAAAAATGCAAAGTGATGAACAGAAGAAAAATCAATCAAATCAATAATTGATATTGACCACCACCACCCTTCCTTCAAAAACAGCATCAATCTTCTTAGTACACTTGTTTTTTTTTTTTTGAAGAACTCTCGGGTGGCAGTGCCCAAACACATCTTGAAACTAACCCACAGTTCCTCTGTGGGATTTAGGCAGCCTCAGTTGCTTCTCTCTCTTCTCTCCAGATAGACTAGAATGATGATGAGATCAGGGGGGGTGGGGGGGGGGGGGCATGACCATCACTTCACTCTTGTACACTTTTTCTTTACACTAGTTTTCTTAATGACTTTCCTGTATGTGTTTTTGTTTGGTTGTCATGTGTCAGAATAAATTTGGTATTGCAGATGCCTCCTCCCTGATGGTATTGCATGATTAAGTATCTGATGTAATACTCTCCAGCATTGTACCAATTTTAATTCTGACCAAATCCCAACCAAATCCCCAACAATGCAGCCCCAAAACTTGCAAGAACCCACCAACTCAATCTCACTGTCATTGCCTGCTGACTCGGCAGACACTCACCGCTCGTCCTCCCTTGCCCTTCTGCACTGCCTAAAAATTTCAAATTTTGACTTTCAAATTTTTACAAACTGTTTTGTGTTTTGACTCTGCAGTGCCTGTGTGTCATTGTCATTTAGTTTCAGTGCCTGTGTTTTCGTTGACGGCCTTGTCGCTTTTTTTTGCTGGCTTTTCCACGAAGTGGCCGCAAGCTTTCCATTTCTTCACTCCTGAGGACTCTCCCATTCAGTAGACTCTTTGTACCAGGGTCCCACTGTTTTTCTGCCATGGCTTTTCTTCCTTCCATGCTGCCCCACTTCTGCTCGACAGAAGGCGCATCAGTACAGTTTCTGAAAATGAGTCAGTCATCACGTGTTTCTTCATGCTGTTTCCACTGCACTGCTCCTTTGCCTCTTGGGACCGTTTTCTTGTTAAACCATCAACCCTGTTTCTGGGAAACTTCTTGTTGCTTCCCACATCTGCCTTGGAAATTTCTGCTTGGAGTGAAACTTTGCTGAGAGGGTGACTGGGCATTTTGTCTTGTTGCTTGTGTTCAGTTGCTGTGTTTTGTTTGCTGTTAAATGAGACCTTGTCTGTCGGTAAATTCCTTTTGCCCAGCTGTTTGCCTTGCTAGCTTCCTTGCATTATTACAGTGTTATGTTTATTCCTCCTACACAGCTGTTTCTTGTTGTTGTCTGTTTTATTTTGTTTGATGATTGTGTATTGAATTGATATTGTGATTGTTATGGTTAACTCACATGAAATCAGTCACCTAGTTTTTATTCATGGTTACATATCTGTTAGATGAATGTGTTAAGTTTAATTGAGTGCAACTTGATTTTGATGAATTTGTGCTGTTTTTGTGCATTGTTTTGTCATACACCAAATATTTGTTTTTTATTTATTTTCCTTTCATTACTTTTTTTATTTTTTTTTTCCATTCTTATTATGGATTTGATTTTTAACTTTTTTCTTTTCTTACATATTTTATACTGTATATTTCTTTTTTTTTTTTTTAATAAATGCTGTTCTTTTGCACTTTCTGATTATCAAAGAATCCTGAAAAAATATATCATGGTTTTCATAGAAATATTAAGAAGCACAACTGTTTTCAACATTGCTAATATTAGAACTGGGCATTGACACAAATTTCACGATTTGATTTGATTCAATTCGATGCACAAACTTGTGATTCAATTTGATTCATTTTGATTGTATATTGATTAATTAGGTACAATAATGGCAAATTTTCCAAGGAAAAAAAAATTTTTCTCTTTATGCAGTAAACTCTACAGGGAACCCAGTTGGTATACCACTGTAATATTTAAAGTTAAAATGAACTGATTTGTGGGCTACTTAGATTTAAATTACACAGACAGTTTTTATAATAAATATTGAAGTGCATGTTGAGTAAAAATACAATGAAAATGCGATATAGTGCATATATATTTAGCAAAATGCTCTTCTCTATAGTCCTTCTTTTCTAGCTAACTGAGTTTCTGAGATAAATGTAGTGTTATTGATGTCTTTTTGCTGTTGAAACAGTGATTGAGTGATTACATGAGCCCTCATATTGATTTCTGTAAGTTGTACTGTATCTTTCAATATTCATTCTGTTGTTCATCCGTGTTTATTTTGTGCTGTAACACGTAGTAAAGCAGAAGAGATGATCAGTTCACGTACGCTCTGGGTTGCTGCTTTACTTGAACTGAGGCGCTACAGCAATATGTCGCTCCACATTAAAGTGCACTGACGCGGTATTTATATTTTGAACTTCCTAATAAAATTGACAGAATTTGAAAGCTGAAACTTTCAGAAGTAACAAAGCTTATTTTGATTAATTGGATTGGAGGCTCGCAACAAAGCTTTGCTCATTCATCAACTATAAACGTTCAGTATCAGTATCGGTTCTTCAAAATGAGAATCGATTAAAATCAAGAAATCAATATTTTTTCCCCAGCTCTAGATAATATTAGAATGATTTCCAAAGGATCATGCGACACTGAAATTAAGCTTTGCCATCACAGGAATAAATTACATTATAAAATATATTAAAATAGGTGAGCATAAGGGACTTTTTTTTTTCAAAAACATTAAAAATCTTGCCATCACCCCAAACCTTTGAATGTTAGCATGTATTATAATACATCTCTTTATTATTTTATCGGATGCTTTTATCTAAATTTAAAAGAGAGCCACAAACAAGTTATCATGAGCCAGAGCCAACAATATTTTCAGTGCGCAGTGGCAAGTGGCAAGTGTAAGATTAGATAATTACCCAAGCTGAAGTGAAATGCAGAAAAGAAGTGAAACTTGTTTTTGTTTATATGTTTTTTCTTTATTAATAGGAGTTATTACAGGAAGTTATATGAAGTGCCTTCAGCTGTTTCTTAAAGGTTGCGATGATCTCAGCAGATCAAGTGGAGGTCGCTCATTCAGAGCAACAGAGAGGGTGGGGGCTTCCAGAAAGCCTCATTGTGAAGCAGCCATTCACCATCCATTTACTGACAGTAAAAACAAAACAACAGTGTCTTTTTAGGGTGAGATCAGGTAGAAAAAGCTCTTTGTCTTTTTATATGTGTATGTTGTAGGTTGAATGGACTGAGAACAACTGGATCTAAAGGAATTAAATTGAAAGATGAGGCTGGATACTATCACATATCATCTATGTCTTTGAGTATAATCTTTTGAAAGTTACAGTCAGCGGTTTACAAGGTCCCTCAGACTCAATTCCTGGACAAAAAAAAAGAGCCTCAAGATGAGCTTTCTCTCTACTTTTGCCCACCCATGTCTTGTCCTGACATTTTTTCCCAATGTTGTGCTGCTGTGACTGGCAGCCAGAAGCCGCTGCGCTGTCCAAGGTGCTGAAGAGAGACCTGCTGCTCATTTGATTTGAGTCTCAGCTCCAGACAGCATCAACTGTCTAGCACGTCTCTGAAACAACTCAAGGAAATGTTGTTCATTGTAATCCCAGTGCACTTTTGGGACTTTTATATCTTACTTCTGCAGGTATGGCAGCTTTTTTGCTGATTCATAAATCTGTGTTTGGAGAAATAACATCTTTACACCGAAGTGCTCAGGCATGTCTTTGAAAAACTGGGAAGATAATCTCACTGATTTGCTGTACTACCTAAGACCTGTCAGCAGATTAATGTGTGAAATCTTTCCTATAGCGAGTAAATGGCAGGGCTTTGCAATGACGTCACAACTCCCCAATGAGAGAGCAGGGATTTGTCCTTTTCCTTGGCTAAGCCTCATTACGCACACTCACATACGCAGACACCCCTGTCATGTCTTTCCAGTCTGCTTCTGACGCTTCCATATCTGTATAATTACTAAGAGATACTTTCTGAATAGCTTCCCATGGATCATTTCTAAGCCAGACAAATAAGCACTGCTGTCCAGATAAATACAGTATTTTATTATTTTTTATTTTTCAATTCACAACTTAGCATTATTAGCCTGGTCTATGTACAGTATAGCTTTATTTCATCAATTTTATTTTATTCAAAACTTGGCATTACTCGCCATATTTAATGTGGGTTTTTACATTTGTTTTCTATAGATGATTGTGTACATGTTCTATTAATCAATAATTGGTCAAATATGGAGCCATGGAAACATTGTAATACCTACTTTATTACTAATACTAATAATGATTTTTTTTTTCATATTTAAAATTAACTTTTATTTCTACGATGGTCTTCAATAGCATTTAGTTTCTGCTGTAGTATCAAGAACAGGAATAAAGCATCATTAAAGTTTCATTGGCATTGATTGGCATACTGAAATTTTATGATTAGAAGATTTCAGTCTTTTAGTTGTCTCTCTCTCTCTCTTTAAGGCATTGTATGCATGCATGTGTGTGTGTTAAGAGGGCGTATGTGTGAAGAGGGAGTCATGTTCTGTCATCATTGTGGCAGGGATATGAAATGTCAGTGCAAGGCTGTTGGAGATATCTCCCCCACAGTCACAACACACACAAACACTCACACAGCTGATCTCTCCAGTGGTTAACACACACATACACTTGTTCTGTAGCACACAGATCAGAGCATGTGAAACAGTCTTTTACATCCCAGTGATCCAGCAGGAAGCATATTCTGATGCGGCGCTCTTATACGCTCGTGAGCTAATGGGCCTGTGCGAGGACAACAGCTGCCTGTTCATTACTGCCAGTCTCTAAATATGTAACGTGAAATCCTTCCTGTTCATTCATGAACCATATATTAAAGACAAGTGCAGTTGTGTCCAATGATGGTGTGTTTTCGCAGTGTGGTCTAATTGGTATTCATATTAACTCTTTTTGTACATTTGGATTGAGAAACATTCTCAGTTTATATTTCCTGCTTGTCGAGGTTTGAATAGATTATAATTGAAGTCGGCATGAAATGTAAGCTGCAATAGTTTTTTCTTCCCTATTTGTGACTTATATCTGAGTTCAATGACTTTTCGAACAAGAAGAAAAAAAAATAGGGCTTGACTTGATTTGTCCATTGGGAATTGATTGGCTGGCTGTGGTTTTCTATTGATCTCTAGTGATCTCATATGAGTGACAGGTTGTCCCACCCTCGTGTCGAAAAAACGTCATCCAAGAGTGGAAGTTATTTTGTTTAAAGATTATGAGTGAATATGACATATAACTTTTATTAGTGTTAACAGACTTTTACACCATCATGCAAAGATACATGTAAAGCAAAGCTATAAATACTTATCTGATTACCTTGTTTTTTTTAAATGAGCAAAACAGCAGGGGGGACTGTTCTATTAGGCCTATATTCATGCATTTCATGCATTTTTATGAATACAGACTATGAGAAGTGAATTAGATGGAACATAATCAGTGTCATAAGTGTCATTTGAAGTCATATTTGCCAATTTTGATGCGTTCAGAGTACCACAGGTTATCTTCTATAATAATTAGTATGCAATATTTGTAAATACAGATAATTCTACCTGTTCGATTACATTTACCTTATTTTCTCTCTGCTTAGTATAAACCAACTGACTGATCCGAGGATTCAGTCAGCTGTATGAGGATCAGACTGACTCACATTTAAGCTGCCCGCTTATCCAAAATACAGGCATGGAATCCATATTTATTTGCAACACTTCTCTGAAGTGTAATTCAGCTGAAAAATCGGACCATGAGTCATATGTCAGTGAGCATTTGGCTTGCCATCAGAAACCATTCTGGTCTGGTTTCTCAAGTTGCGTTTCTTGTGTCTGGAGAGAGTATGTGTGATGATTCGTAATGGAACGAATGAGTTCACAGCACTTGATTGTCTTGTGTGAAGACATTCACTCATCGGATGTGAACACAGCTGAGTGACTAGTACTGGATGTTCCTGTGTTTTCCACCAGCCATATGCTCATCTACCAACTCGACGATCTCATTAATAGTAACCTGGGACAGTGCTTACCATAATCCCTCTGGAAATATAGGGCTTGCATGTGTATTTATTTGTTATATTCCTTTGTGTAACATACAGCGGGGTCCCACATTAACAATATAAAATCTAGAAAAACACTATAAAAAGAAAGTTTGAGGATTTAAAAAAAAAAAATAGCAACACATTGTTTTACAGTGTGCCTGTTACACATTTTACCTGTACTTACTAAAGAAATAACAGTTATAACAACAGTTAATTATGCATAATTACAAGTAACTAAGCCTAAACCAACCTAGCCATAAATATATACCTAGTGCATGTTAGGGCTTTTCACACTGTGCTTAACCCCGGGTTATCGTCATTCTAAACACTTTTTACCCAGGGTTATGAAACCCTGCTCTGGCGCAACAGACAACCAATCGCACTCATATCTTGCTTGCTTTGGACAGCAACAGAAACACTGCGCATTGTGTATGAACAGTAAACCCAGCGTTTGAATGTAAAAATGTCACATGCTGACAGAAAACGCGACAATTTGAGTGAAGAGACCGTTTCATTCTTACCTTTATAGTCAGAAATGTCCATTTAGTATAAACTCGATAGTACAGTCGGTAGTTTGAGGATGCGTAATGCTAGAGCTATGTAAACAGGTTGCGTTAACCCAGGGTTTAGGAATGTACAGTGTGAAACATCAGCTTATGAATGAATACACAGGATTAATTGTTAACCCTGGATAAATTATGAGCAGTGTGAAACGTGAAGCTAGATAACCCAGGATTCCATTTACCCGGGATGAGAAAAACCCTGTAGTTAATTAATATTACTCAGTACTTATTTGTATAATTACACTGTAACAAGGTGTTTAAAACAAAGTGTAACCCAATATTATTAAAAATAAACATTGCAATATGAGGAATGAAGAAATATTTAAGATTCTATAATATTTATATTCTACACAAATTCTTGGTCATTAATCAAATTTGCGACATTGACTGACGCTCTTTCAATCGGTTCGAATCATCCTTGAGAACATGATCATTTTTATACACAAATTTCATGCAGCTTCATGTTGTTACTGCAAAGGTAATCAAACTTGCGTATTACAGAATGAATCTGCCTGTTTTATTATGTATTACTTAAATTGCTGTCAGTATTATTTACTGGTTGTCCAGCAAAAGTACTGTGTGATGTGTTAGTCATGGCTGGATTTTGACATCTAATCCTGAGAGGGGCAGTAAATGACTGTCTATAAGAGGGAGTCATATAAGACCTGTTCCACCCTGCAGCACTAATCAGAACTGACTGAGCAACACAATGAATTCAAATGCTAATGTAGAGAAGAACAGAGAAACATGGGAGAGAAAGGGAAAAAGAGAGGGAAAGTTCAAGTGGTCAAAAGAGTGTTCTCTCTTCCCTGTGCAATGGCTAATAAACCCTTTTTATTGTATCATTCATTCCCCATTACTTGTTGCATCATCAAACAAGAAGTGTGTGTAACCTTTAGCTTCAGAGCTCTTGGATCAAGTGCTTCTGTAGTTCCCGATTCTGTGTGAATTAGTGTATGAGGAGGAGGAGGAGGAGGAGGAGGAGCCATCCCATTTATTTAAATTTGAATTGAAGAAGTTGTAATCATCAACAAATCAAATGAAACCGGGGTTAACATTGTGGAAGAAAAAAAATAATTCTGGATCAGTATTTTTTTCTAACTAAGACATTCAGAAAACTTATCTTGAGTAAAATTTGTTTTGGCAGATTATTTAAAAAAAACACAATTATGTTTGATTTATGCATAAAAAACTATTTATGTAAAGAAATACGCCTAGCAAACAGATTTGGAGATTTCAGTCTTTCCATTCAGTATTTTGCAGCCTATTTGAAGTATCTGTCTGGGGGTGGTACAAAAATGGGCTAAAAGGACTTTGGTGAAACTCTTGATCAGTTCAGTCAGTGTTTTGAATGTTATTCCCTTTACTTTTAACAGAGCAAGATGAAAAAGGAGATGGTCTTATCATTATCTTTCAGGCTTTTACTGGTCACATATTTTCCATTTATCTTTTTAGGAACTCCCAAGCCTCTTCTTTTAACTTGCTTGTGTCAGGAAATATGTTCTTTTAGTGCTTTCATTTATTTAAAAAAATCTATTTCCCCTCATTATCATGAATATAGATGAGAAAAGATTATATATTCCCACTGAGTCTATATTTGTGCTGCTGTTAAATCTAAACTAAGCACAAATCTTATGCAAGCTAGCAAACATAGTGAATGTTAGCCTAATGAATATTCAAAAGGGGGAATCTTCATCTACTTTATTCATCTTTGTCCCTTGTAGTTTTAATTTATTGCATTGCCTTCCTTGCTTTATTTATTCATTTATTTTTCTTACGTTACCTCTTCAGTATATTGTAGTCATGCAAATCTGCACCGAATGCAAGTTTGGTGAGTAAATAAAACAAAGTACTGTTATTCACCAGGTGGCTGGTAATTTAGAACTTTTACATTACTTGGGTTGAATTGTAAGATAGGATATGCTTATATGTGCATTATGCAATTAAATCAGTTGTTTGGGAAGAAGTTGTAATGAAATGGTTAATAAAAACACAGATCTTCAAATGAATATGGCAAGTAATTGGAAGAGATTTGCCCATGACGTCTTAATTGGTCGGTGCGGGGGGAAAAAAGCTAAATTTGGATCCTGAATGTGTCTGTTTGTAGTCTGTGAATTCAAATTGGGTACTGTGAAAATCTAAATAAAAACAAGACCTTTGCTTTGTGGGCGACGTGTTGAATTACAATGCAGAATCTAAATGGGTTGCACAATGCTGAACTGACCCGAATTGTAGCTGATGCGTTATAAGTAAAGAGCACAGAGCGTTTGTTCATGAAAAATGTCCTCAGTGTTTCTCACTCTAATTCACACCCTGTCTTCTGTGACCCTTAATTTAGCCCTCATTAATATCACAGCAGCCCCTTTGAATTCACAATGTAGCCACCTAATTTCATCAAAAACCAGCGGATGGGTGATCGTTAATAGCACAACATCGGTTCCAATACGTCTCCTTAAGTAAATACAATGATGTTCCTGACAGGAATTACATTCTAATGGAACACATTAGCACAGGGAGTGTGAGTCAGGCCCCCGGGGCCCAGCCCAATGGGATTGAAGGACCTTATTAGTGAGGTAAAATCTCTCAGTTGAGTGGCCAACCCAAGGTTCTGACCCAGTTCAGTCAGACCAGATCCCACAAGTACTTTTTTTTTTGTATAGCAGTGGAGAGAAATGTAAAGTGAGGCTAGAAGAGGGGAAAAATGGAAAGCAAGGGCCCTCTTCTAGTGTGCTTGAAGAATCCATCTTATTCATGAATGGATGAAGCAGCATGCCAAACACATTGAAGTATAGGTAAATGAAAGTGCTCTTTAGATGAAGGGGAATTTATTCCCCTTTGGAATGGTGCTCTTTTAGTATTTTTCAGATATATGATTTTCATTTTCATATTAATCTTTATGTGGTTGACTTGTTGGTTAAGACATAACTCGATAATATCCATCACGTCTGAACTCAAAGCAACAGCAATGGCCATTCATAGTATGTGTGGACACTTTACTCCCTATAAATTAGCCTTTGACCGTGACAATATTGTGGATGGACAGGAAAGATTACAGAAATGGATCAATAGAGACTTGTTTTCATATGAGGGTATGGCAGCTCACTCCAATGTGTTTGAGGCTCTGGAATAAAAAAATAAACGGTACACCTCAAGTAGAACTCCAGCTAAAACATATCACAGAGGTAGAATCACAGTGGAAATTTGACATGTTGTGGTTTTAGGGGTTTGTTATTCTATCAGTGGGTTTTAAGTTTCAGGGATCCTCAGGGGACCACAAGGGGGTGCTAGGGTGTCCACGAAAATATTGAGAGAAATTGTATAAAATGCTTTTTTAGGGCTATCATCACAATGAAATATGAGTTTTATTATATATATATAGATTATATTACTATTTAATTTTGTCATAATTTGTACTCAATTTTGTAAAGTTTTCTCAGTATAATATAAACAGGTTTTTATACATTTTTTAGCTGTGTTTATATTTAATAAGTATGTGGCTCATGATCATTACATTACTGACAGACTTTTCTACAATTTTAGTAGATTCCATGACATATCAGACATTTAGCACACGTTTATCTAAAGCTGCATACAATGCATTCAAGCAATACATTTTTTCAGTATGTGCTGTATAAACCCATGACCTTGATGTTGCTAGTGCCGTGAGACCAATTCAGCTACAAGAACATTTGTTTACGAAGCCAAGTAATTGAAGAGTGTGAGGGCTTGAAAGTAAATGTCTTTGAAAACAACATTGAAGTGTGCTTTTAGCATCTAGCTGTTAAAGGAGAATCACACATTTAATTAATATTGGAGTTCAATTTATGAGAACTTAGTGAGTCACAGAGCAGAACGAAGCCTAGAGCGAAAATCGCTAGACTGGAAAATGGTGTTGGAAGTAAGGACATTACAAAGAGTGCCGTAAAGCCCCCCAATCTACTGTAGTTGATCCTTGAAAGATCTAATAAGAAAGTCTTTAAGGGAAAGAAATTGTGTACGTTTTGTCGAGCATGCATATTTTCTCTGTGGTGAAGAAATCGCACACTTTGATTTAAGATTGTCCAAATGTGGCTGATTTCTCTCTCCTTTTTTCTGCTCTCCAGTTCCATGGTTGCTTGGAGACCTGGAGGAATGCTGGGATGTAGAATGTGGATCCTCTTCATCCTTGTACATTTCACAATGGATCTGTCTCTGTGTGCACCAGCAGGCCAGGGGTTCACCCTCAAGCTACTGCCCAGATCAGTGCCCCGCCGGCAGCCGCACCCTCTGCCCACCCGGGACACGCTCAATGGCCAGCACTTGAGGACTCTGGGTGTCTTGCATCATGGTATTCCCCCTTCCTTGCCATCACTAGGCAATCATGGGGAGCTGGGGGGCACCAAACTGTGGGGGCGGAAAAACCGCCGGTCACTCCAGAAACGGCAACTTTGTGTGGAGTGTAAATTGACCCCCTCCGACAAAGGGAAGTTGGTTGCTTCACCAGAGGGGAGTAAATCTGATTTAAATCTGCATTTATCTCGCTCACGGAGGCAGCTGAAAGGGGACGGCTATGACTCCCTGGAGGGGAGGACCACCACAGTGGCGGGATTTATTGACTGGGGCCCTACAGGGGCCGACGAGGGGCTTGAGGAGGAGGCAAAGGTGACCACGAACGCCACCGTCACCTCTTTAGCCCCCTCCACCACCACAGTTCCCATAACTAGCACTACCACACCAAGTCCCCAAAGGACGTATGCGGTGATTACAACCGTGCATCCTAAGAGGCACAGCACCACACAGCCAAGCAACTCCAGAGTGACTGCCAAACCACCGAAACCTTTTGGGGAGACACCAGGTAGGACATAAATCTGAATGGCAACTTCAACTTTTTCATGTAGCTTTTTTTTCTAATCTGTATCTGATACTTAATGAGCTTATGTTTGATCACGTGTTTAAAATTCAGAGGCGGTGAAACACGCAGAAATATTTTTAGGGCCCGTCAGGCGGTTTAAGGTCATTCCTGAACATGGCGCAGAGGTTCTTGGGTCACAAACCACAATGCAGTGATCAAAAACACTGTGTGGGTTCTTTGAAAAACTGAGGGTGGAAAATACTCACGAAGCTGTAACTGGCACACAACTGCCCGGCAATTTACAGCAAAGAAGGTGGTTGAATTGTCGAAGGGCCAAGAGCTAGCTTTTATGTGTGTGTGTGTGTGTGTGTGTGTGTGTGTGTGTGAAAATACTGGCTTACTCTTAAAATTTTGGTGTGACCTCAGGTGCTGTATAATTATGGAAAACAAGCAAATAGGGAAAAATAACACAAGGTACTGGTGTTGAAAGTTTGTCATTTTGGTTATTAGGCTAATGGGAATGTGGTGTCAAAGTGGAGATTTTGGAGAGTGGAGAGAAGCAGCAGAGGAAAGATGGCAATCCAGTGTTGACTGTTTTTCAGTTTGAGAGTGAATTTATAATGAACTGGCCACACTCACAGCATGATGAATTGGAATTAAAATTGGAATGACAGCAAAAGGTACTGGTAATGACATTCTGGGAAATAACTGTTCTTCTGCGCTGGTCTATAAAATGTTGTGTTCTGTGATTTTTTTTTTTTTATTCTTATGTTTTTACATTTTCTGACATTTTATTTATACATATAATATATATATATATATTATATTTTTTATAAACACTACAGTTCAAAAGTGGGGTTTTTTAAGGCTAAATCGCACGATTTAGTAAATCAAGAGAATTCAGGGAATCGAGGGAATCTTTTGAACAGTTGCATAGTATAGTATATCTTTTTTCAAATTCAAAATGTTGCCCGTTTGGTCATTGACCCGGCACAGAAGCAGCAACACGGGTTTATGCACTTCTACTGTTACATTTATCATCTTTGGGTCCATTGCAAAATCTAGACCAGATACCATGTCCGTGGCATGACAGAGTAGCCTATATATGGCAAACTCAGTATCTGTCAGCTGTATTTGTGTATCCTGGGGAGATTATTCTAGTCTCTGTCCTAGAAGGATGATGATTGGCATTAGCTCTCATGTATGCCATTAGGCAGCAATCTGTCCTCTGTGTTTGGTATTGCACAGTATTAGGATACTCATCCATTCAATGCAAAATCCTCTGAGCAGATCAACTATTGTGTTTCATAAATCTGTGCAAAAGGGGGGAATATCTTGACACTTTCTACAAATTGGCTTGGCTCTAGCTGTGTATGCCATGCATTGAGATTTGTTATAGACTGCAAAGTGGGCAAAAGTTTAACGCACAGTTAAGTTTACACAAGAGTGTGGATCAGCAGCAGACATAATAAAAGACAGATAGCGTGACCTCAAAAACAGACACATTGATGATTTGCAGAAAAAGACGTTTTAATCCCCTAATTCTACACTATGGATCTGCTGTACTGTGAAGTTATTAATGTTCACAAGCTTTGCACATTACAATACCATAGATTATATTAGCTGCAAAGGATATTAACAATAAAGGCTCCCATAAAATTAGATTCATAGTGAGTAATATGCAAGTGATAATAATTTTACGACTCCCCTGAATGGAAACTTACATACATCCATGCATGTCGAATTATATTTCAGCACAAAGGTCAAACTCCAATCAAATGTCACAGCCTCATTAACCATTGGAATGATTAGTAAAATGAAGTCAATCTGGAGTGATGACAGCGGTGTCATTACATCTAAAGGCCAGCTCAAGGTTTCCCTTAATCTCTAAAGTGCTGTTCCAATAATCCGCTCTGCCTTCCTTCTCATTCATTTTGTTTGATCTTTATAAAGGCTAGGTAAAATATCAATCGCACCTGACGGTACACAACCACCCAGTCTAATACTAATAGAGGACATTGTAGGATTCATCATTTTAAAAATGTCTTATATACATCTATGTGTAGTTTGAAAGGCTTAACTGGGTTTGACATAACAACATTGGCTTTACCAATGGGAGAGTTTTTGGAACTTGTTTATTATTTGTTATATATGCATTATTAATTTATTATTAATCCTTTTTGGATGGCTTGATTGCTGATGCCCTATCGGGCCAGTGCTGTATGACTATATCATCTTATGTTTGTTGACCATGTACTGTAAACCTAAAATATTAGTTTTTTTGCAGTGCATTAAATATTATTATTGTAAATTCTGCTGACTGAAATATTAGACATAACATAGTTGGGGGTTTTACATTGCCACAATAGTGTCCAGGTAGCATCAATGAAAATACATAACAAATATAATACATTTTGTATTTTTTAGTAAAGAAAATTTAAAGGGTTAGTTCACCCAAAAGTGAAAATTATCCCATAATTTACTCATCCTAAAGCCTCCTCATCCTATATGTATATGACTTTCTTCTTTCAGCCAAACACAATCAGTTTTATTAAAAAAACATCATGGCTCTTCCAAGCTTTATAATGAGAGCGAATAGTCACTTGAATTTTGAAGCCCAAAAAAAGCGCATCCACCCATCATAAAAGTAATCCATATGGCTCCAGAGGGTAAATAAAGGCCTTCTGAAGCAAAGATATTTGGATATTTGTAAGAAGAATATCCATATTTCTAGTTTTATAAACTATAATCACTAGCTTCTGGTAACGGCTGTACACAAGTTGAGTTCCAGGCGAAGAGTGAACTCTGACCCAAAGCATGATGTATTGATTAACACAGAAGTACAGTGGATAGAGTAAAACAAAACACCGGTCACAAATTAGAAGTCTAAAATGAGGAGGAGCTTGTTGCTCAGCCCTCTTTGTTTGAACCGCGAGAGGCGTCTACTCTCACCTAAGCTTACTGTATTCCTACATCATACATTAGGTCAGAGTTTTCTCTTCGGCCAGAATTCGACTTGCGTACGACTGTTACCGGAAGCTAGTGATTGTAGCTTATAAAGCTATAAATATGGATATTTTTCTTGCAAAAATGCATCGCTTCACCTCAGAAGGCCTTTATTAACCCTTAGAGCTGTATGGATTAGTTTTATGATGGTTGGCTGCGCTTTTGAGTTTCAAAATCCAAGTTGCTATTCACTCCCATTATAAAGCTTGGAAGAGCCAGGATTTTTTTTTTATATAATATTATATAAATATATATAATATAAGAAGAAAGTCATAGAATGGCTTGAAGGAGCTTTTTGGGTGAACTAACCCTTTAAATTTAAATGAAAAAACAAATATGAGTGAAAATATAAATGTAAAAAATGATTGACACATAAAAACATGTTTCTAAAAATAAAAATGCTTATTTTTGTGGTGAAAATGTTGACAGGACAAGTTAAAATCTCAACTTTTTGGCAGACTAGCAGAAAAAAGAGCTGTTTTACCAGTGTTACCTTATATAAATCTTTTAAATAAAAATTGAATGTAAATATTCTGGTTAATTCTGGTAGAGGTAGTGGCTCACATACGTAGATAACTGCCACAATTTGTGCAATAAGCATATTAATCCAATATTTGCCGCTAAATTAATTTGACTGGTTTGTGGTGTTTTTGTGTGTGTGTGTGTGTGTGTGTGTGTGGAAGCAAGTGTAATATGTTCCTAGTACTTCGTACAGTCAATGCTGCAGTGTTTTTGAATGTTTTAATTATCTAGTGAATAGGAAGAATACCAGTGTTAATTGCAGTTTTAATACAACTGAGGCATGAAAATTGAATAATTTGTTTGCTGCACACAGTCCATATAACTTTTTTTAAGTACTACTTTGCTGTAACACTGGGATATGGTAAATCACTCGTCAGTGACTCCAACAAATAACAAGCAACCTGAGAATATTAAAACGTAATGGAACTGCAGATGGAAAAAATAGTTTGTTGATATAAATCGCTGAACACAATCATTCACTGTTCTACATGGAAAGAGTATTAAAAAGCTTCAAATGCAGCATGGTGTTCCTTGAAGGTCTTATATCTGTCTCAAATGTCAAGCTCAGTATGTAGTATGCTGGCTTGGCATGTCTTTCATATATATAGTATGAAAGAGAGTTCTATATTGTGCCCTTAAGGCATGCCATAATTATCCATCTCTGTCGAGCTACAGCCGAACCTGTCTGATGAAACGAAATGCCTATCAAGGTGAAATCCTTCCGCTTCCTCATTCAGCAAGCATCCCGGGTAAATTTAGCCCGTCGCAAACACCTGCACCAGTACTAAACTGCTTCTGACATGCAGAGTAATGGGGGGAAAATAAGCAATGGGCTGTGAATACAAAACTAGAGCATTGGACATACGAGCGGGTGTTCAGCTGAGTTCATGTCAGAGCATGAGAAGTGCATGGAGGTCAGTGTAACCGTCCACATGCCTGATTAAAATCCAGGACACCAACAGCATTAACTCCTTTCATTTGTAGATGCTATACCATTGCTGATGTGTGTATATATATGTATATATATAGTCCACCCATGAACTGAAAATTCATTTACTCACCTTCATATTATTCCAAGCCTGTAGGATTTAATTTCTTCTATGAAATACAAATGAAGATATTCTAAAAAAAAAAAAAAAAAAAAAAAAAATCTCAACCATTTTGTCCATGCAATGAAAGTCAATGAAGCTCAAAACAACATTTGAACCATCAAAATTAACTTATAGTTGCTAGTTTGTAACCAGGGAAAGCTGTAGTCTCTATCCATTTTCATTATATAAAAAAGAGCAGCTTGGACATTCTTCAAAATACCTCATTTTTGATTCACACAACAAAGATCTAGGAATAAGTATATGATGACAGAAATGATTTCTTGGATCAAATATCTCTTTAATTTTCCTTTAATAGTGGTCATCCAAGTCAACCTTTCTCTCAGTATAATGATGAACTATATCAAGCTTTTCTCCAAGGACCATTGCATCTCAACTGTGAGTAATGCATCAAGTACAAGCTTCTCTCCATCAGCTCAGTGCTGACTAGACTATATTTTAGAGTCACGTATTATTCCTGCTGGTGACAGCCTTGACTTTGTGGGTCTGTTGATACAGCACAAGTAAGATTTTATCACTGCAGTCCAAACATGATTCAGCTGTTTACCAATCAGTTTGTCCGTGTTTGTGCATGTGTATGTGCATTCAGAGGGGTCAAGGTTTGGCTGGCTAGCTTAGTCCAGTTGGTAGTTAGTCCCTGCTGGTAGGGACCGGGAACTACACCATCTGGTTATACAAAAAGCTTTTTTTACTTTTTCCATTGATGGCTGACCCAAAGTAGCCATGTATTTTTTAAGCAAGCAAATAATTCATTATTATGCTCATTGTGTATATGAAAAAGTGGAAAGTAAGCGAATTAGAAGTCAGCACCCATGAGCAAAGATGTACTATTTCAAATGGCATACTTCAGGGGGTCATGTACCTGCTGAGATGAATGGAAATTCTAACAAATTGCTTTCTCTTAGTTTTATAAACGTCCTCAGTGCTTACCTGTGCGAACGTGTGTGTGTGTCCTTTATCTTCATCTAAGATGCTAGCATTAACATGAAGATCACAGATGGAGCCGTCAGGTTAACGACGTGCGTGAGTTGATTAAAATGCCTTACAGTCCTGCTGCTCAGCGCTGCAAGCTCGTTATCACCTCCCCAAGCTCAAAGGTTAATTGAACATTTAATAAGGAAAAGTCAAAATTCTGCATTTATCCAAGCTGGAATGTGCTTAAAAGTTAATGGTTGGAAAAATCTTTTTTTTTTTTTTTGTTAATTTAATGAAATTATGTTGTAATATCCAAATAACTCCTAATAACGCTCTGCTCAATGAAGAGTGTTCAGTGGTAAAATAAGAATCATAATAATTACTGTAGAGCTGGAAATATCATTTCCATGTTCCACTCAAATGGCTTTTCTCATCTAATCCACACCTAATCCTTCTGTTGTAGATAAACAACAGTAAATTCTGTTCACACCACAGCTGTAGTTGTAATCATTGTTTGGGAATGTTACTTTTAAAAGTAAAGTGTTACAATACAACGTTTCTCATTATAAATAGTTACTAATTACATTTATGTTGTTCTTTTTTATGTAAAGTAATGAGTTACTTTACTTTATTTACTTTAATTTTGAGTCAAAAGAGTAACTTTTATACTTTTTTACAAGGATAGAAGTTGACCTTTTTGTAACGCCCAAATCTAAAACACATGCTCCAACTCTGTGATAAACACAGAGATGTTACTCACGTCTGAATCGGTACATAAAATCACAGACGTCGAGTGAACCTTAACTCAATCGTCATTTAGAAAACAAACCCCATCTGAATAGGGCTATAGTTTGCATGAAATTATTTACAGTAAATAGGATATACTGCAAAGGTATGATTTCATACAGACATTACATTTAAAAAAGATATTCATTATTGTTATGTTTAGTATGACTGCAATCAAACTCTTAAAGTGCATTGCTAAAACTACAATACCCATAATGCCCACATATTAAAACACATCAGTTTCTCCCACCATGGGGCATGGCGATGTTTACGCAAAAAGCAACACATTACTCATTTGGTTTTATAATGACAGAACTTAAAATGAACTGGTTAAAGATCCACACTATGAATATACAAAAGACAACCAAAGAAATGTGAAATTAAGAAACAAATATGTTAAATGTACTTTACCTCCATTCACACTATTTGTAACATATTTCCTCCAATGATCTTCCATTGTGCCACTCCTCCCTAGACTTTATTTTTCTGGCTTCTGAAAGAATAACATAATGGTAGGCCTTCCAGATGACCTTGTACTGTAGCAGCAGTACGGGGTTTATGAGATGGTTTAAGGCGCACTGACTTTAGGTAAATTGCTTTAGTTATTGCTTTCAGTTTGATGTGTTCCAGTTTTATTAAAAGGTGAACTTTTCCTTTATCAAAGGTGTGCTAAATTCACTCACCAGCCCTTAGGGATGTGTTTTACCCGCATTGTAATACATGAACTATATTATGTTAGAAGTGCTGTCTTTCTCGAAATTGTTCATCCAATAGGACTGTTCGGTTTCACCGAGGTAAACCTTTTAAAGACATGATAAGCTCACAGGGCTGCTCTGACAGACAGCAGTGAAGTAGTTCCATCCAGGACAACTTCATTATCTGTTAAGTAATACAATCATAGAGTCTACTTTGACCACCTCTCCCTCCCGCACTGTAAAGAGCGATTGAATTATGCAGGGAAGCCTTTGACACTGGGAAATGCATTTAGAATAATTGCTTTTCATCCTCCTCGTCTTTCTTTTTCCTCTCGTTTTCTCTCGGTCTTCTTGCAGTAAGAGTTTGGGAACGTTGTAGCTCTGTGGAAGTCAAGTGAGATTGACATCTTGACTTCTACGTTAATTGGCAATCGTGAACCATCAGCAGGTGCGATGAGAGTTTTCCCGTGATCAGGTGGGGAGTGTGGGAGGACAACAAATGGAGCCAGGGGAGAAGGTTAACACCCGGAGGAGGAAAAGACTTCAAACTCTTAATCCCTCCCCTACAGCTCCAATGCATTAAAAATTAGGGCTGGATAGTTTGCAATTTGTGGGTGTGAGATAGTTGGCAAAGATTTTCATCCAGCCTGTTTCTACAAATGAATGAGAGAAGGGCACTCAGCAGGAGTCAACAGTTCTGTGAACAGAAAGCTGATGCAATCAAACGTAAGTGTAGCTAGAATCACAAAGAGCACAAGGATGTAACTGATGGAGATTTAGTCATTCTCACTGGTCTGCGAGAGGAGAACTGGTGCAGAAATAACAGTTTTTGAAATAATGTACTGTGCAGATCGGGTTTACACATGAGCAAGCCTGTACTTGCATTGCTGTTCCTATTATCGCCCATGAATAAGTTACGATTCCATTCATAAGTGGAACCCTCTCATTCACATACATTTTTCGGTGTGCACACTTTTAAAACTTTTAAAGAAGTACGATTCAGTGGCCATGAAACATGTTCTGTTCCTCTGCTGAATTCTAGTGCTGTGGGGTTTTTTGTGTTACATTCACACTTGTTTTGGAGCATAACATAAAAGATGATATTTCGAAGAATGTCAGTGGGGTTCAAAACAACATCTGACTTTCACTGTGTGAAAAATACATTTTCTAAAATATGTTCATAGATGTTCCACAGAAGACAGAAACTTCTAAGTTGGGAAAAACATGAGGGTGAGTGAATGATGAAATACATTTTCTCATGTTTCATATATATGAAAGAAAGGTCATACTTTAGATTATGGTCCATTTCTCACTTTTAACTAACTATTACCTACGACGTTTGCCTCAATAAACTCCTAATTGCTGCTTATTAATAGCTAGTAAGGTAATTGTTATGTTTAGGTATTTGGTAGGATTAAGGGATGTAGAATAAGGCTTTAATCTGTGCTTTATAAGTACTAATAAACGGCCAATGTCATAGTAAGGCGCATGCTAATAAGAAACTAGTTAATAGTGAGAATTGGACTCTAAACTAAAGTATTACCGCAAGGACTATTTTTATTACTTTTTTTTTTTTTTTAGCAAACTTGTCAGTAAAGACTTTTACACTGCTACAAAAAAGTTTTTGACTGTTTGAAATAAATGCTGTTCTTTTAAACTTTTTATTTACAACTGTTTACATCATGATAATAGTAAGAAATGTTTCTTATATTAGAAGGATTTCTGAAGGATCATGCAACACTGAAGACTGGAGTAATGATAGTGAAAATTCAGCTTTGCCATCACAGCAAGAAATTACACTGTAATACTTTATATTGTATTAATATGTGCCATTATTGTGGGTTTTACTTGTTTTTTATGCATATAAATGCAGCCTAGTGAGAAAATGAGACTTATTTCAAACACTTTAAAAAGTTTGAACGGTAGTGTGCATAGAAATTCTTATATAGAAGATAAAAGTGTGCTAAAAAAAAAAAAACGGTTAAAGAAGTTTGTTCTGACTAGAAATCATAATATATCAAATATAAAGGCAGCTGAAGGGGCTACAAAGCTCCCAGCCTGTGGGTTAAAGGTCCATGCCCTCAATGGTCACTACTGTATGTCATTAGAAAGACGGGTGCAAGAGGGACTTGGATTCTGAATTTGGCTTTCAACAGCAAATCCCCATATTACAGAAAATGCATAATTGCTTTTAGAAAATGATTTAAAAATAGATTCCTAAACCCCGGAGATTCTGCATGCACAGAGAATATATGCATAGACTAATCATTTTTAACACACAGTGAAAAAGAACATTTTTAATAGCGCACAGTCATCAAGGAAGAATGATTGCTCTTGCTGTCTGTCTCTCTTTCTCTCTGAGATTTCACTTATAATGAAATTACAACATTCCCATTTAAACTAAATCCACTTTTTAGATTACTGTGAAAAATCACCGGTGTTAGTGCTGGGATTTGCACCGAACAAATTCCAATGTGTGATTTTGGTTAGATTGGTGTTCCTGTAAAGTCAATTTCAACTTGCCATCCACACAGCAGTTCATTTGAAGTTTGACGGATCTGGATACTCCTGCATATCAATTCTGAAGTTTCTTTTTTGGTTTTCATGTTCTTGCCTTTTGAATGTGAGCTCAAAGCTGTTGCGTTGCCATGAGTACTCCTCCAGCCAAACCGCAACATGATTGAAAGCACTCCGTGAAGGCATCTCCTTTCCACTCCATCTCACTAGCCCTTTACAGCCATCTGTAGCTGCAGATGCCAGGCCTGGCCTGCACTAATAGAGCATTTAGCTGACAGATCCACACAATGTCCCGCTCCAAACCTCTAAATGTCCTTTAGGTGGATAGAGGTGTGTCTGTCTCTGTGGTCTCTACTCAATGGGGCCCCAGCAGCACAAACTCATAACCTTCAGTTAAAATACTGCCCCCTGTGAATGTGTCTCCTTTGCATATATTTTTCAAGGTCCTGTCTGCTAAATCTGTGCTATTTGGGTTTTTTATTTGTCCTAGATTTTTTTAAACTCTTTTCTTTCCACTACTGTCCTATTTTAATGTCAGTCTCATGACAATTTACTTTGTTAGGCCTAATTTTGTCTGGACCAGTTTACTCTGCTATATATTATGGGCCACTCGTGGGTCTTTTTGTACCTTTCTGACTTTTTTTTTGAAAGAAAATACTACATGGCGAAATTCATTGTATTTTCAAGTTAAACAAAATATTTAGCTGAATGGGGCTTGTTGCTACAGTATCTTTCAGAATTTGTTTAGATTGTGAAAAATGTGCTTTGGTTTTATTGATTGCATGGATGTAGTGTAGGATAAACACAGATTTACCTTTCATTTGTAGAACAAAATAGTATTTTTCATAGTTTATAAGTTTTTCAAACATAAAAAATTTAAATTATTTGGTGAACATTTAACAAAAGCTTTGATAGTTTATACAAACTAGTATATTTATACTTATTGTTATTTATTACATTTTGATTTCAGTTCAAATCACATTTATTTGTATATCGCTTTTCACAATACATATTGTTTCAAATCAGCTTTACAGAAAATGCATGTTTCTACATTACAAAGTACAGTAATCTGTTATCAGAGATGACTGTGTCCAAGTAATCTCCACATGTCAGAAATGTACATTTCTAAGATATCACAAGCCATGTAGTTAGCTAACATAATGTATTAATTTAGGCAGAAACACTGAGCTCATTAAAGCAATTATTGCAAGTTATCATTATTAGTAATGATTACAATATATATAAAATTTAGCAGTTGGGTTGTTGGTTTAGAGTTAGTGTCATCTCTTCACAGATGTTTGGTCTCTAGATCTCTAGAAATGGAAAGCAAATGGAAAATAATTATCGCAGCTGCTTTTCATAACATTTCAAGGAATAGGTAGTCATGCACATTTAATCTGATATAACTCGAGTACAAGGTTATGAGATGTATTATGTGAATGCTTGGCTAATGAGATGGTTCTTTAATCTACATTTAAACTGGGAGATTGAGTCTGAGCCCAAACATTATCAGGTTTCATATTATAGTTCACTTTCAAATGAAAAATACCCCAGGATTTACTCACCCTCAAGCCATCCTAGGTGTGTATGACTTTCTTCTTTCTTATGAACTCAATCAGAGTTATATCAATAAATATCTGACGCTTCCAGGCTTTATAATGTCAGTGAACGGGAAGCAACAAGTATGAAGCTCAAGAAAGTGCATCATTCACATCCATCCATCATAAACATACTCCACACGGCTCCAGGGGGTTAATAAAGGCCTTCTGAAGCGAAGCAATGCATTTGTGTAGGAAAAATATCCATATTTAACAAGTTATAAAGTAAAATATCAAATGGAAGGTGGTCTGGCAGAAGCTTGATATATTACTGTATAACTTGTTACATATGGATATGTTTCTTACACAAACACATCTCTTCCCTTCAGAAGGCCTTTATTAACCCCCCGGAGCTGTGAGGAGTACGTTTTGCACTGTCTTGAGCTTCATACTCCTTTCCCATTCACTGCCATTATAAAGCTTGGATGTGTCAGGATATTTATTAATATAACTGCAAGTTTGTGTGTGCGATTGTGAAGTCATATACACCTAGGATAGCTTGAGTGTGTGTAAAGCTTGGGGTAATTTTCATTTTAAAGTGAACGAATCCTTTAAAGAGCGTGATGGATTGTATGTAACATAATAGAAGATCGGTTAAATATACAGGAGCTGATTTTAGCGGACCATTTAGGGCCTTAAAGGTCAGTAGCGATACTTTGTAATCAATACCAAACTTAATAGGTAAACAGTGTAGAGATGGCAGTAAAGTAAATTGATTAGATTCTATCATAGGACAAACCTAAGCTGTCTTGATTAATTAAAGAAACTTCTCTTGCCATCTTTGTGTTAAAGGATTTTTCACCATAAAAGAAATGTCATGGCTGAAAGAATGCATTGCATTTTGATGAAAGATTATGAAAAACATTTTAATTTAGAATAACATGCACTGATGGAACATGCACAATAAGACTAGGAATGCATATACAGCCAGTTTTACATATTATGTTGAATTTAAATTGACACCAACTCAAGACTATGATTTTTTTTTTTATCAAGTTATGTAGTTACAGAATTAATTGGGGCTAACTAGAGCCTGCTATTCAGCCAAGCCTTGAGCTCTTCGATATAAATAAAATAAGCAGCACTCCAAAAAAGTTGAATAGTTCATCTTGTTCAAGAGACGTTTAGCGGTATCTCTGGGTGTAAGGGCTGTACATCTCTGAGGTTTGGGAAGTACAGTGCCTCTGAGGGTTGGGCTCTTTTGTCCTTATTACTGGCAAGGTTCCCAGGAAAACAATGGCTCAACCCGAGCACCTGAAGCAAGGTGACTCCATCACTGGCAGAGTTAGGAAGGAGGGTGTCTGGTACCACAGCACCAGCCTGTGTTCCTCTTTTGACATGTTCCCTGATTGGAATTGGTGTGCCTATCTCTCTCATTGCAGGGCCAGGTGAGACAAGGTGATATACGTCCTGTTCTTTCAGCCTGGGCTGGAGTAATAAGAATATAATGGGGGTACATTTGCATTCGTCTACGGTATTATAAAGCTCTATATTACACAAATGTGATGGGTTTGGTGTGACAGAATGGGGGGAATGAATCTTTCGACTGAAATCAATACATAAAACAACAGGCCAAGAAGCCAACAAGAGTTTTGACTCAGAGCAAGGTCGAGGACGAGAGAGCTCATCTCATAGAATTTCACAGATTCATAAACACCTGAATATATCACCCGACACACTCTCTCAATTCAATCTGCTGCCTACCATTTCAGAGCAAGAGGGACAGAGGGAGAGAGAGAGAGAGAGAGAGAGAGAGAGAGAGGGAAATTTAAATAGCTGTCCGATATGTTTATGTGTTGGTGTCGCTGGGGGACTCCATGCCAAGGAGCAGTGTTCAGGCCAGGGACTGAGATAAAATTAATCCAGCTCTGACCCGGACGCAGGACATAGGGAGGAAAAGTGAGGCGAGCATTTCCCAGATGCATCTGCATGCTTCCATCAGTCAAAGTGCCAGCTAAGCAATCAGGAAGGGTCAGAACATCAATATGAAGTAAACGAGTGCCTGAACTCTTCTGAACCGTAAAGAATTCTCCTCTAGGTCAAATAAACAAACAAGCAAAAAAGTAAGGTGCTACCAAAGACTTCTATTTTAATGAATTATTTGCAGTAAAACAACATACAAACACTGCTAAATGTTTTGCCACAAAATCAACCAATTCTTTTCTGCCCTGTATAATTTCACATGAGAAATCTCACTGAACTTCTTTCTATAGATTGAACATAAATTAAACAGTATAAAAAAATAAACATATAAATAAAAAATTCAAATAACACTTTAAGTGTCACTTTAACTGCAGTACAAAGTTGACCATTTCCCAGTCACTACTGATTGTGTGGGCTGTAACTGTTATATAGTTAGTATGTACACCGAGAAGTCCAACCGTCAGCAGTGACAGCAATGCTTTCTGCCTCTTTAGGGGCCGTTCACATATCGCGCCTAAAAAAGTGTGTAAAACGCGGCTGCGTCGCTTCCTCCTTCTTTTGCAAGCGTTCGGGATGTTTTCATCTCGCAGCGGCACAGGCGCGCCGCACCGCATGCGCGTCGTGACTGCATCGCTTACATTTGGCGCAAATGAAAATGCGCGCGATATGTGAACGGCCCCTAAGAGTCTGTACAACCTTGGCCGAGGTGTACGGCATAGTTTTCTTACAATGTTTACATATTGTTTGTGTCTTGTGTGTTATTCTTTCGCCGTTTATTATTTCCACTGGAAAACCAAAATGCCATACAAACGATTTGTAAGTGGCGGGGGCATCTTCAATAATAATTTCACCCTCAAACTGATAGCACGACGAGACAACTTTTCACCTCGACGAGAAATCTCGTCACGTTTTAGTCTCGCGAGATGGGAGAAAGTGTAACACACAATATGGTGGAATAAGTCCCACCTTCTAAATAAAAGAGCCAATTGCTGATTGATAAAGTCATTGGTCAATCATTCACTGCAGCTGCCGTTAAAAGCTCCTGTTAGAAACAGCCATTGTTCATTGAGATGCAAGCTTAGCACTGCTCATGCACATTGGCTGGACCAGCCTGACAAATTTGATATTGTTAATGCTATTTCAGCATAAGAAACAACATTCATGGGACAGTTGTCAGATTTCATTGGTGATTTAAAAATATAAGCTTGGTGAACAGCTTAGGAGAACTTGTTCTTTCCCCATTCAAAGAGATAGGAGCTGTACTTGCATGACTTAAATAGCTGCCAAAAAGAGTATAAAAATTATTTGGCTTAAAATTTGTCTATAAATAGGCTGTAAAAGTGCTCTAGCGAATACATGAAATTAGCTGTTCAGTGGGATGTTAATATCTCCACTTTTAGCCATTTGTTAGCAACCACTTTTTTCCAGAAAAAAAAAAAAAAAGAGTAAAACATAAAAAAAAAAAAATCTTGAGCATATGTTAACCACAGACCTTTTTTCATGCATTTAAATGAAAACTGCTTCAGTAAACCTATTGACTTCAGAACGATGGAACCGGAAGTGCTAAAATACAAACTCGTTTTCAGGTTTTGGTCTACAAAAGCATGTCATCTCTGCAGCACTCCATTAATACGCAATGTGAAACAGTACTTGAAACTTGAATGAAGCCTGACAGCAAGCGAGTCTCCATTAAACTTCACTGAATGAGAACACGCTTGTGCGTGCCCAACAGTAAGTGAGCGCAGTAATTCAGACTAAAATATGCAGTGTGAAACAGGCCTTAAAACTGCTGTTCAAACCTTTTTCCATTTTTAAAAGCCATTTTATTTGCTCTTATTTGCATTTCTTGTTCAGTTATAAAAACATAATTGAAGCACCTTGCTTGTTAGTCTAATAAGTGTTTTGTCACTTTACAGTTTATTTTCCTATAAATATTTATTCAACTCATTTAGTATGCTTGCTGAAGTAAGACTAGTTAATATGAGGAGTTTGCTGGGAATGAATTCTCATAAATTCTCAATGTACCATTAAGAGCACAGCTCAGCAGAGCTTGTTGGCCTTCAGGGCTAATGTAATCTGTCAGAACTGGCTCAGATGCTTAACGTCACATTCACACATACATGTACAGGTTTGAAAACGTGCACACATGTGCACAAAAGACTTTTAACTCAATCTCTCTCTCTCTGCTGTTTATATCCCTTTCTCTTTCTTTTATCTCTCTCTCTCTCTCTCTCTCTCTGTCTCTCTCTCTTCTGGTATTGATTATTCAGCCAGAACTTGAGGGACTCAGCACCCCACAGGTCGGTAGGGTTAAGTAAATCAGTCCAGTGTTTTTGTACAGCAACACAGTATAACACTACTTGGCCCTTCCTGCCAGACCTGAGACATGCCTGTAATTGACTCTTAAGTGAGACACACCTAATACAAGTGCACTAGAAAGGGAGATGATGTGCACACTGACAAATACACACACATAGAACAAGCACTTGTATTTGCTGCCCTGTTTGCTAAATAAAATGCATTAGGATTAATTTCTATTTGTGAGATGATATATCACTTGTATTACTATATACTGAATAATGCAAACAGTGTGACAGTGTAGTCGTTGCAAACTGAGGACTGTGGTAGAATGAATTATTTTTTTTATCTCCAAAAGAAAAAAAATTCAAACAAGAGTTTGTTTTTGGTTTTTGTTTGTTTAACAGTTTTTTCTTTTTTGTTTCTTAATTTAACCAAAATCAAATCGAGGAAGACAATTTCCTGGTTATGATACACCTGATGCAGTCTTCATGAGAGGAATTTTTTTTTTTTTTTTTTTTAAAACCTTCGTTAAATAATTTATAATAATAAAGGCTGTGGTGTGATAAATAAATAATATAATTGTATAAATATTGCACTTAGTCTCTCAATTAATATAAGATCACAAAAATCCCTAAAGGATTTCATATCAGCTACCCATATATCACGATAAGGAACATTTGCATAGACTCGAAATAGTACTTTTATTTGTAATGTACAGAGGTAGCATAAATGTATTTACTGTATACTAAATATCAAAAACACGAAAAGAGCAGACAAATCTAACCTTGATAACATTAGGAAAGAACTTGCATAACAAATTAGTGCACACTCATATGCACTGTCCTATTTCCCGGTTGACGCTTGATCCTTTGCGAAGCTTCTGTGCCAGGTGAGAAAAGGTTGACTAGTGTTACAGCTCGAAAATGGTTCTGTGAATAAATTAATGCTGTGAAACTTTAATCTTTAGGTACTGCAAACTAACCACTCAAATAATTGCACCAAGCTGTAATGCATTCTCATTTCCCAGATACTTTAATATGGATGGTGCTGTTCCTTGCAGACCCGCACACAAACACTTTAATATTGATGAGTAAATCCATAAAATTGCTTCCTTCACTCTTATCAGCTCTAGCAAGAAATGGGAGTCGTGGCACTCTTTATATCTAAAAGACTGTAACTGCGGCTCCCCGCGGGGCCTCATTTCTATCCATTCAGGAGTGACGGAGTGAGAAAGACAGTGTAGCTCATAGTTCTTGTGACACTCTTTATTCTGGAAAGAGAGCTCTTGTTCTGCATTAATTGTTGTTTGCTGACCTTTAGCCAGCTGGTGTGATTGCCATCTTCTCCCTGTTGCATTCAGTCAAGCTGTTTCATGGTCCAGACTTTGCGAAATGGTCAAATAAATGGAACGACTGAATTACTGTCATAGTGGCAAACAAAGAGCTACAGCGGCATAGAGAGAGCAGTACATGTTAATGCAGTATCAGTGTTATTGCAATCAAAATACCTTACAAAAGGCACTGGTGCTCATGTTAGTTGCTATGGAGACAGTGATAACTATGCTCTCTTTGTTTTCCTTTTCTTAGGTCTGGCTGTTCACCAGATCATCACCATCACTGTGTCCCTCATCATGATCGTTGCAGCCTTGATCACTACTCTAGTCCTTAAAAACTGGTAGGAAACATTCTTTTCTTTCAGCAGTGTGCCAATGACTTTTCTGTCTGTCTCTCTCTCCCTTTTCCTGTCCTTCTGTCTGTTTATCATCCTATCCCTCTGTCGGTCAATGTGGACAGTGACCCCTTATTGCACAAAGCAATCAGGACACAATCGCTTTTACCCAAACCCAGTGAGCTTCCTAAGATACCTTCTTCTGGTCATTTTTTACGTATGTATCTTCTGCAGAGAGGTCAGCCCCAGAGTGCATTGCAATGTTTAGTGAAAAAATCTTTTGATGTGAAAAATCTCTTTTAGCAATTACTGCAATATTCATTACCAAGATACAATTACATGAATTAATTATTAGTCAACACTATTTTACACCAGTTTGTGTATAATGTTATATTTATGCTAAATTATCGAGTCGCTCTTCTCAAGTTTTTGAAATGAAATCAGTCGAGTGTCAAGTCACTTTTGCTGCCTACGTAAAGCGTTTCAGATCAGTCATAGCCTCTTTCACACATACAGTCTTTACTAGTAAATTACAGGTAAATTACAGTTAAGCCTGGCCTGGCCTGGCCCGCCCAATTGATTGATTGCAAAATTGGTACGATGTTCAATTCAGCGCCAGAATTTGAAGGAGATCGTGCTTTTCGGAGCGCTTGGTATAAAAAATCTGCTTGTTATTTAGAAACTAGAATGCAGTGTTAGAAAATGATCGCGATCTTCATAAACATTCAGACATTCAAACGTTTTTAAACTGTACAACCACAAGAAGATGCAAAAGAAACTTAATTTGCTACCCGTGCGCAAACTCACAAAGCATGCAAAGCACACACATAGACAGCTGCGTCTCAGACAGCGTGCAATTGCCTAACTGAGTTCTCTTTTGCATCTAATTGTGTTTAGATGGACTAGTATGCACAAAATTACATCAAAGTGCCATTATAGCAAGTATCCTCGTTAGCACAGTCTTAACTGAGTTAAAATAAAAGGTCTTAATGAATGTAAACTGTCGGGAGAAAATCTGATGTGTGTCAGATTAAAGTGACAGTATCTTAATAAACCTGCTGCAGCCCTTTAACGTTAAAGAACAAAAGAAAATTAATATATATTTAATTTATACATCAGAGTATTAGACCTACCTGAAATCTGTTTAATTCATTTGTATCTTTGTTCTTTTGTATTTATTTGTGCTATTGCTTGTAATTTGTTCATTCATTCTTATTTTATTGCTAACTGTTTACTTTTCTATCTATCTATCTATCTATCTATCTATCTATCTATCTATCTATCTATCTATCTATCTATCTATCTATCTATCTATCTATCTATCTATCTATCTATCTATCTATCTATCTATCTATCTATCTATCTATCTCTTTCTTTATGTCTTTCTTTCTTGTGGCTAGGCCAGTGAAAATTTTGCCAGGACAAGTAACCAGTAAACTCCTTAGTACTGAGTCTAGTGTGTTTACATATAAAATCCTTTTTAAGACCTGCCCCTTTTGTTATAAAATAAACTTACAAAATCTGTTATGGGGAAAAAATAAAATAATGATAAATCTCCAGCCCACCAGGAATGTCACTTGGCCCTCCTTAAATCTCAAAGCTGGAGCAGGGCCAGCCACTAAAAGATCATCGGTGAACAAGACCTTTTCAAAAAATACCGGTAAATCGGTTCTGGCAATTTATCAGTATGAGAAGTTGTTGCATTACCATGAAATTAGCGGTATGAGACTGTGTGAACAAATCATAAAGCTCTGTCAGAGCTGTTTGCGATAAGTTCTGCTGCTTTTCTTTTCTTGTCTCTTGTTTTTAAGAGCAAAATCACATTCTGTGTGATGATCCTCTTACACTTGTCACTCAATGAGAATTAAAAAAAAAAAATGTCACTAAAATGAAGCTAAAGTGCTTCTCATCCAGATGGATGAAGAAAACATCTCGGCGTTTAAAGGTCATTTCCAATGATTGAAATCAGAGTTTAACCGTATTTTGGTACTGATGTGCGAATAGTATCTTAACAGTTAAAAGACGGAATGCCGTTGCTTCTGTGAACTAAATTTGTGTGTTTACAGGAAAAGTCGTTTTGGTAATTTTACAGAAATTTACAGGGATTGCTGTGTGAAAGTAGCTTATGAGGTTCCATTTCAATTAGGATGCCTATTTATGAAATTCACAGCAAGGAAGCTCACTAGGTTTTTGGAACAGAGCTAATATGTCTGTGTCTGTCTCCCCAGTTCATGTTAAATGTAGGACAGACACAGCGGTTCAAGGTATGATTTTATGTTGGCTTTGTGAATTTGGTGCGTGTTTTTGTAGTTGTGCGCAGTCCGGGAATGGCCGACACAGCAGCCATCAGAGAAAGATCAACCAGCAAGAGGAGAGCTGTCAGAATCTGACCGACTTCACGCCTGCCCGCGTGCCCAGTAAGGTGGACATCTTCACCGCCTACAACGACAGTTTACAGTGCTCACACGAGTGCGTGCGGGCCGGCATACCGGTGTACACGGACGAGATGATCCAGCACACACCCATCTACAAGACCTCCTACAATGGAAACAGGCAAGAGGCCATGATTCATATAAATTCAGTAGGATCAACTAGGCTGGATGTTGGCACTGCTGACCAAGTAGTTTGGACAGCGAGTCGACTGCACTGACAGCCCTGTCCGTACTTTCTAACAGGGTTTGGCTTCCTCATAGCTTAGAGTAGGTTTAGTGCTGTCAGAAATAATTCGGAAAGGTTGAACACTGGACCATATTATGCACAAATATATAAATTGCTGTTTAAAGTGCATGTCACATTTGGCCCTGGCTGTTTGCCATTTTGAAACTAAATTTCACAATGGTAAATTAGTTCATCCAAGTTTGTTCATCCAAGTTCAAATAAATTTTTTATATTCTTTTCAATATATTTTGGTTTTATTGAAAAGTGGGACTTTAATTATCAAGCTGTGCTTTAACTGATTGACAAAAAAGTTAAATTCATCCTCTTTAATGTACAATCACTGCAGCCATTCACACACAGACACACTCTTTGGCATTGCGTCTGGTCTCATGCTGTTTTTAAAGTATTCATGAGCTATTTTTGAGCTATTTATGACAGCTTGTCACGTTCAGTGATAGTCCAACTTTTAAAATGCAGTGGTCTCAAAATCCCTGCATTCTGTTCCATTCAAACTGTTTTGAATGTGTCTTTGTTTGGAAATATACAGTTTCATATTTTTCTCCGCTACAATCTTCAATAATAGAATCATTTAGTCTTGAATTTGGGAAATAACCAGTTTAATCTGCCAGAAAGTCATTATTTTTCAGATAAGCATCTTGCGACAGTTGTGTAGTCTTGTTTTTTTTGTCCTTCCATTGCCCTCGCCTTTATAAAAGACTGGGCATGAGCTTAAATTGTATGAATAATTTCAGTGCTGCTTCATTTAATACTGTATGCTTCAGAATACAAAACCTAGATGAGAGGGTTTAGAGGAAATGTAACTGTGGGCGCTTTTGTTTGTGGTATAATGCCATTTTAAAGAGTCTTGAATCAGGGAGTGGGACAGAAGTGCTTATATGTGCAGGATTGAAGAGCTGATCTGTCTGTCTATTTCAGACCGTCGCCCACTGAAAGGCAGCTAATCCCTGTGGCCTTTGTGTCTGAGAAATGGTTCGAGATCTCCTGTTGAGGCCCTTTTACTACCTTTGGGTTGAGCCCACGTCTTCAGTTTGTGCCCTGGTACGTACTTTATTTCGTAGGGCTCTGAAGTTCATATGGTGTAATTCTGGCATGGTTTTCCAGTGCTTGTGTACTTACTAGAGATTCACAGCTCCTCGAGTTTCAAAAGGAATAGTTTACTAGTCATAGAATTGAAATGAGTTGCAGGCTTGTAGCTCATATATTTTCAAAAATTGTTGAAGAGGATGTACACCAAAGCAGAAGTATTGTGTGATGTGAGAGTACTAATAAAATGGTAGCACCTTCATTATATTAGGTAACATGAACTAACAACAAACCACAATCATACTTTTTTTTACAGAATTAACTGGGAACAATAAGGTTAATGTGTTAACTAACATGTGTGACAGTATTTATTAATCTATATTAACATTAGTTATGTAAAAACAACTATACTGTTAGTTACCTCAGGTTCATAATAATATTAACAGATACAACTTTTGATTTTATAATTGTTTCAATTATTATTAACCAAGATTAAGAAATTCTTTAGAAGTATTTTCCATTGTTAGATCACTAGTTGTTTAATAATAACAAAAAACCTTATTGTAAAGTGATACCAATTAATTATTATAGGTTCATGTTGATTTCTACATACTTTTAATAATGTGTAAGTTCATTTTTAAGAGTAGTTTATTTACAACGTTAAACTATCAATTCTTGTTCTGTTTAAAAAGTGATATCAGTTTAATGATTCTCACCTAAAATGTAATCTTCTGTACTTTCAGGATCTCATTGGAAAACCTGTGAATCAAACACAAAAAAGACTAAAACACAATAAAGCAAAACAAAACCACACGAACAACAACGACAAGCAATCACAATGACGGGAACCGAGACGAACAGGCAGTTTTGTACAAATGTTGGATCTCTCTAGAAATGGACTGAAGATGTTTATTTTTCTAGACTGATGCAGTGCTATGGAACCACTCCCAAATTATTTTCCATAGACATGTGATCATTTTAGAGATGATATAGAGCTGATATATTATATACGTGTATTACTGCACATGTGGGTGTGCTGGAGTGGAGTTCGGCTGCGGAGAGGCCGCGGGGACGCACTCTGACACGATACGTCTGCTTTTGTGGAGAAAAGACTCTCCTGAACTTTGTGCCAATAATGCCATTATGTGCCACTACATATATAGATGGGACGCGTTCAGTTTCGTGGAAAATTACTGACACAACATCAAGTAATTTCAGTGACTGTCTCCCAATATCAATCTGTCATCCGTTTTTGTATAAAAAGTATGAATATGTATTTGAAATATGTTTTGAAATAGCTGAGGAAACGTGTTACAAATGTCCAAAAAATATTTATATGGAGCACTATTCATTTAGATGAAAAGAAAAAAATGAACCCAGTGAGGAATAGTACAATACCCAGGTTTTAATTTCACTACATTGTTACTAGACCCCGTTTTAAAGGAATAGTCTCTATTTTTGTACAAGGTTACTAACGAGTCAGACAGACCTAATTTAACCGGACTGTTGGGACTGTTAATCTGCAAGTGGAGGTTCAATGAAACGTTGAAGTGTTTTTTTGGGGTTTTTTTCGCTCTCTCTCTCTCTCTCTCTCTCTCTCTCTCTCTCTCTTTCTTTTAAGCTACCAAACAATGTGGATGCCAAATTCAGTATTCATTCAAAGCTTATTTGATTTGCCAAAGCCATTCTTCAGACGCTTGTTGAGTTTCCGTTTCTTATCACCGATGAGAAATTACATGTATAGGTTAATCATGTTTACGGACTCACAGACCCTCAGAGAGGTGTTAGCTTAAGGGTTTATCCGAAATAACGCAATCAGTTATCTATTAAAACATTACATAATAGCTAATAAACCACCTCTACATTTTAATTACAAAGCTTAAATTGCATAAAGTCAACAGTTATCAGCCTTGTGCATAGCCTCAAAAAGAACAAAATATTGTGTTTACTTGATTTTCGTGCCTAGTAATTTGTGCCGACTTGATTTAATTTGTTTACTTCTATATTTAATTCTGAAACAAAATCATGAATGTCCCTTTCTTTGTGTGCTACATTCTACTTTTTAATTTGAGCTAATAGTTTATTATTTATTGTTTTTCACAGTTTGATTTATTTGAGCAGAACTGACTGAAAGGCAAATATTCCATCAGCAGAAACAGTAACGTCTAGTGCCAATAATTTTAACAGCAATCGGAAATGCAGTAATATTCAAACAGCACGTAACTTGCCAATCACTTTCAATTATTGATAAAGCCGGTGGAAATAAATGACACTTTGGATTTTGTGTGTGTGCGTGTATGTGTGTGTGTGTGTCTGAGATCACAGCACTCTACTCGAGCATCACTAGACCAAAGAGCTCCATTGTGGGTAGTAGTATATTAACAGACCAGGACAGTTATTCTGTAGATAAGTAAAGAAAATAAGAGGGAGGATAAATATATAATTTTATCCCCAAAACAGGTGTTTAATGGTTACAATTACATATTGTACAAAGGCAAACACTGTGAAAAAGGAAAATAGTTGTTTGCAATTGTCTGTCACTGAAAGTAAATTTAATCATAGGTTTTCAGATGTTACTCAAAATCTTTATAACTAGTGGAGAGTTGTGATTCCTGTTTTCATGTTCAGAAGACAGCAATACATATAAAGTCATGTCCGCCCCAATTGTCTGATTAATTGACCAGTTTACCAGTTTATGTGAACCACACTGGCCAAACAGGTTAGATAATTAGAAAGATCTACTAATCATATATTATATGGAACACTAAAGCTCTGTATTATGTACATGTGTAAATGTGTTTTCTATATATTTACCTCTATTCTATCTTGTGTGATTTTTTTTTTTTTTCTTCTCTAAGCTCTCTTTTTTCACAGGATCAGTGGAAAAAGCTTTGAAAAAGGTTTATGTTTACATTGCATAAGTCGCTGCAGACGTTACGGACGTTGTGCCAAGCCTCAAAAACACTTGTTGTTTCTGCTGTAGCTGTAGTTCTCCTAATAATTAGGAAATTCCAGGTCATTTGCATCGCATTTTAATACTAGGAAACTTCATGGATGAGATGCATTTTGCAGGTTTCTGGAGTAAGATTTTTTTTTTTTTGATTGTCTAGAGAGAGGCAGCTCGAAATGCATCCTTTTTTCTTTTTTTTGGGTTAAATTAAAAACACTTCAGCTGTTTGTCATTTTCTTTCTCTCAGAGAAGGAAAATGGCTCCAAACCATCTCAGTCGACAGCTCAATAAACTGAACGTCAATTAAAAAAAAACAATAAACCTGAACAGACTGGCCCATGTGACTGCGGCACAGGAGGAGAGGATTTGTGCTGTGAGTCTGATAAACATGTCTGGAGTTTGACTGAGTGTGGAATTTTTTTGATTTGCTCTTCAGTCTTGACACGGAGCTCAGAATCAGTTGAATTAAAAGGTTAATTGACTCTGTGCTAAGCCCCACCTTAAACACTACTGACCTATCCTACCTTAGCAACTGTTGCCATTTGGCATATCATGAGACAAGCATTTACTCTATTGCAAGTTTATTGTAGTGTGTTTGGGTAGTTTTAAATGCAATTTTAATGAAATAAAAATATGATTGTCTATGTGAGATTGACACAAAGTCATCGTTTTACTAATATAATAATGTTATTGCATAATTAAATATGAGGACTATAATTAGGATTTGCAATTTTCATTCCATCCCATGTAAGATTTTTTTTTTTTACCACTTATGCGCACATTTAACGGCAAGTCATGCTTTTTATGTAAATCTCCAATCGGTTCTGTAAGGCTTGTCTGAGTTGGCAACAGTAACAAAGGGGGCGGAGCTTAGCGAAATAGTCAATTGATCCTTTTCATCTGTGCGTTACACCTGAATGTGCTTTCTCATTCATTTAGAGTCTATCAGAACTTTCTCTGAATGAAACCTGCTAAATCCAGTGCAATATAATGTTTTTTTTATATGAAAAATGCTTCTAAATCAAAGCCCTCCTCATTGTTGACATGTAAATCACACTGCTTATTGTAAAGGCTTATTTTGTTGTCGTGTTGTAATTTTTTTGGTTTCATGTGGTACTGTACTCAGGCATCATCTATCTATGAACATGTTATTTTATAAAAATACAAGTATCTAATGTTTACGGACAGGAATCTTGGCTGGCTTCGGTTCTGTTTGATTTTTTCTAGCAACGCACATTTGCAGAGTCACGTTTCACGGTGACAGGTTTCATATGGTGCAGAACGTACTCCTAAATGTACAACGTACCCCCCACCCCCCAACAAAGCCCAGAGCTGTCAGGAGAGATTATGCCAAATTCCTCCTTGTGTGACAGAGATCCGTAAAAAGAGCTTAAACTTTTAGAAACCGGAAACTCTTTGCTGAGGCTTAGTCAGGGAGTATCTGAGATGGTCTTTGGCTTTTGATTTGCTGCAGGTACAATTAAATACATTGCTCCATATTCCATTCAAAAACAACCTGACACATGTCCTGTTGTTGCCATAGAAATAAAAACTTTGTACTTTGTGTACCTTAACTTTTTATATTTGTGTCTAATATATCGATGAGTACCTCTTTTTTCTTTTATATAAGATCTATGAATATAGTACACAACACAATATACGAGAAAACACATGAAAACATACACGGATGCTGTATGAACTAACAGTCTCTGTGTCGAAATAGTGCTGTGTACTTTTATTTTGTGTCTTTGAGTCTCTCTCTCTCTTTCTCTTTTTGTAGGTATTGGTAAAGTTACATTTCCAGGTGACATTGATTTTGATTCTTGTTCTAAAGCTCTCTGTGTTTTGGCCACTGTAAATGCAGCTGTCATCAGAATGAATCTGTACATTTAGTACTCTCTCAAGTTGCTATTAATAAGATGTTAAAATGAAATGGGCTGTCTTTCTATAAACACCATCAAATGTTTGTAAAATGATTATGGGGTGTTATTTGGACTGGGAAAATGATATTGAAAATAAAAGTCATTCAAAAAAGAAAATCGGTGCAGATTGTTTCGTGAAAATATTTATTTCACATTCCACACATCCAATGCTCTTTGTGAAAATTGAGTGAGATTGTCGGACGCTATAATCTTATTTTTGACTGAGCCAGATGAGATTGTTTTCCAGATTTATTTTTAATGTTTTGCTAAACCATCAGCAGCACCAGACATGAAAAAGTCTAACCAAGTTTTAACCATATGGACTTCTGTATGATTTTCCACAAAATATGACGTTGTCTTGCCATTTATCAAAAGACTAGGCCTAATGAGCAGCATTTCTCTGATGATGAAAACACTCCATCATGCTCCAAGGAACAACAGGAGGCTGAGAGACAGAGAGAGATTGTGAAAACGATTGTGCCATGAAATCAACATGACAAAGTGCCAAAATATTGTCCATATTGATGGATACCACAATAAGCTGGTGCTTTACGAAAAGTTTCTTATTAAAGTCCTTCGATTCAATGAAAGTGACAGACAGTAAGTTCAAGGCATCTCAGATTTGATATGATATAAATACCGAGTAAAAGTTTCCCTCTCAGAAAATCCCTGCTCCGGGGAAGTACTTTTTCAAAGTTCAAAACTTTGGGGGGTGGGACTTGGGCACTGATTGGATGAGTTCACGCAGCATTTTATTTCAACCGCAGTTTTTAAAAGTCTGTTGCCATTGCTTCTAGTAAGAGTTGTTTTTCTATTCGAATCAGAAATAGAAAGTTGTGCGCAGTCCTACATCACCGGACTTAATCTTCACGCTACTTTAGACCGAGATGGAAACACAGACAGCAACAGGTCTGAGGGGGAAAAGTTCCTGGGACAAAATGTTCTGGGTAATTTAGGTGTAAAAGCGGCTAAAGTTGAGGTAATTTACGCTCAATTTGTTTGGGTAGATTTCATTCCATAGGTTGAGTAAAGACTAAATTAAACCGCTATGACACACTAAAAGAAATTGGGCGAAGGCTAACATTTGTCAATATTACACCATTAATTACTTAAAGTGAGTAAAATGAACTCTTCCAGTATGTTTAAAACATACTCACATATGTATTCCAACTGTTACTTAACGTTACTGCTCTAAAATTAATTACTGTTGAATGGAGCAACATACTCAATAAACTTTAGGAAGTCACCAACAACCTAACCACGTCCTACTCTTCAGCACAATTCTAACCACAAAAACCTAAAATGGTAACCAGATAATGTTTCAGGTCAAACATACCTGAACATTAAACATTAGCAGGTCTTTCCCTTTACTCAAAAACATAAAATAATACTTACTCTGTGGCTGAATATGCCTACTTCCATAATATATATTAGGCGCAAAACAGTATGTGAACCAAGCAGTATGTCTGAATTTGTAGCATTCATAAAGCAGTGGGCAAAAAGAACCTAGCGAGGTTCTGCAGTGTGTATCCAGTGGACGTGTACTATCCCATGACGCCACAGGAGAGGATTTGTGAATAGGAGTGAAGTGATGCAACTGATGTCGTAAGTCGCATGACAGATTCAGTATGTCTGAATTGCACTCATTACACACAGTCATAATTTTTGAATGACCCTGAAGTAAATGTGAAATCAAATGTAGTAACTACTATTCAGTATACGATTTTGGACAAAGATGCGGAGTATGCTGGGAATTAAATATACACTGCCCAACAAAAATAATTCAGCTACACCCAACTCAGAAAAAAACTTCCATTTTACATTTGTAATTAAGTAGAAACAAAATATTCAGCAATTGTATTGCTTTGATTCATTTTAGTTAAGTAACATTATCTTTCTAGGCGACACCATATTGTATTGTATTTATTTAATCCTTTCTAGACATTTTAGTTCTAAACATTTGCTAAACGTTTGTCAGGCAGAATTCTTTCGTTGTGTCTCTTGTCTGGTGTCCCGATCGAATAGGATGCTTTAATCTGATTGGTTCTCTTAACAGGGCGCGTCCTGTCTGGGGTGTTGAGAGCGAGAACAGGAGAGGAACACCTGTTGTGAGACCTGCTTACATCTCTGCTTGGAGCTTCAGACAGCAGACGATCCCACAGCCCCATAAAAGCATCACCCTGGCACCAGACCGACTCACATCTACAACCCTCGGTTACTTATGGATCAGTGTTTGCTACAAACAACTAATGGGGTGTACGTGCAGGTGAACGGCGCACAAGGAAACTGATGATGGGATCCGAATTGCATAAATTGCATCTTTATTGCCAACATTCCCATCAGCCCGATGCTCAGATCTTCATTAGTGCTGCCGCAGTGGTTTCGGCGGTCTCTCCGGTGGGATCCCTGCCGCTCCTGTGACCAGGGTACTAACACGCCTACATTTGCATTAGCTTCACCTCGTCGTTTCTCTCTGTCACACAAGCCAGAAATAAATATCGAAAGGCTTTGTAATCATGACAAGTGTACTTGTGTTGCTAAAGCAATTACGTGTGATTAAAATCAAGGTAAATATTACAAAACATAAAAGCAAATTGTGTTTCTCGCTCGCACTGACTCCTGTTGCTCCCATGGAAGCCTCACTGAATTCGTATGAGGCTGTTCTGATCCCTAGACTGCCTGATACTGGATTCTCTACAAACACACACACACATAAATACATGTATCCCGACTGACAGCCACACTTGCATCTTTTCCACCCCTTGACAGCTGCATACACACTCCAGACTAGCTGACAAAAGGCCATCATCTCTCACACACACACACACTCACAAAAGATATGACAGACATCCGCAGAAATATGCACTTCACACACTTCTGTGCTCAGTGACTCCATCACACAGACACTGTTCCAGCTGTTAGTATATTAATTGTGATTATGCAGGCAGTGCCCACGTCCTCATCACAGTGGAGGACAGCAGCTGTAAGATGGAGCTGAAATACCTTCAGCCCACTGGAGCTGCTGTCACTCTCGCTGTCTTCCTGACAGTCACGCCCTGCCGCTTCGGAGACCGTCCTTTAGTCGCACATCCTCTAGCAGCTACTCTTCCACATTTACCTCCATCATTCTCCATTGTTTAAGAAGCTTTTGTTGCGTCTTCTCTAGAATCTACATTTTACAGATGTCAATTCCTCTCCATACCCATACATTTTTTTTAATCTATAGTTTTGATATAAAACCTACTATAGAAGAAATGTACTCATCTATCTATATTGATATAAAATGTCATTTAAACTACATTATTTGGATCCCCCAATATGATACATTTCCCAAATTATAAAGACAGCTATACATTTTCATGTATGTGAAAAAGCATGGATTTTATATCGTTGCTATATTGAATCCATAGCAAAATAATATTATATGAAGAATACTAAGTATTTAGATTGCGCATCTGTTTCTACCCTTAAAGTGTTAGTTCACGCAGAAATTAAAATTCTGTCATTCATTTCTCACCCTCATGTCGTTCCACACCCGTAAGACCCCAAGAAGAGATTATTGAATGAAGTCGCTGTTTTTGTTTTGTTTTTGCGCACAAAAAGTATTCTCATTGCTTCATAAAATTAAGGTTGAACTACTGCAGTCACATCGTCAGTTTTAATGATGTCTTTAGCACCTTTCTGGACCTTGAAAGTGTTGATTATGGACGAGTCAGGTCAAAAAATATCTTAATTTGTGTTACATAGATGAACGAAGGCCTTACGTGTTTAAAACGACATGAGGGTGAGTAAATGGTGACAGAATTTTTGGGTGAATTAACCATTTAAGGGTAGAAAAAGATGTGCTATCTAAATACTTAGTATTTTTCATATAATTTTATTTTGCTTTGGATTCTGAATGGCAACAATATAAAATCTATGCTTTATTACATACATGAAAATGTATAGCTGTCTTTATAATTTAAGAAGTGTATCATATAGGGGGAGCCAAAAAAATAAAGTTATTGTTAACAAGCAAACAAGTTGTGAATAAAACAGAATTGGCGTCAGCTCTTTTCTTCCATAGTGTTTTGTACATCTAAATGAAACACATCATCTAAAAAAAAAAAAAAGTTTAGGTTGGGGACTTTGGCTATATCCATTGCAGTTTGATTACAAATTATAAAATGGAACATTCATGGATGAATCACTCAATAAGATCAAAACATGCATTCAAAAAACAGATAGGGTGAAATTGTATTTAATGTCGACTTTGTATGCTGTTGTTGCTAGAGTACTGTTAGCTAGATACATATACCTGAAGAATACAAATTTTAAATTTTTAAATTCAAGTTTTCAAGTATTATTCCAAAAAAGTTTTAGACAAAACACTGGAGATTTGCTTTTCACTTTGGGTAATTGAACTACTGTCAATGGTTGTGATTCATCAAATGATTTCTGACCGATCTTTAGAAAAGCAAAATGAAAAATAAGATTAACAGCAATAATACTTTATAATTTAAATCTCTAATAATAACTTGTTAACTTTTGCCAGCCCACACCAACCCCCGTCCACCCCCACTGTTTCATAATCTTTACTATCTAGACCTGCAGCGCTGTTCTAAAGGATCATCACTGTTCCAGAACCCATTCCATTACACAATCATTGAACTGATGGCAATTATTATTATTATTTTTATTTGACCATGTCGCAAATTCCTTGTTGTATCTGTACCGCCTTGAAAATATAAAACTCAGGGTTACTTATTTATTTTTGTTCCCACACATCAATTGAATACAGCATTTTTAAAATTGAAACAAACAGACAACTGTGAATTAAAGGTTGGACTTCCAAACATCATGCTTACACAATCTGACAGGACAGGGGTCACACCACTAACAAAATATTTGTCCACAATTGGCACGTTAACTCTGATCTTCATCTTTTCCCCACAGAACTGCAGAACAAATGATTCAAGCCACACGGTCTGACCTAAATACATCAGCCTTTGGCAAACTTCATCAAATGGCTAAACAAAAGATCAGCTTTCTCTGCGGCAGGCGTTGTGCATGCTTGGTAAACAAGTACTGATCTGCCGCTCTCCATGACAGTAGAGGGGCAGAGATCCAGTTTCCACCAACAGTTGTTTGGTTAGAGTGGCTGGTTTACAGCTACTGCCTGGATAGGACTCTCCAAGACAATAAATATTTACATATATCCCACCAATCGGCATCTCCCGTTCACATAGAACACAATGAAGCCTGATGGGTGGCTCTTATTTCCACATCAGGTCTGATTTTGTAATCAGACATGTTGTGATTGCCTCCTCCTGTCGTGAATCCTCTCCTTAGAGGAGAAGGAGGAATGTTGTGTGATTGCAATTACAAATGAGAGATTTTCATATTTCCCAGACATGACTGCGCCAGCGTGACCTTTCCCCTGTTTTCCTAGGACTGGGTGGACCGCTGAGAAGCACCCGGATGGACGTGTGGGGATGCGGCATCTTCCGTGCATGTATTAGACTAATAAATGTAATATAAGGCTCCTGCACAACTAATTCAAGCACTTTGGGGAAGCAAGAGCCTCTTATGTAAAACATTGACTGCTTGTTATTAGTGTCTGTCAAAAAGTGTTTTGTTTTCATGCCATTTCTTTTGCCAGGCTTGTAATTTTGCAAGCGCTATTTTGCTTTTTAAGAAATCAATGATCTTGTCAGCCAGCAGCACCCAACTAGAATTTAATATTTTCTGAAGACTACATGAGTGATGCCTGTCCAGATAAAACCTGCTGCCACAATTCTAAGTTGTTCTGGCCAGTCGCTAAGGGTTTGTGAGTAGCCACTCCAATGTCTCTATCATATGTCTCTATCATAAATCTCTATGGGATTTTCTTTCACCAGGTTCATCCACTTGGCAAAAATTGTAAGTCTGATTGCTTAGAAAAAAATAGCTCACCCCTTCTAACAAAGCAGCATCTGCTCGCGAAGGCATCATTCTGGACTCAACAGTTAGGATTTATTTTAGTAATTTGATTGATAGATTGATTGATTGATTGATTGATTGATTGATTGATTGATTGATTGTGATAAGACCAACGGTTCAGATTTCAAAACAAAAATCTCTAAATTACATTTTAAATGAATTTAAATGTATATTTTTATAATTAAAATCTCTGCATTTAAATGTCTAATTTCATTTGCATATATGTATCAATATTTACTTTTCATTATTATTGAAAACATTTATTATACTTTTTTGCACATATACAATAATCTCTTTTCAAATGTTTGCAGAAATAGCTAGAAATCATACACTGAAAATGCTAAAAAAAAAAAAAAAAAAAAAGCATAACTTACAGATATTACATGACTTTAGACCTGTGATGCTTACATCTTATGAAATTTTGTGAAAAGTTAAGAGAGAAATTATACAAGGACACAGATCCTTAAACCTCCTCCAATTTGCATTTCGGGCTAAACGAGGTGTAGAGGATGCAGTAACTCTTACACTTAGTACTTCAGCACTTAGATAAGCCAGAAACATTTGTTGAATTACTTGTCCTTTTTTTTAACCGCTTTCAACTCCATTACACTTATTTTAGTTGAGAAATTCATTGCTGAATTTGGGTTGGATTTTAATCTTGTAGGATGGATTTTTTATTTTCTTGTACAGCGAACTCAGAGTTAAAGTTTTTTCTGAATTACTGGGTCACCTCAAGGATGTGTCCTTTCTCCTTTATTATTTATTTTGTTCACTAATGATTGTAGGAGTAATTTTAGAAATAAGCATATTATAAAATGTGCTGATGATTCTGTAATTGTTAGCCTATCGAGTGAGGAGAACTCCATGAACGGCCCTGTGGTTGATGACTTTATTGTCTGGTGTCAAAAGGCTTTTATTTTCTTATTGTAAAAATGTAATGTTTTTAAAACCAAGGAGATGACTATTGATTTTAACTCTAGGAGGAATGCTATTCAGTATAAACAGACAAGCATTAATGGAGTGGGTATTGAGAGTGTTGAACAGTTCAAATATTCAGGTACTGTCTTAGATAATAAATTGTCCTTTTCTCCAAATACAGACATTTTGTGCAAGAGGGGGCAGCAAAGATTGAATTGCTTGCGAAAATGTGGATAAAACATTGATATGTATGTTTTACAGTCGATGTTATCTTTTTCTCTGCTGCGCTGGTTTAATTCTCTAAATGTGAAAAATAGGAAATGTATTGAGACAATTGTAAACCAGGGAAATAAAATAACAGAGAGGAAGCATAACTATGGCCCATTTATATCATAGACAGGTTTTGGGTAAAGCCCAGAGCATATTGTTAGATGATTCACATGCTATGTGTCATAAGTTTCACCTCCTCCCTTCTAGTATTCGATATAGAACTACTATTAGTAAAACAAATCAGTTTAGCATTCATTTATCCCCTCAGCTGTAAAGTTTTTAAATTTAATGTAAATACTTTTTAGGATGATTGACCAGTGTGTTTTCTATAGTTTGTGTAATTGACCCTTCGCAGGCAGTTTGATTGACAGGCAATCTGACCAATCATAACCCTGAATCGGCAGAGAGTTAGTAGATTAACGTTGGTGAACTAGAACTTCAAAAATTGTGTGTGCGCACGTCTTTCCGTGCTTGAAACAACTTTCCTTCTGATGTCCATTCATGCTTATTTGATGCTATAAATGAAACTAGTATGAAGAGATGGGTGATTCACGAGGCGATTGAAGGAGCTACAGCGATCTGTCGCGACACATTAAAGAGCCACTATTTATCGTTTAAACTTCTTTAAAAAAATGACAATATTTTAAATATGAAACTGTTTCATATCAAAAGTAACCTGCTCTGTCTTGTCTGTTGACGCGTTGTCAGTGTCCTCTTTGCTCTGTGATGTATTTTTCACTGTGTGAGAACATGATGTGTGGCGTGAGATAATTTTCTATAATTATACAATTTTAAAATAAGACTTCAAAACATTACTAATTTGTTTTGCAATTTTATCTAGGCAATTTTGACAAAAGCAGTCAAGCAATTTATCTTGATTTTTGACCCAGAGAAAGGACTGTGAAGAAAGCAACAGAAATGATCGCTACAGTCTCCATCATTTACAGATATGTCATAGAAAGAGTTTGTGCGTGTGAGAGAGAGAGAGAACCTTTGATTTTGTTTCTAAGTGTTCTGCTCTGAGTTACGAGTGTAATCCAAAGGCGCTTTTCAAACCATCTCCTACCTCAGCTAACACAATATTAGTCTTGATCCCAGAGTGTGATTCATTTCGGTGTGGGCTCATGCTGATGAAGACTATCACACGCACCACGCTGTGTTTACTAATGTCTGAATAACTGTGAGTATCAGCTCTCTCCATCTCTGACCTGAATAAACAGCACCATCTCACTCCCCTTTCACTAGCTTGCTCTTTCTAAAATGTTTCATTTGGAAGTGTTTAGAGGAAGAGGGCTTGCCAAATACAAGGACCAGTTCCTGTGGTGTAAAAGTCACTTCCTGCGTCTGGCTCTCTGTGAATGACAGCCGGATGAGTTGCGTCTCGGAGCTGCCGTGGGTTTGATTGGTGTGGATGAATGATCATAGCCTGTGTAGCATGCTGAAATGCGTCTGCTTGAATCTGTCGTCATGATTAAACCATGTACAACGGCACGTTTCAGTCACAGATGGATGTTGGCGAGCATGTGTATGCGTGCACCACCGTACCGGACATTTATCCGTGTTTCGCAGGCTTCACCTCGACCAAATATTAATGGAATTCTGTCATGGTGGAAATGCCTGTCGTGCACAGTAGGCAGACATCAAATATAAAAATGGTATACTTAGGAGATGTCAACGATGAAAAAGAAAACGCTTGGAAGGCATGTCAGTCTTGGAAAGTTGTATCCGTCATTGTACTTCTTAAAGGGATAGTTCACCCAAAAATGAAAATTTGCTGTTAATTTACCATCCAAGAAACCTTGGTGAAAGTCAATGGCTACCATCACTTAGGGAGTCAAAAAAAAAAAAAAAAAAAACACAGGCAAAACAAAATTAATACATGTGGCTCTTGAGGATACATTGAGGTCTTATGAAGTGAAACGATCAGTCTGTGCAAGAAACTGAACATTAATTGCACAACTTTTAACCTGTAATCCGCAGCCTCGGAAAATGGTTCTGAGCACGTTCACGGCGGTGCGGAGTGCGAGCTCCAGTGCACAGAGAGTACAGAGAGTTCATATTTGGACAGGTGGAGGAATGATGGTGTTGAAGGCCGAACTGAAATCCACAAACAGGATCCTAGCTTAAGTCCCTGTTTTGTCCAGATGTTGCAGGATGTAGTGCAGACCCTTCACTGTTAAAAATTACTGTACATTTTACAGTATAATACTGGCAGCAGGGTTGCCAGCCAGTTACTGAAAAATGTACAGTAGTGTTACTGTAATTTAATTTACAGAATTTCCCTGTATTCTCTGATTACAGTAAATAACTGTATTTTTTTTAAATTACGAAGGGTCAATTTACAGCAATATTCTGTAAATTTGAGTCAAACCAACATGTGACCCCAGAATGCATTGCAGTTTACAGCAATATGCTGTATTATTAAAAAACAGCCAGCGGCTGTAAAATAATGCTGTAATTTTTACAGTAATTCATTACAGTGTTGTTTACTGCGTCATCCACTGATGACAAAGAGGGTCAAGCAAGGGCCCAGTGATGTCCTTCAGGTGTCCACCAGTCTCTCAAATGACTTCATGACAGACGTGAAAGCAACAGGTCTGGAGTCAATCAGATCTTGGGTTTCTTTGGGATGGAGATAATGGTGGAGCATTTGAAACAGGACTTTCCACAGATTTGTTGAAGATCTGAGTGAAGACCAATGATAGCTGGTCAGCACAGACTTTCAGATGGGCCTGATGTTTTCCCGATCTTCTGTTTCCGGAAGAGCTGACACACATCCTCTACATAGATTTTAAGTGCAGGTTGAGTTGTAGAAGCAGGGGAGGGGTTTGTAGGAGGTGTTGATGGTTGTGCAGAAAGAAGATCAGAGTGGAGATGGGGTTTGAGACAGCCTTTGTCAAAACGACAATAGAACTCATTCAGATCATCAGTCAACATTGATAATAAGAAATGTTTCTATAATAGAAAAAATTTCTTTTAAATTGTAATAATATTTCACAATATAGCTGTTTTTTACTGCATTTTTTATCAAATACATTTGGCCTTGGTGAGCGTAACAGACTTTTTATTCGTTTTAGTTTTTTCTTTGGCCTGTGTCATCTCGAGCAGAAGAAGATACAAGTTTGTGTTTTGTTGAGTTCTGTAAAAAAAAAAAAAAAAAAAAAAAAAAAAAAAAAAAAAAATGAGGGCGCAGCAGTTTTCTGGCCAACATGGATCAGCTCCAGACAACCGGATATATAATTCAAAAACACTCCCTCTCGCACACACATACGCACAAATTTTCATCATAACTCTCACGCGCTGACATTTTTAGAGTTTTTCAGGGAAATGAGTGTCGACTAATGATTCAGACTTTAAACAACCATTAAAATCTGGATGGAACAGCTTACAAGCATTTTACATATTCTGTATATCGTATGCTACATAAAAGGTTTGTAAAAGGCTGTCTGATTTGTGGAAAATTGAGGTTTGCTAAACAAGGATCAATCTACTGTAGTTCCACTGAATTGGCGAATGTATGGCGACAGACATGCACTTTTTCAAAAAGACAAAATGTCCAATAAAACGTCTTCATATTGCATCATAAAGCAGTCCGAACGGATCAGGCCCTGTTATTGCTATATTTCAGAATCCATCATACCTCCAATGGGACAGTAACACAAGGACAGATTGGCTCGCTGGAGGGCACCTTTCCTCATACATCAAGCAAAACAATACACACCTGCTCCATCGCCATGGCAACGCCACACTGAGAATGCCATTTTGGTGCACCTGTCTAACTTCACCAAAAATATCAGTGGATCATTGCACTCTGCTCTGCCACACTGCATGTATGTATCATTAACAGAATAGTTCATCCAAAAATGAAACCTCTGTCATCTTTGGTGTTCCAATGCTGTATGACTTCCTTGCTTCCGTAGAAACTGAAGGAGAAAATCTAAAGAATTGTAATTGTCACTCCATTCCATGCTGTTACAATGAATGGTGACTGAGGCTTTCAAGCTTCAGATAGGAAATAGAAGCACCACAAATGTGGCCCAAACTTGTGTGAGGATCAGAGAACAATGTGAAAGTGAGTAAATGATATGATCTATTCTTTTAAATTGCAGTTATTGATACTAACTGTATAGTTTTATTTTCAGAGTAAAACTCAGGCCTTTGAATTGATCTTCCCGGTCCACATGATTTCCAGAGACACTGCACCAGAAGGATATCAGTTATCTTGAAGGTCTCTTTATCTTGTGGCCGATGGGTTTGCTCATTCTGTCTTCTTCTCCTTTCTTTCTGAAGTGGAAACAGTTTTCTCACAGCATGAGGTGGTGCAATACCCTCACAAAGGTTTCATCTCTTTGTCACATTCAAGAATAATTCCCTCCCCTTCTGTTCCTTTATGACATCAGTACAATGGATTGTTTCTGCTCTTCTGCTTCAAATGGCCGCTGTGGAGGTAGAAATTTCTTCAGATGGTGGCAAACATGTTTCTGATATTTTTAATTCAGGAAGTCATTAATTTAGCGTGACAAATTTATGAAGTCAAAAAAAGCACTTGCGTATACTATTAGTAATAGGATAGAATGGCTCATGGGCCACTCTGTAGTGCTACTATCAGTTGTATTTCCAAAGACCTGATAAACAGAGATGGTAGAGGGTTTTCTGTAGTTTCTGGACGGTCATTAGTTGGTCAAACCTGATCTAGATGATCAACTATCAACAGTTTTCAAATTAGGGACTGTAAGAGGGTGCTAGGCTGCCTGTAGAAAAGTTTAGAGAGAAAGAAATGTGAACGAACAAATGAATGAATGAACGAACGAATGAATGAATTGAATAAAATTGACCTTATTGTATTCTAAATGCTGGTAAAATAGCTTCTTATAATCTAATAATAATCTTATAATAAAAAAAAGGGTTTTTGTGTTTTATGGGGATATTCCAGAGACATAATGATTTTAATACTGTACAAACTGTATATTGTTACCTAACCCTACACCTACCCGTCACAGAACTTTCTGCATTTTTACATTTTCATAGGATGATTTAAGCTGTTTTCCTCATGATGACAAAAAAAAGTCTCCACAAGGACAAGGATTTCATATATCGCCATCGAAACACACACACTCACACACACACACACACACACACACACCTAATATCACTCTTAATGGTGGGCTGATGAAATATGTAATTATGTCCCAGGAAATATATGACATTTTTTTATTTTCAAAGTGTTTATTTACAGTGCAAAGTAATGTACAAGTAATGTCCCAATATGGTGCCATCCATTTATGATTTTAATAAATATAATTATACACACTAAATATGTTATTACTGCATACTGTTTAATAATGTACTACAATACACTGAGCTGCAAATAGTATCTGCCCCTTACACTTAGTGCAAACAGTATCTGAATGCTAATTAAACTTAGTGCAAAGAAAATACATTTGAATATTTACAGTGTAAATACCATCCATCGATATTTGTATTTTTTTTTATCATATGGTCTCATACTAGAAAACATATAGCTTCCACACAAGTTGATTGACATATATGGGGGTTCTAGACCAACTGCTGATGAGACTGAAGTGGAACAAAAAACACAATACCACGTTTCAAAAACCAGCTCAACGCTCTATAATGACATGCAAATGTGAAACAAGTTGCAGGTTTAACAAAACTCCTTGAAGCTAACATTACAGTGGCTAGAAACTGAAGGGGTCCTCACACATACACTTGGCCATTCCATCAAGCTGTTCATGGGCTGTAATAAGCTGAAATGCTCCATACATCAGATCAGCTCTGGCAGGACAGCAACAAAGTGGGAGACAGCCAGCAAAGATAGGCATTCATAAATCACAGACACACATACAACCCCACCTGACTCCATTTTGCTTATATACAGACTCAGCAAAAATACAGTTCCAAACAACAGAGAACCAATAAAAAACCTATTGAAAACACACCTGTTGAATACACTGACTCATAAAATGGTTTTACAAACACAATTTTCTTTCCTGCGCTGATGAAACATGCACACTTTCTTCTAGATATCATCTAGCCAGCACCGGCAACATTGTCAAACTTACAAATCAACAATCACGAGGCATTGATTTCAGACCGCCATAAAAACGATATGCATTTAGTTTTGTCTGCAGGTGTGTGCATGATAGCAGCATGTGTTTCTTTTGACACTTGATCAGTTCAGATCGCTCCCTCACAGCTGCTGAAACTCAACTCATGTGATTTGTGAACGACTCCATGACGACGTGCAGAGAATGTGTCACATTAATACGCCCGAACGGATGGATATTTAACACCAGATGAAAACCATATACGACGGTGAGCGATCACAGACAGCAGTATGTGTCCCCAGGCCAGCGTGAGACATTTAAAGCATCAAAGCCGATACAGATGAAGATTCATCATGCGTTCTCTGACCAGCTTTTATTACATTGTGGGTAAGGCCTGTGAGGAGGAGGGCAAGAGCTCATTTAAATATCACCTCAGCAACGAAATGTGATTATGCTACGTGGGGATGGAAAGCAGAGCCGTGACTTTTTGTTTTGATTGTCTAACTTGAATCGTAACCATTATAATTGTGACCTTTCTGGGATATCAAATTCATTTCTTCCTTTCTGAGCCCAGAGAGTACGACCAGCTGAGACAAAACCCAAAAAACATTCTATGATACAGAATCAGATAAGTAGCAAAGTTTTAATGGCACTTCTGTCCAAGTTGTGTTGCTACAGATTGTCTTGTTTATTTCATTAAAATGGACAAATATTCAAACAAGCAGAAGTGGATTTCAATCCAAATACAGTGTTATTCAAAATGAGCATTTCCCACTACTCTTCCAGACAGAGGCCTGTTTATTCATCTTTCAAACATAGTGTCTCTCTTTTCTTGCTTTGCATCAGTGTACAATAGATTGTGAAAAGTGGAGCTTGTTTTGAGCAGCTGTGCCGAGCCTTGGCTGCATCTCTGCTGAGGTTTTCTTAATTACCTCCCAAAGGAATGAAACAGAGAGAGAGAGAGAGAGAGAGAGAGAGAGAGGGAGAGAGAGAGAGAGAGAGACGAGAGAGGGGTAGTAAAGAACAAGAGAGAAAGAGACTTGTGTGATACAGTATATGCTCTCTATCTTTCACCTGATCTAGATCAGTAGTTCTGAATTGGTAGGTCGCCACCCAAAAATGGGCCGCAGGTCTGTTCTGATGGGACAAATGCAAATGACAAACCCCAACCAGCTATATAATCATGCAGAGTTAGGAGAGCAAAGCAAATTAAAATTCTGTATTTTATCGTACTGGCAATGTAAAATCTGGGTCCCGAAGCAAAAAACACTGATCAAGATAGCACTCTCTTCCGTAAAGTGCTCTTTAAAAATGCATGGACACGTAGCTTTTACAGGAACAGGGGACCTAATGCATGATAGCGTGAAACAAAGACCATCTTTTCGACAAGACCAGGGCCTTTTAGCTCTTAATGATCATGGAGTTGAGAAGACAGACATTGAAACTGCATTAGATACTATATGTTCCAGTCAAATGACATTTTTTAGTTTCTGCATATCTTATCTTCCTCTAGCTCAGTGGTATAAAATGATTAGAATCACACAAACATGTGCAAAAGTCACTCAAGTATGCAAAAGGATGCACGGTAAACAACCATTCTACTGGTATCCCTTCATCACTGTCACGGAGCGTGTAGACTTTGATGCGTGACAGAATTTACAAAAACTTTACTGAGCAAACAATACTCAGAAGCACTACACATTCACCAAAATGTTAACACAGAGCACTGAACTGAAGAACCGGAAGGCAATCAAGCAACACTAATCATAAACTATAGTAACATATGGGAACTCAGGCCAAGACAGTAGGGGTGTTCGACTTGAAGCAACGCTGTGTTGTCAAAAATATGAAGTATCTGAAATGATACCAATACTCATTTTTGCACTTTCCCGCCTCCTCTCATTAAGTCGTCTGATTTCATTTGCGCCGGTTAAATTGTGCTGGTGTGACAGGGTCTGAATTTCGGCGCGGAATTTCGCGTAATTGACCCTTCGCAAAGACCCGCCCCTTTAGTTACTTTTGCTTTGTCATGTTCTCACACAGTGAAAAATACATCCCTGAGCAAAGAGAACACTGACAACGGGTCGACAGACATATGAAACAGTTTCATATTTAAAATATTGTCTTTTTTTTTTAAAGAAGTTTAAACAATAAATACCGTGTAGTGGCTCTTTAATGAGCTGTGACAGATCGCTGTAGCTCCTTCAAGCGGCTCGTCAATCAACCATCTCTTCATACTAGTTCATTTACAGTATCAAATAAACATGAATGGACATCATAAGGAGTGTTGTTTCAACCGCGGAAAGACGTGAGTATGCACAATTTTTGAAGTTCAAGTTCAAAAAGGTTAATCTACTAACTCCCCGACTGCTTTGTCAGACAAAACGGCGCATTTGGGGTTATGATTGGTCAGATCGCCTGTCAATCAAACTGTTTGCAAAGGGTCTTGCGAAGATCTCGCTTACATCAGAAGCGCACATGAAAAAAACGCCTCTGGCAAACAGCTCACAAGTGCCAAATTGAGCTCTTTTTGTATCTTATTAGCGATCAAATACACACAAAAATGGTGTGTAATCTTGGTGCGTATTAACGTAAATACAGTCGTTGTGTAAGAAGAAAAAACGCATGTGCGACTTTATTTTGGATGCAGGAACAGCAACCTAATTAAATGCCACTCTTTATGTTGTTTATATCAATCAAACAAAAGACAAAGAAAAAAAATCACTTCCTGCTCTAGACTAATTAACTTGAGTACTTCATTTGATTAATCTTTATATAATTTTTACAATGAAGATTATCCAATGTTATTTTAAATTTGATTATTTTCAGTGTCATTATTCAGTTTCTTACCTGCTGTTAGACCTTAAAAGAAAGCAGTTTATTTAATTTGTATCTTTATTTTGTTGTATATGGAAAATGGTATCGAATATCGATACTTTTTAAGGTATCTCATCGAAATTAGAAATTACAGTATTTTCGCGAGAGTGATCCGGAGCTACCATACTTTGATGTCATTCACCGATCAGTCTGTGCAGCGCCACTTCAAGTCAAACACACCTTATAGTGACAAAAAACATCCATGACCTAGAATCTAAACAAAACAAGACAATGAAACTATGGACTAGACAAAACATGGTGACAATCACCACAAATCCACCTTATTTTGTATCCATTTCTATAATGTGAACTTTAATGGGTTTATTACTAACTAATTAATTTATTTATAATAATTCAATAATAAGTCAGATCTTGCATCGAATGATCCATACTGGACATCATGCCAAATATGTTTACCGGTAAACATGACCCCACTGAATGTACACTTGTCAATCCTTATAATTACTATTATACATAAAATTATTATTTTTATACTTAAAATAAATTATTATTATAATTATCATTAAAAGTGTGACTCAAGGAAATTAACAAGGCAAAGTTGAAACTGATATGAACAGCACTTGAATATATACCAATAATATATAATAAAATACAATAAATTAAATATGGATACAAAGAGTGCAACTAAATTACCCAAAATATCTCTGCGGTTTACAACTGATTATGTCATTAATGGGTATTAATGAGCAACACATTATGTTCAAACAGTACTATTTTCTAATGCTTCACGAGGATTTTGCTTAACAAATAAAACATAATGGGGACACATTTGCTTGTTTTTTCATTTGTGAGTTCACCAAATTGATCTGAACTTTATGTAGCTGTTAACATAAAGTGCATCCCTTTCACACTTTTTGCTTTTAGCATGTGATGTTTTTTTTTCATTGGAAGACTCACAGCAGCAGAAGTAAGATGGGAAAACACATGTACAGAAAATGGTCTTGATGGTCAAGTAGAGAACTTGTGTCTGAAAACGATAAACGTTGCTGCCCTAGGCGGTTGCCTGTAGCCTCTGCCAGTCTTGATCTGCCACTGTACACGATGAATGATAATCCTATATTTTATATTGCAGACGTATATCAATTTGATTCTCAAAAGTCACTTGGTCAGCATTTCCAAAAACAATAAAAAATAAAACTCCAATAACAAGAAAGAATTATATAAGGTCAAAATCTCAAAAGGTATCAAAAGCATGTTTATCTTTCTAAGGGTGCGTTCACACTTGTAGTTCGGTTGGTTTGGTTCGTTTGGTCCGGACCAAAAAACAAAACAAAACATATAGTCCTGGTCCGCTTAGTGTTATCATATAAGGATACGGTCACAACCTGATTGGTCGGCTTTTAAGACGTATACTTCGCGACGGAGCTTCATTCCCGAACATTCAAAACATATGCTTTATTTTTACCAGCTAAGAACTCATGAAGAGCTCATAAAATGTTCAAAACATTCAAAACAGCACCAGGATTTCCTCCATTGTATGAAGAACCAAATATTGATGAGGCAATATACCTCCTCGTTGCTCCACGTTTGCCCTCGACTCATTTTGGATACACCGATCTTTCCGCGTCGTCGAATCAGCTGACTTGTAGCGTCGCATCTTGAGGCGTCACGTCCTGTTTTTGGTTCGTTTACATATCTTTGGTCCGTGTTGCGTTCATATATCAATCGAACCGCACCAGAGTTCGTTTGGAAGCGGACCGAGACCCATCTTTTTAGCGGTCTCGGTCCGCTTGTTTGGTGCGCACCAGGGTTCGGATGGTAGCGTTCACATATGTTCAAACGAACCGCACTAACTGAGCAATCGCACCAGGGTTCGTTTTAATCGAACCAAACATGACAAGTGTGAACGCACCCTAACTCTTTGCTCTTCTCCTTTTTTTCTTTTCTTTTTTTTTCTGGCCACCCTTCAAGCGATTGGTGCACTGAGGCCTTGTACTGCCATAATCCAAGACCCTACCTATGTTATACTGTCATATTTGCTAATGTACAATAAACTTTAGATTATCTGTATCGAGCACAAGCCGCTGACCTATAAATATCCCCTATGAATATGCTGTTGAATTATGCATGAATAATGAACTATAAAAAGATATGTTCTGACAGATCTGAACCCCAATATATCTGCCTGTGAAGAAATGCCCAACAGTTATTGTTTCAATCTGCATAACCTGCTGTTCACGAGAACCTGTCATCTATCAACAGGATGCACAGTGTTTGAAAGGCAATGACGATTATGATGGTAATGATAATGACAATTACAATGTCAATGATAATAATAATAATGTCAATGACCGTTTGAGCAATTTTGATGATGATGATGACCAAAACAGAAGTGAATCATCTGACATAAGGGCAGGAGAGAGCGAAAGAGAGATGCCTTGATGTCGACAGGAGCCATTCGTGATCACGCAGGGCCTCTCTCACATGCCCATTGCATTTATGAGTCTGAACTGTTGTTCAAGCGTGAGCGCACTGTTATGGAAAATCTTTTGGCATTCATTAACATGTTTAACCATGCATGCAGGCGCTCTGCATCCCTCCTCTCTCGCACACACCAGGCGTTTTCCACACTCTGTCACAGCGGAGTTCAGCGCGCAAAGAGTGCAAGCATATGCGATTCAGTTATACCAAGGTTTTTTGACTCTCCGCACAATAACACTAACAATAACACCATAAATGTGAGAAATATCACTTTTTAATGTGATAATCCCATGTGTTTGGTGCAAATGTTTTCCTCAAATTTAATTCCACAAAACATACGCTTCAATATTTGACCCTTTCAGCGTTTTTGGCTTATATGATGGTTCTCACTGAAAAAAAACACCTGATATGTATGAAAATGTGTGATTTAACTGACAAAAATAAATAAATGAATTTAGGCAAGGTAGTAGCGGTAGTAATTTGACTTATGAAAATGAATTTATTTCTTGTATTAGGTTTTACTGCATGCGGCATATTATTTGTGAAAAGTGCTGGGAGCCAACATTAGTAAATGCATACTGACAGCAGAGGTTACCTTGAACGTGCAGGCAGACCTGGTGGCTGTATGTCTTCATTTAACCAAGTATCTGCAGATGCCAAGGAAAAAAATGAAACGCAGAGGGAGAGCGAGAGAGAGAGAGAAAAGTTATTCTCTGTGTCCAGCCCGTAGGGGAAAAGAGGAGCTAATGATCTTGGCCTTGGTGATTGTTGGCTCATTCTCAGAATAGAGTGTGTGTAACGTGCATGTGTGTGTGTGTGTGTGTGTGAATGGTGAGCGTGTGTTTGAGTGTGTGTATGTGGCGCAGGGTGGTCCTCTGAACCCAGATGTTTCATTACCAGTGAGATTACGCTCGGGTTGACCGGTTGTGATGAATGGACCCTACAGCTCTATATATAGCAGAACGTAAGCGAAGTGGGCCAGTCAGTCATCAAAGCTTTACGAAGCTCTACTGTAATACCTGCATGGCAAAGAAATCAAATGGAAAATGTATGTTTGTTTCATCACAACTATCTCATAAGGGCAAATTTGTCCTTCTTGCAATGTTAAGCACAGCTGTGCACAATAACAAATGTGATGTGTTGTGTTCTCAGGGGAAAAGCAACACAAAAATGCAGGACAATTGCCTGTTCACTGACCTTTTGATGCATATTGTACATTAAATGGCAAATGCTGGCTGAGATAGCAGAAAACCAACAAAAGCATATATTAGTATAAAGGTTTATATTCCTAATTCCCAGTGAGCATTATGTATAAGGAAAATAAATGTTGAAATTAAATGTTATTTGTGTATTTTTTCACAACATTAACATAGGGAGACAGCTAGTGTTTAATGTTGTGTTATGTTGGAATTTGCAGGGGGTTCTGTTATGCTAGTTTTGTAGGGTTACCATTGTGGTGAAGAGTAGAGCCTGTGGTTAGGTTTAGTATGGGCTACAAAATGGTTAAGACCTCATAATACTGTATGTAGTTTGATTATATACATGTAAGTGTATAATGACAGTATCTATGATAGTTCTAACAGCATGCACATGATTTGCTATCTAACATTCAACCAATATCTGAATATGATGTTTATGTGAAGAAACTATATCTAATTAACATTATGATGAGTGGGGTGAGGCTGAGAACCACTGGAGCGAAGGGAAGCCGCTACTGAGATTTTTAATGAGAATCACATGTACATCACACTGGCCATGCTCCGCCTCTACTCCGCTTTTGGCCCCACCCCACTTGTCACAACATTTTTAAGTTCTACTAACTTTAAAAAAAGGAGTTCGTTTCTTCAAATGTTTTGAGTGTGTGAGTGTACATTCATTAAGTTACGTTATGCACAATTCACAATAAAACACAATAAATATACACACATTCAATACACACTCAGAATATATGGGTTGTGCAACAACATATAGACCAAAAAAAAAAAAAAAAAAAAAAAAAAAAAAAAGACCTTTTTTTTTTTTTTTTCAACACACACAATCCTTTCCCTGTGACAATTGCAATTTTGCTTTATTTAATAATAAATAATAATATAATATCAAAAAAAAAAAAAAAAAAAAAAAAAAAATAATAAAAAAAATAATATATATATATAATAAAATATATTATATTATATATATTAGGTAAAAAAAAATATTAATTAATTATTTAAATAAAAAACAGAAAAAAATATATATATTTATATAATAATAATATATATATATTATTTCAAAAAAAATATATATAATATATTATATATATATATATATATATATATATATATATATATATATATTATATATATTATTAATTATATATATATTATTATATATGATTGATGATCAAAAAAGAAAAAAAAAAAAAAAAAAAAAATTTTTTTTATGTGATGGATGTAGTTACAGCATCTACCAGCAGGGGCTAAATGGGCCACGCTAACCTGCCAATCCTTGAGCCCTTGGCAGTTCTAGGCCAGAATAAACTAGGAACTGGATCAGACTTTATGCCGAAAGACAAAAGTCTGGCTGTGCAAAGCTACACTTATATAAGTCTTACTGTGCAGATTGTATGGGTGGAATAATGGTCTCCTCACCTGAACACCATACTATATGTCAGGTGAGGTAACAGGCTACAGCTTCCGGTCAGGATAGTCCACAGAGATGGAGAAAACACAGCCATCACTCATCAGTCCTCATATCAGAGCACAGGAAGTGTCCAGCTGCAGGTCTCTGTGTGAAGATTGGCAACTCTCTCTGCTAGCCTCATCTACTCAGCTTGTCTTTAATCTCTGAGAGAGAGAGAGAAAGTGAGAGAGAGAGGGAGAGAGAGTGAAAGAGCGCTTTATGGATCCTTTCAATGGCCCCGCTGTCCTGACCAAACATACGCGATGCCCCTGCTATTACTGTTATGATGTACAGCTGTCAGGCACAGCGGTCCGCATGCACAAAATCACTTTAGCTTGGAGGCACAGATATATAGTGCGCAACAGCACGTCCATGCACAATAATAAGTGGCTAATGATGTCTCCTTTCTTTATCTGCTTTTTGATTGTGCTTTCATTACAGGAACTGACATCTGGCAAAGTGGTAGAGCAGCAGTCCGAATGAAAGAAGTTTTCTGTGGCCATGGCAACAGCTACTGGCAAAGTGAAAAGCATCAAAGGACGAATCGTCAAGGAAGTTCATGCACATTCTGGTTTGTATAGTAGCAGAGGCCGATCAGTTTTTGCCCCATTCACAGCATCCAGTCCTCAGCTTTATAATGAACAGCAGATCTGCAGTAGGAAAGGACACAAAGACAATCTGGGATTTACTGTGAGCAATGACACACAGGAGGAATGCAAAAGAGATATCGAGCAAGCAAATGACCTCTCGTTAATAACCTCGAACAGGGTCTTATGACTTGACACGGTGGCTGTCTGGTGTTAATCAGTTAAGTGCACTGTTACCCTCTGGGCCCTGATGATGGACCTCATCAGCTCATTCAAACACCCTGGCATGGCTCCGGTCCATTTGGATCCATCCTCAGACGAAGAACAAAATCATTCAATAGACTTTTGGACATCTGAACGTCAGGCTAGAGGAGTTGAGGCACCAATCAATGACCATGTGAAACCTTGGCAGAAAACAGCTATTCATTTAGTGTCTCACCCAGCTCTACACTGTTATTACTGCCGGAAAAGAGAAAGCTTTTCAGTAATTCAAAAATGCAGTCTCTTTTGTTCTCTAGTGTAATTTTAATAGGGAAAAGTGAGAGAAACCACCATGGCTCGATGTGTCAGAGCACATGCACTTCACTAAAACAATTTTCATCATTTTAAGACTGTGAAAATGCCACAGTAAAAACTTGTTAATTTTTTCAAATGTAATTTCTCTTACTATATACAGAGGAAAAACTAAAAATCTACAGTAAAATGCTGTTAAATACTGTTTTTGGAAGTGAAAAATAATCAGTGTAAAGTCTTAAAATTTATATTGTAAAACCATAAATTGATATTCACAGAATTCCCTGTGTGAGACTTTACATTTAATGGTTTTTCATTGAAATAACATTTTCTTCTTAGTTTTTACTTATCAGTTATGTACATTAGGGAGTTACGTTGTTAAATGAATGAAACTATTATGTGCACCTTCTAAATATTAGCAATTATCTCAGATTAAGGAAAAGCTGTTTGTAATGAGAGATGATTCTACATGTGCATTTTTTTGTTTTGGTGGTGGTGGTTTCCAATGAATTAATTCAATTGAATTCAATTCACATTTATTTGTATAGCGCTTTTCACAATACATATTGTTTCAAAGCAGCTTTACAGGGAGTGCATGTCAGCATTATAATTTATAGTAATCTGTTATCAGAGTTGACTGTGTCAAATTAATGTAATTTCAGAAATGCATATATATAATCATGTTAGTTAGTTAGTTAATGTAATTTAATTTACAGTCACTGTGAGCAGATTCATTTAAGGTAGAAACAATGCAGTCAGGAAAGTAATGAATACAAGTTAATAATAATTAGGATATATAGCAATATCTGGATTGTGCATGTTGATCCAGAGTTTGCGTCGTCTGAAGTCCTCGAAGGAGTTCTCCGTCTCCTCACAGGTATTGATCATCTGAAGTCTTCATAAGCAGCTGGATCCAAGCTGAAGTTGATGTGCTCTCTAGTCACCTCGGGACAGGCATCCCGAGGTAAAACAAAATGGAGGTAAATGGAGAATAATTAGCGTAGCTGCTGTTCATAACATTAAGCAAAGATAGTCATGTGCAATTGATCTGATACGAGAGGCGTTTCGTGAACGCTTGGCTAAAGAGAAGCTTCTTTAATCTAGATTTAAACTGGGAGATTGAGTCTGGAATAACCTTCCTAATAATGTTCTGGCTCAGAGTTTAGGAGCCAAATGTGTAAACACTCTATATTATAAAGGTACAAGACAAGATTTTAGGATTTCAGTGGGTTGGTATATTAATATTATATAAGTTAATAAATTATATGTGTTTTTAATCGTAAATGTAAGTTAATTTGTACAATTTATAAAGTTGCAACCATATTTTTACGGTAAAGTTCTGGCTGCTGCCATTTTTTACCGTAATTTTTGTAAACCTATTTTTATAGTGTTGGTTTGTTTGAATTTATTTTATTAATGTTTTTTTTTTACACATAATTTGACATCTGTCCTAACTCTCCTAAAAATAATTTTTTGAGTCCGATCTTTTCTTTGAATCACTAGATACACTTCAAAAAAGTAGTCTGAATAATTAATTCACTGATCCACTTCACATGTTCACACTCGATAACTCAAATTACTGAATAATCTCTAATATTCCGGTTTCACTTTGGATTATGGTTCTGCAGAGACGGACAGAAGAACAGTACATAATCTCAAAATTTTATCAAATATTATAAATTTCTCAAAGCTGTTCGAAAATACACACCAAAACTACAGTTTGCAGTGACTGACGCTTAAGGACACCAGTGGAGTCTGTGTTCCTTCCTAGGATGCAGATTCAATAACATTAGCACTCTGTCATCTCCTCAGTCGAGCCTGTTGTCACAGGTGATTGATTGGCAGTTAAATCTCAATGAATGCATGTGTGAGCTGAAGGGTGTGCATTATACATTACCTTGTATGTCAATGTAATCTTTTGAAAGCATTATTTGCATATGCATCTTACAATTCTGCAGATATATATACAACAAAAAAACACTAAAACACAAAATAAAAATGAATGGCTTCCACACATATGGACACACATACACAGACAATAAGATTAGAACGAACAGTTCTTCACCGAAAGGGTACGGAGTCTGTAGAAATGAGGGTAAATCACTGCTGAGGAGGATCGAGCTCTTGAGAAGAATTTTCTGTATATTATGAGCCTTTGGAAAAGGGCATCGCATTCTATCCATTGACTGGGTGCTCTTGGATATCTGTGATAAACTGTTGTACCCTCTATGAGCTGTTTTCAAAAGCACTACTAAACCGCTACAACATGACCTTTTCCTGAAGGCCAAACATCACGTCTGTAGATACACGGCAGCCATTATGACACTAATAATGTGCCTCGGAAACAGACAAGTCTAGGAAGCTCACCCTCGATTTACCACTTCCCCTCTGGGACTAAATAAATGATGTCTGTTTATCAATCTGTCTGACACTTGTTGAGGAACAATGCTCAGGCACAACCCACTGAATTATCTGAGAGGTTTTCAAGAAGGTTTAACACCATTAAAAAAGATATTTTCACCAGCAGTCTGGGGTTAATTTCTGGGTCATATATTTCTTGGCCTTTCTGCTAATACAACCTCCGCTCCCATCTGCACGGGTGGTTTTTTTTCTGCCGATAATCTTAAACAATCACGCGATTCTTCCTACAACATCCACACCCTCAAACACAGTCCTTCTGCCAGAGCGCCCATTCTGCTTATTAAAGCTCAAAGCCAGCAGGACGCCCCTGCACTGTTTAAGAACACGTCGCCTGTAAAAATAAATAAATAAATAAATAAATAAATAAGTAATAAATAACTGCTGGTACATCACTTACTTCTTTTGTTTCTAATGCTAGATGGAAATGCTAACCCTTATGAAAAATAAGTATATTTATAGTTCATTCAAGTATACTTCAAGTAAAGTTCAAGTATATTTTAAGTATACTTTATGTAGTAAGTATACTAATATTAATGTACAGTAGTGTACTTGTATTTGTACTATTTCAATACTACTTGGGCCTAAAGTGGCCCACTTTTTAGTGTATAAAAATATACTTTTAAGTAGTAAACTTCATGTACACAACTAGTGTACAACAAAGGCTTTCGTTTGTACAGTAACTATGCTGAAAATGTAACATAAGTATGATAGAACTTACAGGTATGATAGTTTACTAGTCAAATACTTTGACACTTTGAATACTCTCAGTAAACTACTTGTTGCAGTATAACTGCAAGTATATTTGTAAGTTCTTTTTTAAATGAACAAAACATCAAACTCTTACTACATTTATTAATACTCGAAAGAGTAAGTTTCTATGCAGGGACATGTAGGGAAAAAAAGTAAATCATGCGCACGATTTATAAACGAGGGAATGACTTAGTAAAGCATGCGCATGATTTAATAAATTGAGGGAACAAATAAGTAAATTGTGCGCATGATTTCCTTCCTGCCTGTCATGTGCTAGGCTCTGGAAGTCTAATTTAAAAAAAGCAACATTTTAAACAAAAAGCTGAGAAAATCTCATTTTTTGCTCGGGTCAGATTCAAAATAGATGGAATAGATTGAGTCCATCTACACCCCCAAAGCGTTTGGCAGTTTTGAACTTATATGCTGTTAGATGATCGCAGTATTTTACATTTGCATATAAGCTCTTCTGTCACCTTTTTCTGCTTCTTCTTCACCTGTGTTTTGATCCAAGATTTTGTACTATTTCAGAAGATGCGTAATAGCACCCCCTACCATATAACAGTAAAAACATGGATAGCCGGAGTGGGGAAAGAGTAAAGTAGATTTGAAGTAAATTCCTATGTACACTGCAAGAGGACTAGCCTTCACAAAAATTCAGATATTCAGAATTAGGTACATAACGTTTTTCTGTATAAATCAATTTTTTCAATGTAAGTTTATGAGACAGTTTGTAAAACTATGTGAAAAAAGTATTTAACTCAATCAAAAGATTAAGCACAAGTACAACCCAAGTATGCTTTAAGTATATCTCAATCAAAACATACAAGTACAAGTTTAGGCCAAATAAACTTTTCTGTCAGTGTAAGTCAAGTATACTTAAGTGTAATTTTAAGTATATTTCCAAGAAGTGCACTAAGAAAGTATACTTTCTTATTTTTAGTTTAAAAGAAGTCTACAAATAGCACATTTGAATAAACTTCTTTTTCGGAAGGGAAAGCACAGAGAAATGACTGGGACAGTGTGCGGATTGGAGCTGCAATATATACTGCAAGACAAAAAACTCCATGAAGAAGTGGGAAAGGTACTGGTAATTTTCTGATTGTACAATATCTGTTAAGTTGACATTTCCTTTAACCCTAAAACACAACACAATGCACTGAGTGAAAAATCAAAACACCTGTGAAAAATCAACACGGAAACTTACAACATATTAACACAGCACATTGTGCCCTATTTTTAAAGCTGGTCAAATATTTTAAAATATCTCAAGCACTGGAAGGTTTAATGTTTATAAACTTGAAGTTCAAAGGGAGTTTAATTGTGTGCAATTTAGACAGAGGGCTCAAAGCTCATTTAAGCAACATTTATTTGAATGCTCTTTTATTGAAACATTCACACATATTTCTAATGGATTCTTAATGGTACTTAACATTTACTAGCTTGGTACAAAGAGCAGTAAAATTAAATTTCAAATTAAGAATCAGGTGTCTAACAAACATTACGATGGTGAGTCAATGTAAATAAATAGTATTGATTGATAAATTGGCTTATCATAATTTAATTGGGTCTCTAATGGCCATTGAGGCCCCAAAATCATTTACAGACACTTTTGGATTTTTCACTTTCTGAAGGATCATGTGACACTAATGACTGGAGTAATGATGCTGAAACGTTTAGCCCTGAACCTTTGCACAGTTTCATCACATTAACTATGGACATGTGCCACTAGTGTTTGTTAACCAGAAAGTACATCTCGTCGCAAATGTTTTGAGAGCTTGTAATTTATTTATTTCAAATAAATGGCTTTGCTCTTTTGTTATATAATGCGAAGACATTCATACATTTTTAAGTGTGTATACTGTATATTCAACACTATTTTCAGAAAGAAAATATATACCTGAGTCAGAAGCAAACAATAACTTCTAAAAAACCTGCTAGGGATATGAGTTTTTTATATGTAGCTAAAGCAGGAGAGTAAAATGAATGGCTTAAAAGAACAAAATGGATCTGCAGACAAATGTCATCAGTACAGTTACCTAGAGACCACTTCCCTTTAGTTATGAAACAGTGTTTCTGCTTCCTCAGCTTGAGGACCGTTTCCTTCAACCGAGTATTTATTTTTAGTGTCTATTCAGTGCACTTCACCGTTTGACTTTCAATTGTTCATTTAGAAATGTTACTGACTGCTGCTCCTCATGTTTTTTTATGATTTGGAAGCACAATAAATTCTCAAATGTCTATTTTGACTGAATCTGTTTGGCAAGCAATACCTATGATGGTTGTATTAGTCACGCTTACAAAATGCAGCGCTAAGTGCTCCCCAAGAAAATACTCTTTAAAAATAAACTTCACTAAAATACTTCAAAAACTAAATCAAGACAGGCAAAAAGGCAAAGAATGGTTAAGACAAATGCACGAATTAATTTGGCTAAAAACAGTTAATAATAAATTAAAGTATGTGAGCTCACTCAATGTTTTTATTTTTCTATGAGAAATCTTAAGTTGAAAAGTTTCCATTTTGTAATGGAATGGCCATAACACTGAAAGAGTTAAGCAGAGTTCAATAAATATCAAGAATGGATATAGTACTGTGGACTTCACCAGGGTTCACCAGGTTGAAAGGCCAAATTGCAGTTTCAGTGCAGCTTCAAAGGGCTCTACATGATCCCGTCAAGGAGTAAAAGTCTTATCCAGGGAAATGGTCGGTAATTTTACCCCAAAATTTAAATTTATATACTTTTTAACCTCAAATGCTCATCTTGCACTGCTCTGCAATCTGCCATGTATTACCTTAAAAGGTCACCCATGATGTAAGCGGAAGTACAGCGGTAAGTAAAACTCCATCTAATCCATCTAAACTCCATCTCCAACTTTAAAATCGTCCAATATTGTTGTTTTACCTCTTTTCATAAAGAGTATTTGGCTTAATCTTTGCACGTTCGCTTTGTAGACACTGGAACTGTACATTCACGCGTGAACTTTGTAATGTGGTTATGTCATGTGTGGCAGATCGCTAGAGCTAGAGCAAGACAAGCATTTGTGTGTTTGTGTGTGTGTGTGTGTGTGTGTGTGGGGGGGGGGGGGGGGGTTTAGAAAATGACTCATCGTTTCTCTAAATAAAACCCTTACTCCTCACCTGGGATCATGTAGAGCCCTTTGAAGACCTTCCACCCAGTGAACCCTGGTGAAGTCCACTATGTGTAGAAAAATCCTGGAAAGTTTTCCTCAAAAATTCTTCGACTGAAGAAAAACAAGAACATCTTGAATGATATTAAGGTGAGTAAATTATCAGGAAATTTTCATTCTGAAGTGAACTAATCCTTTAAAGAGATATGAAACTGAAAACACACCACAACTTCAAATATGATGCCAGTAAAATTAAATAAATAAATAAACAAAGGATATACAGTACAGAATACTATAAGGAATACGTTCAAAAGATTTAAAATGTCAAAACATGCTTGAAGTGACTGTTTAAAATAAGATTATGTAATGCATTTAGCTACATAAACCCAAGGTGATTTTTTGGTGGATTACAGCTTACCTTGTTTATACGGTGTTTGGAATAATCAGGTACGTTTTGCTCATGAATGTGTATCTGAACACTTCAGGTTAGAACACTAGTGCTCTGACATGCATAACCTTTGTGTGTTGTTCTGCCTATTACCATCCTCAGCAAAAAAAATCCACATAACACATGCCATGACATGGTGTCATACTGCACACTAATAATAAACAAACCTACTCTGCTGTCTGTGAGTCTCAACCTCTACATAAGAGATATGGATGTACCTTCCTCCTCATTTTCCTTACTTAGAGTCTCTCTTTCATTTTTGTTCTCTATTTCATCTCTCTCCTGCTCCGTCAGTCGTCTCTTACGATCACATCTATTTTCTTCTTGAAATCACAATAGATTGTTCACAAATGAAGCCTGCACAAAGAACATACACACACATGCACACAAACACTTACGAAACACATTCATACATCATGTTAAAGCTCATTTACCATCTCTCATTTTCACTCTAATGGTTGTTCTGGCCTAGCTGCAGTGTTTGGTAAATGTAAGCCTAGAAACTTAAAGAATGATCTGCTGAAAAATCGCTATGATACAACTATATGATGCAAGTTTAAAAAAATCAAGTTCATTTTACTAATTTAGGTGGTGAGAGTGAGAGTGAGAGACTGTATCCTTGCCAGAGAAGAATCAAAAATTAAATATGGCAGATGAAGCAAAATCAATTTTGATTAAAACATGCTTTTGATTCATTACCTAAACCCTGGGTTAACGTTCTTATTTGTTTATTTGCCATGCCACTGTCACGCAGTACACGACCATAGCTTTAGTATTGCCAACTGTACAATCGAGTTTATACTAAATGGACATTTCGGACAATAAAAGGTAAGAATGAAACGGTCTCTTCTTCACTCAAATTGTCACATTTTTGGTCAACATTTGACATTTTTCCTCTCAAACGCTGAATTTACTGTTTAAAAACAATGCTCAGTGTCTCTGTGACTGTCTAAAGTACGTGAATATGAGGCATGCTATTGGTTATCCGTTGCTAAGCATCTAGTCATAACATTCTAACACCCCAACGTTTCAGACTGTACAAGTTTGCCACCGCAATGCGAGGTTAACACCGCTAACCTCGCTTCTAAATTAGCCTACAAGTGTGAAACTTTCCTTTACCCAGGGTTAAAAATTGTGTTTAGAACGACGAGAACCCGGGGTTAACCACGTTGTGAAAAGGCCTCATGAAATCAAAATTGAAATCAATTTTTAGAATATTTCAGTTTTTATCATAAATGATTTATAAGTGTATATAGTGTATATTATTTCTAAATTCCCCTCGTATCTCAAATGAAAATAACTTCCCCTCCTACTTGCAGCGAAATCTCATTCCTACCATTCATTCCAATTCAAATAAATTCAGCTTTCCCCCCAACCCCAGGGACTTATCCATTTATATATAATTTCAGTGGATCAGATTCAGAGGAACTGGACTGTTCTGGTTACATTTTGACTCCCACAAATGGTGTGCGAGGTTGTAATTCAGCCAGTAACATCTATTAGAACAGCTTAGAGTGACTGTGTCATCAATTACTAATAGATTTTGTTACTTCATGCGAGAAGATGATGTGTCATTTCCTGTCTGAAACATCTCTTTTCCACAGCTTTGAGAGGTTCTGATGTCTGCAGAAAGCGATCAAAGAGCTAGTAGGGGGAGACTGATCTGTAATGTGTGGCAGAATTTATATGCTAATATATACCGTGGTAAAATAATCTGATGACTCGATGACTCTTCAAAGCAAGAATGCTAACCTTAGACTTATGATGCTCTGGCAGGGCTGATAAACCACAGTTTGAATTTAAAAGACATTTAAACATATTTTATTTTGTGCTTGCTTGGAATAAGCTGCAGAATAAGAATTGATTCCTAGAACTCTGTGGTCCTCTATTCTTACTACCTCAAAACAGGAGACTTGTGATGTGAAACATACTTTGATGATGTGTCTCCTCTGTGTTAAAAATGTAGGTTACACTTTTAATTTTTTTACCATGTCCTTGTTACAGAGCAATAATAATTAACATCATGTACTGTATGGTTAGGTTTGGGATTAGCTGCATGTAATTATGCATAATGCAAGTAAATGTAACATTAGTAACAATGAAACAGTAAAATAAAGTGTTACCAAAATATATATTTTTAATCAAATGCATTTAATATTTATGGACTATATACTTGACAAACATCAGTTACATTTGAACAAATTTGAACAAATAAACTAAAATAATAGTAACAAAAAACTTAAAGCTACATGAGATAATAAATGTATATAAAGAAAATTCGTGTCAGGAGCTGGTCCCGGTCCATCCCACCGAGAGTGCTAACCTCAATGAAAACCCCAAGTCCTTATATAGTCTACCGCCTCTAATTATCAATTAACATTGAGAATGATAAAACTCCCACATTCTGCCACCAACAGGTAAGGAGAACACGCAGGGTCGTCACAATGACCAAACTAGCAAATTAATTACACTGGAATTATATTCCTTTGTGAACATGACACTATTCTGATGACAGTAAACACTACTGAGGAATTAAATTTAAATACCTCTCCAATTAGGGGCAGAAAGCATAATACAGCTTTGACAATAGCCCAAAAATGTTTACGCACAGTAAAAATTGGGAACTGTTTTCTTTATTCTATTGCTTGTAAAGCTTTTCAGACCAATTTATTGTGCACCATATTAGCTAAAACACAACTTTCTACATGACAACACTTCACTCGGATGCTGTTAACCTTCTTTTTCACCAACAGCAGCCTTTTTCTTTCTTTTTTTTTCTTTTTTGGATGTGGCACAGAATAGTTTTTCTCTTGCCATCTGAAACTGGCAGACAAAACACATCATATATTCCACAATAAAGGGTCTTTGTTCCACGGCCTTAATTATTCAGTGTGGATTCATCTGGCAACAAGACAACGGAGACTGCAAAAACATCTGCTATGCTAATGAGGTTCTACCTTCACACTATGCTTGATTTATCCTCCTCTATCCATTATTTTAGCCTAAATTTGATATTTTTGAATTTGCATTTGCTTTACACTTCGGCTTATTAAACGGACAATGAATTTAACAGAAGTACCAGAAACGTTTGTTGTACGCAGCCAGGCGCACTGACGTTCATGTAGCAGCTTAATAGAGACAAGAAGTGTGAATGATGAAACATGTAGCACAAGAGGGTGCAGCACAACACGAAAGCCACGTTATTTGTTTTTATTGGCTGCCACAACTCTTCTCGTCAAACAGCTGATCTATGAGTCTACTTAACAGAGTCCTTTTTCATGTTTTGAGTTTGTCTGCAGTTCTTCACATGGCCTTTTCTTCTGAATCCTCTAGTGAAATGCCTATGTGTGCACGCTTACTTGAAGGCCTAAATGTGCATGTTGAGGTCATCTGCCATCTTGTATAAATCTTTTAATTTCCCCCAACATTGTGCAACCTCAAAGCCAAAAAACTTGTCGCCTGAGGATTGGCTCTTTAGATGTGCAAATATACAGTATAATGGGTATATCTCATGCTTATGAACAATTCAGTGAGTCAGCTATTTTGCTAGTGCGCTGCTTAGCATCACTGGGATGGTAATCCGTTACAGTACAGTGGGCCTCTGTCAGGAGTCTATATGAAAAAAAAAGTAAAAGAAAATGAACAACAAATGAAGCCAAGACACTAAGCTGTAGTTTGAAGATTTTTTGTCCATGATAAACTTTTCAAAGTTGCTTAATTTATTTGATGTTCTGCAGCTGATCAACTCAAACTGAAGCTGACCTCTATTTTATAGCGTAACTATTATTCTGTAGAAGATATTTTATAGATAGGCAAGAAGTTTATACAATTCAAAAAGTGTAGTTCTCGAAGAGTCAAATTATTGTCTAATTAGGTTCGCTTTGTTCTTTTCTTTATGTTTATCTTTTTTATAACTATGAGTATGTACCATCTGCAGTTTTTACTTTAGCACCCGTTTTGGCTATTAAGACTGTAATTTATTCTGGCGATTAAAAAGATGCTTTTTATTGATTCACATTACCCTGAATTGACCAAAGGACACAAAGCTCCAGAGCTACTTAAAATGTTATGATGGTTGATAGCAACAATACTAAAGAGTTTTTATGTGGCCAAAATTTATAACTAAATAGATGCTAAAAACACATGCTAAAGTGTGTGTGTGTATGTATATATATATATATATATATATATATACACACACACACACACTCGTCTGTGATACATCGTGTTTTAAGCCATTCTCTTTGTGTGATTTATTTTCCTGTAGATTTTGCCAATTTTTGAAATACATTAAATTTATCCGATTTTTAAAAAGATTTTTTTTTTTTTTCCATTTTGAAAATTAGCTTACTGGAGGCTAAACGTCCCCTTGGTTGGTTGGCACCATTTTAAAATCATATAATGCTGCACTCATTCTGCAATATATTGCTGACTAATGCTCATTAAAGATAATGCATGCACGGGAAAAAAATCTGTCATGTAAATGGTGGAGCTGTGAAGCGGTCACAGTCCTATCAGTCAGAACACCTGCTATGATATATGAGGCCAGACTTCTGTTCGTAATGGGGTTCAATGACACAGGGAAAAATGACTGTATGCAATATGGAGCATGTCTTGGATGTGCCAAGTTACTTATGGGGTCTTCGCTAATGTAGGCCACATCTCTTATTTTTTTGGCTTTGTTGTTGTAATGTGAAGGACACTGGGGTGATTTTCTGCTGACAGACTGCCAACACTGCTGGAGAGGCTGGGAGATCGAGGTTAGGTGTCTACTAACCTTTCCCCTCATGGCCTTGCTCAGGTAGTAGTAATGTGACATTCCCTCCCCAGATCCTGCCTCATCTGAAACTGGGAAGTACTCCAGACCCCCTGGACAACTTCACTTCAGAGGCCCTGATCCAGCAGATCAGTGGGAACTGAGAACTGTGGAGAGGCACTAATGTACTTCTGCCAGCCTGGCTTTAGTCACTTGGTTTTATACATACACACACAGGTTTGTTTTTCTATCTTAGCGAGGACTTTGCATATACTTCCACTGATTTTTATATCAGGTCTATGATGTTTTCTATCACCTATCCCAAATCCCTACTCCTAAACCTACCCATCACAGAAACGTGCAAAACACTAGATTTAAATAAAAACATCTTTTGGTTGATTTATACGCCTTTTAAACTAGTGAGGACCAGTACAATGTCAAAGTAGTTCACAATATGGGGACATTTGGTCCTCACAAGTAATAATAATAATAATAATTCGTTACATTTATATAGTGATTTTCTGGGTACTCAAAGCGCTTTACATATGGAAGGGGGAATCTCCTCATCCACCACCGATGTGCAGCATCCACCTGGATGATGCGACGGCAGCCATATTGCGCCAGAACGCCCACCACACACCAGCTTAATGGTGGAGAGGAGACAGAGTGATGAAGCCAATCAGTGTATGGGGATGATTATGAGGCCATGATGAACAGAGGCCAGTGGGCAAATTTGGCCAGGATATCGGGGTTATACCCCTACACTTTTCAAAGGACATCCTGGGATTTCTAACGACCACAGAGAGTCAGGACCTCGGTTTAACGTCTCATCCGAAGGACGGTGCTTTTTGACAGCATAGTGTCCCCATCACTATACTGGGGCGTTAGGACCCACACAGACCACAGGGTGAGCACCCCTGCTGGCCTCACTAACACCTCTTCCAGCAGCAACCTAGTTTTTTTTCCCAGGAGGTCTCCCATTCAGGTTCTAACCAGGCTCAGCCCTGCTTAGCTTCAGTGGGCAACCAGTCTGGCCATGTCACAAGTATAGTCAAAACAAGTACACACACACACTCACACACACACACAGTTGCCTTTTTGTGTTTTATGGGGACATTCCATTGGCGTAATGGTTTTTATACTCTACAAACTGCATAATCTGCCCTCCTACACTACCCCTACCCCTAAACCTACCCATCACAGAAAATGTTCTGCTATTTTAGATTTTCAAAAAAGATAATTCTGTATGATTTATAAGCTTGTTTCCTTGTGGGGACCAACAAAAGGTCCCCACAATGTTGTAAGGAATGCAAGTACACACACACACACACACACACACACACTACTAGCTCTCCATAGTTCTTTTTTATATGTAATCAATTTCTCATTTTTTACAGTTCTATATATTTCTCTGGTAAGTTCATAATTTACCCTACAGTTGGCTTATTCTTAAGAAAAAACAATGCAGTTCATCTAACACACAATGATTTCTTATGACAGCATGCCCCATTAGCAGGGCATCTTGTCACAATAGGAAGCTAATGTTAAATACCACTATTCAGTACATTTTCAGCAAAATGGTAAGAGTTAAAATATTATGAAACAAGAAATTATTGAAGAACATGCGAAAGTGAATGACGTACCCAAAAATATCACAACAACATGTGACAATCACCTTATAAGCATGCAAAATCTTGCCTAAACCTACATTAATGAAAAGTGAACTGCGCCTTCCAGAGCTTTTGAGGTGTTGCTTGTATGGTCTCAAAATGGTTTTAGGAGAGTTTATATTGAAATAAATTATTCATGTCACTAATTAAAAAATAACGACAGCAGTCAGAAAGAGTAATTATGCACTTTATTTCTATGTCACAGGGTGACACCAGCAGTTTTACTGGCAGATGCTTTCATTGGAGTGTCCTTGTCAATGCTTTTAACCAGTGTTGTCCACATCGGTCATCATTCAACAGAACAGCAGGTACACTTCTTCTGTACGCTAGGGTCAAACAAGCACAGGAGAAAGGGTCTATGTGTGACATGACATCATTAATAATGGTCTACAGCAAGTCCTTGGTAAAGTAACATCTCAACTTTGCCTAAAGGACAAAAATGAAGCTACTTTATTTCACACTCATATAGTAACACATGAAATGGACACTGACTTCATCTAAACGTACGGTAGATGACCTGCCTCGATAGGCTTATTTTTATGCTGCTTAAAAAAAAATCATCTTCCTTATCTAAATCCCATCCAACGTCATAATTAAAAAGAGCTCAATCCAACTATTATCCTGCTGATAATTAATTCGATAGATAATTTGTTTCCTCTTGAGAGCGGAACCAAAACTTCTAAAACTACATAAATCTCTCCACGACCTTCTAATCTCTTCTCACAAGTCAAGATTATCGTTAGTGACAGGCTTTTTGAAACGTGGGAATCAAAATAAAGTATCCAGAATCTTGCCCAAGTCCCCTGAGGATTGCGGTGGCAGACGCCGTGAGGAGCTTCCACTGACTCTTTTAAGTGGAGCTGACAGGAAGTTCTGTAATGAGAGAAGTGACTGTGCCACAGATAAGCATCTCAGCGGCTGACAGCGGCCTGAGCCATCCCATCTCTCAAAGTGGGAGGGGAGGGTATGACAGCAGAGAGCCATGCAATTTGAAGTGCCTCTCATCTGCATATTGATTGGGAACTTTATCACGCATCACTAATGAGCGAATGGCTTCGTTTTCCAAGATGATGATAATGTTGATCATCATCAAGGCTTCAGTCTCAGTTAATATTCAGCCGTCTACATCTATGACACTCAGCTCCATTCAATTAACATTTCACACGCTTGCTGCCAATCGACACCTCCACTGTTTATTAGAAGAAATTCTCCAGATATGGTTGACTGTGTTGTAATTGCATCGATATGTCTCCAATGTTGATAAAACACATGAAAGACCATATTTCATTAGACTGCACTTGTGTTCCGTGAATTGCCACAGGATGTATTCAGATTTTTTTCCCAGTTTCTACTGTAAGATTGCCATCTTGTATAGCCATTGTGTTAAAAGACATCAATAGTGAACCCTATAGCAAGCATGAAGACCCAAAAAGCATTTAACACAGTCCGATACATATGTTTTGCAAGATCAAAATGCCTCATTAGCTTAAATAGTATGTTTGTAAATATAAACAAAGGAGTTGAACAAAGTTATTTTTACAATATACATTGGTGTGAAAAAGTGTTTGACCTCATCCTGATTTCTTTTTTTTTTTTTTTGCATGTTTGTCACACTTAAAATGTTTCAGATCATCAAAAAATTTAAATATTAGCCAAAGATAACACAAGAAACACAAAATGCAGTTTTTCAATGAAGGTTGTTATTATTAAGGGAAAACAAAATCCAAACCTACATGATGATCTGAAACATTTAAATGTGAAAAACATGGAAAAAAAATAAGAAATCAGGAAGGGGGCAAACCCTTTTTCACACCACTGTACATTACAATTTTGACTTGATTACAACAAACTTCCAAGTTTCTTCTTTCAAATGAGACCACAATTGACAATTCGCAAAGATCTGCTCCCTTTAGATACTATTGCTATGCCTGACAAGCCATGCGCTCTCACACCACACAATATCGTGGAGCAAAGAGGACACAGTTTCATATTTAAAATATTGTAATTTTTTAAAGAAGTTTAAACAATAAATAACGTATAGTGGCTCTTTAATGTGTCGTGACAGATCGCTGTAGCTCCTTCAAGCGACTCGTGAACCAACCATCTCTTCATACTAGTTCACTTATAGCATCACATAAACATGAATGGCCATCAGAAGGAATGTTGTTTCAAGTGCGGAAAGACACGATTACTCCCAGGACTGCTTTGTTGGATAAAATGTTAGATTCGGGGTTATGATTGGTTAGGTCGCCTGTCAATCAAACTGTTTGTGAAGGGTGAATTATGCTTCTATTTGAAAGGCTTCATAAACTATCTCTTTTAATTTGGGTATGCTGTTTCTTGGGTTTGGGTTCAGAAGAGTGGGGCGAGTTTACAGGCTAATATTAATGTTGTCAACATTACTCTAAACTTAAAATAAACATGTCAACAATATCTTTTATCAGTATTTTGCCATGAAGCTAGACTTTTTTCAGAAAATATATATAAAATTTGGCTAGTTTTAAGATAGAATAATAAGCTCAAAATTTAGTTAGATTTGTGTCTAAATCCAGAACAACTAGAAAAAAACTTTAAGATTTTAAGACTTTCTAAAAACAAGTCTTAATATCTTCTATAATTTTGTTTCTCATATAAACTGATCTTGTTTTAAGCATTTTTAGATGTTTTTGCTAGGAAACAAGACAAAAATACTGATAAACTGTTTTTAGCAAAGCCACACAGATGGTGCGAAAATACATCTGAACTCTCTTGAAAGACCCCAGAACACACAGAAGTTATTCACATTCCTTTATAGTGCAGAATATTAGATGCTTTGCTTTGATCATAGCCAAAACAAATGGTATTCAGCATGTGCAAATGTTCTAAGAATTGCCCAAAACAACAGCATGAAATACTGTACCTAACAATTTTAAAGGTTAAGCTGCACTCTGTAGAAATGCCTGAGGAATAGGAAGTGCATTCAATGCATACATAATGATTTCCCAGTTTTGTCACTCTATAATTTACATTGCAGTCTTGAGGGATTGCATCGGTGCTAGCAAAATTGGCCATTTAACTAATTGGGCCAAACCAAGTGGGAAAAGAGGTCAAAATCACATGAATGTGAATGGCTATATCTGCTGTTCTAACCTTTAACTCGACCAATTAACTTAAATGTGCGCCATTCATTTCAAAATGTTGCTGACAACAAATATATTCTTAATGATCATTTGAGTGACTTGCAGACTGTGTAACTCAATGTGAACTGTGCATGTGCCGTTTTTACACAATACCGAAAGGGAAGGGAGGCATTTCTTGAAGCAGGAGAAACTTAAGAGTACTTTGGCGTTCTGCTACAACAGTTCAGCAGGCTGCAGGCAGTTTATTGATGGTTCCTCAAACCGTGAGAGAAAGGCTTGCTTTTATTTCCCGGGGAGTTTAAACGAGCGCTGAGGTTAAGTCATGCATTCACTCTTCTTCGAACACAGCGGAAATTTTCCATTCAAAATCCCAGTACACAGGGAGTCTTGTTTATAATCTGCCGCTTTGCTCGCACAATTTGTCAATGGCATTGGATGTCCAAAGTATTGTGAAAATTATTCATTTTCACAGTGTGAGGCTCCTAGCAATTGTACCTTACTTCCTGTCATTGTAGCACTGTATTTCAATAGGAAAATAAAGAAAAAAACGGCACAATAGCATTAAGGTGAGTTTTTCTCCATTATGTAAATGTCTCTGTTGTTGTTACTTCATATCTGCTGATTCGCATGGCTTTTCCACACTGGATCAATTGCTGTGGAAGAATAATGCCACAATAAACAGTATATTGCACTTCGTTTCTCTCCAAACGATTTTCATTGACTTCATACCAAGCTAGAAATTAGTTTCAAATCTCTTTCAGCATGTCAGTGCTGTCAAAGAAGTGACTGTGAACTCCATTAAAGGCCTTAAACAAAGAGTCAGAGGACACATTTTTATGTAGCGTAAATTTATGACTCATATTGTAGCTCAATAATCAGCATTTGCATTTTATTTGATGCATAGCCCTTCTGCTGGATTACATTTCTGGCTCTATGGCTCCTCTTTTTTGTTCTTTGTTACATGGTTCGAAGGACTCCACAGGATACCTTGGCTTTCATTCCTTTAAACCTTTGTTAGCTTTGTGCATGAGTCAATGTACACTCATTTAGTATTGGATGAGAGAAGCGGTTCAGAGAAAGAATGACCCCTTTAGGATACCTTCTATAAAACAGCTGCCTTTTGCAGTTTCCAAATAAGGTCAAGATTTTTAAGATTTTAAACATTCAGTTGGGTGAACAACTGCATTGTGCAATTTCAGGCTAATACCCTTTAATATATTTTTGGGATAAAATAATGCCTTCAGAAAGATAACAGGGTTGACACCTTTAACAGTAATTTGACACTACAACGCACTTCAGGATGATTTGTGCTCTATTTCAAGTCCTCTCTCAAGCCTTACAACAGCTTCATGTGAATAACAAGTTGAAAAGTAAATTGTAATTTACAGAAAAAAAGTTCATGAGATGGATAGCAGTGATAGAATCGGGACTAAATCATTCTTTTAAATCAAATCTTTCCAATGAATCGCTTGATTCAGTTCACAAAACCATTCAGTGAATAAAATAATTAAAGAACAGTCTTTTCATCACACAAAATTATCATATGTCTTTAGAACAATGTGGACAATGTCTTTAGGACAATGTGTCCCTTTAAAAGGATAGATCACCCAAAAATTTAAATTCTGTCATCCTTCATTTACACAGCCCAATGTCATTCCAATCCTGAAATGTCTCAAAACATCCAATGGAAGTCAAAGCCACTAAAACTGTTTAGTTATATTCTTCAAAATATCTTCTTTTGTGTTCCACAGAACAAAATCGAACAGATTTCTAATGACTTGGGGCTAAGTAAATGATGACAGAATTTGAACTATCCCTTTAAGAAGTTTGAAAGCTCCTGTTCCCATTTACTGTAAATACTTGACAAACAGCAACCGGTAAAAATCCTCAAAATGTATCCTTTTGCGATCCACTTAAAAGAAACTTATGGTAAAAGATGAGAGAATTTACGTTTTTGGCTGAAATGATCCTTTAACCTATCTCTTTTACACATACGCATAAAGGAACACAAATGGCACCAATTTTGAAGGAAGAGTGCGCATAAAACTAAGGGAGTTCTTTGAGAGAAGGAGCGAGAAAGAAGCATTGGCCACATCAATAATGGATAGAAGAATGGCCATAGGGCACTGGCAAAGCTGTTGCTCACTTATAAAGGGAGACAGAAGAAATGAGAGAGGAGGATCTGGAACTGCTCTCATTTTTATTAATAGAAGCCTATTAATTAACCCCAAAGGTGTTAAATATAGCCCAGACACTCTGTGCAGACAACATGCAGTTGGCTCAGCTTGGGAGGGGAGAACTGCAGCAGTGAGAGCTGTAACAAAGCTTTGAACAGCTGCTCCTGTGACTGCACCTGAGCTCAGAGAACACTTACTGAACCTGCCTCGTATCCATCAATCCAAACTGGAGGACTGCCCACCTCACCACTGGTCAAATGGACCAGAGGGGCCCGAACCAAGCCAAGCATTTCCCTTTTGCCTGAAATGGTTTGAAAACAGGGTGAAAGAGCAGGAAAATCTGAGATAAAGAGAGCATTGAAGGGGAAATGAAGATGCCAGATGGAAAGAGCAACAGATTGCTCACCTTGAATTACAGGTTTTCCTTTCCATTGCATCACCATCATTACCTGGCACCTAGATTACCGCAAAATCTCATCATGTCCTGTAGCTGATATTTGTAATCAATAGCAATCACAAAGATGGGATGCTAAAAGATTCCCTTTTCTGAACTCTGTGACATACATTCATAGGTAGTGTTCATTTCATTAGTGAATGTTAATCAAAGTAACAACATGTGAATGACTAATGTATACACAAATATCCAAGCCCTACTGTAGCATCATTAGTGATATCATATACTTTTGTATTACAATGTTCATTCACTCATTTTTTGAGATAGACCAACTATCTAGAGGACTTTACAGCATCTGTGTTTGAGACTAAGTGAGGTGTTTACCCTGATTCCCACTGACAAGCTCCAGTTCCAGACAAAGAGTGGGCAGATGCGCTTGCACTCGGCTGTCAGGACCCCTGATGCCAACTCAATGGACTTCACCTGCCAGCCGACAGCCGGCAATATGTCCACTGACGCCATTCTACTGTATTGTTATTAGCTTGGGAAACAGATGCACGCTTTCTGTAGTGTTAGTTAGTGTTAATGTGGAAATGACAGCTGCAGGTGAGTGTCAAATTACCCAGTGGTGTGTGGGATTTGGATTCAGGCTGGAAATTGTATTTTCTCATAGTATTTTTAGATTCTTTGGGAAATGTTGCATGGACTCAAAAGCACAAATGCCACATTTCAACACCAATGTCTCATTGCGATTTGAGTTTATATCTCTCTGACAAAAAGTCTGTGTAATATCAGAAATGGGGAGCATTGTTCTGTCTCATTTCATTGGCCTAATGGACCTCTCTGCAATAAATAAATAAATAAAATTAGTAGATATATATTAAAAAAATTAATTATTATTATTAGTCATATGAGTATTTTTTTTTTATTGTTTTATAGTAAAAACATCTAAGCATCCATAAGACAAGATAAAGATACTTTTGAAATCAAGTTGCATACAACAGCAAGAATTGGTTTAAGGATGCTTCAATCAAGACAAAGTACTGTAAGGAGCAACTAAATCGCAAAACCATCAAAGTTATTTTCATCATCTTTTTTTTCTGTATTATCACCATGATTATGTGCCAGTCTGGATCCTAGACAGCTATATAAGCTGATTAAAGAATATCCGTTAAAGAATGTCAATAATGATGGCAATTTAACTTGTTCAGGCTTGCTTGTTTCTATGCAGTTGTATTACATCTGCTTTTTGATCAAACAACATCATGTTTTAATAGGCAGCGTGTCCTGAAAGTATATCTGGCAACCCACAGCTGTGTTCATTCACTACTTGTATGTGCAATGTTCAAAGTTCCAGATATATAATAAAACTGCAGTGCAGAGATTTTGTCAGGTTCAGCACAACAATGCATACTCTGACAAGCACTAATTATCACCCAGGTGGTTTCATTTGAAAGCGCTACTTAGCCGACACAACTGCACTGTGTACTTGAACAAATTCAGAATAGCAGCATACCTTCATACATGTTGTATAACCACAACACCAGTGTCCTCTCTGTTTTTCACATTTCCAATTAGAGATCGGATGCATTAAGTGAGACATTTTACATCATGACATGTGGCTAAAGCAGAGGCACTGAGCAAACAGAATAATCAATGGAGCTGTCAGGCTGAACAGCAGGAATCCACTGACCTGGGATCTGCTGCATGATGCACAAAAACCTGGTGCTAATGAGAGAGACTCGACAGCGCTGTGCCAGGTTCAGCTGACTGCTGTTCGGAGAGCAAGGTGAGAATGGAGGGGAGAAACATGAGCGCAGACTGACCTATAGCGGAGAGGTGAAGGCCTGTCACAGTTCATTAGGGTAAGACAGGACATCTGCTCCAAAAGAACTAGGAGTGAAGGAATCTTCTAAAGAGAAGTGATGCGAGTGTTCGCTTGTATTTGTACTGCAGAGGGGAGTGTGATATTGGTGGGGGGTGGGGCTGTCACGATATCACACCACGGTATTTGTGGCCAAAATATCGATATATCGCGATTTTTCTTTTTTACCCAACGAACATAAGCACACTGATAAACACAGGGCATATGCATTTTCACTTCTTGTATTCTCAATCTCAATCGACCTGAGACTCTGGCCTTCTCTGTCTTCTTTGAAGATCTCTATGAAAATACTGTCAAGTTCAACAATTAACATCAAAACTGATACTTTTACCTGTTAACTTGCATACCCGTATTTAAGCTCTTTAACCTATCGTTGCGGGGTCGCCACTGAAGTCACGCAGTTATTCATTTTAAATTTCGCGATTATCGTCAATATCGGTATATTGTGACACCCGATTGTGTTTGTGTGAAAATGGCAAAAGCAGTAAAAACTCTGAAAAGTCAAAAGCCGATGAAAACCAACGCTGGAACAAAATGTGAGAATTAAGAGCCCAACCTGTAGCGTATGTGCTAAAAATATTGTAATGTTAGTACCCACCCCATCTACAACGTCACCAAGGCTCGCCCTGATTGGCCCAATGGTGGCGATACATAGATCAAAAGTACATAAACGTCATAAATGCTAAACCATTCTTCGCAGGCTCAAGTGTCTTATATTACTGGAATCGTCAGCCTGACAAAATTTTCGGGTATTTTGGATTTTTTTTTAAAAAACTACTTTTGCGAACTAGTCCTAGGTCTTTCGTCCTATCAGAACTAAACTGGTGCAGAAATAATTATCAAAAGAAAGTCGAAATTTCAATTCATGTCCGCACTGGGACAGAAAAAGGTTTGAAGTGGGTGTGGCCACTTTTCTTAAAACAGCTATCCCTCTTGAATGGAATAATAATTTAATTTATAATTAATAATAATAATTTCACCAAACTCGGAAAAAACCTATGTACAGCCTCGGTCTGTGGTTGCGTGAAAAAGGCACTATCAGATGAAGACAAGGTTAACAGAGGTCGATCTGAACAAAACTCGCTGGGGCGTTTTTTAAACTATCATTTATTTAAAATATCTTACAACAATATGTGTGTATGCATGCTAAGGGTACATTCTGATGGTTTAACTCTATTATTTCTCTCTGTGTGCGCTCTGTTGGGGATATGTTGGTGTCAGCCCAATTTCTCTGTGTTCTGCATTGTGGCTTTTTTTTAAATTTAATTTGACCCCAACAGCATAGAACAGATAAATGGCTTAAACTGCTTGAACCCCATTAATTGCTGCTCACATGTTTTAAAATATGCACTGAATTTGCCAAATTTGTCAGGTTAGTGTTTGTGAGAGACACTCACTAAAATGTTGCTTAAAAATTTGGTTGCACACCACTTTTGTTTGCAGTATCTCAGTGCAAAAATGAGCACAATTCAAGTTTAACTATAGGCACTAAATGAAACATGAGTATGTTTTTCATAGAAAGATGTGTGCACTTTTTCTATTGATTCTTCAAATGGAGTAAAATGTAATGTTAATGTAAAAACAAAACAAGCCTGTTGGTCACTTGCCATGGGGATCAGGTGGACCCTTTCTGTCTAAGTAAGTGGTTCTTGGCCAGAATAAGCTGCATTGTGAACCACAATTCATAGTTAGTTCGAAGGTCTGGCTTCCTGAGACACGGGTGAAAAAGAGACTCCAAAAAGTAGAGAGGGAGAGAGTAGGTGAGAGAAAGAGGGGGATGAAATAGAAACGGACGGAAATCCTATACTGCTGCAGAGGAAAGATAGCGCTGAACTGTCTTTCTCTAATTGCCTTTCTTGCCTGGCGTTCACTGCACAGGTCTGGCATGAAGAAGCTCTCATTATACACCTGCACCTTTGGCAGCCTCATTACGGGCCTCCTTCGCCAAACGTCTGTTCTGCCCGGCGTGATCACGGTATGATCCGACTATAAAATCACTCTCCCTTTCACCCCCCCACCATGTCCAGCATACAGGTGACAGACATAGCAGCAGTTTGACCATGTTTTTATTCCCAGCTAAGGATGGTTCATTTGACATAACTGGCACATTCTATGAATACTTTGGTATCCCATGAATATTTTAAAGAGGCACAAACCCTATGTTTTTATTTTGAGAGAAAGGTTAGATATGTTTGATAAACTGTTACTTAACAAAAAGAATAACTAGAATGAAAACTTGTTCAAAATGCATCAAAGGTTTGCATAGTTCAATATTCTCAGTTTTACTCAAATTGTAGTATTGACTGCATTCATCCAGCGCAACCTTTACTGTAAGAACAATAATGAACTTTTTTTTCCCTTTAATTTCTGAGAATTCTTCATTTATAAAACTCCAAATCAAAATTTGGTCCTAGTCATCTTTTTTAATTTTGATATTTATTCTAGAAAATATCAAAAACACAAAAATGTAGAAAAAGCAAACACTCTTAAACTGTAATTGCTAAAAGTGATTATAAAACTAATAAAACCAGGAAAATAATGATCTTCCGGCGCAGCAGCCATGCATGATGGATGGATGCACTTTTTTGGGCTTCAAAATCTCCTCCTCCAGTCACTCCCATTTTAAAGCATGAAAGAGCCAGGATATTTTTAATATAACTCTGATTGTGTTTGGCTGGAGGAAGAAAGTCATATACACCTAGGATGGCTTGGGGGTGAGTAAATTATGGGGTAATTTTCATTTTTGGGTGAACTATCCCTTTAAGGTGGGAGTTAGCGAAGCACTTGGATTTATGCCTTCATGAGTTACACAAATAAAAAGAATGGGATTTTGGTAATGAATGTCACAAATAAAACAAAGTACATCTAGTAAGAATGTCAATCCAGGTACAGTACAACAGTGTCAAGAAAACAAACAAGCCTCAAAGAAAACACCAATTCATGAGGAACCAGTGACAGATGGGAAGCAGCATTTGGCATCAAATTTGTCAGATTTTCTGTCACCCACTTCAAACTTTCACAAAAGTTTGTTCCATTTGAATGGCTCATTTGTGAGCGCAGACGAAGAAAAAAAAATCAAAGATCTCTTGAAATATGCTGAAGTCTTGCACAATATATTGAGCTGGAGGGATCTGAGCACATTTAGAGCCAACCTCTATCTCTTTGATGATGTGACAGTTTTGAAAGCTCAGATTGTGATTGCTTGATTGTGATTATCATGAAAATCCTCATCGCTTGAAGAGCTTGTGACAGACATCAGACCACCCCAATGTCACCTGCCAAAATCGCTTAGAAGATGCAACTGTGTGGCCGCCTTTTGACTGGAGAACAATTCTCTTCTCCTTAACCTTTTGTGGAATTCGAGAAGAATCAATGAAATTGCAATGCAGTTGCAAAGGCCGCAAAGTTCTTGCCTATTGATTGGAAAGAGTCTGTGTCTGCAATCAATTGCTCTGGGATGTAAGTTGAACCACATCAACAAAGGCCAACACACGTTCAGCCCTACTGGGCCATTTACAGAGTGATTGCAGGTCTTGTGAAGGACAAAAGCAAGAATATAGTTGCCCTGTTAACAACCCCAAATTCCATCTACAGTACCTCAAGAAGGACTGTTAAAGTCAGAGGCAACAGACAGATGAACTTCTCTCACAGTTGAATCAAAAAAAGTTCTTCAAATTACAACAAAAGTAGTTTGCTGCTTAACAACTCACAAAGCTCTAGGCAAATTTTAAATAACATGTCTTTGACTGCTGTGTCAAAAGTTTGGACACATCAAACTTAATCTGCCAATATGGACCCTTATAATAAAAAAAATGTCTTCCTTGGTGTTATACCCAGAGGCCATGCCATTAAGACTAGCGACTACATAATGAGCTCTCAAATGACCCAAAGTATAAGAACACAGCTCCCTGCTCTGAGCAACACTTAGTCAATAAGGTCATTCAACAAAATTTATTGCAATTGGCTGAAGGGCCTCAAGTGAACCTCGTCTCCACAAGGAACAATGAGAAAAGCTCTGCATGGCAACATGAGCAACATTACTTTTTGCCTCAAGCCTTTAACATGCACGGTCTCTGATCTGGCAAAGGTTTTCACCCACATCTGGCATTAGTGCCTTAATCTCAAGATGCTTTGAGCAGAATTTTAGCTTTTACTGTAAACAATTGCCATCATTTTAATATTTATATGTAATTACTTTTCTGCCAGTTGGTGTAATAGCCTGAAACAAAACAATCTGTTATATGATGCAATTGAGCTAAGCACGGTGACTGACTCTTACACCTAATCATAACTTTAAATTTATAAATCAATACTGTACTTAAAAGTACAGAAATACGCAATTCTTTTACAAACAATTAAGGGGGTGGGGTGTTTGCGGTACTATTGTGGTGAGATGAGTGGTTGTTATCTCGAGTGAACTTTAATTATGAGTTGACAACCAGGCATGCACAGATATCAACACTCAGCATACACAACTCAACAGTGGTGACAATCATAATAAGATAATTAGCTATAAAGTTTTAGATGAAAAAACTCAACACTGAACGCACCAGCAAAAACAACAAAGGCAAAATAAACAGCAAGTTTATGTATAATAGCAGGCTATGATTTCAACCAGATTATTTACTCGTCCCGCAGTGCATGCTAGTAACCTAAACGACCATTCAAGATCATACTACCTGATGGAACATGTGGGTTGCCATACAGTCGGAAACCTCTGGAGAAGTTCTAGGCAAAAAACTTCTTACAAATGGAAGCCATAAAAACCCCAAGACAGCGAAAGGTCCGCCATTAACACTATCGTTACTTTTACTGTACATTTACTGTTACTCGACAAAGTTTTGCAAGAAAAATCCAGTCATTTCAATTGGAATCCATGCAATCGGGATCACAAAAAGGTTCCCATCATGGATTTTGCTTCTGCTCAATTGGTCACCACATTAACCAATGGAAAGCTGCTAGGCTTGACATGAGCAGTGCTTCATGCATCATTACACTACAATGGACCATTTTTGACTAATGTAATCAAATCTTAACGTGAAAGTATGATTGTGTGAAAATGCTTTCACACAACAGTTCAGTGAAATTGAGTAACTTACTGAAAAGTTTTTTCTCTATCAACAAAAATAGACACTTGATTTGTTCCTGAATCAATCAGTGTTTCTGAAATGATTCAGGTTGAGTGAACGATTCAGTGACAAAGATTCACTTGTTTAGTTTCTGAATAATTCAGCATTATTGTTTCATTGGTTTACTTGAATAGTTTCTCGTCACCAACTTTTGAGGTGCTCCACACACCACACTGCAAATCCACTTTGCCTGCACTTCTAAAGGATGAAGACTCGCACTGGAATTGATCAATTAAAAACCGACGCCAGAGTTACCATTTATATCACTGTGTTTACAAGTGCTGAAGAAGCCTCCAGAGCTCAAATTCAGATATGGTAATGGGCGTTGTTTCTCCATCACGAGGTGTAAGAGGTAGACCAATCACAACAGACTGAGTCATCTGACCAATCAGAGCAGAGTTGGCTCTCGATGAGAAAGGGATTAGAGAGACTGACTCCCTGATCGAAAATTCGAAAAACATTTTTTTACCTTGGATGCATGTAAACCGATTATATGAGACCTCCAAAACAAAATTATAAACCTTTAATAGAGCATAATAGAGTCAGCCATAATAGAGTGCAGACAGTGGAACAGAAAACAATGCATCTGGAATGGACGGAGTAACCTTGGTCAACAACAATCAGAAAAGATAGGCTTTTTAGGAAAGGGGAAAAACTTCCCCGATTATTTGATGTGAATAGATGATCCGAGGTTACTAATACTATAACGACCTAGTACACCATTAGGTATTACTAAAACTAAAGTGTATAAAGTGAATGAAGACTTTTTCCCTTGAGATTACACAAAAATTCTGGAGGCAAGAGTTTGGTGGTTTTAAACAAGGCTGGTAGGATATATATTTTTAGCAAATCAATGACTGTGTTTACAGTCATGCACAAAAAAAAAATATTTTGAATATTGTAACTGTGTTTATGTAAACCGCTGCTTGTGCTTAAAATCTTCTGAAACTGTTTATACTAAATAGTACATTTCACTTACAGTAGACTACGGTATGTGGGCATATAAATGTCATGATATGTCTACCAGAGGCCATCTGTACTAACCAGTTTCACTAAAGCATGTGGGCAGCAAAAGCATTTTAAATAATCCCTTCGCTGACATGGTGCAATTTTATGTGCTTCAAATTCAGATATTCACAGGGGCATTCATAAAAGTGTCATATTAATATGATTATTTCATGATGCTTACCATATTTGCACACGCTTTTTACAAAAACGTTTTCAGAAACTCAATGTCCTTATTCATATGTACCTATACACCCACGACAGTTAATCTGGTATAATTTTTTGGTGTCCTTCAAGAAATGTAATTTTATTCCAGTTTCTATTTTCCATAGAGCCGTTTCATATAATCCACCTACAGTAATTCCTGTGAATTCAAACGCAGTGCGTCTCACTTTTTGGCTATGCATCATACCCAGTTTAAACTATTCTATCCTATGAGTTAGCATGAAAATGTGTGCCAGACCTGCTTTGTATCATACTCTTGTAAACAAACGGTAAATGATTTGTTTCCAGACTCATCTGTCTGTGTAAATGGCTCCATCTGAAAAATGCAGCTCCATTCCACTGCGCTGCCCTGGCAGCTGATGTTATTTATGTTACCGCGGTGGTATTCAGGCAGTGACAGCATTACGCTTTTGTCACTGTTGATCTCCGCAGTGGGTTAAACGGCTTTTGTTACAAATGACCCGACGATGGCGCACTTTGGATAAGAAAACATCTGGACCAGACTGGAGAGGAACTTGTTTGAGAAGCACTCCCACATTTATGAATGTCAAGTGAGTCATTCAGTAAAGCTTAATGAGTAAATGTAAGCTTGCATAAATCCTTTACTTGTTGTCTCAAAGACCAAATCCCAAATTCACTGATAGTACAACCCTCGATCAAATTAATCATAGATTTACAGTCACATTTAGAAGTACAGTCTGGCCACACATAACAAGTACTCAATTAATGAGAACTTGTATTAATCAGTGCAAACTTTATATATGCAGTAATCTATCTATCTATCTATCTATCTATCTATCTATCTATCTATCTATCTATCTATCTATCTATCTATCTATCTATCTATATATATATATATATATATATATATATCCACTCTCCTTACATTTCCCCGCAAAATCTCACTTGCTTTGTAGTTAATCTTTTTTTGAAAACATTTAAAATTTTCTTAATCACAATTCTCTTGCAGTAAAATATAAACTGAGAAACAAAACAGCATCAAGATTCAAACAGCTAACAAAAATATGTTCTATGAAAATGTGACCCAACCAGATGATGCGCGATGCGCTAAGATTCCTGCGACAAATATTTGTCTGTCCAAACCAGGCGTGACGAAACTACAAGATGCGACAAAATCAATCAAAAACCACAGCCAATTAGAACAGCGTGTTCAATTAGAAGATAAAGATAAATCTTGATGGCACTTCCAAGAAAATAGATAAGTGCATTATCAAATTCACAAATATCACACCAGTTAAACAATATTGAAAATACATTCTGCATTAATAACACTATTTTTGTCATAGAATACACTTGTTTGTCCACAGTTTGAACGTTCTTGTTTCCATTTGTCTAATTTCAAGATCTGAGATATGCATTGTTGCTTTTAGTACGGCTACAAAGCTGGGAGCACTAAATAGTATTCAAAGTCACATTGCACGCTTTTAACATTTAAAAAAGCACATAAACATTACCTGATATTATCATGCCATACTTTGTGTTGTTTTTGCAGTCGTGACGATGCAGAAAAAATTTAAACTGTTTCTAAAATAGAATCGGCATGTCTCACTGTCACGCCAACATTAGAGTAAGTAGACAGGTTAGTAGAATAAGTTGACATGTACTTGCAAAGTTACTTATGAGTAGAATGTCTGATGGGAGACCATCAAAATAGCAGATATTAAGCAGAGAGTCTATCAATACTCTAATGACTGCTAGTTGACATAGATGCAAAGTTATGCACTTTAGAATGTCTAAAAAAGTACAAATAAGGATTTGTGCTACGGTGTTAAGATTAACATCAAGCAGATAACTTTAATCAAATATTCTATTCCTACAGTTAAAGTAAGAATGTACTTTCTACATAACTTTTAAGAGTGTTAGCTCTGAGAATGTTCTCTGCGAGCTGGGCTGAAAATAGCATTGTTATTAAAGGGATATCTCTTTAAGGTTAATTTTCTAACAGCACAAGCAAATGTTTTCTTGTTATGAGCCTAAACATCACTAAATATTGTTAGATTTATGCTCAAAACAAGAAAAAGTTGTCAGTGACAATGAAAAATGAATGGGCGAATCAATTTGCATTTAAATAGACTGAAACTAAGGACCTGTTTTAACAAAATTGACTAAGAGAGCAGATTTCCAGGAACATATTCCCATAAAATGCTGGCTGACCACCAGTAAGTCTGTCATAAACAAACACCATTCAACCATATAACACCACCACCACTTTATGCTTGTAAAGTGCCCCCAATATGTTCTCAGATACGAGTCTGACTCTTGGGGTTTCTAGCCACTGATACAGCAAGAACAGATTACACCTTTAAAACCAGCCCCAACCTCTGTGCCCAAATCTTAAATCACTATTCTAAGTGAGGCTGACTTTTAGCCCACAGAGTTGTAAAATTCTGCTGTATGTGAGGTTTTCTCTCTTTTTGACATCAGCCAAGCAGGAGATTCAAATTCCCCTGTGGTTAATTTACCTACTAAACACTAAAGGCAATTTGTCAGTTTAATGATGGTGAAAGGTTGTGTTTGAGCACTGTGAAGAGAGAGAGAAAGAGAACGGCTAAGTAATGATGAATGTTTGGAGTTTCACATCAGCGTTTGAATTGATTTATACTGTTTGCTCATGTGTAATCAGAATTAATTAGTGCCATTTTTTCCTTCTGAAACGTCATGATGATGCAGCAGCAGCAGCAATGCACAATTTAAGGAAAGATTACTAATTAAGACACAATGAGATCAGAGCATTTTATTAAGACAGGATTTGATTTACAGTGAACTCTCGATACCAGATTTTCATATATTTATAGAGTACTGGATGTCCTTCTCTTATTGTGAGCATCAGGAGGCATGGAACAATCTGCTTGTGTGACATATATAGTTCAAGGAGCGAGATCTGGTATGTCGTGACATCTCACTCCATTGGAGAGAACAGCATGAGAGAAATAATTTGGCTTGCTTTGCACAAGTGAGTGCTGAGAGTGTGACACAGGGCAAACGGGAGCACTTCTTTTTGATATGCACCCAATTTTTTTGAGGGGTCACCAGTGGTTGTTCTGCCTCACTTGATGCCTAAGGCAAGATTTGACATGACCAGGCCCAAAATCAGTCCCCGCAGAGAGATCCGCAGACCTGCAGAAATCCCCTACAAATCATCCACAACTTGCATGTGTTTTTATAAATATTCAATAATTAAAGAATTTACTGTTCAAACCCATGTCACAAAATTTCTGAAGAAATTCAGAAGAATACTTGGCTACTTGGTTGCCGATTGAAAAGTCCTCCTATTGGCACATGATACATTTTATTTTTTAAAATAAATTTTAATTATACAGGCTACTGTGACGAGCAGGGCGGGCGAGAGCCGTGACGCGAGAGATAATGAGAAACGGAACCGGCGAACGTTCAACATACTTTAATAATAAAATAAACAAACAATAAAACAAAAGTAAAAGGGCAGCAGTTCCTCACGGCGATTGCCGCCCACACAAACAAAATAAAACACAACATAAAGTCCAGGCCTGGTCCTCTCTCGTCCTTCACTGTAGTCGCTGCTCTTTTATGCTTCCGGAGCTCCTCCGTGAGAGATACGAGACCGGTGCGCCGCGCAGCTAACGCTCATTATCTCTCGCATCGCCGGCCTCGCGCCGTTCCCTCAAGGCTCTCGCCCGCCCTGCTCGTCACAGCTACTATTACATTTAATTATATACTAATATTATGCATTATAAATTATACAAAATGACAGCATTTAAATGGTACAGTTCTTCTAGCTTGTCGTATAGTTTCTCTGTGTGTCAAATATTCTTAGTCTTTTTTTCCTGTGGGGGAGCATCCCAGCCAGAGACTACAATAACTTACTATGAGTTAAACATAAATCAAATTAAATACAGTTTATTGTGTAACCAAAATACCAATATTGCCCAGAAGAAAAAAAAAAAAACTTGGTACGTGACTTTTAAATATAAACAAGCCTGCAATTCACAGCCACTCTTATTTTGAAATGTATGTACTATTGCAGGCTGATACTTCAGAAGAGAGAGATAAATACACATTCTTGCAACCGTCTCTAAAACATATTATATAAAGGCCATAAGCAGACATTGCCATTATTCATCAACTGGACTCTAAATATATGGGACACAGTCCACTTTGTATGGCGATGGTGCTAGCGCTAATGTGGTCCATGCCCTTGACATGCAAGATTCTTTTTTATGAAATTACACAGGAATGAATGAGAATAATATTTTATTTTTGCTACATGAGGCAGAAAATTAAGTATGGTTATCCATAATAGGCTGATTAGAGTCAAGCAGATGACATCAAGAAAGAAAAATTAATAAGTCTGTTGGCCGATTCATTAGGAAATTGTTCTCCATCTCCTTGTGTTAAAGACATAAGTCAAGTCAAGTCAAGTCACCTTTACTTATATAGTGCTTTTTACAATGCAAATTGTGGCAAAGCAGCTTTACATTAATAATTGGCGAATCATTTTTGGCTGCACAGCAGCTCCCAAAGAAAATGGTGTCATTGTTCAGCTTAATCTATATATTATTGATTCATTCCTTTGCAAAGATCAGTAGTTATTAGTCGAGTTAATTTAGGTATAGCAGCACTGCAGAAAACAGTGACGTAATCGTCCGGCTCAGCTCAGTTCACATACAACGGCGCCAATGCAGGCATATCAAAAACACTGCTGAATATCAAGCAAGTGTCCCAAACTTAAGCAAGCCAAAGGCAACAGCGGCAATGAACCAAAACTCCAACAAAATGGAGAAAAAATCCTTGAGAGAAACCAGGCTTTGTCGGGGGGTCAGTTCTCCTCTGGCCAACAGTGAACACTTGCCCGATACTCAGGCAGAGTTACAGGTCATAAGTCCGATTGGAGTCGCAACAGTCAAAATATTTAATCCAGTTCCATCTAGTTTAAGATCTTTTTAATTACGCTGGTATGGGACGGTTTTTTGGGGATATGTGCCACTGGCTGATGAGTCGGTAAGGCCCTCACAAGGGATGAGCTAGTTCACACAGTCTCCACCGACATCCCAGGGCCACGCTGTTGCCGTGCACAAGCGGCCCGGATCCAGCCAATCACGTTAACTGGTAAACCTTGGGATGAGCAGAGAGACAAAAATTAACATAGACGCCATTCTTCTTCTGATGTAACGAGTACATCCGGTGTTATAGGAAGTGGTTCCGGCCGACCTGACCTATGCAGCCTAACAATCCTTTAACGGATATGAAGACAAAAATTGATAATGTGTAATGTGTACGCCAGGTTAAATAGATGCGTTTTTAGTCTAGATTTAAACTGACAGAGTGTGTCTGTTTACCGAACAATGAAGATCGTTCCAGAGTTTAGGTGCCAAATAGGAAAAGGATCTACCGCCAGCGGTTGATTTTGATATTCTAGGACATAACAACTGGCCAGAATTCTGAGATTGTAATAGACACGAAAGACTATAATGCATTAAGAGCTCACTCAGGGACTGGGGAGCTAAGCCATTTAGTGCTTTGTAAGTAATTAGCAAGATTTTAAAATCTATACGATGTTTAATAGGGAGCCAGTGCAGTTTTGACAGAACCGGGCTAATATGTTCATATTTCCTGGTTCTAGTAAGGACTCAAGCAGCTGTGTTTTGGTTTGTACATAAGATTCGACGTAACTTAATCATGGCAATATTTTATGCCGACAAGTGACTTTTTGCTAAATTGCAATTATACAGTTAAAAATTCCCACGGTTCTGACGGCGGTTCACAATGATGTGGTGCAGTACTGATAAATTGAGCAGCTCACTCAGTTCGTCAGTGTAAATGGGGTTGAGACTGAGAATAGAGCTCTTTCATCTTGGCTGATAAGAATGTCCTGATTACATCTAAATGTAGAGCAACATTTCCAGCATTATCAATCAACGCCACGTTCTCAGACCTCCACAAAAATTAGCTCCAAAATGGTCTCCGCCCATTTTAATTTTCCATGACAGAGCACATTAGTTCTTCCACCTTCCTCAATTAGATTGGCAAATGATTACAGTTTCCGTGGCTGCAGAGCATCTAAAGAGAGATGATGTTGCGGGACACATTTTCCTGGTGTGTTCCTGGAGTGTGTAGAGTCTCGTGGGAAACCCTTTTGCATCAGCAACTGCCGAAGACCCACGAATCTTTTTGCATTTGTTCCATGCTGGCGAGTCTCATTCATTTTGGCCCAGGATTTCTGCTGTGGGTCTCCTGAGGCGTTGTCCCACTGAAAAGCGGCGAACCTTCCTCCGAATCTTTCTCTCTTTTTCTTTCTCTTCTTTCCCCTCTTCTTCTCTCCACCACCTCTCTCTTGTTCGACACTAACTGGGGCAGTCAAGCTGAAAACGAATTATGTGTAGAAGTTTCCTTAGACAAAAGGGAGGAGGGTGACAGAGTCGTGATTCGATTGCTCTTGTGTAGGTTACCTCTCCTCTCCCTGAGAAGATGGATTTGCTTTCGGTCGAGAGTGACGGAGATGCTCTGTGATATAAATCACATTACTTTTGCTTCACTTAATTGATGATGAATTTGTTGGTGGAGTCCCATGGGGTTTGGTAATTATGACATGCAGCTGTTAAGTGCTGTCACTCTGGACCAATCATATCGGTTCACTCTGTTAACTAAGCAACACAACCATGCATCTCATTTACTTGAATTTCCTTGTAATTAAATCATATATGTATAATTTCTGTAACATATAGTAAGTTTTTTTTCAATTTTTGACTATGATGCATCTTTCACGAGTCACCTCTGGTCATCGTTCTCTTGCAGCAAAGCCTAGGGAGGCTTAAATTATGTTTATACACACACACAACATTATATATTATATTATATATTATATATATATATAATATATATATATATATATATATATATATATATATATATATATATAACCAGGTGCTGGTCATATAATTAGAATATCTTCAAAAAGTTTATTTATTTCACTAATTATAAAAAGTGAAACTTGTGTATTATAGTCATTCATTACACACAGACTGATACATTTCAAATATTTATTTCTTTTCATTTTGATGATTATAACTGACAACTAAGGAAAATCCCAAATTCAATATCTTAGAAAATTAAAATATTGTGAAAAGGTTCAATATTGAAGACACCTGGTGCCACACTCTAATCAGCTAATTAACTCAAAACACCTGCAAAGTCCTTTAAATGGTCTCTCAGTCTAGTTCTGTAGGCTACACAATCATGGGGAAGACTGCTGACTTGACAGTAGTCCAAAAGATGACCATTGACACCTTACACAAGGAGGGCAAGACACAAAAGGTCATTGCAAAAGAGGCTGGCTATTCACAGAGCTCTGTGTCCAAGTACATTAATAGAGAGGCGAAGGGAAGGAAAAGATGTGGTAGAAAAAAATTGTACAAGCAATAGGGATAACTGCACCCTGGAGAGGATTGTGAAACAAAACACATTCAAAAACGTAGGGGAGATTCACAGAGTGGACTGCAGCTGGAGTCAGTGCTTCAAGAACCACTACGCACAGACATATGCGAGACATGGGTTTCAGCTGTCGCATTCCTTGTGTCGAGCCACTCTTGAACAACACCTCGCCTGGGCTAAAGACAAAAAGGACTGGACTGCTGCTGAGTGGTCCAAAGTTATGTTCTCTAATGAAAGTAGATTTTGCATGGAAATGCCCTTGACATAGTGGCGTTTTGAACAATGTGTGCATAAATCTTTGAACAAAATCAGCATAAATCCATAAATTATTTCTGAATGTAAATGCATTAAAGTAACTTGCAATGTTATTAAAATAAAATAACCATTTTTAAAAAGGCCTACCTGTGTTTTGCATTAATTCATTTTTAGTTTAATAAAATTTAGTTAATTTTCTTTCAATGCAAAATTATCACAGAATGATTATGAATTTTGATGACATTGTTCAAAACCTACTTTGCCAAGAGTATTTCCAAACTTTTGTTGGGCTATGAATTACTTGAGTGAATGTGTCATGATATATGCATAAAGATAGTCACTTGTCGCCACCTTTGTTAAAAATCGCTAATTTTAGAACAAAACAAGTGGCTCTTTTCAAGTGAGTCATTGAATCATTCAGCCAATTCATTAAAAAAAATAAGTAAATTCAGGAAACAAACAAATGACTCAGTTCAGGGTATACTGCTTAACTTTAGGCGCTCTATCGGTTAATAGATTTATGATGTACTCACTCAGTACAATATATAAATGTAATAGTCCCAATAGGCGTACCATAGTGATTCAAGACTAAACACAGTTTGAAAGATGGATTCATGATGTACTCGCTCATTATATAAATTTTGTAAAAATATAAAATAAAATAAAAAAAGACATAGTGTATCTTTAAATGTAAATTACTGTACTCAACTAACTTCAACTACAGATTATTGGGCCAGCACACCTTTATTTCTATATAGATTGATTGACAGAAAAACAGACAAATTAGAATATAGTTTATAAATCTGCTCCACTCAATGTCCAAATCACAAGTAAGAGGCATTTTGAGATGCACCAATGAGGATCCCTCGTCACATCTAGTCAGATGAGAAGAGTCGGATCTTAATACCAAGTACAAACAAGCCTAAAGAACAAGTGAAAAGCTTTGTGGATGTACCAGAGAAAGTACAGAAAAAGGAAACAGAATGCAAAGAAATGGAGTTTTACTGCCTTGAGGAAAAACTGACAGACAGTGACTGTCATAATCTCAATAATCAATGGAAAGAAACTAACATCATACCGTCTGATTTCTCAGCTTAGAGTATAACTGTCCTTCTTTCCAATTACCATGGCCAGCTTTGCCAAGAAGGTTGAATGCTGTGGACAGACATATTTCCCTCAGAATAATCAGCTTTGTCATTTCTCGAGCCAGAACCCTGGGATACCCTGATCAGATTTAGACCTGAATTTTCCCCCTTTCATCCCCAGAAGGGTGATCTAAATGGATGCTAGGTGCTGATTGAGCTGATGGGAGCGATTAAAGTGTGAATCTGTGCAGTGTCAGCAGGAAACGCACACTAGCTTTTCCATGCTGATAAGGAATAGAGTGGTACACACACAGTGTCTATGCGAGCATGCTGACCGTCACTGTGAATGCTCATCAACAAAGTTCAAATTCTCATCAAACAAAAACAAAAAAAGTATGCCCATCCATCAACTCTTGGTATGGTTGGTTGTAAAAGAATGTGCTTTATTATTCCAAGCTTGTCTAGACTCTTGCCAATAATCTCTTTAATGGCAGTTTTGAACTGTGACCAGCACAGTCTTGATTTCACAGATCTGTCAACCTGCATTACTGCATTTCTAATAATTCTCTTGCTTGGTCAGGCTGAGACGACAGCTCGCCACAGCCAGCATCAATTACTGTGATAAAGAAGGACCTGGAGCCGAGCCAGTCCAGACCCCAGCACTCCTCACATACATGGAGAGAGACACACCTGGCCAACCAAGCTCGATTTCACCAGCAGACGAAGCAATAGCCTCAGCACCGTAAAATAATCTTATTAGCAGAGTTTACTCACACACTTTAAAGGAAATGATTGCTTTGACTCGTGTGGGCCTTCTTAATTGATTTATTTGTGCATCTTTGCCAAGCATGAGATACAAAGTGAAAGCTTGGGACATTTCTGAATGGAATCCAAGATGCAGACTTATCTTCATTTGATAAACGTATTGTAGGGCTCTTGAGACTCTTCAATTATTGATTTAAAAAGGGCAGTACTGTCATGCACACTTAAATTATCCATTGAGTATGTCAATCTCTTTCACGTTTCTTTTAGTATCTTTCAAAGCACATGTCCTAGCACAAATGATTCTGTTTGTTTACCACTGTGTGTTGCATTTGTCCCGACACGATTGCAGGACGGATTTACTGCAAGGCACTTTGTGTTTGACTTTGTCTTTTTCTGTTGTATCAAGGCGGCTGCATTTCCCGGGTCTAACACTCGTTCATCAATGTGTCAGCCACATGCCGGATGTCAATTTCTTTAGAACCATGCTCATAATGATCTAACGGGTGTCCCACTCCAGGCTGACAGCTGATCAGTGCATCCACGGTAGATTTGCTCTGAGGTGATCGTCTTCCACTGATATTTTCGTAGAGGTTAAAGAATCAAGGTTGCGGTTCGAATTACACTTCCAAGTGAAAAAAGAGATTTTAACCAGTCAGATTGGAGAGGTTAACAAGACAGTTGGCTAATTTGGTCCCTCCCTCTGAAACATTTATATTATATTTGCTCACAAATATCATACTAATCTGTCACAGTGCATTAGTGGTGGGGATTTTTTGTGACACTTGATGCATCTTTCACGAGTCACCTCTGGTCTTCGTTCTTGCCACAAATCCCTAGGAAGGCTTAAATTATTGTGACACTAAGAGTAAACAGAGTAAAAAACACTGAAATATTTAGGAGCGAAACAAGTGACTATTCTCGAATAAGTCATTGAATCTTTTACTCAACCAGTTTACTCTTTCAGAAATGAAACAATCTTTATGGGTAATTCATTAACCTAAAACAAATAAAAGTAATTATTTTCTTTTTTCATTTAGGAAAAAAACACTATTGTGTGTTTCTTAGAAACAAACAACTTTTGATTATGATTTTCATTTGCAGTGAATGAATAGACAAAGTAGATGGCAATATTTTGTTAATATTAAGTTACTTTTACGTTGCAACATCTCACATCTTTTGAAACTTATTCAGAGAAATAACGCTGGCTGATTTATTTGCGCTTAAAGATGTTAAGCTTTATTTCCAAGTATTTATACTGTCGCTCCAAGCAAGATGATGTTGATGAGACCTTTCAATTTTAATGCGATAGAGTATTGGAGGCCTCTATTGTAATAATTATTGTACACTATTTTCGATTCAATTTCTGCTAATAATTCAATATATGCAAATCCAATGCATGCATATGTTCTTAATACTTCCTGCCAAAATGTGTTTTCTGTTAGGTCAGTTACTTGTGTCAGCAGTCAAAAACATAATCTTTTATAGCAATTAGTCATGGGAATTGACCATAAAAATAAATAGGCATATGGAGTAGCAATTAATTCACAGACATATATCCTAAAAACTAATCCTGTCCAACCGATACACTGCACACCAGGTCAGTTTAGTCAAGGTATCGTCTGTCAGTCAGTAATGCCCTCTGCAGATTAGGAAATCACAATATGGGCGCTCGAACTGTGTTTCTGTGTGAACGGCCTTAACATTCTACTAAAAACAAAGCTGGTGTTGATGACAAATGACCACCATCTGTATGATGAATGGGAGAAAATATATAGGACATATGGGCGACTTGTTGGAGACTAGCAACATTCTGAAGCGTAATCAAGCATAATATTCATTTTATTAGAGACTGACATTGTTTTTTGCAGTGGTGTGGTCTAATATATCACTATTTTCTGGATAACAGTCCTGATAGTGTACTTTATCAGACAGCCTGCTGGAGTTTGGCTGAATGCTCTGGCAAAAAGAATGAGAGAGGTGGCTTGAGGCGTGATTGGTGTGTGTGTTTGTGAGTGATTGTGATGTGTGTGAGAATAGTAAGCTGAGATGAGATCTTATCTAGTGGAGTCGATCCTGAGAGGGAATTCAATGAAGAGAAGGAGAGAGAGAGAGCTCCTAATGTCAAAGGGCTTGTGCTTTTTTCTTTTAAATAGCTGGTTGTTTTGAAAGAAATTAATACTTTTATTCAGCAAGGACACATTAAAGTGTTAGTTCACCCAAAAATGAAAATTCTGCCATCAATTACTCACCCTCATGTCGTTCCTAACCCGTAAGACCTTCATTCATCTTTGGAACACAAATCAAGATTTTTGATGAAATCCAATGGCTCAGTGAGGCCTCTATTGGCAGCAAGACAATTAACGCTTCCAATGCCCAGAAAGCTACTAAAAACATATTTAAAACAGTTCATGTGAGTACAGTGGTTCAACCTTAATATTATAAAGCAACGTGAAAACTATTTGTGTGTCAAACCCCCCCCCCCTTTTTCAACAATCTAGTGATGGCCGATTTCAAAACACTGCTTTGAAGGTTTAAGTAATGTGAACTAATGAAAAAAAATATTTTAATTTGTTTTCCGAAGATGAACAAAGGTCTTACGGGTGTGCAACAACATGAGAGTGAGTAATAAATGATCAATTTAATTTTGGGGTAAACTAACCATTTAAATTGATAATTTACTGATATACTATATATATATATATATATATATATATATATATATTAGAACTGAATTTTTTCAGTATTTATGAGGACACTTTATACATGTCTCAGAGCTCTCTCTCGCACACAGAGTAAAAGACACCCTGTCATTCCAAATCTGTTTGATTTTCTATCTTCTGCAGAACAAAAGAAGATAATTTAATGAATATATGATTGGGTGAATTTAATACAATGGCAGTACATTGTGACTCACTTTAATGCTTAATAAAAATACTCAAGTGTGTCATCAAAAAGGAAATTGCAGGAAAGTGCACAGGAGAGCAATAGCAGCCTCCATTTTACGGTACAATTCTTAAATATCAGGTTATTTCTCAGTAAAACGAGTCGGCCCACTTAGAAAATGATCAGCGAGCTATATACTTTTGTGCTGACACTGTTTATTGAGCATTAAAGTGAGTACTGCCATTGTGTCGAATTCCCTTTAAATGTGATTGGCTGCAAGTTTGGATCACAGCGAATTCAAACTTTCTTTTTTATATATATATATATATATATATAAAATTTAAAAATTTATCCATTTGTAAGTGTAACAGTACATGTATTTCAGTAGCTAACAGTCGCATTTGGTTGGTTTACTGATTTAAATGCAACAAAGAACATTCTGACGAGAGAGTGAGAAATGGAGCATGTCTGTGGCAGCTACAGTAGTGCATTGCCACTTCTGACCAGATCTGCCAACGAATAAAGGGTTTTAAATGTCTGGTAAGGAGAGGATTCAGAGAGAACCAACCTCAGATTGCTTACTGCAGCTGCTGTTCTCAGTAAACATGAAGAGAGAACACATAATCACTGATTTTAAAAGTACTGACAGCAGAGTAAATAGATTTTTAGAGGCGCTGACATGAGAGATGGCAGTTGAAGTCCTAAATATGGCCTAGCAATGCCTTTGAGCGAGACAGAGAGGGATATTAAGACAAGAAAAGTATCTTGAAACATACTGCTTTTCCACTGAAGCTGGTGCTGGAGCTGGTCCCCAATCTGGAACCGGGCTGTGCTTTTCCGTGCAAAAGAAATCTTGGATCGGTGTCCATATCCTTTTGTGAAACAGACCCCAAAAGTACTTGAACAAAGGAAACCATGATGCTGGAGAGCAGAACCTTATCATAACAGGCAACGCTGCATGGAGAAAAATATAAAATCAGTATAAACTATAAAACTATAAAATCAATAACATTTTCCATTGTGTATTTACATGAAGCATCAAAAGCACCATAAAGCAATTGAAGATAAGGATGTGAAGACTTCCAGGAAGTAAGGTCCTGTGTGATGAGCCACCAGCCATTACCAAAAGGTTTTCACTTGTTTTGGTTTGAAACTAATGTGACACATCAGCTTGTGTAGGCGTTCACAACCAGGAAAGCAGAGAGGGAACAATCAAAGGAGGGCAAAGGTGCACACAAAGAGACACATCAAAGCAGCCGGCTACAAAAACCACATCTGAGTTCTTGAGAAGACGTGCTCGCCTTTGAGTCCATTTATGCTTTCAACCGATCCAAACTGCAGGAACCTGTGAGGCAAGAGAAACAGCAAAAAGCTAGAAGAAATAGCAACTTTTGCTCATTTGCCAACAACATGTTTCAGGTGAGCACAGCAGCAGCAATGATCCGTGAGGAGTACTGCAGTTTTTTTTTCTCACAACCTTTAGTCAAAGTGAATACCAGAGCGGGTTAATACGCTGTGACCCCCGTGCACACCTGACACAGAACCGGTATGAGCTTACTCCAGACATTTATTCCATTAAAGCCAACTTTTCACCTCATTTCCTTCTAAAGCATTTCCAGGCTGAGAAAGGAACAGGGGGGGGGGGGGGGGGGGGGGGTTGACAGAGAGGGAGAATTGCAGGTAGGTCTGAATTTAAATCTAAGGCAGGTCTAATGTTGTCTTGCGGAGCGAATCGATCATTTTTTCAACGCTATCATACGACCCCCAGACTGTGAAATGATGGTTTGTATGCACAAGAAAACCAATCTGTTAACCAATTCCTAAAATATGTCTGAAAGCGCTGTCAAATTAAAATTTAATAAATTAAATGATATGTTAAATATTATTAAAATTAATTGGATATTATCAATATTGGAGGAAACTCAAATAAAGTAAATTCAAATACATTACATTATTCCTTACAGATATATATATATATATAGCAATATATATATATATATTTCCTTACAGATATATATATATATATATATACACACACACATAAATGAGCAATATCACAGTAGCAGTGCTGCCAAGTGCCATAGGTAATCACACTGTGCTGATATATATCCTTATTGCATGGCTACGAGTGTGATATAAGGTTTTATATAACAGATCAACGGCACACGTGTGTAAATAAACAAAAAGAACAACAATGTGTGTGTAGAACTACTTCCTTCCGCCATGTATTCAGATCTCAAGTTGAAAGATCACATTTTGGAATTAGCAATAGAGGCTTGGGATGAGATGCGTAAGAAATTAGTCCCACACACATGTTTTAGGGACAAAAACATGACAAATGTCTTGAAATACAACAACGGGACAGTGTCTTGAGGTGTGGTAACTGTAGTATAAACAGATTAATTGTCGTCGGGCCATTGAATTCTTTGAAAATAATGCACTCTGCTTCACGTCTAGGCTGCATTACCACCTCGGGTGTGTATGGTTTTCTAAGAAATGGCCCGTTGTTAATAATTCCTTATATATTCCATTGAATTGGAAATTGTAGCAAATATTATGGAATGTTCTAGCAAGCTCTAATTTACTGTAAATTAAAGTCCTTTAGACTTTACTACTTTTCTTTCTCATTACTAACCTCCAAAAAACAAGAATGCGTTGTGTGGATACATGAAGAGATTGAAGAATTCTCTTTCACACAGACACAGTGGAAGTGTCCGGACTCGTAAAAGTTTATTCTGAGTGCCTGTGCAGACAGTTCTTTAATTAGCACTTAAAACCATTTAAAATCCATTTATTGCTTAAAACGGCAAGTCTGTCACACTTAAAGAGCCAACAGAACTAAGAGAAGTGTTACTGTGACAACTCATCTCCAGACAAGGGGCCATTTCTAAACAGATTAGATTAAATTTGATTCAGTATACTGAGAAAATATTTAAATCAGCACAGCACATTTTTGAATGCCAACTAATTTCACCATAATTATTACATTGTGAAAATCTAACCTGAACTTGTTTGCCATTTTAGTCATGTTAAAATGCGATCATAATATTTCTCTAAACCAATTTAAAAGATGAAAGACAACACAGTGTACGCATCATGCAGAAATATTTTTTATTTTAAAAATGAAGTAAAACATTAAAATAACTTTTTTTCCTATCAACTAAAGTTCAAACTTCTCTTTGCTGGTTCTTTATTGTCACTGTCATGCCTGCAAAGAGTCTGCCAAGGGAAGGCTGGGTAATAAAACAATTGAAGCGGAATATCTTCGGTTCCACTGTTGCTATGCCAACATCAGCCTATCGAAACAGTGATGTGACTTCCACTGGAAGTAAATTGGGGTTACTGCTGGCTACATCTGTCGTTATGAGAACATGGGATTGGGAACAAAGACACAATGTGAAATCTAGGAGGGACTATTTTAATTTCAGAATATGATTGATGGCTTTCATGAAGATATAATCTGGTCTTGAGAAGTTGAGACTCTCTCAAAGTGCTCTTTGAATGTGTCTGTATGTGTGTGTGTAATAGAGCTTTAATTGGATGCTGTGAATGTGAGAGGGAAAATAGTACTGTTTCCTGCAGAGGATGAAAGTCACAGACCGTGACATGAAAGGGTAGCACTAAATGGGTGATTACTACTATGTGTGAGTTAACATGTTTTATATATTTCAGCATTTGGTACGTCCCTCTTTTGCTTTAATGACAGCCCTTCAGCAACAAATTTGACCAAAACCTAATGATCATGACATCCCTTTTGATTTTAAGGTAAGTCTTATTTAATTCATCTCATAACATTTCTTTGTATGAAATTCCTCCAGAAACCGTAACACAAATAGATCAAAAAAAGTTTAAGGAATCTGAATTTTTAATGTGGTCTTAGACTTTTGGACCCTAATGTATGCGTGTAAGCTTCTGATAAACAAAGTTATGAGTAAGTCTCAGATGTACTGACTCCATGTGTTCTCAGTGTGCTATTAGGTTTATATAACAGTTCAACAGCACAAGGTGTGTAAATAAATAAGAAAAACAATGGAGTGTCTTTAAAAACCCTCTTTTGTGCAGAACAACTTCCTTCCGCCATGTATTCAGATCTCAAGTTGAAAGTTTCTCCATCTGTTCTCCAATCTGAAGGAGAGAGAGAGCATTGTACAGTATGGTCACTGTACTGTATGTTAATGTTCTTATGCTTATTTCATGTTATTGTGCATAGAAACAGTCTGTCCCTGAGAGGACAAAGTTGAGAAAAAAAGAAAGGAAGGTGGAAGAGCAGGATGTATTTCTGTATCATGAAAAAATATAATTCTGTCATGACAACTTTCGGAGTGTTTGGAATGGTAATGGTATGACAATGTTGATATGTTTGGTCCTGGTGGAATAGATCTGCTACACTGCTACTACTGCAGAACAAGTACAGGACTTGCTACTGCCAATACATACACCATACAGGTGGAGCTTGGGGAGGTGGAGGCATTGCAGGTGAATGCTACCCAAGTATTTGAAGGTTGAGCATGCAAGCTCATTAGCTACTGATACAGAAGGAACCAATCAGCTGTGCCCTGTAGAGAATGATATGATTACGAGCAGGTTGATTTAAAGGACCTATTAGCCTAAGGCATTTAGAGTTTCATGACAGAACTTTGTATTTTAGAAATTATGATTTGTTTGGAATAGATAGCCTAATAGTCTAATATAGTCTCAGCTTCAGACAGCAAGTTTACACACAAGGAATGGTTTTAAGATGCCTATTACATCACCTAGTATCATTACTCCCCCTTTCTATCTATCTTTTAACATCCTTAAAAGCTTTTCTTTCTTTCCATTAGTCTGTCTTTATAGTAGGTTTTTGTTTTCATAACAAGAATTAAGTTTATTCATTTCCATAATGTGCCCCAGCAGAGTCAATACAATATCTCTGCATCTTTCTTTTATTTGCCATGCTTTCCTCTGTTCTACTCCTCTCTTTGATATCCCTCCTTTGGGACTCATAAACGAAATAGCTAATACTTATGTATACCAACCTCGCCTCCCACCTCCATCGTACTCAATTGGCCTGGAGCAAAGTTCTCCAGCTTGCGCATACGCCTCAAATCGCTCCATCATCAGGAAATTGCATTTATGGATCTGTGGGATATTGTTTTAGAATTAGGCCACATACCTGCATATCACGCACAGGTGATTGTTTGAGATTAATCTGAAATGAAGTTCAATAGACAAAAACTGTAATAAAGGCAATGTTGTATTTTGAATTTTATTTTATTTTTATTTTAAGATTTCTTCCTGACGATCATTTTGCCTGTATTTTATTTGCCACAAAATCATGGGAGGGAAAATATTAAAACTTGGGGTGGGCTCTTTTGGCTAGAATAAGTTGCAGCACCCTAGCAACCACCTAGCAACCCCGAGAACACCGAAGCAACCACTCTTTTCTTTATAGTCAACTTTTCCCATTATTTTGATTAATGGTCGTGCGTTAAGCTCTGTTGCTAAAAAAGGAAGGTTCTGATGGATTCTTTTGTAAAAACCACCTGTGCATTTATAAACCTTTTCTGCAGATGATTTCAAGTTTGTCTCCTTTCAAGAGACAAGTACAGTTCACAGCATTCATTAGGCCTTCAGTTGGTCTCCTTCGGCTTCGGCTGGAGGTAAGTTATAATCAAAGATAAAAATGAAAAATTATATTCATTTTGCCTTTGTGTATGTCATGTGGTTCGATAAATGTAGTTAGATGACGAATACAGTCAGTCACAGGCGATCCACACTAGAATCCAGAAGAGGGTGTGTGCGGTAATGCATTGTAGCTAAACCACTTTAAACCAGCATTAACCAGAAATAATCACAATAAGCTCTGTGTTTTGTTACTTTTGATAAGACACAAAGTGTCATCTTTCAAATTCTGTCAAATTTATCACAAAATTCAAACAATAAATGCCGTGTGACACTTTTTGATGTGGCTTTAGAGAACGCGATCATCTCTTCCTCATCACTGCTGGTCACAGAATGAACATGAATGAACAGGTAGTTTGAAGGATACAGTGCAACTTACCGAAACGTATCTCGTGTAATCGCTCAGTGTTGAAAAGACATCAATAAAACAGTCTGTAAACAATGTCACACATTTACCTCAGAAAGCCATTCTGTGTCCACTGCTGTTCGCTAGAGAAATTAACACTTTCGCTAAATATATCCACTATATTAGCCTAAAACAAAAACGAAAATAAATGTGGTTAATCAATTGATTAAATAAAATGTATTTAAAGTTAAAAAATAAAATAAAAGTTTAAAAATAAAAACATCTAAAATGTAGCTATATAAGGCAGTTCCCTTTCAAGGGAATCTCAATTCTGTGTTGGTTTTGACGCATTGTGAGAACGCCTCTGCACGATTGCGTCGTGAAGCACATGTGAAATCTGTCCAATGGTGTGACGGGACGTCATAGGCGGGTGACGTCATAACCAGGAAGCTATAAAGCACACCGGAAACAAACACTGTTAGCTTCTGTGTCTTCAGCAAGCACTCTCTGTTGAAACTGTTTGTCCAATTTGGTGTTGTTGGTCTCTCATATCAAAAAATATATATATATATAATGGCGAATAAGCAGCAATTCAAGCAGTTTGTGTTGTTTGTTTGGGACTGGAGCATGCCCGGTCAGCTCTCGAGGGAGCTGGCTGTGAGCATTGGGATCTATTGTCTGCGAAAACACTCCGGTCCCGACGAGCTGTATTTGATGAAGCTCGCGGTCCTCGGGGCTCGGGTCCCGCTGCTGCTAAGGCACAGCGAAGGCTCGTGTCCTGGGGATCGCAAATGGATCTTGCAGAGGGGTTAGAGACGGGCCCCGCCCTTTCTCTGCCCTCACCTGCTCGCTCCAGCGCTTCGCACGAGTTAGAAGCACGCGCTGCAGTTTCTTCTGCTCGTGTTGAAGCGCCAATGTTGCAATGTTCCAGTTCTGAGGAATTGGACATTGTTAGCATCGACACAGTTGATGTTGAGGATTCACCACCTCACTCACAGGCATATGAGGAGCTCGTGGAGGTTGTGTCTCGCGCTGTGTCCAGATTAAATAAAAACTGGCCAGCCGAGAAACAGGAGGTTCGTCATGTAAGCTAATTAGACGAACGCTTCCTACCATCAAGATCACAACCTCCATGACGGGGCTTACCATTTTTTCCTGACGGGAAAAAACGGTGTCATATCGAGTTTTCAGTCCCCAAACTTCTAACTATTCAAATGTTATGGGACTGAAGTCATGTGGTTATGGGGCTGTGCCTCGTGTGGAAGAGAAGCTTGCGAGCTATCTCTCCCCCGAGTCAGCATCGTCCCTTAAAGCCCCGAAATTGCCTACTAAGCTACTAAGAACAACATCAGCGCTGGTGGGCAAATCGTACTCGGCGGCAGGTCAGGCGGCAGCATACCTTCACACCATGGCAGTGCTGCAAGCTTATCAGGCTGACCTGCTCAAAGATTTAGATGAGGGCGAGGAAGTCAGTCAAGAAGTCATAGCTGAACTATGTAGGGCTACAGATTTATCTCTCCGGGCTACCAAAGAGACGGCCAAATGGCACGCTCTATGGCAGCCTTGGTAGCTACGGAAAGACACCTATGGCTGAATTTATCTGATTTCAAAGACAAAGACAAGAGCTTTCTGATGGACACCCCAATCTCTCCTCCTGGCCTCTTCGGCGATTTTGTGAATAATGTCATCGAGAGGTTTCAGGAGGGCAAGAAACAGTCAGCGGCGTTCCCCAAGATACTTCCTCGCCGCTCTCAAGTCCCGGGGCGTGCTCAAAGCAAAAGAGAGCAGCCCCAGCCGAGTGCAAGCTCCTCATATAGGGCTCAACAGAAGGCGTGCTCCCCCAAAGAGAGACTGGGGGGCGTGGCGACGCCCGCAACCGAATCCTTCGAGGGATAGAGCGGATCTGAGGACCGTTCTTATCGCCAATAAGGCTTCGGCAAAGCGTTCCTGACGCCAGTCGAGCGATGTACATCCCAGGGTGCCTGAACTTGGGGGCAGACATCCTGTCGAGAAAGAGGCTGAGGCCCGGGGAGTGGAGACTTCACCACGAGGTGGTGGAGCTCCTGTGGGAGAGATTTGGGCGAACCCAGGTAGATCTGTTTGTGTCTCTGTCTTTCTTCTCCCTCACACATCCAGCCCCTCTTGGGCTGGACGCAATGGTACACACGTGGCCGAGGCTGCGGTTATACGCTTTTCCCCCGATTGCGCTGCTCCCGGGAGCTCTAGAGAGAATACGCCAGGATGGGGCTCATGTATTGTTAGTAGCCCCGTTGAGGCCGGGCCAAGTCTGGTTCTCGGACATTGTGTCTCTTCTCGACGGCTCTCCCTGGGAGATTTCGGTCAGGAGGGACCTTCTTTCTCAGGTGGCGGGGTCAATCCTTTATCCCCGTCCAGAGTTATGGAAACTGTGGGCCTGGTCTCTGAGGGGGCCCAGCTCATAAACTCAGGTCTCTCTACTGAGGTGGTAGAGACCATACTCCAATCCAGAGCTCCTTCCACAAGGAAGTTATATGCCCTAAAATGGAAGGTGTTTAGCGTTTGGTGCACAGCTCATATGCAGGACCCAAGTGCCTGCCCTATCAGTGCAGTACTAGAGTTTCTACAGCACAAATTTGCAGCGATGTTATCCCCTTCTACACTAAAAGTCTACGTGATGGCCATTGCCGCTTATCACGCTCCTCTTGATGGCGCATCTCTTGGGAGACATCCCTTTGTTACTCGCTTCCTTCGTGGTACATTAAGACTTAGGCCTGTGGCACGCTCAAGGGTACCGACTTGGGATTTGGCTGTGGTACTGGAAGGCTTGTCCTTAGCTCCTTTTGAGTCAATTGAAGAAGTCCATGAGAAGTTTCTCTCCTTTAAGACTGTTTTTCTTCTAGCTATCTCATCACTTAAGAGAGTAGGAGATTTGCAAGCTCTGTCGGTTTCACCCTCTTGTCTTGAATTTGCACCTGGTATGGTGAAAGCTTTTCTGTTCCCTCATAAAGGGTATGTCCCTAAGGTTCCCACTCATGTGGCAGGACCTATTATGCTGCTAGCTTTTTGTCTTCCTCCTTTCTCATCGTCAGACCAGGAGAAGCTTATTCTGCTTTGCCCAGTTAGAGCATTGGATGATTACGTTCACAGAGCTGCCATGTGGCGTAAAACAGATCAATTATTTGTGTGCTTTGGACCTCCTAAGAAGGGGTACGCTGCATCCAAGCAGACGTTGAGTAGGTGGATAGTTGAGGCTATCTCACTAGCATATCATTCGGCCGGGCAACCCTCTCCTCTTACTGTCCGAGCCCACTCTACGCGGAGTATGGCTGCCTCAAAAGCTTTACTCTCAGGAGTATCGCTTCAAGAAATTTGCGATGCGGCAGGTTGGTCTTCCCCGCATACCTTTGTGAGGTTTTATAACCTCAATGTGGCCTCAACCCCGGGGTCTCGAGTTTTAACTTCATAATCCTTCGAAGTTTCACCAGACAGGCATTTTTGTCCTATGGCGGCGTGGGTATAAACGTTCCCACAATGCGTCAAAACCGACGCAGCATTGAGATTCCCTTGAAAGGGAATGTCTCAGGTTACTCATGTAACCATGGATCCCTGAGAGGGAACGAGACGCTGCGTCGTTGTGCCATACTCCCTGCGTGCCTGTGAGCTACTTGCTTCGACTTCTTCAGAAGCTAACAGTGTTTGTTTCCGACGTGCTTTATAGCTTCCTGGTCATGACGTCACCCACCTATGACGTCCCGTCACACCATTGGACAGATTTCACATGTGCTTCACGACGCAATCACACAGAATTCCCACAATGCGTCAAAACCGACGCAGCGTCTCGTTCCCTCTCAGGGAACCATGGTTACATGAGTAACCTGAGACGTTTTATATAAACATTTTACTATGATTGTTTCCACTCCAATTTGTTGGTTAAATATAAACATTTAAATGATAGCTGTAATAACTTGTTCTCATGACTGATTTAAACAAACATTAACGAAGACATCTCCAACAGGTCAAGACCAAATATAATGAATAGCTACAGTGCTGCATACATTCAGCAAAATGCTATTTTCTAGAGTTATTCCAAGCGATCCAGTTTTTGGTCATTGGAAGCATTGCTGACGTTACGTGACATTGTTCTCAAGCTTTCTTAAGTTTTATTGTCGTCTTTCCGTGGTTGAAACACTGATTGATCAATATACATGAGCACGATGCATTTCAGTAAATTGTTCTGTGCAACATTTCTTCTGATGTCCATTCATGTTTATCATGAATTTTCATGATAAACATGAATGGACATGAAACATTTTCATGAATGGATATAAAATATTTTCAGTTTTCATTTTCATGTTTACTTACCGAACCGTGACTTTAAAACCGAGGTATATACAGGACCAAACCATCCTTTTTGCATACCTTTTCACTCCTAATAAATATATTAACTCATTCATTCATAGATATACTAACTCTATACTAACTAATATATACATACATACACACACATTATATATATATATATATATATATATATATATATATATATATATATATATATATATATATATATATATATATATATGTGTGTGTGTGTGTGTGTTTGTGTGTGTGTGCTTGTCAAACATTCAACTTAAAATGGATTTATGTTCTTGCTTACATTTATACTGTGCTTATTACTGTATGATTACACTTAAATGATTAAACTACACTGTATGATTAAACTTTCATTGATATTTTACATTTATGTTGATTTCTGCAATTTCATCAACTCTAACTGCACTTTACAAAACTCTTCATACTGCAACGGTTTCAGAATATCATACAGGTTTGGAATGACAAGAAGGTGAGTAAATGAGGCCAGAATTAAGTTAACTATCCCTTTAACATTTTGTCACAGAGCACAGTCTAAACCACAAGGACTGGAGAACCCACAACTGGAGCACAGTGAGGTGTCGATATTACCCATTTAATCAAAATGTAGGGAGAAAAAAAGCTTCTGTCATATTGCAAACCTCCGTTAATGCTCATTTTAACCAGTCAGTGTTATGTGAGAATTGTTCCACACACACTGAGGCATGGGATGATGGGATGTCTGGACTTCTGCCACAGCCCTAATTACTCGCCTTTGCTGAGTTTCCCTTTCTCGCGCCCGGAATCCTGTCTCTGCATCGACCGCTTTGACTACTTGAATGACTAGTTGTCTGAAATTTCCAAACACTCCATTAGGAGGAAAAGTGTAAAGACATAATTCTAGTGGTGTAAATCACTTGCTTCTGTTAAAAATATATTTGTTCACTTTTTCAATGTCTATATTTACATATCCATTCACAAAAATGCCAGTTGGACAATTGCCGTATATTTAGCCAATTTGCAACTGCAGTTGTACTTTAAAGGGTAAAATAAGCCATTTGCGACTTCAGGGTTGAAAAACATATCTACCAAAACCAGCTGCGAATCAGACAGGTGTTATTAAGAGAAAAAAAAAAGTGATTTACTGTAGTTATTAATTTTTAACACGTTTGGTAATTTTTACTTGAAGTTGAATGAAATGTTGATCTAAAAGAGCTCTTTTCCAGTTGCATTAAGAACTCTGAAGTGTCTCCTCTGAGCATTTGTTTGGAGAGAGAGAGAGAGAGAGAGAACAAGAAACTCACAAGTCAGCAATGGATATTGAAGAAAACTGATCCTAGATGTAGCCTGTGGCACGCTGGCAGATGACTGGAGTGTCAATATGTTCCGAGTTGTAGATGGAGAACAGCATCCTGTGTCACTAAAGAAGACTGCCAGTCTCTATGCATCTGGAGAGAGAGGACGGGCAGGCCTGAGGCTTCCTATCAGCCAGACCCGTGACAGCCAAAAACCACCTTTTCATCCACCTTCCATACAGTCTTGTCTCTTTTTTCTAGGTCTTTCTCCAGCTTTTCTTTCTTTATGCTCCCCAAACACCTAGCAAGGTCGAGAGGGGTTTCTCTGCTCCCTCCTGATTGCAGAGCACATGCAGTGGTGTGGCAGGGGACAGACTGCATGAATGTGGGACAATTTTCACGCCCGGAGCAGCTTTGTTATGACAATCCGTGTGACAGCTCCTCCTGAGCTGAAGCCCCGTCTGCTGTGAACAAGGAACATATTTGGTTTTCATGTGAATCCCTAACTGCAGACTAGTCAGGCAGAGAACAGTCAGCTGTATACTGTAAAATCTGATTCATTTACTATACTTTGAAATATGGAGTCTGACAACAGATTAAATTACTGTGTATATAAACATGTGTTTGGTGACAAGCAATTTCTGCACCAATGGCAAGAACAATCAGAATTCAATAATTGTTTGAGAATAATGTCATTGGTTGAGATGGAGATTGACATTTCAGAAACTTCAAACAAACAGAGAAATGTTTTGAAAGCGCCACAGAGCCACAATCTATTAATGTTTCTGAAAGTCAACCTTCAAATGGAGACTCAGACAGCTGCAAAGCAATTTTTTCTGTTCTTTATGATTGTTGCTTGCTAGATTGTATGATTTGACCCTAGTGAGACCCCAGGTAGACTGTGCAACATCAATGGTCTTTTGTCAAACTTTATACATTATATTTTGTAACATTATAAATGTCTTTACGTTCACCAATGATCAATTGACACTTTGCAAAGACCTGCCTGCCTGGAATGTTGTTTCAAGCGCGGGAAGACGTGAGTACAACACAATTTTTGAAGTTCAAGTTCACCAACGTTGATCTACTAACTCCCCTGACTGCTTTGTCAGACAAAATGGCGGATTTGGGGTTATGATTGGTCAGATCGCCTGTCAATCAAACTGTTTGCGAAGGGTCAATTGTTGTCTTGCTGAACAAAATATTAATTCCTTACATTTCCAATGATAGTGAAGACAAGCTAGTAAAAAAAAAAAAAGTCAATTATTTGTCTTACTTGGCGACTTACAATTTTACCCTACAACAAAATAAATCTTGAGATTCTCACAATTTGACCACAGCAAACTCATGGCCAATCATACAATGTGTTTACTTATACTTTTATGTATGAAAGTGCTGATGGTATATTTATTCACCCTTAAAAAATGTACACAGTTTAAAACAAACTTTCCTGAATGTTGTGTAAATGTGAGCTGCCCTCATAACCCACAGTGACCTGAAAACAGAACAGAGACCCTTGAAAATCCAGGGAGAGTGTAGTGGAAAAAGCCAACAAAGCCTCAATTCAGCAGCTCAGCGACTTGACTTCACTTTGGCTGTAGCTGTACATCCCATATTAAAGTGCCTTTTGCCCTCTGCTCCATTGTATTTCTAATACTATGCTTTTGGGGACTGAAGCTGTGTCTCTGCGTATGTGTGTCCCAGTTGGTGCCACTCTCCAAGGTCTTCCCCCCTCCCTCACTCCATTTCCCCCAAGGAGATACACTCAATAAAGAAGGGATACACTCATCCAATGGAGCATGTTCTAGCGTTCGCTCTTCATTACAGTCCCACTATGACATCTCACCCTCTCTCATTTCTCGGAGGATTTAAGGACGAATAAAAGTGTTTTATCTTCCTTCTACTCTCTCTCTCCTCTTTTCCATCGGCTGCCTTTCACGATTCCACAGAACCGATAAGAGAAAATCAACGAGAGAGACGAGTCGGGAGAGAAGTCATTCTGTTTTGTGCGGCAAAATATTGAGGAGATTTGAAAGGGGATTGATATTGAGTACTGTGCACAGAGTTGTGTCTCTCAGAGTGAATGCTAAGAGCGGAGGGCCTAAAACTCCCTCGCCTGTCACTGTAATGCATAGTTTCAAGTAGGGCTGCACAATTCATCGAAATAAAACAGAAATCGTGATTTGGCTTTGTGGGATTATGAAATTGCAATGGCTGCCATGTTTAATTGAATATATGAACAGCGTGTTTCATATTAAGGAACGGCAGCGTGATCCGAGCTGCTCGATCGGTTTTAGTAAATGCTGCTCCATCTCTGCAAGTGCTGTAAGTTTGAGTCACTCATGATGTGCATTTGAAAGCAAAACGCACCACGTTTTAACTCCAAACTCACTTCATAACATCAGTCAGAGGCTCCTTATCACAGACAGAGGCAGATAGTATATTATTTTGTAGTCTATACTGTAATTATTATGTCAGTTAGCATTAGCATTTTATTCTAATAAAATATCCAAGATTGCTTGAACACAGATAAACCATATATTGTCGCAGTCGTGTGTTTATTGTCTTCATGTTTAAAGCATTTCCATGTTTTTTTTATTCAGCTATAGCTGGATGCATTTTATTCATTCTGTGAGGCATATTTGGACTTTCTCCAGCTTCCAGTATGAACGAAAAATGCGTTAAATGTGTTTAAAGCACTCAATAATGCTAACACCCCCCTATTTTGGTCAAAAATATGAAAAATGAGAGTTCTCTATAAAGATATTTGAAGTAAACGTATGATAATCCATGTTTTTTCTCTAATTGTTCCTTTCTAATAATTTATAGTTATAGGCTACCTGTAGGTTCACCATGCAGTTTTCTCATAAAATAAAGGTTTTTGTCAAGGCCAAGCCAGGCTCCACCGTAACACCCAAGCTGCAGCTGAAAAATCCTGCCTTTCTAGGTATCAAGGCATGTCCGAATACAGTGTTACTTTCAGTTCCAGTCTCCTGAGATACCTTCATCCGATTGCTTTTTGAAGGCAACAGATGTATCCTTTGCTGCCTGATATCCCACAATCCTGTTCTTTACATTCCGTGACAGTTGAGCTGAAAAATTATTGCCTGAAGTCAATCTGAAAGTTGTATTTGTTGGTCAGTTTGTGTATAAATGTATGTTTTAGGCTAACATTTTCCATTTCTAGAGAGAAATTACTACTGTAATAATTATATATTTGCTTTGTTAATCACCAAAGCTCAATCTATTTTTTTTCTGTAGATCATTAAACCGATATGCTGAAAAATGATTTCAGACAGACTTCTGAGGCAGTGTAATGGTTTATTCTACAGCAAAATAGAGCTAGTGTTAGAGATAACTAAGCGAATTTTTAGCACATTTCTCAAATCATCCTTAAAATTTGCAAAAAAGTATGTTCATTTCTTGAAACAATTCATACAAACAGTACAGCATTTTGCATTACATGCAAAAGCCTGTAACTTCCTCAAAATCCTTAGTTCATCTCTCAAAATCAAGTAAATGTCAATGAACATATCAGAGCCATCAGAATGACAAGTCCTTGTGTCATTGTTCACAAACAAGATAGTCAAAATGCTTAGCCATGTTGTCAATATAACAGTGTACATTGTCAGCATTTTAAGATATAAACTATGGCTACAATTTTGATGACTGAAACGACATAAGTCTGCACTTTTTCTGTATGGCACAAATCAATTTTTACAGTACAAATGGACACATTTCTGTATATGAGAGACTGATTGCAAACGACTGGACAGGATTCACAGTTTTGAATTAAATGTTGGTCTGTCAACAAATTACGGTAAATAATCTTGTTCTTTCCAGCCGTTGACTCTGTTTCCATGTTGTTCTTCCATTATCAGAAATTAGTGTTGTGCTCTGTCTATATATGCTTTCCAGTAGAAGATTCATGAGATTCATCTCTGAGCTATTTTAGTGAAGTGGCTGATCAATGGTTGATCTAATGCTTTACATCCATCCTTCATTAGTGAAATTCAAAATTCACCTGCATAATTCATCATTCAGGACACATTTACAAAAGTCTAATAGAAATATATAAGCCATTTTGCATTTAATAACTTGTATGTTGAACTAATGCCTAGATGTTTTGAGGGGTAAGACTATAGCACAGAAAACCAGTATGATACATTTTGAGCAACATTACATTAGCAACTGATAATGAAGGAAACCGCAGACAATTGTACGTAATCAATTGTATGAATGAAGCAAAGCAATTTGTTCGAAAGAACAAGAAATTTCTTTAATGATGCGCACAAGTGACTAGATGATGTGGAGGTTGAAAGAGTAGTTTTGAGAATTTTAGTTCTGATCTAAGTAGTGTGCCAAAGCGACTGAGAAAAACTGTAATTACAACAATAGCAATTTATCTCTAGAAATTACATCAGAAGTGGAAAACGTTGATAATATGCATTTATACAGAACTGACCAACAACCGCAACTTTCAGATGCCATCTTTATTTTTTAGCTCAACTGTCTCAGAATGCAAAGCACAGGTTTGCGGGATTTCAAAGTCAGGGAAGGATACATCTGAGATACCGTCATCTGATCGATTTTTGAAGGCAGCATAGGAGACAGGAAGTGAGGCTAGCATTGTATTTGGACATGCCTCGATGCCTTCCTACCTTGGAATGGATCTTCTGAAGGCAGCATTTTTCAGCTTTCAGACACAGCCATTGTCTGGCCTTGAATCTGGAAACAGACTCCTTACCTGCTCCTGCACTCCCTCACATCATTCCAATCTACAAAACACAAAAGAAGTTATTTTGAAAACGTCTCAGTATTTTTTGTCCATCTGATGGAAGTACAATTTTGTTTGGAAAAATATTTTGTTTTGTGCTCCACTAAAGAAAAAAGTCTGGTTTGGAACAAGCAAACATTGAAAGAATTTTAATTGTCTCTTTTTTTACTCTGCATGGAAACACCATTTCCAAGTAACACAGTTATTGAATCTACATACTGGTTCAATGACAAACATCCATTATAAAACAATGCAAATATTATATAGCACAAAAACGTGAATCTGTATAGATGGATATAGATAGATTTTACAACTATGAACTGCAAGCATATGAAAAACAAGAATGTATACACATTCACTATATGGCACTTTTTTGAGAACATGTAAACAGATTTCTAATTAAAGTTTATTTAGCCTATGACCTCTCCAGGCTACATGCCTCCATTGAGGCTCCGGGTTTGAATTTAATATACGCTGAACGAAAATCTGACCTTTTACATTTTGAATAAAAGCGCTGGCAACTGGCAGTACAGGTGACAGAGCTGAGGTGAAGCTTTCGCCATCATAAAATTAAAGCCTCTAATCTATAGCTTTATCTGCACTTTTCTGCGATCAGAGTACATCTGGTGCGTGGAAGTGTGACCTGCGTCCCTAGCGACGGACAGATACTAATTTGGTTTTGCACTGTGTACCTGACCCGAGGTCTTGTGGGATACCTGCACTCTAATTACAGTTTCGTCTGCTGCACGAAAACCACATGACCTTCTTACACTGAACCTGATGCGTGATTAAGTGATTGGGATGCAAAGAGAGATCTTGGGCAACTGAAAGCTGTCGAAAGGAAAGCCCCTGAGCCTGAAAATAATGCTTCAGTTTTACATGTTACCACTCGGATGGATGGATGGATGGATGGATGGATGGAATGGATGTTTTTACAGTGTAGTTTATTAAACTGATCTAAAGTGCCCTCTGATCTCACATTACATAACGTGAGAAAGTAGTGTTTGCTTTTATATTATTAGTTACAGAAAGGCAAACTCACACCAGAAGCATTTCAGAAGCAAAGTGGCTTTTCTGTGCATGACAGTCGGTCCGTGTGAAGTGAATGCAGACTTCAGTACAGCTTTGTTGGAAATGCGATCAGCAAACATATAAACACACATATAGCCTTAATAGGATTGCTGGATCAAGAAGTTGACATCTAAAATAGAAGCATGTTTATTTTAAAGATTTTTTATTATTATTTAATTTTCATTCATTTAAATTTTCATACTTTTCATATTTCTAATTTAATAAATATGAATTAAAATAAATATAAATGCTTATATATCGGATTTATATCAGCCACCGTGATGTAAGATATTGGTATCGGCCATGAAAAAAAAAAAAATATCGGTCAACCACTAGCCGGTGACCCTTAGCATTGTATTGTTGGCAAGATTTGGCCCTTGGTGAAAATTAATTGAGGAACCCTGCCATATGGGGTCCGTCAACTGTTTGGCTACCCATATTCTAATATCCTCTTTTGTGTTCAGCAGAAGAAATAAATTCATACAGGTCTGGAGCAACTTGAGGGTAAGTAAATGATGACTGAATTTTGATTTTTCCGTGAACTATCCCTTTAAATAAAAACAAAACTGCGAGGAATAAATCTTTAGTCTGAAAATATACATTTTACAAGTACAAAATTAATTCATATGTCTGTTTGACTAAAATGCATATTATTAGCGACACAAAGACTGTTCTTCTGAGGATGCATTGAAGTAAACTCACTGAAGCCTTTCATAACTTCTCATAGTTGTTGTATAATATGCTTTGTATGTCACTGTATAAAATGAGAGAGAAAAAACTCTTTTTTTTATGTGGCCTGACGTTAATGGAGGCAGTTACCAGAGTGTTACTAAGTACTAAGAAAAAAAGGAAACATGAAGAATGCATAGAAAAAAGGAAACATGTTAGCAAATTGTCCGAACAAAGCAAAACTAGACTTTAATGATACTGAACATGAACCAGCAAATTACACCCCCGCAAATATATTATAGCAACCAACAAACACATACAAGCAAACACCAGATTACTGTATGAAATAGTTTCTTAAAAAAAAATGTACAGCAAGTCCCAGATAAGATTTTGCAGAAGCAAAAAAAGGTCTGTACGTGTGTTTAGATGTGCTTTCTACAGTAAATGTTTTTTTAAAAAAAACAAATGTGATCTATAGTTGAGCACAGTGAGTGGGTATTAAGATTCTGCTGCAGAGGTTACTACTGTCAGTCAACCCTGTGAAGTCCTGTGAGAGAGGACAGCCCTGACTCAGCTCAGCTCTTTCTGCTCCCATGCTGCAAAAGACAGCTCTGCCCTGCCAATCAAACTGAACTCGCCCTCAGAGACGAGAATATCAATGACTCAGGGCTTTCAAAAATCACATCGTTCATGTACGGTGCAGCCTAGTTGCCATGTAAGAAAATAGGGAGAGAGCAAAACAGAGGCCCTGGTTTTCTCAAAAGTTTGTGTATGCATAAAAATGCGTGAAAATTGATGGCAGGAACAAAAATGTGAAATCTGATCTACTAGAGCAGTCTTTTGAGGATTGTCTACCAGACAAGGAACGCAACCTTGTCAGTATTTATTAATGAATGCAATATTTGGGTATAAGTCTATATTCATTTTAATATTTCATGAAAAATAACTTTAATCTTATTCTTTACCAAGTATTGCAGGCTAACAATAACAAAAGCTTAAAAATGGACATGGCCAACATATTTGCATGTGTTCACAATTATTATTAATCAAGTAAATCAACTGCAGTGTGCAATTTGTAAGATTGCACAAGAAAATTATTACCTTTTACTTGTGATTTTAGAAAATTCAAGCCAGAGACACTTTAAGAACGGGAAGGGGGAGTGACATTGACTCAGAGAGGGCTGAGTCACAAGAAGAAGTTCAAAACTGATTGCTTGAATATGCACAATCTGCTCTCAAAATCCTCCAGTAGCTCGAAATTATCACTTCACAGTGTTTGATGTTGAATGGCTGCATTTTTTTTTTCATAAGACTCCTAATTGTAAAGCCTGTCAGCTAAATCATCTTTCTCTAAATATTCCTTTGGAGGACTCTAACAGAGATCTTAAACTGATTAGTTAAGTTAGAATCTGTCAGCATGTCATGATTTACTCTTATATCTTCTGACTCATTCAGCCATTGTGATATATTTGACTTCGCTTAATCTTTTCTGCATTTGAACGCCATAGGACACACATCCCCTTTAGCTAAATGACAACTCAGAAAACCTGTTCTTTCCTGTTGGATTGTCCACAATGAGCCAATCAGAAATATTAATCTTAAAGCTGTTTGAATGTATGAACTGAGTAGGAGGAGACTTTTCACATAAAGATACTAACATCAGCTCTAGATTGTTATACCTATGAAACTAATATTCCGACTGAAACTGCAAAAAGATTTCAAACTTTTAATCTGCAATTACTGCCAGAGGTGTTGACTAGCTTACAACAGTCATGTTTATCTGACCCAAAATGGTAATTCTACAAATGACTCAACATCATTCACACAACAGCCAGCAGCATTCTGAGATCTACACACTGATGCATTGGATTTCCGGGCATTAACTCCAGAGTTGCTGAGTACTGGCACAAATACGAAGATGTACAAGGGTTCCTCTGCCAGTTCTACCACAGTTGTGTCCACAATGGCATACTAGGTAGGTAATGTATTACATTTGAATTTGAATTAACTTCATGACCATTACAAAAAAAAGTTCTATATAACATGAAAATGGTAGTATGAATTAAATTGCTACACCCACCATGTTGCTACCAGCGTCTGCTGCATCGCTTTACTACCATTCATAAATCCTCTCCCACGACCTCATGGGACAGTAAAGTGTCCTTTGAATGTGCACTTCAGAATCTCGCAAACTGTTTTTCACACACTTTATAGCAGGGAAAAATTCGATTTCGGACACAGTGCATCAGAGCCAGATAATTGAGAGGTTAGTTTTGTAAAATGCATTTTTTTTTTCTCTCAGCAGCAAATTAAATTTATTATAGGCTTAACTGTTTATGTTTTTCAAACATGCCATTTCTAAATAAACAGAGGGAAATGTCAGGGCTTGAATTTTCCCACAGAATTGAACAAAAGACAGTGAAAGTGCTTCAGCTGTGACATGTATTTATTGAGTTAATAGCTGTTATTATATCCCTACGATGCCATGTGACCCATACATCACCAACTGATGACAATACAACAATTTCAGAAAATTTAAGTGTCAAATCATCTTCACAATCTCCCAAGCAACAGAACTACGGAGCAAACAGAAAATGCAAAAAATTACTTGCATGCCTCCCAGTATTTCCTCATTGGAACTGCCCAATAAAAGCAATGCGGATTGAAGGTACAATATGAAAAATGTTTGAATAGGGCATGAACTTGACTTCACACTTTCCCATCTTTATAAAGAGCAATCAAATTAATGGTCAGCATAATTACATTTTGGTAGGTAAAGGTAAATCTGACCCAAATACAATCAAATGTAAATGAACTTCCAACTGTAGATGGGCAGGTTCCAGTTGTGGTTTTTCACAGACCATTCGCCTGGACACATATGTCCTGAAGCCCATGAGTTTAGTCACAAAAATCAAAATGCGCATTCTTCCCTACACTCTTTCCAAATACAAAGTATTTTATAACAGAAAAAAAAGCAAAAATCTGGGAACAGTTAGGCTACAAATGATTTAAATATCTTGACAGCTTAAATAATACACATTTTAACAGAAGTATTAATGTAAGTGCTTCATTATATACTGTAATGTAATTAATGTAAGTGCTTCATATAAATCAAAGTATAATCTTTATATTTCTGTCTTTAAGTCCTCCACAAATTGGCGTCCATTTACTTCCATTGTAAGTGCCTGAAGATTAATAGTAATCAACATTATGCCACAAATGCAGATGAATGAGCTTCACTGAACCCAGAATATTCCTTTAAGCTTGAAAAACTTTTTCCAGGTCTGAATTACATAAAGACCTTTCTGGACATCAGTTTGTTTTGTGTGCAGGCACTTTGCACTGTTGTGTAAGAAAAATGGTCTATGAAGACTCGACTGCTGAAGACTGAGAGTGGGAGCTGAATCTGAACCGGCCCAAAGGGCAGCCGCGAGATCTGCGGCAGCTCTGGTGAGACCCAGAAAAGCCATAATGGAGGACAAATTGAGCATGTAAGTAGCAGTGAGCTCTGTGGTCAACTAAGGATCAGAGCAGCCAACTCTAAAACCCTGCGCTCTCAGTATCTGCTCAAAATTTGTGCTCTTTCCCACTCTAATAAACTATTTAGCTGATCTGTGGTTGCAGCCCACTGTTCGAAATTGTAGGGGGAGAGTGGTATGTGTTTGCCAGGTGTTTTGAACCAACTGTGGCCATTAGTTTTGGACACAGGCATCTTATGATGGAGAGCAAAAGGTTTGGAACTACAACCCACCATCTAAACACGCACTTCAACAGTAACACAGTACAATACAGCTATTGCAGTTGCTTAGCAACAAGTGCCTAGCAATAATAAACATACAATAAACATCTTTACCTGGTTTGGCATTTTGACTGTTTGCGGATCTTGCATAAGCCTCAGCATGAGTCTCATTAAGTGTAAGTCAATAGCAGTTTGAGAAGGGAAAACTGAACAGTTTGACATCTGTGTGTTTACCTGGTTTGAAACACTGTAGTCTGCCCTGCAGGAAACTCAGCAGGTCGGGAGGTGGTGAGACAGCGAGAGCAACACTCTTTCTGCTTACGGATTATACTGTATGCCCAGAAAAAAATATGCTGCATTGCCAAACCGATCAGAAATGGTTAATGAACACACACACATAAAAAGATAGACTGCAAATAGTAGGATGTGATGTGTCATGTCCAAAAATAGAGGAATCAGATGCGAGTTTGTTCTCGAAGCGTTTTCGACCTTAATTTGTAGCACTGTCAGGATCAAACTAACAAGCCCGAACTTAACAGTGTTTTGAAGGTTTGGTGGAAAATGTCAAAACAAACTTGTGCCGGCTCAGTTCTGGAAACCTCACTTGAACATATTGGGAAACTTTTAAATGGGCTTTAGGTTCAAAAAAAAACTTTTGAGAAGCACAAAACTGTAACTGTAGCAACAGGGAAAACAAAACACTGAAAACAAAAACAGACGTCTTACTCATATACATAAAGCTTCGACCTGACAAGTGTCTTAAAGTAGTGTCTCCATACAGTATATAATTATATCTGTATATAATTACAAAGCATTTCTGCAGAGAGATGAAATTCCTGTCTTTTAAATGTGACCTCTTTTGCTTGCTTCAGCTAAAACAAACAAAAAAACCAAAACATATTTTCGCTTAAAACAGCCAAATGCTTTGTAAGTGAGCATCAGAAATATTCATGAGTGCAATTAAAAGTCTCCAAAGGGGAAAAAACATAAGTACAAATCGGGTGTATTTTTAAACCGTGCAAATCCTCTGCATAATTGCACGAATAGATGAATTTAACCATAGCCTTCTGAATCCAGGGCAGACTTCTACGAAGAACATCAGAGGCGCAGAACTTGGATGCTGTACCCTGAATAACAGAGGATATTATGGGATTGGATCCTGTTAAGTAACAACAATATAGCATTCTGTGGGGTTGTCTTGTTAGTAAGCTCATCTGGAAGCCGGCGGAAATAATACTGGTGAGTCTCTAAGTGTGTCCTGGCAGGGTACATTGCCCCTTCTTGAAAGTAATATGGTTTACAACTGAACCTGCTGAGAGTTTGCCGAGGAGCTTGAGCCAAGCACATTGTTTTGTGATGACAAAAAAAGAAGAACATGGAGCAGAGAGGGTATTTACATTCTTCATTTTCTCTCTACAGACGGAGAGATTATTGCCTGCCATTATGACTGCGTTCCAACTGGGAGCAATTTATTTAGATTAAACTTCGCTGTTGTTTCCTTAATGCATTTCAGGAAATATTAAATTGTATGAGGAAGGGCATGAGCACAAATAGAAGAGAGAGAGCTGTAATAAGCAAAAAGGTGTGGAGCGACGGAGATGGAAAAGAATTATTAGCGTAAATTCATTTTATGGACTCACAGAGAAATGAAACAATTCTGTGATGATTTTGTCAGACGGAGAGATGCAGTCAGTTCAAGATGGAGCATTCTCGCATGCACTTCTTCCGCTGCGAAAATCATAATGATCTCAATTACACGGTCATCTGTCAACACAAACAAGTTTGTTTTCTCCAGGTCTCACCATCTCTGATGGAAATGTCAACAACCCCGGTGTAGATTTAAAGAAAACCTTTGCATTGTAATGACAAAACACTTGCGACAGATGCAAATTGTCAGAGAACAAACAGGCAGATGATAGAGCTGGTCGGGTGCAGTTCGTTCCACGGTGAATACTTTCACAAATGAGAGTCCATTAGTTCACTCACTCCTCAGGACGTCATGGATCCAATAGCTTAAAGTGCTTGGTCTAATGAAATTCATGAAACAGACCGCATATAGGGAATGACATCAGATGTGTTATGACTATAGATATATTACGGTCCCCATATTTTGAACCCTCAGCCTGATCTAATTAGCATTTGTATGTAAAGCTAACATGTACATTTTGGGATATCCACTGAACAATCTAAAACAGCATCTAAATAAAGAAAAAAACATATATATTTTTTGTATCATATACAGGGAGTGCAGAATTATTAGGCAAGTTGTATTTTTGAGGATTAATTTTATTATTGAACAACAACCATGTTCTCAATGAACACAAAAAACTCATTAATATCAAAGCTGAATATTTTTGGAAGTTTTAGTTTTAGCTATTTTAGGGGGATATCTGTGTGTGCAGGTGACTATTACTGAGCATTATTATTAGGCACCTTAACAAAAAACAAATTTATACCCATTTCAATTATTTATTTTTACCAGTGAAACCAATATAACATCTCAACATTGACAAATTTACATTTCTGACATTCAAAAACCAAACAAAAACAAATCAGTGACCAATATAGCCACCTTTCTTTGCAAGGACACTCAAAAGCCTGCCATCCATGGATTCTGTCAGTGTTTTGATCTGTTCACCATCAACATTGCGTGCAGCAGCAACCACAGCCTCCCAGACACTGTTCAGAGAGGTGTACTGTTTTCCCTCCTTGTAAATCGCACATTTGATGATGGACCACAGGTTCTCAATGGGGTTCAGATCAGGTGAACAAGGAGGCCATATCATTAGATTTTCTTCTTTTATACCCTTTCTTGCCAGCCACGCTGTGGAGTACTTGGACGCGTGTGATGGAGCATTGTCCTGCATGAAAATCATGTTTTTCTTGAAGGATGTAGACTTCTTCCTGTACCACTGCTTGAAGAAGGTGTCTTCCAGAAACTGGCAGTAGGACTGGGAGTTGAGCTTGACTCCATCCTCAACCCGAAAAGGCCCCACAAGCTCATCTTTGATGATACCAGCCCAAACCAGTACTCCACCTCCACCTTGCTGGCGTCTGAGTCGGACTGGAGCTCTCTGCCCTTTACCAATCCAGCCACGGGCCCATCCATCTGGCCCATCAAGACTCACTCTCATTTCATCAGTCCATAAAACCTTAGAAAAATCAGTCTTGAGATATTTCTTGGCCCAGTCTTGACGTTTCAGCTTGTGTGTCTTGTTCAGTGGTGGTCGACTTTCTGCCTTTCTTACCTTGGCCATGTCTCTGAGTATTGCACACCTTGTGCTTTTGGGCACTCCAGTGATGTTGCAGCTCTGAAATATGGCCAAACTGGTGGCAAGTGGCATCTTGGCAGCTGCACGCTTGACTTTTCTCAGTTCACGGGCAGTTATTTTGCGCCTTGGTTTTTCCACACGCTTCTTGCGACCCTGTTGACTATTTTGAATGAAACGCTTGATTGTTCGATGATCACGCTTCAGAAGCTTGGCTATTTTAAGACTTCTGCATCCCTCTGCAATATATCTCACCATTTTTGACTTTTCTGAGCCTGTCAAATCCTTCTTTTGACCCATTTTGCCAAAGGAAAGGAAGTTGCCTAATAATTATGCACACCTGATATAGGGTGTTGATGTCATTAGACCACACCCCTTCTCATTACAGAGATGCACATCACCTAATATGCTTAATTGGTAGTAGGCTTTCCAGCCTATACAGCTTGGAGTAAGACAACATGCATAACGAGGATGATGTGGTCAAAATACTCATTTGCCTAATAATTCTGCACTCCCTGTAGATATTATATAGATATCATGTAGATGTTTTAAAAATGTTAAGTAAAAATATACAATATATAATTATATACATAGTTATGTAAAAATATATAACCTCTTAAGTCCAAGAATTCATAAACTTTTGCATGTCTGTAAAGTTACATTACATTTCAGTTGCTATCAATACAGCATTCGCGATTCTAGTGCAAACTTAGGTAAAAGGATGTATATTACTTTTAAAAAATTGAGGTTAAGATGTAACGTTTTTGAAAAAAAAAATTGTATTGTCTTATGCTCACCAAAGCTGCATTTTTTTTTTTTTTTGAGAGAGAGAGAGAGAGAGAGAGAGAGAGAGAGAGAGAGAGAGAGAGAGAGAGAGAGAGAAACTTTTCTATTTTAATGTATTTTAAAATGTAATTTTCTCCAGAATTTTCAGCAGCCATCTAACATCTGTCACATGCTCCTTCAAAAATCGAGTTGGTGCTCAAGTAGCATTTCTTATTAATATCAATGTTGAAAACTTGAGCTGCTTAATATTTTTTGTGGACCAAGAAATATCTTTGTTGACCAGAAACTTTACAAAAGTAATCATGCATTAGAACTAACTTCCTATGGACATTCACGATTATATGTGCTTACAAAAAGAGGAAGTTAAAAAGCCAGTGTGCTGCCCTAAATGTTCAGAGATTGAGTTCAAGTCTTAGCTCTGTCAAGGGGGATATTATCTTACGATATCTCAGTGCGACCTCATTAAACCACATTGCCGAAATCACCTCATGCCAGCCTGCTCCTGCGCCTGAGGCTGAGCTTATGCCAGTCTGCCCCCTGTGCCCAAGGCATGCCAAGAGTAAAGGCCTCCGCTTCATACTGCAAATCGACATCATTCATCTATATCATGGTACTGAAAACCTCACAACAAATAATCACAGCTAGACTCCTGTTTACAAGCTTCATTAAAGCACTCATTCTTCGTTTGACTACTCTTAACACATTAATGTTGACTTAAATGTATTGGAAATTTAGCGTAGGTCAACAGAGAAATTCTCTCACTTCAGACCCTACAGCTTTGAAGATTCCTAGATAAGAGCAAAATCAAACTTCGTTCTAAGCTTGTAAAAAAAAGTGGTTGTCATTTTCAAATGAAGAAAACAAAAACACTATAGCATGAAATAAATCAATAAATAAATAAAGTCCTTTTAAATAAAAAAAAGGAGTCATAACAACTCTGGCTCTAGGCATGTATTACTTGTGGGGAATTTAGTTTCCAAGGCAACAGTGCATTCCAGAAGAGCTGAAGGGAGGGGTATATGAGTTGAAATATATATTTTTATGAGATTATATAAATGAAAGGTGGATGAAGAACAGGGGTGTCATGATGATTATGTAAAAACTAGCAAGGAGGGTGGTGGGTCATGCTTTTGGAAACATTTGAATTGCCTCACTGCAATGCTGTGAGCACGTGTCCGTGATTCAGGAAGTACTTCTCTCGTTCTCTGAATGTTATATGAGAGTTGAAACACTCAAAGCAGAGCAGCATTATTAAATGCAGAATCAGCATTTCAGGTACCAATGTGATTTGTGGTGTTTTTTCATCTTTCTGCCTATATATATATATATATATATATATACACACACACACACATATATATATATATATATATATATATATATATATATATATAGAACCCATGATTAAGATTGTACTGTATGTATCTTTAGATCAGTGAAGTGACCATCTGCCAGTCATGTTTTCGCAACAACAAAACACATCACATCTTATGCAAAAATTCTTCATTTATTTAAAGTGTTGTGAATTATTAAATATTTTCATTTACTTCAGTTTCTGTCAATTGTGATATATTATTAACGCTTAAGTGCTGAAAATGAAGTGGCACTTGATTCAAATGTAAAGTATGCTTCTGAACATTATGCATATAGGGCGAAAGACTGTTTATGTTCCCTTTGTTTGAAAGACTGTTTATGTTCACTTTGTTTCAGAATGTTGCTAATTTACATAAGTCTTTCATCTTTTTCATGCTGTGAGAAACGAAGTTGACACCAGGATCCCAGAAAAAAACAGAAAGACGCATTAACATCAGACACAGACAGAGCAAAAGGATTCTTTCTGATCCACGTTAAGTGGTCAGTGATTCAAATAGACTGCACCTCCAATCAAATGCAAATGACCAATAATGCATCACAACATTTCTCTTTTTCATCTATCAAGTATAAGCTGCCCACACTGTAAAAAATAATTCAAGGATCTGTTGTTACCACTACATAAATACATACATTGTTGTAAAATTAAAAATTCTAAATTGTAAATTTGAAATTTTTTTAAAGTTGCAGCATTTTTTTTAATGAGTTTAATGACGAATAATGTTGATAATTACGTCAATTTAAAAAAATGTTTGTAATAAAAAAATAATATATGTGTGTTGATTAGTTTAAAACAATATTTTTGTAGCAAACCAATGAATGAATTTGTATAACTTACTTTTTTTTTTAAATTTGAGTTACCCGATTTAAGTTTCTCCTCCATCCCCACAACAAGCAAGGAAGTTCAAACACAATTTCAGACATGTTTTAGGATTTTAAATGACCAGAAAGAACATTTCAAGGTGAGTATGTTTTAGAGTTTTATTTTCATAAATTAATAATTCTAATCTCTTTAATTTAACTAGAGGTTTTTAGGTAATTTAATTATATAGTTTAATTGACCATGTAAGCAGTAGATAAGAATGTAAAATGTAAAAAACGAAAAAAAAATAAAAATTAAAAAGAGCTCACCAGAAGAGCTTTTTTTAAAATGCTGTAAATAGGAAAATAAATTATAATTTTAAACCAGATTTTACAAATTCAATTTTCAAACACAGATAGCATTTCAGTTTTATTTTAGTTATTCTTTCATTTACAGATTTTTGACAGACTTTTGAAATCTGTAAAAATAGAGGTTTTTTTTGAAACTTTTTTAGTTTTTTTATAAATTTTATATTAAAATTTTTTTTGAAATCACTTATTGATTTTTTCCATTTTTGCTAATTGATGGCATTTGTCATTAAAATAAAAAAAGTAAAAATAATAAAAAGAAAAAAGTAAAAAGTAAGTTAAAAAAGTACAATTAAAACTAAAAATCCAGCATAAATAATCCAATCAATAATTAATAATATGCTATCTATATTTCTATTTGCTATACAAAGAAACACACAAGAGTTTTGAAAGGGACATTGAGGAAAGGTGAGTGATCAAGCCATCCATCGGTGATCAACCTTCTTCAGGGATGTAACCAAAGACGGCAAACACATTGTGTTGAGGGCATCAAAATCATGGAATGATGGAATATCTGCAAGGTGCTGTGCAATGCTATATGGGCATAATCTATCTCTGATGAGTGTGCTACCCCAATACCTGTAATATATCCTGTGGAACTTTTCAGAATTTGATGCTGAACTGTTGAGTGTAAAGAGTGGTAAAAGTAAGTAAAAGTAAATGAACTGTATCAGTTCTTCTTTCACTGTTTTTTTTTTTTTATTTGAAGTTTCTTAGTTTTTTGTTATTGTTGTTATGTGTCATATTTTTTGAAAAAACTGAGGACTGTATGAAAAGTATGTATTTTTGTATTTTCTACTTGTTCCAGAGGAAACTTTTTTGTTTTTTTTTTTTTTTTTTTTTTTTTTGTTTGTTCTTTTAAACTGTAAGTTGAATTTTTGCTGATTATTCATACTGATGAAAAAAAAGGTTAATATATTGTACAGCTTTGTTTTTATATATGCTTGTTTGTATGTTTTTTAAATTGTTGATTGTAAAAAAATTTGTACTGAAAAAAAATTTTTTTTAAAAAGTTTTAAATTTTTTGCAAAGTTGTGATGAATGAAAATGTAAATGCAAAAATAATTGTGTTGTTTAAAAATTGTTGTGTTGGATTGCATTGTTTGAAAATGTTTTAAAGTTATAATACGTTTGTTGTTAGTAAGTTTGTTCTTATATTGGTGTTGTTGTTAAAAATAAAATGTTGACAAAAAAAAAAAAAACTAAATTTTTAAACAAAAAAAACAAAAATTTGTGAAAAAAAATTTTTAAAGGTTAAAATTGTTGTTGAACTAATTAAAATTATGTCTACAAAATAACTAAATGCTAAAAAAAAAAAAAAAAAAAACTAAAACATTAAAGCAAAAAAAATTTTTTATAGCCAATGATTTGAAAACTTGCATTTATAATTATGGTAAAAAAGTAAATAAAAAAAATTATAAAAAAAAAAATATTACTTAAAAAATTTAAAAACAAAAAAAAAAAAAAAATTTTTTCTTGTTACTAAACTTACAAAAAAACTTTAGAAAAGTAAAAAAAAATACTCTAAAAATAGAAAAAAAAAAAAAAAAAATAATTTTTTCTTGTTGTTAAAAGAACGTAATGATAGTTTAAGTTAATTTAAAACGTTTATTAGATAAAAAAAATATAATGTTTTTTTTTTTTTGGAACTTTTTTTTAGTTTTTACTGTTGCAAACAGTTTTCTTAATGCTAGTTTGCCTAATCGATTGGGATCATTTATTGGGTTTAACTGCTTTAGTATTGGTCCTTTCACACCCAAACTTTGTCTGCTGTGACCTGTATTCAAGACATCAGATGGAGCTCTAGGTCTCCTCCCAGTGGTGGATTCTTCTTAAAATCTGTATTTGTCTACCTGTATTAGATATCTTTTAGGGCATTTAGGTTGCGATGTCTATGAATACTGTGGTCATTAGTATCCGTCAGAGACTAGCGTGTGCTGCTGTGTTAAACAGATCTGCGAAGAGAGGAGAGAGTAAATGGAGCTGGCCTGGGAGAGAGATTCTGCCAGACCTTGTAGAGGCTGTGAGCCTGCGAAGGCCCTCAGGTAGTGATGCATTCGTCGAATCGTGCTGATCCGACGCGTAAAGAATGAACAACAGCTCCCGTAAGGTCAAATTCAGGTTTTGGAGGCACTTCCCTGTTCATTCGACTTATATAATGTGATAATATTATCATTCCACATCCTGGATCCTCGTCTTGGACTCTCCCTAGACCATCTGCTCTACATCTCCAGGCTTGAATGTCACTGCTTTTCTTTGCTTTCATTTGAGCCAGCTGAGAATGACTGAGCTGTCGGACCAGCCAGAAGCCCCTGCTCTCTCTCTCTGGACTTCTTCCTTTTCAGTCCGCGTTGCAAATTAAATACACAGGGTTTGGCACAGATGCCCACTTCCCTCTCTTCATTATGGGTTTCATTCCACTGACATATGCATCTCACTACTAGGGATGGGTTGAAATGACTGATTTCTCAATTTTAGTCAATTGTCAGTTAGAATCAATACTGATTCTTAAATCCTAAGAGTCAATCTTTTAGTCTATGCTGTTTTCAGTTCATAAATGAAAAAAAAAAAAAATGAACAAATTAATAAACAGCATTTTTTTTTTCATTGAGAAAATTGACATGCTATATCTGATGTAATATAAATGAATCGATATCAGAATTGAATCGCAAGCTTGTGAATATCATCGAATCATGAAATTTGTGTCAATACACAATCTCTACTTCACTACACAGTGATCTCAAGCTTGACTTTCTCATTTTCTCTTTTAACGCAAAGTGTTCTCTTCAAATCTCAACCACTGAGGGCACAAACCTCCGGTGGAAAAATTGAGGTGAAAATCACATTCAATTAGAGATAAGATTCAACGCAAGAACAATGGTGTGCAGTGTAAAAGTACTGTGTGGCTGACATGAGAGCTGAACTACATGGATATAAGGTTTCTAATGGATCCTCTCACCAACCCTGTTAGGGCACTTTAGTGCACTCTTAACAGCACCCTTCCTCCCTCTCACTATCTCTCCCTCCATTCTCTCAGGTCTGTACAGTTTAATTGAGGTCTTGGCAATTAAATTGTGCCCTGGAAGCCACATTCAGCTCACTCAATAGATAGTGGCAGCACATCCTGCGGAAATAAGGGCTCTAACCTGTCCTGTGCCCACTCCTCCTTCTCCCTAAGGAAATTCAGATGTGTCACAAAAATTTAAGCTATTTCAGTCTGAAACTAACAACACCCCTTCACCACTAAACCCCGTTGACATCACTCCTTTATCTCAGAGATCTATAGCGATCTCTCACATGGCCGCAGCACCTCGCTGCTTGGCTGTAATTAGCGAGCAGTTCCATTAACGCAAATGAAAGGGTCTATGAGGCCTAATGGCTTCGATATCAATGGCTGGAATAAATATCATCCATCAGAAGCCGTCTTAAGTTTAACAAGCCAATGAACTCAACATCACCTTTGTGACAAGTGATAAATAAGATAGGCATTACTAATTATATTATAAAAGCCGTTCCTGATTGGTCTAAAGGTTTTCGTCCATATGGGCACACTACAATATTTATTCTAATAGGGTTTACTCACGTCATTCTAAACCTGTAAATAAATATATTTTGAATGTTTTTTCCTATACAATGAAAGGTAATGGGGTCCAAAATATCATTGACTTGAAAACAAAAATAAATTCATTCTCATTTTTTTCAGATGCACGATCCCTTTCACATACAGCACAAAGCACCGTAACCGCTGCGATGTCAGCGTGACTCTACGTTCTTTCATGAAGAATGATGTCTGTTTTACATCGTAAAGACATGTGTTGACATGTTCAGTTTCATCTTTTTTCACTCCTTTGTAGTCGGTCTTCTTCACCATTAAGAGGATTCACTGCACTCCACTGAAACACAAATGGTTGCTAAAACACAAAACATTTGTTCTGAAAAAAGAAACTATGATCTTAGTTTGTGGATTATGTTGTACATGCAATGACAAACAGTTGTATCTATCAAGACCATAAATGCTTACATGCACTACTGTTTAATAGTTTTGGGCCGTTAAGATTTTTTAAATGTTTTTGAAAGAAGTCTCTTATCCTCACCAAGGTGTAAGATTGAAAATATAAAAAGATATTTCAAAATGAACAAAGACGTTTTCTTTGCTCTTTCAACATCCTCTCTCTTGCTGCAAGGGCCATTTGGAAGGCCTGTAGGCCTAGATGTGTGTACATCAGGGGTCTACGAATTGTCACACCTTTAGTACCATGGGGCCAGTTTTAATCTTCTGATTGGTAAGTTTGAATGTCTCACGTTTGGGTTTCGGTCATGGTCATTTTATTCTCTTGTCTGTCTGTCTGTCTCTCTGTGTCTTACACTATCTGTGTCTGTCTGTCTGTGTCTAACACTGTCTGTGTCTATCTGTCTCTGAGACTGTGTGTTTGTCAATGTGTTTCTGTCTGTCTGTCTGTCTCTGACACTGTGTGTGTGTGTGTGTGTCTGTGTCTGTCTCTCTGTGTCTGACACTGTCTGTGACCATCTGTCTGTGTCTGACACTGTCTGTGTCTATCTGTCTCTGAGACTGTGTGTTTGTCAATGTGTTTCTGTCTGTCTGTCTGTCTGTCTCTGACACTGTGTGTGTGTGTGTCTGTGTCTGTCTCTCTGTGTCTGACACTGTCTGTGACCGTCTGTCTGTGTCTATCTGTCTCTGAGACTGTGTGTTTGTCAATGTGTTTCTGTCTGTCTGTCTGTCTGTCTGTGACACTGTGTGTCTGTCTGTCTGTCACTCTGTGTCCGACACTGTGTGTCTGTCTGTTTCTGACACTGTGTGTCTGTCTGTATGTATGTCTGTCTGTCTGTCACTCTGTGTCCGACACTGTGTGTCTGTCTGTCTGTCTGTGTCTGACACTGTGTGTCTGTCTGTGACACTGTGTGTTTGTCTGTCTGTCTGTCTGCAGTTTTAATTTCTGCATCTTCAGTGTCACATGATTCTTCAGAAATCATTCTAATAATCTGATTTGGTATTTTGTGGAAACTGTGATAGTTTTCTTTTCAGGATTTGATTAATAGAAAGTTCAAGAGAACAGCATTTAGAACAGTATTATTTGAAATAGAAATTGTTTGCAACATAATTAATGTATTGATTTCTTTAAAAAACAAAACACAAAAAAAAAACATCCTACTGAGCCCAAACTTTTAAAATGTGTACTGTATGATACAGTTGCCACAAAACATATTTGGACACAAAATATCTTAAATGCTTTAGACACAATATCAAACAAAATAGCGTCAGAAAACAAATGATACTAGGACTTTTCTCAGAACTAACTTCACTTTTCTGGGTTATTTTTCAATGGCTTTTAAACAGCTGGTGTCAAGCTTTAGAGGAATAGAGCAGAGCATCTCTGATGGTCACTGCAAGTACTACCAATTCAAACGGACATGGAATAATTGTTATTCTTCCACTGTTTTCCATGGTGTTGTGGCCAATGCCCTCTAGACTATCACTCAGCCCAGCTCTCATGCTCCCCCCAACCTTTTTACTGCCACTTCAAGTAAGAGTCAATATTAAACCCATACCCTTTATGAGTCTGCACCGAGAAAAATGTGTCCTATTAAGACCAAACAAGACCAGGTTGTTCAGACTTAAATCACTTCCTTTGGGCAAAACATTAGGGCCCGTAGATGTGCCAGAGCCATCCTCGGAAACAGGTTTCTGCTCCATTATAGGTTTCCTAAATTATAACGCTGCATTGTTTCTGAGCTCTCAGAGATCGGTAAACCTCTTAACGATATTCTCTAAAAGAAGATCTGCGTGCCTTTGCCCCAAGAGAATGAACCAAAGAGATGGATGAATCCTGCCCTGGTCTGAAAACAGCCATACCATTGTATAACTTCACCAATGCTTAATCATCCTGACATGGACAAAACCTACACCTGAACTCATACAACTGATGAACAAAACTGACATATACTCCTGATAACATTTTCCAGGAAAGGTTAAATTGATTATTCTGTATTTAACATTATTGGCTGCATACACTAATGAGTATTAGTCATGGAACTCAATGTAATCATCTTCACGTTCACACTCCCCACCACTTATTTTACAAAATTAAAAATCTTGCCCACATTTCAAATATGTGAAAAACTATATGGTGCAAACAGTATAGTACAAAAATTAATTTGAAAATGAATTTAATTTAAACCAAAATATATTTCAAAATATACTACAAGAAAAAAGACCAGATACATTTTGGGTAAATGCTAAATGATTTTTTTTTTTTTTTTTTTTTTGGTTGTTTTTTAATAGACATAAAGATGGATTTTTAGAAACATCATTACTAGCACTTATATTATATTTGATAAGCTTTATCTTGATGTAAATGTTTTTTTGTCTGAATATGTATGTTTCTAACCATTCCCCTGACTCATTGTGAGGGAAAAAAAATTACACAGGGTTGAAATGGAACCACAAAGGTTTGGCTGAATATTTCAATTGAATATCTGAATAATAACTGAACAACCGATCCTGCTGAACCTAATATAAATTCACTGTTCTGTATTTAACATTCTCAAACAGAGGCGAAACGAAGAGGTTTTTGAGAAGAATCTAAAAGTATACCATCTTGGGAAAACCTTTTGACTTTGATTCATGTGCTTCTATGCAATTTCATTTTCTTCTCTGATATATGAAACAAAGTATCTAAAGAAAAAAGCTGAGAAGGAGAATTTCAGCATAAAATAAGGTAGATTAAGTAAGGAACATCTTGTTAGATGTTCTTTGCAGTTCGTCTCCCTCCTCCCCTTATCTCTTTTTCCTACCTCATGGGCGTAGGTTTGTTTTTTTGTATATTCTTTTTTTTTTTTTTTTTTTTTTAAATGTTGAAAAGAATTTAGTATGACGTGCTGGTAAATTAAGCATTGACTGCTACAGGGTTCTTGTTAGAGAACTCATGAGTCATGCATGTGATGTTGAACTTTCAATGACATCTAATTGGGTTAATAGTGTGCAAGTGTAAGGTTTACAAATAGCAAATAATTACCCTACAAATAATTATGTTTCTATAAAATGAAAAGTTTACTTCATGAACAAAAAATAATTCAATTGAAACTATTCATAGATTGTAAATGTAAAAAGTGATTAAATTAAATAATAGCAAATAATAAATATGTTAATATAGACGGTTCAATATAAAATATATATTATTTCACAAGGGTTAATAAACAAAATTTAAATGAAATAAATGAAACGGTGTCACTCAACTTTCTGAGTTGTACAGACTCAGCAATGCACACGTGAATCAATATTAACGTAAAGTTAATCCAAAAGTGTAAAGTACAAATCGTTGCCTTTACACTATTTGTCTTTACTTGTCTTTACCATGCATGCACATGCAAATCTGTCACTAAAATTCAAAATATAGGCATATATATGGCCCCCCTTTCTCTCCAAGACCCAATGTACAAGCTGTACCATAGTTTTGAACATCAGTACGTACTAGTTTTGCAGAGCATATTGCATAATGCTTCACAATTGCACCATTCTTAAAGTATTCAGACTTCTCTTTTTTGTTCAGTGCACTCTAAAGTTCAAATAAAACCCATACCAGTGCCTCGTTCTCTGTCCCTCCACTTTCAACCTTCATACCTATTGCCCTCTCTCACACACACATACGGAATGTAAAAAGAGGCAGGGGAAGGTACCAATGCTAAATACTGGCCTTTGATCAAGAGGGAGAGACATAATGTAAAATGGCACCACAGAGCAGCATGTCAGGCTCAGGAAGAAGCTCCATCCCAAGATATGTAATAAATCCATTACAATTATGTTGCGAATCATTTGTGTATAAAATTCCCCCAGTGTGTTTAAAGCACCGACTATGAGAGGTAAAAGAATGCAGACTCTGAACCGTTACACAAATCTAATCTAAAAGAAAAAAAATCAGGAAACTTAAACATTTGTTTAATTAATACGGAACCCTAAATATTATGTCAGTGCTTTTGCATTCTCCCAAATGTTTTGCGTTCGCTTACAAAACTTTTTAGTTCTTCTTGGGGGAATGCAAAATGGCCTTCGAATATTGTGTTTAACAAACGAGGGTTTTTCGAGTCAAAAAAGTTGAGAACCACTGCTCCAGGATATCCATCTGCCTTAGTATACTGTATCCAAACATTTGATTTTGTTATTACAGGAAACCACGTGCAAGACTACATAATGATTATACTCAAATGTAACTCATGGAGGCTTGCTGGCTTGTCCTGCTGCGTAAAGATTTTTTTCTTTAGTATATTGTGACTGACAGCAAAAAGACACTCTGTTGAATCATTTTGTCGTGTGCTTATTCAAACCAGAAAGAATCATTTGTTCTTCCTTGATTGCACATGATTGAATCAGCTCTGAATCACACAGGTGACGAGGAGGTGTTCCACAGACTGCGTGAGAAACTTCAAAGGCCTTTCAGAAAGCTACGGTTTCTTCACTTGAGTATGTGATCTGACTTTGATGGTTATCCGTACGCCTGTTTGAATCATCAGCTACTGCCTCTAATGTCCCATGACTCATACGGTTCCTTTAGTTATCATCCATATGGCTCTGGCTGCTGTTTCCTCCCCAAACTCAGGAACATCTCGGAGCAAAAAAAAAAAACAGCCCTCTTTAGTTCAAATAATTATACGCTCAAAACAAGCTCGCCGTCAGTCATCCTAATGTTTATTTATACATTCATTGTCATTTGTTCCTAATTCTGTTTTATGTTTATCTGTAAGCTTTTTTTCCTGCCCTATTTTTCAAAACAGTTGCTATAGAAACATACCAGAAGGAAAGATTTATTGAAGAATTTTCTGCAATGCCAGAGCGTTCCTGCATCTTGGAGAATGAAGTTGGTTCTGGCAGGCAGGTTTAATAAGCTGTCCCAAGACACTCCACAACAACCCCTCACCTAAAGCCCCAGCAGTCCTGCATCATGGCATCTTCAGCACACCCCTCTTTCCAAAGCACTTTGTCTTCCACTCCTGAACAGTTCTGTGAACAGCGAGCAGTAATTGTATGATAATACGGAAGCTGCATTCAGTGTTGGGATGGTGCTGTTCTTGCTTGTTTTATTAAAGAAGGCACACACGCCACAAAAGAGACAGAATGCTCGGCCTGGTGGCTCCTGTTGCTGTATCATTAGCTGGACCTAATTGGATATTAATGCCTGTGCTTTTCCATTACAGTGAACGGCACACCTTATGACATTAATATTGTAGGGAAATAAGAGGAAACGGTCAAACCACATCTTTGATTCTAAAGAGAAATGTGCTTAATGAACTAGAGGACTGATATTGGAAAAAGGTCTTAGTTTCTATCAACAGGAGAATATCTGAACTAACAAACACACACCCACATCTTCCAAGGATGCATTTTACTTTTGCATTTGCATCGCTCTTTTCTGCAACTAAAAAAAAAAGAATAAAATAAGTATTTGATTTGGCAACACTTTACATACATCCTTTACAGGCCTATCATTAATTGTGGCATTTAGCCCCAGACTACAATTAAACACTGCTCCCACATGACTCATGAGACAGATGTCATATGATCGATTTATATTATGAGACTAATTGAATTAAAACATTTATTTTAAACCTTCATTTATCTAAAATTGCTGGGATAAAATCTCTCATAAACAATAGTTTCAGGCATCTACATTAATCTGGATAATCTGGATGTTTTAGCAAAATATCTCGCGATTTACTGGTACATCCAGTCGCCGTTCCATGTGTGGTCTAAAAGATAATTCAATTTCATGTTTTTATGCAGAACAACAATTGCAGGAATGTAATATGAAGATTGTAAAAAGTAACATTTATTGTAGACAACATAATGAAAATGAATAGAAGGCATAAAAATGCCAATATAAAAAGATATCTATGGGTACAATATGTCACACCCATACAGCAATATTTATCCTTAGTTCGTTTTCATGGACGTTCTGTTTGTTTTCATCAGTCACGTGTTCCTTTGTTTGAGTTTCCTGCCTCTCATCCGTTTCCATGGATATTAACCATTCATCTCAGCTGCTCATCATTTAGTTCGTCACCAATGTGTATTTAAGATCTGTTGTCGGTTGTTTGTGTTTGCGTTTACATGATTGTGGAATTAAACCTTGTTATTATTTTTTAATCTGCCTTCATCTGTCTTCATCTTCAGTATTGCTAACATGACTAAACATGCATCATCATTTTTAAATACCTCTGTTTTCTACTTGGAAGAGCGTCTTCAAAAAGCTCTATTTTCACAGGACAAAAACTCGGTGTGGACGGGAGGATAAAAGTTTGAGAAAAAGATGCATTTTCAAAAGAATCTGTGTTAGTGTATAGCCTCATTCATTTCATATTAATTGGTCATTAAAAACTTTTAGTTTTCTTAACAATACAGTGTTTTAAATGCTTATTTGCACTATATTTATTTTCAAAACCTGGCAAGTTCACAGCTGAAAGACTGGATGCTCTCATACCTACACACTGTTTGCAAAGCAAGGGACACATAATTGCCAATTAATGGAAGGCAGGTGCAAAGGGAAAAAGAGGAAAAGGAGAAAAAGGAGAGATGTTAATAGCGATCCCAACACATTAGCCAGTCCCTCTTAGATCTGTAGTAAACAAATTCCCTTTAAATGAAAGCCAGCCCCTCTGAGGCCAATCATACCAAAGAATGAATAGATAACTTCACCGAGGTTTAGCAAACTCACTAATTGCATTTTTAAATGAAGGTGAATGTTATTTTTGTGCAAAGAGGTGAAATCTAATGAATCGGTCTTCAGATCAAAGAATGGTTGAAGTGGGGTTATGTATGGTTGCATGCAAATTATATGCTGCCATGTTAGTGGGATGCATTGTTTGGAAATATTGTGTATATTCAGAAGGAGTAACACTAGGTGACATAGCAAGTAATAAATTTGCTCAAGGGATAGAATTCCCATCCTTATGAAAGTTTCAAGAACGTCTTTGAGTTGAACTCAATTACCAAACAGTGCAAGAGTCAGGAAGTTCAGTGCACTTTTGTGAATTGTTTCAAAACTCAAGACTGAATCAAAAGAATTGTTTTTGATTAACAAAAATCAATTTGTTAATTTGATTAATAAAAACATACAGTACAACCAGTGTTGTCTGATTCACAATTAAATGGTTGTCATGAAATGTTTCTTTTGATAAAAGAATCCTTCACTAACTGAACAGAAAGTTTGTGTGTTTGTGTAGGCGGGTATTCCCTACGTTATGGGGAAATTTTGATCTTGTGAGGACATTCTTTTGGTCCCCAAAAGGAAACAAGCTTATAAATCATTCAGAATTATCTTTTTGAAAATCTAAATAGCAGAACATTTTCCGTGATGGGTAGGTTTAGGGGTAGGGGTAGTGTAGGGGGACAGAATATACAGTTTGTACAGTATTAAAACCATTACGCCTATGGAATGTCCCCATAAAAAATGAAAAGACAACATGTGTGTGTGTTTGTTTGTGTATGTGTGTACACTTTTAACCTACATTGTGGGGACCCAACAAGGATAGTAAAATCTGAGATAACCTTGTGGGAATCAGCCAGAGGACCCCACAAGGGAAATGAACATGAAACATGAAACATACTAAATTATGCTTATTTGAAAAATGTAAAAATGCAAAAAAGATTACTGTGATGGGTATGTTTATAGGTTACAGTTTGTAAAATCATTATGTCTTTGGAAATTCTCCATAAAGATACTGAAACCTAACATGTGTGTGTCTCTGTGTGCATAAATACAGAACAATATAAAACATGTATATTTGTGTGTAAAGTTACAAAATTAAAATGATTTAAATCAGCAATGGTCAAACTGCCCAGTAGTAAGACGGTTTCACTAAAAAGGAATAATAAAAATTTTCATGCCAACGTTTTGAGAATGTCCTATTACAGTACTTCAAGAAAGTTAGTCCGAAATTCTGAGAACATTCCCATATAGCTGGAAAGAACCCAAATAAAGCAGCCTGGTTTTAGAAGGAAATTGTAATCTCGCACAGACTGACCTCAGATCCTTTTGAATATTAGATGTGGAGTTATTGGATTCTAGACTCACTCTCTGTACAGGTCAAAGACTTCCAGCCATGAACATAAAATGGAGATGTTAGGTAAGATTGACCAGATGCCCACATGGAGAATTCCACCTGGTTCCTTCCTCGACAGTCTCGAGGATATGCCAGCCAATTAAGTTAGGGAACTCTAATGAGTAAAAGCAATCATTTGTTATGAATAATTTTGTAAACTAAACAGATGGTTAATGGAGTGTTTTAGAGTGCATGGATCCACAGTGTCATTACAGCCGTGCCAACTCTCTCCCCATCACCATTTGTCATCCAGTGACTGTAAAGATGCCATCTCACCAATATGACACATGACGCACGTACACAGTGCTTATTTGTAAGATAAGATGATTATGATAACCTTGGTCAATGACGTTTTTCCCTTCAAGATGAATCCAAAAGATTGAGCATATTGTGTATATTATTAGTTGATGAAATACTGTAGATAATAATGCCTCGATAGTGTATGATAATGCACTGTGACAGTCAAATGTTATTTCGTTACTGATAAAGTCTTCTGAACTGTAGTGTTCTTACTGTTTCCGAACAATGTGGTCCACTTTGTATCCTCAGGGACTCTCCGGCCAGCAAGGTCAGGATTCTAAGAGGGGGTCACATAGCTTACAAAATAAATATGCCATCAGTTGATGCATTATAAAAAGCTTGTACTAATCAGATAACAGTGTGAAGCACAAGACTCCCTCCTTCTTCGCACATCATTATTAATGTTGTCTATTAAAATGCAAATGATGACAATGAGTCTGAATATTGTTAGCTTGTACGTACAGGTGTTGTCAAACCATGTTCAGGTTTTGCCAGTGTAGATTACCATCAGAGAAAAATAAATTACAAATCCTCAAAAGATAAGAATTTTGAAAGAATGTTTTTGAAAGAAGTCTCTTATACTCACCAAGGCTGAACAAAATACATAGTAAAAACAGTAATAATTTTACAATGTAATTGACATTCCCTTGATGGCAAAGCATCATATTATATGCTTTGCCATCAAGGGAATAAATATTCAGCAGCCATTACTCCAGTCTTTAGTCTCATGTGATCCTTCAGAAATCATTCTAATATGCAGTTTTAGTACTCAAGAAACATTACTTATTAGTATGTTGCAAACAGTACTGACAACTAATATTTTTGTGCAATTTTTTAGGATTCTTTAAACAGAAGTGTAAAGTATTTGATTATATGTAATTAGTTACTGTTTTTAAACTTAGCAGTCAAAGATATTAGCAACTTTTATTCTACTTGACTACATTGTTGAATAAGTATATGTATTTTTACTCAAATACTTGAGTGATGAGTAATGCAATTACTTGTTGCATTTTCTGCTACAAAAGAAGCGATATTGCCTTCTACAGGGCATCGGGCATCTTGTACGTTTTTTCATACTCACCCAAAATTGTCAACAGGGCTGTTTTAAACGAATAAGAGTGCAATAATAGGTCGCTTCTGAATCACGTGTTTCATAAATGAGATGAGGACATGGTGATGAACGTACTGTGAAGGTCTGCTGCTAACGTTTGGCCGAGTCCCCTGTCAGAAAGATCTTCAACTCGCACCTCCGGCAGAGCTTCAACCAGATACCGAGGGAGGCTGGAGACATTGAGTCTGAGTGAACCATGTTCTCTACCTCCATTGTCGACCCGGCCGCTCGGAGCTGTGGCCGCAAAGTTTCCGGTGCCTGTCGTGGCAGCAATCCCCGAACCCGGTGGTGGACACCGGATGTAAGGGATGCCGTCAAGCTGAAGAAGGAGGCCTATCGAGAGGCAGCGGGGATGGATGAGATACGCCCTGAGTCCCTCAAGTCTCTGGATGTTGTGGGGCTGTCTTGGCTGACACGCCTCTGCAGCATCGCGTGGCGGTTGGGGACAGTGCCTCTGGACTGGCAGACCGGGGTGGTGGTCCCTCTTTTTAAGAAGGGGGACCGGAGGGTGTGTTCCAACTACAGAGGGATCACACTCCTCAGCCTCCCCGGGAAAGTCTATGCCAGGGTACTGGAGAGGAGAATAAGGCTGATAGTCGAACCTCAGATTCAGGAGGAACAATGTGGCTTTCATCCCGGTCGTGGAACACCGGACCAGCTCTATACCCTCTCTAGGGTGCTGGAGGGTTTATGGGAGTTTGCCCAACCAGTCCACATGTGTTTTGTGGATCTGGAAAAGGCATTCGACCGTGTCCCTCGTGGCACCCTGTGGGGGGTACTCCGGGAGTATGGAGTCCGGGGCCCTTTGCTAAGGGCTGTCCGGTCCCTGTATGACCGGAGCAGGAGCTTGGTTCGCATTGCCAGCAATAAGTCAGACCTGTTCCCAGTGCATGTTGGACTCCGGCAGGGCTGCCCTTTATCACCGGTCCTGTTTATAATCTTTATGGACAGGATTTCTAGGCGCAGTCAGGGGCCGGAGGGAGTCTGGTTTGGGGACCACAGGATCTCATCCCTGCTTTTTGCGGATGATGTTGTCCTGTTGGCTCCATCGGGCCAGGACCTCCAGTGTGCATTGGGACGGTTTGCAGCCGAGTGTGAGGCGGCTGGGATGAGGATCAGCACCTCCAAGTCTGAGACCATGGTTCTCAGTCGGAAAAGGGTGGCTTGTCCTCTTCAGGTTGGTGGAAAGCTCCTGCCTCAAGTGGAGGAGTTTAAGTATCTTGAGGTTTTGTTCACGAGAGAGGGAAGGAAGGAGCGTGAGGTTGACAGACGGATCGGTGCAGCTTCTGCAGTAATACGGTCGATGTACCGGTCTGTCGTGGTGAAGAAGGAGCTGAGCTGCAAGGCGAAGCTCTCGATTTACCGGTCAATCTACGTTCCTACTCTCACCTATGGTCATGAGCTTTGGGTCATGACCGAAAGAATGAGATCCTGGATACAGGCGGCCGAAATGAGCTTTCTCCGCAGGGTGGCAGGGCGCTCCCTCAGAGATAGGGTGAGGAGCTCGGTCACTCGGGAGGAGCTCAAAGTAGATCCGTTGCTCCTTCACATCGAGAGGAGTCAGCTGAGGTGGCTCGGGCACCTCCCTAGGGAGGTGTTCCGGGCATGTCCCACCGGGAGAAGGCCCCGGGGAAGACCTAGGACACGCTGGAGAGACTATGTCTCTCGGCTGGCCTGGGAACGCCTCGGTGTCCCGCCGGAAGAGCTGGAGGAAGTATCTGGGGAGAGGGAGGTCTGCTCAGACTGCTGCCCCCGCAACCCGGCCCAGGATAAGCGGTGGAAGATGAATGAATGAATGAATCTTGGTAACACTTTGGTATGGGGAACAATTCTCACTTATAACTAGTTGCTTATTCGCTTGATATTGGTTGTTTATTGGTACTTATAAAACACATATTAATGCCTTATTCTGCATGACCATATTCTACATCCATAAATCTTACTCAATACCTAAACTTAAACGCTTCAACAACTGCCTTACTACCTATTAATAAGAAATAAATTAAGTATTTGAGGCAAAAATCATATTTAGTTGTGAATGTGGTTTGAGGAATGAGGCTTTATCCAGCAGGAAAGCAGAATCAGACACTCTCAGCGGAGCTTGCCGATCTGCACAAGCACCATTTCTTTAACTCTGACATTAATATTTTATAGGTATGTTTGCTGTTCGATCTCTTGCCAGAGTTTGATCTGAATGCACAGTGCTGAAAACGGCTGACGCTTTCATTGTGTTCCCTGTGCAAAGACTTTGAGACTAAGCTGAGAAGCTTTGTGGACTCCACTATACCCCATCATTTAGTACAAGGAACCATCTTGTGTCAACACATTCTGTCACAATGTGGATTTACAGCAGTTTCGGCTCACGTTGGAGTCCCCGCGGGGTTGTTTTTCTTTAGTCCTGAATCCTGATTGAATGTACCAGATAGACACACCACCGCAAACCTAGATGAGAATCTGGTCATTACAATAACCGTGCAAATTGCAATTACTAGCTTTATCATTTCAGCTGTATTTTATTCTTATTTAATCAAAGATTATTAACATGATTTGAAGGATCTCAAATGGGGGTGACCCTGAAAGTGAAGTTATATTGAGATCACAGACCTGCTCTGTCACCAGGGTGCCCTTAATCAAGGCTCCAAACCCCAGGTTGCAATTAGATCCACAAATTGCTTTGGATGAAAAGCATATGCTGAATAGCAACTAAGAGGCCGTTTAGACCAGAGTGATCCGATCACAAGAAGCCGGTGCTAAATGCAGGTGTAAAGAGGGTCCAGAACCTTTTCTGTTCATTTAAACTAGGGCTGCGCAGCAGTGGTAGTATTAAATATTTGTATAAATATTAGTACTATAATACAGCAGTTGTTTTAAAATTAAAATTATATTATATTTTCTTAAATACTTCATACTTAAACGCTATTTTTTATAGTGTAGTTTAACAATAGTATTATTTCTTATTTAGTGAAATATTTCTATTTACTCCTAGTACTAATAACAATACTACTAAATAATAATGTGATAATAATCATAATTGTAATAATAATAATTATTATTATAATAAAATAAAAATATTAAACCATAAGACATATTATAATTGCAATAATAGTATTTCACTGAAAAAGAAAAAAAAGAAAGAAAAATATAATTATATTTAAATATAGTTACATCATTATAATTATTACTATTATTAATATGACTGCAAAATCACAATACTAATATTTATGTCTTATTTTTTTCATTTTCATTCATAAATGGAACACTACGTAACTTTTGGAACTTAAACAAAACAATGCATTTTGCAGAAGAACATTGTTTTAGTTTTGCTTCGGCGCTGCGTGATTGTGCGAATAAATATAGTTATCCTGCAGCTCAAAAAACATTCACTACTAGGCTTAAAGGGCACCTATTATGCCCCTTTTTACAAGATGAAAAATAAGTCTCTGATGTCTCAGTGTTTGTTAAGTTTTAGCTCAAAATACCCCGCTGATCATTTTTTATAGCATGTTAAAATAGCCAGTTTTGGGGGGTGAACAAAAACAAGCCATTTTTGTGTGTGTCCCTTTAAATGCAAATGAGCTTTTAAGAAGAGGGTGAAGCTTCAAGAGAAGCTCCAAAACATGTTTTGGAAGAAGGATTGCTTATGTATTGACTCATTTAAATTGTTAATTTTCAACTAAAAAAATCTTTTGTTTTGGTGGAAAACTGCATAGAGCCCTTAAAGCTTCTCTCCCTTTTTTTTTTTTTTTTTTTTTTTTTTTTTTTTTGACAGATTTATAAACGCTTCTCATTACAAATCTGAGAAGAAGTTTTGCACATGTTGCATTCCGAAATTCATTTTCACTAAATCACAGTCTTTGAGATTTGCTAATTGCTTGGAGACATATCTCCATTTCTGTTTTAGTTTGATTAATTGTTTAGCCCCAACTCAAAACACATTCAGAGGCAGCTGAAAACATATTTGACCAAATTGCTAGTAGTTTAAACAGTAATCTGTCCCTGACATTGACAAAAGACTGACCTATCAACCAGACATTTGGCTAAAACAATGTTTTGTTTTTTTTAATCTTTGTCAGGTTATGTGGGGCTTTAAAAATAACCATCTGATCTAAACATTTGGAAAAGGACAGAGATATGCAAGCAAAAGACACATGGTCACAAGTTGTCACAGGACACACATTTGAGATGCTGCCAGGCGCGAACAGCAATGTGTCTCTGCTGACTGCTTGTGATTGGATCACCCGAGACACATTTTAAACCAAGAGGAAAATGAGCCTAAATCTGGACTTTTGTCTCAGTTCACAATTATAAATTAAATGTGTCTGAATGATTTGGTCAAAGACGGTTATTCAACAGAGCTAATTTTCACTCCAACAAAAGCTTTTGCCCCAGGATATGCCGATGACAAATACAAATCAGAATCTTCTCTTCTTCTTTGATAACAAGCAATTATTCCCTTTTCCACTGTGGAGAACTCTCCCGCTGAATCGAATGTGCTCCAAAAACTCTTCAATATAGAAACTTTCTCATCCCAGATTCTCAGGAGATGTAATTATTGTTCAGCTGACTTGTAAGACTTACAGAGCTAGAGGAAAAAACCCTCCCTAGCCGACAATGCCCCATGTTTATTTTTAACTGCCCAGAGAGCACTAGAGTTCACGGTCTTTGGACAGTGTTTAACTCAGAATGACCAGCACATGTGAGGGAGTTTGAAGCTGAAGCATTCAGGCTAATTTTTTTTTTTTATCAATAGACATCTGCAGGCATCCAGAACAGATTAGATATAGATTACTTTATCTTCTAGAAGTCAGTGCAAAACTACTAATATCATTATTCAAATGAAACTTGAACTTTAGTAGTAAGACATGCATGATTAATCGTAAAAACATCGCAATCTCGATTCAAACAACCACGCAATCTCATTCCTGAGTGACAACAATTCGCCTCTGTCCATTAAACCTTCAACAAGTATGATCACAGCGAACATGGACGCTGAGCCAGAGAGAGCAGTTGTCATGTATAGGTATGATTAAAGACTTTACATATAGAAAGAGAGTGCACACAAATTATTATGAAAAGGAGAAAGAGCAACTCGCAATATGGTGGAATAAGTCCTGCCTTCTAAATAAGAGCCAATTGCCAATGGTTCCTATAGAAACAGTCACACGCGCACTTCCTATAGAGATGCACAATTAGGAATGTGCATGCGCATTAGCTTGATGCGCATCGGCCTGAAAAATGCCATTTGTCATGATCTGAGCTTTTAAAAACAAAATTTATGAGACAATTGACCCTTCGCAAACAGTTTGATTGACAGGCGATCTGACCGATCATAACCATGAATCCGCCATTTTGTCTGACAAAGCAGTCAGGGGCGTTAGTACATTAACGTTGGTGAACTTGAACTTCAAAAATTGTGTACTCACGTCTTTCCGATTGAAACAACATTTCTTCTGATGTCCATTCATGTTTATTTGATGCTATAAATGAACTAATATGAAGAGATGGTTGATTCAGGAGCCGCTTGAAGGAGCTACAGCGACACATTTAAGAGCCACTATATGGTATTTATTGTTTAAACTTCTTTAAAAAAAATTACAATATTTTAAATATGAAACTGTTTCATATGTCTGTCGACATGTTGTCAGTGTCCTCTTTGCTCAGGGATGTATTTTTCACTTCGTGAGAACATGATGTGTAGCATGAGAGAACATGACAAAGCAACAGTAACTAAAGTGGGCGGGTCTTTGCGAACGGTCAATTGTTGTCAGATTTCATTGGTAATTTCAAATATGAAATTTAATCGAAAGCATGGCGAACAGCTTTGGCAAATTTCATGTTTCCCCATTCAACGAGATAGGACTGCACTTGCATGTCTGAGAGGCATTTCAAAGATGGCCACTGAGTGAAATGACTTGCCTTAAAGGACTTTGGTAATAATGGCTTCAAAATCCAACTTTTCAACCACACAGTATCTATATTTCTGTTAAAAACATTTAAATTATCAAAAAAGTACTGGGATAAAAGTTTATAGTTCTTATATAAACACTGATGTGTACAGTCGTGATCAAAATAGAGTAAAAGTAACTTGACACTTTAAATAAAGATTGTGTCAATTGCAACATTGTTATACCAGTAGGAGGAGCCACATCTCTGCTAAAAATGCATTTGCCACTGATTTATTCATCCAAGAGATTCGTTCATGTTGATTCATCCAGTTAATGAAACAAGTGAAGTTTTATGAGCAAGTCATTGAATCATTCAAACAAATGGATTTAAAAAATAAATCATTCAAATTAATTGGATATTTTTTAAATACACTACAGCAGTTAACATTTTGTCAGAACCTCTAGTAAATTACTATTTTGTTTAGTTGCCTATTCAGAATCGTGATCTCCATTATATACAAAAAAAATGTGAATCTTAATTTATCCAGAATCGTGCCGCTCTACTATGTAGCACAAACATTCACCAATTGTAAAAATCACCAATGCAACTGCATTAAACATTCATAGAAGAAGAATATAAAAGAATGACAGACATTTATATCCATTTTATAATTTATATATATCTATTCATCTAAATATTTAAAATAATCAGGCTGTGTGGTGTATTGACGCATTTACTCTGCCATCCGACTTTGCAGCCAGACAATCACAGGTGAACTTTAACTTCCTCTTCCTCTCTTTTGTGATGCAAATGAGTTTGTATTTATAATTTAAGTAATCAATATTCTGTTTTATGCTGTTCAAAGCTCGATTCGCCCTCCCCGAGTTCTTGCTAGTCATCTATAAAATCAGCACCACACTTCAATCCCTGACTCTCTCTAAACATTGACACTCTGATCGGAGTCCAGTTAAAGACATAGTGTTTGGGCCTGGAGGACAGAGAAAGGTTTATTGACTTTGTAGATTTCGCTTAAATATTTCCACGTGTGTAGGTATGTTTTAAGCCAGGAGTTCCAAAACACATTCCTGGAGCCTCCCAAACACTGCACATTTTGCATGTCTCCCTTGTCTGACAAACCCATTTCAGTTCTTGGAGTTTTGACCAATGAGTTGATGATCTGAATGGAGACATAGAAAACATGCAGTGTTTGGGAGACTCCAGGAATGTGTTATATATAGTTAGACATTCTTACCAACTAAAAGTCTCAGCTCTATTTATAAATTATACGATGATAAACTATTAATTAGCATAGTGTCTATCGGTCTTATGGGAAACTCAAGGCTTTGCTGAATTTTTAGTTCATTTAAACTCAAACCTTTTCAAGCCCATTTATTTATACCAATTTACCAGATTTTTTCTTCTTCAGTAACGTATTCTACCTATGTTGTTTCTGTTCAGGGCAAGGTTATTTTAATAGTATTAATATAATATTACTTGTATAAAACACTAATTAATATGTTGATATAATTTGCTTCTATATTTTCAGTTTTCTTTTCAATTTTAGCCATTTTGTTATGTCATTTTTTGTCATTTTTATTCATTTTAGGTTTTTTGATTAGTTTTTAAATATTATATCTACATTTTTTATTTTTTAATAAACAGTAACAAAACCCTGGTTTGAGTTCAATCTGATTAAATATAATTAAATAAAAGGACTTCAATCGTGTACACCAATCACATAAACATATGATGAAATTCATTGCATTAATTAACATTTTATATCAGGGGAGTCTGAGACCCTAATGTAATACTGTAACAGTAATTATAAGTATAAGTAACATGTGGTAATGTGACAAGTAAAATTTTCCCTTGATGCGTTTTATTGTTTATAATAAGTTAAGAAAAATTCTAACTCAATCTGATACTTCAATTACAAGAATAATTGTATCCGTTTACATGGCCTTGGGGTCTCTCAAACCTAAAACACAACATGAGCATTAATTTTGATAATAAAATAATTTTTATAATATTTTATTAACTGAGCAGCATGACCCTAAATACTGATTCTGTCAGATCGAGGCATAAAATGTCAAGTTGTACATAGAGCTTGAGCCAAGATGTCAGAATTCTAGGAGATCTGATGCGACATGACACTGAGCATTAAGTACAGCGATTCAGTGGCTCCCAGATCATTGATTCTTGTAAGCTGCACTGTATATCTTGGGTTTGATGGGAGACTGACACATGCTCATCTGGAGGTGGAAGACATAAAGGCAGGAGAGGCAGAACGAATAAAACGAGTTAGCGCTCATGATGGAGGGCTGAGAACGAGAGCTCCGAAATCCCCCCACACAAAGTGATGTGCTCCAGAGGACACTCTCAATACGCTTCCTTGATCTTTTGGCTTATATAATATAATTAAAGACTTTAAGCAGGCTTTACAGAGACAGGCAGAGCCTGCACAGTCAGGGGAGGGAAAAGGAAAATCCCTTAAGAAGGCCCATATGTGGCTGCAGACCCGTACTGTTTCCTCCGAGTCTCTTTCTCTGTGGAAATCGCTTCGTTCTGGTGCTTGTGCGCCCGCACATAGGCATGTGATGATACATACTCATACACACTCTCACCCACGCTCTCACACACTCCGTAAGCTGGAAAACTGTGACGGCAGAGAGGAAATCAAAGCACAATGTAGTTTTGAACATTTTACTGTGTATTTGATATCTAACATTTCAATTTCATTTGTTGTCTCACCGATATATGCGTGTTGTACATAATATGAAGGTGTTTTTATTAAAGAGATACCGTTTTCGGCATCCTATCCCTTGTGTAACAGCAGTAAACGGCTGAGACTTGTGTGTGCAGTGATTGGAAAGCTTGGCAGGCAAAGACGCAGATGTGATAATCAAGTCTTACGTAACGCTGACACACAGTAATGCAACCTCCGAGTCTCCATTTCCCTCAACCCAACTTCGAGCTTACAGCACTATATTCCATCTCCACGGGCTGTCAGGCTCCGAGCACTGCAGTGCAGAATCAGTACCCGTAGCATTTTGAGAGTGTGGACTCACTCAAGTCCTCTCACACGCTGACTGACAGGAAAGAGGCAAACGGAAGGAATTCTATAATTTTAACTGTGAATCATAGGCATCATTTACCGACTTTTTTGCCATGGATGATTTAGTCCCCACCACTTCATGAAATAGCTTGAGACTGGGAACTATGCAATACAAAGAACTCAAATTCTTAGGCACGAGTTTTCATTTCATTAGTTAATATTATGCAGATGCAATGGTGATGGGATTTGTTATTTCTTCTTGATATACAATTACTCATATTGTGATATAGTTATTTCTGCTTTAAATAAGACTTTCATGATATCAAAAATTCATGAACATTCATGATCATTATCACCATTTTCAATATCATTTAAAAAAAATTAACAATAGCCTAAAAAACTTAAAGCACCAGAAATACTATATAAAATGTTTAAACTAAAGTAATCAAATGTATTAAAAAAAAAAACAAATTCATGGTCTTTACTGTGTAAATTATATATACATTTATTCTTATTAAAGTTGCAAAAGCAAGCAGGAAGAGATTTTCTCTTTTTGTTGTTGGATAACCGTTCACGCACAATTAGGCGGCAAAAAGTCCTCAGTTCAGTGTTCACGCGCTTTTTGAGCAGCGGCTTTATGTCGCACATCCCTCAGAAAAAGCAGAGAAACAGTCTCTCAGAGAGCGCGCGCATATGCTGAAATGGGTTATCTTTCACTGCTATTGCACTTCAATGGTTTAAAACCACTATTTTTTAAACCACAATGCTTAAAAAATCCTGACCGCGCAGGATAGCAACCTCAAGTGAGCGTAACCGCGACAGAGACGACTGTCCAAAATCTATACCGGTTGACAAATTTCTACAAGCTAATCGTGCTTACCAGTTTATCACCCACCCCGTCTTATTGTGCTTAAAAACACTTTAATAACATCGACCACGACCACGCGATCGCCTTCTGAGAGAGACATTTTTCTCTGCGCGCACTTTGGCAGTATGCCAGTCAGCACGAGCGCTGCATCGACTTCATTTTCAGGATGCTAATAACTCTTTTTAACATCAAGCACGTCCCGCTCATTATATTCTCATTCATGCATTTCATCACTTTGTAGTGTCAATAGTGCAATATATTTACATACTATATACGATATGGGAGAGTCTCTAACGGTAGACATTTTATTTCGTGGTAACGATATATATCGCCATATTGCCCAGCCCTATTATTATGTAAATGTTGGCAATCTTTAGATAAATACTTTTATGAAAATCCTAAAAAAATCTGTCACTGGTAAAAAAATAAAAAATAAAAATAAAAATCACTCATTTATATGTTGTTTTGGACATCAATATATTTAGTCATAATTAATGGTTACTTTTGAATGGATGTTAATGGGAAAACGTTACTGTCATCATAATGTTTATGGGAAACTTCTGATGGGAAACACTTGCAACATACTGTAAAAATGCAAGTTTTAGTTTAAAATTTAGAGTATCATTTTTCATTTATATTCATGCAACCTCTGAGTCACTGTCTGTGCATTTAAATATACCTAAATGCAACTTAAGATGCAGCTTCTAAAAAAAAAAAAAAATGTTACGGCCTTGTTGTAGCTTAAAACATTTGAGTAATAAACTTTGTTGCATCAAAAAATGCTTTCTTAAGCTACTCTTTGTAATGTCTATTCGCTGTTTTTTCTTCTAACACAATAATGACTTTATGTTTTGAGGTGTCATTTCTCAGCCAAAACTGATGTGCAGTTAATTTGATTTAATCACACGTCATGTCATTGATTAGATTAAACATGTAAACGCTAATATATACACAAATTACCTAATTAATTTTAATGAGCTAATCTGTTGACATCCCAAAGTATGCTTGCTTCACCCATCACCCTTTGAAACATGTTTACCCATCACAAAGCGACACTCGCACTTTGAACAAAACAGCTTTTAAGTTAAAAGTTAACATCTGTTTCCATTTTTACTGACAAACGAGGGCTAAATAATTCAACTGTATTCCTTTGTAAACTTTTAAACGCCTTGAGAGGCCAGACAGTGGGCATCCTCACTAAACCCGTGTGGATGAAGCAAGTGTAAGTTAGCTAGCGCTGACACGGCTGTGTAGATTAATGTTCAGTGCAGTGAAAAAGGAAGAGGCTGGCTCTGTCCCAGTTCATGCCAGAGGGAACTGGAGTTTATTTTAGTCACTGTAGTTATGCAGAGATAGAAGAGGGGCCTGTGACATGCGAGCAAACTAAAAGCAATGTTCACACGCCGGCAGCAACGCTGCCAGCACAGGTTTGCTTTGCGTACAAATTTACATAGCATGTCTGAATTTGGTCTTAAGTCACAGAGAGGTATTGATAATGTGTAAATTTGCATGCTAGTTCTGTGGTTTTGTTTATAGGCTTGTTTAATTTGCTTTGTGTGCCATTCTGCTCCACATTTGATGACAGTCAGGTGTTTTTTGGCTTGTTTTTTTTTTTGTTTGTTTGTTTAAATCTGCTTGTTGATTAAAGTTAATTAAAGGAACAGTTTACCCAAAAATGAAAATTCTAATCATTTGCTCACCTTCACGCCATTCCAAACACAAAAGAAGATATTTTGAAGAACACTATGAAAGTCAATGGGGTCCAAAACAAAACTTAATAAATGTTAAAACAAAACAAAACAAAAAACATTAGACACCTCTGAGAAAGGCATACAAAATAGTAAAGTATTTATTTATTTAAAGTTTTTTTTTTTTTTTCTCCCCCAATTACAGTCAATAACAACAAAGATTTTTGGAAAAGTACATAAAAACAATGCCAGCAAGAATGCAAGCTGCAATCAAAGCCAAAGGAGGCCAAAGAAAATATCAAGTTTTTTGAATATTATGTATGAATAATGACAGTTTTTGACAGATCCCTCTTTTCTGTGACAGGCAGTCTAAAAAATTTAAGTGCTGGATGTTTTTATAGCATTCGGTTGGCACTTTGTTTGAAGGACATTGGGCAGGATGTGCAGTAGTGTTTTTTTAAGTAAAATAATAAAAAAAGAAAATTGGGATTTTAACCGATTAATCGATTAACCAGAAAAATACTCAAGACAAGTAGTCGATCATCAAAATAATCATTAGTTCCAGCCCTAGCTTAATTTAAACATTGAAATCTACACTCCAACTCTTCAAATTGATCACTTACTAATGCAATAATTGTTTTTATGTTTTTCTTCCATAGTTACTTTGTCTCATTAAATAATTACATATGCCTCCAATATGATTTTCCAACCACAGTTATTGTGCTTCATTAGTGAATGTCACTTTGTACATGGTTTCCTGGTGTGATGAATTCCATCCAGAGGTCTCTACAGTTACCCCACATCCATTAAGATGGTGACCCTAAGTGCTCTAGTTGACAACACACTCCTACTACAGCACATTTTACTCTCTGTGTTGTTGTAGCATCTGTGAGAAAATGAATAAAATATGAAACACTCATAGTACATTTATTCGAAGCCTTTCCGTTTAAATTAGGAACTACTGTAATGGATTAGACAGCCTCGGTCTTCTTAGAGCTTCCCATCAAAAGCAAACTTTCCACATGAGGCCTGAGGGTCCATCACTTACAGCCCACATGTATCAGTTAAGCTTCGTGACTTACGTTATCAATTTAGTCACAGCATGATTATTTAAATTATATTTGATGATGGCTCCTTATTGGCAGGAACATAAAGACCGACTGCCGTTATTCTTTGGCTAAGTATTGGCAAATATCTGGAACGACCGCTACCGTTCCTCTCATCTCCTTCACGCTGCATGTCAATTCATGTGGTGAGAATTTTTTAAAGGATATAAAAGTGGGGCGAAAGGAATTAGGAGTCGTGGGAGGGGACTGGTATGTGTGCACATGATTTATGGCATTTTGCTCTTTAAGTTAAAGATGGCAGAGGCCGTTCCGTCAGCAAACAATTCAATCACCGAGCCCTTCAGTCCAGACCCTTTGCAGAAGTAATTACCAACCCACCCTGAAGCACACATCCATCTTAAGGCTTTAAAAAGCCACTCATTCTTCATTCATGGAAATCAGCGGCCGCTTCCTTCTCAGTCATATGGTCTGCGTCTAAAAATACCTAAGGGGTCATTTGCCATGCTTATTGCAATCAATAAGGATCCATTCCAACACGGATACGTTCTCCGCTTTACTTTTTTGGTGCTACGGAGAGAAATGTTGAGGGTGCATATCACTTTCAAACATGCACTTGTAGCGTTTTGAAAGTGCTCAGCTTGCCTGTTCAGAATCATTCACAGTCCGGTTACGCAGCTGACAGAAGCCATGAATCAGATCTCACAGTATTTATTTACTTTTGTATCTCTGAGCATATTCTGGTAACACCCTTAATATGACAATGTTTCATTATAGGACTGAACATTTGACAACCAGCCACAAAATTCAGCTTTTTTTTTTCATCCCACTGACGATTGTGACGAGCAGTTAAATCACCTGATGTGGTGGATGCACAGGTGTTCTGGTTATGGCTTCACAAAATGTCTTATGAATATTTTAGGAATATTATGAATACCAGGTCTCGCACAATTAATTTAACATGATCTTTTATCGTTTTGAAAAATTAAGCCAAATTAAAAATGATCTATAGAACAATATTCGCTTATTGCCAAGACAAAACTGAACAATAATGTTATGATTAGAAACGTCCAAAAACACAGACCGTTTAAAACATTTTTTATGTTCTTAAAAGAGGACTCTTATGCTTGTCAAGGCTAAAGTAAAAACACTAAGCACTATTATGATTTAAAATAATTGTGTATTTTAATTTAATTTAAAAAGTCATTGCTTCCTGTAATGGCAAAGCAGATTTTTTTAAATAGTGCTTGTATCACACGTAATTTTAATCATCCGTCCCCGCAGGTTTCGCGTTCACACCGCTGATCTCGATTAGTGGAGCACACAAGCCGCTTCTCATTCTCAAACAGCTTGTGAGTCACACAAGTACCAAAATGAGTGGCTCACTGCGCTAAAATGATCAAACACATACAATGTGTGAGTATTCAGATAAACAGTCAGATGTGGAAGCATAAATAGTTAAATAGAAAGAGAATACATGTTGTGTAACAATATATTGGGTCTGTGCATAAACTCTTAAAGGGACAGCAGTCTAATATTCCTGCTGCTGTCGGTCATGTTAATCAAAGAACAAAAAACAAAGAAAATCACTCTCTGCTCTTGACTGAATAAGTTAAATTAATCTGTAATCTTTTTTTTTTTTTTTACAATGAAGACTATCCAGTGTTATTTTACATTTGATTACTTTCATTTCTGTGGTGTATAATATGCAAAACATTATTCTGTTGCATTTGTTTGTGCTGTTGTTTGCAATTTATTTATTTGTTCTTATTTTATTAATGACTTTTTACTTGTGTTTTTTTATTAAATAAATACTTGCGTTGCAGAAAAGCAGATTTTTGTTTGTATATGTGGTCAATTGTAGTTCTTAGAAAAAAAATCTGAAAAGCAAAAATTGGTAGCGGCAGGTCACACTAACAAAAAAAAAAATTAATCGGTAATTCACAAAAAAAAAAAAATTCCAATCGGTGCATCTCTATTTTTTAAGATTCTTATTATGAATTATGAGTGCTCTTCATTTGAACAAAAAAAAATCTGTCCCAACATTATAAATGTCTTTACTTTCATTTTTGATCAATTTAATCCATCCTTTGAATAAAAATATTTTAAGTTATTCTGGGATTTTGTAGGTTAGGGCAAAAATACATGAATCAGCAACTGACTGGCCAGTATGATATATTGGTTACTTGGTTTAATGGTTTAACACTTTTGCTTTGCGTTCTAAGGGGTTAAAACCAGAGCTCCTTCATAAAAATATATTTTATTAAACCCAAATAGCAAAATTTAATGAAGCAAAACTTTTTGCCAGATGTGGAAAAGCGATAGATTGGTGCCATGTGCTGTTACTTTCCAGCACCGATAACAGCTGCAATGACCCCACAACAAAACACCAATAATAACGATTTCTAGCATAGAACCACCTCTCATTATATCATCCACCCTAATGTAAGGAAAACTCACAAAGTCCCAAACTCCATAAATGATACCGGACTCTGCTTCACTCAGAGGTTATTGTTAGGACTAGCCGAAGTCTGTCCCAAACCCCATGTGGAAGAAGCGCTTCCCTATGCCCTATTCTTGTTTTGCTTTCAGACAGCGTATATTGGGCTCCCTGCAGGAGTGTGTGATCTCTTGGGAATTTGTTTCTAAACACCTTTCTCTGTCCAGAGTCTCCAGGGGAGAGAGTGCTAAACCCAGCTGTGCGGAAAGAGCTGTTTAGCATACAGCACTGTATCTACAATCACATCTCACAGTACTGAACAACAACACCACCTACTTTCAACCTAAGTCGAAACATGTAGGCTAGTCTTTCTTTTCTTCAACCTTTTTTAACATAATGCATTAACTTTAAATTGACAGCTCTACCAATTAAGTAACCATAGACTCACCACCACACCACTTATCAAGGGCAATGGATAAATATGAATGCATGAACAATAAATAAATTAGGGCTATTCAATAAATGATATACATTTTCAATTACCAGACCAGATCATAAACCAGACTACATCACCCCCGCAAAACAGAAATCAAACCATACTCTGATGCACTTTGAATTACTTTAAAATTGGGATTCTGAAGAAGTTCAGAGTAATGAGGTCTGCGGAAGCATTATTTATCCATTCAGCAAAAGGGAACACAGCCTTTAAAAGGGGAGTTGCCATGTGAATTCCCAAACGGCTGCAACTTTCCTCCCTGTTAAACATCAATAACCCAGTGGCTGGTGTGTCTTTTAATACGTGTTGGTGTTCCAGAAGCTGTCAGAATCTATGAGGTGCTGCAGCTCTGATCACAAACTCTGGGGTGGTGTCGTCTCCAGCAAAGATGAATATTTGATATTTCTCTTGATAAAAGGCCTAACAATTTAAATTATACAGTAGACAAGTTCCCCCAGAGCACACCCAGGAACCATGGCGTGTTGCATGAATTATTTACCTATCATTTAACTCCAAAATGCCGTATCTACTTACAGGGGAGCTGACCTCTGACCTCCCTGTGCTTAGGTGAGATTGGAAGGAGCCTGGTTATGCAGCCTGCATGACCAGCATATTTTGCTGGTCCAGAACGTCGTATTCTGGTGTCCCTATCAGGTCTAACTATCTTAACAACAAATCTACGCAGATTCCCCAGCCTGATCAGAGCAAAATCAACAATAACTAGCTTAAACCTTTGTAGGTTTAACCCAAGTTGGTCTTTTCAGCAGAGAGAATTTGCATATGTAAGGGATCAACAGCTGAAATGACTAATGCCCGAGAGCAAAAAAGCTTAATAGATGCCATTTAGTGTCAAGACATTTTAAGGCTTTAAGTTATGCAGCAAAAGCACAAGATGAGAAAGAAATGCTGTCATTTAAGCACTTAAAATGTACTCCAGCTTATGCATGCACGGACACACATAGTTCCACTTATTTCAGTTTCCTGCAGCAATGCCCTTCTTTACTGTGTCCAATTTCACAACTACTTTATTTTTTTATGATTGTAATCCCCTTATAAAGCAGTGCCATTCAGAATGAAGTCAGTGCCCTTATCCTGACAGTAGGATGTGATTCCTGCAGCAGGTGTTTAACAGGAACAGGTCTGGCAGGTGTTTCCATGACTCCATTGGGCCTCAGAGCACTGCAGATTTCTGGAATCCTGATTTAGAAACACAAGGTTAGAGTCCTCCGGCTCACAAATCTAAATTTGGGACTATGTTTGGGTTCAAAAGCTTGCTGAAACTCGAATAGTGAGAGTACTAACGTACCTGTAGGGTTATATCCAGAAGGGAAAGGAATGTGTTGAACCTTTGAGCTCTGACACTAATGACTAAAGCACAAAGTGGGCTTGATGTGAAAGGAAATACATCCTGGCAATCAAGTGAGAAACAGCGCTTTTTCTCAACACCACATTATCGCACACACTTTTCCAAATTTGCCCTCTTCCAGAGTGTTATGTTACAATGTAATTATGCGAATATAAGTTCCATTGCTTGAAAGAACTTGCAGTCTGAATTTAATGTGATAGGATATAAAAACATTTTTAAAAAGTTAATGAAACGCCTTTCTATTGAGTTGTCCTCGCGTGCCGCAACAAACAGATGGTGTAGTCCAATTCAGGAACAAATGACTCTTATTTGTGCCACTTAGAGAATCAAAAACACACCGCATAGCGTTGTCTGATCCACGACTAAATGATTCGTTTTTAGTGAATCAAAAATTTCCCGCGCAGTCCGATCCACGAACAAGTGGCCTTTAGTTAAAACATACACCGTAAAATGACTGTAACAAAGTTCGTAAATATGGGAAGAAGGAGGCGGGAACCGGCGAACATGTAACATATTTAATAATCAAATAAAACCAAATAAAACACAACATAAAATCCAGGCCTGGTCCTCTCTCGTCCTTCCCTGTCGTCGCTCCTCCTTTATGCTTCCGGAGCTCCTCCGTGGGAGATACGAGACCGGTGCGCCGAGCACCTGAAGCTCGTTAACACTCGCGTCACCGGCCTCGCGCCGCTCCCCCACGGCTCTCGCCCGCCGTGCTCGTCACAATGACGTTGCCCGATTCATAAATAAGTGATAAGTACTTTTTTAGTGAATCAAACACACAACTTTCTCGCAATGAATTCTTCGAAAAGTTTTACAAGGCACCGATTTGACTCGGGCTGATTTTGTTCATGTTTAATACTGCATCAAAGTCCCTTAACGTTTTAGTTATCCAAATAAAGTATGAAAAAAGAAAACACCCCACATCTTGACAAAAAGCCAGCTATGACGCACAATACCCAAATATCTCCAAAGAGTTTAGATAATGTACTTGTTTTTGGTTGTTTCATTGATATTTCCCTGGCTGTGACTGAAATTAGGTCATTATTTCAAAATACTTCTGCTGTAAGGAAAAGAACCTTGTAGATTACATTATTTCATTTGAATAACAATCTAACTAATAAAGTCATTTGTTGATGTTACTCATGATGCTTATGAAAAATAATACAAAAAGCCTTGTGGTTGTATATGCGAAAACAGTGAAAATGTGTGTGTTGTTGTTGTTGTTGTTGTTGTTTTTCACATTTGAGAATATTACATATAATAGGCTATACATTGATTGAGCTAGGAACATGGAGAAATATTAGAAATCATTTTTGTGTATTGGATGCTAGAGCGCATGGTAAACTGATTGACATTTTTATTGATTGCAATGGATGTTCCAGACTTTTTAAAACTTGTCTAGGAAAATGACCAGGACAAATGACAGGCTGACTGACACACGAAGCAAGAACTGAAATGAGAAACAGATAAAAATTGAAAAATGTACCATGATTAATAAGGCTTTGTTCAGTTATAATTCCTCGCTGTCTTTCCTTTACACATTTATTGAAATATACAGTAATTCATTCTCCGTTCAATTAATATGCCACACATAGCAGTTTCATAATAAATGATGTTCCTGTGCGGAATAGGTTGAGTGAGCTTTAAGTTTTGGCCTAAAGCAGGGGATAACTCTGCTGATGATGCATGTTTGATGTTTTCTGCTAATTTGTAACAAATGTGTTCCATGTTTTGACTTAAGCTCTCTCTCTCTCTCCTAAAGGGGTTCTGTCAGTAAACAAATTCATAAATTACAAGCATCATTAATATTATCGTTTCTCTCCAATGCAAATGCGCATCCAAAACTTCACACAGAAGTTCATGCTGTGAACTTGTCAGCGATTTTGGTAGGCCAGAGTTTGCTGGACTCTCCCTGCAGTGTGGCATGCTCAGAATGTCAAATATGTGATTGATTTTCATTGACATTTTATAAGGTTGATTCATAACTGTGCATTAAATTATAGGTGAATGTTTCTATTTAATCTCATTATCTTTGACCCACATGGGGTATGTATCTTAAGTTCACTTTCTCTTGGACACTTTAAGTAATGCAAGAACTCAAAAAAGTTCTGCCCACATCTGTGGTGTGTAGATATAGGCTAATGTCTGTCAGAATGTGTAGTTCTCTGCCTTTAAGTCCAGTTTAGGAATGACTGATGGCTTCATGGTTGTGGTAATTACCCAGCTGGTTAGAGTAATTAATGAGGCTGTGTATATCCTGCGTCTGCAGTTGGCCACCCCTGAATGCTGAGTGAGATTAGTTTAAGTATTCACCAGTCAGAGATCTGGGTGGGATCTATAGAGGCAGAGGTTCTCAATCTTGCAGTTTTATAGTAAATAGAAATGCTAAATGATGTATATATGTATATGCTGTGTATATATATCCACTCCACTGCATCCCTGAAGGATTTCTGGTTCGTCAGAAAAGGTAAAAATGTAAAAGTGTCTCTAAACAAGCTAAAACTGCTGTCTTGTTAATACTTTTTTGTGCAAAGCAGGATTACATGCATGTTTTTGAGTCAAGACCAAATACTGATCCAAGTTGGATAGTGAAGCGGTTTTACGGTTGGATTAAATGCGGTTTTACTCTAATGCCAAATTTTGACAAGCTGCTATGTGATACACAAGTCCAGACAGGGTTAGTGTTAATCAAAAAAGATTGTCAAATGATTTGTTAGAGTTCTTTGTTTCCAGAGTCAACACCAATAAAATTACATAAATAGCAATATACAAAATATGTTGTCATTTTTTAGAATATAATTTGACAATTACTAGGGATGCCCCCTAATTGTCAACTAATTGTTAGTCGACAAGAAGAGGCTTAGTTGACCACAATTTTATTTTCGCTTAGTCGCAAGAAAAAAAATCCACAGGAAGTGGAGAAGTCTGTGATGGACAGATTATTATCCCCCAGACATCCAAACGCTCGCCTATCATTCATCAACCTCAAACATGACTTATCATCTGAAACGTGTAACTTAAGTAGTAGCAACTTTACATGGCCAAGCAAAAAGTGGAAAAATGTGGGCTATTCAAGAGTTTGTGCGGACCACAAAAGTTTAATAGTGCACTTTACTGTATGACCGCTACCATGGAGACGCCGGTCTGTCATTTTGATCATACAGATAAGAGTAATACATCTGTGAGAATCTGTGAAGTGTCTAATTTTATTTGTGTGTGTAATGTCTAGTTTTGGTTTTGTTTTCATGTTCATGTCTCATGTCTTTATTTTGTTGTCATTGTCATATTTCGTGTTTATGTTTTACCATGTGCTCCCTTATGTCATGTGATTCGCTTGTCTGTCATGTGCTAACTTGTCATATGTCCCATGTTGTCATTGGTTTATTGGTTGATTGTGCACAGGTGTTTCTTGTCTAGTGTTTAGTCCCTGTGTATTTAAGCCCTCGTGTTTTCCATGTTCCTGGTCAATTGTTGTACCAGTACCACTATGGTGAGTGCCATGCCATGCCATGCCATGATTTTATGTTGATTTATGTTTAAATAAATAAACTGCACTTGGGTTCTCACTATAACTTGCCTCCAGTGGACCTTACTACAGTGTGCACTCACAAACATCGAAGCGCTGTGCTTTTGTAAAATAATGAAAGCAAACCAGGTGCGGTTCCTGCCATCTCTCTGTGAACCAAAAAAAAAAGAACCGAAACTCCATGTAAATCTGCCTCACAAAAATATATCAATAGAAAGTGAAATGTCTACTTTTAAATGAACCAATTTAAATGGGAAAAAAAAAATTGTAATCTGTGTGAAACATGCATACTGCGGAGATGACGAATCGGCATCGGCGACTTCATCACTGCTGCCGAAAATACAGAAAACACTAGTTTATCAATTAATTATTAATGTTAAAGCAATCGCATTGCTGTTTTTCCCTGATGCATTAGTCATTACTTCTGCTGGTGTTGCTGCAAGCCTTATGTGTGCACACGAACGCTGATTAGCCTGTGAAGGCATTCAAGGCTCATTATTATGATTTATATGGTTTGTTAATAAACATGTGATTGGTCGACTAATCAATTAAAATGAACAACTACTAGTCGACCAGAAAAATCCTTAGTCGAGGGCAGCCCTACCAATTGCATAATTACCACATCGGTTGTGGAGCCCTGCATTATAACGGAGAATAATTCAATAAATCAGCCGCAAAATAACAAGATTTCATATGTGAAGAGTCAGATCATATAGCTGTTGATGTCAGAGGGATTTCCCTTAAGAAAGAGATAGCACTTGTCAACAGAGTGCAAATATGTGCCTTAACATTATTCAGTTGCGCTTTACTTGACTACACAACATTTTAACACAGATTGTCCAAATCATTTCCAGTGGCAAGGAAATACTCTGAGCGCAAAGTAAAGACTTAGCAAATAACGAAAATTCAAAAGGGGAGACCCATCCTTTTCTGGATGGCCTGGTTGAATAAATAGACTATTCAGAGAACAGTGTCATTGTAGTTATCTAAAAGAGGTCACTTCTTCCACAGCTTAGTCCATTTGTCTGTAGTCCATTTACTTCTAAAAAGGTGGGTTGTGATATCGAACCACGACATTGCATTTCGAGGCAGGTCCTATTCACTTCAGTCTGAAGGGGTTATGAGGTTTAAGCTTTATTTAAGACCCAAAATGAACATTCTGTCATCATTTACTGTCCCTCTTTACAAACCTGGATGATTTTCTTTCTTCAGTGGAACACAAAGAAAAATCTTTTCATTTTATACAGTGAAAGCATACAGCCAGTGAAGCTCCATAAAGGTCAAAAAGCTGAAAAAGTATCATATAATATGTCTTCATGCATTATAATCATCATCTTCAGAATCCATAGCTTTACTGTATAAACTGATAGATATATGGTACTGTTAGTCACTTTGAATAAAAGCCTCTTTCACATGCATAAATGTAAACGGTTCTGCCCGACGGAGTTGAGGCTGTAAAAGTGCACCATCCTGCGATGTTATCGGCCTACTCATACATAAAACATCTGTAAAGAGTGATGGTCCATTTATGTGAGTGACACGAAATTATGAAACGCATAACCGAAGATAGAGGGAGCGAAAGGATGAAGAGAATGGGAGGAGGAAGAGACTGCAAAGTGCTGCTGTCTGAATGTTTAAGGGCAGAAGGGTGCCACTGGTTAAAGTCTGACACTTCAAAGCAGCGAGAGCCGCGTTTGATGTAACACAAGCCTAAAAGCAAACAACTGTCTGTCTGCTTCTGTGCTACATGCATCTCACATGACCCTGTAGACATTTCAACTAACATACACACACATTCGCCCACAATCACCAGTCTCCCATGTGTTTACTTTACCCGTATCACTCCAGAGCTTTTTATGGTGGTGTCACATTTCCTGTCCCTTTCGGCAATTTGGTTTTACTTTTTGACATGTGGAAAAGCAAGTTAGAACCTGGCAAGCTTGTAATTTGTGACATTACATCTGTAGGTGATTTAATGAAATTCTTCAATTGAAAAAAAAGGAACAAATTTCAAATAGCGTTTCCATGGAAACCCCGCTGACAGACAGACACCAGAATGGCTCGCTTTTCTTCATATAAACAAACAAAGGGTAATGACCACAGAACGGAGGCTACAGTAAATCTATGCGCAATAAAAACATGTCTTCCAGCCACAGTTTACATTTCACAGCGTAACATCTAGAAATATTGGATCATTAATGTGCAGAGAGAGAGAATGTAATCGCAAGTGTTATTAAAAATTACGAGAGAGAGAGAGAGAGAGAGAGAGAGAGAGAGAGAGAAGATTAATGCAAATCTCCTGGATTTTAAGTCTGGTCAAGTGGATGCTCAGTCATGCTCTAAATAAAACGTGGGTGTGTGTGAGAGAGAATGGATTATCACAGGGAAACTGATTGATAACAAGGATGTCCATTTATTCTAGATCACTTGAAGCTGAAGTGTGTCATTTATGCGCCACTAGCGTCACCAAACCGAATTACTTTGCTCTCAAGAGTGAACTTAAATTTCACTCTTCACATTCAGATCAAAAGGCCTCTTCAAAAGTCAATTCGCGATAGATAAATTCCCATCTTAAGTATATGTATATATATATATATATATATATATAGGATATTGTGGCTCACTCATAAATGTCACAATAAAGAAGTAAATTGGTTTTGAATGGTATTTTGTGTTGACAATAAAACTATTCATTCTCATACAGTATAGATTTAATTGAAGCTAAATGTAATTTTCACCTACATTGTCATTCTTGTCTATGACAAGCGCTAATTAATTGCAGGCATTCTTTCTTCAGCTTTTAAAGCATATTTTCTCTATATTTTCATCATTCTCTCTCTCTCTCTCTTCTCTTATATGCACAGCATGCTCTAAATTGATCAGGCTTCTACTCAAGCCGCTCTGAGCTAAAGATCAACAGGGTTCAGTGAGACATACACACACACAAGGGTGGACAGAGGATCACACATGTCCTGCAGGGAAATGCCAACCTGATACAGACATATGAGATTCATTAAAGACATAGCAGACATAACAGAAGAGAGGGTTTTTATCAGGTCATGGAATCAATCGGCTGCTATAGTGGATACCACGGACAAACCTTGTAGACTTTACATTGTGAGGAGAAATGTCATGTGGGCATGACTTTAGTCGGAATTTCCGACTAGAATTAAGGGACTTATTTACTGAAACAATCATTGAAGGGAATCATCTCCTCTACTAAATAAATAAATATTATGTAAGAATTTACTTTTTTTTTTATTGCCAATGTGTGAACAGCTTGTAACAAAACTTAAAAAATGAGACCTTTCACAACTTCATGGGTTGTCTAATATACCCTAGAATGAGTTTTACCTGAAGAATGTTTTTGCAGGGAAAAACAAAAGTATGCGGCATTTATGCAGGCTTCTGAGAACCTCTCTACCGTTCAATGACATGAAATGAATGTTTATACACTGTTCAGGATAATGGTGAAAGAGCAATTTTGTGCTCTAATGTCAATTTGTCTTGCAAATTCAAACTAGTCTTCAATAACCATATCTAGTCTATATTCTCAAATATTCCTCATAATCAAACTATCATAATAGTGTAATTTTAATTTCCTCATCTGTTGACGTGATGCTAGTGAATTTCAGAGCTTTTGCGAACATTTCCACATCACTATGATCAGATCGTTTTTTTAAAAAGGATAGTTCACACAAAAAATGAAAATTATCCCATGATTTACTCACCCTCAAGCCAGGTGTATATGACTATATTCTTTCAGATGAACACAATCGGAGTTATATTAAAATATATCCTGGCTCTTCCAAGCTTTATAATGGTAGTGAAGGGGGTGTGAGATTTTGAAGCCCAAAAAAGTATATCCATCCATCATGACAGTAATCTGCTGCAAGGGGGTTAAGAAAGTTTTTTTCATATTTAAAACTTTATTAATAACTAGCTTCTGGCAGATGGCCGTACGTATTAATTTATTGCGAAAGAGTAACCTCTGACTTAACGAAAGATGTAGGAGAATCATAAGCTTAGATGCCACTCGTGGTTCAAACAAATAGGGCTGTGCAACAAACTCAAGCTCCTCTTCTCTTATATCAGAATCCTTCAACATTTCTCTTTAAAATTTTATCTTGTTAGACTTCTCATTCATGACCGGCGTTTTGTTTTGCTCTATCCTCTGCGCTTCCGTGTTCATCAGTGTCGTCATTCAGAAGGCCTTTATTAACATACTGTTAAAGCTGGCAATAGCCAAATTATTATTCAATTGCATTTGTCTGAAAGAAGATAGTCATCTAAACTGACTTGAGAGTGAGTAAATCATGGATAACTTTTATTTTTGGATGAACTATCGCTCTAACTGCTGTTGTGTGTTTATTTTGTCACTGAGAGGAAAGCATACAGCACATATTAACATATTCATCTAATTGTCACTCTTAAGCAGTGTGGATGACGTCGGGATGTTCCTTATGTCGCTCTAAAGGAATATTCAATTCTTTTTTACTTCTAAGCTGAGAACAAACTCCGCTGTGAGTATATTGGGGCCTTGAATCACATTCAGTCTCTCTTGTATGTACGGGTGCGAGCATGAGCTACAAGTTTCTTGCTGCTATTCACTTAATGTGAAAAATCACAGTGTCATAATAACAAGAGTTTCTGAATTCTGCAGTATAGCCCCTTAAATATACATAACAGGAGTAGCATTCATGATTCCAGCAATACAAATTTTAGTTCCACTCTCAATGATTTATAATATTTTCTGAATCCCTGAAACCTACCATATTTGTCATATTATTTATCATCTCCCTAAAATTGCACACGTACTTTTGACTTTATGAACCTGTTTCAAATGACATGTTTCTGCTAGTGTGAGAGTTCTCACTAATTTATCAACATTGCGTTTTTCATATCAGATTAAACTTTTAAAATTCAGAGCTTTTGTTTCTTTTTCTTTTTTGTTCTCTCTTCCTCCTGAGGTCCTGATAATCACTACTATTAGAGCTGAGTTAATTAAGGTCTTCAGCTCTGTCTCCGTTCATGCTTAACAATATAGATGCAGTCAGCAGCGAAGAAAAGCGATAACCCCACAGCCAAACAAGAATCATTAACCTACAGGCCAAAACTTAAAAAACAAACTGGAATCTGTTAAATCTTTTCTTGAGCATGAAAAATATGTTTAATGAGGAGCAGTTATGTAAGTTCTCATTTATGATCTTTACGCAGTGTTGTTTCTCGGCTAAAAGTGTTTACAAAACCTGTAGTCCAGCAACCTTTTAAACCCAGAATATCAAAACTAATGTCCATAAAAAAACTATTATATCCACAAATAGCTAAAGCAAAATACAATGAATATCTAATAAACCAAACATGTACAGTATGGAATATTGTTCAGTAATTACTGCTCATTATCGGAAAATAAAGCACTGCGGACAACTTAACCTGTACAAGTTTATTTTGCAAAAATACCTAAATTGTACATTAAATGACTGTATATATGTCTACTCGCCAATTAAATAAAAACACGTATATGAAATATACATTTTAATTGAATATATTTTATTTTCTTACGTGCTAAGAAAATGCCTGTTTCAGTGTACAAAACAGCCAACAAGATGGACACTGCAAGAGTATTACAATAATACTAATACTTAAGTCATCTGAAATTTTCACTACAATGGCTAAATGAGACACAAAATGGCACCAGTTGTGTTTGTATGAAACAAGAAAACACGAGTTCACGGTGGATATAGCATTGCAGCAGACAACAGGGAATATTTTCGAAATATCAGACGGCTAAATGCAGCAGTTGACCAATCAGAATAAAATATAATATAATGCTCTATCACTTCTGAAAAAATGCACCATCTGCACTACACCTTAGGCTCAAGTGATAGTTCACTTTTTACACTTACACGATGGTCAGCGCATAGTGCGCGTGATGCGAATTTCGTCATCAGAAGAGTACGCTTGTAATGAGTGCGCACCTTCGGATTTTTGTAACTGTGCGTAGGTGCGCATTTATTTATTTGTTGCAGTAATTCGTTTACTATCTGAAACAAGCAGGATTGTGAGGATTTGCAGTGCGTTTCTGTGTTTGCTCGTGTTGTGAGGATTTGCAGCGCGTTTCAGTGTTTGCTTGTGTTGTGAGGATTTGCAGCGCGTTTCTGTGTTTGCTTGTGTTCTGAGGATTTGGAGCACATGTGTTGTCAAACTGATGATCACGCTTTCTTCATTTGTTGGTGTTTTTTTTCTATTTGCATGAGTTTTTTTACTTGCAGCGCGTTGGTCTCTCTCGGCCACCATACTACATAGATGAAAGATTGCTAAGAGGTTAGAAAGTATATAAAGATGTTTACATGAGAGGTGAAAGTTTGCTCAAAACTGCGCATTTGTCGAACCCTTGTCTATGCGGAATGAAGTACACTTTCCAAGGATGTGTTCAACTGTTTACGTACGCATAAAAAAATGAACTCAACACAGGGCTTTACTCTAAACCTACACAGTAATTTTCGTAGCGCTGAAGCTGTCCCTACGGACTTGATTATCCAGTGAGCCCATACCGCAGTATCTACGGGAAACGAGTGAAAATTTGTTTCGGAGTTATAGCGTGACAAATTACTACAAAGTGGTTCACAACAATGTAATGCCGACTTTTTCACCCATTGGAAGGCCAATCGCTTTTCTTTAATCCTGAATCCACTCATTTGTAATTTCTAGCTAGATCTTTGTGTTGATGTCAAAACTCTTGTTATTAGCAGAGCGGGAAAGCTTAAAACGGAAGTACTGACGTGCACACTCATAGCCCAGAAGTTGATCGACGCCATCTTGTGCACCTAGTCCATAGTGTTAACAAAAGCAAACATGAGATGTACCACGTCAGCATCCGAGTAAGTTGACTGCATCAGAACGCCATACAAAACATGCACTCCATGATAAAAGTGTTTGAGAACATAATATAGCATTGTGCGAGTAACTACATCAAAATTAATCTTTATAAATGAATAATCTGCCCCTGTAATCATAATATGTGTGAAAACTAACAAAAGTAGTGTGCGTTTTACTTCCACCAGTGGTCATTTTAGCTGGAAACAAACTGCAGTGCATTTCATATACAAGTATGTTTGTGGAGTTTTGCAAAAATGTAGGTAGAGGCACATTTCCCCAATGAGTCTATGTTGAATATTCCAGAGAGCAATTTAAAAAATGTCACTGGCCCAGTGAAAGAAAACATTCATGGAAACGCAGTATGTTTACTTTGCAACTGACAAGTCTGTTATAGGCCAAATGGGTATGTAATAATTTCAACATGGCTAGATTTGACATCACTGCTCTGTAGTAAATACATGGGGATATTACAGGCTGAGGATGGGTTGAACTTTCGGTGCCCTCCTTTAACCCCATTTCAGACAGTGGAATCGGTCTCTGTGGAGTCTATAAGCCCTGTGTTTGAGTACCTGCAGCAGGAGGCTGACTACAATCATAAAGTCACTCTGCTGCCATTGAGACCCCAACTACGTTTAAGCTAAAGGATATGTATTACGGCAATATGACTAGATTTATTAGTAGTGGCTGGGTAATGCCAGGTGACTGCATTGCCCTTGGCATCATATACTTAGTTACGCAGTGCTACTGCTGTAGCTGTGACTTCATTTGAAAAAATATCCAGGTGCGAGTTTACAACTACACAAATATTTGCTGTGAAACAATCCTCCAGTCTGTGTATACCTGTCAGGATTTGCTTGTAATATGTTTAATATGTAAAGTACGGCTTCCATACGCAGATAAATCACCCTCTCATTTTCTCACTCTCATTCTTTCTTTCTTTCTCTCTCTCTCTCTCTCTCTCTCCTTAAAAAGCAGGTCAGGCAGAAAGAACAAACTACTCCCACTCTGCACTGCCAAACACTCACACTTAACACCAAATAATGCTCACACATATGTAACTATTTTTTAAACAATTTTCATATTCCAAACTCCCTTTAAATTTCTCGTGAACGTTCAATAGAAAAATCTAAATTCAAAATGCAACACTGTTACATGTGTAGGCAGTAAAAGAAAGTGCGTCACTCGCGAACACAATTCAAAAGTTTTAAATCTCTGTGCTTGACAGACCTTGATATGCCTTTCAACTGTTACTGTGACGACACTTTGGAAAAAGAGGTTCACTATACACAACTTTTTAAATGTACAATAAAAAGCAAAAATTCTGTTTTGCAATAGGGACTTCATACTTTAAGGTCATGTGTGGTAATTTCTGTTCATTTAAATATAAAGCGAGTTAGTAACATTGTGAAGGCAAAAAAAAAAAATCATGCCCATAACAAGACACTGTAAAGAATAAATATCTTCATCATTTAATTAGCTAACACACAGCTCTTCTTTTATTAATAACCCTGAAAATCTATAGTGAGCAGAAAGTGTGAATGCTGTGTTCTTTTTTCTATATAAAACAAACTCATGATGGTTCACTAATTAGGTGATCCATAAGCTTTGAATAAAACACTAACACAGTAGCCTATAATTGAAGACATATCCTTGAGAATTAAAGAATGAACTAAAAAGCTTGGTTCTCCATTTACCTTGACAAATAAACAGTGCTTCCTTTCAAGCACTGAATGTGTCATGCAGGAAGACAGACAGAGAAAACGCAGCAGCTGTTCACTGTAGTACTTGTAGAGATTTTAAAGGGATAGTTCGCCCAAAAATAAAAACCATCACATGATTTACTCACCCTCAAGCCATCCTAGGTGTATATGACTATCTTCTTTCAGACGAACACAATTGGAGATATATTTAAAAATATCCTGGCTCTTCCAAGCTTCGTAATGGTAGTGTCAAAGCAGCTACTGTGAAGTAAAGCATTGTAAAAAGCGCAATATAAATGAAATAAAGTCATACAGGTTTTGAGTAAGCAATGACATTTTTTGGGGGTGAACTATCCCTTTAAAAAAAGAAGACGAGCTGCATGTGGAGTTCATTATTTCAACCCAAAGAGGCAGGCAGCACTCACACACAGTTTTTAATGATTCAGTCAATCAGAGGAATGTTTGTCAGCACTTTGCATCCACCCACAGAGTATGTGCTCAAGACTTACAAAACAGAGCGAAAGTGTTGCTTGATGAGGTCAGTCCTCAAAAACCGGCAGAATAACAGTTGTTTATCAGATTCCTTTTTCCAGTATATGAGAGAGAGAGAGAGAGAGAGAGAGAGAGAGAGAAAGGAAGAAAAGAGAAATAACTATAGCCTCAAGGTCAAAATGTAATTATATAAGCTCTGATAGACAGAAGCTCTGTGGTCTCCATTTTCACAATATAAACTATAAGCAGAAACGCACTGAGAGCTGATAAACAGAGAAGAGCAGAGGTCTGTGTTTACTCTTACTGGATGCAAACAAACTGTGTCTAGTTATGCCAGCTTTTAGACTAAATAAGAGGGCGTACTGACACATACTGTTGTAATGCATGGACTAAAAGTTGTTTTACAGTACATACACAAACAGTGCATTATGTCCAAGCAACAGCAGATTTTACCCTGACAGGATTTATGCCACATATCAGAGATACAGTAATGAAAATGTGTTTGTCAAGCTTTTTAAACTTTTTTCAAAATTTTCAAAAAAGCTTTGTCAAACCAACATTGTCTTTCAAACATTGCTTTTTTTGTTAAAAATGAGTTATAATATGAAATGTAAATTTGCCTACACTGTAAAAATCTCAACTCAACATTTTGCTTTGTTTTGCATGGTCTTGTTTGAGTTTTACTTACTACATTGGACATCTCAATTATATAAACACAGTACACTAGTTTACTAAATTCATACTAAATACATTCCAAAGGGAATTGCATTTCTGTTTGCTGAATTTAAATCTCATTCTCAATTCAATTCTGAACGGCGCAGAACCCCAAACTGTAGCTGTAAACTGCTTAAATCATTTGGTTTCAGTTGGAATTACTGTTTGTGTCTGTAATTTGCATCAAGTCCAGGAGTTCACTCTATTTTTCTTCATAAAAGCCGATTTGCCAAAAGATTTTGTTGATGAGTAGGTATACAGTATAGTTTCACCATATGTTCCGCATGCTAAGCATGGCAAAAATAGATGAAAGACATTCTACAAACTATAAGTAACTACATTGGAACGACATGTCAAAAAGCAATGAGTAGACTATCTGCTTAATATCTGCTCCCAAACAGACATTCTACAAACTATAAGTAACTACATTGGAACGACATGTCAAAAAGCAATGAGTAGACTATCTGCTTAATATCTGCTCCCAAACAGACATTCTACTTACTATAAGTAACTTTGGATCTACATGTCAACTTATTCTACTAACCCGAATCCTAAACTAACAGTCAGTTGGTTGGCATGTCTAGTTGCAAATGTACTTATAGTTAGTAGAATGTCTAATGTGGACTATCGATATAGAGTGTAACCAAGTCGGTTCAGCACTGTAACTCAGCTTGCGCCAACGTTTTCGAAAAGCTACCATAGCTTCCGAACTATCAAGAATTTCTCCTGAGACTGCATGCTCCTCAACAGCTAAGGCATTTGCAAGTATTTGAACACTAAACAGTAATTTAGTATTAAGTGTGAACCACTTTGTTACCACTTTTGTGTTGTTGTGCTTTATAGCTTGTTAAATGACTCTTTTCAGAGCTCCCTTTCAATATAAATACATACAAGTCAAATTATTAATGTTTATGTGCATGTGTGTGTGTGTTTATAGTATGCATATTAGTTTCCACCCACACCTGGGACATATTACAATTAGAGGGAATGTCATGCAGAGCCACATCAACGGTTCTCATCAGCACCACGGACAGCGGCATCAGCACACAGCACTGCGCAAAGCCTCCTGTTCAATTCAGAACCACGGACAGCTCAGCTTCCCTGCGCTCAGATTGGTACCATTGACATTTCAGCCTTCATCCTGATTTCAGCACCCTGGAGAGCTCCGCATGAGGCACTCTTACATGCTTATTCTATGACTCAAGCAATGATTTTTAGTTTGTGTGGGCCTTGATTTTCTTGCATAATGGAGATAAAAATGCCACGCAGGGCCTCTTTACTTCTAGGAGTAATTATTCCCAAGAATCAATCAAAATCAGCAATGAACGTGACCTTTACCAAACATCTTAATGCATCTCAGATGGAAGCTTTTAGAGGTTTTAAAAAAATATCATTTACATCATATACCACACATATAGAAAAAGTTTGAAAGGGTGTCTTAAAAGTCAGTTTTAAAACCTGAATATTTCATTTTAGCAACTTGATTAAACATGGTTACAGGCTGAAAATGGGATTATAGATGTGAATACTAATGCAATACAGACCCTTTAAATCTAGCACTAATGGTCAGTCTGGAATTGCAGACACTCATTGTTGAATTAAACCACAGGAGGGACATTGAGAAAGAAATGAAAGTCACACTTTAAAATGGCGATACTTAAAACCACCGTACCGCAACAATTTTCTTTCAGATCCTTCTTTTAGAGAACTGTGGCTTGTACTTATGAAGATTTTTTTCTTCTTTCGGTCAATCTGTATTAATTAAATTTAGGTGTAGAGCAACATTTGAATAATACTCTGGCTAAGAGAAAACTGGTATTACACGCTTGAGAACACTGAGCTGTGATGGGAATGATGATTATTAGTTTGCGGCTCTTGCAAAGGCAATTATCGCTTATTATTGCTCATACTTAGGGTTACGGGATTTGAACGTCACACCTGCACGCACATGAATGATACATCAAATCATGCGGCTCATTGAGAAGCTGTGTGTTATTATTTTTCTAAGCAATCATTAACAACATTCGCCTTGTAGATGTACAAACAAGTAGGGAAAAAATCCCATAGATTTACAATGAATAAGAGACATGATCCATATATATAAAAATAAGATGCATCCTTGAGACTTGGGCGGAACATCTTGTGGTAAACAACACCCATGCAACCACATAGCAACACCCTAGCAACCATTCAGAACACCCAGAGTTTTGCGAAGGTGAAATACTCTTTTCTTCAAGTTGCAATGTAAAGTTTAAGTACCAGATCTTCCGTGTTTTGACATACATCTGAGTGGAACGGATTATCGGGAAAATAAAGGACAGAGTCTTGGTTGTATCTGTCAGTTGTTGATTGGATGGAGTCAGATCTGAACGTAAGATAGGGCAGGATTTAAGCAGACTAAATGATCGGAGAAGCCCAGGATACCGTATGTCACCAGAGAGCAGTCTGTCGTTTCACCGGAAGATCGAGTTATGATATTTTAATTAAAAACTACAAGGTCAAAAAAATAAATAAATGAATATAGATGAATCATTCACAATCAGCTCATTAACATGTATTTAAAAAATAGACAGTGATTTACCATGTCAAAACAAACTTCGTTGTGAAAGTTGAAAGTAAACTTTCTAAAGTATAGGGTCTATATTAAAATTGAGCTCTTTGTCACACGTTTGCATGTGTTACTTGTACCTATGAGGTTCACAGATAAGGTTCTATCGAGGTGGTGTCAGCAGATATCACAGGCAGCATTAAGGAGCTGTCTGTTCTCACCACTTAGAGAAGCAGAGGCAGGTATCGTCTACCCAGGAGTCAGGAGACCCACACTCAAGCACCCCGCTGTCTTCCCCTGCTAGATTCACCAGCTGCCTGCCAAGCCAAACATGGGAGAAATATGAACCTGTCATACTATCGGAGGGCCTGTGTACGTCTGCTCCCGCGGCATCTTGTCAGATAGGATAAGAGGGGAGAGAGACAAAGAGAACAGACAAAAGACACACGGAGGGAGACAAATAACATTCATAGTTTTAAAGCGATAGCTCACTCACAATATTTTTTCGTTTACTGACCCTCAAGTTGACTTGAGCACAAAAGGAGAAGTTCTGAAGAATGTTCATGCTTTTTTCTTCCATACAGTGCTAGATATATACCAGGGGTAAGCACAAACTAGCACAGTAAAAGCATCATAATTGTGATCCAAATAACTCATGTGCTATATACCAACTGTTCTGAATATGATTCAGCTCATCAGTGTTGGGGGTTGGTTACTTTTAAAAGTAATGCATTACAATATTGCGTTACTCCCTAAAAAAGCAACTTCATTTCATCACTAAGCAAGTAATGAAAAGTAATGCGTTACTTTACTTTTGCATTACTTTTTCACACTTGGACTGGGCTTGCTTGTTTGTTTTTTTAATAACATCAAAACATTCTATTTTTGGCAATTATAAAGGACCTTTCACACCAAAAGTGAAATGAATAAGCCTCAGGCTGAAGGAAATGCAAATTTACGTCTGTACAGCAGAGGGAGCAGCTCAAACAAACCTTTCAACTGTGCTGCCTTTCTGGATTAAAGAAGCATATGATACAGGGGAAGGAAGCTCAACGCTCTTATTTCTCAATCTAATCTAAAGTCATTTTTGATAATTAGTACAGTTGAATTAGGTTGTTGAAAGGCAGCCGCAGAGACATTGGTTCATAAAGTGAGATTAAATACATAAAGCATATTTGTGTAATTTAATACAGTCAATTATTACAGGATCGCGTACAATTCTGAGATTGCATTTCTCTGTTTTTGTGCAAGTGAAATGAGTAAATGTATGTTCACATTTAGTCTAGAACTACAATAAACATCAAGTTCACACAGCGCACACAACACCTCTGTACTTTATTTCTCTCAACATGAGAGAAGATGTCAGTCAATGAATGTGAAAAAGTAACGTGTTACTTTACTAGTTACTTGAAAAAGTAATCTGAACTCAAGTTACTTGTAATGCATTACGCACAACGCTGCAGCTTATAAAGGATAATGTGAGGGACAGACTCAAAGCAGAGTCAACCGTGGACATCATTTAAAATACTACTGTCATTCTGTTGTAAATTGGTGTTTCACAGAAGAAATAAAGTCCTACAGCTTTGGCATAACATATCAGGGTAAATACATCTTTGGTCACAGTGCAGTCTATATGTGGAGAGAATGAGAGCGAGACATGGTCGTTTTCAGTTTTCTCTGTGCTCAATGGATTCTGTCATTAGAGGAAGAGGAATGATAATGATTAACAAAGAATGAACCGCAAGAAAGATATCGATGAAGTAATCAGAGGCAGAGGAGACTTCAGAGACAATGAGAGAAATTGAGAGACAATGGTAGTCGAGCACACTTAAAATGTCTCTTCTATCCACATCACACCATTGAATAGATAGCTCTCTCAAAAATAAAAATTCTTTCATCGCTTACACGCCCTCATATTTTTCCAAATCGACTTTCTTTCTAAAGGACCTATTAAGCAGAATGTTATGCTACTTTTTCCACACTATGAAAGTGGTCACCATTTCATCGTATTGAGAAGAACAGTTCGTACTTTCTGCTAAACTTCTTTTGTGTGCTATGCAAGAAAGAACGTCATACGGTTTAAAATACATGAGAGCGAGTAAATGATGGCAATTTTCATTTTTGGCCACATTATCCTTAAATATCACATGAAGCACTGAGCAGCTTTACATTTCCCTATGTTCAGTGGCTAATCCCTTGAAAGAGATGGTTCATAACCCAGTTAAATGGTGTGCGCAGCGAGAAATGAACTAAAACATTTGGGAAACAAACCAGCATGTTTATGACTTCAAGAAGAGATGCACAAAGCTTAAAGTCAGCATGAAAAGGAAGTTGCAATAGACCTTTCTTCCTTATTGTGACGTATATCTGAGTGAAATGGCTTCTCGAGCAAGAAAAAATGCAGGGAGGGGCTTGATTCTGTCCATTGAGAATTGATTGGATTGTTGTGGTTTGCCATTGATGTGATGTCATGTGAGTGACAAGGTTGCCCCGCCCTCACGCCAATAAACACGTCATCAGAAAAGAAAATGGATGAATCATTAATAATAAATAAATACTGCAATATTCCATTAAAACATTCAATAAATAAGTAAGAATTGTCCATTTTGATTTCATGGTGACTTTAAATTGGATTTATTATTATCTCTGTTTTTATTTATTTCAACATTGCAGGTTCACATTTGCTGCCTTTATTTGAAGAAGCTGCATTCAATTTGTCACATCACATTCAATCTAATGCTAAGTGTCACTAAATCTGTCTAAGGTTTATTGATTATTCCACGCTAAGCTGTTATACTTATTCATTGTTATTTTAATACAACAAAACTGTTATCTTGTTTTATGCAAGCCCATGCATTCTCTTGCACACAATCACTCTCCCTTTATTTCTGTCATTTTTGAGTTTGTATAATAAGAGCCCCCCTCATTTAGATCCCAAACTGCAGCATTAAAACGTCACCGTTGTTGTGTCAAACTCATCAGATATTAAAATGCTCTGTCAGACTTTTGAAGGCTGTCACAAGCATTGAACGTGTGAAGACTCCACAGCACCTGTTTCCACAGCTACCAGCGTGACTCACAGTTGTTACTTAGCGCAGAATTCATTAAACTCAAACTTTTAATTGATTAAATACCCCCAGCAATGAATTTCAGGAACAATGTGATGGAAAAAATGCCCTTTATGGAGCCTATGTGGTCAGAAAAGACAGCTCTCCTGAGGGCTTTTCATCAGGTGGCATGGATTGGAGTTTTTATAATTGTTCCATGAATTTCTTAGACTGTTGTGACTTACGAAATATACAATGATATTAAAATTCTAAGCTAAAAATCATGCAATGACTGATAAACAGACAGGTAATGATTAAATTATACACTATTTTTTTTTTTTTTTTTTTTTACATTTAAAGAGAAAGTGAATTCGGAATTTGTCCTTTGCATTTAACCCATCCAAGTTAGTGTACACACATTAGGAGCAGTGAGTAATGAACACACACACTGCAAACTGCAGTTTTGCTGTGGCGCCCGGGGAGCGATTGGGGGTTAGGTTCTTCGCTCAAGGGCACCTCAGTCACTTCCTGCCGGCATCAAGAATCAAACTCGCAACTAAACCGCTCAATTAATTTTATTTAAGTTTAAAAATGTCTTTATGAACTTTTTAAAGCGTCAAAGTGGTAGTTGTGAAGACTGTCAGTGGAGGGAAAGAAATCAGATTTCATTAAAAACATCTTAATTTGTTTTCCGAAGATGAACAAAAGTGGGTGAGGGTGAAGGTGAATAAATAATGACAGAATATTCATTTTTGGGGCGCAATAACCCTTTAAGTGTTCCTAATTAGAAATCTTTAAGTTGATCTGCTAATTGCCTAACAGTTGGATCCATTCAGAGATTCTAGTGCGATTGGTGACCTCACCTTCCATTCTGATAAACATTATCTGCTTAATTAGTCCTAGATATTATTAGCAACCGTTATTGTTAATTATGCACACTGAATGCTGTGGGCTCATGTGTGATAACTGGTCTTAGATCAGTTTGTGCTTTTCATCTCCTGCTTAATAGGATTATACGCGCATGAGAAAGCTGATCCCAGATCAGCATTCTTCAGCTGAGTCTCACAACACCTTCGGGCCCAGAGCGCTTGTGCCCTCGGAATACCCGTGGCTCCTTAGCAGGCCTGGGATTGCAGCTTAAACGAGAATCGTGGGCTTAGTTTTATCAGTGCCATCCAGATCTGTAGCAATACAAAGCGCAGATCATACACACACACTGCACTGCACGTCTGTGTGTGTTGCCTGATTCATATCAGCCGCTATAAAAACGTCACGTTGTAGTTCCTCTCAAACGGAGGGTTGTGTTAGGTGGCATTTGTCCTAATTAAAACAGCACGCATCTGCCACAGCGAGACCAGACCTGAATAAATAAACTGACACGCAAGCTGCGCCAGTGACATCTATGACTTCCTGTCGCAAAATAACGCTCCCTGCCTGCAGTCATATGATTTCATCAGAGCCGAGATGGTGAATTAATGTGCTCAGGATCCGGTTTCCTCTCCTCAGCTTTAAGCTCAGCCTCTTCACACACTGGATTATAAAGCTTTATTTGATTTAGTGTGGTCACATCCTCAGGCTGTGATGTCAAAAGCACGCATTTTTTTATGACAATGTCTCACTGTGGTGTGTGTGTGGGTTCCATATTCAAAATGGAGCAAAATGTGGGGAATATTTCACCAAACCCACATACTTTCTCTCTCTCTCTCTCTCTCTCTTTCTCTCTCTCAAACGCATTCCAAGAGCACTATGGCTTGAGCCTAATAAACTGCTAATTTCTTGCACAAATCTTTTTTTTTCTTCTCTGTAACTGCATATTAAAGTCATTCAGTTCAGTTTATTCGTCTGTTAGTGTCACTACACAGAGCCCCTGAATCAACTTGTGTTTGTAATGATTGCAAAACAAATGGAGACACATAAACTACAAGAAGCAGAATCTTTCCTAACTGTTTCGTTCGAAAAACAACTATCCATCAAAGCAATCTATTAGCAGAGTCAAATATGACTCGTTTTTGATTAAAAGCAACATTTTTCTTTGTGACGCACAGCATCAAACAAGTTAAACAGTATTAGCCCATTTCAAAAGGCTTTTGTACACATCTGTGTCTTCACAGCATGTGCAAAACGAGGCGCCGCTCAAGAAACAAATCACACAGTGACATTCACAACATCTGGAGATCCCATTCTGCAAAATTCTGAATTATGTTTGCCATTACATTACATCATAAAAGTCATTAACACACTAATCACGGAAACACATAAAAAACCCTTCAGATAAAAGTACTGCATTAAGTGTACCTTCACTTGAAAAAACAAACATGACAGACAAACTGACTGTCTTTTGGTCCCAATTTGTGGCAAATTTAATCTAAATTTCAATTCTGAATTTTGTCCAATCATGGTTATTATTTGTATGCCATTTTAGATGGGTTATCACTACATGTTAGTGTGTGATTAAATACGGCAATAAGTCATAAGAGGCGAAGCATTACAACGATTTTAACAGTTAAACTAAAACCCCCTCAATTATTATAAAATCACAGTACTGCACGGTGTCTAAAGAAATAAATATAAAACATAAATATAAATGTTCCGGCAAAGTGAAATAAATAATTCCATTTGTTAATAAATAAATAATTTTCACTGCTCATTAAGGGGATATTTACAGTTGCTAAGCTACGTAATGATTTTAGAGCCAGAACTGCATGTTTTTATAGTTACTAGGGAGTGAGGTATAACATATAATGCATTTTTTGTATAGTTTGGTCTAGTTGGGTAAGAACATGTCCGCCTCTGACAGCTGAATTTAAAAAGTGTCAGCACTTCCTTTCTGCACAAAATTTCCCAGAAACCTGAGCAAATTAGGATTATGAGATTTTTCTTCTTGCCTTCTAGTGTTGGAATTTTGTCATTTATGTCCTCCGTTTAAAAAAAAGTATTTGTAAGTTGTACGTCATCATGCTTGCGTCAGCGTTAAGTCAGTCTTAGGAAAGTGTTAAAGTGAAGGGAGAGTGAGGGATCTTTATGCAGAGCTGTGACTCACGGAGATCCAGAGCAGGTGTACATCCATATGCTTCCTTAATTACTCTAATCTAAACGATGATTAAAAAACACCAAAGCTTAAACATATGACAGCCACGGGTCCCTTCCCCCTCCTTTGCTGCCTTGAGACACACACACACACACACACACACACACACACACACACACACACACAGTCTGCAACTGAGGTGAGACTTGTGTTAAGAAAGGTAAGTGAAAAGCCATGTATTAGGTGGTCCTGGGAGAGAGCAGGAGGGGTCGGACAAATCTGATTGTTCTAGAATTATTTCCATGTAGAACAGTGTCAGAGCAGTGCTGAGAAATAGCTGTCAGACTTCATTATGCTCAGAGAGCAACTTTGAAATCAGAGGGGACGTCAAAACTTGCCCCGTCTATGCTCTACAACAATATGCTGCAGCCTTTTATCAGTGATTACGCAATTACAGTCAGGACACCAAAACGTGAAGAAAGAAAAGTGCTGGAAAAAGCTTTTTTCTGTCTCTCAGAGGGGTAAATGAGGCATAGCGCATGATAGCATGTGTATAGAGGTTTGTGGCTGCATGACCTAGTCTCTGTTGTCTACCATTTTACAAAGTGCCATTCTTTGTTTGGTCCTCTGGATCTTCAGAAGAGTCATGCCCATTAAAAAAGTTGATTTTTAATGCAATTTTTAAACTCCATTACATGCATCCTCCTTAACTTAAATAAATAAATTGGGAAAACTCGCCATTGGCTGTTACACCACTCGCGTTTGCATATATTATATTTTAGGGCAAAGCTACGTCATCTGCAGCAGAATCTCACATCTCTTGCTGTTGGTAAGTTGCCTTGATGATAGCTCAGTCTTAAAAATTTAGATTGTTTTCAAGCAGGATAATACTCACACTCTTCATTTTATCATCACAAATAACACCTATTTGATTAAACTAACAGAACTAGGAGCTGAAAGACAAAATAAGTAAATTTGTGTGTAATATAAAAGTCCAACATTGTGCTTTAAACAATCCTAACTTAATTTTTAAGACTGATTGATCAAGGCAACTCACCAACAGTGAGAGATGTGAGACTGCCTAAAAATTTAATATATGCAAATGCAAGTAGTGCAACAGTCTTATGCATGAACAGCAATACTTCAGACAGGACCACATTGGCAACATCAGCTTGGGAAATACATAGATGATTAAAACACTTTAGTAATGTCTTTAAAAGTAAAACAGTGGTAACGTGTAGATGTGGCAGTGGGACGTCTATACAGTAGCTTGGTTAAGAGGAAGTGAGGTCCATGCCAGCTAAGACTTGAAAGCCTTGGTAATCTGAAAGAAGATGACAACCAGAAGGTGCAGAGTAATATACTGATGCTTATAGTGGGGAGGGAGGATTGGGTGCAGTTTGAGCATATCTACCGAGCAGTAATGCCACGTATATGTCCCCAGTCTAATAGGAGAATAGTAATGATTGGAGCGATTGACAGCTGATCATATCAACTGACCACAGCATGCATTCGTGGCCTGTCGGAACTAACGCTGCACTGCATTAAACTCTGTTACATATAACCGGGCCTACTCTACCCATTCCGAGCAGGATTTAAACTGGTGTCTCCGGCATCTCTCCCATCCAGGTCACGGCACCAAATATAACCAGTCCTAATCAACCTACTCTGAGTGTGATTCAAACCAGCGTATCCGGCATGGGAGGAAGATGCTCTAACAAGGATGCTACAGACCCCAGTCACTGGTATCAGTCACCAGTGTGCCTGTGCAGAGGAATAAGGTTTCCTTGCATAGCTCTCACTAGCTGGCCTCAATTACACTCATCCCGCTAAACCTCTCTTCCATCCAGGTCACGGCACCAAATATCATCAAACATCCTACTCAACCTACTCAGAGTGTGATTTGAACCGATGACTTTGGCATGAGAGGAGGGAGTACTAACACTAAGTCTCTAACATCGAAGTCTCTAGCGTCAGTTGCCACTGCCCGGGGAGGGACATTTGGCCTCCATTACATATATAATGTCTAAATTGCATTATTAATAATATATTTAGCATTATCTCAACAGACAGAAAAAGGGAGTGAATAGCATATACCAGCAGTCAGAGCGCTGTCATCATCCACAGGGTAACTCTGCTATCTCATGTCCTGATTATTCTGGATGTTTACAGCAAAGGCACATTTTACCATCTATGCTGAGTAGCTGTGAGCACATTGCTATGGAGCTGCAAAGCTGTTTGGTGGTCGCTATGTGGTTTCCTACTGGTCCAGGTCAAAAAAGCCCATCCCCAAATCCCAAAATGTTTATGATGTTGCAATCTTTATATGGCTTTGGTACATCTTCAAATATAAGTATGAAATGAGATTTTAAGTCCAACCACATATAAACACGCATATAAAATGACCACCAATAAAGAATTTATTTTAGTATTTTGTAATTAGCATGTCGATGATGAGTATTTGGGTCTAAGCATTACTATATGATTAAAATTTACAGCGAGATGGTCACTTGTCTAACTAACCACACTAAATGAATCTGTTCAGCTGTCTGGTTAAAAATTCTGAGTAAATTTAGATAAAATCATTCAAACTAATGATGGGAAGATTCTTACTGACTCTCTTTAGTTCATTCAACAAAAATCTTTTTCAAGTTAAGTTAAAATGTTACATTTTCAATAGCCAAATTCCCTGTACATGTTCACACGCAAGTTTTGATCATAAAGTAGGGATTCATTATAATGCAGCCTCAAGATATGAGATGAGGAAAAACAAATGATTAGTTCACCTCCTGCATTTTAGCTTCATTTGTCATGTGACAGACGCAAAGTTCATGAATGAGCCATCACTAATTAAAACGCAGACCTTTGACTTCAGTTTGGCTGCTGTGGTGGATGAATGCCGTTTTCCTCAAAAGTGTGTTTGTGTGTGTTTTTTATGGAGAAACGCAATGCATTTGTATAATAATCACACATACAGTACAGCAAACATGAAAGGACTCAAGCTGTAATTATGCTGGAATAATGCACAGACAGACAGTTTGCACCCACAGTTGCCAGCGCTTGCACGTACACCCACTCGCCCACTTCATTTTCCCCACCCGTGTGTCCAATACAGAGCGTAAATAATGAGAGGCAGCAAATCTCTGCTGTCCAGCTCTCAAAAGCTTCTGATTTAATCAGAGAGATAGAGACACAGAGAAATGATTTCCTTAAAAACTGTAAAATTATATTTAGTAATCAATTAAATTAAATTAAATTAAATATTGTTCTTTTATACTGGTTCACTGGTTAATGGAAACTCGCTGATTTGCCCTAGAGTATACCTTTGTTACATGCTTTTGAAAAACAGCATCAAGCATGACAATGCATAATGTATTTGCTTTTATGAATGTTTTCCTTTGGCTCTTCATTTAAAGCATTAGTTCACTTCTGAAATAAAATTTCATAATAATTTACTCACCCCCATGTCATCCAAGATGATCATGTCGAAAAGAAATTAAGGTTTTTGAGGAAAACATTCCAGGGTGTTTTCTCTGTATAGTGGACTTCAGTGGGGTTCAATTGATTCTCATATCCAATATGTGAGTGCAAGTATATAAGAATTGATTCAAACTTTGACCTGTGGAGGGCAGTAATACACTTAGCAGTATCTATACTGCTGGAATTCTACAAGAAGAAGAAGGAAAAGAAGAAGAGAGCTAGTGCAAGACAAGCATTTGTGGTTAAAACATATAGAAACATTATAAAACATATAAAACATTTCGCTAGATAAGACCCGTATTCCTCGTCTGGGATAGTGTAGAACACTGAAAATGCTATTTGGATCTTCCACTCATTGAACCCCACTGAAGTCTGCGATACAGAGAAAACCCCTGCTTTGAACATTGGACATTTGTACAATGAGTCTTTTTATTGCAATCATAAAATGTACTTGACCAAAAATGGTATTTTTTCCTCGTCCAACCTAAGCTACAGGAAAAATATAAAGAGATGCAGAGATACAGAGTGACACAATTAAATGCTACCGGGAACATGCAGCATACGGTGACTCCAACTGCATGTTGTCGCAATGCTCCTGAGACATTTGAGCATTCAACCTGAGCTTTATAGACTTTTCTTTTTCATTTCCTCTGACTTTCCTCCTGAACTCCTGTTTGTCAGAATCAATAAACAGTCACGGATAACACTCTAGCTGAGCATTGTTAGCATAAAAGGGTATTTTGTCTTGTGTAGATCAGGTATTTCTAAATCACAAAGTGCTTGTAATTAAAACCCAACTCGGAGTTTCTTTGGTAGTTTGTTGGAAATGAAAACTACAATGCAGAGGCTGGGGGGTGCAAAGGGAAAAACCTGAAAGGGGTTTTTGAGGTCACTGTATCCAGCCGAGCACAGATGGAAACATCATGTAGAGATTTCACTTAATGATCAGCTAAAGATCAAACACGCTTTCACTGCGCACCAGAATCTGATCTAGAGTGCTGCTCACTGCTGACGTGGCTGAGAGAGATGGAACAAAATGAACAAATGCATTTCTGAGTGGGTCATGAACCACATGGAGGTGGATGTGAGGATCATCTCACTCATATTTGTGGACGACAGAGTATCATGAACCTTCTAATGGAGATCTAGGCCATTTAAAATAGACCTTGCTAACGAGTAAATATTTTTAACACTGTTTTTAACCCTCGCAAAAATTGATCCAATTGTATTCTGCATCACTGCACATGATTTACACAACTAGAACAAATAGCCAATAGACAACTGAACTGCCAGTTTCAGTTTGAAATTCAAACAATAATCCAAATAAAAATCTTAGCCTTTTGAAATCCATATTCATGTACGACAGTAAAGAAGAAGAGTACAGTATGTGGGAAAAGCTTGCATCACTGTTATTTCAGTATGGATTTGCTTTGATGTTACAGTAGATTCAATCTTTGGTCCTAAGATTCATCTTGCTGAACAACCTCAAAGGGAAAATAAAATAATTTTTTTTTTTTTTTTTTTTACTTTGAGAGACATCAAACAATCACCTTTTTTTTCTCAAGTTTATAGACACAATTAAAAGCGGTACATTTCTTTGTGCCATTTTGCTTAGTAAAAATCCTAGATTTGCTTCCATGATCCAAGCACAGTCTCTTTCCAACAAATTTGTGCCTGAAAATAAATGAGAATTACAATTCGCTCTCAGGCAATCAGAGATATTAGTTATCACAAAACTTTCATTCCAGTGCATATGTCTATTGTAAAAGGAGAGAACACTGTCAGCTGTAGATATATACAAACAATCCCACTCATTACCGTGTGCTCACTGAATGCTCTTTTGTTCAAGCTAATATGTAGACTATGCTCCAGGCCCATTGCTTGAAGTAATGAAATACCAGCGCTTCTCTAATTAGGCTTGAGCCTGATTATTACAGAGGCCTAATTAAAGATATTTTGTATGCCTTTTTATGAAGCTCGGTATGTTTAAGATTCAGCAAAAGACTTGGGCAAACACCTGAAGCTGAATAAGAAAGCCTCTATATAGAACAGAAAAACTGTGAGAAGTTCATCAAGAAAAAGATTATTTCAAACAACAAGGTGACAACTTAAATTAATATTTTAGGTTCAGTAGAAGTTAAAATAAACAGCATTTGTGGCATGATGCTGATTAGCAACAAAATCTGCAAGGCACTTAAACTGGATGTGAACGAGTCGACAATCCATAAACATTAAAATACCTGCTGTTTCAGCAGCAGTGTTGGGGAAAGTTTGAAACAAACAAAAGTGGGAAATGTAAAGACGCTTTTACACAAAAGTGAAATGAAATTACCTTAGAATCGAGGGATATGCAAATTCAGGCCTGTACAGTAGAGGGAGCAACTCAAACCTTTTGTGCTGCCATTCTGGATTGCAGAGGAATAGGACACAGAGCAATAAAAACAACAAAATGAAACAAATGTGATTTTTACTCAAAGTTATTTTTGCTTATTAGTATGGTTAAAATTAATCAATTAATCATTAGTCATTAATTACTCACCCTCATGTCGTTCCATGTCCATAAGACCTTCGTTCATCTTCGTAACACAAATTAAAATATTTTTGATGAAATATGAGAGCTCTCAGACTTCTCCATAGACAGCAAATTCATTTACACTTTCAAGGCCCAGAAATGTAGAAAAGACATCATTAAAATAGCCAAAGTGACTAAAGCGGTTCAGCCTATATTTTATGAAGTGACGAGAATACTTTTTGTATTTACATTACTATTAAAAAAAATAATTTTTGTAAAAGTAATGTGTTACTTTAAAAAAGTAACCTGATTACGTAACTTTTCATTACTTTTAATGCATTACCGCCAACACTGGTCAACAGTGACATAAATAATGACCTAAATAACAACCAAAAGACATAAATAATGCCACGACACAATTTTAGTGTGAAAAAAAATGCCTACTCACCTTTTCTGTGTAAAGTTATAAGTAATTTTACAACTTTGTTGCCATGACCATGAAACGCCATAAACCCTAAAACGACTAAAAACATTGAAACATCTTTACATAAACTAAAATAATACATATGTTCTAAAAGAATAATTAATATATTTCTGATTACATTGATATATGAACAACTGCAACCTAAATTTTTTCTTTCTTGTCGTTTTATATTCTTTAATTTCTCTACATCTCACACATTGTGAGCTATAAAGTCACATTTATGAGAAACAAAGGTGTAATTTGTACTCAATATCTTTTAAACCTTATTTTCTTTAGATTTCTTATTTACTTACTTTATCTGAAAGCTTTTATTTTTCTCTCTGAGGCTGAAACAGGTTTGCATATGGTCTAAAGTGCCAAGTCAACACCAGAACATTTTTAGAAAATGAGACTTTGGTTTGGTAATATCATTGATATGCAAATAGAAGTCTTACATTCAAGGATTGGTAACTACTCTCTGTAATTAGTGCTATGAACTGTAATTAGGACCATACGGATGCAGTATCCTCTGTCAGAGCCCAGACTTATTTGATTATATAGGTGAATTAGAGTACATTTCCAAAAGACAACATGGCTGTTTATGACGTTGCGGCTTTCTTATTTGCTAACTGCTCTTACTATTGCAATTATCATGCAATTATTTGAGTGCTTCTCAAAGAGAGCAAACAAACAAAATGCATACCAATCGTCTGAAGAGTGGTGACATCAGCTTTTTTACAATAGGAATACTAATCCGTTTCTGCCTTTGTGCCGGAGACTCAGTGACAGAAATGACAGGCTGTTGTCAGTGGACACTGCTGGGAAAGAATAAAAAGAGATATGTATTCAGCATTGTTTTCCTTCTGTGCACATCATCTACATTATAGCTGTGCGAAGCTTAAGGCAGAAAATCTCCAAGGCCAGAAACTTTTCTAATGACGTGAATGCTTAAATCGGATTTGTACTTAACACGAACATAGAGAAATATTTTCAAGGTATTTCATTTGGTGTTGATCCTTTTAAATTATTCATATACCATAGTTCTGAGGCCTTGAAAACATGAGAAAGCCTGGCTGCAGATGATATGATGTAATATACCATTTAAAAGCTTCTAAACGTAAATACAACAGCTGAATTTAAAGTACCGCTGGCAGTACAGAGCCCTTCCTACAAATATAGACTTGCTGTAGCATGGATGTATTATCTCTACTGTTGCGTAAAGTACAGCTCATCTTCAGCTGCGTGACACACATCAGGAGTTATGGTGAACGGACAGAGTTTAATTCTGACCTGTCTCTGCATCCAAGCAATGCCTTTTCAACCTCCAGCAAGCTCAATAAACCACCAATAATTTACTGTGTAGGTCCTTCCAAGCCCTCTATAACCATGGCCAAAGTACTGAAAATATATCAAAACCAGGAGCACAATTATGAATAGTTTTTTAAAATGGTGTTGCAGCTGTCAAAAAATAATAAATAAATGAAATAAAGGCAGGCTGCCGTCTTTTTGAATATTATTTTGATGTGTGATCTTCTAGACGAGACTTTTCTCAAGGTGAAATATTAGTCCAGATTTCGCTGATATGTTGAGAAAATTGGGTTTTGAGAACATTCACCTACTGATACCACAGGAAAAATCAATTGCTTGCATGTTTTTGTCACATTTCCAATATGTTCAAGGTAAATTACTAACATTGCTTGTGATTCAGTTTCAAAATAGAGAATTACACTCCAGTTCGGCTATAGAACAAAATTTCAATGCTGTCAATGCATAATATACAAAAAAACATTATCAAAAAAAAAAAGCTTAATTACAACTCAGTGTTCAAACTTTATGTTTAGCAAATGTGACTTGTCAACAACTTTAATTATTAAAAGTCCAATTCATGAAAAATATCTCAAACATAAGAAAAAGTATAAAAGTGAGAAAAGAATTCAGGGTCACACAGGTTCAGTTCTCACTATAAAAAGGGTTAGTTCACCCCAAAATGAAAATTCTGTCATTAATTACTCACCCTTATGTTGTTCCACACCCGTAAGACCTTCGTTCATCTTCGAAACACAAATTAAGATATTTTTGATGAAATCTGAGAGGTACAGGCGCAATTAGAATGTTGTGGAAAAGTTCATTTATTTCAATAATTCAACTTGTGTATTAAATAAATTCTATGCACTGTAGTTTAAGTCTTTGGTTCTTTTAATTGAGATGATTTTGGCTAAATCAAAAATCAAAAACCCACCAAAAACTCAAAAACCCACCAATTCACTCTCTCAACAAATTAGAATACTTCATAAGTATTGATAAAAAATTTTAGTGAATTGTTGGCCTTCTGGAAGGTATGGTAATTTACTGTATATGTACTCAATACTTGGTAGGGGTCCTTTTCCTTTAATTACTGCCTCAATTCGGCGTGGCATGGAGGTGTTCAGTTTGTGGCACTGCTGAGGTGGTATGGAAGCCCGAGTTTCTTTGGCAGTGGCCTTCATCTCCATTTTTAGTCTCTTGTTTCTCATTTTCCTCTTGACAATACCCCATAGAATATCTATGGGGTTCAGGTCTGGTGAGTTTGCTGGCCAGTCGAGCACACCAACATCATGGTCATTTAAGCAACTTTTGGTGCTTTTGGCAGTGTGGGTAAGTGCCAAATCCTGCTGGAAAAGGAAATTAGCATCTTCAAAAATCTGGTCAGCAGAAGGAAGCATGAAGTGCTCCAAAATTTCTTGGTAAACGGGTGCAGTGACACAATGGACCAACACCAGCAGATGACATTGCACCCCAAATCATCACAGACTGTGGAAACTTAACACTGGACTTCAAGCAACTTGGGCTATGAGTTTCTACACCCTTCCTCCAGATTCTAGGACCTTGGTTTCCAAATGAAATACAAAACTTGCGCTCATCTAAAAAGAGACTTTGGACCACTGGGCAACAGTCCAGTTCTTCTTCTCCTTAGCCCAAGTAAGACGCCTCTGATGCTGCTGTCTGTGGTTAAGGAGTGGCTTAACAAGAGGAATAATACAACTGTAATCAAATTCCTTGACATGTCTGTGTGTGGTGGCTCTTGATGCCTTGACCCCAGCCTCAGTCCATTCCTTGTGAAATTCTTGAATCGATTTTGCTTGACAATCCTCATAAGGCTGCGGTTCTCTCAGTTGGTTGTGCATCTTTTCCTTCCAGGCTTTTTCCTTCCACTAAACTATCTGTTAAAATGCTTGGATACAGGACTCTTAAAATAGCCAGCTTCTTTGGCAATGAATGTTTGAGGCTTACCCTCGTTGTGAAGGGTGTCAATGATTGTCTGCTGGACATCTGTCAGATCAGCAGTCTTACCCATGATTGTGTAGCCTAGTGAGCCAAACTGAGAGACCATTTGGAAGGCTCAGGAAACCTTTGCTGGTGTTTTTTTTTTTTTTTTTTTTTGACAATGTCTTTAGTACCTTTCTGGACCTTGAAAGTATTGATTATATTGCTGTCTATGGACGAGTCATATACCTCTCACATTTAATCAAAAATATCTTAATTTGTGTTCCGAAGATGAACGAAAGTCTTATGGGTGTGGAACGTGTGAATAATTAATGCCAGAAATTTCATTTTTGGTTGAACAAACCCTTTAACTATGGATTTTCCCTCAATAAACTCCTAATTACTGCTTTTTATAGTTAGTAAAGAAGTTGTTAAGTTTAGATATTGGGTAGGATTAAGGGATTGTCATGCAGAATAAGGCATTAATGGGTGCTTTATAAGCAATAAAAAGCCAATATCCATGTGTACACAATTTTAATATTGTGTACAATATACAATACTACTTGTACACAAGTAACACAACACACTACATTAACGCATTGCAGCAGTGACAGAAACGTTTAAGAACAAACTTACACATTTGCATTTGCAGGACTTGAGGCCTCAGGCAGTCACATAGGCCACAGGCACCGATTCCTTCGGCCCGAGCCACAATATATCCTTAAATGTACCGATCTTGACTCAAAATAGGACAGATCTGAAGCTTCAAAGGCTCCCTTAAACTCAAAGACAGTTGAAAACTCAGACAGCCCAAATGAAAAAGAGAGTGAGGGACAGCATGTGTCATAGAAAAGACAGGGGCTGTTATTTGAATACACACACACACACACCATCAGATATGTGGTTTCCAGGCATTCTGTTTTATTGCTTTCACCTCTATTGCTCTCTTTCTCTTCCGCCATGGTGAGGGGTGCCCTCTACAGGTTGGTAAGCATCAGGAGAAAGATAAGGAAGGTGATGACAAAGACAACGACGACGAGAGGAAATTGATGCGTGCTACAAACACACTCCATATGTTCACCCAGATCTGCTCATTAAGACACCACTGCGTTAACTGCTGCTGAGATAATCTATTCTCTACCAGAGAGAGAGACAGGGAGTTTAATCCTACGCTCTACCGGTGAGCTGCTCCTTTTAACCTTCGTCTCAACACCTCTCCATCAACCTCACTTGCTCTCTCTCTCTTCGTTCCAGACTTCTCAAACTCACACTCTCAAATCCTCTCTCTCGCTCTCATTCTCACCCACCATTTCACACCAGCATTCAGATATATATGTACACACGCGCACAGCAAGCAAAATCAGCCTGACTCCCGGAGCTGGTTAAACCCTTGTGACGCACCTCGGAGGAAGACAATACATTTTTATTGTCTTTGATAGCGTTTCCTTCTCCTGCTAGCACGCAAGCAGCAGGAAAGCTTTCTGAACAGCACCTAACAACATCAAGGCGCTGTCTCTGCTGAGACTGTGCTTTCTGCGTGTGTGTGTCAGAGGAAGCACGCAAATACACTGAAAAACAAAACCGCTCCAAACAGAAAAAAGCATGTCAACAGTCTGTGGACAGTGCAGGCCTCTCTGAACCATATCAGAGAGGGAAATCTTCACCCCTTCGCAATTCACTTCACCAGTATTGCAATTAGGCCATGAATGTGCCAAGGTAAGTGAAGGGTCTTTGGAGAAAATTTAAGGGCCTCGAAAGTGACTGCTGACATTTGCTCTGCCATTGTGAACTCTGGGGGGAAATGCAGGAGCAAAATTCTGGAATATAAACTCACTATTTACACCAGGAGGCCTGAGATGAACTGAAGATTTATCGCACTTCCACACCCACATAATGGGGTCCAAAACTATGAGAGCACTAATGAAACTTCTACTTTGTATTTTTCTAATTTCATACATTTTCCCCATTACAAATTAAATTATCGGGCTAACTATTTGAGTGAAAGAATAATTAAAAGCGGAATATAAAAAATGATCATGAATTTCATAATGTCTTTTTTGGTTTGTCCTCGTTTGCCTTAATGACAGCAGCACTTAAGCTGCATGAACTCCACAAAACGTATTTAGCCATGTACCAACTTTTCCATGCAATCCTGGGTAACACTTTATTTAACAGTTGTTCATTCATTGTTACATATGTTACATATATTTACTGTAGTAATAACTAGAAATTATGCATAATTACATACAATTAACCCTAAACCAAACCCTCATCCTAACCCTAACCATACATTAAGTACATGTAGTTAATTGTCATTACTCAGTACTTAAATGTATAATTACAGTGTAATACTGACACCTTAAAATAAAGTGTAACCCAATCCTGTTACCTCTTGATTTTTGTGGAATTCAACCTTTTTTTTTTTTTTTCTAATTTACCACATTCAACTGCTCCATATATATATATATATATATATATATATATGGGAATTTTTTTGTTTTTTTGAAAGAAGGCTCTTTTCCTCACCAAGGGTATAGTAAAAACAGCAATATTTTCAAATATTTCAAATTAAAATAGCTGTTTTCTATTCTAATTTATTTTAAAATGTAAATTATCCATGCGATGGCTAAGCTAAATTTTCAGCATTATTACTCCAGTCTTCAGTGACACATGATTCTTCAGAATTCATTCTAATATGCTGATTTGGTGCTCAAGTATTTACTGTTTTAATTAATAGGACTAAATGAATGCATCCTTACCAAATTAAAGCATTTCTGTACATTTATAAATACACACAAAAAAACTAGCTGGCTCCTCCAGAGTGACAGCTTAATTTTGGCTAAATTTGCCAATTCTGATCATTGTTTTATTTGATTATTTCGTTTTATTTATAAATTTAACTTTCAATTTTATGGCAGAAAATTCCAAATCTCACAATTTTGCATCCTACTGTATATTTTCTGCATGCTCTCTCTTTTATGGTCCTTTCAGTGTTTTCTACCGGTCTTCCATGTCTGGACTGGTTAGTTGGCAGGTTATTTGGTTGTTGTCAGACTCCGGCAAGTTCAGCTCCAACAAGGAGCCAGGAGATTAGTCCACGATGTTAATAGAAATGCTTCACAGCTACTGCAAACACACATACATAAGTGCTGTTTGGCATAGCATGTTGTCATTGATGCTAAGAATCACACTCAAAAATCAGAACCTTTTTTATTGATGCTAGTACAAAACAAACAAACAAAAGAAAAACCAGTAGAAAGAAAGGAGGATGGCTGCATTTTCTTCCCCCAAATTTAGCTCTCTATACTCAATGAGTCCAAATGTAACACTTATAAAATATAATGATTGGTCTTACACACACGTCTTGCTTTTTGAAGATCTAGAGCTGAAGTCCTGGGCAAGTGGCCATCAGCTCTCCGCTGCTAATGACACATCACAGCAGGGGTTCAGCATAACCATAAACACACACATCCAGAGCGCCGATATGAGCATCAGCTCTACAGAGAACCTCTTCTGTTTCCGCTTTTAGCACCACAGGGTGGCTTTACTCCAGCGCACGTGAGAGACTCCATCTACTCAATGAGCTGGATACAACTAACCTTACTCATTGTCTGCATTTATACATAGAGTACGTTTGGTTCGCTCATGTTTTTTGGATCAACATATTGCACCGTGTAAGCAAAAATGCATGCCCATGATGTGAGTGAATCCACATCAGCTGGTTCGAGGTCTGTTGGTGGGCAAAAGCAGCAGCTATAATGGACACCCCACCACCACTGCTGGTGTTGTGTTATCTGTACTGAACCCTAATACAGTAAGTGTCCTCGTTCTTATCCTGTTTGTCATTGATGAAGATGAGAATTTCTTCCATGCCGGGGTTTTGACTTGGAGCAAACCGCAGGCCGATGGTGTAGAGCTCCCCTCCCCCAATCTATAACACACACACACACATTAATATGCATTCATTTGTATATATGCACACACAGGTATTTAAAAACAAAGCAACAAAGAATTGCAAAATCAACCAGTATTACGTAAAACAGGTATATATATATATATATATATATATATATATATATGTATAAATATAATCAACCTCATTCTGGCTGAAAAATGGTTTTTAACTTTCAAATCTAGGAAAATAGCCAAAGTTTGGGATTCGAAAACCAGTTTTCAAACAGAACCGGTAAAAAAAAAAGGTCTAAAAATTCTATCAACTAAAAATGTTAATATTAAATAAAATTCAAATAGTTCTATAAACTAAAAATACAAAAACTATTTTAAATAGTTCTATATAGTGTTAATTATTTACGACTACAGTATTTATTAATATTTTTGAATTCGACTTTATTTTTATATATCAATTTTTCATTTTAGTTTTAGTATTTTTGTTCTGTTTGCTTTTGTAATTTTTATTGGTTTTTAGTTAACAGTTCTATTTAGCTTTAATTTACTTCATTTTCAGTTTTAGTAATTGTCAACTTAAACTTGTTTCAGTTAGTTGCCAAGCCAACTTTTTTTTAATCAATGTATATTTATTTTATTGCAGCTTTATTTCAATTACTGAAAATTATTTTCGTTTTAGTTAACAAAAAAAAAACACTGATTCCATAGCGTCGGCATTCTTCAGTCAAAGATAGAAAGAATAAAATCAATATTAAAGACAATGTAATTAGTTTTAAAAAGGACACAAAAGCAACACAGAAGTAGAAAAGTGGCCCATACAACTATTTTCTGTTGTCATATAATAGCTTTTTGCAAATGTAGCGCTCTGAACAACTTCTGATTCTTTCATGTTTGTCTTTTTGGAGCTTTATAGCCTCACCCTCATTCACTTTCATTTCCATTGAAAATCATTTCCACAATGTTCTTCCAGAGAAGAAAGAAAGTCGTGGAACGACATGAGTAAATTATGTGTTTTGGCTAAACTGATTCTTTAAGTGGAAATGAAATCAAAACTTCAAACGTTAAATTCCTTACGATTCTCATTGCTATTCCTGAGCTTGGTTGCATCAAAAATTGGTTGCACTCCAGTGTTTAGAGGAAGATGAGAGAAATTGCTCTCTCTTTGTCTTTATACATTATCTCTAATGGCTGACTAAGACATATGGAACACAGTCGAGGATTTGGTTCATAATCTCCTCAAAAGCATGCATGTATCGATTGTTCTGTTGTCTTTTGGCTCTGCACCTGTTTTACAATGACACAGTTGTTATTTCTTGAAGAGGGGAAAAAGCAACATCTCTAGCCACATTTTTCAAAAATATAGACCCCATAAATCCAGCGCGAGAGAAGATAATTGAAGCCGTGTTGACTAGCAAGAAAATGGAACAGGCCATTTCCCTTCTTTATGAGCTTTACAGCTTTTATTTGACGCTGAGGTAACATTAATCCGTTCTGTTCAATACTGTCACTTGCATATTTCACATTGTTTCGCTATTTATTGCCCATATATGGGGTGTGAAACTCACTAAACCTTAGAGCGATCAATGAGGGCACTGAATGATGAAATTAACATTTTACCCTGTTCTGTTTAACACCATTTCTGTGCAAAATGATGATCAGGAAAAATTACTTTGTGACCCCCAAAGCCACACTAATATATCCGAGACACTGTCCCTGTGGCTAACTAATGTTCTCTGTCTCCACCTGGAGTAATAGCCAACGGTTCTGTATTGATCACCTAATCAATTAACAGCTTTTAATTGAAGTCTAACGTAGAGCTGTAAGTCCTACACGCATCATTCTGAGCCCTAAAGGTGAGAGCTATTGACGTTCCCGCCTGACTGTGACAATCTCTCTCTCTTCGCCCTATTTTTCTTTAGACTGCAGCTTTATGGTTTCCTCAGGGGACCGGCATTGCGAGAGTGGCCAGGGCACAAATTGAGTTCTCCAATATACAGAGAACTTCACATACTGTGAAACATGTCTAAGAATGACAGTTTTGAGAGACAGATTGATTCCTCGACAGAGACATGTCAAGATTCTGCTCCTCTGGGCTCTAGACACCTTTCTGCTGAATGGGGCTTTGATGGTTCTTCTTACTCAATGTTACACAGCAGGGTCTCCGAACAAATTTGATAGAACAAGAATTAGCTTTGGATTCTCTTACCTGAAACTGCTCTTCTTTAAACTGAAGCAGGTCTGGGCGGTCTGTGCGGAGATTGAATACTCTAGAAGAAGAGTAGGGGTTTGTGAAACTGATTTTCTTATTGCTGCCCTTCCCTCCGTCTACAGGAACGTTGATTTCAAATGCCTGCGGAGATTAAAACACATATTGAGAGACATGCTGTAAAATAACTGACCATTCACCATATCCTTTGTCACAGAGCTGAAATTTAAAGACTGTTCCTCTGCTGTCACTGTGAACCATGCGTCACATTTTCACCAACAAACACACAACTTTTGTGGGGGGACGTGTCAGTATCATTTCCATAAAATGTCAGTAATGTTTCCATAATATTAATAGCAATATTAAGTTTGAGGTTGGTAAGAATTTTTATTCAAATACAGTAAAACATTGATACTGTGAAATATTACAATTTAAAATAACTGTTTTCTATTTTAATATATTTTAATATATTCCTGTGAAGGGAAAGCTGAATTTTCAGCATCATTCCATTGTTGCTCAAGAAACATTTCTCATTATTAATAATACTGAAAACAGTTGAGTACGATACACAGCTGTTGAAGACGGTATACATGTACGATACACAACAGTCATACATGCATTACTCAACATTGGAGCTCATGATATATAGTTATAGTGAAAGGTTAATAAAATCAGTTTCTCTAAGTGAATGTGATTTGAACCCTACTGTTGCACTGTATTGATGCATTTTGCTTACTAACTTTGGAGATTACAGGCTGTCGGCATGTGATGCACAGCAACCAGGAGGCAACTAGCTGCCTTGTGTCCACATCGACTACGTTGAGGTAAAAGAAACGGCTTCCAGGGCGCAGTGCCCTCAGCCCTACACGGATATCTTGAACTCCCTGAGCAGGAAGAGCAAAAACCTCATCTGGATCCACCTGGAACACAAAAACATTCTTACACTCATATAGAGCTTCTGGCATCAACCTCAGAAAACATAAAACCCACACAGCAAAAAGCAACTTCAGGGAACACTCCTCTGCAGAACTTCAGAAAACATGAGGCGGCACCTGAAGCTCATAATGTATAGCTACTTTGCTTTATCATTTTTCTTGGCACCTGCAGTATAACATTAGCACACGGCCAATTAAACCAACAGTAAGGTTGCTACAGGCACACAGTGTGCTGTTGACAAGGGAGCTGCTGTATTTACTCTGCTTGCATATTTCGAATAACAGGAAATACCCATTTTGAGATTAATGATGCTTGTAAAATCCACGTTTCATTATTCATTATTTGCATTAAAGCTCTACTTTCTTTACTGTGTGCTGAACACAGGTTGATGATTTTGCTGCAACCCAACTACATCGGACTCCATGTTCTTCACTTATTTTTTGAGATCCAAACCTACATATTTTCATAATAATCGTCCTGCAGTCCGTTGATGCGGTAACTGACAGAAATTCAGCAAACGTGTAGGTTAATGAGAGAGGCTAGTCAATTAGGCTGCTAAACGGCACACTAAAACCTTCTCTGAATAATGGCATCACTAAATCCACAACCTGTAAAATCACTGTTGCTAAAATATGGTTGGGAAAAAAAATAACACTACTTTCTTCCATTAATATAGACTGTTTAACATGTTTAAAAAAAGACAACTAAAAAAGCAACAAAAGTAACTTTTCTTGTTATCAGTTGTTATCAGATTGATTTTGTTCCGCAAATGTTAAGAAATTATGCAAAACTAGCACTACGATAATTTCTAGATTAGGATTATTAAATGAAAAAAGATGGCTTTTAAAAATAATGTCAATTTGCTATAATTATAATTGTCTATAATTTTATCTTCAAATGCTGGGCTATTATTTGAATTTTACATGAATTTGGGGATTCAATGTGTAAATATATTTATGACAAATTTTTAATCACAGAAATATGTGCAATTATTTAGTTAAACATTTAAATCATTTTGACATAAAACAAAAAAATTGGACAGTAAAAAAAATCTAGCCAACTTACTTACCATCTCATTATTTTTCATTATTCTCCCATTTTATGAAAAAAGGCCGCATAATCCCTCATCAAAGCTCACTACCCGGATCAGTGTGTTTTTCTTTGACCCTGCTATGCGTACCTGAAGCTCGAGGGGATGCGACGTGTAGCACTTGACCCTGCGAATAGCTTGTGTGCCGTGCAGAACCAGCGAATGCCAGCTTAGAGTGCCGCACACACAGCTCAGGTCCATCCTTTGCAGGTAATGCACGTATACCTGCCAGATCTGCGCAGGGGAGGCCAGCCAAGGGTCACTGCCATAGAGAGATTGACACAGAACCACGGACGCACAAAAGACACTTTATCACTTTTCTCTTCATATACACTGACACAATAGCAGGACAGGCCTGACAGGCTGCACTTCCCCTGAGAGAGACACACACATATCTCAAATCATCAAAATAGAGATGTTCAGAGAGACCCAAATGTCACCGTTTTTAAATTTATCCATTCACTCTTTTCTTTAAGGGCATCTCACGTGCCAGCGGGCAGTTGTGTTCCCGCAGGAGATCTGCAGATGTTGATTCTGCCTGCCGGGCTTTCTAGAGTCTTGACTGTATTAAAAATAAAGGACTTTGTGCGTGAGCTCTTCACCCTGCCTGAGGGGACTCAAGCTCACGGGACACAATTTGAAGAACGTTTGTCCCGTCCTTGGCTGCTGAGCTGTCCTTAGCAACAGCTGTTGCTGATTTATCACCTGGTTATTATTAAAATTTCTCAAAAAATGAGAAGCAACATTTTCATTTTTGTAAGATTAAAGGGGAAAAACAAGATGTTTTCTTTAAATTAATGTTAAAGTAGGTTTGTAGGTTAATTTTGTCAAAAGAAAAGAGTAAAACTGTTTGAGGATCTCAACCAGCCCAACAAAGCAACCAATGGAAATATTATATAATTATAATATTTATCAAAGTAGATTACAAAAATTAAAACAGGGTTTCCCAAACTGGGTTTCATGACACCCCTGGGGGTTAAAAACTACTAAATTGGTAAAACAAAAAAGAAGGAAGAAATATTTTATTTGTTTTCCTACATGTTGTGTCAAGCAACATCAGAAATTAATTAATAAATGGGTGTGTTGTTAAATTCTTGAAATAAGAGGGTCTGTCAAACAAAATATTTTAGGTCAAAGGGATTTGGGAATGTTTTGATTAAAATGTTATGCAGTTACATAACATAATATAAATTATAATATATCGTGTTCAGGATATTTAAGTATAAGTGTAATGCAAGTAAACTTTCTGCCTGTAATTTATATGTGTTGCTGTCACTCTAGCTGGTTCAAGTTCCAGTGAGAGATGTGTGATGCAGGTTCAAAAATTGTGTTTTTATTCATGTTCACTGATTATGAACTCAGAGATGCTGCAGATTTTGATGAATAAATGAATATTATGATCTGATGCAATCAGACAGTAAATGAGACATCCTGATTAAGCAAATGTCATTAATCACACATGAAGGCATTAATCAAGGACCAGGCTTTCACAGACACACAAGCAGCCAAATACAGAGGTTTGCACTCACACACACGTGCACCAAGAAGAGTGAAAATTATCAGGTTCTCACTTTCCTCTAAAAAAAAATGTGACGCGTTAACTTTTATGCGCACACACACATAAGGGAGAAGGTGCAAAAAGAGGTGTACGTACGTGAAAATGGTGATGAAGAATTTCTTAATCTGTGGACTTGGGCTTCCAGGTACTTTCAGGTAAACATCCTGTGGTTCTCCTGGAGTCTAAAGTTTCAAAATAATAACAATAATAATTTAAATTTATTTGGATAGCATTTTCATACATAAAATGCAAATCAAAGTGCTTCACAAGCATAAAATCAAATCATACAATTACACAATGTCGATACAAAAAGATTAAAAAATAACTATAAAAGGTTCAAGTTCAAAATGTAAGAAAAAGAATCATGAAATAATAATGGTTAATTCATTCATTGTATTGGTTACTAATGAATAAGTATAGCAGAGTCCTTCATGAAAAATATTAAAATAAATATTTAATGAAAAACAAACCCTTGCATGGAAAAAATAAATATAAAAAATAATAGTTTTGTATAAAATTATAGAAAATTATAATAGATTAAAATTCAAATATATATAAATGTATCAGAAATGAATATCTGATTCATTTAAATGTTTACTAATGGAATGAATATATATATGTGTGTGTGTGTGTGTGTAACTATTAGGCTTTATAATAGACTATTTTACTCATGAAATAATCTAAATGACAACTAATTATAAAAAAAGTATTACATGAAAAATTATTATAAATAATACTGTTGTATGTAAAGTAAATTTAAAATAAAAAATAAGAATTTAAAAATAATAGTCATGTAACAGGTGTTCAGCCCTGACGTCACAATGAGTCAGCACAAATCCTCAGACACTAATTAATAACTCATCCCCATTCTGATTGGCTGGCTGCTTTTAGGAGTGACTCCTGATTGGCTCACCAGAATGGTGGTGTGGCAGATGACATTGGGGTCGCTGCAGCGCACATGAAGGGTGGCGGAACCATCTGTGAGCAAGTACAAAAGGAGACAGAGCACAAATGAGGTCTTTAGTTCAGGACTAATAGCAGACACTGAACCATGTTTGTGCGTGCGTGATTATGTAAGTGAGTAAACAGCGGCAGAGATGTTTGTAATGAGCAGCACCTGCTGTGTCGTCCCAGGCTGCAGGCAGGCGAATGGCCTTCTTTAGGAAGGTGAGTTCAGGATGGTAGAAACGGAAGGTCTGGTCCACCACATGTGGCGTCGGTTCGACATCCACCTGGCAGATCGCCAGAGGCTTTCCGTCTTCCCCACGGAACAACACCTGTAAGACAAACAGATTGGTTGCAAGCTACACCCATTTTCTTACTGCAAACTGCTAACAGGAGAAATAAATCTATTGGAATGTTCCAGGTTCACAACAAGTTAAACTACAGATACTGACCGCATCAGCGACATGCTCTCAATTACCACAGATGGTAATTTTGACTTCCCCCACAGTTTGTAAAAACAAAATTGCATGTACAGTAATGCACTAAAAATGGATGTCTATGGAGCAAAGTGTTGTAGATGGTTTAAAAGCAGAAATATGCACCTGACATTGATTTATATATTCATATATTATGTATAATCCACATGTATTATATGACATATACTTTTATTTTTCAATAAAAAGTTATGGATAAAATTTTAATATGTTTTGTAATGCCTTGCCCCAATGACCTCCATTATAAGTGCATTACTTAACTAAACTAACTACAATGACACTATAAGATGAGAACAAAACCTGAACTGAATTGAGCTGAATAACAGCCCTACTGTCTTCTGTAGGGCAGAATATAGCTGAATTGAACTTATTTCATAATTGATAAACTTTGTACAGTTGTTGAATTGAACTGAACCAACACTGAACTGATTTTAGTTGGACTATGACACTATTGTCTTTTTAGAGCTGCTTTACAGTGGAATTCAAATTAGTCTCATTCATCATTTGATAAAGTTCATCACTCAGCATCAGTCAGTTCATCGTTCATCATTCCGCATAGTTCAGCATCATTGATTATGTTATTTCCTTTTTTATTACTGTGAAGCTGCTTTGAACCAATTTGTAATGCATAAAGCTCTATATAAATACAGGTAAATTGGCTTAAGATATTTTGTCTTGTTTTTCAAACTGGCAAACAAAATTGAACTTGCAACTCGAATACCAGCACAAACCACCCTGAACCAGTATGGTGGTCAAAGCTGCTCTTTTTAGCAGAGGTGGTCAAGGTCTACCAATAAATGACAGACCTATCTGAAATCATTCCACACTGAATGAACAGCACTGACAGTCTGTACTGTGATATGAAGTACCGTGAGTCATCTGCAGTCTGAGTGCATAACTTCTCTCGCGTGAGATACAGTCGAGCTGGCTGTCGGATTCACAGCACAAGACAACCCATTGACACTCCTCTGGAGGTGATGTCAGTTTGTGCACAGCAATGCTTGACCTAAACTGACCTAAAAATGACATCAGTTGTGTGTGTGTGTGTGTGTGTGTGTGTGTGTGTTTGTGTCAGCAATACTTCAAGGCATCAGTCTCTCTAGGCTACATATGGCATCAACTGCCAAAGGTACAATAAACTACAATGTCATAGAAAAGCACATCAATCCACACACAGAGACTCACTTCTTTGCTTGCTTAAGTTGGGGACACTTGCTTGATATTCAGCAGTGTTTTTGATATGCCTGCATTGGCGCCGTTGTATACAAACTGAGCTGAGCCGGACGATTACGTCATGGTTTTCTGCAGTGCTGATGTACCTAAATTAACTAGACTAATAACTACTGATATTTGCAACGGAATGAATCAATAATATATAGAATAAGCTGCACAATGACACCATTTTCTTATTAATGTAAAGCTGCTTTGCCACAATTTGCATTGTAAAAAGCGCTATATAAATAAAGATGACTTGACTTGACTTGACTTCACAGCTTAACCATTTGAGTAAGATAGGATAGTCTAACGCAACCTTTCACTGCCCTTCCAAAATATGCATAAAAATGTACAAATGTAAGGATAGGTTATAGAATAGAGTCAGAACTTACTAAATTCAATGTTTTTATATTTTATAATAATATAATATAATACAATAATACACTAAAGTTCAAAAAATTGGTGTCAATAAGTTTGTTTGACAGAAATCAATATGTTTCTTCAACAAGGATGAATTAAATTGGTGTAACAGTAAAGACTTCTTTTTCAAATAAATGTGTTTTTAAACTTTTCAATATTAGACTATTTTTTTTTAAACTTTAGAATTATGATATATTTACCACAGTTTCCACAAAAATAAAAAGTAGCCCAACTGTTTTCAACAATAATAATAATAAGAAGAAATGTTTCTTGAGCACCAAATCAGTATATTAGAATGATTTCTGAAGGATCATGTGACTCTGAAGACTGGAGTAATGATGTTGTAAATACAGCTTTGTCATCACAGGAATAAATTTAAAATATACTTAATTGCAAAACAGTTATTTTAAATGAATAATATTTCACAATATTACTGTTTGGCTATCTTTATGAGCAAATAAATGTAACCTTGTGGATCATAAAGAGACTTCTTTCAAAAACATTTTAAAAATGTTACATAGTCCATTCTTTGATAGATAATATTGTATAATAATACAGTGTATACAATAATATATATATATATATATATATATATATATATATATATATATATATGTACATTATATATATACATATATATAATATTCACATATATATATATATATATATATATATATATATATACATATATATATACATGTGAATGTACGCAAGACATCACAGACAGTGTGTACACATATCAGAAAGAGATAAAGTGTGCATTTTTTATATTTGCTAAAATGTTCATTATTTGGGTGGAATTTGAAGGACACTATAATCACACTTTGATCAAATGATTATGACGGGCTTAAGCAGAGCTGAGATTACTGGTATCTGAAAGCATTTATTCACCAAAATATTTAACACAATATGTAGGGGTGGAGGGTGCAAGGCTAAGAATCTTTGTGGACCTGATTATGAAATATGAATCAAAGGCAATAGGACAGTAGATCAATGTTTCTCGTTAGGGCTGAAATGAATTAAATGTTAGCAATATTAATGGCAGGTTCAAATTTATGTATTTGCTTCTTCAGGTCAAATCTCAAACACAAAATTCAAAAGAATCAGCTCTGTCTCTCAATTAAGCTGGTTTCTCTTTGGAAAAAAGCAGAACAAATCATTTGGAGATTTCAGCATTTACATAATCGATAAGTGCCGTACATGCCTAAAAATACATACAGCAACACAAAGTCATGCAACTTTAGTTTGGTTCTTGCAAGTGTGCATTAGTTACATTCAGTTGAACTGTTGTCGATCAAGTTGTGTTTTCAGCCTGGACTGTTGGAGCCACTGCAGGAGTGCCAGCCCACTTCTCTGTCTGAACAACTACTAATCAGGCAGTATAGAAAGAGTCTGTTCCTGTGTGTGCTCTGCAATACAGTGAGTGCGCTAAGCTCTTACCTTGATGGATTTGGCTTGAATTGTATTAGACAGATGTTTCTGAGCCACCTGTGGACTTCTCGAAATCTTTAAGCTTTTTGTATCCTGCAATATGACAGCAGAGTCATCATAAACAGTGCACTATTCAGTGAGAGAACAATCACATTGAAATAATGTCATTAAGGGATGGGAAAACATTGTTTGGACAGGTCTGTTCAGACCGTCTGGATGAGGCTGTTTTTAATCCACTTCATAATTGCTGATGCTTTGAGTCAATATAACCTCCCTCCTTCACTTGTGGGTGCCTCTGCGATACTACAGACTATAAACAAACCCAAATCCAATTAATCCGGAAACATGTGAACTAATCCAAGTCTCATCAGTGGAAAAGGGAAATGAGGAAACAAATGCAGTTTCTCAGATGACACATCGCTCACGGTTGATTTCCACCACATACAAAAACAATTAAATATTCCACATTTTCTCCGGCTGATGTTGTTTACCATCATCAGAAGTTCAGTGGACAGTTAACAGTCTTTTGTTTAGGGGCTTTCGCACTGGGTAGTTAGAGGAACTCAGTTAAATGAAGTAGAAACCAGGGTGGTTCCCCAAGAACTAAATTTTCCCCAAGGGCCATTTTCCAGGTCACATTCGCACCACTAGTAGGAACTGTGAAGTGACGCAAGCCGGCCAACAGCGACATCATTTAAGTGCGGCATCATTTATTAATGCGGTAGTAAAGCGCTTACCGGTGATCATCTTTAGTTTCAGCCCACGCAGATCAAACAGCAATGCACGACATAACTATTATTGGGACTGTCATATTACATAACATTATAATGAAAACACTATTGTAATAAAACATTGTGAATTCCTTGAGTTTAGTTGTCGTGTTTCAGCTCATTGTTGCGGGAAAGAGCACATCCACAAAAGCAGTTACATATTCTGACTAGCACCTAAATTGGTTCAAGTTCACTTGTGCATTTGCGTAATTTTTGTGCAGATATAAGTAGTAATTTTTTTTTGTATAAATATCTGATTAATCTCTTATAGCATGCGTTTCGTTGAGTTAAACAATAAAATAAAAAAAAAGCTCTTAGTTTCTCTTAGGTGTTCATTCAGCTCTTCACAAAGACATAGGCGACAGGTAAATACCATAAACATTAGCTTTCCGCATGGATATGCGCCATTGAAATTGGCTTCCTCTATGTTAGTTTGAGGAGTAAGTATATGTAAACTGTGCATTTACACAGTTTTCTATTGTGGTGGGTGTTGTGTTTCGTATGGCATGCGTTTGCCCAAATAATGTACGCTTATGTCACTGGTAGTTTCTATTTTGCTGGGTTAGACCCTTCTCTGAAGTAGGAGCTGTTCCCCATGTTCCCTCAAAAGATGTTTCTATAACTAAAATCGTTCCCAGCTGCTGTGGTACGAACATGCCAAAAAGTAGGTACTTCGGCCAATAGTTATAGGAACTACGAAAACATTACTCCAGTGTGAAAGCCTATTTTTATTGCTCTATGTACTGATGAGAAGATTCAATTGAGTTCATGTAGTGACCTGTTTAGACTTTTTTTTTTTTCTTCAAAAAACTGTGGTTGCCCAGGTATATAAATTATGATAATACTTTGTATTATCAATAAAATGTTATGGTGAAAAGTAAATTTAAAAACACAAAACAACAACAACGATAAAATTTCCCCCTAGATTTACCTGAAGAGGGAAGTTGTGACCACAGATGAAGGTCTGGTACTTGAAGGGGATGTGGACGCTTTCTTTGGGCCGCAGGTAAACCTGTGGAGTCAGTGTGCTCTCCTTTAGGTGAAACATCTCCTCCTCAAGAGGAGTCAGAGTCTTCGTCAACTCCTTAAAATATCGCCACTCCTCGCTCTTCATGATTACACTGAGGGATAAAAAGAGAGGGAGATGAAAAACAGCAAAGAGAGAGACAGAGACGAAAAGAAAAGAACAGCTTGAGGACTTTCTTTGCCTTGCCAGCAGTATTTTATTGGCAATGAAAAAGAGCGTATTTGAGTATGCATGATACAGTCAAACATAAGCCCTCACAGAACTGAAACTCCTGGGAGGGTACGGTTTAAAGATAACACACACTGGGTGTGAAATATTACTTTCTGTTTCATAGAGACAAATTTCATGCACAAATATATGAAGGAAAAGGGCATTTGAAACATCAAAGGCAGCACCTCCGGGCCCGAGAAGGGATCATTTTCCATAAATGAAAAAAATAAGAAAAAGAAAGAATTTCGAAGTGTAAAAACTCTTTTGTACTGTATACACTACAGTAGATGTGAAACCAAGTCTCGGAAAATTCGATCATATTCTCTCTTTAATAACAAAAAGCCACGCAGGTGGCACAAAACGCTGTTTACGTGAACAAAAGGAAAGCCCATTTCCTTTTTTTATATAGAAGCATATAAGGAGCTCTTTTGTAAAAGTACTGCAAATCAGGGAAAAAAAAGAGCGTGATAAAGAGGAGGGAAGTTAATTGAAATGTTAACTGGCCTAAATACAGTCGTTTAACCTTCCAGAATATCTCTTCACAGTAAGAGAGACAAATCAGAGACAGATCAGTATTGCCATAAAAACAGACAAACAAACATGGTTGCTGGTGAGGTTGACATTGAAAAGCTAAACGTTTAGTTTATATTCATTTAAATGGTTTCTCTTGTGGTAAATGGAAAATCAGGAGTGGAATGATTACATAATGCTATGAGATTAAAACGCTGTTGCTCCACTCACGTCCTCTGATCCATCCTGAAGCTTTGACTTCTTTTGAAACAATTTTTGTTTGTTTTGAATTGAATTGTATAAAATTGAATCAAAAAATTTTAAAAAATAAATCAATAAGTAAATAAAAATAAATGATCAAAATGTATACTACGGTCCAAAAGTTTGGAGTTGGTAAGATCTCTTTTGCTCATCAAGGCTACATTTATTTAATCTAAAAATTCATAACTGTAATTTTGTTTTATTTCAAATTAAAACAGTTGTTTTCTATTTTAATATATTTTCAAACGTAATTTATTCTTGTGATGACAAAGCTGAATTTTTAGCAGCCATTACTCTGGTCTTCAGTGTCACATGATCCTTGTTGGAAATGTTGGAAACAGTAGTGCTGCGCATTTTATTGTGAAAAGCCTTTTTTCAGGATTCTTTGATTAATAGAAAGTTCAAAAGAACAGCATAGAAATCTTTTGTAGCATAAATGTGTGTCGCATAACAATAATTCCAGCACTTTAAATCAGAGAGAGAGAGAGAGAGAGAGAGAGAATAAAATTTATCTGAACTAAAAGGAAAGAAAAACGCTTTAGAAGACTAGAAACAAATTATGAGCTACGGGACCTGACCTGTGAGGATAAAATGAAATAGGCAGAAAGAATGGAGCTGCTCTGCTAAAATCTGGCGTATCCTTTAACCTGCCGCTCTTTCGGTTCAGCTTGTCCATATATAATGTGAGAGTAGTGAGTACAGGTGAGAAACAATCTTTTCAGTAAAAAGAGACAGAGAGAGAGGGAGTGAGAGAGAGAGCAAGAGAGAGCGAGAAAGGGGTGACTTTATAAGGTTGGCTCTGTGGCATGCATCAACAATGCAAATACAGGCCTGACCCATCCTTTGCACAGAAAGAGAGAAGCATTAATTCAACACAAATACACAAATGAAACTAGATCTCAGGTATTTGTTTCCCTGGCACAGCTCTGTGCATACACTAATGTTTTGGACTGAGTCACAAGGTTCACGCACAAACACACTGCTCCTGGGCGAGCAGTTACATCCATGACACATCACAAAGAGCTTCGGTTTTATGCCACAACACAATGCAAGCTGGGAAGACGTTCATCAAGCAAACATACTTCACAGAGATAGACGGCAGGGAGAGAATATTTATCTTGTCCTAAAGCATAGTGTGAATGTGTGGAGGTTAGGCTACTAATGTCTTTCCTAATTAAAGGCTGAGAGATGCAGGGGTGTTAATGCCGTAATTTATTCCACCTCGTCCTCCGAACTTCTCTCTCACTTTCTTGTTTTTATCAAGATGGAGTGTGTGGACTTAGCCTATGGCCTACAGAAAACTAATTTTTTGTGGTATACTGTAATCCTGGATCCATCTAGAGCTTCATGCAAAAATGTGGACAGGGGAAGATATTTAACATCGTGCAGCAATTAAAATAAGATTGAATGGGGGGAATTGATTATTTATTCAGTGTTGCTTTCCAACCCCCTGGGAAGCTCTTGGCCCCTGAAACACCCTGCTGAGGAAAACTCATTCATTCAGATGTTCATTTCAGACAAGGCTGTTCACACGTGAACTAAACATTGATCTATGCATAATTTTTTTCCAGAGCTATAATGCCAGAGGCAAAGGCTTCATTTGAACTTTGAATGGACACAGTGCCTGCTGTGCATGATTAAAGTATAGGCTTACTAGAGTATGTACATATTATCATCAAAGCAGTTTTCTTTGGGTATATACATATTGTACTGAAAACGAATTGAATGATTATTTTGGCACATAGTGCTCTTATTGTCAACACAAATTACTGTGCTGTAGTGTTCAAATATCTCAGTCAAAAACTCATCACTATGATTATAAATAAAAGTGTCATGCCAATGTTGTTCTGATAGAAATCACAGTAATGACAAATTTCAGGTTCTTTTATCTCTTGAATGAAGAGCCAAAACAAAAACAAAAAAATAACAACCCACATTCTTAATTTGATATTGTGAAATGAAATATAACTCATAATAATAAGTTGGGGTTTTTTTTAAAACATATTTTTTTTGTCCATACAATACATTTTTTGTCCAATTTTTTTTTTTTTAAACCCACTGACTTTCATTGTTTTGACAAAAACAGTTGAAACATTCTTTAAAATATCTTCTTTTATGTTTCACATAGGAAAGAAAGTAATTTGATTTGAACAAGATGCCTAGTAAGTACTGTATATTTGAATATGAATAAGAATTTACATTTTTGGATGAACTATGAATGATGTTGGTATGGTGACAGTTTTAGTCCAATGCATGTAAAAATAGAATAGCAAAAAAGTGAAATGATCAACAAAAAGGTAATATATTATTCTGTTTGCCCTCAAAGTCTTGAAGTTGCATGTAGATGCTGACTTAAGGTGAGCTTTAAGAGTTTCCTGCTTTTGACATTGGATTCAGCCCTAGCTTTAAGCATTATATTAATAATGTAACCTGAGAAGTTTTTCCAGACTGTTGCTGTAATAGGATCTGAAAAAAGCCAGTCAAGAGTATTACTGCATCATAATTTATCCAACTACAGGAATTATCAAAATATTACAATAAGTGGCTCTCACAGTCCTTACGCTTGAGAGAAAAGAGATGTGACTGTGCTATTTGATTAGATAGTATTTGAATATTCTGATTTGATTAAAGATAGCTTGGCCTGAAAAGGTTGACATCCACTGATCTACTGCATTCAAAGGCATGATATCTCACCTGAGCTCTGGGTCGTCACATTCAATGGTGACTGTCTGAGGAACGTTGAATGGATTCTTGAGCACAAATTCGAAGAACTCAGCCGTTCCGAGTGTGGCATACAGAGTGTGTTTGGTAGTGATGGCCTGAGAGAGCATGTTGGTGATCTCCTGTGTTTTACAGCGTTCACGATAGGCCTCGATTACACGCAGATCACGTGAATGCTGCACGCGCTCTGTCCGGTGCCTCTGAAATAAGAGTTTTCAAAGAAATTCACACAATGAAAAACTGCACCGAAAAGACATAAGAACTAATAAAAGTGATTTGCCTGAAGCCTGGCAAGACCGTGCCAGACTGTAGAGAGAAAGAGTGAATTTGGGTTTGATTTCATCATTCTCACAGAGTGGGAGGAAATGGTGAATAATGCTGCTCAGTTTCCTTTTTGGAGCTAAAATGAAGCTCATGCATTGAAAGGAACAATAGATCACCGAAAAAATTCTCATCATTTTTACTCCCCCTAACTTATTTCGAAACCCACATGATTTACTTTCTTTCACAAAAGTTACATTTATGAAAAATAGCATGGGCACTCTTTTCCATATAATAAAAGTGAATGAGGACTAGGGCTGTTAAGCTTTAAAATTATATATATTATATATATATACATATAATATTTTGTGAGAGGAACAGATTGATCAGTATTTACTGAAAATTATAATATCTGCCCTGAATCAAGTGATCCGCTTTATAAGAACTTTCCTGAACGATTTGCTCATGAAAGAAACATGAAAGAAGACAAATGGGATTGAAATAGCATTACTGGATAAATAACTTACCTTTTGGGTTGAACAATCCCTTTAAAATTGACACAGTTGTCGGGAACCTCACTCAGCTCATGCTGAGACAGACCGCTGTTGAATGTCATTTAATAGAAAACGGTCTTTCTTTCTTACCGTAATGTTTGCGTTGTCTTGAAAAGGGGGTGTGGCCTTCTGCTGCTCATGTTGACGGACAACTGCCATTCTGTCAATCTTCCTCTGGCGCACTTCCTTCGTTTCGGCCGGCTGATGCAGTGTGGCTCCACCCACTTCCCTCATGGTGCTTTGTAGCAATCTGGCCAGCTCGCTATCAATTTCTGGCAATCGGCGTGCTCGTCTGGCATTGCTTGCTGCAACACATGTATATACACGCACATAAACAACATCTTTTGCCCTACGAGACACACATGCGCTCCTCACTTCCTCGGAGGCCACTTTTCAACCTCCATTTGGCCTCGAATCCATCTTCGTCTTTTCCAGTTATCCCTCCCACCCAATGAGACCCGCTTTCAAATATACCTGCTCTGAGATTCACGGTTCAATGCGATTCAACATCACAACTAACATAATCCTGTGATTTAACGCCAATGAAGACAGAACGACAGAGGATCAAAAGACGCAGCATCAAAAAGAGCCCAGCAGTGTTTTTTTCCTAAACCTAAATTCCCACTGTATTCCTTCCTACAGACAGAGAGAGAGAGAGAGAGAGAGAGAGAGAGAGAGAAAGAGAGAGAGATCTACATAGCACTGGAGACAATAAGGCCTTTCTGTGATGAAAAAGAACATGTTGAAGCACACTCTTTATCTCCATCTTATCAGGCTGACATATACACACACCCTTCCTGTAACTGCCCACTCATGGCCCAGAGACATGTTGGAGCCACTGTGTTATTTTGCACTGGCTGTGTCTAAGCTATCTTTGCAGGACGTGACATTATGTGGCACTGATGTCTGCCCCAGTCACAGGCAGCCTGCTCTTCAGTGTACAGATAAACCAGAATGGATAGCGATACACACATGTACACACATTTCAGACAAAAGCATTAGGGCCTGAAGAATACTCTACATTCAACAAGCTTTGCTTCAGAATGAAAACTTATAAACCGTTAAAGACAGCAAGACCTACTGTAAGTAGACATCAGAACAGTAGAATAAAATGCTTCTGCCATCATTTACTCAGAAATATTATTAAAACTAATATAATGATACAGACTAACACTAAAAAAATGACAATATTCTCTCCCTCTTTAGAAAAACGTCATTCAGAGTAACAAACCATAGTCATTCGGCATAACAGATTTATATAAAAAATTAAACAAAATAACTTATTCTGACCTGTACTTATTAAAAAACATAAAAGAATGTGTTCATACTAAATTTGATCATATTTGAAATGATTTTCAGGTCCTTAAAAATACTTCTTACTGACAAATGGGTAAAACCTAGTGATTTAAAGGATAGTGGAAAAAACAACAATTAATTAGTATGTGTGATCCTTAAATGAGGTCTTTTAATGTCATCAAATTATTATTGATATATATATATCAAATTATATATATATATATATTACACACACATACACTAAATATTATTATACACATACATGTAAACGTCATATTTATATATATATATATATATATATAAAAACAGTTTTTTGGGTCTTTACCCACCTCTATGCAAGTACTTGAATGTAAATGCTTCTATTTATGCAAGTTCGATTTCACACGTCGGAATGCAATTCATAATGCAATGCAAATACATGTTGTATTCTTCTCAGCATTCCAGCAAGGGATTCTATAACAGGCATTTGCATAAATGTTTATCTTGTAATGTCTTATTCTTTTCAACTGCTATCATAGCATGGGATTGAAGACAATCACGTGAAGCAGGATAGTTAAAGTTTACGATATATAAAAGTCTATCAGGTTTGTTTCCGCTTCAGTGGTGCAAAAATTGTAAAACATGTAAAACAGCATCCCCCATATGCAATTCAATAGCCATTCTCATGTTTCAGGCCAGAGGATTAATGTCTTGCACAACAAGGTAATAAAAAGACTAGTATTGTCTTCTCAGAAGACTTTCGCATACTACATTTCCATATGTCATAATACTGTGATCTTCTGTTGATCTGAACAAAAAGGCTAATCCGCTGTCATTAAACTGAAGCGGTAATAAGAGAGAGGGAGAGAAGATAAATAAAAAATGGCCACTAAAACTAGATAAGGGAATTCTCAGCTAAATCCTCCTCTGGAATTATCAGCAAATCCCACATGATATACTTTTATAAATTCTCTAGAGCTCTAGAATTGCAGAGCTCTAGAGTTCTGGGGATAGCAAGTCAAGCTCTGGTGCTTTAGAGAGATGATGTGCTATACCGTTAAGCTGGAGGACCGTTAAAGCAGGGACACTTCCTCCCGCAATACCCTGAGAGGCATCGCTAGGCTGGACCACATGGGAGAGCGATGGAGGGAGAGCCAAAGAACTCTGGGAACTTGACACACTGCCACCTGTTGGAAAGAAGAATCCAAGAAATGGAATTGAGCTCACTCCAAATCAGTTTAGTTTGGTTAAAATCAATTCACATTCATGTCAACGTAAAGCAAGAACATTCCAGAAGATGGTTTTCTTACTTATAATTTTCTTTGTTCCTAATAATCTGGGTGATTACATGATCTAGATTACTGATTCTTCAGAGATGCTGCCATTATTTATGAATTAACAACTTTTACAATGTTATATTAATCAGAAATGATTAACTGAATGTTCTTCAAACAAATGCATCAAATACACATTTACTGTATATACAGTTAATCATTATTCCATGTAGAGGAACAAAATAGAATTTTATACAAACTGAATCCATTTTATAATCATTTTATATATAAATCTGGATTTTATAAAGACAGACTTTGAAAAGATTAAATAGATTTAATATTGGAGAAGTGTTTATTCTGCCTGAAACTGGGCTGTTTTGCTTGTTTGTAAGCACAGAACATATTACATTCACACAGAGTGACTGGCACTGCTGTCATTTGGTTGCATTGATGATGACCGACACAATGCGACAAAGGAAAATGCATTGATTGGTGCCTTGCAATGAGAAGCGTTCTGTGGTCAAAGAGGACAGCCATGAATGTTAAACAGGGGGAAATGGAAGAATAGGCGTCAGAGTATAACAGAAAACAACAAAAACAATACTTATGCAGAAAAACTGAAATGTTGGTTTAGGTGCGTTCTCCTTGGCCAATGACCCTTATCTTCCTGGTTCTCTATCTCTCAACTGTGATTGCTGGGCACTGAGAGGCAGTGAATTGTCTAAAATGCAGTATAAGTGCTTTGCTCCCATGGGTTTCACAACAAGCATCAACCGCCCCAAACATTCAATGGGCTTTACCTGTGATTACTGACAGGTGAGAGCTGTAATTACAAGTCTGAGACACAGGTCAGGCAGAGAACAGGGTGATTGAAGGTGGGAGTGGGTGCGTGTTTCAGGGCTCTGCCTGTGATTGATTGAAACTCCAATGAAAACAGTAATAGATGGATACATAAGTCAGACATCTACACAATAAACACACACTTCTTTTGCCAATAAGAAAACAACCAGAGACAAATGTTTCCATCAGCATTTAACTGAAGAGTTTTTAATTTAAGAGCATGATTTTGTTCTGAGATGGTTATTGAGCGAGTGTGTGTTACACCAAAGAACACTGACCAAGAATGTAAGTTAAAGACTATGGAAATCTATAGAACATCAATATATAAAATACTAATTAAAACATATACAGGAATGAGATGAAATGAACATGATTTATTGCTTAAACAGATTGTGTTTGTCTATTATTTTTGTTTAGTTAAAGATCAAATTAGGCATTTTGACCAATTTTTGCAGAAATACATAGCAATTCTCATAAATCCCTCGCATAGCGTTTCACATCCAAAACGCTGCATTAAATCACATCAGCTGAACAAATGAGGGTTTGCTGGATTGTTCTGAGAGAAAACAGCATTAATATTAAATACGATTTCAAAGAATTTACATCTTAAGATATGTGTAGTCTCTAGAAATTTGCTCTTAAACCAACAGAGTAGATTTCTCAAGTTCATAGCTCCCAAAAACTTTTCAAAGAGTTCCGAAAAACCTCTCATGCATATGCATACGCAACCAAGAACAATTTTGTACAATATCGTGAACCAAAGTGAGCCCTATAGCCCTACAAATCCATGTGAGGACTGTTGAACATCCAAAACTTCAGAAAGTTTTATCCTTAAAACATCAGAAATATCATCCAGTTTTTCCTCAGTGGTTCCTTTATACCTGCTGGTTGGGCGTTCTCATTATCTTTAGATGCCTCCTATTTACTCTGCAGAATATATTTCTATAGCTTTGGAAATCATTCAAATATGGAGTTCTTTTATCTGTCGTGAGCACATGATAGGATTTCCATTAGGATGCACTTTCTCTTATCTTTTAAATGTAGCTTTGTTTTAGACGAGATAGACAGAAGTCTACATTGGCCCCTGTTGCAAATGTACACCATTGTTTTTTGTATTTCTTACCATGAAAGGAGAGATAGGGGACTCGCTTGGAAATAATTGTTGAGGAAATGCGATTTTCTTTCCTTCTTTTCCTCTCTACCGTTCCCCATTTCTCTTTTTCACCGCTGAAATCTTCGCCACGCTTATCAAACGTTTGCAGATGAGCAGCGTGGGGGCCAGAGGCAGCCGAATTATAAAATCCTAATCTTTTCTCCCCTCCATCTGGCCCTGCGTCTCTCTCTCTCTCTATTCGGTATAAAGGCATAAAGAATCCGGAGGTGATAGAGCCTGTTGCTACAGTGAGAAGCTTTTGACAGATGCACCAAAACACTCTGAATTCAGAGATGATGTTTAACCTGCTCCATTAGTGCCGAATTAAGTTATCCGTTTCTTTTATGTGGATTTACTGTTTGTTTAATTATTCACTTGTCTGTTCGCATCAACCTAAAATTAATTAAAGAGGATTTCATTAGGAGCTTTTTCCATTGCTTCTTGGCATACAACGACGCCAATCATCACGAGTCCAATTACATAGAAGCTTCATTAATTCCCAACAATGTGGCATGACCTATCTGAGCAGAAAATTTCGAAACAGTGTGGGATCATGAAGTAAGACATCACTCCAGGTGTATTACCCAGTGCGGCAGACTCACAACGTCCCACCTTATCAAAACTTGACTGAATGCATTCAATGGACCGATCAATATGGATGGGTATCGTTAAGGTTTTAACGGTACCACTACTCTTACCGATACTGCTCATTGATCCGGTACTTTAATGTATTCTTATCTGTACTTTTTGTTTATGCGTACACATGAACAAACTAAGAGTTGAATTAACATTGCTTTATATTCTTAAATACAATAAATATTCAAATAAAAATACAATAAAAGAAATATACAAATGAAATAAACAGAGCTTTCATTTGTTCATGAAGGTCATTACTGTTCAGGCAAGGATTATAGCCTAAAAAATAACTCTAAGTAACCAAATGTAAAATAACACTGCATGGTTTTCACAGCATAAATTAATAGATTAATGCTTATTAAAGCTAATGATATTCAGATTAAGAACTATGAGAGATTTTCTCTATGCATTTTGTTGTTTGATTAATATCGATGGCAGAATCATCAGAAGGTGACTGCTATCACTTTAAGACAATAAATATTATCACACATCAGATTTTCTCCCAACTGTTCACGTCCACATATGATATAAATCTGGACATTTTTAAATATTTTCGTGTGTATTTTTGACGTGCACCCAAAGCGTAATTTGTTTCTCTATTTGTGAGAGCGCACGCACAATTCAGCCTGGGGAACAGCGTCTCTTGGGCGGATTATAGTGCTTTTAATTTTAATTAAAACGTAAAATGATTATCAAACATGTACCGCAATTTATCACCAGTAAAGACAACAAATCACCATTTGTGCTGATTTTGACGAACAAATGTGCATCTCTGTGAAGGTAAGGAAGTTGTGCTAGATGAAACGCGGCTAGTTTTTAAAAGTTTTACCTCAAATATTTTCTTTCGGGTGATCCTTGGAAGCCAAAATCGAAATCAAAAAAAAAATTAGCTTAATATCACAAGCCTAAAGTGTAAGTAGACGTTTGAATGTTTAGTTCTCTCCTCCATTGCCACAATTAAAACATGACTTTCATGTTGTGTGCACGCTGTAGCTCCTCTGCGTGACCGTGATCTCTCTTATGGATTGCGAATAGCAAAAATGCATCATAGACAAATGTCCTAATATTATTCCAAATAGAAACAGCTGGCGACTCTGGCGAGGTAGAATTTGCAAGATGTCAGAGCTTATCGAAACCCTGGTCTTTCATAATTTAGCCCCAGGGCCCATTTAATACCAGGTTTCGGTCCCCATTCCTACTGATCAAGCTATTTAAAATACATTTGCATATACATAAAAGCCTTTCCCCCCTCTTTCCTCTGACCAATAATTGTCTTTGCTTTGACCTACTCGAACTTCTGAGGTGCATTCGATGGATAAACATCTCTGTAAGCCTTAGAGAGCGAGTAAACCTCAATCTCTTGTTAATGGCGACTGCTCATTAGGAATCAAATAAATGGACAACGGATTAATCCCAGATTGAGATATGGCATTGAGCAGCTTTTGAGCCTGCCTTGATTTGCTTGTTTTGGACGAGTTAATTGATTCTAACCGCTGAGAGAAAGAGACAGAGGAAATCTGATGGGTATCTGGCTGTTGGGTAATTTTGCAAGAGACATGCATTTTTACTGGGCCTCTAAGAAGGAGCTTAGGCAGATAAACATGAAGACAGCCTGTGAATAGCTTTGCTTCGGCTCAGACTTCCAGAGTGAAAAACAACTCAAATGTTTAAGGTCACTAATGACGGATGCTTCTAATGCCATAGTGACATCCCAGAGAGCTGCTTTCTTTTCAGAGGAAATTTAAAGACAAAGTGTTTAATTTCCGCACTACTAGCACCATCCATCCATCCATCCATTCAAATTCAGTAATTGAATGTAAAGCCATTCTCTATTAAATTCTGAATGATACCCAACCCTGACAAGCAGAGAAATGTATATATCACCACAAACCAATGTGTAAAGTTCCCCTGTAGTCAATAATTTTATCCCTTAAAACTCTTCTCTTTAAACACCAAAATGGCATACTTAAACATTTTTTTCCTGTGATAAAAATTCCTTCATGCCTTAAAAAAGCTTGACTGTAACTCTACACCCTCATTTAGTGTACGTGGATCTATGAATATGCTAATTAGCCCCGCCTCCACTCACTCACACAAGCTCAGAGATCCACTCGGTCAACTTACTGAGGTGAACGCTGCGCAATGGCATGGCTTTTTACAACGTCGGACACATGACGGTAATTAATATGATTAACCTTTAGCTTGACTACGTTACCAAACAGGTATTAATGTGTTGCTAATGTTACACAAACTATGTTCCTGTTCGCCATCAGAATGCTACCTTCTAAAAATCAGTATCCTTCGAAATGCTTTGGGCAACTCAGAACATCAGTAGAGACAAGCATATAGTTCATCATTATAACATTGTAATATACACATTATACACGCGCTATTTTGATTTTTCATATCAACAAAATATGTCGGGATAACCTGGCTTCTCCTGTCGGACTCCCCTACTTCAGAGCAGTCATAGTTAACGATATGCAAAAGCCCACTGGCATGTTGACGTGATTGGTTACAAGGTAGTTTGTGACTTAAACACCAGCGTTTTCAAATCACATTTTTGAAGCTGTCTTTAGATCACTACAGGTTTAAAGAGACAATAGTCAGGAAAGGTGTTGACTTATGAATTTACACAAGCCCCACACAGATATTAAAACAACATTAAAAACTTGATTTTCACCACATGGGGAGTTCCGGGGGAAACAAACTTACATATGGCTTTCTATATCGGTCACAGCGTGTCAAACTAGAATAGTAGAGCAAGTATTTTGCTGTCAAAAAAGGACACATTACTACATGGTGATTAACACATTATCCTTACCAACATTTCCAAGCCGCAGATGCAGAATTCCTTTTACGGTAGTATAGACACTGATGGCTGGAGTGGCGCTGTGCTTGCTGCCATGCCTGCTGGCAAAGTTGGCATCCTGCAGGTACTCAGTAGTGATCACTTCCAGCTCATGGCTCACCTGGACGGCCGCACGGCCTTGACGCAGCATATGCTGCAGAAGTAAACAACTAATATTAATATTAAAGCTGTCAATTTAATGTCTTAAATATAGTGTGATTAATTATAAAAATAAATGTGCAAAACATTTTTAATGTTTAGAAATGTGCTAAACAACAAGGCAATTCGTCATGCCCCCTGAATCAATTTTATTGATCTAACCATGTAGAACAATAAGATAAACAAAAATAACAAGCAACTAAGACATATGTTACAGGCTACTGACAAATGCCACCATCTGATGACCTTGGGGTTGTGTTTGAAGCCTAAATGGACCCTTTGTTAATTCTGAAAAGGTCAGACTCCATCCTAAAGAGGAACAGTCCAATTATGTTGATGTGATTGTATCTATTTCTGGTCTTGTTTTGTTTTAACCTTTATTCAACAGCTGACATTGATGAGAGCTCTAGCCAAGAGACCTGCGGTGGCTAGATCTAACAGACGCAGGTGTCCTGAAGTATGGCATGCATATTTCATAATTTTGACATGACACTCCCATCTGAGCACACTAAATAATGAATACCGCAGAAAGGTTTCGACGTGCAGGGTGACTGTCTGTCTGAGTTAAACAGGTGTGTGAGCTCTGTTGGGCTATTAATGAGGGCAGCATTTGTACCCGTGTAAAAAATCTGTGTATGGCTTGTGGGGTTATTACCAATATGGCAATTTGCGGACTTGCAAGGCTGTTGCCAAGATGAGTAATTTGAGATGTGTTGTATTATTGTTTTGTAATGGTTTGTGTGAGGTGTGTTGGGTTGTTGTGATATTTCGTTTGGTGTGCAGCACATTGGGTATTTGAGTTTATTTACATGTCTGACCTTATGGAAAATGTGTTCAACATGTAAGGTCATGTAAATGCCTTTATTGACATTCTGTCAGCTTATTCAGTGAGCTGACTTTACCAGTTTTGACATCAAGATAATGTCAAAATCATGGTTTTCTTGCAAGCTAACCCTGAAAATGGGATTTGAATATGATTTGAAACAGACCTGTATACTCATATCTACTGTAGGGTGTCAGGGTTTAAAATCAACACTTGCCAAACACAAAATTAGATTAAAAGTTGCATATAAAAGTTTGAGGTAGGTAAGATTTTTGAAAGAAGTCTCTCTTATGCTCACCAACGCTGCATTTATTTGATAAAAATGCGGGGGGGAAATGCTAATACTGCGAAATATCATTACAATTTAAAATAACCATTTTTTATTTTAATACATTTTGAAAAAGCTGACAAAGCTGAATTTTCAGCAGCCATTACTCAAATTTTCAGAGTCATACAGTATAATCCTTCAGAAATTATTCTAATATGTGGATTTGGTGCTCACGAAACATTTCTTATTTATTATCACAGTTTAAAATGGATGTGCTGCATAATACTTTTGTGGAAACGGTGATACATTTTTTCAGGAGAAGCATCCATGTACTATTGAATAAAAATCTTTTGGCAACATTTTATTTTTACACGTGTTACATGTAGTTACAGCATTAATAACTATAAATTATGCATAATTACATGCAATTAACCCTAAACCAAACCCTCATCCTAACCTTAACCCTATAGTAAGTACATGTAGTTAATTATTACTCAGTACTTAAATGTATAATTACACTGTAACACTGATATCTAAAAAATAAAGTGGAACCAAATCTTTTGTCACATTATAAATGCCTTCACTGTAGCTTTTGATCAATTTAATGCATCCATGCTTAATAAAAGTATTTATTTACTTCAAAAATAAAAATTCTCACTGACCCCAAACTTTTGAAGTGCACAGACAAATGATTTTATTGCTGCTTAAAATTTATATATGGCTGGAAAAATTCCCTTAATTCCCCCTTAGAGGGGCAAAAGTTCATTTTGGACCTTGATAGGTCACTTTACCTTCAGCTCCACCGCAGCTGAGCCAATCAGCATTAAGGATTCACTGTCCCAGACATCAATCTGCAGGGAGTGGAGCGCCAGGTATCGCAGGAACCACCCCCGCTCACCTGGCTTGAGGAACTGCGGGTCAACTCGGTACTGCAGCTGCAGACCAGGAAAACCTGAGTAAGAGGAAAATAAAAGTACAACAAGAAAGAACAAAGTTACATCAAGAATATGAATAATGACAGGAGATAGAAAAACAGGTTTGTGATTAAAGGGAAGGGCTTAATGGCCATTTTGAATGAGACTGAAGTAAATCTCCCATTTTTAATGCAAATCTCAGGTGGGTGATAAAGCGCTACGTCCAATTCTATGAAGCAAGCAATCAAGGACTTTTATGTAAAAACCAAACGGTCTGATATCTGTATAGCCACCGAGCCAAATGTGTGGGAAATTTACATAAACATTTCTTAGCTACAACCCTTTCGCATGCACCATATCCTGACAATCATGAATATCAAACACTGGCAGTCCTGCAGGCGCTGATGTTTTCTATATGTTCCCACACGTTTCCCCAAGTCTAAAGTGATGACAGTAATCAGTTCTGAAAGTGCTTGGGTAACATTGCGGTTACATTTATCTTTTTATGCAAAGCTGGAGAAGATCCTGGACCAACACTTCATGTGGCGGCCTGAGCAGTGATTTAAAGTCAGGAAAAACAAGTGTAAAGGAGTGTAAGGAAGCATTACTGATGTGTTTGAAGGGATGTATGGGAGATGCTGGTAGGTCAGAGAGGCAGGAACATGTGTAAAAAGAGTAAAGAAGTGCAAGGCTGCATTTTTGATGTATTGCAGAGTTGTTGGCAGACTAGCAAAAAGGGAAGTACAGTAGTTTTACCATAAAAACTATTTCTTATGTTTTTCCATTTCTTTTGAGTAGACCTTTCAGCCATCTTAGCATAAGTTTTAAATATATAGATATATAAAAAGATATATATTGATCAAATGTGACAGTAAAGCCATTTACAATTTTATAAAAAGATTTTATTTCAAGTACGTGCTGTTCTTTTCAAAATCTATTCATCAAATAATCCTAAAAAATATGTGTGGTAGTTTCCACAAAAATATTAAGCAGTTCAGCATGTGAAAGATATACAAGTAAATTAATTAGTTCATTTTGAATAACTAATTGGTACTCAAGAAACTCTTCTTTTTATTACTTAGTGGGTGTGTTGCTTTATGAAATGTTGAAGAACACCATATGAAAAAACATCATTTTTAAATGATAAATGTGTTTACCATCATTGTTTATCAGTTTAATGCTTAGAGGGTTAGTTCACTCAAAAATGAAAATTGTGTCACCAATTACTCACCCTCATGTGGTTCCACACCCATAAGACCTTCGTTCATATTCGAAACACACATTTAAGATACTTTTGATGAAATCTTAGAGGTATATGACTTGTCCATAGACAGCAATATAATCAACACTTTCAAGCTACTAAAGACACCGTTAAAACCGTCGAATACCTTTTGTGTGCAAAAACAAAACAATAAAACTTTATTCAACAATATCTTCTCTTCCCTGTCATTATCCTTACGCAGGTTACGCAGTAAGCACAGCTGTAAACAACATATGAGAATGAGATATTGAGGTAAGATATTGTTGAATAAAGCCGTTGTGTTTGTTTTGTTTTTGTGCACAAAAAATATTTTTGTCGCTTCATAAAATTAAGGTTGAACCACTGTAATCGCATCGACGGTTTTAACAATGTTTTTAGTGCAAAAATATTTTTCATCAAAAATACCTTAATTTGTGTTTTGAAGAAGGTTTTACGGGTGTGGAACGACATGAGGGTGAGTAATTAATGACAGAATTTTCATTTTTTGGTGAACTAACCCTTTAAAGTGCATGCATACAGCATAATGTAAAAGGAAAGTGGTAAAGGTCCAAGCAATCCCTGTGGGACCCCAGTGAGTAAGGTGTGTAAGCCTTTCCAGTCGACTTGGTACCTACTGTCATCCAGGTAGGATATAAACCACAAAATCACTGACCTAGAAATGAGCATTTCTACCATCTTAGAGATCAATAGTTTGTTGTTTGCAGCATCAAATGCTGTCAAAAGATCCAGAACAAACAGTATGGAGTTAAGCAAGGACACTCTGGTGACGTGCGTTTATTGGAACAACAGCAGTTTGAGTGAAGTGACTGGATTTGAAGCCTGATTTATGGGGTCAAACATGTTGAGCACAGTCGAAATTGAACACAAATAAACAACAAACCCTGGATGCATTTTCATTTGTGGCAAAGCAAAACAGGCCAATGCAACACTAATGCTTAATGAAGTCAAAATGTTAAACTGGATGTTGCTTTTACACTGTGCTACTTCAGGCAGAGAGCCAAAAATATTATTTCTTCATTGGAGAGAAGTGCAATGCTCAGCTGCGAAACTGGGATGAGAAGATGTTATGCAACAACAAGTAATTGCACAATAACAGCATCATATCCCACAGGATATAGATGTTCCCTGCACAGACATCAAAAGGCCTCCTGCAAAATATCATCATTCAGCCTGTAATCTTTATGGCACTGTATGGCTCATTGTCTTGTATAGTTGGGCCAGAGGTGGGTCTAAGGGCTGAGCTCTGTGCACTGTGGCATAATGCTTTAACACCTTATAGCAGGGGTCTTCAACGGGGGGTCTGGAAACTCTAGGGTGCCAGACAATTATAATTTTTGCTCAAAATATTTTTTGTGGGTAAAAAGAAAGATAAAGAAGCTACTGTAACTGTTATGTACTGTACTGTTTCATTGTTCATCCCCCATTAAAATTAGCTAAAATTATAATGCAATGTACACTGTACATAATTGGTCATTATTTTAATAGCCATGCCAAGTAAATATCGAAAAAAGTATGTAAAAACTCTTATGCGTTTCAATATGCATTCTATACCAGGGTTGAGAACTAGATGCCTTTTAAATTTGAATCAACAAACGGATGGACGGATCACTGGTAATTATTGGTAATCCATTGGTAATTATTTTAATGGCTCTGCAACGTAAGCATTATAACAAAGTATCTAAATACATTAATGTGGTTCTATATGCATTCTATAACAGGGTTAAGAACTATACAGACAGACATGCACAACCCTGATGCACATGCTATTATAGGCCAGGCTTAAAATGCAACACTCAGTTTTATACAATATGTAACGGGGGTTCCTGCTCACCAAGGGGTCCAAAAATGGTTGAAGGCTTGCACGCTCACGCTAGATGTATTTTTTATGTATGGTATTACCTCTCTTCTGAAATAAAAAGGCTGAAAACAGGCTGTTAGAGCTGATCCTCTCGTACCGCACCTCTCCGTCATGCTCGCTCGCTCTATCACCCTCTCATTATCCATCTCATTTCTTCTGTTCTCTTACTCCACCACCTTATCTATCTTACTCTTCAACCTTTGTGCTATCTCTATCATCTATTCCTTCATTCTTCTCAGGTGTACACTGCAGGCAAATGAGAGGCTGCCTACTCACCATGAGACATGCACGTCCTAATGCCATGTATGTTCCACCTCATCGGCTACTTTATCTAGCCAATCAGTAAAGACCATTTTATATGAAACATAATTTTCATGGTATAACATGAGAGCAAAAAGCCTCACTCTGGCTATGGGAAAAGTGTACTTCAGGCGATCTTAGCTCAACGTTTTAAGGTGCTTTAAATTATCGGCCTTTGCCAGTCTGTGAGAAACTATTGATAAAAATAACTCACATCAGGGGCAGGTAATAAGTATTTTTGGCAGCTGTATGAACCAACAGAGCCAAAACTGTTTTCTCAGCACTACCAAGTTCATCACAAAGTCACGCCGTTTCTACACTTCTCCTCAGCAGTCAACTGTGTATGATGACTCCTTAAAAGCAATTACTGGACTTTGGCCAAGAGCCGTAAAACTCTAATTGCTCATTTTTAGAGCTTTATTCACTAAAACACTGCATGTGTTGCAGTTAAAATCTGCTATTAATTTTTACAGACATTGATCAAATTCTTTAGAGCAAAAAGGTGGTGCTTGCGATTTTGATGAGTGCCATAAATATGCCTTTGCCTCAGACGACTAGCAAAGATGCTTTAAAAAAAAAGACAACAAGTGAAATAAAGTGTTGTGGAGTGCTGAGCAGAATCATAAAGCATTCGTAGGAGGATGGTAATCATACCAGAGCTAAGTGTGCTGTCCTTGTTGATAAGGGAGAGGACACAGGGGTAATCAGGATTGGATTTGAGCTTGCTGTTCCTCTCCGGGTCAAGCAGCTTCAGACGCTCGGTGGTGACAGGCGGGAAACGGTAGAGCTGGAAGGTGAAATGGACAGAGCTGGGCCAGTCTGAAGTCACACCAGTCTGAGGGACCCTATGGAGAGACAGACAACTGATTGGCATTGGAGTGTGTGGCATTATTGAAAAGCAATGATGACATACATTAAGATCGGATTGGATCAGTGCGGACATTACAAATGATTTGAAAGAAATATTATGTGTGGAGTCAGTATAAGTAGCCCATTATCAGGAATGACTTGGTGGCGCTTTGTTATGAAGAATCAATCTGAGTTGACTCCATGATGATGAGCAAGTCTCAGCGACTCGATGATAAAGAGCCAGTCTGAGTGACTCCTTCATAAAGAACCAGTATCAGCGATGCAATGATGGAGAGTCAGTTCAAGGGACGCTATGATGAAGAATCTGTCTGAGTCACACCATGACAAACTCCTTTCAACCAGATCAATAGGAACTTATTTCAAGTTTTTTTTAATGGCTAGAGGTCATATGACGAGGAATCAAAATTTCCTTGATCTTTTGAGATGAGCATACTTTGAAACTTTGAAAGCATAGCGCAACTTGCAAAACTCCCTCTCACTCATTCAAATTCACTGCAAAAATGAGCTATTACATACTTCTGCCATCAGTCAGAAGAATGTACTCAAACACAAAATAAACGAATAATGACTTTTTAAATGCAAAACAAAACAAAATGTGGACCTCAATAGAAAAAATAAATAATATGAAATGAATAAAAATCAATGTGTAACTCAATTGGGGAAAAAACATGTATAACCTTAAACCTAAACCTAAAATTAACTGCTCGGCATTAACACTAACACATTATAACAATGCCATTAATAAAGTTAATGGTGAACACCTGCCTGACTGAAACCGCTCACTTAATTAAAAACAATAAAACAGCATCCTTGTACCAGAGCTTCAAAAAAATGCTTTAAGGTCTCTTGAAGTCAGAAAGAGCAACTAAATCATAAAACAAAACTTCCCATTTAATCATGTGGAACTTCATCATTTCCTGAAAGCAAAATCAATAACTTTCTTGCAAATTCATTGCACTGTGGCTCTTTCACTGAAGAGAAAAATCAATAATAATAAAAAAGTTTTTTTTATTTTTTTATTTATTTATTTTTTGTTTGATTTAGTAGGGCAGGACTTTTGGGGAGAAACAACTTAAAAAAATGATATTTTAAATCAATTTAATTAGCCAGTAATGGTCCACTGCATTTTATCTACGCAATAGTCATCCATCACTGAACTGCTCTGCACCTGAAGAAACACGTTCATTCAACACTAAGAGCTAAAGGGCGATCGGTTCACTCATTCAAACCTGAAGGCCTAAAAACTAACAAGCTGGGTTTAGAACTTCATGCTGTTACACGAACAAGAGGATAAACAAAAGATATAAATAATTAAATGAAAGGATATAAATGAATTAATCAAAGTCCTAGGTGACATTTGAGAGTTGACAGGGCAATGTGAAGAGTTCGTCTCCATCCTCAGTAGAATGAATTAAAATGGAGGGACAGATTAGGGAGGGATGATTGCTTTCTTTTCTCTTTGTGAGGAAGATTAACAATCAATCACTCAGAATTAGATAAGGATAGAAACTATTTAGAGTGCGGACAATTGGCAGGCCCACTGAGCGGGATCACATCACAATTCTGGAGTTTAAGTGCTATTCACTCAAAATGTCAGTTCTGACCTCAGAGCCAATCAAATTACTTGAATTCCTCAATTAAAAGAACAGGCCTTACAGCTACGCAGTAAACAAAGGAATGGAGAGCTCTGCATGATGAGTGGGAAAACTGAGATTTCTAAGAGTGACTGCAGAATACACACAAATGCACAATAACTTCTTTCAGAAGAGATTCATTTAGCAGATAAAACACACAGTTTTACTTCCATTACAAAAGAGAAAATGAATTCAGATATTTCCATACCCCTCAAAGTCATGTCAACAGACATGTGTTTAGGGGGAGAAAGAAAAAGTTTCGAACAGCATTCCAGTCTATAGTATTTAAAAACACATTGGCCTATCAAACCTCTTTATCGTACACAAAATTGCAGATAAAATTAAAAACCTCAAACCTAGAGTTTAAAGCATAACTAAAGGTCCGCTGATGACCACGAGATTAGTTCAACAAAATACGAGTAGGGGATGACAGTGGTGAGTGTAATGGATGGAGTGTGCAGTGTAATCGTACAGAGCAAGTGCAATCAGAGCAGCAAATGAAAGCCTTGCAATCAGCTGTCTCCTCAAACGAGTCCATTTGCAAGCAACAGAAAGCCACTTTGATGTGATGCATATACAGTGGACCCAAGTGCTGTTCACTCTGCTGTACACAAAATGAATACAAAAAACAATATATTGCCCCGCATTCTATTTTCTATCATGCATGTTTGTGATGATGCAAGCTGAACGCAAATGCACATGGGTTCAATAGAATGGAGTCTGAAACCAGACCAATTCTGCGGGAAGTGCAGTGAACACTTGGATTCAGACCACGGAAAACCACTGTAAACAAAGCATTTATTCAACCAAGCTCCAAATTTGGCTTGTTTGGATATTGTGTGATTTGTGATATCACAGGAATATACAACTGCATTTGATTGCTTCTAGAGCAAGACATCAACAAATAGTTTTCCATCACACCACACTCACCTGATAACTGTCTATACCAGCGTCACATAAAATGCAACGAGAACCCATTATAAGCTCTGACGCTGTTTACACCGGTGTCACGTACACGCAAGAGACAGACGAGGTAATATAATGTAAACACTCTTTAATGCAGGTAGCAAGGGTGAGCAGAGCGGTAATGCAACAGGTAAGGTAAAATGGCAGATGATAGTTCTGAGCAGACTTAGACTTGTGATGTGGTTTTCTCGGTGCAGATGAAGGACTGGTGCAGGAGGTCAGTGAGCAGGTGAATAGGAGATCCAGGTAAATGATGATGAATGGATGGTAGCAGACAGAAGATGGATCAGAAATATGAGGTAGGTACTCAGGTGAGACAACAGGTAAGCACTCTGGTGAGTAGACAGATAAGGCCTGAGGTGCTTGTCATTGACGAGACCAGACACTGGAGTGAGTGGATCGTTGGCAGATAAAGGGTGAGTTGATGAAGGTGTGCAGGTGATCAGTAATCAGGAGAGGAGCTGTGGCAGGTGTGGTGATGGCCGACTGATTGCAGGTGAGTTGGTCGGGAGGACTGTGACAACTGGATACATTATCCACCTTATTTTTCACGTAAGAGTGGGTGCGGCCATTTGTAAAATGAATGTGTCCGGCTTCCGGTGTCATTCACTTCCAGCTATTTTTAGAAAACACGTGTTACGCTGCTTGATATTGTATATTGACTAGTATTTCTTAGCATATTATTTTAATGTACTGTCTTATAAACACACTGACCGTTAACTGCACGTTGATATTCTTCTCGTTATTTCTCTATGTAAGTTAAATCTCTATGTAAAACTTACTAACATTGTAAGTAAACCTCAAGAAAATCCAATATAAATTTATTCAAAGTATAGGGCTGTATGATTTGAAAAACTATATATTGTGATAGATAAATGGTGATAGATAAATGGTAGTCTTTTGCAATTTGATTATCGCTTTAAGCCATTTCACCATTTCAGATTTATTTCAATTAATTGTACAGCCCAATTTATTTATTTTAATTTAAAAAAAAATTATTATATCATTCATTTTTAGCTTTTCATCAACCCACAAGCCCCTGTTTGGGAAACCTACAATAAATGTATAGTTTTTTGTGCAATTAATCACATTTCATTGTATTAAATGTGTTAAATGGATTGCACTAAAGCCCTAAAATAAATTAATAAATGGATCTCAAGGGTTTAAGAGAGAACTATTTCATCACCTTCTCCTGCCATTTGAAAAATACAACAACCTGGCAGAGACAGTGAGAGAGATGCAGAGAAAATACAAGAGAAAGAGAGGGATAGTGTGCTTTAAATCCATCAATGCCTGATCTGAGAACAGAGGTGCCCGAAACTGACACAAGCACACTTGACAAGTGCCGTTTCTTATGTGGACAAGTTACCATCAATACTTGTGTGATATATGGACGTTGGCTGATTGGAGGCAGAGAGAAGTTAGCCAGAGATGCTTGGCCCTGGACCAGCATTTGAAGAGCTGCATTACTATTGAAATAAAGGACCTGACATCTCCTGTTTAATAGCTAGTGTTTCAACATTGCTCGTAAAGGCTGTATACTAGAACATACTGCTCTCCACAGGCCTGCCTGTGAATCTTTCTAAGCAGATGAAGTCATATTGCAATTCATTATTAAAAATACTAACATATTATATTACTACATTATACTATTATACAGTCGTAATACATGTTCAAAGAAATTTTTGGCTTTTTTTCCCCAAACATTGCTTTGAATTGTTTTTCCTGGAATACATAAATAACCAACTGAAACAAACAATTTAATTTGGTAGAGTACTTAAATAAATGACATTATTCCAGACAGATCATGCAAGAAAAAAAAAAAACTTTCACATTAATTGCCAGTATGTCTGTATTTGTCTGGGCAGGTCTACAATTTAAATAGATTACATGCAATAAGGTAAACTGTGACAATATTTTCAACAAACCTTTTGAGTGAACCATTTTTGAATTAAAAGATGCAGTCAATAAAAAATATATATTAACGCACAAATAAAAGAATACAGTAGTACAAAAAAGAAGCCTGCAACAATAAAACAGTGCAGCTAAGATGGCCTGACATTCAAACGTACCTGGTAAAGGCCAGGAACTGCAGGATGAGAGTGTTGGCCAGCAGATGATCTGCTTCTTCTCTCTGGAGGTCAAAGTTGACAGGCTCAGAAGGATCCAAAACCTCAGCCACCTGGTTCTGATAGTCCAGGATCTGAGGAAAACCAGAGGAGAAGAGCTGGGCCAAAGATCTCCGGGAGGTCGATCTGGATGAGCTGAGATAGAGAAATCACATTTGCACAGCTAAAAATTGGCTGTCATGTTAGGCTGTAAAAATTGGCTCTCAGTAGAATATTATATATATATAGAGAGAGAGAGAGAGAGAGAGAGAGAGAGACTGACATTTCTAATGATATGTAAAGCATGTTAAGCATTACATAATGCAGTAAAATAGCTTTCCAGTACATTCAATTACCTAAGCATTTCATTTCATTACTGAACACCTGCCTTACTGAGCCTTTTTCAGCTCTTTGTGCTTCATAGATCTTTAGTCACAATACTGTACCTGCACAGACACCTGAAGACACCAAGTGCTGTCAAAACAACACAGAACACAGAGCAGTAAAACACATGTGGCAGCCTACTGTGCGTTATCAGGTACATTCCTTTATCTCTTCACAGTTTTTCAACATGTACAACGCTGTAAAAACCCCTTATAGCCACAGCATGATCTGTGTCAAATGTGAGAGCCACTATGAAATCTTCTGGTGTGATCTAGTAATACGTTCTGCTGTGAAATCTTAAATGTGATCTCAGACATGAGATGATATACATGGTTTTGAGAGGCTTACATCAAGCAGTTTCTTAAAGACATCAGAAACCTCTTCTTTCCTGAAAGACTTGAGTTGTCGCACAAAGATGAAAGCATTTGAAATATGCTCCGTTGGACACAGAAAGAAAACCAAAGGAGAAGGCAAAAAACAGCAAATAAAATAAAATGTGGGAAACAGCTGTCGGGCAGAACTGTACAGAACAATATAAAATTATGCACACACACACACACATATAAATAAAACAGACAAACATTCACACACACACACACATCATATTTCGTCATCCCTGTAAACACAGTATGTAATCTCTATGAGCAAGAAGGCTCTCAGTAAAAATATTTCCCCCATACTGAAGCTGTTTATTTAGGAATTATATTTAGGAAGCCCTAACAAGAGTTTTTTCTCAATATTACAGAAGAGCAAAAATATATGTGAGCGCAACGACAGCAGGACTTTAATATGTTCTTCCAGTGACTCAATACTAATTAGGAGACACAGTAATTAGGCCTACACTTATACCAGAGGCTATTAATTGCCACAGTCAAAGACGCATATAATATTACCTATGGATCATGTAATTTTCTGCTGAATTACACATTAATAATCCTTTCTTATTATTTTCACACTTGCCCACCCAATACATTCTTACCCGGACCTACACAGAAAAAAGATTAAAAATGAAAGATAAAGAGGGAGAAAGACATGAAGAAAGATGAGGGCAGATAGAGACTGATAGAGTCATCTGTTTTGGTAATCATTTGTGATGAACGCAATTCATATGCCTTAATAATATAAAATCATTTAAAAAATATTTAACTAATTGCATGATATGCTGATTAAGTAATTAAAACAAATCACAATTAAATAGCACTATTAATATTTGCTAAATGAAGGTAATTCAAAAACATTATTGTGGTAGATGAAAGAACTAAATAAACATTACAAAAAGGGGACTCATTGATTCATTGAACATTATCCTATAACTGGCCTATACACTCCACAGCAAAACATTTAACAATTGAGTTTGTTTGGCATGATTAAATTACTAAAAAAAGTATTAATTGATTTTTTTTTAAATCATGTCTAAATGTCTTTTAAAATCAAATTACCTAGATAGTCTTTTTGGTTTCTGTTGGACTATTGGTTTCTCGTAATGACAACAGACCAGTGGGATTTGTACTCATAACCAGCTATTCATTTAAAACCCCCTGAATAAAAGACAAGAGATTTTCTTACTATGTAAATGTTTTATCATAATATCCCAGGGAAATCAAACTTGCACTTCTGTCCTTGTCTGTGATAGTCTGAGCTCTTCCTAAAAAACAAGCATTCAAATCTAACCAAATTAAAGTGCTTCATATAGAATGAAAATAATAAATTCACCTCCAGTCCAAATGAAAGAACTTAATCCATTCCACATGGTTTAGTATTCAGACTTCAATTTTAATTTCAAAGGTCTCAATCAGATACGACAATTGACTCAATTTAGAGCTCTTATTTTAAATATAGTTTAAAGTGACACACATTGGTTCCCCGCGCTCTGTGAATCTGCAGGTTCAGATGTAAATAATGTTAGCCTGTAATTTGTCTTTGGTCAGAATTAGATGGTGTGACACCGAACAGCTCCTGAATGACAACTCTGTACTCCTTGAGATTTTAAATGGCCATCTCAACTCACGGTTTCAGCAAAACTGTTGCCACTTTTAAAGGAGAGCACAAGTTCACATATAAAAACAGACAGGGCCCTGAAATACTTTAGCTAAAATAGACATGACATAAACAAATGTGTTGGTGTATTGCAAATGCAAATGCAAATTAATTACTTCAAAATCATACAATGTGATTTTCTGGATTTTTGTTTTAGATTCCATCACTCACAGTTGAAGAGTACCTACGATAAAAATTACAGACTTCTACATGCTTTGTAAGTGGGCAAACCTGCAAAATCAGCAGTGTATCAAATACTTGTTCTCCCCACTGTAAGTATTAAAAAGGTACAGAAGCAAATGCAGTCCATTTCCTTGAGTGAAGAATATGGCTCCTGTACAGCTGAATTATTTGTTAGTGTGTCTGTATGGTTCTCACCCAGCAGCGTGTGTTCCGAGAGTGATGACAGGGGCGTGCACTGGGGTGAAGGTCAACTCCTGCATCTCATCCTCTTCCTCACTTCTGTCTCCCTCTCTTTCCTGCACACTCAACTCCAGGTGAGCTATGTTGCCAGCAACTGGACGCTCCTGATGCAATATAATCAACACAGAAAAAAAAACAGACAAATTCAGATGTCATTTTGGACTGCAATTCAGAAGCAGATCCAGCAAAACAAAATCCCAGACGCTTTGACGTTTTGGCTGATAAATCTTGTCTCTCTCTTTGAGAACTCAGATTCTGAAATATCCTGAGAATATTTCATCAACAAATCTCAAATCACCTTCTAAAATGTGCAAAAAAGCAAGTGAGAATGTCAAGACAACAAAGAGGTCAGCAGTTCAGAGACAATCTCTGTCAAGACCGTATATTATTGGAATCTTTCATAAAAAATGCCATCACAGCCAACAGAAACCTAAAAACCAAACACTCTACAAGAACTTCAAGTGCTTTATGAAACGCCTGCAGACGCTACTCTTCCACAAGGACTATATCAAAAACCAATTACGGCATTTTCTATTCTCCTTACCTAGCATCAGGCAGCACACCCACAGGCCACCGACAGTCTGTTCATTGACCATCTGATCTATAATGCTGAAAAACTGGCAGGTATTTTCTCAATCGGGCTAGCTTTAATATGATTGGCTTTATACAGTTTCTGGGAAACAAGGTACACCTTTTTTGCCCTACAAAGTTTTGTCCTACTTTGCCATCACAAGAATAAATTATATTTCTAAATATTTCAAAATAATAATAATAAAAAAATGTTACTTTAAATTGCATTAATATCTCACAACAATACTGTTTGTGCTTTATTTTTGATCAATTAAATGCATAAGGAGAGCATAAGATACTTTAAAAAAAATATGATTGTACCAAGCCTAAACGTTTAAACGGCAGTGTACTGAATATTATATTACTCTATTACCTTGTACTTTGCTGGCAAGCTTTAGCTTTTTGTATTGCACTTCTAATGTCACTGCTCACTTTTGATGAATTGCTTGTGTGGTAGCAATCCTCATTTGCATTTGTGTTTGCAAAATGAATAAATGTAGGCATAGATATAGATGTGGCATAGTATATACATCCGCAATCACATCCAAACATGCACACTACACACACACACACACACACACACACACATACACTAAGCAGTCTACTTAAAAAACACAGTCGCAGCAATTCATCCAAATTGCAAGTGAATTTGAACATTCTGCATTTGCTTTAAAAGAAGCATACAGCACAGAATGTTCATGATTTTCTTTCCAAAACCAGCAAAGGATTTGAATATAGAAACAAGAGATTAATTAAAAGAGAAAAAAAATGCAAAGGGAATAATTCAACACCATCACAAAATCACCCACAATCCTTTACCCAGAAATTATATGACTAGCATGCAGGAAGTTGAGCATAGCAGAAATTTCCTCCCTAATCTCTGCCAGTATAGCCCATATGTGACACAAAAAGCTTCGCACAACTGTGGAGGAGGTAACTAAGCATCATATAGTTAAATGCACTGCATGACTACAGGCAACAGCATAAACACACATGCTCCCACACATGATTAACATAATATCTGTGGATATCCTCATGCAAAATGTGTGATATGCTCCCACAGGCTGTATCTAAACACAATGTATTTCCATTAAAATAACACAAGCACATTACCATTACAAACCAGCCCAGATTTCTCAGCTCGGTTAGCTAACGGTGCTGTGGAACATCTGTAATGATGTGCTGACACATCCAATACAGTATTTTTTTTACACAGCCAGGTACATTAAACTAGTTAACACATTAAAATTCATATAATATTATCTGTATACATTTTCTTTGTAGCTAGCCTGGCAGCTTTTACCTTTCTTTACTATACACCTCCTTCATAGTTCGCTCTATTGTTTACCTAAAAAAAGCAGTATCACGTTGTTGCCAGCTTCTTTATTAGCAGGGAAATGAACAGTCTAATCTATGTTTCATAACACCATCGGTACAATTTCACAATAAACATTTGGCCTGACAGAGAAAAAGTCTTATAGTATGTAAAAGGTTGGTAAAATAACAGTAAAGAAAAAGATGCATCAGCATATTAGAATGTGCATATTAGAATGATTTCTGAATGATCACGTGACACTAGAGACTGGACTGATTATATCAATCATTTATCATATGAATGTATTTAAGAGCTCAGGTGAGCCTGGTGGATCACTGGTGGATATATAGCTCCATTTTGTAAAACGAAATAAAATCGAAAATCTGTAATTTGATAATTCTCTTTAACTGACAAAAGTACAAAGAAAAAAAAAAGTCATGTTTCACTGGCCAAATTAATTGTATTTTGTAAATATAAACACATTTTTATTGTAATGGCTCTAACATACTCCAAAAAAGTTGGGACAGGAAAAAATAAAAGTGAAAAGATTACAGAATGTCCATGTTGAACTGTTTTAAAACAGTCCACAATTAGCAGATGAATTGGTAATGGAGAAGAGTATTGTGTTCTGGTACAAAAGAGGCATCCACCAAATGCTCAGTCGTTGCCAGCAAAGTTGAGTCATGGCTCACCACTTTGTGCCAAATTTCACAAGAGAATTCACAAATAACTCAAAAAATCACATTTAACAATGCAAGATTGCAAAGTATTTTTCTTTCTTTCACCACCTACCAAACATTGTGAAAGATTCAGGGAATCCAGAGAAATCTCAGTCCGTATAGGTCAAAGCAGGAGACATTGAATGTTCGTGACCTTCGAGCCCTCAGATGGCATTTCATGAGAAACCATCATGCTACTGTGTTAAAAAATAGCCACAAGGGCTCAGGAGTACTTGGAAAACTGTTGTCACTTAACACAATCTGCCACTGCATCAGGAAATGCAACTCGAAACTACGAAAGGAAAAAAAACTATACATCTGTTCAATGCAGAGATGCCGCCAAGACCCGAGCTCATCTCAGATGGTCCAAAAGACAGTGGATGTGTGCTGTGGTCAGATGAGGCCTTATTTCAGCATGTTTTTTCAGACTCAGAGTTAGACCCAAAGACAAAAGCAACCAGAATTTCATCAGCAGCAGGTGCAAAAGCAAACATCCGTCATGGGTATGGAATGGGGTGCATCAGTGCAAACAGCATGGGTGACTTCCATATGTGTGAAGGTACCAATGACGTGGAGGGGTATACTGGGATTGTACAGAGACATATACTGCCATCAAGATGACATCTTTCCTGAAGAGAAAGACAATGCCAGGCCCCATTCTGCACATGCTGCAACAAAGTGGTTTCATAGACACTCTACACCGTAAAAGGGATGTGCTTGATTGGCTTGCCTGCAGTCCAGATCTGTCTCTTATTGAAAAAGTATGGCACATCATGAGGAGAATCAGACAATGATGGCCATAGACTGTTGAGCAGCTGTCTTGTCTCTGGCGAGATTGGAAGAACATTCCACTTGCAGAACTGCAACAATTAATATCCTCATTTTTCCAAATGATTAAAAAGTGTAATTAAAAGGAAAGGTGATGTGACACAGTGGTAAACATACCTCTGTCCCAACTTTTTTTGTGTGGTGTTGTAGTGCATTGCAGCCATTAAAATCAAAAAATGTTTATATTTACCAAATGCATTTAAGTTGGACAGTGAAAACATTGAAAATATTTTTTTTGCACTGTTGTCAGTTAAATAAAGGTTCAAAAGAAAAAACATAATAGATTCTTGATTTTATTGCATTTTACAAAAAGTTCCAACTTTTCTGCAAATGGGGTTCAATCACAATTTAGTGACAAAGTTCTGGTGTATCTCTCCAGTTTTTGTGGAGTAGGAAAAGTGAAGATGGCATGAAACATGATCCTGAAGCAGTTAATTTTGTCAAACTGATGAGACAGTTAATGGTGCTCTTAGACTGGAAAGTTTTATTTTGATTCAGCAAAGTTTTAAACCTGCAAAATGGTAGCAAACAATTGCAGCTAAATCATGTTAAAAAATATGTTAGTATGAAATTCCTGCTGGTCTCAACAGGTTTGGTGTGGTTTTTGTGACACCTATACGGTGTCTGTTTACTGAGGTAATGTATATGTGTTTTTCCTTAAAGCGCCTATGCCACAAATGTTTAGAGTGTAGGTGTTTTATTCCATTGCATGAATGTATCTCAGTGCTTTGTTTTAAAAGAGCATATATACATTTCTGTATTCGTTTGAGCGTGTGTGTGCATATGTGGGTGGAAAACTTACGACATGTGACAGCTGGTGGGCCGATGCCATCGGGGAGGGAGAGAGCAGAGAGGGGAGCTGTTGTTGCCATGGAGACCCCACCGTGTGGCTCATGGTCGGGTAGCGTGAAGTCGCAACCAGCTGAGAGAGAGACAGCTGAAGAACAGAACCAGAGAAAAGAGGGAAAAAAAGAAAAAAATTAATACATATTTATCGCACAAAACAACGAGCAAAAGCATCTGACGGTGTGGCAATCCCCCGCAGCTGGCATCTACATAATGCCAACATCCAGTCAACACAAAAGCGGGATGAAATTAGAAACCTGTTAAGGTATAAATGTGACAGATCCAGCTTTGGGTGCCTCTACGCACATATATTCATACAAGCTCTAATTTTTCTTTCTTCACTGTGAACGTCATACCGTGCCTGTTTGCCTTGTGCTCCTAATTTGAGTCTCTATTGTAGTCAAAATAACAAAAGTAACATTATAAACTTTCTGACACAGTCATCCATTTCTGCATTTTAAGACTCCGACTTTATTAATATTTTTCATATGCATTTCTTCAGTTTAAGTTTTTGTCCTTGGATGAATTGACATCATATTTTTTGTTTTACAAAAAATAAAAAATTTTTGTAGAAAAATGACGCAGCTCTGACGCAAAGTCATGTACGAACTGTCCTGTCAAAAAAACTGCTAATAGCTTGCAATGCTGTTGATTTATGTTATAATTAATACAAATAATAACAATCATTACAAAGTGAATTCATGCATTAATTACCATTCACAAAATCCCCAAAAAATATAACCTTTAAGGTTAACAAACATATTTATCAGTAATTTCATGGATACGTTTCACGCAGCTTATATGAATTGTCAAGAATACAAACTCATCAGAGGGTGAAAAAGGTCATGCCCCCCCCCCCACCCCCCCCCACCCCACCCCAAAAGAAAAAGATTTTTTTTTGTATTAAATATCAGCTTTAAAATGTGGTTTTAAAACACTTTAAACATTTTTAAAACATTTACACTTATTATTATAATTTTATAATAATATTGGGGGGCACAAAATAATAATAATTATTATTATTTAATAAATAACATTAGGTTTAATTATAGTGTATTTAATATTATAATACTAATATGATATTCTCATTTTATTACATTTGAAAATCAACCAATAAATAAATATATTACTATAATTATAATACTGAACTGCATAATAAAAAGTGTATGATAATAATAATAATGATAATAATAAATGTACTTTTTACCAAAAGGTGTACTTTGTACCAAAACTAAAAACTGATCACATCTTAATTCCTTTGCTTTTAAACGTCAAATCATAGAGGTTTTATTTTGCCGGATAAGACCTTTTTGCTGGCAACAGATTAATAAATGATACTTATCATTAATTTTGGAAATAGATGCCGCATGTTGAATTTTTAAACACCTATTATAAGTTTGCGTCCCTGTTTTACAGCTAGCAATAAGATATATTGGAATTATAAAAAGCTCTCTGATACATATCTAAATGAAGACATTAAGCTGTGGTGATGTAACTGTGCTACTTTTAATCAGATTTAGTCAGATATTACTGATTAAAAGTCTTCCTCCAGTGCTGATGCTCAGAGATCTGTACAGACTTTAGTTTGCATCAGCTGCTGATGTAAAGCACTTCCCTGTCCTTAAGTACGACTGATGGATTCACAGGCTGTGTGATGTGATCTGTATAGCACAGGACTGGGTGACTGTGACGGGGTCAGTGGTGTTAAACTCATGACTCAACTGCCTCCAATACAGCCTCAATCACAGACAGCCAGTACAGCCTAAAAGAATTTCTCCACTGACCCCAATAGAGCATAAATTCATGACTCACTGACCCCAATAATGCCTAAACGCATGACTAGAGTGAGCCCCGATCAGCTTAAACTCACTATGCCCAGCAGTGGCTGATCACATGACCACATAACATGAATTTAGACCACAACGACTTTCCAATTGGGGGTTTGTGAACCCTTGAAACTTTGAAATGCACCACTTTTCACTTACCTTGCCTTGTACATCACTAAGTTAAGTAAATTAAGTTAGTCTAAGTAAATTGTTTCTTTTTAAAATATTATATTTTTAAACGTATTATATTTTACTCCATATGTTCAATATAAAAAAAGGTAAGCTTCTGGTTTACATAGCAGTGAGGTCAGTATTGTGCTGCCCTGATGAAGATCAACAGTATTTGTGATCCTCAACTGACAGCAGACACAAAAACAAATGACTCTCACTACAATGACTCAATGAATTATTACCCCCATCACTTTAGTAAGAAAACAGGAGGAGAAGAGAGACAGACAGATCCACATGATAGCAGAACTACTGAAAGACACAATGCCAACAGAAAAGGCACAAGGCCAGAATAAAAATCATGCACGTCAATATTCACAAAGCCAGCTCTTGTTTGACATACACTCACTTTCATGCATACTAAAAAACATAAAATCAATAATGGAGGCATAGTGGTGTCTGAAAGAGAGAGAGAGAAACAGATAGAGAGAAGCAAAGGCACTTTTTAAAAAGCATTAACTATAAATAGAGGGTGAGTGTATGCATTTAAAGTGAGTATTTTAACTCACTAACTATATGGAATGTGCAGAGAATCACTGAATGGCATTATTCAAAACATGACTTGTATATTAAAGCATAATAAGTCAGAAATGCAACAAGGTACTGTACACCTGAGCATCACATCCAAATGTTCTTGGTGAATGTTTTCATTTCAAAACTATGAGCTTTAATAGCGCAAAACTTGATTGATTTTAATACAGAAGACACGACTGGACACAATACTTTAACAAGCATAAATAAACATATTCTTTAAAAGTAAATAAAATAAACAAAATATATTATTTATGTATTTTATTATATATTTATTATAATTATATTTTTTACTATTTATATTATATTTATAATATATAGTCCATACATTTATTTAGCATAATATAATATAATATAATATAATATAAAGTTTGTTTGCATTCTGCTATTCCCTTCTCCATGAAGGATACATGGTACTTTGCCCTTGACTTTGGGAGTGCGTGTATAATGCCTTAAAATGCCTAGTGAATAAGGAAGCACACTAGGTTATGAAGCAGATATGTATTCATTTCAAATCAAACAGGTCATATTAAATGTGTGTGAAACAAAAGCCGCTGGTTGATATAAGACAACAAAGTATGCTACAAGACCTGATCAATTATTTTTCCTTTTTGGATGCGGAATGACTAAACCAGTCTGTGCATGCCACTCTGAATCCATGTGAGAGAGAGAAAATTTGGGAACGAGACAGAGCAGCCCATCAATCACAGAGATGTGCCACAGCCCTGACAGCCTTTTCAGACCATGCAAGGGACTCAGGCTTTATAGAACAGAGGCAGCAGGGTCGCCGAAAAAAAGCACCTGAATCAACCTTTCCAAATTGGTGTCCCTCTGAATTAGTGCCGTATCAAAATCGATGCGGACCAGATCCATCCTTCTGAGCTGTGGTGCCTAGGAAGTTTCACTGGATATTTTAAAGGGTCTTTAAGGTCTGACAGCATCTGCTTTGTTTTCTTTTGTTTTTCTGAAGTGTTAAATCAGGCTTTACTGAAGGGAGAGAAAGCCAGAGCAATTTGGATCCGACATATTTCTATTTGCGAGCCAACAAAATTGTTTTTTTACGGACAGAGATACTTGCAATACACCATCTGAAAATGAAGGGAGTTTATACAGGTATTAAAGCACAAATAAAAAAACAGACTGCATTTACACAGTAATTCGTAAACTAATTTTTTCACACTGTTGTAACTCGGCCCAATCTGTGGAGATCTTTCAATAAAATTTGAATTGGGGGAATCTTGAGCAGTAAATATATTTGTATTGATTTTGATTGCACTTTGCATATGCAGCAGTTAAATCTAAAAACTTTGTTAGCATGTGTATGTAGTCTTGCCATTTTACTATTTTAAATGTTTCTACTTGTGAAGCACTTTGATCAAACTAATGCAAGTTTGCAGTCTGTACTGTCAGCAGTACAAAAATAGACTGTTCTGCAAAATTATGGCAAGAAACAGCTTTATATTTGATTGACCTTGTGGGGTGCATCCAAAAAAAGAGCTGGATGGGCTTATGAGCTGGACCTTTTCAGTGAACCAAAAACATAGTGCACAACCAGTGTATCCTAATTCCCAAAAGAAAATCAGATCAGATCAGATCAGATCAAATCAAAACCAAATCCAAACTGAATCAAATTGAATCACATTGAATCAAATCAAAGTGAAAATTAATTGAATCAAATCAAAACTGAATTGATTTGAATCAAATCTAATTCAAAATCATATCAAGTCAAATCCAAAGCACATCGAATTGAATCGAATTAAATTGCATTGTACAAAATCAAATTCAACTGCAATCGAATTGCAATGCACTGAAACAAATTAAAGCAAAATAATCAATTCAAATCAAATCAAAACCGTATCAAACTGAATCAACTTGCATCACACTAAGTCAAATCAAATAAAATCTAGCCCTGTCCTTTAAAATGAACAGATCAAAAATGTTAACAGGTGGATGGCTTGGTATATTTGTACTGTACACCTTGTGGATCAGCAGTTGAACAGTGGTCGTGAACCTCTCGAATGTCTGTGGGAAGTTTAAAAAAGTGAACACAATGTGTTATCTGAAGTATAGCGGTACACTCTCTATCATGGCCTCAATACCTGTCTTCAGTTTGCAAACCCTCCCTAAGACTTGATTTCATGGTGCAATGCTGCCGTAACTCCCAGAAACCAGCACCCATGTGCTTGGGTCAGCAGAACACGGCAGTAAGGCCGCTCTGATTCGATCCAGCGCAGTCTCTCAGAGACATTACAAAATCACAGTTGGGGTACAGCGGAGTTTGTTCTAAAACTGCTGCCATTCTGGTGTCACAGAAGCAAACTACACCCTGGGAAAGAACAGGAGAATTTTAGCATGTGATGATTTCGAGTGACTTACCGCTGGGCCGCGTGAAGACTGCAGCGTCGAAGCCGTCGGCTCCAAGATGCGCTCATCTGAAAGTCAAGTAAATAAAATAAAAATTAGAGCACTTCAAACACTCAATTTCTCCTCAATTGTTTACATTTGCATAAACTGAAATATCTCTATCACAACAGGTTTCAAATTGTTAAACAATATCACGTTGAGTTGAGTTATTGCTAAATAACTCAAATGGCAATAGCTAAAGACTGTTAAATCATTCAAGGTTAAAGTCAACATGAAATCAAAATTGTTTTTTGTTTTTTTTAAATATAGCACTATTTAATATAAAAGATTTACCCGGGCACATTATTATTTTTTTAAAAATTCATTTCCCCTCATACTCTCTATTCAAAGTAACTTTCCCTCCTTCTTGCAACGACTTCTTACTGGCATGTCAACCTGTCACTCACGAGACCACATATCCCGCCTTACATTTTTTCTTGTTCGAGAAGCCGTTTCACTCAGACATATACATCACAAAAGTAAAGAATAGATTATTGCAACTTCTGTTTCATGCCTGCTTAAAAAATGAAAACTCAAAACCATGCAAATTACACATTTTCTCTCCATTTCATATTATTCCAGAATCCTACTTGGGGACCCACATGAAATTACGATGGCTGTGAAGTCCCATTTATCCAGAGCAGATTACTATTCCAGTCTACACAGCATTATGTCACCAAAATGTGGACTGCTAGGCTCATGGGTGGCATTTGTGACAGGGCCTTAGGCTATGTGGCCAATGACTGCTCATTTGCATTCATGGTGTAAAGACAGCCTCAATGACAAACTGAATGAATCACATTTGTCATATAAGCCTGGCAGCGGTAGAAGGTCCTGGGCTGGGCGAGAGATGAGGTCAGAGTCACAGTGAACAGAACATCATTCCCTCGTTCAGATAATGAGGTCAGCTTTATATGACACTACAAAAGACCTGACAGAAACCTTGTTTTTACCCAGAATTAACATCAGTTTTTAAAAAGCATCCAAAGATTTTTTTTAATCTGATGATTCATGTAATATAAAACGCAAATGACCACAACGTACAAGTATGTGTCGCGTACAATTTCAATGGGCCGTCCATTTTTTATTCAAAATATTCACAAATTTGTTAACTATAGCAGCAAAGTGGCTGTGTTTTGCTGTTTAGACACCTTTATGATTATCACGTTAGTTGAGCTATACGCACAATGAGCGCCGCCATGTTAGTTTCCACCACAGCACAGAGAATAGCATCTGTTGGATTTACAATACGTGAATTAATCCACTTCTCCCGAAATACATGAAAGTAAGTAAATCAGTGAACTGAGAGAAGAATATAGTAAACTTTAAAGTTACTTACGCAATGTGTATCTGATATGAATAAAACGTGTCGTCTAATTATTATTGAAAAGATTGCTATTGCCGCTTCCATAGATCAGTGTGTATTTTACAAACTCTAAATGTTTTGTTTTGTCAGTATTTATGCGCATTTTAAATGTCTGAAACCTAAAATGAACATTATGTGGTTGAAAACACTGCATATTTGTGATATATTGACAGTGCTGAGTGCGTCTATGACTGGCTCAGCGCTAGCCAATGCATGCAAGCACTTTTGAATTTGGCAGTTGATCACGTAATGCACTGAACGTTCTAATCACACCAGTGTGATCGTACGCGGCTTTAAAAGGACAACAAATTATGTAAGGCAGTGACTACAGGAACTCAAGCAAAATAAAAAATGATTAAAAATCAAGATTAAAAAATTAGGCATGCATAGATGAATGAGGTGATATTTCGATTTTGTGCTTTAACACGGAGGAACACTATTTTAGTAAGTGTATGTATGCCACCATTCAAAAGTTTGGGGTCTTGGGATTTTTAAACATTTTTGAAGGAAGTGTCTTATGTTCACCAAGGCTGCATCAATTTGGCCAAATACAGTAAAACAGTAAATTTGTGAAATATTATTACAATTTAAAATATCTACTATCTATAAAAAGTTCACAAGAACAGCATTTATTTGAACATTTTAATGTAAAATTGTAAAGACTTTTCTGAAACTTTTTACCAATTTAAAGCATCTATGCATCACAAGAGACACACGTTACTACCTGTAATGAAAAGGGTGCGTGACAACACGGATCCAAATGCAGGCTTTATTTATCAAAGGGATGGTCAAACAGGCAATGGTTAAACAACAGCAAACAGGTATGGAGGAGGATCGTGGTCGGTGGGCAGGCAACAATGTCGAGGCAGGCAGCAAGATAACACAGTCAGGGTTCCGGACTGCGACTAAAATGCTCGCATATGCAATCATTTTTTGAGGATGTGCGATTAAAATTTTATGTGGTCGCATTTGTGCGACGATCTTCTTGTCTGACCACCAGTGATTGGATCACCCCAGACGGATTTTAAGAGTGTAAACAGGGTCAGAGAATGAGGAAACTCAACGACAGATTCTCATTTGCAATGAATTCTGCACATTTGTGCTCCTTTATCTGATCTAAACCTCTTCAAACACAATTACCAGATGCTCGGATGAGAAGGTCATAAGCTGCCTTATGTTAAACCAGACACTTTTCATGACTCACTCTTGTTTTTGTTAACGGATTTTTATAAGATAAGCGCCTGACAACAGTGAAATCCTGTGCGAGTTTGAAATTGGGCTCTTGGGATTTGACACCAACAAAAGTGATGCAACACTGACAGAATGTGCTAAACCCTCTGTGCTTAAAGAATACAGGAAAACAAATAAGTGTACATAAATCAGTTCTCCTTTAAAATTTAGAGTGAAACCATAACCTAACAAAAGCCTATAACTGTTTTAAAATATACATATTACATAGTTTCCAAGGAGTAGCTCTATGTTTTTTTTTTATTGAATGTCAGACCTTTGATGTGTCCATCCATTTAGCGTGAAACCCGTGGTTAACTGGCCTTGCGCTTCAGGATATTGTGCCTTACTAAAACCCTGACTGAGTAAATGTTCTGGATGGATTTTTATTTAAGGAGAACATCCTCTCAGCCACCCTGGTGTGCTTTGTCAGCTGGATCACCTTCCTGTCTGGAACAACAGATATCAAAGTTTTCTTCCGAGTTTGTGAAGGGAACATTAATGATTAATCTCTCTGATAATCAAAGGGATGTGAAGTGAGACTCATTTAACCTGCTCTCAATCACCTATATAGTGCACACAGTATAGTCTAGAGCACATGGTGGGTGGCCGACTTAATGATACTTTTAAGGTGTCATTTTTGAAGCTCATTTGAAAATATCATGAAGCTATCTATGCATTGGTACATAATATATCAAAATTGTATCTCTTTAATGTAACTTTTTTTTTTTCAAAATGAACAAACTTTAAACGAGTCAATACATCATCAATCCTTCTTCCAAAACATGTTTTTGTCATTCATTAAAATGAGAATCAACATTGGCTTGGCTTTTCAGAAATGTCGAGAACTGAGGGATTTGAAATGTTGAATACAATGTTTTTACTACTCAAAAGGTGAGTAAGATATTTTATTGAACAGATAAATTGCCATATGTAGCTCTCCAACAAAGTTCATTATAAAGCATCATCTATTGTGAAGGGTAATATTCATCCACACAGTCACGCAGAGCAGAAGCACAACCAAAACAATGTAGTTTTTTGGGGGTTTTTTAACCGCTAGAGGGCCAAAAGTTACATAGTGTACCTTTAATTAATACTTTCGAAAATATTTTGAAATGTGATTTTCCATCCTGTGATGACATAATCCTTCATATTTGGTGATCAAGATTATCATGTTGAAAACAATTGTGATGCGATACATTTCTTTCAGGATTTTTTGATGAATAGAAAATTCCAAAGAACAATATTTATTTGAAATAAAAACCTTTTTGTAACTTTACACATGTCTTTACTCTTACTTTTGATAAATTTAATGTGTCCTTGCTGAATAAAAGTATTATTTCCAAAACTTTTGAAGAGTAGTGTATCTATACAAATAAAATCCATAATGCTCAAACACTAGTATGGATACTTAAACAAGTATATCCATACCGGATTTTTTGATCATTATTTTCTTGTTTATCACTGTAAAACTGCTTTGAATCGATATGTACTGTATGAAGTGCTATATAAATAAAGGCGACTTGACTTGTCAAACTACAGAATATACTTAAATATTCTGAAATGAATGAACGACACTAAATTAACATCATCTATATACATGATTGTACAACCAGGACAGTTTCTGTCCTGGATCTGTCAAAGAGGACATCCAGAGATGTGTCTTCGTGTGTGGTGGCATTTCCTTGCTGAGTGAAGGTGACCACACTGTTGAGTGACAACAAGTCTCTCAGTTATGCCACCGTCTGATGCTCAATCTGTTTCTGCTGCATGTGTGAACTAATCACCCCATCCAACACACTTCTCTCTCTCTCAAACTCACTCACTTTCTAACACCCTCTCTCTCATTTACACTTCCTCTCCTTTCTTCACACCCTCTTATTCCTGCATGTGTAACTTTCACTCTCACCTTTTTAATCAAATTTTGGGATTCTCTTCTCATTAATCCTGATATGACAAAACAGAGGAGAGAAAGACAAGTGATGACCAATTATCTCATACCTTGCTCTCTTTCTGACAGCTGACTACATTCAGAAATCAAAAAAAATCACATCAAACTCTGCATTAAAAAAAAATTAAACACACAGATTTACAGTTTGATCGGCAGCATCAGCTACTTCTGAGTTATTAGAAAAAGAAATGAGATCTCCCGAGACAGAACCAATCAAATCTTGATTGACTTCCTGCATAATACGGACGGACAGGCTGCCACGTCGGTGGTGATTCACACAGGCTAATCGAACTGCTGACATGTGCACTACGAAAACAGCCCTCATAAATACGCATGGGTGTTCTCACGGCCACGCATTCATTATAAATCTCGCATTTGTAAAGACTGTGCGCGATTGGCTAAAGGGCAGAATCACAGGCGATCTTTATGCGTTTGATCAGCATTCATTGGTAGTAGATAGAACAACCAACATCAAAGAGAGAAATTAACACATTCTGATCATCGCTGCCTGCGCTCTGCACTCTTTTCTTGTAATCCTGCTCTTTGACAGCCAACACATCAAAACAACGCACATTTCCGCTGTAAAGGAATTAAAGATGTTGATAAGCTAGATGCTGACTTCATGAAATATTAATAGATTTGTTTTTAAGCATTTAAAGTCAAAGCATGTCTTTTTTTACATTAAAATATCAGATTAATATGAAAATTCAACTATGAATAAGTCGTCTGAATGGTAGCTGGTAAAGTTGGGGGGTTATCTGTTGATGTCAAGTTGCCTTTATTTATATAGCGCGTTACACAATACAGATAGTTTCAAAGCAGCTTCAATGTAAAAACCAGGAAAATAACAATTAATGTAAAGTTTATCAATTACGACATGAACAGAGTTTCACTTGTAACGCAGCTCTAAAAAGACAATGTCATTAAACTCAATTTGATTTAGTGTTGATACAGTTTACTTAAAAAATGTAAATGTTATAAAACAACCTCAGTTCAACTATAAAGCCGGTCTATAATAGTGTCATTGTTCAGCTCAGGTCAGTACAGTGTTGATTCAGTTGAGTTCAATAATAGTCCAAAGTTCATCGATTGATAAGCTATAAGCTGTTCTACAGAAGGCAACAGTATCACTATTCAGCTTAAGTTAATTCAGTGTTGATTCAATTGCATTGACGATGTTGCAGTTCATCAACTATGAAACACATTTAAATCTGTTGTTAACCAGCTCTACAGAAGACCGAATGTCATTATCTAGCTCAATTTAAGTCTGGTTTTGTTCTACACTATGTCAATGTCAATGAAGAAATCTCGGAGAAGAAATGAAGATAGAAAGATGGTAAGGTATTTGAAGACTCATGCAAGTAGGGAGTCCTTGCCTCAGGAAAAAAAAAAAGAAAAAAGAAGAGAAATGACAGACTTGGCCGAGTGCCTGGCCCTCAGGCCAGAATCTTCAGCCCTCTTTGCCCAAGAAGGTACAGCTCAAGTGAAGAGGAGTTAAAAGAAGCAAGAGCGAAAGAAGAAGACAGCGAGCATATGCTGCTGTCTTCTTTCATTCTGCCCTTGACTATATGACTTGGCAAAACCTGAGACATTCAAATTGACCAGAGCACATTTCACCCACACAGCACTACAGAAGTCGTGCTGGTGGGTCAGACCCCCAACCTCCAAACATCTCACCCACCATGAGCTGATTTCTGTCTGAAGCTGTGGAATGAGTGATATGCAAAAACTCCTTTTAATTGGAAGGCAGAGATTGTGACGGAGAGGTAATTAGTAGTAATTAATTTTGTAATTGTTTTCCCCCAACATATTAGGGGTGATTTACTTGGGCATGACAATTCTTTCTCAAACTATTCAGGATTAAAGCCACAACAAATCATTACAGAATTTTTAAATTAAGTTTATGGGAAAACAGTATACAATGCTTTGGCAGCCAAGAACAAAAAGACTGAATAAGCTTTATTAAAATATGCTTAGATATATTTACATAATAAATAATTAGTACATTTATTTAGTATATATTATAATACTAATAAATATTAATTATAATACTTTAAATAATATATTATTTCATATATGTCTACACTACATAGAACATTGCAAAATTAAGTAATGTGTTCCTGTGATGGCAAAGCTGAATTTTCAGCAGCCATAACTGTAATATGACCCTTCAGAAATCATTCTAATATGCTGATTTGCTGCTCATGATATATATTTGTTTTCATTCTTTGATGAACAGAAAGTTCAAAACAACAGCGTTTATTTTAAATAGAAATCTTTGTTAACATTATTAATATCTTTGCTGTCACTTTAAAGGAATAGTTCACCCAAAAATAAAAAAAATTCCATATTTCCCATATTGCCATAATTTACTCACCCTCAAGCCATCCTAGGTGTATGACTTTCTTCGTTCAGCAAAACACAATTGTAGTTATATTAAATAATATCCTGGCTCTTCCCAGCTTTGTAATGAATAGTGCCTAAGTTTTTAAAGCTCCAAGAAGCGTACCCATCCATCATAAAGGTAATCCATTGTGGTGGGTTAATAAATGCCTTCTGAAGTGAAGCAATTGGTTTTTGCAAGAAACTTGTCCATATTCAATTTTCATTTTTGGGTGAACTATTCCTTTAATGCATCCTTGCTGAAGAATAATAAAAATAATAATAAAAAATCATGTTGACTCCAAATTTCAAATGGTATTGTATGCCTGATGAAGTATAAAATTAAAGAACTTTTGGAGGATCATTTAATCATTTTCATAAAGCAAGGAAACAACCTGTTTTGTACATTAGTTGAACAGATATGACATTCCAAAGGATTTTTGACAACAACTCAACCAACACAGCTGAGCAATCTGAAGCTTTAAACACTTTTTTTTTTCACTCCACATTGAAATAGTTGGTAATAAAACGTTAAAAAGCCTGTATTTCAAAGACTAATGCAAGACTATTGAGAGGAAATCTAGCTGCACTGAATCCAAACCTTTCACTGAGAGTAACGTTTAATTTCTGTGCAGTCTCTTTGATTAGCTCTCTGGTTAGGATATCACAGCCTTGTAAATCCGTACAAGGCGCAAATGAAAGGTCTCACATCTGAGCAGAAAAACAACAATAAACCTGACTCACCTTGGGATGCTGAAAGTAACTTCTTAGGTGGCGAGGTTTCCCGGTGGCTCGCTTTTAATGCTGTGCTGCAAGAAGCTCCTTCCACACTAGATGAAAACTTGAACTTGATGACACATTTCCCCGAATTTGTCTGTGAGAAAATTGCAAAACTTTCTTTCAAGGAACTGTACTCATAAATGTTTACTAGATGTTAAGTACTTTGTAAGTACGTTCAACCTAGTTTTGCTACTTTTTCATCACTAATTAAACTAATGTTTAAATTTAAACACTTTCTTCATAGCCATAAATAAGCCATCTGAAGATTGATTTTCCCATAAAGACCACCCCAACAAAGCAAACGGCTAACCCAACGGCATTAGTTTGGAGTGGGGTGTATTTTAAAGGTCACACACTTGAACTTAAAATAACCCCTATGCTAATGTATGACATAAACAAAACCTTCAGCTCAACGTAATTGGTCATCATACTTCCACACAAACCCAAGCAAGTATGTGTGAAATTCTGATTCAATCTGAACTTACTCATCATCACTGATGAAGCATGTAACTACGGCCTGGGAAAGTTGCCACAGTGAAAGAGCCACAGGAACTGCAGCCCACGATTTCCTGATCATGTTAATCGACTTTAATATGCCATTAGTACAATAGAGGAGACAGCTAACAGGCTAATTAAACGGTAATGATGGTTCTAGTGGCTAGTCTCATAGAGGACAACATTTGGACAACTGTCAATCTGGCTCTCAAATGGGAAGTGTTGAGGAACATGGGGAGACTTCTGTACATGCAGGTTGTCTGGGGTAGTTTCAGCTAATGAAGAACATCATGTGATAATGTCGTTCAGGACTGATTAGACCTAGTGGTAAAATGAGCTGCATATTCAGATGTCTAATCCAACGTGCGTTTATCATCTTTTCATAGACTGCATTCACTGAGGTCTTCTTTTAGCATCTTTTGACATAAATAATCAGTTCAAGCTGTACGCTTTATTTGAAACGAAAAACACAACAACTAATAATAGCTAAATCTATTGGATTTTCATTTCATTTTGGATTCTTATTTTACACAATGTTGCTCTTCTATAAAAAGCTTTATTCTGAAAGGAAAATGCATCAAGAAAAGCAGACCAAATTGAACATTTCAGCTCAATCATGCAGAGCTTTCCGCTTGGCAAGTTTAGTCACACTTTTACAGTGTTTAGCTTCCCATTCAGCTCGTGACTGAATAAAACAAAACAATCTGTGTGACGCTAAAGGATTACTGCAAGAGGTAGTTTGCGATGCAGATGCCAGAGAAACAAACATACACTACTGTTCAAATTTTTGGGGTCAGAAGTTTTATTTTTTAAGAAATGAATGTTTATTCAGCAAGGACACATTAAATTGATCAAAAGTGAAAGTAAAGACATAATGTTAAAAAAGATTTTTGATCTTTCTCCATCAATGAATCCTGAAAAAACATCAAGGTTTCCACAAATATATGAGGCAACACAACTGTTTTCAACACTGATGATGATGATGATGATGATAAATGTTACTTGAGCCCCAAATCCACATATCAGAATGATTTCTGAAGGATCATGTGGAAGTAATGGCTGCTGAAAATGTAGCTTTGCCATCACAAGAATAAATTACTATTTAAAACAGAAAACGGTTATTTTAAAAATTACAAAAGCATAGAGCAAAAACAATTAAATTGTGCCTGCGAGTGTGAGGTAATCGGATTCGGAGCCGCTAATAAGCGATCTTGAAACTCCACCCTCTTCTTGGGAACATATTCTCATTTCCATTTAAAGGGACACACACAAAAACGGAGCGTCTTTGACAGTCACCTCTAATAACAATTACTCTTAAATGTAATATAGAAACATTCATTTTTCAGTAAAGCTCCTTTTAAACAATATGTATTGTGAAAATATTTAATTTTTTGTCATCTAATATCAAAAACATTTTCAACTAATTAAATAATTCACATTTAAATCCCTTAGTATCACTCACATGACAATGGTTACCGACCTCTGATCTACATGAACTTCCACACATGTGGTCCTCATGATTGATATTAGCAAACTGCACTTATATTGTCTTCCCTCTTAATCAGTACCATATAATGCCACAACAGAGTCAGATTTCTTAAGCACTCTGCTCTTAATGTATAATTACATAATTAGTCTGCCACCATTAATTTAATTGCAACCTTCTGATTAGAGGCATAGCATAAGGCCTCTAAAACTGCCTACATGGGAGTGGCACATTGTGTAATATTACTATTATTCCAGTGTGTGTTTGTATGTGTTCAATCATTACCTGCTGTGTGCTTGCAGAGTAGACCATGACACCCCAAGGGTTGGGGAGAGCACCGCCCTGCAAGTTGAGGCACACATTCTCTCCGGGGCCCTCAGGATCCGAAAACAGACTCCAAGCACACCAACGCACACACTGCATAAACGCTGCTCTGTGCACAGCTGTGGATGTCATCTAGAGAAATAGAGAGAGAAAGAAACATTTTTTCCACTCAGTTTGTCCTCGAATAGCACCGTCTGATGTTTCAAATCAACATTTGAGCATGACTGACTTGGTTAGATGGATACGTAAAAGTCATGATTGTTTGACGTACACCATTATTTTTGTAGGGACTTTTCCCACTATTATCAAGTAGAGAAGACAGGAAATGTCAATTGAAACATTTAAATACAAAACACACATACACACACACACACACACTCACTTTATATTAGGTGGCCTTAACTACTATGTACTTATATCAAAAAATAAGTACAATAAGTACTTATTAGGTTCATATTGTATTAAAAAACAATTTTGCCCTGATTGTAGTGGGGCAAGATTGGTGCTATAGGTAGGTTTAAGGGTGGGTTAAGGTGTAATAATAAATACAATTCCAGAAATGAATTACAGATATAATTGCATGTAGTTTTTTTTTTTTTTTAATGTACATAAAAACATGCATGTACACAATCAGTGCACTGTATCAAATTATTGAATTCAATGCAAGATGTACTTGAGATTTAAGTAGTTAAGGCCATCTAATATAAAGTGGGACCATATATTTTACACACTTATAATAATGATTAACATTCACATTTTATTTATAATAATAATACATTGTAAATTAAAATATTTTTTTAGAATATGTTCAATATTCATTATATTTATATTATATTATATTTATATAATATAACACTCAAATATCACTGGTATTAATTTTTTAATGAAGAAACAGCCAGTTGGACAGTGATTTCTTATTTGGAAACTGTGCTGCCCGAAACTCTTTCCAGAATGAAACATTAGCAACCATAATCACACAGATGAGAACATATCATCCTTTTATCTCACAACATGTGCACATCTGACAAGTACACAAACTAAGCTGACAGAGAAAAAAAAAAAAAAAAAATTAAAGATGAGAAAGAAGAGGGAATAAAAAGGGAGAACTGAGCCCTCTCTCGGCTTAGCTACAATCCGTTGGGATCAGGCATTAAAGTCAATCAATAAATGAGCTGGTCAGACTCAGCTCACCGTAATTAATCATGATAGAAAAAGCATGAGGGAGAGAAGGAATTTTTCAGCCCCCTTTTCTCTCACTCCCACCAGCCTCTGAGGTCTGATATATCTGGCCAGTGATATATAGGCTGTATGGTAAATACTCTCTAGTTCAGCAAAGAGCGTTAATACAAGAGCTTTATCTTTCTCACAGAGATGTATTTCACATTTCACAGGATGAGAGAGAGAGAGTGAGAGATTTACCATCACCTTTAGTGATAGGGACAACAGTCCCTCAGTCTCTCAGACCCATGATGGCACCATCAGCCTTGAGTACAAACGTCACAAATGAACTCAATTATGATCATTCAAAACAAACCTTGCTCTCGGAGAGCACATCACCATAATGCAGACAAAACAGAGAAAATAGACTCATGTATTTCATTTTAATATTTAAATAAAATATTATACTGCTTTTGAATGAATCTATTTCATTACAATATAATAATATAATTAGTGAGATTCATAATCTCATTTTACATTATGACATATAACTTTTTTAGATGGCTGTTTACATAAACAGATATGTGATATTTATAATCATGTGAACTCCATGTAGCTTGAATGCTGCTGTCATTGAAGCAAAATGAACTTGCATGCACTCTTCCATTACTGACACCTGGTGTGGTACATATCACATGCTGGGATATTAACTGATAACTATATTTCTAAATATAGCACTGGCTCCAGGAAACTCTTTCTAATAGCGTAGATTAGCTGTATGTATAGAGCCATAGAGCCAATTTTCCACTAAGGAGACGGTTCCTTCAAATCCTTACATAATCCTTAGAACAGTTCAGATATTTAAACTGAAGTTCCCCAGCTTTTGTTCAACCTAACATGGTCTGAAGATGGAAATAATCGCTGCTACATAATTTACCCTGAATCCTTCTTCAGCTCCCAAGCTCCCCTCTCGCTGGAGTCAACACAATTTCATTCTGGAGCGTTTCCCGCTCTGAAAGAGCTTTTGAAGAGATTGATGCTGAATCTCTCTCTGGAGATGACTCTGATTAGAATTATGTCTTTTATATAACACATTAATTGCAATCTTTCCTGGCTATTGATCGAAAAACAAGAAACGGCATGGATATACAGGCGCAACATCAAGACTCGGGGAAGTCCGGATTAAGTACATATTTTACATACACATTCATACATATTCTATTTAAGTCGCAATAAAACTGAAGTAGACCCTTCCTTCCATATTGTGACGTACATCTAAATGTAACAGATTATTGAAAAAGGAAAAAATGTAGGGTGGGGGCTTTTATACATGGGTTGTTAATGGGATTTTAAGATGAGAGCGTTGCACTCAAAAGTGGAGGCAGATGAACTTAAGCTTGCAGAGGAGGGTTTAAGCAGAGTAATGACTGGAGAAATCCTGCATACGTCTCCAGAGAGAAGTCTGGAAGGTCCAGTAATGACATTTAATTAAACATTAAGTCTAAATAATGTTAAAATATTAAAAGAATGAAACAGATGCATAGAGAAATTGTTTAAAAAAGAAGCGAACAAAGAAATATGAATATGACAGGAGGTTTTCAAAATATTTGCATATAACTTAAGTTACAACTTAAGAGACCTGTGGAAAATCAAGAATAAATTACATTCAATCAAACACTTTTCATATATGAAGCAATAGAAATGAAGATGGGAAGCTACGGACTTTAAAAGCACAGTGATGAAACCCTCGTAACTCCAGCAGTAAAATGAAAAGGTATTGCACACGATTTCAGCACTGCTCAGAACAAACCCTTTGAACATAAGCCGCCATAAGTAACTCTTTAAAATGGCAGAAAACTCAAATGAGCCTAGACAGTAACAAAGCAATGACATGTCACCCAAGTCAGCAATGATCATAAAACATACACCATAATGTCCTTTACCCTCAGCTTCCACACAATAAATCAAAGCAGGGCAGAATCACTGCCAGCTCTGAGAACACATTGATAACTGCTGCTTTTGGTAACAAGCTGAGCTATTAAAGTGGCTGGTAGTGTGGAGGTTAGAGCGAGGCTCTGGGTAGGGGAGCAAGGCTGCCGTGAGCTGCAGCCCAGTGTGAAGAACTGTCAGCGGGTGTGCGCTATGCTACATTGGGGCTGCCAGCAGGAGTGATGGGAAGGGGTGAAAAGGCGGAATAGTAATGAAGTATCCATCCTTAGGTCCAGACATGTAGTAAAACTTCAGTCAGAACTGTGCTGCAAACACACAAGAACCTGCTTTAAAGCAACTGAATAAAACATCCAAGCAGAATCTACTGTAGAATTGTTCTGAAGTTCAAACCTTATCAATTCTGTACAAAAAGCTGAGAATTCCAGAAAATTCCATAGTAGAACCATTCTGATGCAAGTTAATGTGGTTAAAAAAAAAAGCTAAAAAGAAATTTTATGTTAAAAAATTTGATGATATTGTCATAAAATTACTGTGACAGTAATTTCTTATTTTTCTGTGTCATCCACATTTCAAAAAAATATTTTTTCTTTTTTGTTTTTTTTTTTATACCCAAAATAGAGTGGTTGAGAGCGTGAATATTAGTGAGTGCACACATGTATAATTGTTTTTTCATTCACCCTCGTAGCTGAAGTCTACAAGTGAGACTTCATAAACTTTATAATGTTCAATGTAACCCTTACATGGACAAACGCTTCCAGTTATCGCAAGAAAAATAACACAGAGACGTTTTGGCTGGTGAAACATTAAGAGTCAAGCTCACAGCAGATCCACGTCTATCTAATATATAGTGAAAGTGAAAATGAAAGTGAAAGTTGTGATGTATTGTCAGGTGTGGTGACCCATACTTGAAATTTGTGCTCTGCATTTTTCCTATCCAAGTGCACACACACAGCAGTGAGTAATGAACACACACACACACACACACACACACCCGGAGCAGTGGGCAGCTATTGCTACAGCGCCCGGGGAGCAATTGGGGTTAGGTGCCTTGCTCAAGGGCACCTTAGTCATGGTATCGAAGGTGGAGAGAGTGTTGTTTCTTCACAATCCCCACCTTCAATTCCTGCCGGCGTGGGAATCGAACCGGCAACCTTCACGTTACAAGCCCAACTCCCTCACCATTAGGCCACGACTACTACCTCTATATATATATATACATACATTTTTATTGGATCGGTTTGTTTACCCTAGAGGAGTTCTTGCTGCTCTCCCTGCTCTTATCCATGCTAGGTTGCGTGGATGGGCTGGGAGTTCTTGCCCAGAACAGAACCATACCGTCAATCCAAACTGTATGCTGATTGTCAATCATTTTTGACGATAGTGATCCTGACAGAAATATGGTTTATCTGTTGTCTTCTAGACATCTCAGGTCTTTTCATAAGAACAAAGTGTGTTTGTAATGCAATGTTAACCGACATAGCCTTTATCACTGAAATATAATACTGAAATATGATAGCTTTTCTGCCTCACTCTATGATATAAAAGTTATTTCAAAAAATTGACTGATGCTATGAAGTGAGTTTGGAGTAAAAATGTGTCATTAAATGATTTTATTTTATTTTTGTAAAAGCATGTCATTGGAAAGAGGTTTGGTGCATTGCTTTTTTTTTTTTTTTCAAAATTCACATTATAAGTTACTCAAACTCACAGCGCTTGCAGAGATGGAGCAGCATTTACTGCGAACCGATCGACCCGTTCGGTTTACAGTTCTCTTCACTCCACGAAACAAGCTGCGCATATATATAAATATATATATTTAATTAAAAGTTTTGTGTTTTCATACTTGCACTGAGCCAAAACACGATTCCAGTTTAATTTCGGTTAATCGTGCAGTCCTAGATTAACCTCACACACAAACAAGCACACAACAAACACTCATCTCACACAAACCAAACAAGCGGCTCTGTCTCACTCACATGCTACTGAGGTAAATTTGTTCATCGTATAGAAAGATTTTTTTGTAGCACGTGCGACATATATCTACAGCCCCCCATACGTGTGTGTGTGTGTGTGTGTGCGCTTATATAATTACAGAATAAAACAAATTAATGGGGAAAAGTTAAACATGCAGCTAATAAGCATCGTCAGGATCCCATTTTCCAGCAGCTCAAAAGTGATTAGTCATATGACACTTACAGCTTGGGTTATTGGCTTAAAAAACGTCCTGCCGCAGCTGAGCAACTGTCATTGATTCAAGTAATAGACACCTTGGATCCAACCAAATGCCTGAAAATCTCCAAAAAAGCATGTCAAGGCATTTAATTTGTCTTTATAAACACAAAATCCATTGAATGAAAGACCCCAATGGATCCTTAGTAGTAATTTCTTAAGATATGCATGTTGCAACACTGATACATATGAAGCCCTTAGTACAGCATTTTAAACAATGTAACAGAGAGCCTCAGAAAGACAGAGCAAAGCTTCAAAGCGAAATCGAATCAAAGCAGCCGCAGATGAGATTAACTGTAGCACATAACTAACAGGAATTCCACATCAAAGTCACAACATTGCGGCTCTGTCTGGAGAACATAGATGTTAAACTGAATTTAGAGAGCAAACAAGCAAAAAACTTTGCCACACAAGAATACAATTATAAGAAATAGGAAATTGCCAGAGGCAGAAATTAAGCTCTTCTTGTTTCTAAGCATACTGAAGAATTAGAAAGTCGACAGAAACTGTACAGAGTGAATTAATACTAAAATGCATCATTAGAAAATGATTAAATGTACGAGTCCACAGACGACAGAAAAAAAGTGTATAAGTGCATAAACCAATCAAGGTGAAAGATCAAACATCTTTTACAGATGGCTGCTGGCGATTTCACAGCCATCAGACAGCTGAATATCCATAATTCATAAAGCAGGACATCAGAGACGCAATGGAAGATTATAGAAATCCAAAACTAATAATACCATTGAGATCCACAGTGCCCGGGAGTACAGAGAAGAAACCAGAACGATTATGTCAAGGCAGATTGAATTGCAAAAAAGCAAAACAACTACACACAGAATTAGGTCTGACAAATCAATCAGTCCTCCTCGTTTTTTCATCTAGTTTCTCTCTCAGAAATAACACAGAATTCCAAAGTCAATACGAATATACAGTGAAACTGTTGTAGTCAGGAAACTCCTTTTCCACCTCGACGGCAGAGACAGCAGCATACTGATGAATGAAATCGTGTTCTCAGACATTTGGCTGGCGTATTCCACAGGGACGGCTCAGCCATGTGGCGGGCGGCAGGGACAAGGCGATGCATTGTTGGCTCTCGGCGCAGTCATGGCGAGAGGCTGATGCCAGGCCTTCCTTGCACATGCTGTGTCGAGTCTTTAGCTCAGCACACTCTCGGATCACTAACGCAGAACTGTCTCGCCTCTTTGTTTAAAAACTCTCCGAAGGAACGGAGATGAATGTGTCATATGGTCTTAGCAGGGGGCTGTGTCAGAATCCTTGTTTTAAATAATGAGAAGGAACCAGTTTGACAGATTTGATGATAACAGGATTAAAAAGAGCCATGGTTACACCCAAATAAATGCTGATCTGTTGATTTCTGATTTATACATACTGCAGCTAAATAGTCTCAAATAGTGACAGAATTTTCATTACACAATAAAGTGTGTGCAAAAATGAAATGATCAAGTTGTTGTTCATGCAGTGACTCTTTGGGAAACTGACAGCGGTACTGTGCAGTATGTCCTGACATCTGCAAATATCACTTCCAAAACTTTACAATATGTGGTCTATTTTAAAGTTGTTTTCTGACCTTGTTTGATTGTTTTGTTCAAACCAGAGTCTGCACATTACACTACCATTCAGAGGTTTGGGTTCAGCAAGATAACAGTGCTTTTATTCAACAAGGACATTTTTTTTTAAATATATAAATGTCTTTACTATTTCAAATAAATGATGTTCTTTTAAACCGATAATAAGAAGAAATGTTTCTTGAGCACCAAATCAGCATATTAGAACGATTTCTGCATGATCATGTGACATTGAAGACTGAGGGATGGCTTCTAAAAACGAATACTTCACAATATTACTGTTTTACTGTATATTGAATAAAATAAATGCAGACTTATTAAGCATTAGAGACTTTTGAATGATAGTGTACGTTATGTATCATCCATTGCATTTAACTTATGCAAATTAGGATTTGTTTTAATACAGTACCAAATGCAATCCAAATGGAAGTTGTCAGTTCTGAAAAACGCTTGCATGCACCAAACCTAGGAATGCAAAATAAATATAATGTCAAAATACAGAAGAGGTTTAATTTAGACGTTCTTTGTCCTTGTTGTTTTGGAATACTACCCTCTGAGATTTTCCTCGCTCTGCATCCAATAGATGAAGAGTGAAGTATTAAACTCTATAGCTGAAAGATCTTAAATTAGGTTAAGTCTAGAGAGAGGTTCTGTAGTCAAAGAAAAGAGAGGGAGAGAGAGGATGTAAAGAATGAGAAGGAAGGTAATCGAAGGTAATGTGAATTGAAAGAACCCAAGTGGAAAAACTTGGTGGGAAGTACTTAGTTGGAAGACCACCAAAGAACAGAGGTAGCTATACAGTATTTAACTCTTCTCAACAGGGACACAATCTTAAAATATTCAGCTCTGAAAAACAATGTTAAATGCAAATCCAACTAGAAAGCATATAGTTATAGTTTGGGGGGAAAATATATATAGTATATAATATAGATTTCCCAAGGGAGCAGAAAACAATCCACATATCATCCAGACATATATATGTATAGACTATTCTTCAAAAGTTTGGAGACAGTGTGATTGTTTTTTTTTTTTAAAGAAACTTTTATTGAGCAAAGATGCATTAAATTGATAAACCGCCACGGTAGTAAAGACTTCTACATTGTTACAAAAGTTATATTTCAAATAAATGCTGTTCTTTTAAACTGTTTATACAAAAAATCTGGGAAAAAAAAACTGTATCATGGTTTCCAAAAATATTAAACAGCTTTCAACTACGATAACAAGAAATGTTTCTTAAGCACCACATTTTATAAAGATTTCTGAAGGATCATGTTACACTTAAAGGATTAGTTCACTCAGGAAATCCAATTTCTGATAATTTACTCACCCATGTCATCCTAGATGTTTATGTCTTTCTTTCTTCAGTCGAAAAGAAATTAAGGTTTTTGAGGAAAACATTCCAGGATTTTCCTCAATATAGTGGACTTCAGCAGCTACCAAAGGGTTGAAGGTCCAAATTGCAGTTTCAATGAGGGTTTGAAGGGTTCTACACTAAATGATCAGTCATTTTCTAAAAAAAAAACAAAAAAAACGTATACTTCTTTACCACAAATGCTCATCTTGCACTAGATCTGTGATGCATCACACATTACGTAACCACATTGGAAAGGGAACGCGTCATGTAGGCGGAAGTACCGAGCAACGTGCAAAGACGAAGTCAAGCAGCCTTTACAAAAAAGGCATTGTGCAGAGCCCTTTGAATCTGCACTGAAACTGCAATTTGGACCTTCAACCCATAATTTTTTTTAGTCTGAAGAAAGAAAAACAAACATTTTGGATGACATGGGGGTAAGTATATTGATAGAAAATGTGTGATCTAATCCTTTAAGACTGGAGTAATGGCTGTTGAAAATTCAAATTTGCCATTACAGGAATAAATTACACTATATAAAAAGGTTATTTTAAATTAAATTCAATTTTTCCTCACATAAGTGCAACCTTTGTGAGCATTAGAGACTTAAAAATAAAATATTACCAATCCCAAACTTTTGAAATGGCAGTATACTGTGTATATATAGGATGGCATACATATATACACATTTTGATTTTTTTATATATTATTATGATAAATGTTATAAATATTACAATTTGATTTTGATTTTGAATGACATTTTTTTCCTTTATATAATTTGGTTACCATGTTGTGCTGCCCGTTTATATCAGATTGATAAAGCCCTGAAGCAAAACCACTTGAGAACCACTGCTTCAGCTTACCTCGATTTACCTTTCGCCTTAGAGGACTTCCCATGAGAACCTTGTTCATGCTCCCACACACTTAGAAGTCTATGATGGGATCAATGCAGGCAGATGGACAGAGAGGTCTGGAAAGTGAGGCTCAGTGTGACAGGGTAAACTCCCGGTAGGCTGGCCAGGAGATTTATGAACTTCTCAGTGGGAGAAATTGACATTCATACTAATTAGACGACCATTGTTTCTCCTGTTCCCGCTCTCTCAGGCAAACCCCTAGAGCGAAGGCATCAGACCCCGGAGTAGACTGACCTCTCTGTACTGCTAAAAATAGCTGCACAATGGCGAAAACACAGGCTTTCTTACTGTGTGATGTTTGATTAACATTTAATTAACATTTGTGTGACATTTCTGACAGAATGGGAAAAAGTACAAATAAAAGAAAAATTTATAAATAAGAATTACTGCTCAGCAATCATCTTTTTATCGCACGACTGAGGGAGTACAGCCAGACAGCCTGTAGGAAATCAAGCCTTAATGAGGATATGAACATGAAGCATGAACATAGTAGACACAGGAAAAGTGAGGGGGACAGAGTTTTAAAAAAGCGCATTAAGCTCATAAAAAACAAAGCACATGATTTGACCCCAATTAAAACAACATCGACAATGCTTTAACAAACGCAGAAATATTTTTGTTGGTGTTTTGCCACAGATGTGAAGGAGCATCTAAGCTGATATGGGTATGCAACTGATCAATGCCATCCCATAATTTATACACCATGTGAGCAGGAAGTTGGCAACAATTTACTCAACACAAAATGTAGGGGTAATAGAGCTTCCCCAAGCTCTTGGGCTCAGAGTTGCAGGCCACACTCACTAACAGGACAAGTATCTTCTTAGGTGAAACATGGAGGCTGAAATTTAATCAGCAAGGGTCAGCTGCAAAAATAAATCATGCTACTTACCAAAGCATGTAGCAGTGCTGTTGTAAAAGAGCTGAATGTTAGTGGTAAATCAATTGTAGAGGCTCCATCGATTTCTGCTCCAGTAGTTTCAATGCTCTTAGAGTGTAGGTTAAGCTCTTAATCTAGAATTGTGCGATATGGAACATTAACTTACCCATAGCATGGGCTCAATGTTTGAATGGTTAGAATTGCTGCGGATAGCCCCTGCTGGCCGATGCAGTAACTACACCATTTTAAAGGCAAAATGTGTTTCTACTTAAAGCTAGGAATGGGCGATACGACAAAAATATTATTTAACGATTTGAGAAATTTTATTTTACAATGACAATATAATGATTTAATGATATAATTACATGCCGCAATATAAACCACATAGCAACGTCTCTTACATTAGAGATTTTATATCGTTACCATGATATATATCATCATACCGCTCATTCTTATATTTCCAATGAAGAGGGACATACGCATCAGACGTTCAGCCAACTGATGTCTGAGGTTGAAACTAGCGAATAGCTTTCTCCAGGTATCATAGACTTCCTTGACCTACAGAAGACCACTGGTCAACTTCTTATTTAACTCCGTTTGAAAATTTGTTCAATATGTATCGATATGAATTCTCAGATGCTGTCAAAGAGCAGTTCTTTTGAAAATTGTTGAGTCCGCCTCATGCATGTTACAACCCACATGGTCATTGTGGTCTATTTGATTTTGAAGTGCTTTGTTCAGTTATGTGCTCTTTTTCAGCTCTAATTCAAAACATTCTTTTTTTACTCAGTCTGAACCTCCTCCTCCATAGTGCTCCTCTGCTAATAAAATGGTGTGAAATGGCTGTCAAATCTGAAATGGATCGTTATCCCTGCAAAACTCTCCAGGTGAGCTCACGGCCCGATCCCAGTTGGTCTCATGCTGTAGTGAGAATTCCAGTGAAGGCTAATCTGACTAAGCACTTAACACTTCCTCCATTGTTCTTTTGGAGAGTCTTTTACAAATGCCAGCTAGGTTAAAAGGATAGTTCAGCCATTTACTCAGCCTTATGTCGTTCCAAACCTGCATGCTGTTATGTTTTCCAAGGAACAGAAAAAGAGAAATTATACACAACCTTTTGTCCATGTAACAACCATGTCTGTCAAGCTATTAAATGGACAAAAAAAGCACTAACAAATTAGCTCAAATGATTTGTGTGGTATATTCACCTTCTGAAGCCATACAATAGCTTTGTGTAAGGCACAGGTCGATGTTTTAAGGAGACTTAGTTTGCAGAGATTTGAAATTGCTTTTGTGATCTACAAGAATATATTTTCATTTTTGAATGTTTATAAAAAACACATTATTTTACATTGTTGCAGCACCTCTCTTCCCAGTTTGTCACTAATGATTTGTTTAGTTCCTGTCTTGATGATGCCCCTCCTTCCTAAATGCATAATGTGTTTGATTAGCTGGACCAGTGTGTTGTGATTGGTCAACCACTTCCAGAGTGTTTCAGAAATGGCACGCCCCTAACCGTTACAGTGAGTTTCAACACACTACTAACTCAACTCAACATTGTCAAGCCCCATTTATTCTAGAGTTGTCAAAAGTACAGACTTCGGTACCAAGTCAGTACTGAAATTTGAAAAATGTGACACTTTTTGGCCATTGTGTTCATATGTCGGTGATTGGCAACAACGATCAACGCTTCAAAAACATGTTGTAAATAGACATCAATGATGCTCTTCCCCAAGCGCCAACACAGATACACACAGGAGCATTTGGTATCAACGGACTGGTCCAACTTTCGAAACGCTTTCAAATTCAAACATTTCAGTTTGCTTTCAAACACTCCCCTGCGTTGATCTTTGTAGCCAATCACAGAAATATATGTTGAGCACGTGAACACAATGGCCAATCAGGTGTTTACCAATCTGCTCAAAAGCGCTTAAACCATCAAATTTTTTTAAATTTCTTGGTACTGAAGTCGGTACTTTTGACAACACTACTTAATTCTGTATATGCCTGAGGCAGGAATTATTTAAATGAGGAATATTGTGACGTGTACATTCCTAAATGAAAACTAAAGACTACAATCGAGGTGTTTCAGGGAGTTCAGAAACAGTGCTTACTGATATAGAGAAAAACTCATTTTGGAGTGGACTTTGTGCTTTGTAACTTTGCAGACCTTTTTCAAGCTCAAATTGCAACATAAAACACACTACAAAAGTTGAAAATGTAAAAACGTCCTCTTTAAATCATAACTCACCAATAATCTTGTGGTCTGTTACAGATCACCAGATAGAATGGGGCATCATTACTCAGGACTGCAGCAGAAACCATTAGTGTGTCCGTGAGGGTGTCAAGACCCATTGTCATTGCATTCATTACTACAAATCACAATTATGTGACCCGCTCTGCTCACCCTTCCTCCAGGCCTCAGAGGAGAAAGCCCCTTTTCACGCCAGCATCAGTGTCTTCGCATGAAAGCTGCCGTAACACAAATTATCTTACTGGCCGCGGGACAGGAGTGGGGAAGTCTCAGTCTCTGGCTCATTCTCCATTATCCATGAGTCACAGATAGCGGTGGACCGGCAACAAAACCCCACATCGCCCGGAAGCTGGCCTGTCCCTCAACATCACGCAACTCTTTATTACATTAGCACGGCTTAACAGAGAGAGGCTGATCCAGAAACGTTAAAAACAGCATTTCAGTACGAGCACGGGCATTGCTCGGGCTGCCTCGTTGGAAAATTGGTGTTGACAGACCAGCATTAGGAGCTATCTGTGCAGGGAATCAGTTGTCAGTCTTGTACAGCTACAAGTCAAGCAGGGAATGACAGACAGAGCAAAAGAAAAACATAGAGAGAAGAATATAAGAATTTAAGGTAATGACTGTCACAATTACAACATTATTGCTTGATCGTGGTTATTTGAGAAAAACAACTTTGTGCACATTAAATTCCCATAAATCACATATATAATGAGAGAATATACAAATGCAATAAACTGTATTTTTAAGCAATCCAAAACACTAACTTAGGCCAAACAATTCTCAGAGCACATCTTCAGTATGAAAAAATAAATAAAGGTTTATATTTGACAATAAAATGAGTTTTTTTTTTATTTATTTATTGTCAAATATAAACTATATATTTTAATTTAAATAAATAAATAACTTGTTTAAATTTGACAATACCATAAAGCGTTTTATTTTTATTCATTTATTGAATATATATATATATATATATATATATATATATATATATATATGTATATAGAATATTTATTTATTCATTGTAACCTTTGTGTTTATAATATAATATAACATAATAAAAATAATATAATAAAATATAATATTTTAAAAATTCATACTTTCATACTTAAAGCTGCAGTCTGTAAGTTTTGCTTATTTGTTGCCATCTCTGTTTGAAACCTGCAATTGAGATTATTTGCATGGCTCCTCAGAGCTGATGAATCTAATGTTGCTGTCGGTTTGGAAACTGTATTTCGGTATCACACATTCTATGTCCTGAAAGTATGACCAAAATAGGAATTTTCACCAGAAAATGTCATCTAAACAAGTAAATAACATGTCTGCCACTTTTGTTCTGATCAACTGAGAGAAAAAAAGCATTATAATAAATTGCGCTGACAACAGTGATTAAATTAAATGATAGCTTAGATCATGCAAACCATGCAAATTATTATTATTGTTATACTTTGTTCTCAAATTGTTAATGTTAACAACATCAGCACAGCGTGACTGTGTATTTAGTGTGTATTAGCGTTACCTGTAGATTTAATTTCTGTAGCCACTCCGCAGTCGAAAGTCTTTTGCTTTTAACTACAGGTTAATCTCAAGTTGTCACTGATGATTGTCCTTTGGAGCTTTCTGGATTACGATCCGCTATCAAAATGATAAATTTAATTAATCCAGCTGCTGTGAGAAAGGCTATAAATGATCCGTTACCAGCAGCATCCTCACATGATTTAGACTACTAGCTGGGTCTTGTTCTTTATGTACACAGACGTGATGTAATGACGGAAAGACAAACATCTGCATGCTAGAATTTAATTACACAGTAAAACATTATTACAAGCTTACCACTGTGAATCAGGCTAAGGTAAAGACATAGTTTTGAACACTGGCTGGTTATGTATTTGTTCAAAAATTGATTTCGGATCATTTTTAACCAAAAAAGTGCAGCTTTAAAATTAGCAAATGTCAACTAAATAAAATGATTAAATCACAATTATTTAATTATCAGTCCAAATTGTCATGATTGTGACAGCCCAAGTCTGCTCTAATTTAAAATGACCATCTCTGGTGTCAATTAGCTGATGATCTTGATGTGGATTCTAGAAAGGACTTTTATAAGCGGGTTAATAAAGTACAGAAAAATCTGATCAGAGTAATGTAGAAAGATAGATTTTAGGTCAGAGGTTTGGGTGATTGAGGTTCTCTGTGCTTAAGATTTAGTACTACAAGTCTCTTTGTGCTGAGTCAAACCGGATCATGCCAAGTGAGCAGTTCATATTTCTCTCTCTTTCTCTCTCTCTCACACACACACACATATATAAGGTAAACTACACAAAAGTTTCTCAGTGGGGAATTCACTAAGAATGGTTAGCAGGATTTTTTTTTTCCGCACAACGCTGTTTTAGCATTTGATGCACTAAAGGAATTACGCAAATAAGACAAAACAGCACAAATACGCCTGTGAAAAGCCTGTGTTCGCAACCCATTAGCTGTTAAAATGTAAAGAAAAATGTCTCTCTCTAACTGCGCTGCAAGGCAGGTCATTCTATCTTCAGGAGGTCGAGTCTCGTCCCACCTTTATTAGTCACTATGATGACTTTCCAGACACCTTCCTTCAACACGCTCTATAAATACACCTATAACGCAATTACTCCATCCCTCTCTGTCTGTCTCCCTCTCTCCCTCACCCTGTCTGTCTCCTCTCTTTCGCTCACACACGCCATCTCAAATGTCATTAGGAATCTACACACACACACACACACTCGAATTTCCTTTTTTAACCTCAAACTCAGCACAGTTTGTGACTGCAGTTTGTGTGAGGTGATACTTGTCCTACACTTCTGCCTGTCTCTTCAACCAGCAGCCTCGACAGCTCGAGAAATTCTCAGTTTCCAAAAAAGCTTCGCACTTGCATATTATTACTTGAAAATTTCATGTTCGTGAACAATTTGAAATGGTGAGTAGATCTCAGTTCCAATTAAGCCTTTTAAAAATGAGCATTTCCAGTCCAGGTAGCGAGTGTTTAGTTAGCATTTAGCAGGCCTACAGAACTGAATCTTGTTTTCTGACAGGCTTTAATTGGCGACTCTTTAACCCTCGCAGGTGGAAAATTACATTGCTGGTCACGAAGAGTGTCCATCCCATAGAGCACTATGGTGATTCCACCCACACGTGTAATTGGTGGAATATCTCTTGTGACTTAACTGTAGAGACAAGTGTTTTTAAGAACCTTCTGTGTTGCCTGGCAGAGAAAAACAAGCACCCTGGAGACGTATTGGGTTTTCAGACAACTCTGTGTGTGTGTGTGTGTGTGTGTGTGCTTAGACTGCTCTAGATAGACTAAAGAGGCACATTTGTGTCATTTCATTAGAGGGGGCTAATCCTGAGGGTGTTAAGATTGAACCAGAGCCCTGAGCAAAGAAGCAAGAGGATGGGGGGTCTGGGCGGATGAATAAAGCCTGATTGGATTGCTTCTGTGCTTGCTGCCTGGAACCTGAGATCCCCCCCCCCCCCACCCCCAAATCTATTTTTCCCCCCAATATGTTTATTTACTGAGGCTGTCTGGTCAAGGATGGCTGTTTAATTTCCTCAGGGAGAGGCAATGAGAGACATGGCAATACTCGAGAGAGGGAGTGAGATAAGGGAGGGGGGAAAAGTGAAAGTGAGAGTGTGACAGAGAGAGTTATCTCTCAGATCCATTCTCAATTAGAAAGAGCTCTAAACAGAAAAGGCAAACTCTCTTCCATCCCTGCAGACTTACAGAGTTACAGTAGTTGGGTCTTGTCACAGAAGTTCACTGGACTCCACTGGACTGGAGGTCTCAAACTTACTGAACTATTCTAACGGCAAAGATGAAGAGTAGAAGTTTTGATGCAATAACTCGGTCACTGACTGCAAGCTTTACATTTAACACATTTACAGTTAACCCATGTTCAAGAATATTATTTAGAAATTTTTTAAAGAGATATTTTTATTCAACAAAGATACATTAAATGATCAAAAGTAACAGTAATATTTATAAAGTTACAGTGACATTTGTTAAGTTTTTTTTTCTTTTTTTTTTTACTTTCTATTCATCAAAATTCCTGGAGAAAAGGTATTATGGTTTCCACAAAAATATTAAACTGTTTCAACATCGATAATAAGAAAAGTTTCTGGAGCACCAAATCAGCATATTAGAAGAAGGATCATATGACATTGAAGACTAGGGTAATGATGCTGAAAATTCAGCTTTGACATCAGAGAAATAAACTACATTCACAGTTTTACTGTATTTTTGATCAAATAAATGCAGCCTTGTTGAGCATAAGCGCCCAAATTTTTTTGAACGTTAGTGTATATAAATTTTAGAAGTATAATAGGATGTAGCCATTTTTGTGTCATCAAAAATAACTACATCCTACTCAGCAAAAATCATAATCACAATTATTTTCGTCAATAATGAAATCACGATTATTTCAACACAATTATTGGAGGGCAATATGATCAAAGTCTTATTTCATGATATGAGTAATTTTAGATATCAATAAAATTTCACAATTACAGATAGGCTTATTAGGCTACTTCAGCAAACACTAATAATAGGTTAACTGTAGCTAAATAAAAGGTCCTCAAAACAGTTGCAGGTTAACGGTCAGCAATATAATAAGAACAAAGAAACTAATTACAAACAAATGGACAAATATATACAACAGAACAAAAGTACAAATTAAATAAACAGAGTTTTTCAGGAAGATGTACCAACACTAGTATTCAGATAAGTATTACCTACAACAGAAATTGAAAGTGATCAAATGTAAAATAAGACTGAATGCACGGATCCAACATATTGTTTCACGCGTTTTCTTTCTCAGCTGTTTACATTCACTGAAGACATAACTGACTGTGTTTACAAGGACACAAGAAAAGCATCTTGGCACCGAAGGCCAAGTTATACATTGCTTATGTGCGTTACGCTCTATCTCGGACTGTCGTGCACAGAAATCCGTCTGTGAAGCAATGTCTCTTTGGCAGCTTAAAGGGTTAGTTCACCCAAAAATGAAATTTCTGTCATTAATTACTCACCCTCATGTCGTCCCAAAGCTGTAAGACATTCGTTAATCTTCAGAACACAAATTAAGATATTTTTTTATGAAATCCAAGGGTATCTGAACCACAATGTCATTGCACCTTCTGAGGTCCAGAAAGGTATTAAAGACATTGTTAAAATAGTCCATGTGACTAAAGTGGTTCAACCTTAATGTTAATGACAGACATTTTTTGGGTGAACTAACCCAAATGACACCATTTAATATCAGGCACATTCCACAGTTTAGCAACAGTAAACTGCATTTTAAAACACTTACTTATTTGGCTGATTTGGAGGTTAAGTTTGGCTTTGAGAGGAACGAATGCGCAAATCAAAAATCAATTCCAATTAATCACATAGCCAGTACACAACCAGAGGAGCAACACAAACCGACCAATCACAACAAACTTCCTTCACAACAACTTACATCATAGATGAATTTCCATTTAATATTATGATGAACATCTGCATGATCATGGAAATTATGACAGTTATATTCATGAAGTATAATACACAGGTGTCTCAGGACTCATTAGTGCAGTTTCTTTTATGGTAGGTCAAAATATAAAAGTTCCATTTTGGTGTGCTTGACAGATGCAATACCATCCCAAAAGTCTGGGCTGAAATTTTCAGACATACTAAGGTCAGGGCCAGGGGTCTCAAAAAATAATACACTATATTTCAATCTGGGGAAACTTCCTCCCACAGTTTTCAACAGCTGCTAGTGATGTTGTGCCTGCAGACTGCAGGTAAACACAAGTAAACAGTCTGGTCTTCCCAAATTATTTTTAGAACTGTTTCATATGAAAAATTCCTAAAATGTCTAGTTTGAAAGAAAAAAAAAAGACAGTGAAAGTTCCATTGAACAAGCAATTCACTATTCATATCATATTCACCGATCATTAACAAATGACTCACCTGCCCATCTCCAACCGGTGGACAAGAGAAAACATACTGGAGCTGGAAGACGATGCTGAAAGCCATGTCCCTCATCATCTTCAGCTCCACATTGCCACGAAGAGACAGTCCATCACTGCAGGAGGGAGAAGGCAGAGTTTGACATCTCGGAAATATCAGAGCTCAGCATGGAATCTTGTGTAATGAACCTACACACCCACACTGACCCAGAAACACAACAAGTCAAGTGACATTCATTAACACAGGTGTCTCAGTTCACTGTTTTATGAGTTGGGAAAGCACAGCATCGATCACATAGTGCACTACTGAATCTATTATAGATTTAACAGACTATTTCTTTATAAAGGCTATGTGGAAATTAAAACAAAGGCACATTAAAAAACATGCATAATGTTACAAAAGATTTCTATTTCAAATAAATGCTGTTATTTTGAATGTATTACAGACGCCAAAAATATTAAACTGGAGATATGGCTGCTGAAATATTACATTAGAAAAGAAAACATCTATTTTAACTTGAAATGATATTTCAATATTACATAAGTGACTTCTTTCAAAAACATAAAAAAAATGCACCAACCCAAAACTTTTAAATGGTAGTGTGTGTAATTTAAGAATTTTTTGAAATTCTAATTCTAGGAAGAAAACATTTTGCTATATTAATTTGACAAACTGAGTTTAGAAGCACGGAAGAACAGATGGGAACTGTGCACAAAGTTTTAAGCTTAAAAAATGGTTGTTGAGTTTAACGCTTGTGCAACATTAACATTCTAACATGGTAAGTTGTTCAAATTGCATTTATATTTCATAACTTTTTTTTATTTTGCTTTGACTGATTCTGTAGTCATCACATTATATAGTCTGATTCTGAAACTCAAAAAGCCTCTAAAAATGATTGCAGCTTATTACATAAGTAGTTACAGGGTATAGAGAAAAAGTACACATCATCTTAGATGAACTCATAGCACAGTACAAAATTTTAAAACTTCAAAATGAGGTTCACATCACTTTTTCCATACACGAAGACAAAGAAAAAAAAAAGTGATGAAATTTGAAAGTGGACTCAAAAAAGTTTGTTTCAGACAGCGTTACTACAAGGTGCTGAAATTCCCAAATGTCATGTTCAAACTCTCATCTACAAACTGGAAGGCTGGCGTCAGATCGTTTGCATCATATTTGACAGGTTTTCGCACACTCTCATAGACACGTTCGCTGCCGTCATCACAGCAGAGTTGTTAAAAACGTGCGGTGAAGTTTTTAGTGCTAACGTCTCCATAATTACACCCAATTTCTCTCTCTTATAAAGGGCAGAATGTGATGCTCCACTCTCTCAGACACCTAATTTCTCTCATTGGGTAATTATAGACCTCTTTCTCTCACCGCACACGAACGGTACTTGTGACTTGTTCTGCGAGATCTCACATGGCAGTGACTCTGTGGTGGTGGGGGCTGGGATGGAGAAGGCTTTTTTTTGCAGCAGATGGAGTGAAACAGACATCAACAATCAAACCCTCATTCTCATTTGCGCTCTACTGCAACGGCTTATCAGTGTTTTAATTAAACGAGGAGTGCAGACACGAGAAACCTTAATTTAGAAAGTAGAACTGTTTTTAATACTTTCTGGAAAAGATGCTTTTAAATATTTAACATCCAGCAAGAAAGTGTGTAAATCACCCTAAAAATCCATATTTGATAAGGACCATGTTGAATAAGAAATTCAACGAGGTGCTGCAAGGACAGGGGGATCTCTGCTGGGTAAGCACAAGGGAGGAGAACCAGTGTATGTTTGAGAGTTAAGACAGATGGAGCATTATACTGGAGGAGGCCATAGAGAGACACTGGAGCATTCAGACAATAGGGTGTTTATATTAAAGGAATAATTCTCCCAAAAATGAAAATACTGAGCTCATTTATATACCCTCATGTCGCCCCAGAACAGAAACCCTTGTGTTCTTGGGTGTAATACAAAATGAGATATTTTGAAGAAACTAAGAGCTGCTGTGCTCTTAATTAATTATATTATGAATTAATGTAATAATATTTACACAAATTTATTCATTTTTATTTTATTAATGTAATAATAGTTCACAATATTACTGTTTGATGAAAATGCAGCACTTGTTGATGCGTTAAGTTTAAAAATGTGCACGCATAAATGAGCGTTATAGAGCAGTTGCAATTCAAATTAATTTAAAATGAATTCAATTGTTAAATAAATTAAAAGTATTTCAATTAAACATTCAATTATTTTAATTACAATACTCAAACAAAGCTACTGTATGGCTTCAGAAAACTTGAAAGGTGGCAAAATATTAAGTGAAAATCACTTTTGGTGATTTATGTCAGTTTCGAGCACTTGGGCACTGCTTGAATTCATTGTATGAAAATTAAAAAAGAATGTCTCTTTTTGAGTTCCTATAAAAATATAAATCAATACAGAAACAACATGAGGGTGAGCAAAATAATTTCTGGATTATGAGAGCATCCAGCACAAGCCAGGAGGACACAGATCAATCAATGACCTCTTTATAGACAGTTGTATGAGAACTGACTGTTGTAGTTGAAAGTTGCTGAAAAGAAAAACAGATCACTAAAGATCCAGGATATCTGGTATAAAAGAATTTCAATAGAAGTGGATGAGACTGGAAGTGAGATCCATGGAAGTATGGCAACATTTCGCAGAATTATAGGAAATTAGTGGACCAGATGGAATGACTACCCACCTGAGTTTGTCCGTGGAGGTCTGCCTGAAGCTGCCGCCTGAGCTGGCTCCACGAGCCTTGGCCGCTCCGCTCCCTCCAGCCTCATGTTCCAGCACCAACACATGAGGCTTTTCCACCCAACCCCAGCCGTTATGGACCCCAACCAGCAGCCTGCGCTCCTGCACCACAACCGAGCGTCCCTCCGCACCCCTGTTCTGATCAAGAAAACACACACGTGATGGGAATTCAAAAGCCGTTTCGATCAGGAGACATTTATGCATAATTACAAGAACATGTGTTAGCACAGACACGTGAGAGGAATTCCATGTATGTTCTGTCATAGAGGGGAGTGTGTTTGGCAGGCCCTGTTAACATTTCATCCTCAGAGGAGGAATGGGAATGGAACGTATGGATTGCGTTTGAAAGCTGCACACTTCCGACGAGTATACTGGAAAGAGAGAGAGGCATGTAAGCTCTATTGATCTGTTCTGTCCTCGGTACTGAATCTGAATGGCATTTCTCTTGTAAGCGGAGAGTGTAGAAGTTGCAGGGAGAAAATATACAGAGAATGAAACGTACTGACTCAAAGCAAAGAAAGTCATGAGGCAAATATTAAGATTCATTTTATTTCCACAGATTTAATTGCCTTGCAATTATTCCCTGAGATGACAAAATGTGATAAAAGTGACATCTAATTGGATTTATGTTTCATGGTAGTTCCACCCAAAGTCAAATATAATTGGTCCAAAATCCAGCACATTCAATACCATTCAAAATTTGGGGATCTGTGAGATTTTTTGGTTTTGGAAGAACTCTCTTATGCGCACCAAGACTGCATTTATTTGATCAAAAATACAAAGCAAAATTGTTTTTTTTTTGTTTGTTTGTTTGTTTGTTTGTTTTAATATATTTTAAAATGTAATTTATTCCAGTGATGGCAAAGCTGAGTTTTTAGCAGCCATTACTCCGGTCTTCAGTGTCACATGATCCTTCACATGATATCAATTTTGATGAACCTTTGATACTTTTTTTTTTTTCAGGATTCTTCGATTAATAGAAAGTTCAAAAGAACAGTATTAATTCGAAATGGAAATTATCATCAAGTCTTTCCTGTCACTTTTAGCCAATTTAATGAGTCCTTGCTGAATAAAAGTAGTAATCGCTTTCCAAAAAAAAAAGAAAGAAAAAAAACTTACTGACCCCACACATTTGAACAGTATAGTGTTCAAGTATACTTTATTTTAAACATATGTTCTAATTGGCTGTTAGTTCGCCTTCAGTGAGCACAGAAAAATTACTGATGCTGGAAACCCGATGCATCCCTGGTTTAGACACACTGTAAGGCCGAAACAGAATTTTAGATTTGATTGTGGCAGTATTGGGGAACCTTCTTTGAAGCTGTAGCTACCAAACAACAAACTATTTATAATTGAAAGTAATTAAATTACATTTAGGGCAATGGTATCCGTCCATAATCCTGGTCCTGGAGTTATACACTCAGTTTAATCTTAACGCCCATACTGATGAGTTCTGTAAATTGGGTGTGTTAGAAACGTGAGACATCTAAAAATGGCAGTGATTTTTTTTTCAGTAGGTCTCAATTAGGGAGACAGCATTAAACTTAAACAGATAAACTGACACAAAAAATAACAAAGAAATCAGTTTCCGTTTATTTAACAGTAAAGAATAGCACTATTACCTTAAAATTTCTTACAGTTTGTAAGGGATTAGAAGCAGTGAATCTTTTTTAACCAGTTAATTTACATAAATTGTGAGAGCAAATAGGGGGCAGGGGGTTAAAGCCTAGGTTCTTTATTGGCATCTATGGATCTACGAAGAACCTTTAACATCTCTTAACTTTTCCATTGCACAAAAGGTTCTTTATAATGGAAAATTTCTTTAGATTATTAAAATGTTCTTCACTGTAAATATTTTTTTTTTTGGTTCTTTTAAGAACTATTCATTGAAAGGTTCTTTTACAGCATTGTTGAGAAAATCCTGTTTTTACTGTACATTGCTACTAAATAGCTGAAGAACTGGCATACTAGTGAAAAATGTAGTTGAGTTAGTAGTTTCAGTTAGTTTTCCCCAAGCACTAGAGTTACGACTTCAAAACTGTCCTAGCAATACCCAGAAAAAGTCTGATTGTTGTAACACAAGTAGTCAGTGTCCCTTCCTGTTATGTAACAAACCATCACAGGTACATGCACCCCAGTCTCCGAAACCTGTCACCAGTTACTAAATATTGGGGGTGCAACTTCAAGACCAGCAGCTGTCTTTGTAAGTCAGTGTCCAGACATGTTTACAATAACACATCTATTAAACGACAGCCTGCTGCCATTGTGTGGGGACTCTTGGCAGACACCTGGTGTTTCGAAGATGCATGGGCTCTGAGATGGTGTGGCAGCAGCAGTCAGATGTTATTAATTGCAGCATTACAGAGGATCTGTAAAAGAAAGTATGGGACTAACGGCTTTTCTCTCTCACTTCTCCTCAGGGTGAGAGTCGCATCTATTTGCTCAGGCCTCCCACTCACCGCTCCTCCAATTAGCATATCAATTGTGTGCAGTGTTTTATATTCAGGCCTACAAGAAGCAGTCCGCGCATATCCCACTTTACGTTGTGAATCACCCAGCTACTGTGGCGACCATCAGAGTACCTCTAAAATCCTTCCTTTAAGTGGATATAATGCAATTTTGTGCCCGTTCACAGCTTAATAGGTCAGATCTGCGCATTTTCATGAGTCTGATGGGTTCTTGTCAATGATATAGATGTGAATGAGGACTTGAGAGGTACATTTCTTTTTTTTGTGTGTAAGAAATACATTGAGACTAAATATCTTTCTGTAAAATGTCATCTGCTGTTTAAACACAAAGCTAAGACCGAAAAAATAAATACTTAATCCAAATATGAACATTCTATTATCATTTACTCGCTCTCATGCCATTTCAAACCTGTAATACCTTCTCTGTTCCGCAGAACACAAAAGGAAAAGTTTAGCAGAATGTTCATGTTGCTCATCTTGCATACAATGAAAGTGAATGGTGACCAGGAGCTGCCAAGGTACAAAAATAGTTTCTGGAGCCATGGAATAGGTTTGTATGAGAAAGACAATAAAATTTAAGTTATTACTGATAATAGAAAGGGAGTCAAACGGGTTCAGAAAGATTCAGAAAGTGAATGATGACAGAATGTTCATTTTTGGATAAACTATACCTTTCTTTCCATCTTAACTTTGTTGAAATGGCTATTAAAAAAAAACTCTTTTAGTCTCAATTCATTTTTTTAGTGCAGACACAAAAACATCGACGTACCTCTCAAGTCATCACTCTAGGGCTGGAACGACACATGAACATAATCGATTATCTCGATTACGCACTATTTATGTTCAGCCCTAATCCCATGTCATGTTTCACACCGAAAAAAAAAAAACTCAGCAGATGCTAATGGCTAGTATGGCAGCGACACTTAATATGAGCCTGCACATTTTCAGGACTCACAACCGCATTCAGCAACTATCAAAAATGGCAATCGGGAAGTTTTATCACAATTGACAGCGTTTTATTAAATAAGTGAGTCCAATCGAGGTGTGAGTTCATCCATAAGATATTTTAAACAACCAACAAGGACTTTAAATGCTTAGTAACTGAGTTCAGTAAGTACATTTGATCTGTGTACCTCGCACTCACTGTAGCTCCGGTGGATCTGAAGATGAACGCAAATCTTTTCTCCGTCTCTGTGAGTAAACTAAACATGTAATGATTATACAGTTCACGGTGGCATAAACTATAAGGGTCAATATCACCTTCCATCTGCACCTTGCTAATTTGCACTGAAATACTTGTTTTTTGCACTTCTGGTTAGATGCTATGTTTCATTGACTCTGTACTTGCAAGAATACATTGAAATTTATATAAACCATAATGTAATAACTGTAATAATGTCAAAATATTACTGTTTTTACTGTGTTTTTGATCAAATAAATGTAGCCTTGGTGTGCATAAAAAAACTTTTTTTACAGTAATGTACTTATTCACATTTATATCACTAGCAAGAACCCAGAATTTTAATTTTGGGGTGAACCATCCTTTTTGTAGTTTTGTGAGCTACCGGGGATGTAGTCTCAGCCTCAGACGTCACGCCCATGGCCCGTTGACTGAACGTCTGATACATATGGCACACTTATCTGGAAACACTTCATCAGTTTCAAAGTCATCATCTGGTTGGTTGCATTCTATAGGATGTCCGAGCAATGCGTGTGTTGTGTTCTTTAATGGTCCGCCTGGAAACAAATGCTGTGATGGCAAACCCCCTCATGGAAGAAAAACGCCATCTTGTTTACAACTGTGATTATGAGTGCTTACCAGGATCAACTAAATGCTGGATTTTCAAAAGTATGTGAAGTTTGCGGCTCCATTGTTGCAGTAAACTTGCACAACATTCTTGAATGAATAATTTATTAGATGCACGCCAGTCTGTTATTGTAGGGACATCGCCTTTACATTTTCACGCCCTTAAACCTGAAGAGGAAAACAAACTGTGATTGGTTGTGTTACATGTCAGTCAAATGTCCTCTTGGGCCATCCTTGGCCAATGTAAGGTGCGAGTCCTTCTGCAGTCAATCTGAAGGTCTGGCTATGTGAGACTACCAGGGATGTAACAAAAACATTCAAGATACAGTAAAGCACCAATACGTACAATTTTAAACACTGGCCAATGAAAAGCCGATATTGATCAAATAAATTTCTGACTTTGTGGTTGTGGCCCAGTGAGGTACAGCAATTTTTGATGTCTTCTGAGACTTAACTTTTGGTCAACAGTCTCAAATCATTTGTGGGCAACAATTATCAGTAAGAACACTGTGAAACACTTTGGTGCAACAAGCCGAGAGAAACACAGCATTCCAGAGACACTATATTCAGCAATGGAAGGGGTTGTGACTGTTTTCACGAACAAAAGTGTTTTCAGTTGAGTAAGATAATTAAGTAATTAAATCATAGTGATGTGCCTATTTTCTGTAAACACACGCAAGACAAAGCCCCCAGTGTAGCGTTGGATTATGTGACTGCGAAAGGTCGGTGGGATGGCTTACCGCCTTACCGGTGGGATGGCTTGCAGGCACTACCGGACAGACAGCACACAATTGTGTGGGAATTAACAATCCCACTTTGAGGAACACAGGGATTAAAACTTCAGGTCATGGAGTTTATTTCTTCCTCCCCTCCAGGTTATAGTTATATTAACATCATTATAATTGTGCAAGCATAGAGTCAGTGAAACACAGTTAGTATCTAACCAGAAGTCCAAAAACAATTATTTTAGAACAAACTGATTGTTACAGTGCAAAAAAGCATCAAATTTACAGACTTCACAGTGGCCGGGCCTCAAAGCAGCACCACGTGCCTTCAGTAGGTTTACTTCTCCATTTATCCATGGCTTCTGATTAAGGTATGTTTCATTTGTCTGTACTTAGTTATCTTTGTCACTCCTTTCCATTAAAAACCAAATTACCAGCAACAACAAGCAAGAAGCTGAGCCACTAATCACACAGTGATGTGACAAGTATGTCACTATGGCTTAAATCCCAACAAATGAGCTTTGTGTACGAGTGTGTATGTATATCACTGCCAATTTACTCCCTAGAGAATGACACAAGTGACGCATGTGTGTCAGAAGAAGCATACACATCAGCTCACTGCAACAAGTTCATAACAATATAATGATATGTAATTAGTGCAATATGCTTTGACGCTGAACCTAACAACACACTCTACTTTAAACACAAACAGGCATAGAGTATAATGCATAAGAGATTTAATTAGATATTTCATTCCTTTTTTTTTCCCCCTCACCTTTGCGTAACTCAAACCATAAAGACAGGAAAACAGCAAAAGAAAATATTGAGAAAGTACTGGTCACATTTTTCAATGCAATTACAAGGAATAGGGATTGGTGAAAAAATACAGTGAAAACAGTACATATTGTGAAATATTATTACAATTTAAAATAAATGGTTCCTATTTTAATATATTTGAAAATTCTGATTGTTTGATGAAATAGGATAAAAAAGAACAGCATTTATTGGAAATAGAAATATTTTGCAACAACGTAAATTCCTTATTTTTACTTTTGATCAATTTAATGCTTTTTTGCTTCAAAAAATCATAAAATATACTGAATTTTTGGAGTGTAATAATGATAATAATAATAATAATAATAATAATAATGTACGTATACTCTGAGTCTTCTGATACCTTACGATAGCTTTGTGTGACTGATCATTAGTTAGCTACTCTTTCACTGATACAATGGGGAGAACAAGTATTTGATACACTGCTGATTTTGCAAGTTTTCCCACTTATAAAACATGAGGATGTCTTTCATTTTTAACATAGGTACTCTTCAACTGTGAGTGAAGGAAACCATACTCTTCAACTGGAAATCATATTTGAGTAAAAGTACAGATACCTTACCATGAAAATGACTCCATTACAAGTTACAAATTCCAATACGACTCGAGTATCTGATTTTAACAGTACTTAAGTATTTTACTTGTATGTGGGCTAAAAGATTTACTAGTCCTCAACACCTAAGAAACCAATAATACTAGTGAAAAACAAGAAACAGCTGATTTATGAGGAGAGCAATCATGTTTATTTTTTAAAATCAAAATAAAATGGAACACCTCAATATTGCAATAAATCAAAGTTGGCAAAACAGCCTTTAAACTTTTACAAACACTCAAGTCAGTAAAAGTTCAGGTGTTTAAAAAGGACATAAGTAAACCAATATGCTTCAAAAAGGCATCCTTAATATAACAGACAAATAAAATAATGTTCAGTGAAATTAAATAGTCAAAGCCATGTCATCATCTCATATATGAAACACCTGTGATTCACAATTATCCGCTAATGCTCTCACATTCACATTCATTCAAATTTGGGTGAGTAGGACAAAACACACAAGATGTAGTACCTCCAATGCCCTGTAGATGGCGATATCACTTCTTTTATAGCAGAAATAAACTGCTGCAGAAAAAGTTAGGTGCCATGGAAAATGTTTTGGAATAAAGAGTACATATACGTACTCAAAAATGTAGTAGAGAGTAAAAGTTGCTAATATCTTTGATACTCAGGAAAACTACAAAGTAGTCAAAAAGATACTGAAGTTAGTAACTAATTACAAATGCATATTATACGTATATACAACAAATACCCAAATACTTTACACCAATGCTCTCGTAAATGCAGCAAGGAGAGCTAGAGCTGATGTAATGATTTTCAGTTCATCACACAAACCTATTGAATGACTTCAGAAGTTTTATGGATTTTTTGATACTTTTCTGTCATTAAGAAGCTTGAAAAGACCATAATCATTCACTGCCATTATATAGAAAGTTCAACAGAAGAGTGTCACACAAGTTTGGAAAGACATGAGGGTGAGTAAATAATGACAGTATTTTCAGTTTTGTGTGAAATGAAAGCTCTAGCGCAAGTTCTGTCAGGAAGACTCAAATGTTACGTCACTACTAATTTAGATCTAACCAATCATTATCCAACACATGTAGTATATAAGATCGGTACTCATCACACCTGTCTGAGTTCGCAGATGCTGACGCGAAACCTAACCTCCATCCTCCCCACCACCACCAGGATGGTCCCTGTCCATACCTCCCGGGGGTCGGCTACGCCCCTGCCTTCATCTTCAGGCAGGAAATGCAGAGTCCGCAACCCTCAGGATCTAAGCTACGGACGGGGCCTACGCCAAAGAACTTTATCTTACAATGTTTGCTTGCTGATTGTTAATAAATTTCATTGCAAGTTAATTTACCTCCCGAGTCTTTCTGGTAGAACTATTACTTTTAACAAGACATGACGGATAGACAGAAAGTCAGGAAAGAGGCAGAAAAGCAAAGGATAACGGGAAAGAGATAAGCATGGAAAACGAGCCTGTCTGCAGCTTATCTTAACACATCGGCTACGGAAATATCTTATTTCTGTTTCATACTCTTGTCCTTTTTTTCCTCTCACTCTCCTTTTTGTCTGCTCTCTGTGCTGTCACAGATTTCGCTTCCTGTGCCCAAAATATGAATATTTTAGAGCTAAGAAGCTTAAAGGGAACAATGAAATGGCCTGAAGTTAAATCATACCCCATTTCCAGCTTCACAGTGCGAACGAGTGTGGCTGAGTGAGAGAGAGAGACTGAAGGAGAAGGAAAGCGAGGGAGGAGAATCTTTTCTGAGTGATGAATGCAGCGCAGTGTATCTCAAAGTAATGACAAAGCTTATCCTCTTTCATTGGCCTCTGTTTTTCATCTTTAAAATTTCTGGACTCTGCATGTCACGCATCATCCAGCCCAGCATCTGCAACAACAGGCCCTTTAACAGACAAGGCCAGCAACAAGGATGGAGGAATATTACTGTGAATTGAACAAAATGCACAAAAGATGAGAGGTTTATACCAAGACTAGTGCCAAAGTATAAGAAAAAAAACAATGGCTGTTTTGATTTTGAACCTGTTTATGTGGTTGTATCACACTAACGCATTTCTATTTGGGTGATGAAGTTCGAATGCAAAAAAGAGAGCTGGTAAAGTCCCCTCGCTCCAAGAGTTCTGTATTTGTTTCTTGATTTTTTGGGGGGTATTTTAGTTTGCAGGGAATATATGTGCTCCCATTGGCATCACAAACAGCAAATTCAGCCTCAAACCAAAATGTCTTTGATGTTTTTTGACGGTGGAATCAGAACAGAAGACTTAAAAATAGAAACAGTTGCGTTTGAATCTTCATGAAAGACTTCAATGCTTTCTAAAAGAATATCACTTATTTAACTCACGTGTGGCTTGGATCACAATGTCATGGCGTAAAATGACAACCGACTTTTCTCTTATTTCACCTGAGTCTTGATAGTCACAAGGTTGCAACAAAGGCCATTCAAATAAAATAAAAAAGCAGGACTTCTTGCAAGTAGCACTTTCACTTTGACAATACTCACGATTAACTGTCACCAATATGAACAGAAGCACTAACAATTCCACTAACAAGAGGTATAGAAGTAGAAATGCAGGCCAGCAAATTGATTTTAAAGAACTTGCTGTGTGTTGAATAGTCTGGTTCAGGCAAGTGATTGGGAAGGTCATTTAAACCAAATATAGGAATAATAGCAGCAAGAAGAGACAAGCTGTGGAGGGGTGAGGGTCATCATCCCATTCAGACTCAAGAATTGAAGAGGATTTTTTTCCCCTGAAAAATAAAATTGGTTTCTGAAGGTTATTTCTTTGTAGTGAGCAGATTAAATGAATAGAGAGTGTCTGTTATTTTCGAGGAGGAGGGGGCGTAACTGTGGAGTGCAATCAGCATTTATTGAATACCAGTGGACTGATAATCGAGGGAAGAAGTTTCATTGTTTCGTCCATTGAGGAGTGACTACATTTATTAATACAAAATTATACACGAAATAAAAACTCGCTTTGGAAAAAAAAAAAACAATTAGATAACTGCTAAAAGAAATATTTATTTTAAATAAAAAATTTTTTTAAAAAGCTGATGTGAAACTTAACATGTCAAAAGCATCACATAGTGACGCAGCTGTTAGTTTCTCAAATCAATAATCAATTACATTACTGTGGAGTTGAAGGGAAGCGTGAACAATTTACATAACTCTGGGACAAAAGAGTTCTTTGGTCAGCAAGTTCTTTGAAAATCATAAAAGGGTCTGACTAAGCTATTGACTTCTGCGAAACGGCAATGCGGTCGAAAGAACTCAGAGTCAAGGGTAAGTCAGAGAACAAAGAAGAGCTTCCTTATATTAATTTGAATCTGCACTGCAGCTCTTCCCACATAATAGACATTTAATGGCTTTCATAAAATGTACAATAAAATTTATTGGGATTTATTGACAAATGACTTGTGAAAGAGCCGGGAGTAAAGAGAAAATTATCCAGGGTATAAACAGTGACATAACTAAATTGATGTGTAAATGCTTTAATAACCAAGAGATAATTGCTATTAACTCTTAAAGGTTAATTATTTCTAACTTAAAGTTTTACAATGGTAAATGAAAATATGGAAGAAATGATTCATTCCTCTCCTAAATAATTAAAACTATGCACATCAATGAAGACCTACTGTCTGAGCACCGTGGTCATACAAAATTCAAGCAAATTTGTGTGTGGTTGCCATGCATTGATATACATTTTCATTTGACATTTTTCATCATTTAGCAGACGCTTTTATCCAAAGCGACTTACAAGGGGAGCAATTAGGGTTAGGTGCCTTGCTCAAGGTCACTTTAGTCATGGTATCGAAGGTGGAGAGAGTGCCGTTTATTCACAATCCCCACTTTCAATTCCTGCCGGCGTGGGAATCGAACCGGCAACCTTCAGATTACAAGCCCGACTCCCTCACCACTAGGCCACGACTACCCACTATATACAATTACTAAGTTGTTCAAAGTGATTTTAGCATTTTGCTATTTGGGTTGCTAGGGTGTTGCACATGTTTTTATTAGGACCTGGAATGGAATGATTCTAGATTCGCTATAAAAAGAATCTGGAGTGATTCTGATATTTTCCGATGTATCGTGATTCTCTGCTGAATCGATTCTGAGCTTAGTTTTAACAGCAGATGGCATTATGTGCTTTAGAAACACCAGAATTCTGCTTGCCTCCATTTTGCACACACCAGTTAAACCTAAAATAATCAAACAATCAAACAATCATCATAAAGTTTGAAAATGTTGAAGCGAATTACAAGGGTGTTCGGAGTGAGCTGTGTTTCCATTAATCTCATGTCATAAAAGCATTCTGAGCTGAGGTGCAAGTATATTTAACCTCTTGCATAACTCAGCTGAACGTATGATTGCTGTCCAGCATTTTTCTTCATGAACATTTGAGTGTGCGGTTAAAAACTAACCTAGAGAGCCATCTGCTGTTAAAATGAAGCTCTGAATCGATTTGAGAGAGAAAATATAAGAATCGATCCAAAACCATTGCATTGCGAATCGACAAACGATTGTATTGTCCCAGCCCTAGTTTTTATCCTTATCAAGATATTTCATATTGTTTATCCCAAAATATAACTTTTTCCTTGAAAAATAATGACTGAAATCATGAATGTAAATGTGAATAATTCTTCCTCAAATGTGTCCAAAGTATATGCATCTGAATCACATGGGATGCTTGAAATCAGTATTAGGGTGTCACATATTACATATTATCCTGTGGAAGTAGCTCTTCATCAGACACCCTGGGAAAACCGTAAGAGAGGGTTAGAAGCACAGCATGAGACAGAATGAATGACAGTGAAATCCATGAAATCCAGCAAATCAGAGCATTGAGAAGAACATTGCTTACGGCAGAGAGAAACTGAGATCCTTTATTAGCACTGAAGCCCCTATGAAAGTAACCGGAGGAAGTGAGTTATATCAATACACCTGCAGAATAACGCACAGAGTACATGCATTTTATGCGCACAAGATCTATCACTGAATTCATTGACGTCTGTAAGACTTGAGGTATTAAATGTTTATTACATATTCAAAATGTGCAGGACAAAAGCATGTCATTAGAGAAGAGATATAGTTGCAAGAGGGAGGGGAAACAAGGGCACATGAATTCAAAAAAAATAATTATGTGCACGGATAAATCATTTATAATAAACACTGCGATATTCCATTAAAAAACAAGTACTGTATATGTTGATTCACGTTGACTTTAATCGTGTTATTAAATTATTGGTGACAGGTTTAATTATTATTTAGTATAGTTTATACCATAGCCAAATACTCAGATGAGGTTTTGTGATTTCAGTGCACATCTAAAAGTTTGAAAAGCGGATTTATCACAGACTGTATGTTCCTTATGATGCTTATGAGGATCCCAGCATGCCTTCAGAAAGAGCAGAATGAATGCAGTTATATATCATATCTCAGGCTTTAAAAGAGATTGTGAGTGTGTGTGCCCACACTGAGAGAGTGTGCTGGCTCAAACTGCGATGAGTCATGCAGGAAGTGTAACAGCAGTATCATTAGCATGTTATCCACATCCGCCCACTCAGCCTCTCTCTCTCTCTCACACACATGCACACACACATACGCGCACACACACAGCTTTCAATTGTTGCAGCTGACAAACACCTCTCATTGATGATGCTAATCATTGCCCTCTGCTAAGCAGTACATCAACAAACGACACAAATGCACACACAAAATATACAAACGCAGTTGCCAAACACAAAAACGTTCCGCACCAATATGACAAAATAGCTCAAACCTCTGGCAGTCAACCTTTTACGCAGCCAGTCAAAAAAAGCACCCGAAAGTTACCCAGAGGCTCAGAAACGGATAAACCGGATAATGCTAAACACGTAGATTCAGCTGTTGCCAACTTCCATCAACATGGAGGGGCTCTTTACATTCATACAAAAGGTCAATAATTCAGAGGAGAAGGAGTTTCAGAAAGTGTTTGGTTGGGGCAGCAGTGTAGTGTCCTAAATTGAAAATTCATAAATGGAAAAGCACTATGGTAACAGGTCTTTTCACATTTTATCCTCTGAACGCTGAAAACAGTAATCAAACATCAGCAGTAATGCAATGATAAAATCTGAGACACTGTAGCCATTTATTGAGCACTGCGCTTTAGACAGATTCAATTTAGTCTTATTGTGTTCTTTCAGACCATCTTCGCATTTCACTCATATCTAATTGAATAACTGTGTGCAGCTCCTAAATGTAAAAAGTAAAAAGAAGTATTTTTCAAACATCTAGTCAATAAGCTAAATCAAAGTTTAATCAACGCTCGCTATAAAATTAAACAGAAGTGAAATTAAAAAGATAAAATCTTGCAAGAGTGTATGACGGAATTATTGAAAACTGTAATGTGGGTAAAAACTGTTGGATATTCTTTAATATTAACCATAATCCAATCTTTGGACAAAACTCACTGTCAAAGCCATCAGATCAATGGCTTGCATGCAGCTCCCTCTGCTGTGACTAAGATTTTATGGTTCCTCTGTGCTTATATTTTTATGCGTGGTTTGAATTTACATAGGTTGTATAAGGTTTTTTTGAGGCAGGTCTGAAAATAAATATCTAGACAAATAGCCCAGATTCACCATGCTTTGCCAAACTTTGAGCAAAAATAGCAATGATAATTGAGAAGTCTTCAAGCTTTGGGCCAAAGCTTATTTTTAACGCCGCTGCTAGCAAGTAGTGCTCTCAAACAGAATGAGGATAAAGACAAAGATGAGGGCAGAGATATAGATGAAGGAGAGAAGGAGAATGTAAAGGATGAGACGAGGACAGGACTTAACAATAAAGGTGTTTTTCTGCTTGACAGTACTTGGTTGTATCAGTAGTTCAGATTAGTACACATGGTGACATTTTCATGGCCCAAACACACACACAGACACACAAAATTTGTACCCTTAACTGAGTACTTATTTGAAGTACCTTTACCACCCCAAGTCTTTTTGGGTATGATGCGACAAGCTTTGCACATCTGTATTTGGTGAATTTCTGCCATTCTTCTCGGCATCTCCTCAAGCTCGGTCAGGTTGGAGGGGTACCATCGGTGGACAGCCATTTTCAGGTTTCTCCAGAGATGTTCGATTGGGTTGAATTTCAGGCTCCGGCTGGGGCATTGAAGAACATTCACAGAGTTCTCCATAAGCCACTCTTGCATTGTCTTAGCTGTGTGCTTAGAGTCATTGTCCTGTTGGAAGCTGAACCATCTGTCCTGTACGAGGTTCTGAATGCTCTGGACTAGGTTTTCATTAAGGCTGTCTATATATTTTGCTGCATTGAGCTTTCCTTGACGATTCCCCTGGTCCCTTGAGCTGAAAAACTCCTCCACAGCACGATACTGCTACCATCACACTTTACTGTTGGGATGGTATTCTGCCTGTGATGAGCTGTTTCAGACCATTTTATTTGGTTCCCTGCATGATATGCATTTTCAGTCCTTTTTTTTTTTTGTTTGTGCCTTTAGGCATGTGCCTTTCTAAATCATACCCATTCAATTGTATTTGACACAGGTTACCTCCAATAGAAGTGTAGTAACATCTACAAGCAAAATTGGAATGCTCCTGAGCTAACTTATCCCAGAAAAGGCTACGAATGCTTTTGCAATGCAATTATGTAAGTTTTTTATTTTTAATAAATTATTTTAAATTTTAAAATAGGGCAGCAAAAAATTACAATATGTACAGTCTGTGGCTTGCCCATAACTGTGCATGTCCACTGGTGCGAAGCGAGTGGAACGGAGCGAGCATTTTCAATTCATTTATGGATGTTGAGCTTCACGCTCATGCACAAGCTGGAAGCTCAACTTCCATAGGAATGAACTGAAAACGCTCGATCTGTGCCAGTAGATACACACCATAAGAAACCAATGATGGCTGAGCGAGAAATCTGACTGGCACTCTCTGCATTAAAAGTTAGCGTATGGAAGAATGTTGAAGGGAAAAAGCACCTGGGGTGCGTTTCTCAAAAGCATCATAAGGCTTATGATGCTTTTGTGAAATGCTACCCTGGACAAGCCACACTATATGTAAGTTATGTTATTGCTATATTATTAATATTATATAATATAGTTATATTTCTTATTGCACATAATAGGATAATGTTGGTTAGAAGTCTATTTTATTATAGTGATTCACAATATTCTGAAGTCTGTACTATTTTACTACCAGTATGCTGCTAAAGGCACACATTTATTTTTTATTTTCATTTAATATTTGTGACAATTGTAACAGGCACAATATCTGATTTTAATTTTATTTAACAATATTTAATATAGTTATTATAAAATTGTAAAAAGTTCACAGGCAGAATTTGCAACCAAATGTTACAGAAAACCAAATGTTAAAGTTCGCAAAGTATACAAATGCATGTACATGATCAAAAATATATATACTTTTAGCATTGGCATAAAAGGAGAAGTGACAATTCCATGACCGGAAACTGACCAGAAACCCTCTCAGGCTGGCCCAGGACCAACTGACCACCTTTATAGTTGAATTGGGGTATCTGAGCCAATCATAAACCCACATTAATCTTTACGAGAAGTCCAAATACATATCAAGCACCTAAACCAGCACTGAAGACCTGCACAATTATTTAAGATGAAACACTGGGTTCACACTAGGGATCAATACTGTTGAAAACAACAATCCCCTCATTTCCTTTTTCCTTCACCTGCCCAGATATACACACCTCTGACAGTTGGGGGTTTCATACATCTTTCACACAGTGAGATGTGTTCAGAGCATCAACAATATCCTGATGACAATGCATTGAGAGTCACACTCTCTAAAGGTCAACCACCCACATGAGGGCCAATTAGAGCCTGCTGTCAACTGCTATCACATGTGAATTATCACCTCCGAACTGCAGAGAAGTGACGTCAGGCGAAGAGAGTGCACAGATTTTGATGAATATTCCCTCCTCCATTTTCTCATAGTATTTATCTTGATTTCCCTTTTTGTTTTCGGTCACCATTGTCTCCATCTTTCTTGTTAACACAATGAAGAAAGTGCAACTTTTTTTATTCAAAGCTGCTTACCAATCATAGATGATGGATTCATCTAATCACCTCTGACCCTGCTAAAAATCCTCTCGTGTACAGTAAATCTTTGAGCTGGAGGTCACCTGTCTGACTCATTCATCACAATTGTTGTTTTTTCCTGAATAAATCAGAGGTTATTATGTGCGGAGCATGAGAACCCGATGAGGACAAAAACATAATGAATTATTGATTTATCAAAGATTAGAAATGTCCTTACTATGAAATCCCACATCTCTGTCAGTGTTTGTATTTCAATGACAATAGGAATTTAAAAAAAAACACAGCACTTCATGAAGAAATCACAGCAAAAAATATTAATTTATCAGATTAAAGGTTTTATATAATATGAATGCTTAACAATAATAATAAGAATATATTATTATTATTATTATTATTATTATTATCAAACACTAATTTATACTGATTTTTATTTTGTAGAAAATTTTCTATCATTAATGAGGAAATGCCGGTGCTTATAAGCACCAAAAGAGTAGTGTTGATGGAATGCATAAGTAAAGACTTTGAATGCTCATTTATTAAAAATTAATAAAGTTAATAGATGCCTAAGGTTGAATTGTAAACAAAGTTTACAGTCTATACTGCAAGTAGGGATGGGTATACCGATACTGGTACTTATCAATAACGTTATCGATACTACTCTCTATAATTTGGTGCAAAATGACATGATGTGAAAAGGTGTTGAAAATTTAAAGTTATTTTATCACTGCTGAACTTTAATACTACAGTTTACAAATGCACCCAAGTAAAAAGGCACATAACAAAGCATATTTTTTATATAAAACTGAATCGATTCCGATTCTAATTGATTCCTAATTTTGACTCCAATAGGGCAAAAGAAAAAACCATTAGATTTCATTTACATTTATTTTAAGTCTTTACAAAACATGTAGCTGAATATCATAAACAAAAATCAACAGCCTAAAGAACATTTAAACAAGCAACATTTGCCTATGGTTTAAAAATACCTTTTCAAAAACAACTAGCCTGTAAATTTCAAGCATTATTAAAGATAAGTAAAATACACAGTAATTGAAAAAGGACAAATAAAAAAATGTGCAAATCACAGCAAATAAATAAAACTGAACAAAGGTGTGATTGAAATAAACAGTGTTTTAAGATTTTCAGGTATTCAGGTACAGAAGCTGTAAAATAACATTGCACTTTATAAATAAATTATACATTACAAATATAGTTACAAAAACGAGTGAATTTTCTCTTTGTCTTTTGTTGTTTGATTAGTGTTGTTATAGAGACGGCAAGAGGAACATTAGTACTGGCACTTTAAAAGCTCCAAGGATCTTCACAGTTACACGATCATGCAGCACAGAAAACAGCGCACGAGTCGTCTTGCACTTACTTTATAATGAATGTTAACTTTGCTTGAGGCTGAGGCAGGGGAGTTGCAGTTGGAGCTGGGAGATGACACACATAGTAAATACAACGCATTGCTTGAGGTAGATGGCGTGTTTTGTTTGTAAATGTTTCATTATATTACTAGAGTTGCCTCCGTTCGCTATTACACTACTATACTATATTGACTATATCTGACACAGGTGTTGCTTAGTTTTGTAACGTGAGCCACTAACACCGAAGTATACTATGATAAAGCGCAAGTATCAGTAACAGTATTGTTTGTCCTGAAGCTTATCGGTAGTCCAGTATTGACCCGATTACGCACGGCCAAAAAAAAAAAATATTGGTTCTCGGTACCCATCCCTAACTGTAAATGTTTCATGGTGGATTAATAGCAGAAGTTTAATAAAGCACCTGAGGTTAAGGATTTAAAGAAACACTACCCAGAATGTCTGACGAATATCAATACAGTAATGCCTTGCAAGCACTACAATAAAAAGTACTACAAAAAATTTCAAGCACTCTTATATTATCATAAATACACCAAGAACAACAAAAAGAGGCTTACTTCAACTTGACAACAAGTGACGTCCAACGAGCTGATTTTAGCTCGGCTAAAATAGTTCATCTGACATTCCACATGACACCGCAGGGAAAGTGACACAACCTGAGCACAATTAAAACAGACTCTTGAGAAAAGTACTGTAGGCGCGTATGTCTGTCTAGGTTTTTAAAGCTGTATTTGGGACACCTGATTAAAGAATCCTGAAAGTTTTTATGCCTCGCACCATAAACACACAGAAGCATCACCATGAAAGGATGAGAAACAAAAGGTTTGCCACAAGCAGTCAAAAATGACATTGTTATCAATTTCCACTACTTCAATTTTTCCACTCTTGTCCATCTACCGTTATCTCTCTCTCTCTCTCTTTCAGTTTAAGGGATGACCAAAGCGGTGTGTCTGCAGTGTGTAAATAATTGCAAACGCATGAGTGCATCTGTCAAACATGGTTACCAGAGTCCACACAGCAGCACACACACACACACACACACACACACAAAATTGCAGACAGCCTTCACAGATCTACACAGCCTGAAATCCAACACTAGAATACAGAGCACCATCTTATAAAAACTGCTCTGCTCCCTTCCCACAATGTAAAGTGTCCCTGTGAGAGAGGAGAGAAGAAATTTCTGTAATAAGACTTCTCACTCGAGGCTGAGTGCTCATGGAGAGGCCACGGACCACAGCTCCAAATCAAACTAATTACTAATTTGTGCTCATTTGCTGACACTTTCCATCCAAAGTGACTTATATCATGACTTAATTAAGCATGACACAAAGCATCAAGTGATAAACAACATGTCTGTCAGCAAGAAATCTCTTTCAGAGGTAAATAAATAACATCTCTTTTAGCAAGAATTTCAGTGAATAATGGCATACATGGAAGTGCATTGTGGTCCACAGAAGAAACAATAAACAGGTTTCTAAAAATATGGTGAATTTTCAGCTGTCATTACTCCAGTCTTCAGTCTTACATGATCATTCTAATATTCTGATTTGGTGTGCAAGAAACATTTCTTAGTATTATCATAATAATAATTATTATTATAAATATATATATATATATATATATTTTTTTTTTTAAAGTTCTTTAATGTTACTTTTGATCAATTTAATGTATCCTTGCTGAATAAACACATTGAACATGTCTTTAAAAATCTGACTCCAAACTGTACTGTACGATACTGTAGCTTTAAAAGTCAAAAGCATTGCCTTTCAAGACATTGATTATGGCTCTAAGCCTTTCAATTACCAGCCTCGACCATTAACAGCTAGGCTGCATCAACCCACCAAACCCAAACATCTCTATCATCTGAAATTTTTGAGCTTTGCACTTACTTTGATCATTTAGATCTTTATTATGGAAAAACAGGAGCAGATGGTGTTTGTGACTGTAGAGAATTTTGGTAGATTTATAATGTATATGTGAGGCTGATCATAGAGAGACACTGCAACTCTAATCTGAGAAATCTGGAACACACGAGTCTGTAGAGCAGTCTACATTCAACTACAAAACCCATCACACTGTGCCAATGAAATCAAGAATGAATTCCATTCCATTCCATTACTTTATTTAAACTGTGTTTAGACTAGGGATGTGCGCAATGAATAATTTCATTAATGTTTATATGAAAATTTTGCCACCAACTAGTCAAGTAATTTATACAATAATGTGCAAAAAAATGTAAATGACTTGTATTTCCAAGTCGACTAGCAGCAGTATCGTTTAATCGACTGGTCGATTAGTCTCGCACATCCCTAGTCCCTAGAAGGCAATACTCTATAAAGTCCATTATATTTTGGTTATTTATTTCAGCATTTCATGAGCCTCCGGAAGAGGTTTGTTCTCATGCGTCATTAAGGTTCGGTTGAGCCTAAATTACAACTGTTCATCACAAAAAGCAATTGAGTCTCTTCAGAAAATTTGGACTAAAACACTCAATTCACATGGATTAGTTTTAAGATCTCTTTATGAACTTTTTGAAGCATCAAAGTTTGAATTGCAAAGGCTGTCTATGGAAGGATAGAAAGCTCTCAGATTTTTTCAAAAATTATCTTCATTTGTGTTCCGACGATGAACAAAAATCGTACAGGTTTGGAAAAACATGAGGGTGAGTAATTAAAGGCAGAATTTTTGGGTGAACTAACTCTTTAAGAAGGAGTCATATCATAACTTATGAATCAATACTTAATTAATTTACATAACTGAATGGCCAAAACGGTTGGTTGGAGTCATAACTTACTGTATTCTGGCAGTCTCTGTTGAGCAGCTGGAGCAGGTCAGATTCGAAGACCTCCATGGAGGGAAAGAGTGCCACACGTAGGCCCTCCAACACACACGAGAAGCTCTTCAGCAGACGAGGCTTCCGCAGCGCATCTGCTGCAACAGAGATGGAGTGAATATAACATTAACATTGTAGTCATTTCCTGCGTGCACAGCCAATTCCATCCAGCCATTTTATTATTTTCCTTTATATTTAATGGCTTTTCATTTTTTACAACATTGCAGCAACAAAGGAATTAATTAGACAGTAAAAATTAATTTATCAGCACACTTCAGATTGCCAAGATCCTCTTACTCATGGCAATCATTTCAAATATGAAAAAAACAACAAAAAAAAACAGAACAAGTGCATGGGATAACAAACTATTGAGCGATGCACAAGAGAGCTCAATGTGTTCCAGAAGCTGGGAAAAATCCATGCAGTTGAGGCCAACGTAATGTAGCTCCATGTGGCCCAAATTCCTCTTCTGATTTAATAAAGAATTAGGACCAATGATAATTTGTCAGTTGGAGTATGTGTCTGGCTGCAGCATCACAGGCACATTTCCTCCAGCTGAGATCTTTGGCTGGCCCCATTTCCGCTCTCAGTGGGGGTCTCGCCGAGGAGCGTTTCAAACATTGTCTATTGAGAAAGTCTTCTGCATATCTAAGCCAATGCACCCACTTTTGTTTCTTTTTGGTAAAAACAAAAATCTAGCTCACTTACCCACAGGGGTCTAAGCAACTCTATAATCGATTCAAAAATCTTTTGAGTGATATGAAAATGGTAGCATCATGCGCTTGTGATTGTCAAGATTTGCCTGGTCCGTCTCAGCACATCCAAACACATCCAAACGACCTAGAGCGATGATAACCTGCTCTCTTTGAAAAACGCATCCTTGATGTTTTATTTAGACATCTCAGAGAAATATGAAGAAAAATAAAAATGCAATAAAATAAACCATTCACGTAGAGACAGGCTAAGTGAATCACCCTCCATATTTCATTTATTTAAAGATAAACATCTGTTATACAGCATTAACCCCCAAGCTAACTGTGGTTTCTATAATTGATGTGCATTCCCCAGGGAAAGCTGTCTATTAATCAAATTCTTCTTAAAAGTATTGAACTTGAATGTTTACATGATACATGATTTTTGAAGTGAAATGTACTGTGCTGGAATACTTGTACTAACATTTTGTGAGGTACACTGTTGTTGTGAGGTAAGATTTTTTAATGTTTTTGAAATAAGTTTCTTATGCTCAACAAGACTACACTTATTTGATAAAAATACAGTAAAACCAATAATATTGTGAAAATGTCATTTATTCTTGAATATTTCTTATTACTAATAATGTTGAAAACAGTTGTGCTGCTCAATAATTCTGTGGAAACTATGATACATTGATACAAGTTTTTTTGGGGGGGAAAAAATTACATTTTGTAACATTATAAATGTCATTACATTGATCAATTCAATGCATCTTTACTGAATAATATTAATTTCTTTAAAAAAAATAAAATTCTTATTGACCCCAAACTTTTGAATGATAGTTTTTCACTAGGACATTGGCACATGGCCACTTGAATAGTAAGTGCAAGAGAGGTGTATTTATCTAATTTCGTTATAATTTAGTATATACTTAATTAAAAAAAAAAAACAATGAATTTAATTGAGTGCATCTCAAACAACCACCTTTTAAAAAATAATACAAGTAAATCAGAATTCAGAATCAGTCCTCTGAAACTATAAAATTGCTTTGTGTGAGAAAAAAACATTTGCAAATTACTCACTGAGTAAGTGATTTAAACAAGAACTGAAACTGAAAGACTTTGCTAGATTCATTTCAAAAAACAAGCTACTTTTTTATGATCTCTCACCAAGCAGAGCTCGGATAGATTTCAAGATTTTTAGTGAACAACCACCTACATTTGGCTCTATTTATCACAAAAAGTTATCATATGGTGTATGTGTATGTGTGTGTGTGTGTAATAATACACAGGCTGCTGTGGCAGCAGACAGCAAGCCCGCTGGTTTGAATGAGTCACAACCAGGAGAGTTTCACTTTCACGGATCACTCAGCCATACACAAATACAGTCTATCACTGTTTAGCTTTAACACACTCAACACAGTCTGCCACTATCAAAGCCAGGCCCGAAGAGCTCCGGCGCACTCAGACATTTACTGTACACACAGTCTGTTACCTCAAACACACTGCACAATCACTCTACACTCAACCACACAAACACACAAACCCCAAACTAGGCTTATCTGTGCTGCAGCACTGAGGCCTGACAGCCAAACAAGTGCAGTATCGTCAGGACATTACAGCATACAAACACTCCACCGCTGCAGCTGAAGAGAGATGCGTTACAGAAGGTCTGATAGGTGACGGCTCTACAAAAGAGAATGGAGGAAATTCAATGCGCCTCCTATACATCTAATGTTTGCTATTGTTTTTCAAGTCATGCGTGTTGTGTAACTTTAAAGTTTAGGATACTGCATTTCTTTACTGCAGGAGTTCCTTCAATCAGTTTAACTCCTGAGACCTAAATTAATTTACTTTAAATAATTTACTTCAGATTGCAAGTAATGCTAACCTTTCCATAAATACAATGTATTTCACAACTTCACACTTTTGCACTCTCAATCATTCTGTTTTTATTTTTCATAGTTTGAAATTACAAATACTATCTACCTTATTAAAGATGTGTACATTCAACATCAAAATTTTAATTTAGGTTAAAACTTTTTCATTTAAAGAGGTTTTCCACTTTTATTCACCTTTATAGCTTTTATGCAGTCCAATTAAACAGTCCTGAGGTGTGACAGATTCATTTTTAAAAGTTAAAATATACCATGTAGTTATTTAATTAATAAGAGGTGATAAAAATGTCTTGTAGAATAATTAGACAAATGAAAAAAAGCGTTATTTCAAGTAGTTGAAAGTAGTAGATGAAGTACAGAATTTCACACTGTTACTACTCATGTAAAGACATGTTTAGCTGTAAAATGATTAATTATTAAGAATAATTATTATCTATAATTATTATTCATTAAAAATAGGTAAACTGTTATTGTTACTACCCAATTACATATTAGAGATTTTTATTATGGCTGTCAAAAGGCAATGACTAAATATTAAAATTAATTATTACCCTGGCTATCAATGGGCAGTGACTAACTATTACCTATTGACAAAACAGGTAAATAATACATTAAATACTTTCAAACAGACTCTGTTGTTACTACCCCATTTTTATGGCTGTTAATGGCAATGGAGAACTTTTATGATTAATTATTACCTTGGCTGTCAATAGGTTATTATTAATTATTATTATCAGTTGATAAAATAGCTAAATAAAAGAAATAGTTTCACACTAAGTCTTACAACCCAATTACATAGTCATCGTACATAGTCAATAGGTAATATTTTTTTCAAATTATTTATTGATGGCAATAAATATGCAAATAATAAATGTAATTAATTTTAACACTGTTTAATTAATCTGAACCTGCCCTGGGAAACCCGTCTCTCTTCAGAACAACAGAACCTTTCTCAAGCATCAAGGATGTATGTTAACCTACATTTTAAACTAGCTTTAAAAATCGGTGGGTGTCACCGAACAATGTTATGATCAATGATGTGCTAAGACTACTGGGAAATTGAAGGTGATTTTTCACTTAGATACAATTAAAGCAATAAAATCAAGAGGCGGCTAGTGAAATTTGCCTTTTATATTTCCCACTCAAGGAAAGTTTATAATCAGATGGAATATATTGCTTTTGGATCTTGCAATGAAATGCTTTGAATCATGTCTTATTAACCGTATCAACAGTCAGGGGAAACATCTCTCTTTCTCCACTTTCAGTCTGTGTGGAGGCCCAGGAGGATGCAGAATATAACACTCTAACATCTTAGATGCAGTTCAAAGAGAAACCTGCTCCAGAGGAATCCCATTCCTACATCTGCTCATCGGTTTATAATGAGGAGAGAGAGAAAGAGAGAAAGAAAGAAAGAAAGAGAGAGAGAGAGAGAGAAAGAAAGAAAGAAAGAAAGAAAGAAAGAAAGAAAGAAAGAAAGAAAGAAAGAAAGAAAGAAAGAAAGAAAGAAAGAAAGAAGAAAGAAAGAAGAAAGAAAGAAAAGAAAGAAAGAAAGAAAGAAAGAAAGAAAGAAAGAAAGAAAGAAGAAAGAAAGAAAGAAAAAGAAAAAAGAAAGAAAGAAAGAAGAAAGAAAGAAAGAAAGAAAGAAAGAAAGAAAGAAGAAGAAAGAAAGAAAGAAAGAAAAAGAAAGAAAGAAAGAAAGAATTTCCTAATTTCCTGTGTCCCTCTCCGGATCTAACTGCGGCGGTCGTGGGTCCTGCCTATGAGTCTTTGGAGGGAGTGCTAAAGGATTATCCAGACATTTTGCTCAACTTCCAATCCCTTCTCCTCTGTGAAACCCACAATGGTTCATTACTATTGTTCATAAAGTCTGTCTTTACCCACCCCTGAAAGCAGCTCAGAACAAAAATCCATGAGCAAGTCATGAGCACGGTGCTGTGAGTCGGAAAACTTGTGAAAGGCTCAAATGCTTCTGCCATCAAGGTCTCATTTATGACCTGGTTTGGCATGAAGCGATTCTGAAGCTACTCAAGGGAATGTCCTGAGAAACAGGGAGCACTCTTTAGTGAGGCTTCTAGAGTTCCTTCTGCTGTCTCCATGGCAACAGACATTCTCTCATTACAGATGAGCAGTCATCAAAAGCCATTTGATTGTTTTATAACTGTAGTGAACATCTAGCATATTAAAGCCTTTTCTCTCTTTCTCATTCTAATGATAAACAGAGGGGGCATTGTGAGTAATCCTACCTGTGCCTGCGTCCGTGGAGAACACCACGCCAGGGATGCGGTCATGTCCAGATACTAGAATGTTTGGTGGGAGCAGGTGCATGATGGGAGTGAGAGCTGGGTGTAGCTGTATGGAGTAGAGCAGCTGAGAGCTCTCCATCACTGATAAAACAGCATTCACTACAAAGAGAGAAAGAATGTCATTATTACTGTTGAACTTCACAGGAAGATGCCACAACTGTAGATTTCCACATTTTCTGAGTTCAAAACTCCCCACAACAATGCAAAGGAGTTACTAAATGGTTCATAAGGTGTTCTGAGTGTTGCTTAATGGTTGCTAGGGTATTCTGGGTGGTTGTAAGGTGTTACTTACGGTAATAGATCAGTCAGTCAGCAACACATAGACTATTTTATATTATATATATATATATATATATATATATATAATATATATATATATATATATATATATATATATATATATACATACACACACACACTTCATTAAAATAAAAAATATATACTTTATCATTTTAAGGTTTGGGGGTGGCAAGGTTTTTATTTTAGATACAGTAATGTTGTGAAAGATTATTATTATTTAAAATAACTGTTTTATGTTTTAACATATTTTAAAGTGTAATTTATTCCTGTGATTGTAAAGCTGTATTTTCAGCATCATTACTCCAGTCTTCAGTGTCACATGAGCCTTCAGAAATCATTCTAATCTACTGATTTGGTGTTCATATTATTATCAATATTGATCGGTGTGCTGCTTTCTATTTAAGATTATTTGATAAACAGAAAGTTCAAAACAACAACTATTTATTTTAAATAGATTGTTTTACGGTCAGTTGTCACATTTAATACATGTACTGAACTCTTGCTAAATAAAGCAATTTATTTACAAAACAATATCTTACTGGGCCCAAACTTTTGATTAAAAAATATTCTAAAGAACAAATTTGCAATATATGGTAGTAGGACTGGTAAGAAATATTTCTGTTAGAAATGTAGGTATTAATATTGTGTAGATTTTCTCAATTCAGTCATCACTGTCAGATTCAGATTTCAAACTAGAGGTCACACTAGTACCTATATGCCTCCAGTCCCTACTTCACTGTTAGTTTATGGGATTTTATTGCCCGATTTATCATCCTCTTTGCAGCTAATAAGTCTAAAAAGTAACAGCACGTCTCTCCTATACAAGCCACAAAATTTGAGGTATTGTTTATGACTGTAGCGCAAACGATGCAGGACAAATTACACGCTTAAGTTAACATCTAATGTATGAGCAATAATAACAGTGATGCTTGTCTTAGCAAGCACCACTAACATCTATAAACAGATCAAAAGCGGGATACTATCAAACCCCAAAGCACAGAAAAATCTAGATTTATATGAACCCAAGGTTTACACATCATTGTTTACACATCACTGTGTCCTATTCAAAGAAAAACATCCCTGTCAAATCTGTGCTGTTGACTGAACCCATTGAAACCCACCATCATAAAAGATTACTAAAAACGAAGAGATATTTTTCTTGAACTGGGACAACATGCAAGGGCTCAAGCAGAGAGTTTCATTTCATGCAAGAGTCAACAGCTATATTGTATGCTAGCAATCTGCACTTTAATTTAATTTCACCACATTTTTGCTCACTCTACATGATTTCATGAATACTTTCCCTGTCAGACACTTTCACAGCAAAGAAAAATATCCACATGGACCCCATCTGAGTTGCTAAATCTTGTTTACTTTTAAAACAGGCCCTTTATGTCTCATGTTCTCAGGTAAAGCAACACCAAGGAGTGAAGGTAACGCTTGGATATTGAAATCTCACAAAGGATGCATACGTAAGAACTTATATAAGGCTGTTAGATGTGAGTTTTGTCCACAAGGCGAAAGAAAAGTTTACCACATCGCAGCTGGACAGGGTTCCATAAGTGCTCTATTTTATTGCTTATGTGCTACTCTTTGTTGTGCGCATCTGTGTGAAAGAAAGAGCAGGCTGGTGTGAAACCGCTGAAAGACAGGCCGTTCAAGCCAGTCTGTGCCATTACATTTCGGCAGAGCTCTCCATTTTTCATTAGGCCATTTATCCCAGACACGGATACACACGCGGCATACATTCCGCTCCATTACTTCGAAGCCATATTACACATTGCTGCTGCCGCTCACTCTGAAAAATCACGGCTGGTTCTGAATGGAAAGAATGCGTGGGAAATGGATGTCATTGACACCTGCATACACCTGGTGCCAGGTGACACCACACATCTTTTCATTCACATACCAAACGAGCAAGACAAGATGAAATCTGCTGACTTATTTTGAATTTTATATCAATTTTAGGGGAGGAAATCTGTGCAATGTATTTCAAATTTACCAAACATTACCAGGCAAACTCCAAAAAGAAAAAAGAAAAATATTTCCTTCTAAAAGCCCACACATATTCTGGAACAATGCCATTGCCCAACAGCAAGCACAGGCACTTTATCAGACAAACTCATTCTAATTCGTCGCACTTTGCTTACTCTGTGCCACTGAGCTGCAGTATGTCATTCTGTTCACTCTTAATAATGGCTCTGAATGGAGCTTTCCTAATGGTTAAGGATCGGGGCTTTTAAAGGAAAGGTCACAGGTTCAATGGCAAGTAGGGTGACAAAATTGCTGAGATTACTTTACCTAATGGACCAATCTGTACAATTAGAGTACAGCAAATTGGATTAAAAAAACATCCACTTAGTAGCAAATAAACATGCTGCTCTAATGATTACGTATTACCAGGCCCAGAAAGAATCGGCACGCTTCTTCTGTTCTCCACACTGATTTTGGTGGACAATCTGCAGAATAGAATGGTGTGATGGAAGAACCAATCCTGAGAAAATATGTGCACAGATTTTGTGTGGGCCTGCATATTTCGTGTCCGTGTAGCGAAGTTCATCATTTTCTGCTTTATTATGCAGCACTATGCATTTTAAATATAACCAGCGGATCTTCTTTATGTTTGTATTTTCCTGTTTCTCTGTATCTGTATAAATGAGTACCTGCTAAGGTGTAATATTACTGCAATTATAGGCTACTACTGTTCAAAAGTTTGGGGTCGGTAAGTTTCTGAGAGAAGTCACTTATGCTCACCAAGGTTGATAAAAAAAAAAAAAACAGTAATATTGAAATCTTGTAGAACATTATAATTTTCTTTGAACAATTTAAAAAGTATTAATTTCTTAAAATAAATGTGTGTGTGTGTGTGTGTGTATATATATATATATATATATATATATATATATATACATACACACACACACACATTTATTTATTCATACAGTTATTATTTATTTTAACGGTAGTGTGCATATATATTTTTGTTTTACTTTAATAACATAAAACAGCAGAGAAAAACTTAACATTAAAATACAAAAGAGCAATCGGTGTCCACCAGCTTTGTTGCTGATTCCCTGTGAATACTTCATAATTAAACCTATAATTTAACAATTAATTTTTCGTGACCTGTTTTTCTTTGGCCTTTCAATGTTATTACGCATTTCTTTCACGGGTGAAGGAACAGCAGATGTAACAACATTAACATGGCTTTGCATCTATTTGTCTGTATTCTGAAGGAATGACTAAGCTACTGTGCTTGTCAAAATCAGCTATCTATAAACACTGAAGTGTGTCAAAATAGGCATTCTAATCTTCAGAGATGAAAAACTGCTCATTCATTCTAACAGCTCTCCCTCGCTCTCTTTTACACACACAGACACACACACAAAGGCAAGCGCCCAGACAAACACATCAAATAAAGCACAGATTTCAATGTGCCAGCATTATTAGGCTTTGCCAGTGCTGTTTACATGTCCTCTATGCCAGTAGTTCTCAACTTGACGGTTGTAATCCAAAAATGTTCCACTGCAAAAAGCAGGGATCAATGCTAAATGCAACAAAAGGGTAACCAACCAAGCAAATAATTGAACTTTTAAGTATAGCGAAATAAATCAGGAGAAAAAAATATTTGCCATGTCTTTTGTTTGTGACATCACAAGCTGTGCATCCGATCAAAATCTGTCAAATGGTAGAAACTTGTCAATTTAGGGATATGAAGTGAACTCATCAGAGAAAAACATTACCAAAAAAACTACAAGACACTATCTTGAATTCTCCCATGGTTCTTTCTAATCTAGCTTTTCAAAGTCACTGTGGTTCATTTGGCTTGTTCACTATTCTTTGTAAAGCTGCTCTGGATAAATCTGCATTTAGAAAAAAGTAAATAAAATCAAAATGAACTTGATTTAACTAAATTACTTTGATTTGAACAGAGCCAAATGAACTTGAATTCATTTTAATAGATGAAAATGAATTAAAGTGAATGAAGTAAACTTAAATTAGATTTTAACAAAATTCAGTGTTAAATTGATCACTTGAATCAAGTTTTACTGAATGAATCAAATGGAACTGGATTAAACAAACTGAATCGAAAACTGACTTGAATTAAATTGAATCATAAACTAAATTGATTTGAACAGATCTGAACTGAGCCTGGTATTGTGTCGGGTCGTCACATGATGTTAAATGTATCTGGATCCTGAAGAAATACCAGTTGATAAGCATTGCTCTAGGCCTCATCCTCCCACTTTCCCGAAGTTTCTCCACCATCCAGACGGTGGCTTCAGTGGCAATAATGAGCAAACAATAGCTGAATGTGTGTGTGCTGATGTATAAGTCATGTGAGAATATTTGCACCTATGTTTGTGTGTGTTTGACAGCAAGTTTGTGTGTGATCTGAAAAGCCCGAGGAGGCTCAGACTCTCAGAGAGACAGCAGGACATCTCCTCCCTCCAGCATGGAGAGGCATAATTGAGACAGAATGGCAGGTAGCACAGAAACACACGGCTAGAAGGAGAGGCAGGTTTCAGAGAGAATTTTAGATCGGCGTTGCTCCATCTCCACACCAACAGCTGGACACCCTGCAGATACACTACATCCATGAGTCACCCTCATACGGTGCTCTCAGTATCCAGATTAACACATCTACAAAGCAAGCAGTATTATGGGACAACAGCAACTACATCACTCTCGCTATAAATAAAATTGCTTCGTTTATTTGTCATTTGTGATTATATAAATATCATTGTTTAAGCAAAATATCTGAAGGGAAGATTAGGTGATTTCTTTCAACCAATATCTTATTAAATTATTTCCTGTGAAAAAGAAGTGTTCTTGATTGTACTGAATGCAAACTTGTAGTGTACTTCAAAAATTTAACAGAACATTTAAATATATTAATTACATGGCTCTGTGGAATACTTGATTCTGATTGGTCAATGGCACCATCCAGTGGTATGTTATTCCATGATGACAACCGCTGAAAACGCTACTGAAGTCTGCTGCGCTATGAGCTTGCAAGGAACGTTTTTTTCTTCGAAGTTTTGGGTTTGGTGAGCTAATTAAATATTAAAAGCTCAGTCAAATAAATAATTTCAGCACAGTTGTTTAATTATGTCATCCAGTATCGAGGACTCGCTCTCTCTTGTTTCATACAAATGCAGCGGCTGCCATTTTGCGATTATTGTTTAGTACATTGTTGGATAATAAGATAACAAACAGGCATGATTTTAAAACAGCTCCGCGTCGAGGTCCTGATCACCCTGTCAGGGTTTATTCTGGGATAATGACTGGCTGGATGTACATTATTCCTTACATATCTACTCTGCAGATAATACAATATTAATGAAATTAAAAGCCAAATAAGTGAACACACTTTCGAGACCATGTTTCTTGAGTCCTTAAGTATTTAGGTACTTACATTTAAGTACACTTTTTAAAAGTACACTTTGCAATAAGTAAGGAATAATTGACGACGGGTCGTTGAATTATTAGAAAATAATGCACAGCTGAGGTAATAATGTGACATTATTTCCGGGTGTGCGTTATTTTCTAATAATTCAATGGCCTGGATTTTTTCAATCAATTATTCCATTTATACTACGGTTACCACATGTCAAGACACTGTTCAGACGACGTTGTATTTCAAGACATTTGTCAGGTTTTTGTACTTTTTACTTTTGTACTTACGCATCTCATCCCAAGCCTCTGTTGCTAATTCCAAAAAGTCATTTCAGAGCTAGTAACGGAGGCTAAGCCATTGATAGCAGACCATACAGTTATTAATACAGTTATGAGCGAGAGAAGGAGAGAGAGAGAGAGAGAGAGAATGAGAAAGAGAGAGAAAGAGAATGAGAGAGAGGATAAGCATGTAAATTAGCCTACCTGAGTCTGTGCGTCTCTCAACAGTATCTCTAATAATAGCGAAATTATTTAGTTTAGTTTATCTACCTCAAGAATTGCATTGTTATTACCTTGCTGGTGAGAAACATCATGTAGCTTTTAAGTTGCTACACTATTTTACTGATTTATTTGTCAGAGCAGTGCTGTCAACAAGATTCTTTACGAGTGTGTGTCGGTACTGTATGTGTGTGTGCTTGAGTGAGAGCTTGGAAGAGAGAGTATGTGCTGTCAGGACGTAATAAAACGTATTTTGTGGTAAAACCCATTACAATTGACGTTGTTTACTATATTTATTTGCTTGGTCAGTGTTATTATGGGTTTTGTTTCTTTTGCTGTTGTAGGCTGTAAGGACCTTTTGAAACAACTGAAATCATTTTGCAAAGAGATATGGAACTGTAATGCGGTCATGACCTGCCTAGAACTACTTTAGCCATGCCTTCCCCTGAAAATAATTGCACACCTTAGAACATTTTGGTGCATGTGGTATGTGAACCAATCGTCTTCCCTTTTACTATTAGTTATAGCACAAAATAAACATGAACATCAAAAGGCATGATTTTTCAACCATGGAAAGACATCAAACACCAATTTTCAAGTTTAGGTCCACCAAAGTATATCTACTACCTCTACTGTCTGGTTTGTTTGTCAGACAAAATGGTGGATAGCAATAGGAGCTCATTATATCAGCGTTATGATTGGTCAGATCGCCTGTCAATCAAACACCCGCAAAGGGTGAACCTAACATGTGTACTTGATGCAAGTGTTCAAAAACATTACATTCTGTTTGCACTTAAGTATATTCATATAAAGTATTTTTTATGTAATATGTAACATAATTTTGTAACAATAATGTATTTTTCTGCATTTTTTTGTGTGTTTTCTGGATCAGAGTGTTCTCAATCCACAGTGAAGGAATGGAAAAGAAAGTGTATTCTTCTCAAAACTACAGACAGAAAATGAATGTATATACAGTACGTGGTATAAACAACCATTTAAATAACAGCAAAAAAGTAGAACATATTCAAAAGATATAACAAAATAATAATAACCTAAATAGAGGAAAACACATAAACAAATAATACATATTCCAGGACAAGAAAAATCTGCCAAACACAACAGCAAAAAGAGGGCCAACATTAAAGAACATTCCACAATTAAGACTACTTTTTGAAATCTGTTTCAAGAAGCTCTTCAATTATTTATAGGCGAGTCTCAACTATTTGCTTTAATTTGCACATTTAAGACTCTCCTTCAACAGAAGCAGCCTGTTCACCTTTCAGTGTCAGGAAAGATCGGAAAACAAGATCTGAAGCGGTTATGATGGAGATTGTTTACTTAGAACAGCACTGCAAGAAAGATAGTCCAAATTCAATTTTCTTTCAAGTGGAAACAAATCTAAATGGGAAAAGTCAAGGCAAACTGACAAATTAAATATTAAAAGCATCTGAAATAAGAGGCAAATGTACACATATGCAAATAGTTTCTCATCACTAGCGTCAGAAACCATAAAGTGCTATTTATCAACTATTTATTACTAAGCTCTTGCTGTTGTCTCTAGCTCAGTTTGACTCCTTTGAGACCATGAGTTGAATATGTTATCTACTGTCAAATTTCCCTACATGTGCTTTCCCAGAAATCGGGCCAGTTCAGTCAAGCCTTCAAATACCTGCTGTGCTGCTGGGGTAATCACGTCAATGAAGCATCTATCTACTGTACCGAACTAAATAACTCATGGAGAACTGCCTAGAAGAAAACTGAGAATGATCTCATCTTTTAAAGCCCACATTCAGACTGACTGATCACTTCAGCTTTAAAAGTCAACATGAAACAATTCACAACCCATTTCACTTCAGTACTGTGATGCATTTAGGTATGACACCGGTTATTCAATAAGAAAAAAATTAGGGAAGGATGAGGATGATTGTATGAGAACTGTCACACTTGAATTCCTCCTGAAACCCCTCTGATACCCATTTTTTGAGGAGACTTTTTGACCGGAATATGGAGACTGAAGAGTTGGCTTGCTCTCAAGAACATCTTAATGTATCACAATATATTGTCAATTACTCTTACTGCCATTAATTTCAATACATCACCATTAAGAGGCATTGAATTAAGAAAGTAATTAGGGTCAATTTTAACTTCATGTTTACAAACTTTGACTAAATCTACTATTCATTTAGCAGAATTGAGTTGCAAACAGTGTGAACTATGAACTATTGAGTTTGGTTGCACTCACACTGCAAAGGGTCTTTCAGCGTTGGGTGCAGGAGGGCTCTGGGGGTCCCATTGAACAGACTCAACCTGAAAAAGAAATGGTGGTGTAAAAAAAAAAGAAAAAGGTAACAATAATAGTAAATAAATAAAGTCCATACATATATACAAGTAAATAAATAAATTCAAGTCAAAATACTTCAAGTCAAGTCTTTTATCCTTTTATTCAGCAAGGTTGTATTAAGTTTGTCAAAATAAACACAAAGTGTCAGAGAAGATATTTGTAATGAATACTTTATTTAAATGCTGTTCTTTTGAAATTTCTATTCATCAAAGGATCCTAAAAAAAATCCAGAAAAATATTAAGCAAGAGTTTTAAACTATCATAATAAGAAGAAATGTTTCTTGAGCACTAAAACAGAATTTCAGAAGGATTATGTGACAATGAAGACTAGTCCAGTGGCTGATGAACATTCAGATTTGCCATAATTTGAAAAAACATTAAAAAAAAAAAAAAGAAATTTTAAATTGTAATAGTTTTTTTTTTTTTTTTTTACCATTTTTGATCAAATAAATACAGCCTTTTAAAAAAAAAAAAAAAAAAAAAAAAAACGAAGAAAAAAAATATTTAAAAAACTATACTGATCCCAATCTTTTAAATGGTAGTGTATATATTATGAATTATAACAAGACACATACTACAAAAATGAGATTAAATAGTTTATAAAGCACTGAATTTTTACTAAAGTAGCACTGTCCAAAAGCAACACTAACAGATAAAGTTTCAGAGGTGGCCTCTTTTGTGGAACATGTGGAAGGAGGGGAATATGTTTGGTGCCATGAATTTAAATGAGACAAAAAAAAACAAGAACTCAGCAGGGACCCTTCCAACTCATTTCAGAAGTCCACCACATTCCAGTGTAGTACAGATATTTTTCATTTTTCAGTACAACACTGACAACATGAAATTAGACTCATTAAAAGGAGGCACACATCCAGTTCTTTCTTCTGCTGAATAGTGGGCCAATTATAATAAAACCATTTTATTCACTCTTTATAGGTTTCAGCATTTGCTGCATAGTGAATGAGACTGTGAAATGGAGTCTAAAGGAATGTCATTTTTCTGACTCTTGGAAATTCCCATTCTGCACTGCTCTGAGGTGTTGACCATTACCTGCCCTCTCCCTGAGAGACCCTGTTGTCTGCGCGACCTGTGAAAAGCTGGAGGAGTCCGAACCCTGACCCCACTGCATCCTGGGAACCGTCTGCCCTGGTAGACAAAGACACCAGCTCCACCACTGCCACCACAGAATTCAAACACAGGGAAGTATGGAAGTAAACAACCTAGAGAGAGAGAAAAAAAAAATAAGATTTTTACTTCTTCTTTTTTCCACTGTAAGCATTGTTTGCTCGTACAAAATCAAAGACAAGTCAAATTTATTTGTAGCACTTTTCACAATACACATTGTTTCAAAGAAGCTTTACAGGAAATAATGATGTAAATGTTTAAAATAAATTAATATCTTCATGCCTTATGCTCTTCATGCCGTATTTAGCAGATTAGAGCTGGGTGACAATATCGTTTACAGTCTGGCCCTGTTTTCACCTGGTATTAGGCTGCGTTTTGGTCGATCGGATTACAAGTAGATGAGGGAGACACATGCTTGTTTAGACCTGGTGTTTTAATCCGTCTCTTTTGTCCTCTTTCAACCACTTCTGTCCCGATTTCTTCAAGGGGAGGGTCTATGGGTGGCTAAATGTATGGGTTTTTTCTGATCTTTCAATCTAGTGGACAAAATAAGCTTGTGCATATGAACACGCCAAGAGACGCTGTAAAAACATACGGAGAGCTTCAGCTTTCGTTTCTGCTCTGACAGCCACAAGACCACAACGAACGAGGTGAGAGCATGACAGAAAACAGGAATGAATGAGAGAACATTGCACTTGGTACATTTTTCGTCTTCAAACCAAACTTTGGTCTTCAGCCAACAACGTTTAAATTCCATCTGGCTAGCGCACTTTCCAAAATGTTTATGTATTAAGTCAGTAGGCGAAGAGTAGGCGGTCTTCAGTAGCTGTTCAAACACATTCGACTACATCAGCATTTCCACTAAGAAATCAATCCAGTCGAATGCATTTTAGATAACCTCTGGAAGTGGTCGAAAGAGGCCAAGCTCAAAACGTTTTTACACCTGTATTTAGTGCCATCCACTTGTGATATGATCGACTTAAATCTTAATACTAGGTGGAAACAGGGCCTTTGTGATGATAAAAGCAATCAAGAAGTTGAGATATGCTACACACTACCGCTCAAAAATTTGGGGTCCGTACGATTTTTCTTTAAATCAATTAATAGTTTTATTCAGTAAAGACGCATTCAATTAATCAAAAGTGACAACAAAGAAATTTATAATGTTATAAAAGATTTCTATTTCAAATAAATGCTGTTCTTTTGACCGTTCTATTAAAAGCATTTCTATTAAGCAGCACTACTGTTTTGAACAGTGATATTAATAAGAAAATGTTTCTTGAGCAGCAAATCAGCATATTAGAATGATTTATGAATGATCATGTAACTTAAGTCAGGAGTAATGGCTGCTGTAAATTCATCTTTGCCATCACAGGACTAAATGAAATTTCAAAATATATTAAAATAGAAAACACCTACTTGGTGACGTTGGTGAGCAGAAGAGATTTAATCATTTGGAAATTTAATATTGCACAAGTCACACAATTTGAGGTGTTATTCTTGTCCCTCGCACAAACACTGGTTGATGAGTTATTACCCAACAAAGTGTAATATGTAGGGTTAGGGATTCATAAGATGTCCTAAAAACCCCTAACCTTACATACAAACAATAATAATAGTGCTACTAGCTTTGGCAAAGACCACTAATAAAACAGTAAACAATGAAATCTGAGGTGAGAGGGTGAGAAAACAGAGAGAGAAACGCAGGGTAATGGACATGAAAAATTGTAGCAAAAGTGAGAAATTGCATAGGAGGATATTAAAACCGTAAAATAACTTTATGAGGGGAAACCCAGAGGTTTGCTGAGAAAAGAACCTAAAGAGGAGGTCAGGACATAATGATTTGTTTTAAAAAGAGCAGACAGATCCTTGCTCCAGCATCCTGTGGTTCTTGGAAGAATCTCACTGGGGATGAATGAGAAAACGCAGGCCATCACCTACTATTTCCACCAGCCTCGAACTTTCTTCTGCAGAAAATAAAAATTCTCTCTCACAGACTGCAAGTCGAACGTTTAGCCCAAGGAAATATTCATTTCCCAGAATAACAATGTTTTCTCACTTTAGCTTTGAAGCCAAATGAGAGATGGAGGCGCCCATTAAAGTTTAGCAACCACTGAACCAGTTTAACAATTACAAGAAACACCTACTTACACCACACCAATCAATAGCAGCAGCAGCTCTGATTATGCAGAAAGGGCTTTTAGGGAAAAAAATAAAACAATCTGCACAAACATCAAAGCAAAGAATTCTGTGAAATCGGCAGAAGAACAGAGCAATCAATACTAGCACACGCAGCAGAGCAAGTCATATTTACTTAGGTCATTTGTATGCATTATCCGAACAAGATCTCACATTTGAAAACCAATAAGATGACCCTGTCCTTGTCCATGTAGCTGCAATTACAAGACAAGCTGCTATATGTCCACAACCTAATCATTAGAGATATTTGCTAGTTGCACATGGTACTCTTTATATGATATGCATATAAATATTTATACATGTGCATTTTTATACCTAATACTAATGCAGTACTTGTATAAATATACATAAAAAATATGTATAAAATATAGTAATGTTCCATTGTTGTCTTTATGCTTCAAAACACATAAATCAAAAGGTTGCTTTAGAACAAATGTGAGCAATAACAATTGAAATGCTTCTGTTAATAAGCACTGCTGCAAATAAAATATAATGTATATAATAATGGGTTTCAATAAGTGTTTTAAGTGTATTTGCACATTAATGAACTTAATTTTACAAGAAACATTTTATTTTACATGAAACCTTTATACGAGCTTAATTTTACATGAAACTTCATTTTACATGAATTTTACATCAAACGTCAGTCAAAAATAATGTCCTTTCCTGTAATAGTCACTGTATTTCAATTCCACTGTATTTCATGTTCCTAAAATACCAAGCCAACAAAGATTTAAATGTGTCCGCTTACAAGTGATTTAATAACATGCAAAAGTGCACTGGATGATTTTTTGGGCTATGTGGGTCGATGGTACTTGAGTCTTAAAATCAGACCACAAGAGCTCCTGCTAAGTTTGGGTTGTGTGGGTTGAAAAGGTTTTAAACTTGAGGCTAGTTTAAATGCAGAGCAGAGGTTGTGCGATTGATTTAATTCACACTACTTACAGGCAGTAAAGTAGCATAGAATAAAGTCTAGGTTCACACGGATCAGAATTCCAATGAAAACTATCAGTGCGTTTACATGGACTCTCATAATGCACTTCAAATGGGATTTTGGGAATATAAACTTCACCTTACGTAAACACAATACTTTGATTAAAGTAATGCGATTAAGTTCAAAATCAAGTAAATGATAGTAAACATATTAAACTAGGTGGTGTATGCCGATTTTAATTGCAATATACAGGCATGTAGACACCTAAATCACATTATTCCCACTCTGACCAAAGTGCGCATGTGCACTGATGTACATGGATGCCATGTGTTGCTCATAGAACTTCATGAATGAACTCTGTGACATGATTCTGAAGTTTTAGATCGATATATCCTTGAAAATGTATTTTGAATTTGATGCGAGTAGATTAAAACAATGGCCAGTAACATGCATACTGTATGCCTATCTGAGTGTGGTATAACCATACTTACTAGCAAATAATTGCATGTAAACTGGAGTGAAGAGTTCTCCTCAAGTCATGTAAACATCTTACTGCAATTAAGACCTTACTCTGATTATGAGAAATAATCGCATTATTAAAGCACAAGTAAACGTCGTCAATAACATATGATATAACTATGAAAGATGTGATTACAGAGTGGGTTGATTAACCGTAAAATGGGTGCCATATCCTGGGGGATACAAATTTGTGAGAGGCTGTAGGGAGAGACAGGGAAAGAGTAGGTCTTATTTCTTGGTTTCAAGTTGAAAAGGTGTTTGTTGTAACTATTTAGATCTGTAGTGGGAAATCATGTCAGGTTACGACTGTAACCCTAGTTCCCTGAGAGAGGGACCGAGACGCTGCATCAGATGACGCTTTGGGAACGCAACAGCATGAACTCGTTTGATGCTGGAATGTCAACAAGCCAACTGCGAGAATGACGTCACAGGTATGCAGGAAGTATGGCAGGTCGCCTCAGCGTCTCGTTCCCTCTCTCAGGGAACTAGGGTTACTGTTGTAACCTGAAACGTTCCCTTTCGAGGGAACTTCAAAGTTGCATCAGATGACGCTTTGAGAACAATATACCAAAACGCCATACTTGCGAGTGCCTGTCTGTGTGAAACTGTGGCACATCAGGACGAAAGCACTGAGGAACCTGGAGCTGCGTCCAGGTCGAGATTGTAGTATCTCACAAAGGTGAGCGGTGAGGACCAACCCGCCGCATCACATATTTCTTTGAGGGAAACCCCCCATAATAAAGCCTTAGAGGCCGCCATACTCCTAGTAGAGTGAGCCCTGATATAAATACTATATAATGGGAATTGGGTATAAATTCAACGAAAAAAAAGAATGCTTTTGGCAATGCGTATTACAACATTTTAGCCAAAGTTTTAAAATATTTATTCTCTCATAACATACATTCTTTGTAAAATTGTGTTGAACAATAAGAATAATGCCTATTTTATGAATATATTAGTCTACCGAATCATATTTAATGCACAAATTTTTAGAGCCAATAAATTATCAATATGATCAAAACTCTCTGAAAAACCTGTTGTACACAATCAACTTCATGCCTTCTGCCCTCTGATTGATAGTTTATATTTCTTTATCAAGTAAAGCCTTTTTTGCTCTGAAAACTTTAATAATGATTTTTATAAAGTGAATGCAAGATAAACATCAACTGGTCTGAAGTAACTTGGGTTTACTTGATTATTCATGCATGATTGTTAAAAATTTAAATTTCTTTTTATATTTTTTCATGCTAGTGTAAATGTCAAATATGACAACAGGTTTTGAGGAACATTTACTTGTCCATCTCTTAATTATCACTGAATTGCAATGAATTGCATATGAGTAGATTGTATACAAGTGTAAATTGTATGCAATATACAAGTTTTCAGCAAAACGTTGGTCATATTGATCATTTATAGGCCCCAGAAATTTGTGTGCTAAACATGATACAGTAGGCTAATATATTCATAAAATGCCAGCATTCTCATTGTTCAACAGAATTTTACTTTAAAATATGAAAGAACAAATTTTTGGCTAACTTTTTTGGCAAAAATATTGTGATACACATTGCCAAACAAGCATTCTTATACCCCCAAAGTAGTGGATACAAACATTAAAATCAAAAATAAAAGTTGCATTTAAAAAAAAAAAAAATTATATAAATATATATATATATATATATATATATATATATATATATAATTTATTATTTGTGTCCTAAGAAGATGGAAGATAGCAATAAATTAATTTTCCTTTTTGTTCCAGGAATCCGAAACGTTCAAGCATTACAGACTTAAGCATTTATCATTTTTATAATTCTGTCCTTCTTTCATCATTGAAAGTGTTTTATTAATCCACTCGTTTGGCATGATGTTGAGGAGTGTGAAAATGTAAAGTTGATGTTCCTACAATAACAGACTGGTGTGCAATTCAGTCAAAAACATCATGCAAGTTTACTGCAATAATGGCGCCATGTGAACGTCACTCTTAAAAATACAGCATTTAGTTGATCCTGATAAGCACTCACAGTTGTAAACACAGTCGCTTTCTTCTTCCATGAGGGGGTTTGGCATCATGACTGCTTTGTTTCCATTAAAGAATAAAAAACTCACATCACCCAGAAATCCTGGAGAATTCAACAAATCAGATGATGATCACCTAGTAAAAATGTATTTTTTATTCAACTTTTCCAGTTTTGCAAAAGCAGGTCTCTGAAGGTCAACCGCTGTTTTTCAGCATGAAACGAAGGTCATGTAAAATTCAAAACAAAGATAACTTTTCAAAAATGTCTCCTTTCATCACTTTACCTGTCTTCTGCACATAACCTGTGTGACATGCTCTTGTTTTGGTCTTACTCTGAACTTCAAATGAACCGCAGTGAGCTGAATAAACATTCTTACATGAATTTTTACTCCGAGTGTTTGCTCTCTCTAGTGGAAATAATGATTTGCATTGTATAGTTGAGATGATTCCCTCAGCACACAATCAGGGCTTGTTACGTCAGAGCTCTAGATACATATTTCCAATTCAAAAGGCAGGGTCTCAAATCTTTCACTCATCCTTTCAGACTGTTTTCCCCTCCTCTCAGTGCTATAAGAGAATCAAATCAATGATAAATCATAACATCTTTTAAACCCATTTTTCTGCAACGCACACCATCATGAGAGACCAAATAGCTTTAGAATATTTTTCTAAATAAATGAAACACTAAAAATAATAATAACTATAATAATTTCTACAAGATAATTTATGCATAATACAATTATAATGTACAGTATAAAACACAAATCATACAACATTCAAATATTTTTAGATCTAAAAATTACATTCAACTGAATTATTAAATTATTCATGCTCTTAAAGATAACATTTAAAGTGAGCATTAAACGAAAGCAAAAGTAATTAAATGTAAAAACACAACAAAAAGATTATGCACAATTAAATACCCAATATCCAAAAATATTGCAAAGACATCTCATATGATCATATTCAAAACAGTGAGTCACAGGCCTGAATTTTTGAACGCGTCCAATTTTCTGAACCCCTGACTCTCATTAGCAGCTAATAATCTGTAAACTGTGAATCCATTCAATTGTGAGGTGAGAACATTAGCTGAAAGACAGGACAGGCAGGCATTTCAAAAACACAAACACTCATGACACAATCAAGACTCCTAATTCTTTGCCAACTCCATAAACCCACGTAAAAATAAATGGGCTTCAGAAATTCAGGAGAAGCTGAGATTATCATTACACAGATCTCCCCTCTCCCGCTCTTCACAAGCCAATCAGCAGAGAGCGAGTACGGCCTCTGATCCACTCTGCCAGAAATAGTTTGCACTCGTTCAGACGCCTCCAAAAACGCAGTCAACAAATCATTAGTCAGGATGAGTTGTGAAATATCCCTGTAAAATTCACAAGGGCACCAAGTCCTAGTAAAGTGAATTATAATGTGATCCAGTGCAGGCTGGGAGCAGGTTTGAGATTGTCATGCATAGCGAGAGGGATTATTGCGAGGCTGTTTTGTTGTTATGGGCTCATTAACTAAAAAGGGACCTTCTAAAGTACCGAGTTCAAGACTCTGAGAAAACGTTGCATTACAACTGTGTAAGTCGCCTAGCATATAAGTGAGTGAAAGAGAGAATATAAAATGTTAAAGCAAGAAGCAGATAAACACAGACTCTAGGGACTCTAACTAACCTTGTGAAAGTGATTCATAGAGCACAGGGCTCTTGCCGAGGGGCTCATGCTGTCTGCTGCAGCAGTCCAGCCAGTCCAGCAGAACCAAGAAGCCCAGCCTCTTAATGTCTGTACGACACGGAATATCCCTGCTGACAGGGAGATAATCCCAGATACCAGGGCTGCCAAACTTAATGTATGAGATTAATAAAAAAGAAAAAGAAATTATATATATTTCTTTTAAAATCAAACATTTGTAAAGAAATGTATACATTTTATATAAAACCATTTTTTAAACATAATTATACAGAATTTATAAATATGTCAAATAACACTACCATTTAAGTGTGGATTCAATAAGATTTTTTTAAATACCTTATTACTTTTAATCAGATAGAACGCGTTGAAATGATCAAAGCGACAGTCAAGACTTTCATATTGTTACAAAACAATTCTGTGTTAAAACATTATGTTCTTTTGAACTTCCTATTCCTTAAAGAATCCTCAAAAAGTGCATCATGGTTTCAACAACAATAAGCAGAACAACAGGTTTTCAATATCCATTATAATAAAAAATGTTTCTTGAGCACCAAATCTGCATATTATAATGATTTCTAAAGGACCATGTGACTACCCTAGGGAAAAACAATATACTAAAATGTATTTGAAATACATTTATTTTGTGCTTTAGTTACTGTTGCTACGTCTGACAAGCCATGCTGTTCTCCAGTTCCACCTACATTAATCTACCAACTCCCCACTGCTTTGTTAGACAAAACGGAGGATTCAGCATTATGATGGTTAGCTCGCCTGTCAATCAAACTCCCAGCGAAGGGTCAATTGTACTATTGATATACTAAACTAGTATACTAAAAGGCTGCTATATTGAAACAATTAATTTTGTACTTAATGCACTTTAATTGTGCGGAAGTAGTGCTGAGGTCCAACTAAAGATATACAAGTATATTTGATTGTGCTAAAGTGGAACTATTTTAAGTATTTACTTTAGGTACACTTTAAATATCTTGCATTTAATTATAGTTTAATTGACTCTTCACAAACAGTTTGGTTGACAGGCAATCTGACCTATCATAACCCCGAATCCACCATCTTGTTTAACAAAACAGTAAGGGGGAGTTAGTAGATAAACGTTGGTGAACTTGTTCTTCAAAAATTGTGTACGCACGTCTTTCCGCAGTTGAAACAACATTCCTTCTGATGATTCATGTTTATTTGATGCTGTAAATGAACTAGTATGAAGAGATCGTTGATTGACGAGTCGCTTGAAGGAGCTACGGCGATCTATTACGACATATTAAAGAGACACTATTCGGTATTTATTGTTTAAACTTCTTTTAAAAATTATAATATATTAAATATGAAACCGTTTCATATGTCTGTCGACGCGTTGTCAGTGTCCTCTTTGCTCCGGCATGTATTTTTCACTGTGTGAGAACATGATGTTTAGCGTGAGAGAACATGGCTTGTCAGACAAAGCAACAGCAACTAAAGGGGGCGGGTCTTTGCGAAGGGTCAATTAGTAATTATAATTTTAATTATGTCAATAAATATGTTAATGGATTTGAAGTATACTTAGTATGAAATAAATGTTTAAATTTATTTTTCTTGGGTCTGAAGACTCAAGTACAGTAATGATGCTGAAAATTCAGCTTTGCCATCATAGGAATAATTTATATTTAAAAATGTATTAAAATAGTAAACAGTTTCTTTGAGATAGTAATACATAAAAGATTTTACTGTATTTCTGATCAAACAACAGATATCAGGGTTCCGAGACAGACACTAAAAGTGAGCATTTTTCGTGTCGATGACTAAATTATGTCAACTACAAAATTGCTCCACTGTGATTATGTGCTGCAGTATTCTGTTGCGTAAATGGCAAACACTCCAAAAGTGGGATGAAACAGCGTTACCCAACTGAACCACGCAGTGCAGACCAATTATCTGCTGGCCCAACGGACAGTACTGTGCAAACCGGTTTCAACTATAGAAACCAGGCCAATTTGTACAAAGCTGCACAAACCAGTGGGAAAGCGCAGCATGAGTCGTGCGACCCATTTAAATTAGAAACAAAATTTCTCTGTTATAAACCCATAGGGAACCACAAATGGTGGAATGCTTAAGCGAGTCGAAACCAAACAGCCCTGACATTTCTAAACACCAATGAAAAGGAAAGCAAGTACAAGTATAAATACTAGTCTTATGAAAGAAAAACAATATCTGTTAGAGTCACAAATTTGTAAATATTACACAGCAGTTCAGGTAAAATTAATCGCTGGTTCTGCAGGTATCAGTGCGCATTGAAAGTGATTCTACAGACATAGAGTGGGTACGGAAAGTATTCAGACCCCCTTAAATGTTTCACTATTTGTTATATTACAGCCATTTGCTAAAATCATTTAAGTTCATTTTTTCCCTCATTAATGTACACACAGCACCCCATATTGACAGAAAAACACAGAATTCTTGACATTTTTGCAGATTTATTAAAAAAGAAAAACTGAAATATCATATGGTCCTAAGTATTCAGACCCTTTGCTCAGTATTTAGTAGAAGCACCCTTATAATCTAATACAGTCATGAGTCTTTTTGGGAAAGATGCAACAAACTTTTCACACCTGAATTTAGGGATCCTCTGCCATTCCTCCTTGCAGATCCTCTCCAGTTCTGTCAGGTTGTAAATGTTGGTCGACAGCTATTTTTAGGTCTCTCCAGAGATGCTCAATTGGGTTTAAGCCAGGGCTCTGGCTGGGCCATTCAAGAACAGTCACAGAGTTGTTGTGAAGCCACTCCTTCGTTATTTTAGCTGTGTGCTTAGGGTCACTGTCTTTTTGAAAGGTAAACCTTCGGCCCAGTCTGAGGTCCTGAGCACTCTGGAGAAGGTTTTTGTCCAGGATATCCCTGTATTTGGCCTCATTTATCTTTCCCTCGATTGCAACCAATTGTCCTGTCCCTGCAGCTGAAAAACACCCCCACAGCATGATGCTGCCAGCACCATGCTTCACTGTTGGGACTGTATTGGACAGGTGATGAGCAGTGCCTGGTTTTCTCAACGCACACCACTTAGAATTAAGGCCCAAAAGTTCTATCTTGGTCTCATCAGACCAGAGAATCTTATTTCTCACCATCTTGGAGTTCTTCAGGTGTTTTTTTAGCAAACTCCAAGCGGGCTTTCATGTGTCTTGCACTGAGGAGAGGCTTCCGTCTGGCCACTCTGCCATAAAGCCCCGACTGGTGAAGGGCTGCAGAGATGGTTGACTTTCTACAACTTTCTCCTATCTCCCGACTGCATCTCTGGAGCTCAGCCACAGTGATCTTTGGGTTCTTCTTTACCTCTCTCACAAAGGCTCTTCTCCCCGATAGCTCTGTTTGGCTGGAGGGCCAGCTCTAGAAAGGGTTCTGGTCGTCCCAAACGTCTTCCATTTAAGGATTATGGGGGCCACTGTGCTCTTAGGAACCTTAAGTGCAGCAGAAATTTTTTTGCAACCTTGGCCAGATCTGTGCCTTGCCACAATTCTGTCTCTGAGCTCTTAAGGCAGTTTCTTTGACCTCATGATTCTCGTTTGCTCTGACATGCACTGTGAGCTGTAAGGTCTTATATAGACAGGTGTGTGGCTTTCCTGATCAAGTTCAATCAGTATAATCAAACACACCTGGACTCAAATGAAGGTGTAGAACCATCTCAAGGATGATCAAAAGAAATGGACAGCACCTGAGTTAAATATGAGTGTCACCGCAAAGGGTCTGAATACTTAGGACTATGTGATATTTCAGTTTTTCTTTTTTAATAAATCTGCAAAAATGTCAAGAATTGTGTTTTTCTGTCAATATGGGGTGCTGTGTTTACATTAATGAGGGAAAAAAATGAACTTAAATTATTTTAGCAAATGGCTGCAATACAACAAAGAGTGAAAAATTTACTGTACCCACTATATATCAGGTAAAACTGAATTAAAGCCAAACAGATACTGTTATACAGTCTATTGGCTAAAGTTGTGTACTGACAAAATGTGTGAGCAATGCTACATTTAACGAAACCCCTGTGCAAGTTGTGTCTGGTATCTCAAACTGTGCTCTACCGCGGGTGATTTAGGTTGAATATTGCAAATGTATTTTGCTGCAAATCATATGGTACAGTAAAAGCAATAGAATTCAATAATTTTAATGCACCTGTTCCACAGCAAATGAAAGAAAACTTGATAATAAGTGGTAGCCAGCCATGGACAATCCAGCACTACAGCAGATTTGGCTTTTGATGTCTTTGAAAAAGATTTTTAACTTAAATAGTGACACTCTTCTAAACAATCGTATGTAGCGCTACCATTCAAAAGTTTGGGATCAATAAGATTTTTTTTTTTTTTTTTAAGAAACTAATACTTTTAAGGATGCATTAAATTGATCAAAAATGAGAGTAAAGATATTTATAATGTTACAAGATAACTATTCAATTTTCATTAAAGGGTTACTTCACCCAAAAATAAAAATGATCCCATGATAATATTCCATGACACCCCCCCCCCCCCCCATAATAATAATAGAAAATGTTTCTTGAGCAGCAAATCAGCATATTAGAATGGTTTCTGAAGAATCGTGACTTTGAAGACTGAAAAAAACTCCGCTTTGCCATCATAGAAATTACTTCAGTTTTTTATATTTTAAAATTGAAACCAGTTATTGTAAATTGTGATAATATTTTACAATAATAGAGTATAGGGATAACACCCCTTTAAGTGTGGATTTAATAGACTAATATTAGTTTTCAAAAGAATAGCTAGACTGTAGTATCTATTTAAAGAAAATTATGCGTAGCTTTCCAGCTACATTTACAAAGTAGCTTCCCAACACAACAATTCATGTTTTGACTGAATTTCTGTTAATAAAATTATGAATCATCCTTCAAATGGCACCAGTGGAACAATATTTGGCCATGTTTGGTCATAACAAATGTGCTCTGTGGTGTTGGAGTCTTAGAAGCCAGTTGTGAATACACAATGCCTCAATGAACCAAAAGAGTCCCAAACACACAGAAGGCATAGCAAATCAATACAAACAACTCAATTAAGTTGAGCAGGATGTGCAAAAGGGGTCTGAGGAACAGTGAGCAGTTGATTCCGTTTAAGGGACATCTGTACCCCACAGGTAAACTTCACTGACCTCGCCAATCAATACTGTAGTCCTGGCAGGATAAACAGGGTTAACCTCCTTTGATCACCCACCAATACTTTCCCTTGCTCACACGTGTGGGAATTTACTCAGGACAGGATAGAGCCAGCTAGAAGACATCCTAATCATTTTACAGAGGATTAATATGATACAGAATTGATTTATTAAAATTCTGTTGCTCAATGATGAGTCAAGCATAATGAGTGGAGAACGGTTGCTTTTGAAGCATTAAAAAGAAATCAGGGCTTATTAGCGTGATGCACAGAGGCCTTTAAGATGTAAACAGGATCTGAGAATAGATCAGAACACGGATGCTGAAATCGTAAATTTTATAAGCTGATTCTTAAAATGGTTAAATGAACCAAACCATCCGAACAAACTGAATCAATAAAATGAATCTAACTTTGAATTCGTCATCACCCACTCTAGTCTCTCATTATTCTAAATCCAACACCGTACTGAAAATACAATAAATCAGTATGCTGCAAACATATGTGAGTTTTGAATATTTGTTGTTGTTGTTTTTTAATGGCGGTGAGCATGAGAGTATGCGTGTGCATGTCTGCATGTAGAGTGATTTGATGGAGCAGAGTCTGTTAGGTCTGTGAGCTGCTTTGTTTGACTGCTGCAGGACTCTATTTACTTTGGCTGTGTTGTTTTTGCGGCTCTGCCCTCAGGCATGATGCCCAGGCCATGGTTTGTTTGTTTTGGTGGGAATTGGAGAAGCTCTGCTCACAGCACCCAAATTAAAAACCCTTGGCCCCAACATCCTGGGGAGGAAGACGATCAGATTCTTCCCGTCGTGTCGGACAGACAAGTCACGTAAACTCAATAACAAACAAGTCTGACAAGTATTTTAATGAGCACTGACACAATAAGTAAATGCAAATACTAAAGTTAGCATCAACCTTGAGCCATTCAAAGGTGGACGATGAGACCGAACTTTAAATTTAACTTGAATTTATTATTATTGTATTTTTGGCCCTTTGTAAAAAAACAACCTTGATGTATTGCAAAATTGCTAAAACAGTAATAATGTGTTAAGTACAACCTAATCAAAGTGTATTTGTGAATTGCAAAAACTGAGGGGGTGGGATTCTTAGAGTAGAGTCCTGGGTTTCCATCTGTTCTGTATTTAGCAGTAGTGAGAAACTGAAATGAATTTTTACTGAAACACCAAAGCTGAAATGAGAGATAATTTAGCCAAAAACAAAGTTTGGGTAATAAAATTTGAGTAATTGAACTCAGTATGCTGTTCAGGGTGTTGTGTTCTCAAGTGATAATTTAAACCCATCACAGTAAAGTTCTTCGGCAACAAAACTATTCCTCAATATTTCAGCCGAACATTGCATATAGCTACTTTAGCATCCTTTTTGGTTACAGTGAAGTACATCCACATTGCTGACATGTTTACCTCCTGTATATTTTTTACGTTGTACCTGCATGAAATAGATGCTGAAATGGTAAAAATGAATCATCAGAGAAGCACTAATTAAGAAGCACTGTTTTGTTCGTTGGATTCGGCCCTCCAAAACTATTTCGACTTAAAGGATTAGTTCACTTCAGAATTCAAATTTCCTGATAGTTTACTCACCCCCACATCATCCAAGATGTGTATGTCTTTCTCTCTTCAGTCGAAAAGAAGTTATGGTTTTTAAGGAAAACATTCCAGGATTGTTCTCCATATAGAGGACTTCAACGGCTACCAACGGGTTGAAGGTCCAAATTGCAGTTTAAATGCAGCTTCAAAGGGTTCTACATGATCCCAGCCGGATCTGATCTAGCAAAACGATCTGTCATTTTCTAAAAAATAAATAAATAAATAATAATAATATTATATATATATATATATATATATATATATATATATATATATATATATATATATATATATATATATATATATTATATAATGCTTTTATTTCTGAAACCATTCAAGTGCGCCAAAAGAGAATGCGCTGTCTGTGAATGTCCTGTCATATTCACACGAAGCACAGAAAGATTTGCACCAGTATAGTGGTGGCAGATCTTAAAGTGACAGCACAGCAGCCAATGTCTGTCATTGAAATTAATCAAAGAACAAAGGTAACAGAAAATGACTCGCTGCTCTTGACTAAAGAACTTTTGTAGCTTCAATAAGGATTAATCTATATTTAATGTAGGCTTTAACTTATGATGTATATGCAGACTGTTTGATCATTTCTGTTCAGGTCTATTTCCCATATGTAAGACAGGTAGGAAGGGCACAGGTAAATATGACATTTATGATGAGTAGGTTTATGTAAGGATTGTTTAAAGTTCACTTAAATTAAATGTTGTTTTATTTTTTAAAGCCTAATAAAGGTGTAAAAAAAAATTGTTAGCTTTCAATTACACTGCAATGTTGAATAGCTATAATTCATGTTTAAAATTGGAGGGGGGGGGGGTCAATTTCATGGCGACATCAGTAACTGTATTATTATCAGTGATACTGGCCTTCATTCATAAAAAGATGCCTTTAAACAAGTATTTAAAATATACTGTCTTCATGATGTTTCTAATTTGGAGATTAACTGTGTAATTATTACAACATAAAATATATTAAAAAACAAAAGTGTGAAAAATGTGTAAAAAGTAAAGCACTGTGAATACTTTCCGGATGCACTGTATATACTTTTTAACCACAAATGCTCATCTCGTAGCTCTGCGACGCATCACATTAAATAATCACGTTGGCGAGGTCAAGTGTGACCATAGGCAGAAGTACCGAGCAAGCGTTTACAAAGCAAACGTGCAAAGGTTAAGTGAAACAACCTTTACAACAAAAAAGGCAAAACAATGATGTTGGACGATTTTGAAGTTGGAGGAGAAAATGAGATGGAGTTTTTCGCCCTACTGCCGTACTTCTGCGTGGCGCATTACAGAATAGTGCAAGGCAAGCATTTGTGGTTAAAAAGTATATAAATTGACCCTTATTCCTCATCTGGGATCGTGTAGAGCCCTTTGAAGCTGCACTAAAATTGCAATTGACCCTTCGCCGGTAGTTTGATTGACAGGCGAGCAGTCAGGGGAGTTAGTAGATTAAGGTTGGTGAACTTGAGCTTGAAAAATTGTGTGTACTCGCATCTTCCTGCGCTTGAAACAACATTACTTCTGATGTCCATTCATGTTTATTTGATGCTATAAATGAACTAGTATGAAGAGATGGCATGAAGGAGCTACAGCGATCTGTCACGACACATTAAAGAGGTATTTATTGTTTAAACTTCTTTAAAAAATGATAATATTTTCATTTCATTATAATGAAACGGTTTCATATCAAAAGTAACCTGCTCTGCCTAGTCTGTCGACACGTTGTCAGTGTCCTCTTTGCACCGCAATGTATTTTTCAGTGAGAACATGATGTGTTTACAGTTTACTCAAAATATTATACCATAAAAAATGTGTAATGTTCTTGCTGCAAACCACAGTTCAAACTCAAATGAAAAGAAAACACTTTCTTCCTTTATTATACTTTCCAGAACTTCTGATCCATAGATGGGATCATTTTTAGACCAAGCACATTTTTATGATCATTACTTGCACCAGAAGCGCCTAAAGCAACAGGTAGGCTGCATTTCCTAAGCAATAATCTGTGAGCCATTATTTATCTAAAAATAGCCCCAGCCTGTGTTTCCACCAAAGAAATCATGATGAAGCCCTACTTTAATGATTTGGAAAATTTGCTGACACCATGCACTCGCCACAGGATTGAAGAAAGGCTGCAGCAATGCTTCAGAGAACCTACATGCTTGTATGCACACACACACCAGCTCCTTCCTCTGTGAGGAGAGGGGCATACATCTCTGTCAGCTCGCTAAATACACAAAATCTCTCAAAACATTGGCATTAGTGCTGCTGGAGTTGGAATGATTTCCATATTTTCAGGAAAAGCACAAGCCAGATTAAACCAGTCTCTCTAAAAGAATGGTAGGGATGTAATGTCCACAGTTGTGTATGGATGGATCTGCTGTTTGCACTCGCTCACAGAGGAGAGACCTTCCTGGCTCCTTGAGACCTGATAAAGTTTCTTTGTAGCACTTCAAAGGAAAATGTCACTGTAGGAGCCGCTAACAATCCAGCTGTCCCTTGTTTGTTTTCAAGAGCTTGAAACCAGAAAGACTCATTCCTCACCTTCAAACAAACTTTATACATAGAACAAAAGTTTTACAGACCAGCTGCTCTCAAGGACGCATGCAAGAAACAAGTTTCAACATTGTCAAAAGACTAACCTGAAAAAAGGAAAATTGTACAGTTAATAGCCTTGGCAAATAGAAAAATGGCCTCTCACAATACATTCTTCTATCGATGCCAAAAAAAAGTGAAGACATTAAACATAGTCAATCTCTCCAAGAGATAGTGATTCATTTTCTTATGGCACTTGCACGAGTTAAAGCAAATCTGGATCTGGCACCTCCTAAATAAGAAATTTATGTGCATATATTTCTTGAAAAACAATTTACAGTACTAATAAATGTTATCAAGAACTTATCCTCAAAAAATTTACAAAAGTAACAGTTTGTGGCCCATTTTTGTATCACACAAGAGACAATCGTCCTTGCTAATGAACTAATCTTATTTTAAATCAACTGTAGTTAATTTACAGTAATGCAAGTCAAATGACTGACTAGCATTATGGAAGTGAAGTGAAAGCAGCAACAGATCTTTTCTTCTGTAACCCTAACCTCAAAATGAAACCGATTATCAGAAAAGAAAAGAAAAATGTAGTATGGGGACTTGGTTCGATACAACAGTTGTTGATTGAATAGAGTCAGATCTGAATGCAATCTGTACAAACATTTGTGAGAAAGGGGCGGAGTTTAAAGTTATTTCATGATGACTTATTCCAGAAATTAGTGGCCAACCACTATCTCGCCAAAGCCAATCTATTTTTTTAAATACCAGCATCGGCCGGTAAGCTTTTAAGTTTGGCCGATGTGTCGGAAGCGAGACTTTTATTTTGATGCCGTTGAGAATCCCACTCCCATTTTCTATCTTCATTCGTTTACGGGTCTCTGTTTAGCAGTCCTAATACGTTATTAGACAGAACTGTTCAACTAAAAGTAAAAAGTATACAAAAAAGTATTAGAGCATTTACTTTTAAATTATTATTATTAATAAAAAGGCAAACAATACTTTCTCATTTACTAACAACATTCAGCAAATACACATTCCAACCATTTAAACTAATATTTAATAAACATTTATTAATTTATTATTAAACATTTCACAAACCTTGCAGAGTTTGTTGATTCCAGCTGTAAGATCTTCTGAAGCTGCATAAAAACGTGAATTCTTTGCATGGCGGTCGGTCCGTGAGAACTGAATGTGGACAGGGGAGTTCAGCTTTACTTGATTTCAAAATATACTCCACTTCATCCAGTCAAAAAATAAATCAATAAATAAAAATATGGGCGACCACTTTTAGAAATGCTATATTAACACAGTAAAATAAGATTTCTCCCACCTTAAACAACAAAGCTGTCAGTGTGAGCAATGCTTTTTTTTTATCATGTCACTTGCTTTAAGTGTTGATTGGGTGTTAAATATACTCGTTTCAAATTTATGTTGTCACCCCTGAATCCCACCAAACTCGCAGAATTTTTCAGCAGTCCTTGTTCTGGTAACTCATAATTTATGAACTAAGCCTGATTTAGACAAATCTTTTCAGACAAGCCAGATGCACACATTGTACAGTCTGACAAGTCAAAGCACAAATCATTTTCATCTCCTTACTCTGTTGTCAGAGTATTACAGAGAGAACTGGAAATAATAGTGAAGAAGGCCATATTAAAGCATAACATGCATCAACTGCTGGTGGTTCTAAGTGGTCCTTTTTGACCCCAAGGTCCAGTTGTTCAGGACTTTTTTTTCACTCAATTTCTACCTCAAAAATTATTTTAGAGCTCAGCACTGACAAATATAAACTATATAAATGAATACTTTCAGATTTAAATGGATCAAAAATGACAAAAAAGATTTGCAATTGTTTTGGTTTAGCTTATGCTTGTTTTGTCTCATTTTAAATCATTATGAGTTTCATTCACCTGATTGAATACACGTCAACACCCTGTATGTTCCTGTGAAACTACTGTAACACACAAGATTTAAGTGACGTAAGGCTGCAAAAATGAGTCATTACAGTGAACAGATACAAGTTCATGCAGCAGTCAGTCATGTAGACCCGTTAAATCCATACCATCACACTTCTAAAGACTTTTACCCTGCATGGTGCTCTCATCTAAACAAAAAAAACATACAAGAGCAATTCTTAGACTCAAAAGAAGTAACAACATGCCAACAAAGACACCAACTAAAGCTGCACTTGTGACTTTGAGAGTTTTGAGTAGATAGAGCAGATGAGAATAAAGAAGAGGAGTGGAGACGTTAAAATGAGAAGGAATGGAGAGGAGTGCAGCAGATGAAACCATGGGGAGTGCTGATTGCAGAATTATTTTCACACCACACACTGTGGAGACAAAACGATTCTTCTCGCCCTCGGTTCTCTTTCTTCATCACGTTTATTCTCTTCAAAGACATCTTTTCGTTCGCCGCCTCTCATTTGATGAGCACCTCCGCACCTTTCGCTCTGTACCTCAGCACAAATTCCCTCTTTTTCAACAAGAATGGAGAATGGCAATAACAATGCCAAGGACAAGGGTTTGGCTTCCAATGCTTTGCTTTTCTTTTCTTTTTTTTGCACTCAGCAACAGCTGCCGCAGAAGACAGCATCTTGAGGCAGAATGCAAGCATCTTGAGAAGCTTTTTAAAAGTTTCACTTTACTGACCTTTACAGTGTCTCAAAGACTGAGCGCTCATGGCATAAAGGACTAAAAACACAGTGAGATGCATCACAACAGTCAAAGGTGTCTGCCTATAGAAAGTCATCTTAAAAATATGCGCAAACAAGGTTAAAAAGGGTGACACATTGCAACAGTTGAAGACGTCTATATAGTGCATTTGTTTACATAGACGATTTAAAAAAAACAACAACACTTTTAAGCCTATGCAAGTCACTCAGTATTAAACCATCTGTCAACAGTGTTCTTAACTAAGTGTTAACTAAAACTAATAGTTTTAAAAATCATGTTTCTTAACAGAAATTAAGATGAAATAAAAAAAACGAGTGCCATATGAAAAACATAAAATAAAAAACTTAAATAAAAATTAGAAATGTTGCCTTGCAACTAACTGAAATAAAATAAGTTAAAATTGAAAATTACTCAAATCAAATAAAAAAAAAAATGTATTAAAACAATATAGAAATATTCTTTTAAAAAACTAATAAAAATAACAAAAACATAAAATGACTAACTTTAAAATTACAATGAAAACTGAAAATAAAAAAATAAAAACTATTTTAAGATTAATAATATTAAAGTAATAATAATAGCAAATACTAGATAAATGTATATATATATAATACTTGAATAACACTGTTAAATGTACACATTTAAGAATAAGAATTATAATCCTCACAATCCCCCTTCTCAGTCAAGAACTGGCCAGTTCTTCTGACGGGTGTGAGTGCCTTTAAGGACCGGCTGCTCTCAGGGATGTTTTCTTCTCCAAGAGCTGAAATATTGATCATTTCCTGGACAGCTGGTGAGCCACATATATAATTGAAATGAATCTCTAGGCTTGTGTCAGAATTGGTGGAAGAGTTAAAAGGGGTATTGAAACATCCACAAGGCTCTTAGAGCCTGAGAACATGAATCACGCTGAAAGAGGGAGATCCGTGGACCTTACGGTCCAGCCAGTTGAACGCAGTGAGAGTTGAAGACATGAAGCACCTGGCACGGCGCTAGCAGCACGTTTACCAAGAGGCTCTCGTGGAGGAAATCAGACCGACCCAAAGGAATGAATGGACATTCCCGAACGCTATATCACACTGCATTTAAAAACACTTTTCTCTCTCAACTAATTACAGAATTTAATGAACTCTTGGCTATCCATAAAGGGTTTCTAATTTAGAGTCCAGACTGTGGGCATTGCAAACTATTTAAGCACTAATAAGAGCTAAAAGATCTCTACAGATTGCAGTCGCATGACATAAAATGTAGTGCTAATTGGGTGGACAGATATGTCATCGGCTCCTAAGATCAATTAGGTGCGGATTAAGCTTTTATCCTTTGTGTGACCTATAGAAGCACCTACTCACAAAGCTAACAAAAGCTGAGAATAATACAAAAAACTTGCAAAGCAATTAAATAAATAGCAAAAAAATATGCAACATGCTTTTATGGAGCTGTGCATGTGACACACACACACACACATACCAATATATATATATATATATATGGTTCAGCGGATCACAAAACTCATGGTTATAAGAACAAAAATACACTAATACATGAAAATAAGAACAAATACACTAATTACAATTTACACAAATTAGTACTGATTTCAGGTACAGAAATAATAATAATAATAAATTCTGAAAATAAAATAATAATTAAATGTAAAATAACACTATGTATAGATTTAATATAGATTAATCTTTGTTAAGGGTGTGATTTGTAGTTTGATCAACATTAATAACAAATAGATAACAGCAAGTTTTATAGGCTGCTGTCACTTTAAGACCGAAGGCAAGGACATATAATGATATACATCCTTCTCTTGTTCTTTCTCTTGAGGCATCACCGACTGTGTTTACGAAAATATTTGCCAAAACTGGTATTTTGACCAAATCCAAATCCATTCGGATTTCGAGCGCTATATGGAACGCATCTCGGGTGTGTGCAGTTGTGCGCACAGACAACAGCGCGCGAGTAGGCCTAACAAATTCTGTTTTGCCTCTTCTAGTGCTGGAGCGGTTTAAAATCTATTGAATGTGTAAACTAGCAAGACAAAACATATGCAAATGATAAACTTTCAGTCTACGACGGTAAAACTTAAAATTAATCTGCGAATCACATGCGTTCTGAACCATGGGTCCTGGTCCATACGGATCACAGATCAACAACGATCCGTTTAACCCCTAATAATATACTATAAATGTGCACAGGGTTTTTTACATTACAATAATAGGAAAGAGATTTTTAATTTATTCATTATTTATTTAATTATTTATTTACCACATTCCAATAATGAGAATTTGTACAATGTTCTCAATTGTCCTGTAAAAATAAACAAATAAATAAATTTTTTTTTTTTTTTTAAATCTCAAGGCTCAAAATCTTAAAAGGTCCTAAAAAACAGGTCTCATTTTTTTAAATGCAAAATATAATTTCTTACTCTTTCCTTTTGATTTGGGGTAAAAACAAACAAACAAAGAAGAAGAAATAAACATAATAACTGTATCCACAAAGTAATAGGCATGATATTTTTTCACATTCCAGTAATGAGAATCAGATTATTTATTTATTTATACATTTAGTTATTAATTTACTGCATTTCAGTAATGAGAATTTGGATGTAAAAATGTGCTTAATTGTCCTGAAACTAATATCGCAAGGCAAAATCTTAATGGCCCTAAAACAGGCTTCATTTTGTTCATGCAAAATCTAATTTCTCTCTCCCTCTCTCTCCCTCTCTCTCCCTCTCTCTCCCTCTCTCTCCCTCTCTCTCCCTCTCTCTCCCTCTCTCTCCCTCTCTCTCCCTCTCTCTCTCACTGGGGGTGAAATATGACCTGAACAAATCTTTGTGATATTTATCCATAAAGCTATGGCTCCATAGATTGCACAGCTCCCTACTGACACTGCAGTTTTGTACTCTGCCCATCATACAGCCAGTGAGGAGACAGGTTAACATCACACATGGGTAGTAAATGGAAAAAGTCTGACTTTTCTGAACCGCAGCCCAACCACACTTCCACTCTACTGTGTGTCAGCACTGCCCTCTACAGGACAAGGAGCTTTATGGCACCCACCATGAATAAACCATGCTCCCCAGACACAAACTGTGATTTATAGAGTGTAAAAAGGCTGAACCTCTACAAACAGAAGGCTGGTGTGACACTCCAACATCCTTAGAAAAGAAACATCCGATTAGCTGTACAACAAAAATGGGACTTTAGGGCTCCTTTCAGAAACCAATTATCATCTCGTACCATATGGCTGATAATGGTTCCTAATTGAAAACTCACGATAAATTATGCTTAATCCAATAAATGGCTTCCTTTTCACTTAAATCAACACAGGCATTCAAATACTCATCCCTCAAACTGAAGGTCACTGATCAAATTAAATCTACCGATTCCTACATCTCCACACAAACATGGGTTTTGTCATAACACTCCTCCATTAGAATCGGACCAGAGGGAGAGCCCCGCTTTAATTCTATCTTCATTCCTCTATAATCACTCGCCCTGTTTGGAGTCTTTCTCTGCGGCGTATATTAAAACAGATCCATCATGTCTGACAGACCTTATGTGATCTCATGGTCCCTCTTCTGTGCTGCTGCTGCTCCTGGGGTTTCACAGAAGAGCAGTCGTTTTATTCGGCTTCAACACTGACAACGGTGGAAATTAGCACATCACAATTCCATAAACAAGAACCTCTCGCTCTGAGTTAGACGGCAGAAAATGAATTAGCCAGGCTAATTAGTGAATAACACTGGGGTACAAGTAAGATGGAAAAATTAACTCTCACCAAGCGTTTGGCTTTGGGAAGTAAATAATGAAGTTTGTTAGGTGTCTTTATGGGTTGTAGTTCCTCATCTGTAAGAGGAACTACAACATAAATGGTTCAAGCTGAATTATAATAATAATCATCTGTGCTTTACTTATGTAAGTGATCCATGTGATTCAAAACAAAGACATACAGTTTACTAAAGAAAACATTTGTCATGACTTTTGCGTCTCCTAATAACTTTTATCACATCTGGATCGAAAATAAAAAAGTTACAAAGAACTCCATTTGGCAACACATACTCTAATGTTCTAAAGTAATATACAAAACTCGGTATAAACGTTCCGTCAACTCAGGTTTAATCCAGAGTTTGTGATTAACTCTGAAGCGTGTGCACCTGAAAGTGTGAATTGTGCAGCAAACAGCCAATCACACGAAAGATGGAGGGCATCAGCATCTGATTCACTTCTTGTCAGAGAGTTGGCGCAATTCACTTCTCTGCTGAAGATTAAGAGATTGTGATGGAAAAATATCATGAATTTAAACGCATTTACAAGTCAGGTATAAGCACTGCTGCTGCAGCGAAAGTTTGAGAAGGCAGCTGAATGATAATAGCTGACAATATCACTGCAAGTGAATCAACTGAATTATAATAACTTATATAGGTTCACAAAGAGCTGAAAAAAAATACACGTAAGCTTAATGAGTTTAAAAGCTAAATATAGAAGCTTATATTTATATTGTATATATTATACATTATATATTGTATATATATTGTATATATTTATATTAATTTAAATGCAACATTTAAAATTAATTGTCAATTTATATAATCAATATATGAATTATACAGAACTATAATCCATATAATATAAATAACTACCAGCAAATATGCCTCCATATTTTTATCACTAGAAACTGCTTTAATTTGGAGTGAGAGATCCAGGGGAGTGGCTTTACTGCCTCAGACATGTCACATTGCTCACAGCTGATTGGTCCAGTTTGGGTCTCTAACCCACAAGTTACCATGGTGATAAACATCACTAAAAACCAATCCACCTTCTTGAGCTCAAAAAAATTCGTTTTCACAAACTAATCCCAAATTTACCTGGATAGCAACTGAATCCAGGTTCGTGGAACAGGCTATGGCCTGAATGATTCATTCGATTTTTAAAATGCTATTCACAAATGACTGGAAGATGTCGAACAGAGTAGGAACCCTGAATTTATCCTTGTTAATAAAAATACTGCAGTTTTGTAGTGGGCAAATTCTCTCGATATGCTTGCCATGAGCAGCTGTGCCAAAAAAAGGGCAATGCAATCGTGAACCGGTGATTGCTGCATAAAAAAAATCCAAATGGTTGACAGGAAGGCAAGAGGGAGACAATTTTCAAAACAATATGCAGAGCCACACAGCTGTTTGGGGAGAAATGGCAACATGTAATAAAACACAAAGGCACAGTGGGTAGCTGGAAATGGAGCACGCTGCAGACATTAACTATGCTCTCCATGGTCTGTGACTCAGAGTGGACATTTTCAAGAACTTTTATTTCCCCTCGGTGGATCTAAGAGCCCATAATGGGAGATTTAAGTGAATTACAGTGGTGCCAGGAATGCAGGCAGAAGTGTGTGTGTGTGTGCTGTGTGTGCGTGTGTTTGTGTGTGTGTGTGTGCGTGTGGTCTTCTGGACAGCTGGACAGTAAATTCACAGCCTCAAATGGGCCTTTATTGTGCTTGCTGAGAGAGGCCAGAACACGTCTATCATCTCCAATAAACTCGGTTTGGTTTGAGTGTGCTGTGTGCTGCCAGCACTGATATTTCAAACCTAAGAGTTTCAGCACAACTTAGACGTTGTAACAAAGAGCCTGTCCTTAAATGTGCTCGTAGGGTCGGTATAGCTGCTATCATTACTGCAAAAAATAAAAGACATTGACTCAATGACATAACAGAAAGTATGGGGGTGGGGAGGGGTTGTAAGTGCACCTAAAGACAGAACACTCATATTACTATGAATAGAAGAAAGTGCAATGTGCAATATGGCAGAATAAGTCCTGCCTTCTAAATAAAAGAGCCAATCAGCAATTTGTAAAGTCACTGTGTGCAGCTGCTATTAGAAGTTCCTATTGCTATAGAAAGTCCGTGTTTTGAGACGAGCACTCAAGAGGTCAATACACACTGCACTGACATAGGCAGACCAACATCGACAGTCACCAGATTACAGCACGTCACTTCTCAGACATTCTAAACCCGATTCAGCATATTCAGTCGGCTCCGACAGACGCCAACAGACTACGAAAGGAGGTAACGCACGGATCTGACAAAACCCGAAGAAGTGTCTGTTGCCGTCTGTCGGTGCCAGTGGGAATTGGCCAAATGACTGCACATGTGCATTGGCTGGTCTAGCTTGAAAAATGCATTTTGTTTTGATTTTTGTCACAATTTGAGCATTTAGAAACAAAATCTACGAGACAGTTGTTGTCAGATCTCATTGGTAATTTCAAATATGAAATTTGGTGAACAACTTTGAAGAATTTGTTGTTACCCCATTCAAAGAGATAGGAGCTGTACTTGCATGACTGATGATGATTTTTCAATGCAGGTTACATGGAAACCAGTAGATGACGACAACTGACTGTTGTGAGGTATTCCTTCAAATAATTTGTTCAAAAACACAGATTCATTCAGGAACTAACTGTCTCTATTGCTGTGTCCCATTTCAGAGGCTGTGTCCTCTGGAGGTCGCATTTGTATGCTGCATGTAACATCGAGGATTTTAACAAAAGTAACCGTAATAAAACAGTTGTTCCTTGTGAGGTGTAAAATACTGCAATTTTCTTCTAATTCTGCAATATAATATATATATATATTCTAATATATATAATATGTGAATATTAAAATGAAAATATGTTCATATTTCAATATTTCACATTATCTGTGTGAAAGGAGAGGGCAAGTAAAGAATCTAAACTGGTTCAGCATTTAAAAAAGCCTTTTTGTTGAGCCCTAGACTTACTGACCCCTGTTCCTGTAAACATTACCTCTACAGAGTAAGACAACAAGATTGACACTGGACAAAACCTAGACAGGAGCCTAAAGTAGCTTCCTACTCAATAAGCATACTGAAAACCATGTCTAGTACAGCTCTATTGTACAGATGGACAGCTAAAGCTACTATAATTCTGCGATTCATGTGTCCATTCTGTGCTGTCACTTTAAAGAGGTCACCTCTCTACATGGAATAGGGCATGACGATAAGACGACTTCAGAATAAATAGCACCCTTTGTCAGGCATGAAAAGGTGTTGCATCATGAAATTATACTAAATATCATCATTCAGTGTGAAATGAGTCACCCTACCTCATTGAAAGGCACTCGACCGCTCTGACCTGACGTGCCACTGACAGAGTGTGAGCCGCTCTTCCATGTGCGGCCGAAGAAGTGCTGGTGACCCGAGTCAAACAGGGTCACACGCAACTGATACTGGAGTGATGGTGGCGACTCTGACTGTTGTCATGCCAACCACAAGAAGAAAAGAAGGAAAAAAAAAGAAAACATCAGTCTCTGTAATCAAGAGCATATATAGTGATTCTTTGATATTTTTTTTATTCAGCTTAATAGAAACTTGTTTTTGTTGTGTAGGCATTTCCTGCAGTGTAACATGCTATAGTGCACTTAAAACTAAACATTATAAAAAATTATATCATATATAATACATATAATATTTATTATTAAGAAATAATAAATAGGCTTATTAATTATTATTATTGGATCATATTTATATTATATAGTGTAATTATATATTATATATATGAGTTTATACATATAAATATGTGTGTATATATATGTTTATGTATATAAATGTGTGTGTGTGTGTGTATATATATATATGTGTATGTGTGTGTGTGTATATATATGTGTGTATGTATATATATATACAGTACTGTGCAAAAGTTTTAGGCAGGTGTGAAAAAATGCTGTAAAGTAAGAATGCTTTCAAAAATAAACTTAGTAATAGATTATATTTATCAATTAACAAAATGCAAAGTGAGTGAACAGAAGAAAAATCTAAATCAAATCCATATTTGGTGTGACCACCCTTTACCTTCAAAACAGCATCAATTCTTCAAGGTACACTTGCACAAAGTCAGGGATTTTGTAGGCATATAGTTAGGTGTATGATTAAACAATTATACCAAACAGGTGCTAATGATCATCAATTCAATATGTAGGTTGAAACACAATCATTAACTGAAACAGAAACAGCTGTGTAGGAGGAATAAAACTGGGTGAGGAACAGCCAAACTCAGCTAACAAGGTGAGGTTGCTGAAGACAGTTTACTGTCAAAAGTCATACACCATGGCAAGACTGAGCACAGCAACAAGACACAAGGTAGTTATACTGCATCAGCAAGGTCTCTCCCAGGCAGAAATTTCAAGGCAGACAGGGGTTTCCAGATGTGCTGTCCAAGCTCTTTTGAAGAAGCACAAAGAAACAGGCAACGTTGAGGACCGTAGACGCAGTGGTCGGCCAAGGAAACTTACTGCAGCAGATGAAAGACACATCATGCTTACTTCCCTTCGCAATCGGAAGATGTCGAGCAGTGCCATTAGCTCACAATTGGCAGAAAACAGTGGGACCCTGGTACACTCATCTACTGTCCGGAGAAGTCTGGTCAGAAGTGGCCTTCATGGAAGACTTGCGGCCAAAAAGCCATACCTCCGACGTGGAAACAAGGCCAAGCGACTCAACTATGCACGAAAACACAGGAACTGGGGTGCAGAAAAATGGCAGCAGGTGCTCTGGACTGATGAGTCAAAATTTGAAATATTTGGCTGTAGCAGAAGGCAGTTTGTTCGCCGAAGGGCTGGAGAGCGGTACACGAATGAGTGTCTGCAGGCAACAGTGAAGCATGGTGGAGGTTCCTTGCAAGTTTGGGGCTGCATTTCTGCAAATGGAGTTGGGGATTTGGTCAGAATTAATGGTATCCTCAATGCTGAGAAGTACAGGCAGATACTTATCCATCATGCAATACCATCAGGGAGGCATCTGATTGGCCCCAAATTTATTCTGCAGCATGACAACGACCCCAAACATACAGCGAAAGTCATTAAGAACTATCTTCAGTGTAAAGAAGAACAAGGAGTCCTGGAAGTGATGGTATGGCCCCCACAGAGCCCTGATCTCAACATCATCGAGTCTGTCTGGGATTACATGAAGAGAGAGAAGCAACTGAGGCTGCCTAAATCCACAGAGGAACTGTGGTCAGTTCTCCAAGATGTTTGGGCCAACCTACCTGCCGAGTTCCTTCAAAAACTGTGTGCAAGTGTACCTAGAAGAATTGATGCTGTTTTGAAGGCAAAGGGTGGTCACACCAAATATTGATTTGATGTAGATTTTTCTTCTGTTCACTCACTTTGCATTTTGTTAATTGATAAATATAAACTATTAACATGTCTATTTTTGAAAGCATTCTTACTTTACAGCATTTTTTCACACCTGCCTAAAACTTTTGCACAGTACTGTACATATACATATATATAACATATACACAAACACACATATATATATATAACACACACACACATATATATATATTATATATATATACACATTCATACATATATATAGGAATATATGTGTGTGTGTGTGCTTGAAATTGATATATGATATATGAGTGACATGTCTAAAAGTGTCTGAGAGTTTTGGTGGCCATAAAGATACACTTGGAAAAGTTGTATTTAAAAATATGAGAAATTATGACTGTTAACATGAACTAGCATTACATCTTGTATGTTACATAACACGTTACTGAATTAAACATCCACCTGTCTCATGTGAAATCCATCGATCTGTTTAAAGACCAGCTGTAGACCTTGAGAAGATCCTGGAGCTTGTCTGGCGGTTTGACTGTGAGGTGGGATCACGCGGTTTCTCTCGAAAGCGTTTTTCCAGTCAGACATGTGTGAAGTTTCTTCACTACTATCAATCTACCCGGGAATGTTACAGGCTGCCGGTCAGTAACGTTTATGTTCCCTGCCAAGCATCCCAGAAATCGTCTAAAAGCTTCACAGGTTGTTAAATCATTCCCGCGGTCGAAGTGAAGCGCTTGTTACTTCATTCAAATCAAATGCAGAATATTGACCAAATTCGACGCAAAATCAAGCAGAGACACTTTTTGTAGCAGTTTGACTCATTCTCTTTTTCTCTTGCTGTCGCTTCAAACGCAGTAGTTATGCTACTTTTACAGAATAACTAGACATTTTTACACACTGTTATTTTCATAATCAAAATACATATAATAAGGAAGAGATCCTCCCTGAAGTGGTTACCATAGCGTCTGTCAGCCGTTGCCAGGGTGAATTAAAGAGCGGTTTGGCGCTTTTCTGAACGAAAGAAGTGCGAGGATTGCGGCATATCACCACCGTGTGGCTCGGCGGTGAATCAAAGCTCTGACTCGAATTGTTCTATCAGTTTCACTTAAAGTCTATGGTGTAATCCAAGGAGAATTGGGAGTACGGTGACCGGGAGGGGGCATGTCTGGTTCACTGCAGTACTGTAATCACATTAAGGACTGTGTAGGCAATATGAATTTTCTATACACACATATGAGTTTTTCTGACACTTCTGGCCTGGAAGCCCTGCATTTTAAATTATCAAGATGCATGACATCTTTCCCCCCCCCAGGGACTGTTTGTTTCTGGGTTTTTCAGATTCTTTACTGCTTGTTCCTTCTTCCTCATCTCAACATTTATCCTGGTTTGCACAAACATGAAGAATGTGTGTCTTGTACGGCTTTTCACAGTTTACCTCAGGAGACCATAATAATCACATAATTAAAATCTAACATTTTCTTTAAGCCATTGAAGTTTCTCATCATGTACACAGGCTGACTAACTCTTTATAGTTTTACCAGTTAAACTGCTTCTTTATTTAAATTCTTTGTTGTTTCCTTTGAACAAAAACAAATGAACACATTTCTGTTAAATTGATTTTGTATCCCTGCATGAACAGAAGGAAGAGAAATAAACTTAATGTAATTCTCACATATCACCATCTTTTAGACAACTGCAAAAATATATAGTGCATATAAATGTTTTTTTAAGTGTCTTATATGATACAAAATATCTGAAGTAAAGTGAGAAATGTTTATCAGGAAACACCGACCAGAGAGATGGTAAGTAACAAAAGTGAAGCTTTACTGAACACAGCAGAAGTAAGTAGAAGATATAATGGAGGATGATAAACAGGTATGTTGCCACACACACACACACACACACACACACACATGTTTCAGTCACTGATGAACAGGTAAAACATTTTCCTTTCTTTCTTGCAGGCATAACACACAGTACTTGGAGTTGGACACAGAACAGGAGACAAGGAGCTGGAGGCTGGAGACGATGGCGAATCGGGAGAGGAGAGGAACAGCAGGTAAGGATTTGTCAGGTAAGGAATACACTAGTGTTGCAGTCAAGACCACCTAATCCGAGACCAAGTCAAGACCAAGATCAGTGTGTGTTGAGACCAAGTCAAGTCAAGACTAGACTAGCACTCGTCAAATTCATCTGAAAGATCCACATTTACTGCCTGAGAAATGTCTTATTTTTAATCAATAATTGCAATTAGAATAACAAGATATTATATAGAGCTGTTACAAATCAATTGAAATCACTGACAACAAAATTAATCTTTACACTGCAGAAGTGGAGCAGAAGCTGCACCTGAATTTGTACAATTACAAATGCATAAATAATGTTGAGATTAATGTTTTAAAAATAAAATTGTTTATTGAACATTTGTAAAAAAAAATGTATAAAAATTTTAAAAAATCTTTCACATCTGCAATTGAGCTCATATTTGTGAAAACAGCCTTGTTTCTTGTGATATTGCTTAATTATGTAAAATGTTATACTATAAATATCAAAATCTTATTCAAGTACTTTTTTGCAATCACATCTTGAATTTTGTAGGCATTTTGTATTAATTCTGGTGACATATTTGATACAATCCCTTGTTGATTTCTGACTCAGCACAACAGTAACAAAATAAATGAAATTAGAAGCAGGAAGCTTTACATCCAATCAATTAATGATGTTAACAAAGAATTCAGACAATGCAATTTAGCGATATCTCCGCGGTCCGCAGTCTTGAACAGTAAAACCTGAACAATGATCTTGAACAATAAAATCTCGAGTCCTTATAGTCTGAGACCAAGACAAGACCTTCAAAAAAACGGTCTTAAGACCGGTCTTCAGTACTACAACACTAGAACACACCGAGAGAAACATGACGCAAGTCTAAGGAGACTAGACAGTGAGTGTGAGTGTGTGTGCGCGTTTTTGTGATTTATGAGGACACAAATTTATAAAATGACATGGGTATTACACTGGTACTTAAACGTGAAATATGAGGACATTTAAAAACATATTAAACAATGTCATTAAAAATGTAAAAATGCAGAATGTTTTCTGTGATTGGTAGGTTTGAGGGGTAGTGAAGGGGGATAAAATGTACAGTTTGTACAGTATAAAAACCATTACGCCTATGGCATGTCCTCACTTTGATAGCAAAACTGTCTGTCTGTCTGTGTGTGTGTGTGTGTGTGTGTGTGTGAGATTACTTTTCAGTGGTGCAGGTGAAATGAGTGACAGCTGGTGATAATTAAACTCCGGTGATTGCAATCCTTGTGGATGAGGTTAGGTGGAGCCTGGTGATTCTGTGAGATGGTTTCTTCGGTTCCACTTTATTTTAATGTGTCCCCGTTACAGTGTAATTATATATTTAAGTGCTGAGTAACAGTAATTAACTACATATACTTGCTATAAGGTTAGTTTAGGATTAGGGTTTGGTTTAGGGTTAGTTGCATTTAATTATGCCTAATTTATTTCTAGTAAAAGTCATTTTTATAGTAAATAGGCTACATGTAACAAGAACACATTAAAATAAAGTGCTACCTTCTGCTCTTTTGAATACGTTTAATCATGTAAACACTTCCTACTGTAATTAATATTAAAAGAACTATAACACCAAGAGCAATGGCTGTTGAAGCAGAAGGGGGATTTCCACATTCACTGTCAGATGATTGTGTTCCTGGATTTGTTTCAGTAAGTCCCAATGCTTCACATCTGTGAATAATATCCAGGATCAGATGTGTTGAACATGACAAACAGCACATATAAGCAGTTTAAGTCAGCTCTCACTTTGTGTGCGGTAAACAGGATGAAAAAGATCCGTTTGAATACGTGTCCCCAGTACAGTCAGCACACACAGTATCTGTGGAACCAGTTCCTGCAGAAAGTCAACACATATCACTATTTTGTATTTGCTTACAAACTTCCCCATAGTTTTATTCCCCATTTTGTTTTAAGCAGCAGATAACAATAAACGGTGTTTCACACTTTGCTCATCTACATTTATATCATACCTGTTTGTTTGATATATTGTCCAGGGCTGCATTCAGAGTGTTGGACAGCGACTCTACAGCTGCCTTTATTTCTTTCAATACAGTAGAATCTCTCCAGTGGCTCACAAACAGTATCTGATGACCGAGTGCATGCTTTTCTCACTCTTAAACCTCGGTCTATGGAAAGGAGTCAGTAGAAACCATAGTACATTGAGATACTTGTTTTTAGCAGATACTTTAGTTGCATTTGAAGAAACTAATTCTATATTATTTTTAGGGACAGTTTCCATGGAGCAACAGACTAACTTGCAACTATTCAGATTCAAAATCATTTGCATTAACAGACATGATTTTTCACCATTGAAACTTTTAGATGAAAAGAAATAAATGGGAAACACTCACTTGCATCACATACAGTACAGTGAAAACATTTCATGAGGCCATTTGGTTGATCAGTGAAAGTTGACAGAGGGCACTGAACACACGTTGTGCTGATGTGATCTGTGCAGTGCCAAAGAACACAATTTCCTGAATAAAAAAAAAATGGTGATTTCTAGCTGAACTTTATTTTTCTGTATTAACATAAGTATTAGAAAGTTACTATATATAAGGAACTATATATGCTATAACTTGTAGTCTTACCAGGAGCACACATGGGGCAGCACTGCTTGTTTATCTCATATTCAGCATGAGCACATCCACAAGAACAATGTTCATAGTTAAGAGGAATAATAATGGTAAGAATAGTAATCCTTAAAGCGAACATGGTCACAGTCTAAGTTTGTTCAGTTAATGTGAGCACGTCTCACGTGTCATTGGTATCGTTTTATTTTGAGCACAATCTTCAGACTCTTCCATTGCTGTAATGTCAGATGTATCATCTGATGTGTCCCATGAACAGTAAACAGTCTGGAGGCAATTTGTAGAAAACTGAGAGACAAGCTGAGGGAAATTCAAGACTGTTCAAGACTCAGATCCTGTACGGTTGTATTTCCACAACTTCTTGCAGACATGTCCATTCTTTGTTTAAAAAAAAAAAAGAGAAGTAGTAGAAAAGAATTAGCTTATTACATTTGAATGTTTTTTCAACTGGTATATATTTAGGAAGTAAACGTTCCACATTCTGACAAGTCAAGTTTACTTATTTTACTTTCATTTCCACCACAGTGTCATTTCCACCAAATATATAAAATATGAGTTGTTTAATAGTATAAAATATGGTTGCAAAAATCATTTTTTAAACATTTTGGGGAATAAAATGTATGACCATTTGTTTTGTATCCAAAATTCAAGGTTTTTAAAAAATGTATGTGTATTGTGTATTAAATATATATAGAAATGGAATAAGCAAGCATGTAATTAGTTGGGATTATGGATATTCATAACTTAAATCTGGGACAAGGGTATAAAACATTTTAATCTTCCATGAAAGGCAAGAAAAACTTAAGTCTGTTCATACAAATCAGACCTGTGTCAAACATTTTTTCGTGATAAAAACTGTTGGTGACGTGTTTTACTCAATTACTAATACAAAAAAATACTAATGATAAAACTAAAACGACAAGTCTTACCAGCAGATTTAGAGTAATATCACTTTTTTCCTTTCACGAACCAGTGTTCACGAATATTGGTTGGTCGTTTCAAAGTCTACAGCAAACTAAACTTTCAGGCTTCATTCCTGATCTGCAGTTGAGATCAAACTGAAAGATACAGATTAGGGAACCGCGTGATTTTCATTAAAGCGACAGTTTAAAGTTATATACTTCCTGTTTTCTCTGTTAATAAATGTTAATCAACAACAAAAGAGAACCACTCACCGCTCTAAACTAGTTATCTGTGTACCCTTACGAAAAAGTATACTTCAAGTTCATTTTATGAGTAATGTTCAAGTATATTTTAGATATAATTTATGTCGCAAACATACTAATATAAATGTGTACTAGTAGTAAACTTGTATGTGTACCAGTTCACTAGAGCTTGGGATTAAATTGGCCCACTTTTAGTATATAAAAAGTATACGTTTAAGTGTACTATAAGTGTAAAAGTAGCCAACTTTAAGTGCACAACTGTTACACATTTGTACTCCAAGTGAACTTAAGTATACTAGTAGTTTACTATTTTAGTAGTACATTTTTTAGTTTATAAAAGTACACTTTGAAGTGTACTTTCAGTAAACTAGTTGGTTACTTCATGTATACTTGTAAGTTTTATTTAAATGAACATATTTAGTCATTTAGCAGACACTTTTACACAAACATAACTTGCCTATTGTTTACTATTGATGTATTATTTTTGCACTTTCAGTATACTACCATGTTCCAATTTAGGTATTATTTTTATACGTACTTTAATAAACATTTTATTATAGCTTCATTCATCCTTGTTTAATCAACACTTGAATGTGGGTACGTTTCATAAAGAACTTATGAAAAACATTTTAAACAAAAAGTTGAGAAAATTGCATCTTTGTTAAGACTATACCTTGATCAGATTCAAAAGCACAGATGATTGAATCCATTAACACCCCAAAGCTTCAGTCGTGTCCTCTTCATGGATTGATCATTGATCATACTTTTGAGACGGTTGGTTCATAGGAAGTAACTGGTCGAGCAGGTTCACTAATCTCTCTCTTTTTTAGCCGGTTCACTAATTGAACAGAATCGAACTTTAGTTCTAGGTTGATGGAAGACACAATCTGAAGTAGTACGTGTCCAACTCAAAAGAACCAGTTGAACCGGTTCAACCAACTGTCAAGAAAGAGTTGAGTAAAATTCAGTAGACTAGCCTACACAAATTCAGACTGAGAATTAGGAACAGCTCTTTTCTTTCTCATATTTTAACAACTCAAGTTAAGACTAAAGTAAAAATAGGCTAATCAAAAGAACTACAAACCAAGTAGCCTATACTTTAAACTATCATACTTTTCAGTATATCTCAATCAAAAGGCTGAAGGCTAAACGCATAAAGTATATTTCTGAGAATAAATAAACAGACTGAAAGCTGTAATAAAGCCACTGAAGGCAAGCTTTAGGATGAACCCGAAATGGTGCATCTTTAATATATTCCAACAAACATCAATCCAGCATGAAAAAAATCTTCTTATGGCTTGGTATAGCATAAACAAACATGAATGACAAAGAACTCACCACAGTGGTTTCAGGAAAACAATACACAATTCCACAATCATTGACAAAGAACATGGGAAACATGAGGGTTTAACTAGACTGACTAATTACAAACCAGGAACACCTGTGAACAATGATTACACCCGTGGACCAATCAAAACATGACATGAAACAGGGGAGTCACATGACAAGGAGCACATGGCAGGATCACATGACAGACAAGGGAATCACATGACATAACATGACCCGAGCACATGGATAAATAAACATAAAACATGGCAGTGACAACAAATCAAAAGACATGAAACAAGAACATGAACACAAAACCAAACCTAGACATTACAGAAGTATACTTTCTTATTTTTAGTTTTAAAAAAGTATACTAATAGCACACTTGAATTAGCTAATTTTTTCGTAAGGGTATTTACTTCATACAGGTCTAATAGGCCAACATTTTTCACAAGCTCTGTTTAATTTGTATCATTGTTTTCATGTATTTATTTGAGCTATATGTTTGTTTGTTCTTCTTTTATTATTGACTGTTACTTGTCTTTATGAACTTTAGCCTATACCAGTAAATCTAAGTTTTTACTGTGATAGAAAACAGAGAATTGTGAACTTTTTTGGCTATTTAACACCAACAAGCCTACTTGTTAATACTAATGATATGATGAATTTACTGTTACAGTAGGTCACTGACTAGAACTGTAGGATATACTAACTGGTAGCCTAGACTATATTAGGCCTATGTCATTTTTGTATTTAGGTACTTGTAGTCCTTGCGGCTTCCGGATTCACATTAGACCGTCTAGAAATTATGATGTGAAAAAAACCCATCTTATTTCACTCATAAAAACCCATAATAACCCATAATAGGAAACCCATGGCTTCTAGGGGGTTTGTAATGCAAAATTAAACGCTCTATCATTATTATTTTTACAGCAATAAATTATTATTTTTTTAAATACTACCAATCTGCTGTTTTACTTTAAAACATGTCCTTGTTATTTGTATTTGTATCCACGCGGTGGCAGCACGTGTCTGCTCGTTGTTTTGATCGCTCACGCAGACATACGGCGAAAGAGAAACTTCATCATTGCGGAAGACAAAACATGAACAAAATAACAAAACCCAAACTGGTTAAGATCAGAAGTGCCAAACAGTCCAAAAAATATGGAATTGCGGCTGTTAACCTGAAGGAGCTGCTTAAAAAAGGATGTAATTTACTAAAGGTATAATAAAATGTATTTTCATGTGCTTTATGAAGGAAAGCGTGTCATTACTGTACAAAGTGTTTGGATATAGCCGTCAAGCACTCATAGTTCATAAAGTTCATATTCTATCCACACAGTTACACACCTCCGGAGTACAGGTTTGCTTGTACGAGGATGGAACGATAGTTACCGAAGAATATTTTCAAAATCTTCCCGATAACACAGAACTTGTTCTCCTGCCTGAGGGACAGAGCTGGAACGGGCGTGAGTTTATTTCACTGACTGACAGTTGGAATGAAAATGGAAAACATGTTGTAATAAAATAAGTGTAACAGCGGCATGAGGTTTAATAACAGTGTAACGAATCAGATTGCTTTGGCTTTTCATTCCCTACAGTTATTCATGAAATAACTCAAGTCCTGGGATTGGACAGACATACAGACCTTCTGATCACTGCAGCAAACGATATTCTGACAGATGAACAGTCTCCCAAACGCCGCAGGATACTGGGAGACCTTCTGAGGAACCTGAGGGACAATTCAGACGTGGAGAGCAGAGAAGAAGACAAGGAATGGTTTCAAGGTAAGTGAGGGGAAAGAACACAAGCAGACATTTATATATGTCACTGTATACTGTAACGCTTTTGAGGTAACATTTATGTCATTTATACAGAACGCATTCATTACTTTCAAAAAAGTTTCCAAAGCTTTTTTTATTTTTGTCGTCGTTGTTTTAATCATTAATGTTATGGCTTTTTTTGTCATACTCTGTTTGACCTAAACGTAACTTGAACTTATTATATTTACATTTTTTTATACAAACATATTTGTATAAAAATGTAAATATATATATATATATAGAGAGAGAGAGAGAGAGAGAGAGAGAGCTCTTGATTCTGTATTTTTTTTTAATGAGGCTGTATTATAATGTTCTGAATTGTAATAAAAATCATGTTAATGATTCTAAAAATAATAATGAATCACAAGAAGACTGCAAATATTTTCAAGTATATATAATTTTCTTGTGATTCATCCTATATTATGATATGGACAATATAGTAGGCTGATTGTATGTCTAAATCAATTATGATGTTACAAATAAACTCCTCATACGATATATTTAATGTATTTAAATGTGTTGCATTTGTGACAATGGTGTCAATTTTCTCATGTCTATATATCAGGTATTGATGCCCGGTTTAAAACCAAGTCTGCTTACATGAAGTATAACTGTGAGAGCAGAATCCGAGGATATTTGAAAGAGGTGTGACACAAATATCAAGGATATTATATTTAGTGGATTTTATCATCTATTATTTTAGGCAGAGACCTGCCATAACTCTGAATGAGATATTCTTCACCGTCTGTAGGTTGATGGATATACACGGACTATTCCAAATCCCAAGACAAAGAGTGAATATAAAAAGGTGGTGGAGATCTTGGCAGAGAAACTGAAGGCTGCACGATTCAACGGCACCTATTTTGACAGATCTGAGAAGGCCGTCCACAGGTTCTGCACTGAAGAGGGCTGGTTCTCCTGCCAGGTGCTGTAGTTCATTTCTGATGAGTCTCATTCAGTTCAGTTCATCGCAGGAAAATAATGAAACAAAAAAATATAATAGGTCTCTCATTAAAATGTAAAATTCCTGCTTAAACTTAAACACTTAAACAATTTATTAATCTTTATTAATGTTAATTTCAACATTTACATTCATTAAAATCTTGTTAGCATTAGTTAATGCTCTGTGAACTAACATGAACAACTGTGTTTTCATTAACTAACGTTACCAAAGATTAGTAAATACAGTAACAAATGTATTGCTCATGGTTAGTTCATGTTAGTTAATACATTAACTAATGTTTAACTAATGAACCTTATTGTTAAGTGTTGCCGAAGTTTCTATTTGTATAAGACTATAATAGATTTTTACTCTAACAGGGTGCCTTTGATGAGAACAGCTGTACATTTCTCCACTCAATAAACCCGTACGGGAACCGCGAGAGCAGAATCCTCTTCAGCACCTGGAATCTGGACCACCTGTGAGTGCTGCATCTTATATGTTAATGTCTATTACAGACATTAACACTACTAGTCTGAAGTTTAGAATAATTAAGAATCGTTAATGTTTTTGAGGGAAGTCTTATTTGATCAAAAATAAAGTAGAAACTGTAAAAATTACAATTTAAGATAACATTTTTTTATTGTAATATAATTTAAATTGTAATTTTTTCCTGTGATGCAAAGCTTAATTTTCAGCAGTGATTTCTCCTGTCTTCAGGGTCACATGATCCTTCAAATTTGCTGCTCAGTTATTCATAATGGCTCTTATCATCGATGCTGAAAACAGTTTTTGCTGCCTAATATTTTTGTAGAAACTGATACATTTTTTTGGATGAATAGAAAGTTAAATAAATAGCATTTATTTGAAATAGAAATCATTTGTAACATTACAAATCTCTTTACTGTCACTTTTGATCAATGTAATGCATCCTTGCTGAATAAAAGTATTATTTTCAATCTTACCCCAACTTCTGAATGGTGGTGCATCACAGTTTCAACAAAAATATTACACAGCAAAAACATTTTTCAACATTGATAAGAAATGTTTCTTGAGTATTGAAACAGGCTATTAGAATGATTTCTGAAGGATCATGTGACACTGAAGACTGGAGTAATGATGCTGTAAATTTAGCTTTACATCACAAGATTAAATTCAATTTTAAAATGTACTAGAAAACAGTTCATTTAAATTGTAATATTTCACAATATTACCGTTTTATTGTATTCAAATAAATGCAGCCTCAGTATAATCTTCATTTTCTTTCCTGATATACATTTAAATTTCAGTACCGAGTTCCTCTAGTAACGGCAATAAAGGAATATGAATCATTGTGAAATCCAGTTAAATGAGAAAAGCTGATGTATTTTTTCAGGATAGAAAAGAAGAGGACCGTGATCCCCGCACTCGCTGAGGCTCTGAATGGTAATAAGAGTGGTGATATAAACGTGGATTATTTCTACAAACTGTTGTTCACAAGAGAGAATCTCAAGCTGGTTCACATCGTCTGCCATAAGAAAGGGGCCCATGAGCTCAGCTGTGACTCCCGAAAAATCTACAAGCGGGTCAGGAGGACTGTGAAATGAAAGGACATCCATAATCCTCTTATGAAATATGCAGCAGAGTGTGAGCTTCTCAGGGATATTTCTTATTATTGTGCTTCAGGTCTGAACATTTTTAATTCTGCACAATTTTTTGAACCAAAGCAACATTTGTTTAAATTATGAGAATAATGAACTACTTCAGGGTTTTATAAAAGTGACTGATTTTATATATTTTTAGATTCACATTTTTACCGTTTTATTTAAGGATATAAAAGCCTTTGAAAAGAGTCTCTTGTTCACAGTTCTTTCCCGTTCCTACTTTCAGCCAAAAGCCAGTGATTTATCATGAAAATCTTGCATCATCAGCTATTGGGAGCATGTTTGGGAACAGGATGTGTTGTACAGCTAATGTTTGTAGTCCTTTCATTAACAAACAATGGTCTTATTTGTTGTACAAAATACACAAGCCTTCCCTGGAAAAAAAGCTCTTCAAATCATTTTAGACTACACTAAATATGAAAAAAAAAACAAGAAATAAAATGGTGCACGCATATATATAATATATATAAGTCATTTTTCCAAAGTCATTCATGAGGTTTATTTTCTCTGGACGGAGTATTGTGGCTTTCGTATGATAATACACTGAAGATTTGATATTAAATAAGTTCACAAAACGTCATGTACAGACAAGGCATTTGGTAGCAAAAATTAGCACTTGATTTTTCACTTCAATAGAAAAATATAAACTTCATATCACTTTCTACATTTTTTACCACAGACAATTTGTACATCGCAGTAAAGAAACTACATATTAAAAATGTTACATCTTTGAGCCACTAGTGAAGTTAGTGCAAATCCAGTCAATTAAGATACAAATATCATCATATACAGACAAATCAAATTCCTAGTGGAGCAACATGCATAAGAGCTTGATTAGTTAAAAAAAAAAAAAACTTTACATATCTTACAATAAAACCCTCTTAATTTGAGATCCTATCCAATAAAAAAAACTCTTTACATCATAAGCATATAAAAAAAAAACATAAGATGTCAAAATAATATGCTTTAAATTTTCAATTATACAGCACCAAATCTGAAGTATAAAGAGTTTTTTTTCCAAAAACAAATGATTCATTCTCAACAGAGAATGTTTAAAAGTGCCAAATTCAGAATGTCAGAAAATGTGAACAGCAAACTTGAGGCACTTGACTGAGAACATTATATTTGTTGAATTCAGAGCTTAGTAAAGATTGTGGTAGAAAAGCCAGGGTGCTGGTCAGCGCTGCCAGATTAACTTTAAGGTAGAGGTTTTCATATACTATAGCTTTCTTTCAGCACAAGCCCCAATCACATGATGGTTTTAGCCTCAAGTCTTGCCCAAAACTTCTTACTGTACATTCCGTTAACATGCGCGTATAATGCTCTGGAGTTTATAATTAGGGATGCACAAACGTTTGTCATTGATAACGTACCTCATAAAAATTGCCTTACCACATTACTGATAAATCAACAGTGCATCTCAGTGTAGCTCAAACATTAATTGAGAAGGATCTTGCTATAAAATAGCTCGCTTTAAAACAATCAAGTCCATTTTACCAGCATACTGTAATATTCCTCCGGTGTCAGTCTTTATGTCAAAACCGTGGCAGACAGTTTGAGAGTGACCGCGTCCTCATAGATGCTCATCTTCACTGTCCTCTTTGGCGTAGTAATGCATGCTCCTGTACTCTCTCCGACTCATTCTCTTGCTTCCTGGGGTTCTGCGTGGGTAATCCTGAAACAAATCAGGTCAGAATGTTTTAAAACAAAACCATATTACAACATTAAAATTGCATTAATGACAGTTGGTCATTGAGTGTATGCATCATGAAATCAACCAGACACCTTCTGCATTTTGACACCCCACTGAGAATTCACAGACCTTCACTCCAATAATCCTACATGGTCTTGTATTAACCTCAATATTTTAGGATTACTGTGTGCAAACAAAGCCATCTGGCTGCTTGTTATTTATCTGGAAAGCTCAACTTAGACCAGAGTTACATTACTGGGGCAAAGGGCCCCAAAAGTTCACATCCTGCATGGGCCATCAACTGACATTACATTTAATTCCAATCTTTACATCATGTACTTTACAATGGCATTTTACTATTTTAAACTCCTTTTTCCCCTTTTGCTTTTTCTCTTCTACACTATATTCACAAATGGGCAGCACGTTTCTCAGCTGACATGTTCTGTTTTATAATCATTTTTATATCAGACAGAGCACCAAAATATATTAATAATTATAAATGTTAACATGCATTGCTTTATTAATACAAGCTTCCTTTAATAGAGCTTCTGCATACGGCAAACTCTGGTCACGTGACTATTTTCACCAGCCACATAAAAATGTTCCCATGAAATCAAGGCCGTTTTTAATTGAATTTGTAAAAACATTAACTCATAAACACCGAGCAAACGTAAATGCTGGTCACAGATGTTTGAGGCGGCGTTAAAATCTTTCTGCTGACACCCAAACATAATGAAATACACTAAATCGGTTTAGTTTACCTGAACAACATCCATGTTCCCGAAGAACTGCTCCACAGGGAAAATGTGATTGCTGTCCTCGTCGAAGAAAACGCTCGGGTCCTCTCGCGTTTGAACGGTCTGGTCCATCTTCACCTCTGCAGAGCCGCTTGTCAGACCCGTACACTTGGCGGCGGAGTTCTCCTTACCGCGTCGTTCGCCCGGAGTCTTTTTCCCGGGCTGAATGTTGGCGTTTTCGTTCATATTCGCGCTGGAGTTCTCCTCCACTTCGCCTTGAAACGGTCTCTTTGGGAGACGTTTGGCCTCGCCGCCGTCGCCAGCCATCTGCCGAGCTGCGCTCGCGATATCAGACGCTGTTCTCTGCGCCAAACCGCGCAGAATGTTCCTCCTCAAGGTCTTCTGTGGATAAAACACCAACAATAAAGGTATATATGTGAAATAAACACAATATTAGCCCGGTTTTAGACGCGGTTGATACATCGTGAGAAAGGTCGCTTGACTGTAGCCGACAGACGGAAACAGTGGGGAGGAGATGGTTGGGTAGACACTGACACTGACCTTGACTGAACTTTTCACACCGGGCGGGTTTAAAGAGACAGCGCCGCACACTCGCTGTCTGTGGCTTCTAACGACAGTCTGAAACAAGAGAAATACAATTGTGGACATGAATAATGCGTCCGCCTCGCAGTCACAAACGAGATAACGGCGTTTCGTTTGAACGAACGAATCTTTTTCGTTCGGTTCAATGCACAGACATAGTCCTATTTTTCGTTTTTGATGTGTTTTTTTCCCTCTTTCCTGTCTTTAAAGACCAACAACACTATATAACAACGAATTTTCACCTTTATAAAAAAAGAATTCCTCAACAAATAAATAAACGAATCATCTTGTTCGTGAACAAACTCAGTGAACTGGGATAAAACGTTGTTCGTCGCAAGGAGGGAAAGGGGTGGAATAGACATGTAAAGATGACCATGTAGTTAAAACGACCTTAAAAAAACAATTCATGACTCTCACGACAAAAAAAAGACGGGTCTGCATGAATCCGTAAGCGGATCTTTCTACTGAACTGATTCAAAAGATTCGACTCACAATTTGACTCATAAAACTAGGCGACTATTGCTGGGAATGGTTCACAGAAATTTGCCTTTACAAAAAACCCACTCGTAAAAAAACAACTTGACTATCATTCTAAAATATAAGCACGTGCTCCAAGTGAGACTCTTATTCTGCACGCCGAATCTGTGAACTTACGTTATTTTAGTAATGTAGTAAATTACATTTCACAAAAAAGCTGCATTGTAAACTCGAAACTAATCGTACAAGTTTATACTACACCAAAAAAAAAAAAAAAAAAAAAACTTCTCAAAAGAAAAAGTTCGGAATCATGTTATCTTACCTGCTTTGCCCTCATTGAAAGTTTAAGAGTCCAAAACTGAGTGTGGAGTCCTGAGAGTGTTTATCTCCAGTGACGCTGAAGCCCCGCCCACATCCGATAATCTACACTACACAGAATCACGAGATGGGTGTTGAACATTTTATTAGGTTTTTCTGAGGCTACGGCTGATAACCATCAATTAGTGGCTACGTTTGTACAGAATACTGACGTTTAGTTTGCCGTTATAGTGTAAACGATTAAAGTAGTCTACATATGGCAAGTTATTCATCGTAGAAATATGTCGAATGAGTCATATATGTGACTAATGTGACGTAAATATACGGATATAAAGTCCAGCCTCTACTGATGACACATCCGTGAAAAAGAAAATAGCCTAATGCGCAGTTTGTATTAAAATATTAGACAATGGGTAGTGTGGGTCTTTGTAACAGTCATTAAATAATTTCCACAATGGTTTTTGTCATTCTGAAAATGATTTAATCTGTAGCCTGGACATTATCATTGACAAGCTTCAACATAAAAAAAAAAAAAAAAACTGAAAAAAATGCAGTTATTTGTGGCAGTCTTGTTTGGTATACTCTCCCAATAAGGACTATCATCTCAGCAATTGGCCTGGTCACTTTTTTAGGTAGTGTCCTATTATCAGGGCTGGGTAGTTTAATTTTAAAATGTATTTCACTACAGATTACAAAATACATGCTTTAAAAAGTCATTTGTAACGTATTTTGTTAAAACCCCCAAGTTTTGTAACTTAATCTAAATACTTTAGAATACTTTGGAATACTAATGTAACACAAAAAAGGTAATTGCGAGTTTTTAGCTCACAATTCTGACTTTTTTCTCCAAATAAATAATATGTATGTGTTCATTTAATTATCTCAAATGCTGACAAAATAAAGCCATGTTGTGTGGTTGGAGTTTAGCCAGCATCAAGTTTAAATGTCCATTTTTTTTTTCTTGGTGCGCAACAGCACCAGATGTCAGCACACTGTCTACAAGGCTATGAGGAAGAGCTAGCCTCAGTTTGATGAATATTAGAACCTCTTTTTTTTCCGTTTTTGCCTTTATTTTGATAGGTCAGTATGTCAAAGTCAAAAATCCAGCAGCTTCCCCCCACCGCTATGTTGAGAGATGTTTATGTAGTAGTGAAAAAAATGATGATTATATTCTGTGTATGTATGTAGGCTAAACCAGCAACAGTTAAAAAAAGATTTTTTTTGCCGTTTATTTTGAGCGGCCAGTATGTAGACTGGCAGCAAACTGGAAGAGATAGAGGCAGTTGGGATCAGGAAAAACACATGAGGAAGGTCTTGAGCTCGGGTCTCTCAAAGCACTAGGGTACTATATTTCAGTGAGCTGCCCATTGAGATATTAGCATGAACAAATCTGTCTCAGTTTGATAAATACTAGAACCTCATGGTTTATGATCCATGGGGGCAAGGGGCTTAAGACAGGTGGATTTTTGCTGTCGAATTCCGTTTTCCCCATGGATCATAAAAAATGAGGTTAAATAATATGTTTATATCGGTGGCATAAAAAATGCTGATATTATGTTGCGTGTGGATGTAGCTTAAGAAGTCAATAATGACACTGGAAAAATGTTTTCAGGCTCAACTGTTTAATGTAAATCAAAAGTTTTATTTCCATGTGGAGAATATACCTAAAAACATCATATAATCTGTGCTTCTCACAGAGTTTAGCAAAGACCATTTATGAGTTCATACACAATCTATAATCATAAATGAGACCAAGACACATTCATCTGACACTCTGAATGAAGCCGCAAATGGCAGTAATTAATAAAACATTTAATAAATCAATAAATAATAAGCATAATTCTCAATATTAGATGTTGGTTTATTGAGCTGCAGATCCCTTGAAAGGGTTTGAACCAACAATCTTTTGAATGAACAACACTACACCTGAGATACAGTTTAACATTTAGAACACAGCCTCTTTTTTCAATGCTTTTATTCAGGAAACATGACACTGTCAGATCTGCTAGAGGGAGATCATTCACGGTCAGACTCATCCTGTGTCTCTATGGCGTCTCGTGGGGCAGCATACTGTGCAATGTTAGGCAGTCCTGATGCTACACAACAACTAAGAGCACTGCGGTAAACGGTCATATCATTTGCATCGCACCTGTGTAGAAAACAGATGCAGTGAATGCAATGAAACATAGCCTACTTTAGACTTGTATCTAATGCAGTGTGAAATGAACTGTGAGTTTTGGTGTTTGTGGAAGCTACCATTCATCTGTCTTCTCATCATAGCACTCCACATCAAAGGTGGTGCCGAGTCCATTATAGCCTCCGACCGCAAACAACTGATTATCAACTACCTGGATTTTAAGGAAGGTAAAAGCAAAATGAATAATGTTAAGAGTATTTTTTTAACTTTACATGAATGAGAATAGATGCAACACTTCAATTAAACATAGTAGATTTTTTTGACTCTTGGAATTAGGTCGATGTTTTCACAGTAAAACACATTGATCTTTGAAGCCTTCTGCAATTTTAGGGTGCAACTTTCCACTAATTGTCAATATGGGACCAAAACAGATATTTTCCTCCATATTCATATTATTACCATATCTCACCTCAATGCCAAAGTTGCTGCGTGGGTTGTACATTGATGCAACGAAACTCCAGTTGTTAGTGCGTGGGTTGTAGGCCTCTGCACTCCGCAAACGACTGTCACCATCAAAACCACCAACCTTTAAATACATTTTTTTACATTAATAAAAATTTTAAAAAATATTAAAATTTTTAAAATAAAACTAATTGAAAATAATATTTTTTGTATAATATAGTTTATAATTATATATATATATATATATATATATATAAATATATATACATAAAAACTATAATAGTATGCCAGTGATACTTAAATAACTCTGACGTGTGTTTAATACTCACAGCATACACTAAATCTCCATGAGCAATCACACCAACACCACTGCGGCGTGTTCTCATGGGAGCGATGAGAGTCCACTGGTTAGTTTCAGGGTTGAAGCTCTCAGCTGAGAAATGACACTCGGTCCCAGTAAAACCACCACATATATAAATCTGACAAACACACACAAACATAACATGCATGATGTTTGTGTACAATCTTCACAGATTGTTCAGAAAAACAGTGTTTACAACACTCAGAATATTTTATACGATGTTCCTTTTTTCTTATTTACACCATTTCCATGTTATAGTCTCCATGTTATCTCCATTTCACCTCTCCCTCGGCTTTACAGGCATCAAGAGTCATGTTTGGAGTCATGGGTGAGTGTTCTTACCCTGCCCTGCAGTGAGGTGGCGCTGGCGTCACTCCTGACTTCATTCATTGGCGCCATGAGTGTCCACTGGTTGGTCATTGGATCGTAACACTCGACTGAATTAAGTCGTCTGTATCCATCATAACCACCCATGGCATAAAGGAGCCCGTCCAGAACAGCGACACTCACATAGCATCTGCGTTCATGCATGGGGGCCACCTACAACACATCAGTGTCCAAACACACATCAATACACCATCGCATTGCTTCTGTCCTAATAGTGGCAAAAATCATAATGGTGTTAACGTAATTTTTTTATTGTATTTGGAGTACCATTATTCAATACTATGGTCAATATCAAAGTAAAATCTGATACCATTACAGTACTTTTTGTAAATGAAGCGGAATTAAAGTTACATGCTGACCTACAACATTACTCACCTCATGCCAAGTGTGAGTCAGAAGATTAAATTTCCTCACGATGCTGAAATACTCCACCCCGTCAAAACCCCCAACACAGTACACAAACTCATTCATGACTGCTGTGCCATGATAGGCTCTGGGAAGCTCGTTCTCTTGTGTGACACTGACCCAGCGGTCTGCCTTCGCATCATACGCCTCAATTACACTGGTGGGATTATTGTCGCTCCATCCTCCGATAGCAAATAATATTTCAGAGGGCAGACGTGGGCGTGTGAGTTTACGTATGACCTCTGAGGTGATGGGCTGATCCACGTTGAGGTCAAACAAAGCCTTTATTGCACTGATGATAACAGGAGTGCAGGCTTCGTTCTCTATGACCAGTGCATTGTTCTTTACATTATTCATGAAGTAATCTGTTGACAACAGCCCCAATCGAACCTGAAGCACAGATAAGGGACAGCTTAGACTTTTCAAGTCTCTTAATAAGCCGTTGTACGGAGTTCAAAAATGATTTCCAAAACGACTTTCTGAAAACTGTGAGTTTTGTCTGTCAGAGGGGGAAGACAAATCTCTGTTTTACCTTTGGCAGAAGCACGGCAATGTGTTCCTTCCTGTTTTCAGGTTCATGATTAATCCATTGGAGGATGGCTTCAAAAACCACCTTCTCCTGTTGGACGTTAAGCTCATCCTTATCAATAATATCTTCAAGTTGTTCCAGCGAGAGCTCCAGGAACTCCTCCGGCACAAGCAGAACCTCCTCAAAGTGCTGCAGGATGTAATGCGTCGCTTTCTGGTGGAGCTTTGAGCAGGTGTAATAGTCCTTAGTAAACCTGCAGATGCCAAAACAGTTTTCTGGGCATAAACGTGCCTCCAGGAACTGACTGCAGGCATCTACAAAGTATGACACTAAAAACTGATCCGCCGCCAGCAAAAGCTCTAACACGTTCTCCTCTGTAATGAGCGCAGGTCCAGTGTACATGTACTGGATGAGGAGAGACAGGGTGTCTTGGGACACTCCTGGAATTTCATAGGTAGTTTTTGCTGTGCTGCCCCATTTGTCGGATAAAAGAGCCCTGTAAACACATTTGACACAGAAATACTCAATAATAATGAGCATATATTTCACAAGATGGAAAATTATTTCCATCATTATTTACATTTTAATATCAGCCAGATTTTCTCATGTAGGGGGAAATATTGGCTGCTTTAATAATTGAAATTTCTGACTGACTGTAACAGGTTAGTTTCATATATTAAATTTGAAAAGTTGGGAAAACATTATTCATTGCAACTTCAATCCCATCAAAATTAAGAATTAAATTTCAGGTTTTTCTCAGTTAAGTTCTTTGTTCTGGCAATACACTCATTTATTTTCATGCATTTATATATTTGACATTTTCAACAGTATGAACTTAATGGAAATTATTTTTATAATTATAATTATTTCTAGGTAATTTGTACACAATTGCAGTTCAAATGCTTCTTCTCACCTAAAGTAAGGGCTGCAGCCAGACAAGATGATTTTGTGCGCTCGAAATTCTGCGTCATTTGCCTTGATGATCACGTCAGTGTGTTCGCCCAGTAAACGTGCTTCATCAAATATATTAAATGCTGTGACAATTCTGTCAATGTCTTCCATATTTCTCAGATGTTGCTCTGTAAATGTTTTCAGCCCTCTCACTTCAAAACTCCGATTAAAGTCATTCAGGTTTCTGTGGTTTTGGAGACTCAGTGTTCAACAGTTCTAGAATGTCTTTGTGACATCATCACAGTGCCAGAGTCTGAATACATTTGATCAGTTTGTGTCTTGGCAACAATTATTATGGAGTTTGTTTCATTGATTCCTTACATGAAACACAGTCACAAAGATATTAAAGTTCATCTGATAAATGATTTTCTTGGTCAGTGAACAAGTGTAACAGAGGCCTGTATGAGGATTGTTCTTCACAGATGTTATAGGACACATAACGATGCATTGCTTTTTCTCGGTTAAATCAGTACATTTAGAATTACTGCCATTATAAGTAAAATTACAAATGCCTGACCAAGGCTTAATATAACAGGTTTAATAACTTTGCCTAAAAAGAACATTTAAATACACAATAAAGCAATACACAAAAATGTACAAAGTAAACAGATGTTTCAAAGTGCAAAAGAATTATAAAGAACAATAGATAAGACAATAAAGTCTCATTAGTTATCGTTAGATAATGTATTAGCTAACATTAACAATGAGCAAAAGCTCCATTTGTTACAGTTATTCTTCTTTGTGAACTTTAGCTAAAAGAATACAACTGCTCATTGTTAGTTCATGTTAGCTCAGGTCCATTAAATAATAGTTACAACATTTGAATTTAATAATGTGTTATTAAATGTTGAAATCCACATTATATAAGATTAATAAACGCTTTAGAAGTATTGTTCATCGTCAGTTTATGTTAAATAATGAATGAACTAATGTTAGCTAATTGAGCCTCATTGTGTTAATTGTAACTAATTGAGCTTTAAGTGTTACCGAGCAATAATAAAAAAAAATCAGAACATTTTCAATCAATATCTAGGGCATGTTGTTCCAGATTAAAATGTAAAAGTGTAATAAGTTTTAAAATAAATATCCTATTAAGTCTTTAAGTATTTAATTTGGTGCTGAGATGAACACCACTGCAAATGCAAAAATCTGAACGGCATTTAAATACGTTTAGAAACAGAAAGTAGCAGCTGCTTTGTTTACGGTGGTTACCGGGGTAACGGCTGACTTCCCTTCTCAAAGAAAGCCACTCACTTTCAGACAGACATGATCAAGCAACAGTACTCCTCTTCACACCATTGATGCTCAAACATTTCATTATGCTCTCTCTTTCTCTGTAGTGTGACATTCCACTCTACAGAAAAGAAGAAAGATCCTGTAAGCCCCGAATCAACCAGTTCTTCAATCATCTCGTCATGTTCTTTCTGTGTAAATTAAATCGAGTGTGAAATTATGGATAATTACTAGGGTTTTTTTCTACCCTCAAGCAAGGGCTGTGGGAAAGTACTGAGATTAATAAAAACGGAGGTATAACTGCCAATTTGTCTTGTGTCCTATCACACACTTGATTTGAATTGATGCGAAATGTAATTCATAACTGAATAGTATATTGTAAACCTGGAATGATCAGAACAGGTATCTGAGGTTATAACAGTATCAATGTAATTATAACAGTATGAATGTCATTTGAAAATCCCTGGAAATAAGTACCCCTTGAATACATTGTTAGTTTCTTCATCTTATATGGCAAATTCTTTTTTCATAAACAAATGTTTTCAAATAATATTACATCCTATCCCTATTTAAAAACTGATTTAATATTACTTCTAAAAATCTCATCGTTGAATAAATAGCAAAAAAATCCTAAAGTTTATAAAACATTATTAAGAAATGTTTAAAGAAAATACACGGGTTTAAAAGCTTTCCCTATATGTTATTGTCTGTATGTTTTTGTACCAATAATGTAGTGTATGCATCCTTGTGTCATTCTTGTTTATTTTTATGTAATTCCTTGACAATGCTCTTATGTTGTTGTGCATTAATAATATTAATAAAAAGGAAAAAACAAATCCCTGGAAATAAGTGCTTTGCCGACTATCGCTTCGAACCACACGGGGGCGCTAAACACTAAAATAATTTCAGTAAATTTAGGGCTAATAAACTACTTGGAAACTTCAAGCATCTTTCAATGTGTGCTTGTGGGAGCAACGTGAAAACGGGGTTACAGCCTTCAAAATAAACAAGAAATTGCTTAACTCCAATATTTAGACACACTGTCTGAATACGCAAGTAGTCCTCGCTCGAAGTCATCGTGGGGACCCTCATTTACTGCGCTTGCACAGCTGTCGTGTGTAACTAGAGAGCCTGTAGCAGGTAGGTGTCGTGAAGGTGGAGGAGAGGAGGGCAGACGGACGATTGTTTTACAGAATGACTGCCTCCCATTTTCAGCAGTTCAACGATGGAGCCTGAAGCGAGAAGGACCTCTTATGTCAATTTATGACGGGACAACAGACAGACAGCCTTTCCAGCTTAATGAAAAATGCCTTTTTATGGACTATTCGCTCATTTTTCTGTTTTCATAACACGTGGGAAATTAATTACACACATGACTGACTTTTCATGACAACTCCGCCGCTCGCGCGAACAGACTGCGCTCTGACGAGCGCGTGCGCGATGGAGTTCTTCTGCAGAAAGAAGAAGAACGTGAGAACTGCCGTCAGCCTCGCTTTGATTTTCGCAACTTTACTGATGCTTCAGAAATTAATAACAGTGGACCCGAATAGTAAAGGTATCAAAGTGAAAAACAAATTGTGTGGCCCCGAATGCTCGTCATTAAAAAGAAAAATCATAAAGGCCGTTGAAAACTCATCTCAATCACTCGGGAATGACTTGGCGCTGCCAAAAAAATGGGACGTGTCTGGAATCAAGTGTAGTGAAAATGCCACGGTAAAGAACCAAGCCTGGTTTCGTCGTTTGAACCCAAGGTTCCACGAATTTGTCCTGAAAAGACATTGCAGATACTTCCCGATGTTACTCAATCACCCTGAGAAGTGTGGCGGGGACGTGGATGTTCTGGTCGTGGTCAAATCGGTTATTGAAGAACACGACCGACGAGAGGCCGTGCGACAGACCTGGGGAAAGGAGCAAGACATCCAGGGCTTGAAAATCAAAACGCTGTTTCTCTTAGGCACTCCAGCCACTGGCAAAGACGCGCGGAATTTACAAGCCCTGGTCCAATATGAAGACCGAACTTACGGGGACATCTTGCAGTGGGACTTCATGGACACCTTCTTCAATCTGACCTTGAAGGAAGTGAACTTTCTGAGGTGGTTCAACATCTACTGCAGTGGGGTTCCCTTCATCTTCAAAGGGGACGATGATGTGTTTGTCCACACCAAGAACCTCGTTGAACTAATTGGCTTTAGGGCGGAGGAGAACAAGGTGGAAAACCTCATTGTAGGGGACACCATTTTAGAAGCCAAACCGATCAGGAACCGCCAGAGTAAATATTTCATTCCCAAAGAGTTGTATGATAAACGCTATCCGCCTTATTTGGGTGGGGGAGGGTTTCTCATGTCCTCTCAGGTGGCCCGCAGGCTCTTCGTGGTTTCTGAGACTGTGGAACTTTACCCCATTGATGATGTGTTTTTGGGCATGTGCCTCGAGAAGCTGCACATCGTCCCCGAGCTGCATCTGGGCTTCAAGACATTCGGGATCATAAAGCGGAAAGTGACGCCGCTGAACCGGGAGCCGTGCTTTTTCCGCAACCTCATCGTGGTGCACAAACTCGGTCCTCTGGAGCTTCTGAACATGTGGAATCTTGTACTAAACCAGGAATTGGTCTGCGCCAGACATGTCGTACTATGAACAAACTAGTATTTATAAAGACAGAGGGAAGATATTCTTTCTAATGAAGCGTGTTTCCAGATCTAGCCTTTCTTTTTGTAAGTTTTGTAACGATGATGACTTGGAATTGTCAGATGTAATAAATGACAAGTTAAGCTTGGAATTATGGTTTTGTCATATACAAGGAACAAATACCAATCGAATCCTACATTTTTGCAGACTGGGGCTAGTTGTCACACTTTACCCCAGTAAATGTTTCTCAGGAAGTACATTTTATATACAAGATATTGCTACAAAGGTAAAAAAAAAAAAGTACACGTATAAAACATATCTTTAAATGTAAACTCTCTTTTTATGTCAGTTGTGAAGTTCGCCAAAATACATTTTGGTAAATTTGTAAACCATTACATTGATCTGCATCATTTTCATGTTTGAGTGAATAAACACCCTGTGACTATCAACAACATCAACTTCACATTTGTCAAATTGTGTTTGTTGTTTTAGTTTGGTGTGTTTGACACAATCAAAGAACTTTTACAAAGCTAAATATGTGGAGTATGTTCACAGATAAAAAAAAAAAAGAATGAAAAAACTTTATTCAAATACGTTTATTCAAACAAATAAAGCTACAAAGCAGATATTAGCTTCCGTTAATATCAATGCACAAAGAGCTGAGGAGCGTATAATTAATGTGGAGACCAGTCAAAATAGGGAATTACTACATGGTCACAACTTTACACTTCAAATTAGCAGTATAACCAAACTCTTTAAAGTGTTGCATGTCTAAGTGCAGACAGTCTGGACAGCCAAGTTGTGCTCCTGCAGGAAAAGTGTCCAGGCCAATTTTCTAAATGGCCAGTTATTCGCAATTACGTCTTTGAGAGCTGACAATACACATTAGTGCATCATTTTTCCTCACTGCTCACTGGAACCAGTTTACAATAAAAAATAAAACCTCTGCGGTGCTTCTTAATTCTGGTACTATGAATAAAATAAATCTAAATTAAAGCAAAAACAAAGAAATGTCCCCTAATATTCTACCATTATAATCTATGTATAGTATAAATATTCAGACTTTTGATGGCAAAATTAATACTATTTGGGTATGCATCAGTCATCACTTTTAAGAACACTACTAAGTAATAGCTTAGGTTGACTTATTTAAATCAATAAATAATTGATATTTAAATATTAGACATCTCAGTAATGCCTCTATTTATGAGTGAAACATGCCGGAGTTGTTGTGAATGTCAGTTATATAATGCATGTCTGAGAAGTGAAGGAGCTACAGACACTGCATTACTGTATGTAACGTACTGTAGGTACGGTTGTACCTTTAAAAACTCCATCCCTGAAGTCCCTTGACTAGGAAAACTCTGACTGCATACTCAGTCTTCATTATAGGTAAATCCTTTAAAAAGTGACATTATGGCTCATTTTCAGGCACAGAATCAGCCTATTCCACTCAAACTGTCTTTCATATTGAATCATTTCTTCTGTCTAGATCGTTTTATAAGCATGGCTGGATTGAATCATTCACTTTTGTAACAAAATAAACACCACAGCATTTGAAGCAGATCATAAAACATCACACACAGCAGACAAAACCATCTACACGCCAACAAACAAGAATTATTCTAATACTGAAGCAAACGCAATGACCAAACATCATTTTGATCAAATAGCAGTGCCATCACTCTTGGCTCTTTAGTCTTCCAGCAGTGGCCTCATGTATTGGCACTATCTCTGTTCCAGGTCACGATTCTCTGAAAAGCACCAAGGCAATTCTGAGAATTGAATGAGCCTCTGCCATTCTTCAAGAAAAACAACATTTTTGTTGAAAATGAATGTTTCAAGGCAAGTTCCGCAGGAAATGTAGTGCACTATCTGAATCCAATACAATGAGAACCTGTACAAAGTCCAAATCTCTTGGACGGAATCTGACTTTTTTTGTTTTGTTTTTTGCTTCTTTTTTTTTTCAAAGGCTACTTTTCACTTTTGGCTATGGTGCTAGTAATGCTGTGCTTTCAAACACATTAAATATCAAAGTGCTACAATCACAAAATATTCACATAAAACAAACAAGTATAAAACAATATACAAGAATAAAATTCTCAAAAAGATCACAAAAATCCAGGTGAGCTACCTGAAAAGGTAAACGGAGCAAAACACAAGCCTTCTCGTAAACCTGTTTCTCTGCTCAATTAGTTCACAAACACATATTTCAGATTTTGTACATTCAGTTAAAATTTTGAGGTGCCACTGATAGCATGTGCTCAGAAAAATGATGGTGATTGCTTTTTGTGTCTTCGAGGAATATTTATAAATCGGTACAGCAATTAGAGTGCAATAATGCATTACTTGAAACCTGATATGAAGTAGATTTGAGTTGTTGTTTTTTTGTTCTGCAATGAATCACATATTAGATTCATCCAGCAACGTTACTAGTTAGCATGAAATCTGTGCGTCACGCCTGCTGTAGTCGGAGAGTAGAGGCCTTGCCTGGAGGAATTCTCGTGCGTTTGTTGTTTCTGGAAGCAGGAGCGGGGATGCGACTGCCTCTGCCCAGCCCTCGAGCCTTGGACTCAGAAATGACCATTGTTGTCCTAGCTACACCTGTGCTGCTGTTGGCCTTTCCTGAGGGGAAAGAGTAAGAGAAATGTAAATACACACATACACCAGAGTACATTATTTTTTTAGGAATGCATTGTGGGATGTTGCATAGAGGTTAGCCAAAGTAAACACCATATTTAATTTGACAAGAAAACAATAATAGGCCACGTGGGGCATCTATATGGGATTGATGAGGCAATGCGGGGCAGAAGGGGACAATATGGGGTTGTAAAGGTCTCATTGAGGCAAAAGGAAATGAATGATCACCTTGAGCATGTGACAGAGTGCTCTGCTGTATCGCTCTCCTCCGTGAGTTCTGTTTACAACCCTTAGGTCCCATGAGGTGAGACTTCCAGGCCTGCACACAGAAGACATGCACTGTTACACTGCTGTATGAGGAGCATTTGAGAAAGAGAGAGACACTGTAATTCTCACTTTAATACTGGAGTCATTCACTTACCATCATGGGTGCGCAAGAATATAATCTGCATCCATAGAGTTGGTTTCAGACTTTAATTTCATACCAGTGTTCTTATATTCCCGAACCTTACATTTATCAGCTCTTACAGCGTTACACTATTCTCTCTCTCTCTCTCGAAGTTTACATACACCTTGCAGAATCTGCTAAATGTTCATTATTTTTAACAATATGATTGATCATAAAATATTTTTTTATTTAGTACTGTCTTGAATAAGATATCTTACATATATTTTTATGTATAGTCCACAAGGAAAAGTGACCTCGTTCAAAAATTTACACACGCTTGATTCTTAAAACTCCTGAACATTTAAACTGCCCGCTCTTCTTCAGAAAAATCCTCCAGGTTGTGTAAATTCTTTAGTTTTCCAGCATCTTTTGCATATTTGAACCCTTTCCAGTAGTGACTGTATGATTTTGAAATCTCTTTTTTACTCTGTGGACAATTGAGGGGACTCAAACACAACTATTACAAAAGGTGCAAACATTCACTGATGCTCAACAAGGAAACATGATGCATTAAGAGCCAAAGGGGAGGAACGTTTTAAAACTGAAGATCAGAGTAAATTGTACTTATTTTACATGTAAATATCTTCTGTAGCTTCTGAAGGGCGGTAGTAAATGAAAAAATATGATCTTTAAATACAATAAGAAAAAATTACACGTCGCTTCACTGTATCTGATTCAGATTACCCATATTTCCATTGAACTGTATAGAAGACAAAAGCTCACGCTGTTTTTCAGGAATTGTAACCTTCACAAAAACAAGTTTGGACGACACGTCTGTGTCTAATAATATCCTGAGACATTCTCAGTGAGTGCAAGAACAAGTCAAACACTGAATGGGTAAAGCACTGTTTGTCAGCTGTAGTTAAGTCTCCATGTGACTTTTCAGAGCTGACTCCCTAGAGAACACGTCACTTCAGAGTCACAGTCACTAGCTCAGCGGTATAATATACAACAGAAATAAAAGACACCAAACATAGTGTAACAGGCACTTCAGTACGTGTGTCAGAATTTTGTGACTTTTACAAGAATTTCCAAGCCGTTTGTGATGATAAGAATCTTTACATTTAAATATATATATATATTTTAATAGCTACAGTTGTAGCAGATTTGCATTTGTTGCACCAGATAGCAACCCTTGGAATTATTAGATTTACACATTTTCATGCCGGATGTTAGAGACATTTGTGTTTCCAGTCCGAATCTGCCATGTCTGTGTTTTTTTTCACACAATCTCAGTAAAAAATTCCAGGGCAAATTACCCGCTTATTAAAATTATTTTCAGCAAACTCAATGGTATTCTGAGAAATCTAATCCCGTCCGAATATGAATGTCTGTAATTGCAGATGTTGTGTTATCCTACTGCTTCTCCTCTAGGTTTTTGACCTACCTGAGCTACCGTTTGCACACCAATCTCTCGCATGTTCAGGAGATCCTGTGGTTAGAAGTCTAACCACACTTAAACATTAAAGTAAACATGACCGAATAGTACTTAAATGAAAATATCTCATGAGTGAATTGCTTGAAATATCTGGAAAAAAATGAATTGAAAGAAATATCTTGTTAAAAAAAACTTTACCCACAGGAATGTTCAGAGTTCAGAGTCCCCAGTTTGGATAAAAGTGTCAGCTAAATGGTTAAATGTAAATGTAAATATCATTTCCATGACTTTCCAGGCCTGGAAATGACAATTTACACATTACAAAGACACAATATGTTTTTCGCTGGTAGAGGTTACCTATTCAAAACAAAGGAGTAGCTTGACACAAAGATTGAGCACAGAATCATGAAAGATGACATCTTCACCACACAGCCGGAGGAAAAGAATCCGACGGGAAATGGAAAGAAATCATGTTCATGGATGAGATTATTAACATTACTGTTATATGAAGCAGAGCAGGCCTGAGTGCTGTGGGAGTTGAACAAGGCCGCTGAAGCGGTTGCTAATGAGAGACGAGCGTGACACATAACTCGACAGCAGTGGAACTTTTGTTATGCCATTGTTGTAGCTTTTGCTTCTTTCAGTTAAGAGCCGTTATATCATATTAGATACATCTGAGTGTGTTGAAATGATGTTATAACGATACACATGTGGCTTTGTTCGGCGGCTGCTAAATACATTTTTTTTGATATGCATACAAATAATTTGCAAAATGCCAGATTTTCCAGCATTTTGTATGGCTGTAGGGTTGTATGATATAGGGTAGGTGTGTTTGTGTGCGATCTCACCTCCTCCCCTGAGCCAATGTTTTCATGACAGAGCGGACAGTGATTACAATTTCCTCCAGGAGCTGGTGCTGACAAAAGAATAAAAGAATAAATCATTGACCAGGAACCAACCAGTTTTCATTACCAGTTAATGGTGATGAACCAGTGAAAGATTATGCAAGCTGTAAATACCTCACAACATTGTCATGTCATGTGAACTGTATATGGATGAATAGATCTGATGACAAAGTGAATGCCTATCTCATTTTTATGTGTAATTCGATTGCTACACAGGGACCAAAATTAACACTTGGCAAGCACCAAATGCAAGTAAAAATAAACTCCACCTTTAGCAAGCAAATAAGATGCAGGTACTTGAAAGTTAGTTTGTGGGATCAATTGTTTCCATCTCATGACACATTTTACTGCCAAAAAGAAAATATGAGGAAAATAAAGCATGTCTGTGTTTGACAAGAGAGGAGGAGAAGCATCTAGTGTTTGATGTGGCACATGACTCAATAAGCTGAACTGGTTATCATAATATGCAAGGAAAACAACAGATAAATAATAATGACATAGGGACAAAATCTGTCTATAAATTTTATGAAAACACCACAGTTTCATGGCCAGTAAGAAATATTAAAGGGAATTACATCAATTTACCGGCTAAAGGTTAATTTTGGACCCTGGTGACACATTTGTGGTTTCTTCAGTATGAAGTAAAAACACTATGCATCCACACAAAGGACTCACGATTGCAAGCAGCGCTCTGAGCATGCTCAGTTAGCTTATCTCGGGTAAGGGCTTCGGAGCAGAGAGGACACTGGGTGAAATCTGCCCTCCGCTCACACTCTGTTAGCAGGTGCTCTGTCAGGCTCGCAATCTCCACGACCTAACAAACACACAAACATACTACATTAACACACTCTGGACAGTGTCCAGTGACAACCAATACGAAATATTTTGAAATATGTGTGTGTGTGTGTGTGTGTGTGTGTGTGCACCTGTCTGCACTGAAGGCAGCGCTGCAGCATCGGGCAGTGTTTCCAGTAATGCAGGTCGAGTCCATCCTCAGTGAATGACACATCTCTCTCCCCACAGAAAATACACAGACTAGACACAAAACAGCACCAGCATCAACTCTGATCTGATCTTTCATTTCTCACTCAACATGTTATTAACTGATTAAATGAGAGACCATTAGCACTGCACATTATACTATCATTTTTCAGATGTCTTGGTAAGATTATATTAGTAAATTCATAACAGCTTTACAAGACAAAGGCTTGACATTTGCAGAGTGAAACTAAACCAGAGACTGTGTAAATGGATATTTCACTGAATTGGAGTTGAGAATCAACAAAGACATGACAAGAGGTGCTTACTTATCCAAGTAGTTAGCTGCAGATGATTGGCAGCCTTTCGCTTCAGCATGGACAGACTGGTTTACCTTCTTAACACCTGCTGAAACATAGAAGAACATATGTAACCCTCATGTTCTGTTCAGACTGACTTTACTGTTTAAGGTTTGCAGTGATATACATGTGTTATTTTAGAATTATTTATATACTTTTATAGTATTTAGTAATAATTCAAATATTTTGTTTTATTTATTTTTTCTGTAATTTTGGTACTTCAACTTTTATTACGGTTAGTTGCTAGCTGCCAACATTTCTACAGTTAAGCTTTTATTTATTTATTTTAATTCAGCTTCAATGAAAACAGCGCGATTGAGGTATATGTCTGCGTCCTTCAATGAAAACAGAACGGTGATTAAACTGACACACCTTCCATCCAATCAGAATCAAGCATTCAGACAGAACGCTATAAGTAAAAATGATGGTCTGATCCTTGCTGTTTAACATAGTGACACACCCCTACTTTTAATTTTCAAAACAAAAACATGAAGAACAACTCAAGATGGTGTCAACATTTTCATGATAGTTGGATGGTGGACTTGTGCATGATTTGCAGTGTTTGCTGCAGTTTTTATTTTAATTGATCTTTACTAAAACAGTTCACAAAGACAGTTACATTATGTACAAAGCAGCACACACATACACCAGTTTACACACACCTGATTTGCCCGTCTTCTCAGTTTTTTTCTCAGGTTTTTTGGTATTTTCCTTTCCTTTCTCCTAAAACAGATTCACAACTTTAGTGCATTTATGGATTTATCTATTTGAACATCTGATGGCCAAATGGACTCTCTACAGCCATTCAGTCCAGGTGCACATGCAATCCAGGTAAAGAACTTTAAGATACAGAAACATTAAAGGTGAAGTAAGTAGTTTCTGCAACACTAGTGGCACCTAGTGGAATTACACAAATAAAGCCTATTTTCAAACAATCTTACAAATGCCCCTTGCTTCCAAATACAGCTCTTACAGGTTTTTGTGGAGGCGTGTCTCAACAGGTAAAAGTATGCTACTTTCAATAAAAGGTTGAACATATTAGGAATACTTTTAGCTTTATTGCCATGTGTCATAAGTAAGCTATTGATAAGGCTAACACATCGTATGCGAGCACAATCGTCTTGCTTATAATAAACCCATATAATGTATCTGCACCACATGCAAGTAAACATTATAAACTGGTATATTTGTCTTCTTGATCGAGCGTATGATGATGCTGTACGGTACTGAAGCGTCCACTGTAGCACGTAGCATTATAATGACCAATTTGCTTCAAGAGTAATAGATGTACGGTGCAATTGGAAAGGTCTTTACAACTGGTCGCGAAAGCTGCCAGTTAGGGTGTGGGGTGGGATCAGGGGTTAGTTTATGTTGTAGCATTGTGTACCTTTCGGCATGCCACTACTTTTCGGCAGGCCCACTACAACCTGCAGCTATCCAGGTCTCATTCGCTTTGACATGTTTATGATGCGTTTATTCTAAATGCAAAGAATTTTGGCTTGCACTTCTGTAACCGAAGCTGAAAGTGTTTTCCCATGTTAAACACCCTGTGGCTCCGCATGACACAATAGCCATGGCCCAAATTCTCGCTAAATATCGAATTGGAACAAGACTGACAGATCTGAGCAGAACGCTCTCAATGTTTTGATGGTGCCTGGGGGACTCAATGTTTATATTTTTATGGGTTACAATCCTATTAATGGCATACTAATAGTAGTCAAGGCAAAATAAACTGGGTTAAGAGAATGTATTTTAACATACTTCACTTTTTTTTTTTTAATCTTACATACTTCACCTTTAATAACAGCCGTAAAGGAGGCCATTTTGTGTGAGAGCATTTAAAAAAAGAGATAAGATTAGGCCACCTCGGACCACTCAACCTACACTGATCTCCTTTAGCACTGCAAGCTGCTCCTGTAAGCTCCTGATTTCCTCTTTCTCTCTCTTACCATCTTCCCGCTCGGAGACTTTTTTTGGGTTCTGAAGTAAAGACAGACAGAGACTGAACGCAGTGTCCCACATACAAATATTCCAAACTTTTAAAATGATGCAACTCAACACTGATAACACTCTCCAGACCAGTTTTACCTGCATATTGATGTTGTTTCCGTCTAACTTGCTGATCGAGTCGAAAAGGTTTTTGTAGAGGACATTTTTACGTGTGTTGGTGTCATCGGGTGGAAGATAATTCATAACTGCTTTACCGTGAAGACGGTACATAGCCTGGACGACTCTCACAGAGAGCTCACGCACTGAGGCAGCACTGTGCTCCAATCCACCAGCCAGAAACTAACACAACATACAACACACACAAGCGTATTTAATCAATAATTCATTTAAATATAATAAATGGATTGTAGAGTTGATACTCTACCTTTAAAAAGTTTGGGGTCAGTAAGAATGTTTGTTTTTTGAAAGAAATTGATACTTTTATTCAGCAAGAATGTGTAAAAAGTGACAGTTAAAGACTTTTACATTGTTACAATGTAAAATCTATCTAGGATTCTTCAGAACTTATTTCATAAAACAATCCTAAAAAAATATTTTTATTAGTTTTCACAAAAATATTAACATATAAATGAGAATTTTTTTAAGCACCAGCATAAAAGAGTGATTTCTGAAGGACCATTAAAAAGTCAGCTTTGCCATCACAGGAATAAATGGCATTTTAATATACATAAAAATAGAAAATGGTCATTTTAACAGTTACAGTTTTTACTGTATTTTGGAGAGCCTAAATGACTTTTTAAAAAGCTTACCTACCCCAAACCTTTGAACAGTAGTGTATGACTAGTGTATGACAAAAAAAAACAACAACAATATTTACATCCTGGAAAAAAAAAAAAACATAATATTTCCTATATCTATTTTACAATGTGTGAAGCAAAGGCTGTATATGAACTCCAGTTATTACATTAAAATATTTGTCTCACTTTCCTCTCTCCCCTTTTTGCATACACAGATCCCATTCATGTGCTCCCAGGCTCATTTTAATTAAAGGAAACTCAATCGCCTCTCTGCTGTGCCCTGAAGCCCATCTCATATCCCAGGAAACCAGCAGGCAGGAGGCATTTAGCAGCCATCCCTGTGTGTAACCTACAGCAACCCATTTGTGGGAGTTCTCCAATAAAAAGGGCCGAACTAACAGAGAGATCCAATAAATATTTCAAAAGCATTTGGGACCTGATTCACATCTCTTAAAGAAATACATTAAAGGTGAAAAAATCTACAAGTGGTCCATACATTTGTGTTATATTCCTTTTTTAAAAGAAAGGAAGTCATACGTGAAAAAAATTACGATAAAATTCAGATTTTTTGGACTTTTAATATCCAATATCATAAATTCTATTATAGGGATACATTAATATTAAACTTCTGGCTGATATAGATAAGCTGAAAATTATTGTCATGTTCTGGCAGATAACAATAAATGGCCAATATTTAAAATATTTCAAAAATTAAAAAAAAAAAAAAGTTTAAATCTCTAACTTATCTGGCAGATAAATTACCCTTACTCTCCTAACTAGACCATGAGGAGGAAAATGAGACTTCAGGCCACCCAGGCGCATTTCCAAGTTAACACAAAATCGGTAGCTGTTGTTTAAATACAACTGGAACACAGAAGCAAACATCACAGCGCACACTGCAGATCCTTGTGAAATTTCACAGTCTCTGTTGCAGTAGTGCCACAAATTTACATTGCAAATATACTTTAGCTGCACAGGTGCCAAAATAAAAATAAAAAGAGAAAACTTTAAAGACCACAAGGAAGAACAATTTTGGCACCTGTGCAGCTAAACAGCTTTGCATAACTAACTTCTGGGACAAAGAGAAAATGTGAAAGTGCATGGATGACTCACAGAAACTATGCCATAAACTCACATGGATACGCAACTGGCTGTCAGAACAGCCCTTGTGCGTAACAGATATTACATTGGGTAGAATACACCACTCTGCCATACAAAGACCACTTTGTTTCAGTCTAATGAAACCCTCAGGAATCTTAATGATAGCTGTGAGAATGAAATTAACCTTCAAATCCCAACAGAAAGGTTAAAATTGTGATATTTTGGCCAAAAAAAAACAAAATATTAAATACTTGTGAGGTCCTAGAGGCTAAATCACAGTTTAGGTTTGTTAATGTACCCGACTACAAACATTCAGCACCAAAGCTGGCACCTAAAGCCAGTGAGTGTATGTGATCTCAGACTAGCACATAATAATTCATTCAATTCACGTGGTCGATTAATCTAACGAGCCATTTGAAGTTAAGATACTACTTTAAAGATTATTTTTAAGCTGCAGCTTGAAACTTTAAGAACACTGCTTGACCGAGAAGAGAGCCATTGGGTTGACACCCAGTGAGATCATCTCAGAAAGAGGGGAAGTTGGGCCAGTACCCGCATGACGTTGTCGAGAGTGAAGCCAGATTTCTTGGTGCCCAGCTGTTCTAGAAGATTCTCCAACAGTTCCAGTCTACTCAGTGCCAGTCTAGCAGGTACACTGCTCTGCATGGGCTTGACGAGCTCCAAAGGAACCACCTGCAGAGCTCTCACCTCCTTAAATGAAGCCATTTCCTGCAAACACACCCAAAAGTCAGCTTTAAACACAACAACATTGAAGTTACAAAACACACACTCTTTCTTACACATTTATAAATCCTTGACACAATCAAAACCAGTCTGCTTAGTGTAAAAATGAGTAAATATTTTTATATAAAATGTTTTTTTGTGTTTTTCTTATTGCTTGAGGTCACAAGGCGTTTTATGTGTTCCCACTGCTAGTTGCGCTAACGTTTAAAAATGAAACTCAATGGATGAATCAAACTTTCCCAAGACTATTGACATTTTCTGGACAATTTACTTTTTGACAAATCATATAATATAGGAACAAAAAGAAAAAGAAATCATATGTGAACTCCACTGTCTTTATTCTCATTGGTGATCACATTACTTCATTACTTCTGATCGATTTCAGTTGTACAATATTACATTCTGCTAAACTGTCACATAGTCAGGCACAACCTTGCTAATGGCTGCTGTCACTCATATCACATCAAACTGACAGCTCGTCACTGTGGACGCCCTTTTAGACACGCTAAAAAGACATTTTTCCAAGACATTAACTGATATTGCCAAGAGAGACTGCAATAATAACGTGTTATTTATAGAAGGTTGAGGTTGACATTTTAAGAATGTTAAGGACATTTCAAGAACTTTAAATCAATAATGAGCGAATAATGTTGGATTGTATGATTTATAATATTTTACAGCACTGGAATCAGAGTATGATTTAAAATTATTTATGAGAAGGTGTAGTTTTTGACATACTTTTTCCACCATCCAGAAGCATGAGTCACAAATGTCTTTATTTATATAGCACAGGTGTACAATGAAGTTTTCCCACACAATGCTTACAGAGACAGAGCTTGTCCATCAACAACCTACACCAACACAAATCAGTGTCTGTCGGTGATGGAACACTGTCCAAACCTTTAGCAGAAATGCTACAACTTAACTGTTGTGCACAAGAAAGTGATTTTAAACATGTGGTTGATTTTATTGCCAGTGAACTTGAGGAGCCAGTACTTCTACATTATTATTGAATGATTATGATTAAATGATGTGACCAAAGAAATCTTCTTTTCTTTTAGAGAGAGAGAGAAAATTAATTGTGGTCATGAGAACACAAAATAAGAAATACTCATGCTTGGCCAAATTAGAAGAATCTAACAATCATTTTAATGAAAGTAATTTCCAAACAAGTAATATTTTGTCACTTAAATACTGTTTTATTTTAATGCTAAATGGTTTGCTGATTTTATTTTAATGAACATGAACAGAAAAAGGTAAAACATCTTCAGTTTAAACTACATATGCCCATTCTAACAGATAGAACATGATGACTGTGACAAGATAAAGTAGCTCCGCCTTGCCTCACATGATCTTTAGCTGAACAAGTCCAACTACTTGGGAAACATTCTCCAGCGCTAGCTCATATAAATCATACCTGATAAAGACTGTACACTGTGGTTATGTATCTGTTTATCTGTAAGTGGTTAACAATAAAATGCCAATGGCATTACATGCACAGTTATAGTGGAGAAACAGCAGGTTTTACATAATCGAGTCCTCATGTGTCCATGTATACATGACAAAAGGTGTAATTGAATATTTGAAGGACTAAAAAAAATTGACTAAAGCAGTTGTATGACATTTCAGAAAGACGAAGCATTTTTTTGTCAGACAAAATTGAAAATCTTTTAAAGTGCATTAAAAACAATGATGGCAGTGAACCATTCTTTAACTTTTTTTCAGAAGAAGCTAACTGTATTTGGCGAGAGGTGACTTTTTTCCATTATAGAAAGTATTTTATTGGATGAAAATTTCACACGTGCCGCTGAATGTAATGCACAGCTATACCTGATAAAAGATGGTTTTGTCTACTTTTAGAAGTAGTACAATAAAATGAAGAAAACAGCAAAGCTAATAAAGCATTTTGTGCCAAGAGCTGTTTATAAAATTGTATTGGATAAATACGGTCCACTGAAATGAGGAAATGTCACAGCAGGGTTACGGTAAAAGACAAGATCGTCCTTCATTCTTACAGAGAAGCACAAATACATGCAAAAATTCCAGTTTTTACGGGCGAGTTCACTTCAAAAGGCCACCAGTGTATGCAATTCATTCAGACAGTATTCGCTCGCAATCATCTATGAAGTCAGGTCATTACAGAATGCCAAGTCATTTTCCAGTGAATTTTTACCCCATCACAAACAGTGACCTGAATAGCTGCAGGAGTGGCTTCAGATGTATACAGATAAATTATTTCAAAAGTATGTACTGACCTGTATGAAGGTGACAGCTAGTGTTCTGAGTCTCGGGGTTGAGTATCCGGTCCTGGAGAGCAGATTATTCCAAATCTGCTCCACACAGTGACTGATCTCAGATTTGCCCAGCTGATGGTTGGGAATAAACTCACTCAGAATCATTCGGAGCAGATTCAGTGATGCAAGAAATACCTAAAATGCGACACAAGCAAAGACAGTTGTTACTTCGCATGCTAAAATTGACATGCAGGGTTTATATTCAATAGTCACATTTCATATTATGTTCTGTAATTTATATAATCAGGTTTCAGTTTATTTTAAAAATGCAAATTTTACTTCCCATGACAGGGTTTAAGAGATTCTATGGTGATTCTAAACAACTTACGCACCCATTACAAATAACCATCTAACCAAAGATCTTGAATAATACATTTTGAAATGTATTCATTAAAACTGCATGTTTAATTTTAGAGCCATATAGATCCATTTTTCCTCAGCATTTCAGTTAAGGTGCAATTACACACAGAAGCCGTGTAAGAAACCACCTGAGACCTTTACAATAACACATGGTGCAGAATAACGTCAACAGGTCAACTAAAGCACACAGTTAAATGCTGTGCTGTGTTAGTTTAACTAAATAACCACGGGGAGAGGGTCAATGGAATGTACCCAGCAGTGGGCATATTGTTCAGACTCTCAGTACAACCATTTAAAACAGTTTAGAATGAATCCCAGAAAGGCCATGACTTTTACTGTGGGTGATTTATCCAAGGACTAACAGCACGATAAAACACAGCTGTCACGTCACAAAGACAACCATGCATGTGCCTTGAGAATGCCCACAGCATAGAGAGTGAACTTTTGCATGCAAAAAAAGCTACAGGTTCATTAAATCAACATGTTAAACTCAATGCACTCCACTCATGCCAAACTGTTAAAACCCCTTTAATGATCAGAGACGGAGGTCAGTGCAAAAATGAACAGCAAAGCTACATTTTTAAAACATTTACAGGATACTAAATTTATTTTACAGTATGCAACACTTGCTATTTATTTATTTAAATTATATGGTTTTGTGCCTATGACATTAAACTGTCCATGTATATTTATTAAAATCAGTTTGTGTGTTCTTCCTATTTTTGTTTTGGTTGCTTATTGTAAAGAATATTTTATGTATGTGTCACTGTTACAAAGACAAAATCCTGGCAAATTTACCACTGAGGTAAAAAGTTGAGTGGTGGCAGATATTTTCTTTAGTAGACCTTCAATTGTATCAGAAAGGGTCAGATTGTCAGTCTTAAAATTCAATGTAAACAATTTAATGTTATAGTACCCACTAAAGATACACAACAAAACCAATTCATACACTCCTTTAACAAATATGAGTGATAATTTTGGCTATAGTTAACACAAATCAAAATTCGTTTTTAAAGTAAACATTTTTTTAGGCAGGTCCAGGTAATGGGAATTACAGGTAATACAAGTTCTATTGAAAAAAGATCAGATGATGCTTCAATCAAAAAAGGAAATTAGCCTGTTTAACTGTCAGAAACTCCCACTCCTATAGCAGCTACGAGCATTACTATTTACCCAAATCTCCCATTCATTCTTTTACAAGCGGTCCATCTCCACCCACTCATACCCAACGTTAGCAGAATATCGGCTCCACCGCACTCTTTGGAGAGATAAGCCAGGCTTTATACTACATTTTCTGCTGTATCACTTCTACAGATAATCCACAATACTAGACAGAACACGACACCTGCTAAACAGTCACGACTATCAGTCGCACTGATGGTGCCGTTCTGTCTTTAGCCTGAAATGAAACTGAAAAGAAAGGAACATGAGAGAAATTAGAAAGAGAGGGTGAGAGAAAGAAAGAGAAGGAGAGGCTGAGAAACAAAATAAGAGAGTGATAAAATCAGAGAAAAAGGGTAAAATAAAGATAAGAGTGAGAGTTCTCATACAGATGACACTTTGTCTGTGAGCGCTTTCTTGCAGAGGAACACAGCTGCTCTTGTCATGCTCCGTAGCTCTGCTTTTGGGGTACCATGTGGAACCTCCATCAGTTTCTTGTAGACAGTCAGCAAAGCATCCTCCCTGTAAGACCACATCTTTGAATAGACCCCTGCCACCTTAGAAAGACAAATCACCAAAGAGAAAATGAGGATCACATTCCAGAAACAGATGGAATACACCAGCTGACCTTTTGACCTTAGTTATATAGAGTTTGCCAAGTGCTGTGAGACTGTAAACAACAGTTATAGACGGACATCTCAGTGAGATGTTAAATACTTAAAGGCATAATTCATCCTGCCATAATTTACTTAATCTTATGTTCTTCCAAACCAATTTGAATTCAGACTGAGAATTAGATCAGTACAATTTGTGAATGAAACATTTAGCCCGGTTTTGTAAACAAACTAATAAAATCAACCCATTGGAAAGTGTAAATGTTGTGTGTGCGTTACCAGACAGTCTCCATAGATCTCGATGGGCAGACTGGCCTCTCTCTGAGCTTTCTCTGTGAGCGGTTCTGGTTGTCCTGAGGACCCAGGGCTACGTGGAGAGCTTGTATCTGTCAGCGGGGGCATCTCGTCAAGCTCACTGACTGGTTGATCACTCAATCTCTTCCTAAGAGCAGGTAAAGGCCTTTCATCGTAAGGAAGGGAGCTGATCTGTGAAAAAACACAAACATGCTATTTAGTCATTTGGTTTGATATACAGAGGGGTTTTAAATTTTTAATAGAAAAATTCAATGAATTCATATATACAAAACATTACCCTCAGTAGTACTTACTATTAAAGGATTAGTTCACCCAAAAATGACATTTCTGCCATTAAAAATACTATTTATGTTCAGCACTTCCAGGTTCTACTTCACAACGCTGGCTCATTATTAGCTGGCATCTGCGTCAGCATCACACGTGTACAGCGGCGCCGTTCTGACATAGAACCTGGAAGCGCTGGACTTAAACAGCTTAGCAGGAAGACAGGGGAGAGAAGATATTGTCGAATAAAGTCATAATTTTTGTTATGTTTTCGTGCACAAAAAGTATTCTTGCCTCTTCATAACATTAAGTTTGAACCACTGTAGTCACGTTGACTATTTTATAGATGTTTTTACTGCTTTTCTGGGCCTTGACTGATGGTAATTACATTGCTTTCTATTGGAGATTAAAAAAAAAAAAAAACCTCTCAGATTTCATCAAAAATACCTTCATTTTTTTTTTTCCAAAGATGAATGAAGATCTTACGGATGTGGAATGACATGAAGGTGAGTAATTAATGATAGCAATTTCCTTTTTGGGTGAACTAACACTTTAAGTCAGGACAAATAATTAGCTCAGTGTTGAGAACAGAGTGAAATGCCAAAAATATTTTTGTTATTTTTTTGTACTTTTTGTACAACAGATGCACCTGTCATCTCTGTATACCTGTAATGAATGTAAATATAAACCCCATAATATATTCCCCTTCACAAACTGTGTTCTCATCTTACAAGTTATTTCAGAGCTAATTAACAGAATGACCTGCAGGAAAACAAAAATGAAAGTTATAAAGTTAAAGTAGTGCTTCTAGATCTCACGCTTTTTGTCATTCGACTTCCTGCACCTCGCATTCTTAATAGCACTGATGCGACCCGAATGTTTCAGAAAGATTAGGCTCAATAAGGCTGCATTTATTTGATCAAAAATACAGTAAAAACACTAATATTATTAACTACTATTATAATTTAAAATATCTGTTTTCTGTTTTAATAAAATTTAAAAAACAATTTATTCCTGTGATGGCAAGGCTGAATTTTTAGCAACCATTACTCTTCAGTGTCACATGATCCTGATTAGGTACTCAATGAACATTTCTTATTCATCAATGTTCAAAATAGTTCTGTAACCTTAATTCATTTTTTCAGAATTCTTTAAATAATAATAAATTAAAAAGAAACGCAAGAAATCTTTTGTTTAAAAAAAAAAACATATGCAATCACCCCCAAACTTTTGAATGGTACATGTAACAGAGTGCTTAAAATCAGAGAAAGACAATTGTAGTTTTAAAGGTAATGCACGTCATTTTTTTGATTAAATATTTTTCCAGTATTGTATAAACACCCAGATGTTTTGACTTCTGGCAGGGTTAGGGACAGTACCATGCTAGCACAGAAATGACATACTTCAACTTTAAACCCTTTAATTAAATGTTGAAATGTAAAACTCTCAAACACAAATCCCTGACAAGCATGTTAAGCCACACGCATGCTCAGATAATAAATCTACAAAGAGCCTTGTGTCAGTGAAGATGGAGCTATACTGGAGGGAAAAAAAACAGAAACAGAATTTCACTAAAGCAGATGAATCTGATTAAGGATTATAGCAGAAGGTACCCATAAAACTAGTATTTGTGGAAAGATATATTAATGAATGGGGAAAAGCAGATCAGACCTTCATTTTCTCTTATGGCTGTTTAATCAGTGTACATCAAGACTCACATCAATCTCAGAAGCGTGAGGAGGAGTAAGGGCTGTTGGGGCGACTGTATGTTTGGGGCTAGCTGGTTTTGAAGTGTCCTGCTCATTTGTCTCCTTCACATGTTGGCCCTGTCTCCTCTTGGGTGAGTCCGCTGGATGAGGCATGTGTTTCTGTGTCCCAGCAGGTGGAGAGGGAAATTCTGAGTTGGAAAGCTCAGAAATTCTGTGGATCTAAAACACAACAAAACAGCAACAACAACAACAACAACAACAAAAAAATTATATTAATTATTTACATTAATTACATTTACATATTAATTATTCAGTTAATGCTACTTATCCAAAGAAAAAATAAATAAATAAATCTGAAATTATTAAAATGCCAACAAAATTTAAGAACTAGATTTCTTTCAGACATTGATTGTCTGAAAAAAAGCAATCACACAGAACATATAAAGACATGATCGGCATTAAATGGAAGTCACACACAAAGAGAGCGCTCTATGATTTTCCAAGTCATGCATTGTCTGTCGTATAAGTATGTCTCCTGGCCTCAGACGAGTAAGAAGCATGCACCTGATATCAGGAGAACCAGCAAACTCACTATTCAGCTGGGAAACTGCCATATCAGAGTACTAATCTCACTGGAGCTGGGGGCCCTCACAACACAAGAGTTGTATTATTCATGTATTCAATGCATAAAAAAATTAAGAGAGAAACACAGGAAAATGGATGGAATGAAGTCATTAATTGACTTCTGAGAAGTGTAATAGATGGATGGATGGATGGAAGGATATAGACTTCCACTCCAAAGTTTAGGGTCAAAAGTTTGTTTTTGAAAGTAATCTCTTATGCGCACAAAGGCTGTGTTTATTTAATCAAATATACAGTAAAACAGTGGGAAAACATTGGGAAATATTATTACAATTTAAAACAACTGTTTCTATTTTAATGTATTACAATGTATGTAAAGCTGAATTCTTTTTAGCAGCCCATTCTTCAGTGTCACATGATTCTTCAGAAATCATTTTAATATGCTGATTTGGTGCTCAAGAAACATTTATTATTTTAAAGTTTTCCTGCTTGATATTTTTGTTTAAACCATCATGCGTCATTTTCAAGAATTTATAAGAATTCCTTGATGAATTGAAAGTTCAAGAGAAAATAATTTATTTGAAATATTTTTTGTAACATGGTAAATGTCTTTACTGACACTTTTGAACAATTTAATGCTTCCTTGCTGAATTAAAGCATTAATTTTCTTACTGAAAAACTTACTGACCCCAAACTTAACATAACAGTGAGCGGTACTGTTTATGTGACTGTATGGATGAATGGATGGATGTTTACTTGACTGATATCTAGCAGGTTGTGGAGCTCCAACTGCTGGTATACTGTGAGCCTGTAAGCCTCCATTTGTTCCTTTTTCTGCTTGGCTATGTCATAGTCCTCTCGTTCTATGGCACTGTGTTTCTCCACATCATACCGGCCTAAACGTTCGCCCACCTAAAGAGAAAAAGAAAGAGAAAATACAAAAAGAAAGAAAAGAAAGGTTGTTAAACACTTATCTGAGATTTAAAGAAGAACCCTTTTAATTTGCGCAGTAATTACTGTCAGGCTACAATCAACACGTGGCTAATACCCTGCTTTCCTAGAATACACCTGTATGCATTTCAGCCCTTCCAACTCCAGGTTCACATCTCCAGTGCATAACATATTATTATTAAACTACATGTGCAAGACATGTCAGACAAAGAAGGGAAATCTAATAACCTTTTGCAGGTCTGCAATAGCTTGTTTCAGTTTTTTGGCCAGATCAAATCTTTCCTCCCGAACCATGTCCTGTTTTTTCTGGTCCAGCAGCCGAATGATATGTGCCACCTCAGGGTCCTGATACATGTCAAACGCCAAGTCATCGAGGGGTGAGATGGATTCACATTTAGAACTCGAGAGCCTGCAAGATAACAAGAGTAAACCCAAGAGAAAGACAGAGGACTACATGCACAAATTTAATGTAATGCAATATAACTTCAGCTTTTACCCAGTGTATGTGCCATCCAATGCTGAGCTGTATTGGCTGCTGTTTAGATATTGATCAATCAACTGATCTCTGCTTAGCTGGGACAAAAACAAGAAACAGGAAAAAATGTGTTTTATTAAAAGTTGTTCAAAAGTCAAAAGAAGTTACTTTTCAGCAAGGAAGCATTAGACTGATCAAAAGTGACTCTAAAGACTTTTACATTGTTACAAACTATTTCCATTTCAAATAAATGCTGTTCTTTGGAACTTTCTATGCATCAAAAACCAATCGTTTCCACAAAAATATTAAGTATAACAACCGTTTTAACATTTATAAAAATAAGAAATGTTTCTTAAGCACCAAATCATCATATTAGAATGATATCTGAAGGATCATGAAGTAATGGCAGCTGAAAATTCATCTCTGCCATCACATGATAAAAGAATAAATAAAACTTCATAATATATTAAACTAGAAAAAAAAATCATTTTAAATTTTAATAATATTTCATAACAGTACTGTTGATCAAATAAATGCAGCCTTGGTGAGCATGAGAGACTTCTTTAATAACTTTTACAGACCCCAAACAAATGATAGAGTGTTTATGTACATTTCACTTATACAGGTCTGAATGTAATACCCTAAAAATAACACATGACATCCTGTGATCCATCCAATGGCTTTGGACTATTATTATCTTTCCAACAAACAAAGGTTAAAAATCTTGATTTCTGCCTGTGAACCAAAACGTATTATCACCGGAGTCCTGGATAACACAAAGAGACTCCAGCCTGGACAGAGAGAGAGAGAGGGATTAGAGATTAACAATGCAGAGATTGTTAGCAAGGTGGGAGAGGACGAGAGAGAGAGGAAGTCATAGAGGAAAAAAAAGAGGGGGGGGGGGGGGGGACAAGGTGAGAGTAAGAGGAGAAAGAGAGCATGAGAAACAAAGAAGGGGGAGCAGGACTGAGTGAATAGGAGATGGGGGAGGGCTGAAAGTCATGGTGATGTAGATATATTGATGAGTGATCTGATTTGAAGCTCTGCTTATGGAGCTCAGACTCATATTACACAGATTCACATTCCAACACTCGGCACAAACCATTAGACCTGCTCAAGAACCACAACACAGAAATGCTCATCAGGTCCTATTGATGTAACTATTATAAATTAAGCTCAAGTCACAAAACAAACTGATGCATACAAGTATTAAGATTAACACAGCTCCATTTAGTGGTTGGAATGTTGTAATGAAGCATCTAAATCAGGGTTAGGCAAAACCTGAATCTTATAATTGTCTCTCTTTCAATTCACAGATTAGAATTAAAATTTAATTGGCACTGGAACTAGAATGACAGCAAATGGTTTGTAATTTCAAACCGAGGAATTGAATTATTCCAAAACAACGACATTTTTTTTTCCACCATAACACAAATCATTATTTAGAGGAATAGTTCACCCAAAAATGAAAAATCTGTCATCATTTACTCACCTTCAAATTGTTCCAAACCTGTATGAATTTCTTTCTTCTGTTGAACACAAAATAAAATATTTTGAAGAATATGGACAGCCAAACTGTTGATGGGCCCCATTGACTTCCATACACCCCAAGATATTCATTTTGGGGTGAACCATCCCTTTAATTTCAACTTATTAGACATATTTTTTAATTAATTTAATTTATGCTGTCAAGGTAATTAATTGCCGCAAACAAAACTTTTAATTTTTTACATAATTTATAATTTAGTTTTGCTATTATGAACAAATAATGTCACCACATTGTTTTCTCTAGATTCATTATCTTTTCAGGTCATTAAAACATCAAGTAAGTAAATTATTTAGGTCAAATGAATTATTTTAAAATTAAATTATAATATAAAAATGAAAATATAATACACAAATTTGATACAAATTTCTATAGGTATCATTTAATCATTTCTATCATTTAACATTGATTATTTGACATTATTAATGTTTCTGGAATTACGCCCCATTTGTGAGTAAATTAACATTTTGTACCATTTAAATTATACTTCCTCCAATTAAAATCATCATCCTGTTTGCAGTCTAAATCAAATTCAGGAGCTAAACTAGAATTCAAAAGTATTCCCGATTCAATTCTGAATAATGAACCACAATGATCCAAATGCTCAGCCACACTAAGGAATCATTCACAACATTTGTCAGTGTCTCTGGTGAACACATCAACTGAACAAGCCACAGTTAAGAAAAAAAAAAAAACAAGCAACCAGAAAGAATATGTTACATTTTTTGTGCTACCTAATGAGGAAAAGTCTCTAAAAATCATTGTAAGTAAAGCTGAACATTCCAGGCTGAAACATCAAATAAACAATTGGTCCAAGCTCTCTGCTAAATCAGAGAGAGAAACATGCTTAACAGTAATCTATCGCCACCTGGGGGATGTGAAGAGAACAATCCCATAAGCAAACAGTTACTTACTGCTGTTCCAACGTCATTTCCATCCACGGGGTCACCCAAAATATTTAGAGCCACCAATGCAACCTAAAATTTAGGAAAGAATGTGACATGACAATGGTATAATTACAATAAACAAATCTACCCTAATTCAGCACATGAATCTGTACCTGATTGTAAATGTTGTATTGATTAACATGGTTTCGGTGAAAAGTCAGCTTCAGGTAGGACCCAACAGCATCAACATGAACTGACTTCAGCTCTCTGGCTCTGAAACCAGTCTTCTCATTGTCAGACAGAGACACATACCTGAACAACACAGCGCATTCAATACAGTCACATTGTACTTTGATAATGACCAGGACAGAGAACCAGAACATGTTTAAATCTTTCCTCACCCCAATCTATGGAGAATATGATCCTGCTGATGCGAGCTGGACTCTGGCAATCTATCTCCAATGTGGAACTCGATCTTGGACGGGATCAGATACTGATGGGCCAGTAGCTGCAGTTTCTTAATGCGACATCTTTCAACCAACTGCAGAATGACTTCCTGAGGAAATGGACATAACCTACACACAATAATTACAACTTAATATTAAATAGTCTTTAAAGATCATTTCAAAACTGTAATCTTTGGTAAAAGTACCCATAAATAGCTAACAACGAGATTATTATCAGCTACTAAATAGCCTTTAAAGTTCTAATTAATCAAAATAACTTATCCTACTTCAATAGTTTGTCTTTCATATTTCCTGACTAAAATAGATGCAAATATAAATATATCCATACATAACTAATATAAAATTCATTAACCTGGTGGATCTCCAGCCAGTGACGGTGGGCGCATGGACCATCAGCTTTTTTGCACTGTAGTTTCCTTCATGACCAGACCAGCTGATCACAGTAAAGCCTATCTTATGAGGCATATCGTTCCTGAGCTCTAGCAGGGATAGGAACAGAACATGACGTTTAATATCACATAGCACTCCTGACACACTGAAATAACACCCAGCTCTGTAACAAAAGATATATAGAAACAAACTCATTTGGCAACTTTCTTTAAATTGGAGGAATGTGTCGTTTTGATGTGTGCCCTGCTGAAAAAATCCAGCATTGAAAAATTGCTGATCCCCAGCATGGGAATTGCATGATTGCTGGTGGACCAGCACTACACCAGCTCTAACCAGCATAATCCAGCCTTGACCAACGTGGAATTCATGCTGGTTTATGCTTGAGTTTTCAGCAGGGATTAGAGTAAATGAGTAAAGGAGTAATAGAGTAAATAGAATATAGAATAGAGTAAATCTCTAGAAACAAATCATCTTTTGGCTGAGTTTATAAAATTAACTATTAATTTGACAACAACAATGAAATGTATGTATTTTAACGCATTCGTAGCTAGAAAATAGGCTACTCCATGAAGTTCCTACATTGCTAAATACCTGTTGTAACAGTAATATCAGTGGTCTACACTTAAATATTGAAAATGTTTTCAGAGGTTTACTGCAAATTATGAAGGGCCTTAATTCATAAAAACAATGATAGTTATGTAAAGAATTTAGCGTTAGCGTGCAATGTAGCTAATCAGTAACATTTTGGTTTCAACTCTTCCAAAACAGCAATAAGGATCACAAAATCACAAATCACACGTTAACCAGATACAGCTCAGAATAAGTCATTCTTAGGGCATTCTTAATGTTCACTATTTGACAGAATAAATTTCAAAGACGTTTACCCAAATATAGCAGTTGCCTACGTTCATCTCCATAACCACCGTTTGACAACTGAGACCTGTGCGCATGCGCGAGGGTTTTTCCGTTCTTGAATGAATCATTTAGGTGAACGAATCGTTTTCGTTCATTTACTGACGGTAGTTCACTTCCGTGTTCAGTACTTTGTTAACTACGGTCTACCCTGTTTGAAGTACGTATCGCCCGTGGAGTATTTATTGTAGAAACACAAAAATCCAACCTAACTTGCGCACACACGAAGACAAAAAAATCAAATTCGCCACCCACTGGATTATGACGTAGCCCGAAAGATCAGTAAACAAATCTTCAATATGAACGGATTCAAAAGATTCGAGTCAAATGAGTGAATCAAAATTGTCGCGCAGAACGGGATGCTGTTACTTGTAGTTCTTTTACAGTGAGTTTTGTGAGAGAGGATGTATTGTCTTAAGACATCGTATAAAATTTAATAAAAATATGTAATATGAAATATTCATTAAAATTACAATGCTTTTAACGTTAATTCAAATTTAAGAAAAAACTGTTGAAAAACCGGTATCTACTTGAACGCTTCCGGGTGGTATTCACGTTCGGGGTTACGTTGGACAGCATGGCTGAAGAAACTAGCTCATTGAATGTTTGGCCAGAGATAGAAAAAGCAGAAAAGGAAAACAGACGTGAGCTGGTGCTTCAAGGTTCAGCGGTTGATAAAAAGATCCAGGACAGTGGCGGACTTCACCCGCGACTTTATTCCCTCTCGCTCCTGAACTACCTGGAGATCATTCAATGTCCCAGTTTACATGAGATCCACGAAAACATCAGACATCTGTCTCATCTACAGAGTCTGATCCTCTGCAGGAACAAGCTCACTTCCGTCCCAAAAAGCATCGGGGATCTGAAGGCGATCAAAGTCCTGGATTTGTCTGTCAACCAGCTGCAGGCTTTGCCCGAGGAGATCTGTGCATTGAGCGAGCTCAACACTTTAAATGTCAGCTGCAATAGCCTCACTGCTCTGCCGGATGGTCTGAGCAAGTGTGTGAAGCTCGCCAGCATCAATGTGTCCAAAAATGCGCTCTCACGGCTCCCTGAAGACTTGTGGTGCTCCAACCTGGAGCTCCTCAGCAGCATTATTGCATCAGAAAACGCGATAGAGGAGCTGAGCAGTGAAGTTCATAACCTGCCTTCACTGAAGGTGCGTTTCATTGATTAGTGAAATCCACTTGAAATTATACTCTCTGAATTGAATATGTAAATATAAATTGTAATCAGTTGTGATTTTGAAAACTATTCCAAAGAGTGTACTGAAATAAAACACACTTGCCTATTTTTATTATAATTATGTATTTATTTTTATGGAATAATTTTAATACATTTTTTGTTGTTTATAGGCCTATAATTTGTAATGATTTTTTATTAAATTAGAAAAATAATATTAGTGTGGGGCTCAATAAACATCAATAATCAATTTGAAAGAAAATTATTTATTTTTTTAGAAGTAATTCTAAAGACTAAGTGGTGTATAATGTACTCAAAATATTATTTATATATATTTGTGTATGTATGTGTGTGTGCATATTACGTTTGTAAGGATTGCTAAATAGAAGCATTCCACTATTGGTCTCACACTTTTAGACCTTTTAAATTTAATAAGCAGTCAGGTGGTGGTTTATTATTTACTCAGAACATTTATTATTATTATTTAGAAAACTTCTGGGGCTTTTTTTTTTTTTAAATAAAATGGATTGTAACAAATTTGAAATATCTAATTATTAAATTAGAAAGTAAAAGAAAATCCAAGCATTTCACTAGTGGTGTAGAATATTTGGACATACCTGTAAATTAATATTATTTTAAAGGCAAAAGTTTTATTTCTCCAGCAACTTCTCATGCATCCCACTTTCTCCCATCTCAGGTTTTGGATCTCTCCAGCAACAAGCTCCAGGAGATTCCATACGAGTTGGCTGACTGCTCCAAGCTGAAAGAGACCAATTTTAAAGGGAACAAGCTGAAGGACAAGAGGCTTGAGAAGATGGTGAATGGATGCCAGACCAAATCAGTCCTAGACTACCTGAGGGCAGGAGGGAGGGGAAAAGGCAAAGGCAAGCAGCAGGATGGAGAGGTGGGAGACAAGGTTGACGGTGGCCGTAACGTCTCAAAGAAGAAAAGCGCTGCGAAGCAGAAAGGGAAAAAAGAGGCAGAGGAAGTGGATGAGCTTAACCGTCTGGTTTTGAGAGTTCTGCACGCATCCGAAGCTCCCACAGCTGTTACGGTGAAAGTTTCCGCAGGCGTCAAGGATGTCCGGCCATACATCGTGTGCTGTATTGTAAAAGGCATGAACCTCAGACAAGGAAATGCACTCAAGCGATTTCTAGTTGCTCAGGTGACACAAGTTTCAACAAACATCTTAGCCATCAAACATATTGTGTACAGTCTGTTTATGATTCATTTTATGTAAGTTTCTATAATTATTACCATTCTCTCTGCAGACCAAACTTCATGATGAGATTTGTGCCAAAAGGACAGCGGCAACCATCGCAACTCATGACCTGGGCTTACTAAAGGCTCCTCTGACTTATGACGTCAGGTCACCAGATACACTGAAGGTATCTGAGGCGTTTTGTCGCTCTGTGTATCTTTTGCTTGGCACGTTCTTGTTTATACCTCATATACTTATTCACATTTAGAATAAGTCCTTAATTCAACAAAATTAAACAGTCACGATCTTTCACAATCATACATGTGTCTCTAGTTTGTTGCGTAACTCATCAATCAGAGCATCTCCACTAGTTGCATAAGAGTCAAACAATGAAGGAACAATGAATATTTAATAAGCGTTGTCGATACAGTTTTTATGAATGGCGGGAATCTGGTTTCAAAGCCACCAGCTGACTAACGGCACAGAGAAGTCCCATAATCCTCAGTTTTTAATAATAAATGAACAGTCCTTTTTCTCGCTGTTGTTTCTTTTGTGTTGACAGTGAATTCGGCACCTCTCTAAGAGGCCACAGGCTGTAGGACAATAGGATGTGTTACGTTGCTTCATTCTCATAATTGATGGTTTCATTTATGTGCCAGAGAACAGGCTTAAGTAATAAGCTAAGAGACACTTTATGCTATATTGTAAATATAGTGACAGAAACCCCTTGAGCTGACAAGATTCACAATGCACCATGTCCTTGAGTGGCTTATTGTGTTTATAAAATGTTTGCTTGCTACATAATGAAAATATTACACATTTTCATTGAATCATTACCAACACATGTAAACATGCATATAAAACAGTACTTTAATATTACTGTCATATATTCATTGTTTTATTTTGGAAATATGTGTAGATAGTTCCTCTGGGTCGTAAGGAGATAAAGGCAGCTGAACTGCTGAAGCAACTTCAACAGGAAGCAGAGGAACAGAGAAAACAGAAAAAACGACAAAACGTTTCAGGACTCCACAAGTAAGAAAACACGTTTTGCATGCCTGATTATACAATATTAATAGCTCCCATTATTTAATATTAGAATGACTTGTTTGCAGTACATATTGAAACGGCAGAGGACACTATCTCTGAACATTATTTTCAATTGAAAATATAAAGGACCATGTCATGCTCCCTAACTGCATTGTTTACTATCTAAGCCCTTTCTAAGTCATCCGAAAAATATCCCTCATTTATCAGACACCTATCATGTTGTTGTGGGTAATTGGTGTAATTTCATCCATGTAATTGCATTGGCTGCACAGAACACTAAGTGCAAATGAGCTCATTATTCTGCGTTATGTATTATTCAGGATTTCATGAACGTACTTCCGACTCTTAATTTTTCATCACAGATACCTTCATCTTCTTGATGGGAAAGATCTCTACCCCTGCTTGGTTGACGCAGAGGATCACGTGGTCTCATTCCCACCGATCACAAACAGTGAGAGGACAAAGGTAATCTATTCAAATTGAGTGAAGTATGCAAAGGTTATCTTGAGTCTTTATAGCATAATCAGACTTGACTAGTTTTATTTCTTCTCCAGGACATTGAAAGTGTCATAACACAATATATTAACATGTGAAGCTGTGATGTCAAATTCATGCATTCTTGTTGATGCAAGTGTGTGTGAGCACGCATTTAGAAGAGAAGAATAAATGACAAAATGCCTTTTATAATTATCATTAAAAAAAATGTGTTTGTTTTTTTTGCCAAACACCACAAGCATTTTTAGTGAACTTCTGTCTTTGCAGATAAGGAAAACCACAAAAGAGCTGTTTTTAGAAGTGACCAGCTCCACCAGTCTGCAGATCTGTAAAGATGTCATGGATGCACTGATAATAGTAAGATATATTATATTTATTTATTTTTTAAATGCTTAATTTAGCTTGAATGCACAATAATGTAAATTCTATCACAAATAAGCTCAATCATATCAATGCTATATCAATATCCAGCAGTGTCTGTCCTATTCAATTCACGTTTATTTGTATAGCAGCTTTACAGCATGTCAACATTACAATTTAGAGTAATCTGTTATCAGAAGTAACTCTGTCCAAATGATGTAATTTCAGAAATGTACATTGACAAATCACATAGCTAACAATGTATCAAATGTATTAAATGAAGATCGTAACAATGAGCTCATTGAAGTAATGAATACATGTTAACAATGATTAGGATACATGTACTATATAGTATATGAATGATATAAGAACTTGTACTACTTGTATTTTATTTTTTTTGGTGTGTGTTTTTGCCTGATTTTCATTTTCATATTGATTTATACTAGAATTGCTTTGCTGTAAATAATGTGCAATATTTTATATGAACTCTCTGACATGCTGTACAGTAAGGGCAGTGATTTGAGTCTGCCCTGTAAGAGTGCAGGATTGGATTAGCGCTGTTATGCTATTTGAATGCTGATACCCATGTGGAAGAAATGAGCTCATCTTTCAGCAGACACACACACATACACACACACTTGGTGTATTGTGTCTCGGAGGCATTGCACCATTACAAAATGCAATTCCAGAGCCCCTGACTGCTTCTGATTTTATTGTTCAAGTTGTCCTCTTAGCTTAATTAATGTTCCTAAATTCTAGCATTTTTGTTTTAATTTTCCCATTTTTGCAAGTAAAAAAAAGTGCATGACTTAATGGAAAACCGTGAAACGTGACATGGAAGATAAAACCAAGCATTTGGTTTAGATTGCTGCAATGAGATTTCCTCCATGATACAAATGAGCCGTCCCTCTTTCGCACATTCTTTTTTTTTACGACAGCTCAAATAACTACTGAATATTTTACTATAAGATAACATAAGACTCTGAATTATCACAATCTCAGTGACATTGAATCTGTTATCAAGCTGGGTCTGTGCATTCAAATGACTTTCATCAGCAATTATGCTATTACTGGGTACGAAGAGAATCTGCTCCTGCTCTTCCTTCTGTAAAGCATCTTAGGCACTTCACACTAAACAAACATTTTCCTTTAAGCATTCATTGTAGCCTTTTAGCTAGTTTACAATGGAAAACAGCAGTAATAGTCATGAATTTTCTTGTTTCTATTTCAGAAAATGGCAGAGCTTAATAAATTAGCCTTCAATTTAAAGGACGATGTGGGCTCAGATGAAGAGACGGATGTGATTCCAGATCACCCTGCAGAGAACCCGGCCTCCCCTGAGCTGACCGTACTCCAAGTGAAGGTTGTGGACGTAGAGGGAAACCTTAAAGTGGTCTACCCATCGAAAACTGACCTGATATCTGACGTCAGTGATCTATCAGTCATCCGATAACGAAATTCAGCTGTTTTTTCGTTGTAATTTTGCAATACGTTTAACCCACTTTCCATAATCAAATTTTCCATGTCTCTAATCACATTAAAGCGGCTATTAAAACATTAATTTAAATATTCTATGTAGTGGTTTTCATTTACATTCCCTAAGATGTCTTTTGTATTTAAATTTCCACCTTTATAATATGAGGATGAAACAGGCTTCTGTACTTTTGAGTTTCACTGCACTTTATGCAGTTTAACATATACATACTATACCTTGTCCATTCCAAAAAAAAAAAAAAGCAGCAAGCATTTGTGTTCATGGAAAACAGACTTATACTTCTCATATCATTTGATATTAGTTACTTTGTCCTTGTCAATAAATTAAACTGCACATTTTTTGTAAATTTCCCTTGATTCACTAAATTTCTCCAATGGGCGAGCTATACAGTGAAATCTCCTTATATCATGTTGATGCACTTGAGCAAGGTTTTTACGTCATTGACGGTAAGGAAGTTTAGTCCTTCTGGATGGAAAACATCTGCATCAATATGAACTAGTAGTATAGTAACTCATAAGTAAGGTTAGCATTAACCACTTTAAAAATGCAGATATTCAAATATTTTTAGTGAATACAACATTGTTTGCATCCTGTGTTTGTTTGTGCCTGCGGTGCACATGAATGCTCCGGGTTTGGTTACAGATCAGATGACTGGCGGACTCAGGAAATGTAAAGAGGAGGAGAGTAAGTCTGAGCTGTCTATAAGAGATGCAAGTAGGACTCTGTCTCTCGGGAGAGTCCATCATGGCACATGACATTGACAGCAGACTATTTTGCTACGGTCTTATTAAAAAGTTATGAAAATGACCCAGAGTGACCAGAGAAATGACAATTGGGACTCCAGGACAAGGTGGAAGAGTGGATGTAACAAAACTCATAATGGCATCCAAGAGAATTTTCATAAGCTTGGGACATTGAAAACCTCCAGCCCATCGGTTCCCATTTGTCTGGAGTTGATTGGAACGAAGGGATCCTACTTTTTATCATCAGAGGGGAAATTGGCCGGCAATGGTAAAGATCAAACCTTCAAAACTCCAAAGATTTTAACGCCGAAGGGGAGCGATGGCAGGACTTTGGCAAAGAGTAGCTCACTGCCTCCAATTTACAGCCCAAGAATATCTACCATCTCCATGTCTAGTGCAAAAACCTGTGTGCCAAGCTGGAGGGTAGGATGTCATGAGAAGAAAGCCAATATCTTGTCCAGCAGCATAAAGATGGACAAGGCATTGTTTAACAGACAAAAGCAGGGATGTCAGCTGTCTGCAACCGCCCAGTTGATCTACAGCGGGCTGGCTGTCTTTAATGAGAGAGTGCTGGTTCAAAACCAAGACCTGAGACAAGACAGCTGGAAGATTTCTGATCCATCAGCAGGGCAGCCACAGGATGGATTTCTGGGTGTAGAACCCAGCAGCGTTAGTACCAATGACAGAGAAGCGATGAAAGAAAGGGTAAGGGACACAGCGAGTGTATCTAAGGGCAGTGTACCTGTGCAGACGCTCTCTGATTCGGCTATTGAGATGGAAAAAGAGAAGGACCTGAATGAAATGATAGACAATCAGGAGGACGAGTATTATACTAACCAAAGGATCACAGCGTGGATCGTCAAAGTAAATGCGAGCTTGTTTTCTCCATCAAAAGATGAGATTATTGATCAAACACTAGAAGAGCAGGATGTAGATACTATTAAAATCATCTATGACTAGTGTAATGTTAATTGTTAACAGTGTAAAATAATATTCAATTCTGTAACATTAGTTGATGCATTAGGTGTTGTTTTCATTCTTAAAACTTTAACATGAAAAGTTAATGTCTAAAAGAAAATGTCTGGCTTAGTATTCAGTTCAAAAATGTTTGGGGTCAGTAAGACTTTTTGGTGTTTTTGAAAAAAAGTCACATTCACAAAGACTGCATTTATTTACGAAAATACAGTAAAAGTGGTAAAAATGTGAAATATTTTTTATATTTAAATTAACAGTTTTTTGCTGTTGTTGTTGTTTTAATAAAGAAAAGGGCAGCCTAATGGTTAGAGTCAGACTGGTAAGCCAAAGTTTGCGAGCTTGAATACCGGCAGAAAATGACTGAGGTTCCCTTGAGCAAGTCACCCAAACCCCATTGCTCCCCGGGCAGCACAGCAAAGAGGCTTCTCACTTCTCCGCATGTGTTCACAGTTTGCAGTGTGTGTTGGTGCGTCCCAATTCAGAGGCTGCATCCTTCAAAGGGTGCATTCAAAGGCCGATTGCATCACCGCGGTGCGACGAAGGCTCCTTCAAATGTGGCCTCCAAATGCGTCCTTCGTTTCCTGCGAAATGAAGATTACAACAGATGGATCCTTTACGGCTTTGCCTACCCCCGAATTCGTTTCGCGTCATTGACAACAGGTTTTTTTTTTTTTTAGACAAATTGTCAAATTACACTTTCAGTTTTAAACGTAAGTATTGGCTTTCACCTTATTCAAATATCTAATGAAACAAATGCAGAAATAAAAAAACACTTTAAAGCGATTCAAATGTTGATTTATGTTACTAAGATTATAGTTTATACTCTTTATTATATACAGAAATGGACCATGCTAAACAGAGACATATAGTTTGTGAACCCTGTTTTGTTTTCAGACAGTTGAATATAAATTTCAAAAAAGTCCAGTACAAACTTTACTGTCACTTATCAATTGCAACTGTCACAATTGCTAGGTGAACAGAACAGCCCTCCATAGGCTAGACCGTACCATGCTTAGTCCGACCTTGGCAGCCTTTGAAGGGGTGGCCTTTGAAGCCCAAGCCCTTCGAAGGATGCAGCTTTTGTGAGTTCACTACTCGCTACTCCTAATGTGTGCACTAACTTGGATGGGTTAAATGCAGAGGACAAATTCTGAGTATGAATTCTGAAACTTGGCCTTCACATGTCACTTTCTTTTATTTAATTTAGTGATGGCAAAGCTGAATTTTCATTTGATCCTCCAGAAATCACTCTGGATTTTGTGCTCAAGAAACATTTCTTATTGTTATTATCAATGTATGATCAATGTTGAAGTACAGCGCCGCCAGTGTGCTCACCACACACCAGCTATAGGTGGAGATGAAGAAAAAGCCATAGGAGACAGGCTGAAAACAGCTGTGCTGCTAAATATTTTTGTGGATGCCGTGATACATTTTTTCATGTTTTTTTATAATTATCATTAGGAAGTTAAAAAGAATAGCAATCAAATCAATTCATGCTTGCTGAAAGTATTAATGTCTTTAAAAATGTTTACTGCCCCTTAATTTTGGAATGATATGAAATATTATTATCTAAGATTAATAAATGTGGCTGTGGAAGTATTGTTCATTGTTATGATAACTAATGCATTAACTAATATTAACAAATTTAACCTCATATTAAGGAGTTTACTGTTATTTTTTTATTACTTAAAAAAATATTGCTGTAATAGCAAAATATATCTGTAGTGATTCCTTTGATGTTCTTTTGCATATGCGATAATAAAATAAAAATAAAAACTGGTCTGTTTTATTCTGTTTTTATTTTTTATTTGTTACATTTAATTGGTTAAGATATTAGTTAAAATGTAATGCATTTGTGTGTTGAAGTATGGAGCATTTAAAAAAGATATTGATAAAAGTTGGTAGTGAGTGTGGTACTCTACTCGCATATTCATGTTGTCTTCACTCCAGCGGTTGTACTGAACACTGGTCTCATTTCTGCTCACAGTCAGCAACAAAAGAAAGCAAAAATAAAAAGGAAAAGCTACCAGCAAGTTAGTTAAACAAAAGCTTATCCTTCTACTTTTAGACATTAAATCCCTTCAGGAAAGTGATTTGATAAAAGATAAAGAAGAGTTAATGAATAATATAAAGCATGTTACGCCAGTGGCTGAGGTCGATTGTACATGAGCTGCTATATTTTGTATTCGTATTCACTGTTTCCCTCTTAAATTGTTTTGGTTGTTTTCCCCCAAATTCAAAGTTTGTTCTGCATCACGTTGTTACAATCAAAATATTGAATGAATGATTTTCCTTCTTTATTTGCAAATCTATCTATCGATTGAAGAGTAATTTGAATACTTACAGGTTCTCAGGACATCAGCTGAGAAGTCATCAAAAAATGAAATCCATAAACTGCTATCCTGGTTAATAAAAAAATAACCTTAATAAAATAAACTTCTCTTGTTTCCTGAGTGAAGTAGGCATATTATTGTGGAGAACTAGTATGCCACATTAATATATATATATATATATATATATATATATATATATATATATCATTAAAAGCAGTAACATATCTTTACATAAATAAGTTAAATCCCTGCAGAAGTGGATACACTTAGTTATCATAGTTGTCTTTCCTTGATGTTAATGCTTCTCATTATTCACCTGCCAGTTTACTCACTTTAGGGGGAGAAAACAGGATGTATTTTACAGAAAATTAGTTCTTTCACCTGTTACCATACATTGTGATTATAATCTCTGACTCTAGTCTTGCTGCCAACTTACTTTCCTACTGCATACTATAAGACACAATATTTAATAATCACACAAGTATATTTATTTGATTCACCAAAAATCTGAGTATAATAAAAATCTCAAAATTAATTCAATTCTGCAGTAGATTGAAGTGCTTTGGAACTTTGTCGCGTTCATCCACTCCGGTGGGTGGCAGCACAAGCACTTAAGCCATACAGCGCTATTCTTTTACTGCAGATTACTGAAGAAAATTGTAAACATCCTTCTTCAATCAAATCTTCTGGAGATACTGCGTTGGTTTAGTAAATGCTTGTTTATTTAATGTTTATTTGCGGATGATAGACATGTTTTAAATTATAGTACTGAATGTACTCCAGTAAGATTTTTCGCAGAGGACGCTTTTTCCAGAATACAACACTCTTCCACACGTACACTGCAGGAACCGCTCGTGATCGCTGATATGTGAGACTATCATCAGTTCATTAAAGGCTATTGCATCTATTTTTGGCTATTTCACTATGGCCACTCTGACGAGGCAGGACCTTAATTTTGGCCAAGGTAAATTGCAGTTCATTTGTAAATTTACTGCACGGTACGACTTTATGCGTATTCTGATTATAGTGGTCATTTACAGTTGCTGCTGACATTTTGTGTGAGTTTTTGGAAGTGGCCATTCACCTCATCCTCTATGTCAGAGAAGTGTATCCATCTGGTATCTTTCAGAAAAGGAAGAAGTACAACGTGCCTGTGCAGGTAATGTTTTCAAGATTGATGATAGCTCTGTAATGCATTTGGAAATCTTATAGTATGGTTGAGCACAAGAGAGCACTGATTATTCATCATGCAGTGGGAAAAAAGAGAAATAGAGAAACGTCCTTGTATATAGATAGTGCTGAATGGAAGTGATTATTTGTCCACTTATATTTAATTTGACAGATGTCATGCCATCCTGAGTTAAATCAGTACATTCAAGACACCCTCCATTGTGTCAAGCCACTGATAGAGAAGGTGAGTTTTTATTTCATGTTTGATTAATGTACATATTTTAAATAAAAATCAGTTAAGCAATATAAATTCAAATCTTTACATCTACACAAAGCATAAGTGAGTGGATAAGACGTGTTTGATGTTGTTTGTGCAGAATGAGGCTGAGAAGATTGTACTGGTGATCATGGATAAAGAGCACCATCCAGTGGAGAGATTTGTGTTTGAGATCTCACAGCCTCCAGTGCTGTCCATCAGGTGAATGACAGTGGGTTCAATATTTTTGTAGCAAACATTATGCATGTCTTTCATATGTGTATGATTTTTCTGTGTCAGCTCAGAGACTCTGCTGTCCCATGTGGAGCAGCTGCTGAGAGCAGTCATCCTAAAAATCAGTGTGTGTGACGCTGTTCTGGACAACAATCCTCCAGGTGCTCAGCCTTCACCACAAACCAAGACACCTGGATAATGAGCTTACGCTTATTAAAGTTGTAATAGATTTACATTTAAATTGTGCTCTGTTATCTTTTCTGCAGGATGTACATTCACAGTGCTGGTACACACCAGGGAAACTGCCACAAGAAACATGGAGAAAGTTCAGGTCATTAAGGTGTGTTGAAACAGAAACAGTTTTATGTTTTCAACCCTTTAAGTGTTTATTTTCTTTTGCTCACTTTGTTGATTGAATAAGTGAACTTTGTCAGAGAGCCAATATCTGAATTGTGAGATATGAACTCACAATCGCAAAGAAAAAAAATTAAAATTATGAGGTAAAAATGTTTTATTCTGCCATGGAATAAAAATTAAAAAGGCAATTACAAAATTTATCGCGCAATTCTGACTTTTTTATTTTCAGAATTGTAAGAGAAAAAAAGGTCAAAATTGCGAGATATAAACTCAATAAACTACTATTTTTTTATTCCATGGCGGAAACAAGCATCCATATAACCCTGGTGTGAAGTCTTACATGATTTTTTCTGTTGTATTTACACTTCCTATAGTTAAATAACACTGACTTGCACTAGGATGTAATTTATTTTGTTCCATTTGCTCTTTTACCTTAATGGCATAGTTCACACACACACACCAAAACAACTGTTAACTGTTTGGTTAACAACATTCTTTAAAATATCTTCTTTTGTGTTCTGCAGAACAAATTATGACAGTTTTTCATTTTGGGTGAACAATCACTTTAAAACTCTCATATCGGCACATTCTTGTCTCATCTGATTTGTGTATATTTTACAGGATTTTCCATGGATTGTAGCAGATGAGCAGGAAGTTCACATGGAAGAGGCAAAACTCATTCCTCTAAAAACGATGACTTCTGATATTCTCAAGGTGAGACATTCAAAACTACAGAGAGTCCGAAAATGCCCTTGGATCATTCTGAGTGAACGAGGAATAAATTGAATTTTGAGACATTGACATTGATGCTCATTTTTTAAGTCACATTGTTGTGCTGATCGTATTATTTGTAATGGAAAAAAAAATAAAAGCATTTTAAACATTTTGTCTAATGATGTTTTCTCACTTGCTGTAAACAGATGCAGCTCTATGTGGAAGAAAAAACACAGAAAACTTGATGCTGTTAGTGGAGCAAATGAAAACTGCTGCAAGGGGCGTTTCCTCCAGGAAACAAGAAGTGTTTTTTAGTTTGTTTGTTTGTTTTATATATTACGTTTTGGTAACATAAAGAAAGTATATTGAGGTGGACTGGGTGTCTTATTAAGTGTCTTATTAATGTTTTATCAGTATCTGTATCTTTTGCCTGTTTAAGTTTTTTCACGTTTTTGCTCAAGATCTGTCATTGTGCTGAAATTGTCCTGTGTTTTATTTTTTTTAAGTATTTGGCAAACAATTAGTCATCAATCAGCTGGCTGATGACACAACCATTTTAATGAAAAACATTAACCAAATTCCAAAAAATTCTTCGAACTATAGAGCTTTTCCCTAGGGCATCTGGCTTATGGACTAAATCTTAAAAAAATGTGAATTATTACCAATTCATAATTCCCCTATGTCAACTTTTTACAGTATTCCCATAAAAGATAGCTAAGAATACACATCACGAAGGATAACACCTCACTTTATAATCTTAACATTTGTAAACAATTTAGAGAAGTGCAAATTTTATTTGACATTGAATGCATTTGTGGTACTATTTAAAACAAATTGGTTAAGATCTTTTTTGAAAAATGAAAATATAGTTTTTGGTTCCATATCCTAGCGAAATTAAATTAGGAGGACTCAATCTTCTCTTTAGATGTGATTATGATCTTAAAAGACTTCCTGTTAAATTCTCATTATTTCATCAACAGGTTTTACTCCATTGGAAATTGATCTGTAAGCATAACTTCAGTGCCCATAATATCCCTTTGTGGAATTGTAGATATGTGATTTTTAGGAATAAGTCTTTATTTTACAAATGTTGGTGGGAGAAAGTAATGGTCTGTAATGCATTATATTAGATTATACTGGATTTATCTCTTTTGAGATTTTTTTGTTCAAGATTTAAGTTAACTGACAGTAAACAATAAAATACTGTCATCAAAGTAATCCCACAATTAATAATTCAGATGTCTCTCAACTTATCTCAGAGTAATGTAACCCCTTCTCTTCCAGCTTTTGGTGAATGGAGTTTCTCTCACTAATCTAAATTTACCTTATATCACAAGATCCCTTTTCTTCAAATAAACATTCATTTTTAATGAATCAAGTTAAGATTTTAATAACAAAATACTTTAAATAGCCAGTTGCACCAAAAGTAAAGGCAGTCCTCTTTAGGAATATATCCTTCCAGAGAGTGGATAAGATGTCGATTTGGTCTTGATGTTAACAGTTGCTCTTTTTTTATTGATCAGATTGAAACAACGGAACTTCTTTTCTGTTACTGCAACTGCCCGGGCCTTTTGGGAGGATAAGCATTACAGGTTATTTCCTAAAATTGAAAATTTACTTGTATTAACAAAATAAAATGTTATATTTGGTATGTTTTTGAAAGAAGAAACATGACTTGGAAATTAACACATTTATTATTCTTGGGAATTTTTTTCTTGCATAAAAACTGATTCTTTAAAACACTACCAAACTTCTTGATATTTCACAAGGAATTATGTAATTTCTTCTTATCTTTGATATTAATGAAGAAAAAGAATGCTGTAAACCTATTTTGCTATTTATGCTGTAAAACCTATAAGTTTCACACATAGGTGGTGTTAGCTTTTCCCCTGCCACCTACAGATACGCGTCTGATTATTTTAAGTTTTATTTTAAAGAAATAAACTTCATCAAAGTGATTAAGTCTATTGTGAGAAGGCTACTGACTCTAAAATAAGTAAAACAAATATTCTAAATCAAACATCTTCTACTTTAACTAAATTTTAATTAAATGAAAATTTCCGAGGGGGTTTCAACTCCATCTCGTGCCTCTCACATGGTGTGACACATGTCGTGGGCTTTGTAAAATTACAAATATTTTTGGCCATTCATTTTTCTTTCTTTTTTTCTTTTCTTTCTTTTTTTGCTACAAATTAAAGTCTGTAATGTTTATTTAATAAAGATCTTTTAGAAATCCACTTATGGGTAAAAATTAATTAATAATAATTAATTAAAAAAAATAACTCTGACTAAGACTCATGGAAAAAATGACTCTGAGACCCATGCGATTATTGAATCCGAAATCGAATAGTGTATAGCCTATGTATAATTGTATTACATTTATTTTGAAATTTACTTTGCAAAGGAAGATGTAAAAGGGAATGAAGAGAAAGAGCAACGTTTTTCTTGTATAGTTTTCGCTCAAGTTTTTCTTGTATAGAGCTTGTCACCTCAATACTAATTGGGTATAAGTATGCAAACGCAGGCATTCACTAAATTCCAGGGGTTTCATTACCACGACGTAAAATGGGCGTTTCTGGACATCTTAGGAAAACGCCCTCTTTAAAAAAATATTAATTTAGAGGTCACCGATCATGCGCAGAATACTGTTTTTTTTTTGCGCGGGCATTTCAAACCCTATACTGATTGATAAAGAGAAATAAACATACCTCGATGGATTATGAAGGACAAAAACAGTCATGCAGGTAATGTTAGCTATTTCTATGTTTTATGATCTTCCAGTTAAGCCATTTTCGAAAACAAATAAACAACCAAAAAATCTACCGTTCAGAAAAGTCAGTACTAACTAAACTAACCATAGCTCAACCATGGTAATTGTATTAAAACCGTGGTTATACCAATGATAATCAATCCGCCAAAGAAAACGTTTGCTACACTTTTACTTTAGTCAAGTCACCTTTACTTATATAGCGCTTTTTACATTGCAAATTGTGTCAAAGCAGCTTTACATTAATAATTGGCTAATAATTTTGGCTCTTAAAGAAAATGGTGTAACTGTCCAGCTTAAATACATTCAATATTGATTCATTCCGCTGTAAATATCAATAGTGATTAATTTAGTTAATTTATCTATAAATCAGTAGTAGAGAAAATGGTGATATAATCGTCCAGCTCAGTTCAGTTCACATACAGTGGTGTTAATGGAGGCTGAATTGAATTATTCTATAATAAACCATGGTTAATTTGATCTTAATTAGTTAACTGACGTTAACTGATGCATCTTTCCACAGTTATACTGTGTGAATATAAAGAAAAAGATCATGTTGACGAAAGTAATGAACCTCTTTAAATATACTTTGTTTTCTACTTTATTAAATGCCTACTTTGTTTCTGTCAGATTGGCTCCCAACACATTTTAAAATATGTTCATCATCAGAAGAGTACATCACAGAATATTTTTCCCCTTATGAGAAACAAAGTTCACAAGATATTTGCATAATACAGAAACAAGTACAAAAATATTTCTTGCACTTGTTTCTCTATTATGCAAATATCTTGTGAACTTTATTTGCCATGATACAAGGAAATTATCTTGTTTCAGATATATTCACTACAGAAAACACTTTAAAATAAATACAGTATAATTCTCTGTATAGAGAAATATGAAATGTAACAAGACAATGGGTAGCACTTTACAATTAAGTCTCATTTAATAATTTTAGTTAAAGCATTAACTAACATAAACTAACAGTGAGCAATATATTTATTACAGTAATTCATGTTGTGCTGGTCCTATAATTCTGTTTTTCTTTTGTTTTTAATTTTAATTGTCTTTTTTCTAATAACAGGTCTGATGACATTCACAAAAAACAGAAAGTGACAACGCGATGTCTATGGCAAGTGGAAGACTACTCAGAAAATGTTCCTCTCCCTGTGAAAAGAAGGGTGATATATGCTTGTCAGCATGGAAAGAACTACAAGAAGACACCCACAACAGATGAGTTGGTATATTATCACTACACATTTTGTTCACCACACTGGTTATGAATTCAGTGCAGAGGTGCCAATTCTGTTCCTGGAGGGTCACTTTGCCATAGATTTGAGTGATTTTTGGGCTGTAAATGAACAACACCACGAATGCATCCAGAGTTGTTCATGGCCTTTGTGAGACCCTGAAATCCACTTTACCTAAGCAAGATGGCCTAGTTCTCCAGAAGTAAGAACCTGTCAAGAAAAACCTTAGAGCTTTACCGAGTCGCTTGAAGAAAGTCAAACAAAAAACATCCAGGAAACGGAAAACAGTGTCAGTAGATGCAATTGAAGGTGTGTTTGACTTTTTTTGATCATATACAATGTTTGTTAAAGTGTTATTTGAAGGAATACAGTATCAAACTAAAAATGAAATTTGTCATCCTTTATTCGGGCTTCTGTTGTTCCAAACCCACATGGTATATGGTTAATGATAAATCAGTGATGTTTTTGTTCTCCCAAATCAAGCAAGTACATTTTGAGTTTTTATTTACTGTATTTAATGCTCTCTGTGTGTGTTGATCAGTGTATATGTGAATAAAAATGAAAATTAAATTAGCTTATCAAATAAAGTTTGGTTCTCTCCAGAAAACTTTGATGTCTTTGTGTGCTTTTTGAAGGGTGACGATTACATTATTAAGTTACAACATTATTAATGTAATTTGACATGAAACACCGGTGATCAGGACAGGTATCTGAAGTTATTGTAACATTATTAATGTAATTTGACATGAAACACCGGTGATCAGGACAGGTATCTGAAGTTATTGTAACGTTATTAATGTAATTTGACATGAAACATCCGCGATCGCGGAAAGGTAAGTTGTAACAGTATGAATGTAATTTGAAAAACACCCACGATCTCGGACAAACGATATCTGAAGCAATTTAAGCTAATGGTTTGGTCCTAATCTGCGCATGTTCGTTGACCTATGCAAATAATCAAATAGGCCACGCCCGCCCGATGACGCAGGAAGTGTCCGGCTTCACATCGTTTTTAACTCTTCCTCGTCTCTTGTTTTTTTTTTTTTTTTTAAAAGAAGCGGGAATCTAACGCATGAACTCGGGAGACTTCGAATGCAACGCGAAGGCTGCCTGGTTTGTTGTACTTTTTTGTCAGTTTTTGCTATAAATGCCTGTCTACTTTTGTATGGTTGAGAAGTGGCTAAGTTTATGATGGGGGTGAGGCTATATACTCAAAGGAAAAAAAATGAAATAATAATAAAAAAATGAATAGGCTATATATAAAAAAATTTGCTTTTACAAATGAATGCAAATAACTAAATGCGCCATGATCTGAGGCATAAGGCAAGCAATTAAAAAGCAAAGGAGCCATTTTAGACTTTAGTGAGACTAAAGGCGCTTGACTATGATTTGGGGGTGAGGTTTGCTAGTTTTGTCTTAGAATTTTAATGTTTCAGTTTCATTTCCACACCTCTATATAAGTTTCACACATAGGTTAGGTACTTTTCCCCTGCCACCTACACAGATACGCGTCTGATTATTTTAAGTTTTATTTTAAAGAAATAAACTTCATCAAAGTGATTAAGTCTATTGTGAGAAGGCTACTGACACTAAAATAAGTAAAACAAATATTCTAAATCAAACATCTTCTACTTTAACTAAATTTTAATTAAATGAAAATTTCCGAGGGGGTTTCAACTCCATCTCGTGCTTCTCACATGGTGTGACACATGTCGTGGGCTTTGTAAAACATCCGCGCTTCAGTGTGAAATATGTTATTTTGCCAACAGAGAGAAAACGGCAAGTAATTTCTGTTTAAAAAAAAAAAAGTTATTAGGTTCTTGCACAATTTTTGTCTCTTTCTGAAAGCCATCTAACATAAATTTCCTTTTCAGCTCCATAAGGAAAAGGAGAGAGCAAAATTTTCACCTCCACACCAGTGATGATTCTTTTACTTCCTTGATATGCGTATATGCTGTAACTTCATTCATCTATCAACGTTACTGCCTCTACTCATCATGAACATTGTGCTTTGTATGACAACTTGCAATAATGCAGAATATGAGATTAATGGAGAATGTTGCCCAATGTGTGATCCAGGTAAGTTTAACACTTCACTCTTCACCACAACATATTCAGGAGGTCAGATTTAAAGAGGTCATGTGATATTTTAAATAATTTTAAATGAGTCCTCAAGGTACCAGGCTTTGAACTGTCACATCATTATTACTAATGAGCTCAACAACTCTACGCTCTTTAAACAATCTTTTATGGTTGGATTAATTTAGCCAGGGACTGTTTTAAATAAAGTGCAGCCACTCTGTCCGAATATTAGCGTAATATATAATAATATAATAAAATATTATTGCAAAGCAGGAGGTGGAATCTCCTGCACATAATTCCAGATGAAGGGAACCTAGGCATAATAGCAGCTATGCTCATTTCAACTGCCTCGGTGAGTTGGCCTAGTTGTTAAAATACGATGTGAAATATGGGTTATCCTTTATAAATGGTTAGATTTCTGATAAATGCCTTTTGCAGCTTATTTTCAATAAATGGTTATTTTGATTTGGACAAGGCATTTTCGGTTCTGAAACATGCAAACTACTTGCATAATTTTATTTCAGAATGTCACAGTACATTTGATTTTTCTTCATGTGACCCCTTTAAGTCACTTATTTGACAGATATAATCTTACAGTGATATAATCCACATTTAGACTCCAAATTCTTGGTTAGTGGTTCCTAACCATGTAACAGGAAGCTCCTCAAAAGTAAACGTTGTGGTGATTGAATATTCTAAGACCTGTTCCAGATAAGGGAGACTTCCTGAATGTGTATTGTTATGGGGCCTCTAGGAACATGGTTGGGAACCACTGGTTATAAAAAAGTGATATGAGCCTGTCATCTATATCACTATTGAACTGAAATTTTGAAGGTGTTTTTGATTGTATGAGTCATCATTGCATTAGTCTAAAGCTGGGTATTGATATAGATTCAGTTCAATTTGATTTTGGCTTGTGAACATTCACATCATAAGTTTATCAGCAGAACATAGTGACATTCACTGGTCGAGCAGAGCTGTATTAATACATTTTTTACACTGCTGTGTGTGTGCATTTGGATGGGATAAATGCCGAGCACAAATTTCAAGTATGGGTCACCATACCTGACAATACGTCACGACTTTCACTTTCAGATTTGGGTATTTCTGGTAGTGCTCTTTCTTGGTTTTCTTCCTATCTCTCTGACTGACAATTCTTCATTTCAGTTAAGGATTTTCAATCAGCTACTGTCCCCCTGTAGCAAGGTGTCCCCCAGGGATCCATTCACAGGCCATTATTATTTATAACTTGCTTAATATCACTTGGTCAGATCTTACAACATCATGGTCTTAATTATCATTTCTATGCTGACGATATCCAATTATACACCATCTGTACGCCTGCTCTACCTCCCCAAACTGACAAAATCTCGGCATCATGACTGAAATGAAAGATTGACTTAATTCAAATTTTTTGAAACTTAAAATGGACAAAACGGAGATTATTTTTATAGGAACTCCCTCACTCAATATTCCGACCAATTTCACCTGTGAGATTGCTGGTTCTCACATCAAATCATCTATTACTGTTAAAAATCTAGGTGTAATCTTTGACTCCTACCTCTCCTTCCAGGCTCATATTAATTCCGTCACCAAATCAGCATTCTTTCATCTCCGTCGCGTTGCCAAGCTCCGTCCCTTCATCAATATCAAAGTTGTTGAAACTGTCATCCATGTATTTGTGTCATCACACCTTGATTACTGTAATGCCCCTCTTCATTGGTTTACCTGCCAGCTCCATTTCCAGATTACAATACATTCAAAACTCTGCTGCTAGAATACTCACCCATACCAAGCGTTCTGCTCATATCACCCCAACTTTGCATGATCTCCTCTGGCTTCCAGTTGCTTACCATGTTAAATTCAAAATTCTTCTGCTCTCTTTTAAATCTTTACATTAATAATTGGCAAATAATTTTTGGCTGCACAGCAGCTCCCAAAGAAAATGGTGTCATTGTCCAGCTTATTCTATATATTATTGATTCATTCCATTGCAAAGATCAATAGTTATTAGTCTAGTTAATTTATGTATATCAGCACTGCAGAAAACAGTTACGTAATCGTCCTGCTCAGCTCAGTTCACATACAACGGTGCCAATGCAGGCATATCAAAAACACTGCTGAATATCAAGCAAGTGTTCCCAACTAAGCAAGCCAAAGGCAACAGCGGCAAGGAACCAAAACTCCAACAAAATGGAGAAAAAAACCTTGAGAGAAACCAGGCTTTGTCGGGGGGTCAGTTCTCCTCTGGCCAACAGTGAACACTTGCCCGATACTCAGGCAGAGTTACAGGTCATAAGTCTGATTTGGAATCGCAACAGTCAAAATATTTAATCCAGTTCCATCTAGTTTAAGATCTTTTTAATCACGCTGGTATGGGACGGTTTTCTGGGGATATGTGCCACTGGCTGATGAGTCGGTAAGGCCCTCACAAGGGATGAGCTAGTTCACACAGTCTCCTCCGACACTCCAGGGCCACGCTGTTGCCGTGCACAGGCACAGGTTCCCCATCCGATCCAGACACGGCCCGGATCCAGCCAATCACGTTAAATGGTAAACCTCGGGATAAGCTTGTATGTCTTTCATATGTGTATGATTTTTCTGTGTCAGCTCAGAGACTCTGCTGTCCCATGTGGAGCAGCTGCTAAGAGCAGTCATCCTAAAAATCAGTGTGTGTGACGCTGTTCTGGACAACAATCCTCCAGGTGTTCAGCCTTCACCACAAACCAAGACACCTGGATAATGACCTTACGCTTATTAAAGTTTAACAGATTTACATTTAAATTGTGCACCTTTTCCCTCTCCGCAGGTTGTACATTCACAGTGCTGGTACACACCAGGGAAGCTGCCACAAGAAACATGAAGAAAGTTCAGTGTTCTAGTAAATTCCCTATATATGAGAATATGGGAAGGACCTTCATTATGAAACTACTGTATTATGTCGCTGGTTAATGTTAATTTCATCTATTCCGCTATTGTGTTTACATTCACTTTCACCAGCCTTTTGCTCCGCCGTTTCTTCAGGTGTTAATGTGCGTGATTGAATGTAAGTTTATTTTAATTATACACAGTTATAAGTGATACATGTTTATTGTGTTGTTGTGTTAAATATTCAGCTTGGCACTCGAACTTTACATTATGCACGATGTTATAATATTGTAAGGGAGGGTTCGTTAACTTTGCGTGACACAAAGAATCAAATAACCCACCGGAGAGAAGCAGCTCAGATTCCAAACTATAACAAACTATCTACGCTTCTAACAAGCGCAACACCGGAGCATTCACATACGTATATTATATATAGTGTGTTAAAACAGTTGTATGTTTTAAACCCTTTAAAACCAGTTAGCCAGCACCCCGCTTCAGAAAAATCCCAAGAAATGACACATCCAAACTAAAACAGATGCCGTTCATGAATTCTTTGCAATAAAAGCATAAGTGTGCTCTCATTTGACAGCAGACACTTTGCAGTTTATTGTAAAGTCATAATTAATTATTGTCATAGTAAACAAAACTGTTATAAATACCTTCAATTTTTTTATTAAAGATATTAGAAATTTATTTTTATGAAATATCTTTATGAAAATAAAATTGAAGTTGGCCAATCTATAAATGCACTCTAGCTAAAGCCACATGTCCAACCATGTTATATTTTGAATCTGAAGATAACTCTAAAACTTACTTTTAGTTTTATTGAATGCTTTTTTCAGATCATGTCATGTGATTTTATTTTGAGAAGACTCTAAAATGCAAACTGATGTTTATTGCCGTCTTCTAAGCATTCATTCAGTGAATTGTCTCTATTGTTTTGTTGCGCAAACGGTCCCATTCATTTTCAGTGTAACATTACCATTCACACCTCTCCGGCCTGGTTATTGCTCTAATTTTTCTTTTCTTTTGTCTCTATTATAATTACTGATTATCTTCTATTCAAGCAAATTTAATCCCTCATTTCTTTCTTTCACCTTCTTTGAAATTGTAGCAAATGCCCTTCAGAAAAAAAAAATCAGTAAGCTTTACATTTCAAAATGATTCGTAATAACAGCTATGTGGCAACCTGGCAGGTGTATCTAGCATGTAGCTTTGCACACCATCAATTCTTTTAAATAACCTTCTGAGATGTGATGTGGCTTCGGATCAAAAAATCTGACCAAAAATGTATTCTATGGTATTCTGCACAATGAGAAAAGCTATCCCGATTAGCATTGCATTATAAATATAATCCATTATTATGAAAATACCCGACATGGTATGAAGAACACAGATTTTATTGTCTTCAAAAGTGTCTACCTGCTTGTTACAGCGATCTCTGGAAGCCTCAGTTACACAGGTGCACAGAGCGCCCTCCGGGTGCAAGTATGAATTGAAAACAGTACATACATCGCTCATAATGATTACAAAAGCGCATTTTGGGTAAAAATTTAATAAATTACTCCTCTGTATATATCAATATTCAATATTTCTCCAAATGTGCATGCTTTTGAGCTAAAAGCCTGAGGGATGTTGTTTTGTCAAGTATTTTCATGACGATCTCAATGAGTTTTTTTCTCAACGAATGTTGCTGATGCTCATATTTCAAAGAAAAGGTATTGACTCCGTTTTTCATATTCATAACTCCTGACTCATATTAACAAATTACCGTCACTAGACGATATTGAGAGTAAAGTAGAGATTAAAAATTGAAGCTTGAGTCTTAGATTGTTTTAATGATGTATAGTTTGTCAAGGTATTTACATTACATGGAATAGCAAATTTGAGCTGATTTAAATAAAGAAGCTTCAGTGCATCAACATCCTCCCTAAAGTTAATTAAGCGCATTTGCATTTGCATTTGTTTTCTCACTTGCTTTAAACAGACGCAGCTCAACGAGGAAGACGGAAATGAAAGCTGCTGCAAGTGTTGAAAGCAGGAAGTGGGTTTTTTTCTCACCATCAAAAGCTATGTTTTGGTAACAGAAAGAAAGTAAATTGAGCTGGACTGTGTGTCTTATTAAGTAAGTACAATTAATGTTTTATCAGTATATCTGTATCTCTGGTCTCTTTAAAATTGTTTCACTTTTTTGGCCCAAGATCTATCATTGTACTGAAATTGTCCTGTTTTTTATTTTTTAATTCAATTGTGTCGTCTTTCACTGCTCCTCATATCTTGACTCCAGATACATGTGTGGTTTGGAGCACACTATACTCACACTGCAGGCATTAGTGCTCAATTTGGATTAATTGCTTAGATCGAATTTTTTTTGTTTGGTTGTTAACATTATTTGTTTAAAATGTGGCTAATATCAGATTCGAGTGTGAAAAGGTCATAGTAAACAGACCACTGAAGTCAGAGTTTACATGGCCATTTATAAGGTGAAATGCCACGGAAACCAGTAAATTTGAGCACATGTGATGAGGAAGATGCAAAGGGGGATGAGGAGGAAGAGCAATGTTTTTCTTGTATTGTTTTTGCTCAAGTTTTGCTTGTATAGAGCTTATTACCTCTTTCTTGTTCACTGAGTGACCAAACAGCTACCAGTATGTAAACAATTGAAAGTAACTCCCATCAGTACAGAATTGTGACACATGTGATGAGAAGAATTCTGTTATGACAGTTCAGACTGAGATCACATTGCAAAACATTGGACCTGCATTCTGAAAATAGCCATATAGAATTCAAAAGATTACATTTTTGAAACAAGCTTTTACATTAGATTAAAATTATAATCTTTAGCCGCTAACCTGTTTTTTTTTTTTTTTTACGTTTCTTCTTGGTAATTACCTAAAAGAAAGAAATGCTATATATAAAGTATGTAAACAGCTATTAATTATCGATTGTATTGAAGGATATATCAGGTTCACATGGGGACAGCTGAGTATCGTTTTGACTGTGATTTCCAAAACTGAACTGAAAGAAGGTTTTGTGCCTGTTTTAAATGAAACTAGGCATTATTGGCCTGACTGAAAGGAACTGAGACAGTAAACTGGCACAGAATCAGTTTTGCTGCTGCAGCCACATTTAGGAGAAGGAGTGACTGTCAGTTTATTTTCCTTATCAAATTCATTTTACATGTAAAAAGGTCAACTGATTATATCATGCCACTTTTGTTGCATAAAGAAGTCTTACAATAACAAAAACTGATTTTAAATTAAATTAAAACTATTTTTAAACCATTCTCACTCCCAAAGCATCAACAATTGAAGCATTGTCTAGCACCTTTAGTATCATTATAGAGGGCAAGAGTTCCCAAACAAAAAACTTTTTTTTTTTTGGTTTTTCAATAGGAAATAGATTTTTAAAAATTTCAAAAGCCATCAGTTCATATTATTTCAACTTATTTTTTTTTTTAAATCATCGTGTTTAACAGCAAATTTCATGGATAAAAAATGACATTACTCATGATGCTGTACAGAAATTTCAAACCAATCACTTTGTCTCAATAATTTTGCTTGTAGTGCTTGTTTCTTCACACTTCGTTTGCAGTGACAGACTGCATTTACGTGCAGTGTGAAAGCTCTAACCGGAAAAATTGCACTGCAAATGGAGTAGGCCTAGTGTGAAACAGGCATAAGCATGTATCCTACTTGCACTGTCATTAATTTCACACGTAAAAAGGTCAACTAATTACAACAGAAATCATGTTTTTTCCCACCATTATAAAGCCTACATATAAAAGTCAAGGTATGGTAGTGAAGACTGCTGATTTGAAACTAGGCAACTGCTGATTTGTAATTACAAATATTTTTGGCCATTCATTTTTCTTTCTTTTTTTCTCTCCTTTCTTTTTTTGCTACAAATTAAAGCCTGTAATGTTTATTTAATAAATATTTTTTTTAGAAATCCACTTATGGGTAAAAATAAATTAATAATAATGAAATTTAAAAAAATAACTCTGACTAAGACTCATGGAAAAATGACTCTGAGACCCCATGCGATTATTGAATCCGAAATCGAATAGTGTATAGCCTATGTATAATTGTATTACATTTATTTTGAAATTTACTTTGCAAAGGAAGATGTAAAAGGGAATGAAGAGAAAGAGCAACGTTTTTCTTGTATAGTTTTCGCTCAAGTTTTTCTTGTATAGAGCTTGTCACCTCAATACTAATTGAGTATAATAGCGCACTTGGGCCAAAATACAAGAAATACGTCTTGCAAGTAGACATTTGGAAAGACTGCACGTGTGGGTATTTGGACAGGGTATAAGTATGCAAACGCAGCGCGAACTTATACGCGAAGCAGGAAGGGTCCGGCTTCACTACATCGTTTTTAACTCTTCCTCGTCTCTTGTTTTTTTTTTTTTTTTTTTTTTTTTAAAGAAGCGGGAATCTAACGCATGAACTCGGAAGACTTCGAATGCAACGCGAAGGCTGCCTGGTTTGCTGTACTTTTTGTCAGTTTTTGCTATAAATGCCTGTCTACTTTTGTATTGTTGAGAAGTGGCTAAGTTTAGGATGGGGGTGAGGCTATATACTCAAAGGAAAAAAAATGAAATAATAATAAAAAAATGAATAGGCTATATATAAAAAAATTTGCTTTTACAAATGAATGCAAATAACTAAATGCGCCATGATCTGAGGCATAAGGCAAGCAATTAAAAAGCAAAGGAGCCATTTTAGACTTTAGTGAGACTAAAGGCGCTTGACTATGATTTGGGGGTGAGGTTTGCTAGTTTTGTCTTAGAATTTTAATGTTTCAGTTTCATTTCCACACCTCTATATGTTTCACACTAGAAGTAGGTGGTGTTAGGTATTTTCCCCTGCCACCTATACGCGTCTGATTACTTTAAGTTTTATTTTTTAAGAAATAAACTTAATCAAATGGATTACGTCTATTGTGAGAAAAACAAATATTCTAAATCAAACGTCTTCTACTTTAAATAAATTTTAATTAAATGAAAATTTCCGAGGGGGTTTCAACTCCATCTCGTGCTTCTCACATGGTGTGACACATGTCGTGGGCTTTGTAAAACATCCGCGCTTCAGTGTGAAATATGTTATTTTGCCAACAGAGAGAAAACGGCAAGTAATTTCTGTTTAAAAAAAAAAAAAGTTATTAGGTTCTTGCACAATTTTTGTCTCTTTCTGAAAGCCATCTAACATAAATTTCCTTTTCAGCTCCATAAGGAAAAGGAGAGAGCAAAATTTTCACCTCCACACCAGTGATGATTCTTTTACTTCCTTGATATGCGTATATGCTGTAACTTCATTCATCTATCAACGTTACTGCCTCTACTCATCATGAACATTGTGCTTTGTATGACAACTTGCAATAATGCAGAATATGAGATTAATGGAGAATGTTGCCCAATGTGTGATCCAGGTAAGTTTAACACTTCACTCTTCACCACAACATATTCAGGAGGTCAGATTTAAAGAGGTCACGTGATATTTTAAATAATTTTAAATGAGTCCTCAAGGTACCAGGCTTTGAACTGTCACATCATTATTACTAATGAGCTCAACAACTCTACGCTCTTTAATCAATCTTTTATGGTTGGATTGAAATGGTCAGGGAGTAATGGGTAATAAACATCAGCCAGAATGTTGCTATCTTTCAGAGGGCTTTATTAAAAGCAACAGTTGCACAGGTGGGGTGTTTACTTCTTGTATTTAGTATGCTAATTGTTATTTGTGAATGTCCCAATCAGTGTGCAAGATGTGATATTTTGAAATAATTGTTTATATATTTTGGTTGTTAATAAAAATGTAACTGGTTGTGTAAAATAGGCAAATAATATCAAAATATTGATTGTTGTACCCCTGAATCGTATCGTAATCATATTGCGGAACTTTTTGAGGTATCAGAAAATATTGTATTGCTGGCTATGAGAATCGATGTTTTTTAATTGAGAAATTGCCAGCTTACATTTATAAACTCAAGTAAAGAGTTTCAACTTGCTCAAATATCTAATAATACAAATGTAAAAAAAAAAACTTCAATGTGGTTAAAATGTTTACATATCTTACTAAGATGTGATTATATGTAGTTTGTTCTCTTTATTATATACAGAAATGGACCACAATGAACACATGTAGACAGTTTATGAACCCTGTTTTGTTTTTAAACAGTTTAATATAACTTGAAAAAAGTCCAGTACAAATGTTACTGCTGCTCATCAATGCCAGCTGCAACAGTTGCTAGGTGACAGGAACAATCCTTCGTAGACTAGACCGGGGGGCGCAGACACTCTCCCGGGGGGGCACGAGTAGGCTACAGGGTGGGAGGGGGGAAATAAACTGATTTTTTTTTTAAATCACTAAACTACTGTCATAAAAAGTTATAGTTTTGTATATACATAACTCCTGAATAAAACATTTAATGTGTTTCGACTAATTTAAAAAAAAAGTTTTGAACAAATTTGATTGGTTTGTCGATAGTGAGCGTGTTAAAGAGTAACCAATGTGGCTCGGGTAAAATTAATCACTGTGGTACGTCTAGTCAGGACACAATGAAGATGACCATAGGTTTCTTTGAGGATTTATTATATAGGTGTAAGGGTGTGGTTCTATAACAAATAGAAACAAATATGGATATCAGCATCTGACACCGACAAAGCATAACAACACAATAATCAATAACAAGTAAAGAATATTACAGTTAGAAACATTAACACAAATGTAGAAGTTACATTCTTCACTCTTGCCAATCCACTCCATTATTTTACTTTGGTCAGACCGGGGCTCGAACCCGCGGCCGTATTTCAACGTTATCACATAAACAGCGCGTGTGGCGAACAGGGTGACTGAGCACTTTCATAGCCTACTTAGCTAACAATAAATTAACAGGCGTAATGAAAGGCGATTATGCCCACACTTGATATAAACAACAAGGTAAACTGAGCAAACAATTACAAGCATGTAGTAGCAATATAGCCTAGATATATATTCTGGTCAATCGACTAGTATCGTCATTAATTAAGCTTCAGAGATTGAACAAATGAATTATGGTGATAATTCAGAGGCAACAAGTGTATCAATAAACATAGACACTTACTTTAGATGTACGCACACACTATTTAACACCGCTGAAATGAGGCAAAACTCCCGTGCACTCAACACTCTACAGATTTGTAACAACAACTGACGCGTCTGGTACTTTTCTGAACACTCTAGCATTCTCAGCCAATTCCACTAGGGGGCGCTAACAATCCAGAGTATTACATTTGTTTCTAAAGGAAACCGTTAATAATGGAATTCTATTACCTAAAGTGAGTTTAATAAAGAGCCCTTGGTAACAGCCACCCTCAAATTTGCCAAGACAAATTTGCTTATTCAGAAGGGCTTGAAACGGTGTCCATGTCGGGGAGTGCGGGTAGTTTAATGAGGCGTGCTACAGGTCTGATATATGTTCTGTCCTTAATTTTAACCTCAGCTGTCCTGATTCGTTCATCAATCCCAGGGATAACTTTAGTAATCCTTCCTATTGGCCATAGGGCTCTGGGTAACTGTGGGTCCACAATCATTACGATCATGTCTGGTTGCAATTGGTCTTTGTCCCTCTGCCATTTACCCCGGGTTTGTAAGTTGGGTAGATAGTACTTAGTGAAGTGTGTCCAGAATTGATCAGCGAGCACTTGGGAGTGCCTCCATCTACGGCGACTTAAAAGTTCTGTGTCATGATACACAGTTTGTGGGAGTGATGGATCAAGCCGCCCCATGAGAAGAAGGTTTGGAGTCACCGGGTTCAGGTCAGCAATATCTGTGGAGACATAGCCCAGAGGTTTAGAATTTAGAATTCCTTCTGTTTCAATGAGAACCGTGTTCAGGACCTCCTCCGTCATATTTTGTTCTTGTAGTGTGGCATATAGGGCTGACTTTATGGATCTGATTTCACGCTCCCAAACTCCTCCAAAATGGGGACTTCTGGGAGGATTAAATCTGAATTGGATTTGCTGTTTGGCCAGTTCCGTCTGCAGGGCAGGAGTCAATGATTTGAATGATTCTTGGAGCTCTCTTTTGCTACCTTTAAAGTTTGTGCCTTGATCTGACAATACCTCTGAAGGTTTTCCCCGACGTGATGTGAAGCGTCTTAAGGCCATCAGAAATGAGTCAGTTTCTAGACTGCTTAATAGGTCGATGTGAACAGCACGAGTAGTCAGGCATTTAAACAATATCCCCCAACGTTTCTCACACCGTCTACCCACTTTTACTGTAAAGGGGCCGAAACAGTCCATTCCCATAGAGAAGAATGGGGGCTTGAATATTTGCAGTCTGGCCTGAGGGAGATCTGCCATATGAGGCACTGTCGGTTTAGCCTGCCACCTTTGACAATCAGGACATGAGTGCTGCTGCCGTTTAATGGCTTCCCTTCCATGTAAAATCCAGTATTTACGACGGAGCTCTGCAAAGAGCCGTTCAGAACCCGAATGATGCAGCTCTTTATCGGTGTCCTGAATGAGGAGTTGGGTTATTTTGTGAGATGAGTTTAAGACAATAGGGTGAATAACATCGATGTCCAGTTGCTGACTGCGAGGAAGTCTCCCACCAACTCGAAAGAGCCCCACTGTGTGATCATACTCAGGTGCCAAGGTTATTAGATGGCAAGAGGATGGTACCAGTTTACCTGCCGCTAGACAGGGGAAATCCTCAGGAAAGCTATCATACTGAGCTCTCCTCAGAATGTCTCTTTCTGCTAATTGATGATCCTCAGCAGAAGGATTCCCTTCATTACCTGCTGCCCTGTAGCGTTGAAGTGCTGCTGCTTCAACTAATGCTTTAAAGCTGTTGAACTGTTGTGGGTCAGGCAAAGACTGAACATCAGTGAGTCTTACGTGACCACAAAAAGTAGGCTTCTTCAGTGCAGCAGGATTCTCAGCTATACTTATTTCAGGAGTAGTTGGCCAGCAGGAGGGTGAGTGCCAGAGATATGTTGGTCCTTGTCTCCATGTTTTGTCTGTGGCTAGCTCCTTCAGCGACTTCCCATGAGTAATGTAGTCAGCTGGATTATTGGTGGATTCTACATACCGCCAGGTGTGAGCACTTGTAAGTTCTTGTATCTCGGCAATTCTGGTGCCCACGAATACCTTGTAGGAGCAGGACTCTGACTGAAGCCATGTCAAAACTGTGGTGGAGTCTGTCCACAGTACAAAGGATTCAATGGACAGGGTGAGCTCTTTAGCTAGCAATGAAGCTAACTGTGCACCGGTGAGAGCTGCACAAAGTTCCAATCTGGGCACTGATAGCTGGCGTTTAGGGGCTACTTTTGACCTGGCTGTGAGAAAAGCCACCTCAACACCGTCTTTTGTGTCCTCTGTACGCAAGTATGCTACAGACCCATAAGCCCGTTCAGAAGCATCACTAAAAATATGTACTTGTCGACTACATTTAAGGGAGTCAATTTGAGAACTCACATAGCAGCTGGGTATCGTGATCTGAGCCAGATTTGGCAGCTCCCTTGGCAGTAGTGGATCATCCCACTCTCTCTACTTTGCCCACAGACTTTGTATAAGTATCTTGGCCCGAGTGACATAGGGTACAAGAAACCCAAGTGGGTCATACTGGCTTGCTACTACCTTGTATATGTTTCTCATCGTGGGAGTTACATGGTCAGTAAGACGACTCCGGTATCCAAGGGTATCAGATTGGCACATCCAACGCAAACCTAATACTAGTTCTTGAGGATCTGATTCAGTTTGGTTAAGCCAAAGCTCACTGCTTTCAGATCTGGCTTCCTTCGGCAGATGCTGGATGACATTAGGGAAGTTGCATGCCCACTGTCGTAGTTCAAATACTCCTTCTGCTAACAAATTCCTCAGTGTATTCACTAGCTCTTTAGCCTCCTCAGGTTTTGCAACACTCTATAGACAGTTATCTACATAAAAACATGTTTTGATGGAGTGTCAGACAGTGTCTCCTGGATTACTGTGATCAACTAAGTGTCTCTGTAGTGCATATGTAGCACAGCATGGGCTGCATGTTGTTCCAAATGGAAGCACTTGCCATTCATAGATGCTAGGGGTTTCCTCTCTGTTGAGATCACGCTATAGGAATCGGAGAAGAGGCTTGACCTCGGGTAGCAATCTTATTTGATGGAACATGCCCTTTATGTCACTACTGAAGGCCACAGGATGCTCTCGGAATCGTAGCAACACCCCGAGCAAGGAGGACCCCAGAGCTGGTCCAGGCAGAAGCAAGTCATAGAGGGTCTCACCTTTGTATGAGAAAGAACAATTGAAAACAACTCTGTTCTTATCATTATGGCTCACCATGTGGTGGGGAATGATCCATGAATCTTCTTCCATGATCAGTTTCTGCTCTGGTATGGCAACTACATAGCCTACCTGTACCAGCCTCTGAATTTCAGCTCTGTAGGCCTCTAACTTCACATGATCTTTAGCCAGGCGAGTCTCTGTGCTACGTAGATTAGGCATTACTGCTTACTTTGAGGCATGTAATTTGGGCATGTTCTTAACTCTTAAGAGAGGAGTAGCATATCGTTGCGTCCCATTGATATCAATTCTGGTTGTTTTTGCCTCTAGCAAGTCGATGGTTTCTTGATCTTGTTTGGATCTGGTGGCAAGTTTCTCGCTCCTATAGGGCAGTACATCAAGTTGCCATAGTTTCTCAATATGTCGGAACAGCTCATCAGAAGCGGAACGAATCGATATGTTAAGACATTGCTGGGTCAGAAATGGATGTCGCACAAGCTTAGCTGGTCCTTGGACTGTCCAGCCTAGTCGTGTTTTCACTGCTGCTGGTCCACCAGGAGGACCCAAACGTACAGGTTCAATCGGGGTAACAAAGTGTGGATAGTCAGAGCCGATTAGTAAGAGAGGCTGAACATTTTCAAAGGAGGGAATTGGCAGCCCTCTTAGGTGCCTGTATTTGTTCTGCAGGGTGGAAGCTGGGCATGTGTGTTCAGCAAGCACCAATTGGTCTGCAGTAAAGGCTCTGTGTATCCTAAAGACTCTCTCAGGCTGACAGGCGGGAGATACAGTGAAAGACACAGAAGCACCATTTATGACTCTCATGTCCTGTCTAACAGTTCTTAGCGTGAGGTTCTCTGGTTTGCCATGTAGTTTCAGTTTCTGTACAGCAGCTTGCAAGAGGATGGCGCATTCTGAGCCATCATCCAGAATGGCAAATGTCTCAAGTGCATGGTTTCCATTCCGAAGAATTACCTTGATAATCCTTTAACACTCGACTACAACCTAGTGGGCTGTCTAGGTACAGAACCTCATTAGCGCTGTTGACAATACAAGTGCTCTCACTGATGGGTCTCTCGTTCAACTCATGGAGTGCCTCAAGATGTTTGCCTTTACACACATTACAACTTGTCTTCAAACGGCACTGAGCTGCTTGATGAGCTTGACCACAACGCCAGCATCTCCTATTCGTTTTCACCCACTTTGTTTTCTGTTCTTTGGTGAGCTGGCTGAAATTTTGGCACTGATTCAGGTAATGTTGGGTATTTATGCAGTAAGGGCAGAATGCCTTTGGTTTGTCCTGAGGTTTGGCCACAAACGAACCGGACTGCTCTAAAGATTGGGTAATGGCAGCAGGATCTGCACTGTGGAATATAGCGGTTGGTTTGGTGGACTTTAAATCTTTGCGTTTGCGTAAAATCTCTCTTCTGGTCAGCGTGCTCCTTTCTGTCCCCGCCAAGAAACTCAAAGCCGCTGCCCTGGATGTTTAGCTCATATTCAAGCCAGTCTGCAAAGTGTAAAAGGGTAGGGATGCGAACATTTAATGGGTATATATACCTTTTGAACTCAGCTCGCAAGTCATGTGGCAACTTCGTCAACAGTCTTGTAACATGGGAACCGCACTGGAGCTCAACACTGCCGCCAACCCCCAATTGGTACAGCATTCCAGCCAGTGCTCTGACTTTTAATGCAAACCTTTTGAATCCACTGGCATCATGGCTACGGATAGTAGGTTCGTCCATTAAATCTGCAATGCGCCGCAAGGCTAACTGGTGAAGTTGCCCATATTGCTCAGCAAGAGACATCATGGTATCTGAATAGGGCCTAATGGAATTGATGTAGGAATCTGCAATGAGAAGAGCATCCTCAAACTTCAAATGTTCCAAGAGAATGTGATATTTAAATCTCTCAGTCGCATCCTCTGGTAGAAGGTTGTCTAGTGAGACCTTCAGTCATGCAAATTCTCGTGGATCTCCGTTGGTAACGTCTGGGATTGTGGGTGTAGGGCCTCTGTATATCTTCTCCTGATGAGGAGAGTAAGAATACTGTCCTGTGTCTCTATAGAATGGCATGCTGGTGGTAGGTGCTGTTTGGAGATGCCTGGATGGTGGATAGTTACACGCCCCCTGGGGTGGAGTTGTTGTTATATGGTACCTCTCAGGTTCACAATAATCAGGTGTTGTTGCACAGGAGTGAGATTTATCTCTATTTCCTATTTTCTGCAGGCTAGTAGTTAATTTCTCCACCATATCTGATATGTTGTGTCTGGGAGGTGGGAGTGGAGCATCCACTGCAGTGGGAAGGGTGTCTTCATCCACTACTGGAGGAGGTGGCAGCGGCCAGTCTTCTGGTAAAGGGGCTCGGATTAATGGTAACTGGGCTGTGTCATAAGGCATTGCTCTTTCATGGATTGAGAAAGTTCTGTTAGTGCTCATTTGCTGTTGTATATTCAGCACTGTAGACTGAAGTTGTTGATTTTCTTGTTTGATCTGCTGCATCATTTTCACTTTGTGACTGGGTGAGATACAGGTGTACTTTGATATCTTGGCACAGGGGGTGTTGAATGCCTTATGTCTTTCTGGGCTGCCCACATAGCATCATCGCTTGATTGCTTATACATGAGAGGGGTCATCTCGGCTACCCTTTCAGTGCGACTTGCCTCTAACTCTCTGGAATGAGGGAATGTACGTGCAGCTGGAGTCAGTTGGTCATAGTGAGGGAGAAAAACCTCATAATCCTCCAACCAGGCTGGATGCTGAATTCTCCGCTTAGGACGCACATCAGCAGGCCGTCCTTCCACTGGCGTCTTGTCTGGAAACATCTTTTACACATCCACAGCAATTTACCAGATCCGGCTCGAAGGACCAATGTTAAAGAGTAACCAATGTGGCTCGGGTAAAATTAATCACTGTGGTACGTCTAGTCAGGACGCAATGAAGATGCCCATAGGTTTCTTTGAGGATTTATTATATAGGTGTAAGGGTGTGGTTCTATAACAAATAGAAACAAATATGGATATCAGCATCTGACACCGACAAAGCATAACAACACAACAATCAATAACAAGTAAAGAATATTACAGTTAGAAACATTAACACAAATGTAGAAGTTACATTTTTCGCTCTTGCCAATCCACTCCATTATTTTACTTTGGTCAGACCGGGGCTCGAACCCGCGGCCGTATTTCAACGATGTCAATAAATTAACATGGATAATGAAAGGCGATTACGCCCACACTTGATATAAACAACAAGGTAAACTGAGCAAACAATTACAAGCATGTAGTAACAATATAGCCTAGATATATATTCCGGTTGATCGGCTAGTATCGTCATTAATTAAGCTTCAGAGATTGAACAAATGAATTATGGTGATAATTCAGAGGCAACAAGTGTATCAATAAACATAGACACTTACTTTAGATGTACGGACACACTATTTAACACCGCTGAAATGAGGCAAAACTCCCGTGCACTCAACACTCTACAGATTTGTAACAACAACTGATGCGTCTGGTACTTTTCCAAACACTCTAGCATTCTCAGTCAATTCCACTAGGGGGTGCTAACAATCCGGAGTATTAAATTTGTTTAGCTCTAAATGAAACCGTTAATAATGGAATTCTATTACCTGAAGTGAGTTTAATAAAGAGCCCTTTGTAACAGAGCGCAAATGCAGGCGGTTTTTTATTAAGCGAGTCATTGAGTCGTTCGTTCAAACGATTCGTTCAAACGGCCGATTCATCAAGAATGAGACAGATGTTTGTGCATGGGTCATTGAATCTTTGACTCAACTGATTCGTTCAAAACACTGAATCATTCAAAACGCGATTGAGTGTTGCTGTGAGATGCGCTATGCTGTGATCTTTGTTTGGATTCATCGGCTCTATTTTCGCTGCTAAAATAGACCAAGACAGTCATTATTTCGTCTAAAATGTAAATGACTTAATATTATTAACTTGTTTGTTGAACTGTCATATGAAATCAGTGTCACATTTTCAATCGTGAGCTGATGGTAAATTAAGTGATGGTCAATTGTCAGTGCATCGTGTGATGCATGTTGCTGAACTGTATTCAAATGTTATAAATATTATAAAAACACCACATTTTGAAATTTAACTGCAGTAATTTAACTTCAATTTAGTTTATTTGTGTGTGTGTCATAGACTTTAGAAAACGGCGCTCATTTGTTTGATTTCTCCTCGAGAAGCTGCACAAGCCTCAAAAGTTTAAGGTCCTGCACCCTGACTGAGTCCACAACTGTCGTATTCGTTTTTCCATATTCGTCATTTGGTGGCTCTCAATTTTCAAAAAAAAAAACCCTCAAATATTTGCTACGGATGCGAAAAATGCAGAAAATCGAACCATCTGAATTCATTTTTATGACGGAAGGAAGTTTTAGAGGCTGCAAACCTATAAAACGTGAGGTCGTATTTAGTAGGCCTATTGTTGAGTTGTGCTACACTATTGTTGCAGCTAGCGTTGCATTCGGAGGAAAAGAGTGGACGATAAAGATGAATCTTTAGCCGTTCTTGGCATATTTATTTTTCTGGCTGCCGACACATCATTCTCACGGTCGGACAAACCTTTTGCAAGAGACGACAGTAAAAGAACTGGGACAAACATAACATAATAACGCGAACGCGTCTTCCGCAGTTCACACTTTAGTGCCCCCTTGTGGCATACACATGTACACAATGCAGAACAGTACAGCATTACATTAATATACAACTGAGGACATAATGAACATTTTAACACCTATATATATATATATATATATATATATATATATATATATATATATATATATATATATATATATATATACGCACGCAGCCACGCACACGCAAACATGTTTAAATACATTTATGTTGTTAATAAATAAATAACAATAAGTTTTTGTAACAGCAATATCTCCAAGTTTGTTTTTCACTGTAAAAATGTCATGATTTGCCAATGCAAAGAGAGTACCGCCACCTTTTTCCCCCACTTCAAGCACTGATTATAACACAAACAAATCATACTCCTGGCGACTTTTTTTTTTTGTCAAAAGCGACAAATCCAGCGATTTTTACTGGTGTTTTTGGAGACTTTTGTGGTGTTTGCAGACTCAAAAGCACGAATCACTCTGCAGTTAGGCCTACTGTGCTCAACGATAATAATAATAACAATGATAATAATAATAACAACAACAATAAAGCATGTGACCTCATATAATTATATAGCAATAGCCTAGTAATGATGATAGGCCTACTACTACTCATAATAATAATAATAATAATAATGCCTGCAAGCTCACATTAGAAGTCTGGTGCTACTGCCAATTATAACAATAGCCTAGTAATGATAATAGGCCTACCTACCGCTACTGATGATAATAATAAAAATAATAATAATGTGGGCCTAAAAATAATACCCTAGGGCTATCTATCTATCTATCTATCTATATATCTATCTATGCAAGGTGGTGTGGGGGGCTGGGGTGGGGGGATTGGGGGGTACTGGGACCCCAACTGCAATGAACTAGTTTTAGGGGGGCCCAGCTTCCAAAAGGTTGAGAACCCCTGGGCTACACCATCCCATTTAGCAATGCTCTTTCAGACTTTCTTGGCTTTTAAAGGATTCAGCCTCTGGATTGTGATGCAGTTATAGACTTAAAATTCTTGGTTAATGCCAACCATTGTGGGATTACAAATTTATAAAAAGTTAGGTAAATTGTGTTTTACAGTCTAAGGAGATTAAGTCAGGCAGCCAAGGTGTCTGAGACATTAACATTTAGTATCTTCCTGTCTATTTGGCATGACAAGCTTATGGCACAGCTGTGCCTTTGTCTCTATGATAATGTAAAGGTATGGGCAATAAAGAGTAACTTCAGCTTAAAAGATATCCCAAGGTCTCCTCCTTCGACGAGGAAAAAGATTCCTACACCATGTTCCAGGAAACTCTCCAAAAAGTACACATTTTGGTAGACCTGAAACTTTGAATGTGTTTTGAGTGTGTTGGCCATCATTGCATTAGTTAATACACAACTTGGCTTCAGTCTAATGCTGGGTATTGATATAGATTATCCAGATTCAGTTCAGTTTGATTCTGAACATTCACATCATAAGTTTTTCAAAAGTACATAGTGACATTTACAGGATGAGCAGAGCTGTATTAATACATTTTCATGCAGTTGCTGAAAAAGGCATAAAAGTAAACATCAAGCCAAGAATCAATATTGAGACTGATCAAAACAAGATCACAATTATATGGAAACTCTGTTGTTGTTTTTTACCCAGTCTTACTACAGTCTGTTTGTATCTTGATTATTCTACAATTTTAAGTTTACACAATACAGAAATATACAAACATAATTAATACAGCTTATACAAAATTTGTTTTCTAGGAAAGCGAGTTATTGAGCATTGTGATGAGGAAACAAGCACTTCGTGTGATTCATGCCAGGAGAAGACCTACAGTAGCATTCCTAATGGATTGACCAAATGTTTGTCATGTTCAGTCTGTGACTCAAGTGAGGAAAAATGACTTTTCTCTCATTTAGCATGGTGGTTTCATGTCAGCCCCTTTGCTCCACCAGACTCATTTGTTTCTTTTCTTGTTAAAGGTAATGGCCTGAGAGTAAAGCGGGCATGTACATTAATATCAAATACCGTGTGTGAACCTTTGCCTGGTTATTACTGTATTCACTTGCACTCAAACTGTCAAAAGGCCACGAAACATTCAACCTGCTCACCTGGACAATACGTCAACCAAACCGGTCAGTCTGTTATCATTCAAATAGCTTTATTATACTTCCACAAAAACTGATAGACTGAGATGACAACTGAGAACAATAACTGCTTACATTAAATAACTGTACATATAGAAATTTGCATATTGTTCCAAAGCAGCTTTACATTTACATTGCATTTGAACAAACAGAATTAGTTTAACATGGATATGAGATCATCATAACAGACATTGTTTACTTGTGACTTTGACACCACCTGACAAAACCACCCTAAAAATTTAAAAACACCCTAAACTCAAATTATGTAATCAATATGGTGCCGGGGCTGTTCTGTATGGTGAATGAGTCACGGCTGAAAGGGTTAGGGTATTGTTAGGCACCACGTGAAGTGGAGTGCCTGCAACCCTTCAGGCCTGACTCAATCACACCATACAGCACAGCCTCAAGTACCTTATTTATAAAATGGTTACCACACAATACCAATATTAATACCAATGCTACTTTCATGAAGTAAAATAATAATGTCACATAATTGCTCATGGAGTTGAAACTTAAGTACTTTATATTTCTGAATGTGTTTCTACAGGAACAGAAATTAGAGATACAGTGTGTGATGACTGTCCTGCTGGAACATATTCAAATGGTACACTCTGTGTGTTACATACAAAGTAAGTATCATTATTTTACAACATTGACTTTCCAAACTTTCTTAAAATAAAATTTGTACATTTGGTGTTTTTAATTTGCTTTAATAGATTTTGTGGTTAAATCAAGCTCTTTTCTCAGATAAATATAGTTTAACTTGAGCTCCTCTCTTTAACAGATGTGAATCTCTTGGCAAAATCACAGTCAAGGCAGGAACAGAGATGTCTGATGCCGAGTGCAGTAATGGTCATTTACCGATTGTGATGTCTGTGATTGGAGTGTGTGTGGTGTTAATTGCCATTGTCATAGTTGTAATTCTTATAAAGAAGAAAAAAAAGCAATATAGTGGAGCAGTTCAAGTAATTGTCGCACATGATGGGTAATCGCATGTTTAATTTTGTATATGATGATACATTTGACAAATAAAAAGTTATTTTTGCTATACTCTGGATTCTTCTGAAATCATTATGACCTGTAGATTATAAGGAGGCTGATGCTACCACAAATCTGTGTTCAGGAGGAACGTAGGTCAAACTAAAACTCATGATTGAAGCAGTAGACACGTCATCTGAAGACCTTTTGATTTCTGTTTATCACTGATTTAGCAAGTTGTATGGAAGTAGCTAAATAAACTACACTTTTTGTACAAGTGAGCAACCGACTAAAAGGTAATAGCTAACCCTACACCCTCTGACGAAGATCAGATTGACTAGTTTGTGTCAGTGAGATCACCACAAAACCCGGGGCGCGACTGCGTTCTCTACATTCGTTCACTACTTTTACCCACAATCCTCTCTGATTTTGAGTGTACATTCGACGTACACTCGTTAAAGCGCCGTTACCCAAAATCCAACGCAATAAGACGATTGAGCGCGAAAGAAAAATAAATACGGTGGACGGCAATACGGGAAGCGGCAACTTCTACAAATGTAAGTGTAATTTTTATTAATTAGAACATCTTTGTTAAGATATTTTGAAGCAAAATGATACAGGTTTATATCATAATATATATATACTTATTCTCATATGATAATTTGGTCGATTTTTCTCATGTTAGTGAACTGTTGTACAGTTTATTTAACCTACGTCTTAGAATATAATAGCATAACATAGGTGTTTTTATTCTCTCTTTATTCTCAATAAACATGACAAATAAACCGTAATATACAATTCATTAAGCTAAACAGGACATGTTACAGATGGGTATAGGAAATGTTAATGACAAAATTGTCTGCTCTGTCTGGCGCATGCTATTAACATCAGCGTCCGAATTCGCTCACTCATTTTCGTTCACTCTTTGCTGATATAGTGCGCTCAACTGTCATGCACTATATAGGAGTTAGAGAATGAGTGAACGAGTGGGCGGTTTCGGACACAGCTCAGGCCTTCTCCTTCTTCTTCTTCTTTAAATTTATTGGCGGTTGGCATACCAATTTGGTGCATTACCGCCACCAACTGTTTGGGGTGTGGCGCTTCAATGCGGATTTGGACGCTTATACATATATATAAGCCTATATAGCATTTAAAAAAAAAAAAAAAAAAAAAAAAAAATATATATATATATATATATATATATATATATATATTTATTTTTTTCTTGGTTGTTCTTAAATTCTAGCAAATAAACCTGTTTCTTTAAAGTATCTAATAAGAACTGGCCATGCTGATGGTTTTGAAGTATAAAAGGAAAGTAAACCCTCTATTGACAAATGTGTATATCCTAATTCTTTGACTTTTTCCAACAGTAGTTTTCTCTGTGTTGTATGCTTCACACTCTAGCAATGTTCTACAGTCTCTCTTTTGTCACAATTTATGCAGAGTCCTGTTGCGTGTTTCCCTAAGCGACTGAGATTATGATTGAGACCTGAATGTCCAATTCTCAGTCTTGTGATCACCGTTTCTTCCCTTCGCTTCCAAACACCCAGCCTCCTTGTTGTCACTTGCTTCTGTACTTTATAATAAAAACGACCTTTGGCCTCCTTTTCCCATTGTCCTTGCCATAACTTATTGACTTCTATTTTAATGACACTTTCCATTTCTGTTTTACTCAATGGAACTGTCCATTGCAGGTCTGATTTAAGAGTCTTTTCAGCCATACGGTCAACTACTTCATTACCCTCTATTTCAACATGAGATGGGACCCACATAAAGCACACTCTAATATTAAGATTTTGTAATCTATACAGACTATGAAAGATTTCATAAATCAAGTCAGGCCTACAGACAGGTTTGCAATTTGCAATACTTCTTAATGATGCCATTGAGTCCGAACAGATGATATATTGGTTAGGCCCAACCTCCTCTATCCACATGAGTGCTAGTAAAATACCTAAAAGTTCCACAGTGTAAACTGATAAATGATCTGATGTTCTTTTTAATATTGATTTCTTTAAATGTGATATATATACTGCTGCTCCTGTCTTTCCTGTATTTGGATCTTTTGAGCCGTCTGTAAATATTTGAATACTATTATTATACTTGAGATCTAAATATTGTTTTACCAGATCGTTCATCCCACCATATTCCTTGCATTGTTTTGATATCTTTGCGATTTCAATGTCCACAACTGGTAATGGAAATATCCAAGGAGGAATAGCAGGTAACACCACCGTACAGCAGTAATTAAATTTAATTAGTCCCAGTTTCTCGGCTTGGCTGTTTCCCACCCATCCAAAACTGTTAAATTGCTTCCCTCCATGTTCCCAAAATGAGTTCAACACAGGTTTGATTGGATGACCCTGCTTATGGCCCTGAAACTTTACCCAATATACCATGGCAAGCTGAAGACATCTCAGAGATAAAGGCATCTCCCCAACCTCCACCTGGAGAGCTGGGATTGGAGAAGTCTTGAATCCTCCACTACATAGGTGGAGGGCTTGTGTTTGGACCATATCAAGCTTTTGCAAGTGAGATTTTGCAGCTGAACTAAATGCAATACATGCATAATCCAATGTTGATCTAATCAAGGCAATATAAATATTTTTAAGAGAATTCATACTAGCACCCCAACCACTTCCTGCCAGGCATCTCATGACATTGACTGCCTTCTTGCATTTGGTAACATTTTTCTGTAGATGATCTCCAAATGTCAGCTTATGGTCCATCCACACACCTTAATACCTTATATTTTCAACCTACTTAACTGATTGTCCATAAAGAGTAACTTGTATTGCAGGATTAATACGCTTTTTAGAGAAACAAATAACCTGTGTCTTGTCCACAGAAAACCGAAAACCCCACCTGCTTCCCCACTTCTCAACAGTGCTGACTGCTGTCTGTAGCTTCCTTCCAACAAATGCTGCATTACGACCCCTTACCCATATTGCCCCATCATCTGCATATAAAGACCTCCCAAGGCTAGCATCAACCCCTGAAAAAAACTCATTAATCATGATATTAAATAAAATAGGACTACATACACTTCCTTGTGGTACCCCATTTTCTATAAAGTAGATATTGGAATAAGATACTCCAATTCTTACCTCTATAGTCGGAGCATGATAAAGTGCAAAGTTCAGAGTAACTGAATCCTGATGCAAAGAAAGCATTTTCATGGTTAATGCAATTGTGAATCACAATGTAGACACATGGCAATTCTGTGCTCCTGTACATGGTTTTACAGCAGCTATATGGAAAATAGCAGAGTTTCCCACTTAGGAGATAAACAAATTCAACATAGCCACACATGCAACTTGAAATTGCTTTACCAGTTCAGTATTGAAATGTACTGAAATCCAAAGTGAGTTCTGTTGAAAATAAAGAACAAATATTATGTGCTATTTTTGGCATAGCATAGATGACACCAGCACAACTTGTGTTCCATGCGCTGAATTCACTTACATTGATGAACCCAACGGCTTCATAAAACGCTTTACCTGTACTGTGTGTGATGGAAGTGAGTGTTTCACCCTTTATATTTATTCATCTGAAATGTTTTAAATAACAAAATGTGTGTTTTTGTTTTTTTGTTAAAAGAAAACGGTAAATTATTTAAATGGAAAATGCCAGTACAAAGAATAACAGTAAATCACATTGACATCCAACACATTTAATCAGCTCATGTACATGATGAGAAACATCAGTGACATAATAATAGACTATAATCGTGATTTTATGTAATAATATTTTTGTCTTCTATGGTTTGAAAGTAATGTAAAACTTTTTTTTGTGTGTGCTTGTGCAAGCTGAAAATTAATGCTTTCTTCACTGTGTTTTCAGTTGTTGGTGGCAGGATAAATCTTGTTCTTCCACTCAGACTGGAAGAGCAAGTCTAAATGTGAATGACTACAGTTAAGACATCCATTTTATGTTCAGAGACATGGAAATTAAATGTATAGCAATCTTGTATAGATTGCCAGGCAATATATATACTTAATAAAACAGCTGCTGAATGAAGCACTTGACAATCTTCAGTTATGATTATTTGCATGTTCTGATGTGGTCATGTCTATGAAAACCGTACATGCTGTTTGAAACTGCTTCTTAGCCTACAAAAATTATCGTTATTAAACAAAGCTACAATTTTTGTATCAATTCATGCATTTATTGGACCAGTTTGTTAATTTTTCATTAGTGTTTTTCGCCTTTCACCATGTGTTATAGCTCATTTTAAAACGTCCAGCTGCATGCTCTTGGGTTTTCAGGCTTTCCCAAAACCAACCGTTTTATGCTTCTCTGAAAGCAGAAAATCAGTTTACAACCAGATGTAAAAACAACCCAGTTCACTGTTAATGAAAGTTTGATTTCCATGAATGTACAGAAACTCAAATAGTTCACTAAGAACATTGTTGGCTTAAACTGCTCAAAAGAATGCTCTAACATGTCGAACGTCACATGACCAAACCGGCAAACTGGTCTCATTGTATCCGCTTGTCAGAGAAAGTGTTTACAGCAGTAACTGACGGAATATCTATGGAATTTGAAGGTAATCAGCGAAAATACCTTGTTCATATTGTTATAGGTGTTTTATTCTATAAAATGTCTAAACGTTAGTGTGAAGAGAAATGAAAAAAGATTTTAAAAATCAATCTGCATATGCGGGGGACATCAGTTATGCTCATCTTTGATCGCTCCTTTTAAGTTATCATGAATAAAACAGATAATTTTACATGAAGCACATACAAAAGACCTAAACCAGAAGTGATATGATCTGTTTTAAAGAATACGGAAATTAGATTGCGCATAACCCGTTTTCATAACAAATGCCAGCCCAACAATTAACTAATTGGTACATATTCTAAGAATTGTTTAATGAAGCTACTTGATAGCTTGATTATGTTCACCTGTCCCTTATTTAGTTTATTAGTAATACCTCAGGAGTTCATCTGTGATGACATTCAGTGGCGTAGCACAAGTTCCCGGGCCCTATGCATAGGCAGTCCTGATGGGCCCCCCGACACCCTCCCCTTCAGTCATATTTTATTTTGCTGAATGAACAAGACATTACATATTTACATTACTTAGAACATTTATTTGAATTATGCTTTATTACTTCAAGGCATAAAATTAAATCTTAAATATGCCATTTCTCCATTCAAGACAAACAAAACTTGTGTCACTAGTTTTTATCTGGAGAAAAAAGGCAAAACGAAACAAATGCTATTGCTTACATGCTATAGCTTCCTCAAATGTATAGCTTATACTGAAGTTTATTCCCCAGTAAATGCCCACTGGCGTGTCTTTTTGCTGGCAAAGTCATTGATGAGGTCCTGAAAGTCCAATTTTTTTGCTAATTGACTATCAATGGAGAGAAGAGCAAGACTGTTGAGCCTTTCCTGGCACATTGTTGTCAGTCACAAATCGTTTCCCCTCGTTTTTTTCCCTTCTCCTGTCTTTCCTTTCTTTTTTGGTGGCCTGATTTAGCTTTCTTTTCGAAACACATTTCAACCGCACGCAGGGCAGAAGTTTGCGCTCCACAAGAACCTCAACTAACATAAACAAAATGCGCGTGCAGATGGACTAAACCATTTGGCGCATTCGCAAGGGGTGGGACCGTGAGACTATAAAAGTCTTTACTTATACTAAATGTAGTCAGTCAAACAGTTATTGAGCCAATACACCAACTTTACATTTCATCTGACATTCATTAGGAAATTTAATTAGGAAATGAAAATATCCAGGTAAAATAAAATATATTCCAGACTTTTCAAGGGCCTTCTCTCCCCTTGGGGCCCCGGTAATCAGTACTGGTTTTACCCCCAGTCCGACGCCCCTGATGACATTTAGTGGAATCAGTACAAAGTATCTTTACAGGAACATCCTTTACTAATATAACAAAGTGGTCGCTGTAAATGGCATCTTTTTAGCACTTTTATACCACTGGCCTCTGGTTGTTTCTGCTAGAGGGCGCTATAAGCCTATGTAGAGAAAACTGACACTCCTTTCGGTCGATAAGAACAGTTCAGTTGTAATGCTATGTACTTTCAATCCTATGACAACAGAAAAGTTTGTTATTAAACAGCCGCATGCGATTCCCTTTCATCTGTGATCATTCATGGCAACTTAACACATAATTAAATCAAATTTAATTCAAGATTTGTTATACTGTTATTCAAGCACTTCAAATCCTCACATTTTTTACATGAATGTGAAATAAATTTTCTCCAAGAACAGGCCAAAACACATAATGTACAACTTATTGCGGTGACATTATTCATCACACTATTTCGCTGATAAGATATTTAATTACTTCATTATCAAAATTATCATTGCAACTGCATGGCTTGCCTTATTAGTAAAACTCGTCTAAATGAAGTAACTCTCAAACAATTAACAATCCCCTCATAAAAAAAAACCTTTCCTTCCCCTTTCCCTTCCTACTCTAGCTTATGGTACTGAGCAATGTGTGAAACTTGTATTGTGAGCACTTCCTCTGTTATTTGCCAATTCATGAAGAATCGCTTGTTTGTTTTCCTCACTTGTAAGTCGCTTTGGATAAAAGCGTCTGCTAAATGACTAAATGTAAATGTCTAAATGTAAATGTCTCAAACAATTAAAAACAACTCATACAGCACAATAAACAATAACATCCACATCGCATACTACTTTTAACAAGTTTAAGAAAACTCAAAGTGCATTTGTGTTAATTTAAAACCTGATCAGCGGAAATAAACGGGAAAAAACACAGGATACAGATCTGCTTGTGTCCTCATCCAATGCCACGCATTGAGCAGCGCGTCCCTGAGACTGTTTAGCGCGTGACTGACGCCATATTTTGGGAAACTGAAAGAACTTATTATTCGGAAAACGAGCAACCAAGATTTGTGACCTCTGACCAGGGATTTTTAAAAGAAACAGACGTGAAATTACTGTACAGCCTAGATGGTAAGTAGTTTTTAGTGTTTTATTATAAAGAAAACGTTCAGTTGACTTTCAGCTTTAAACTGAACCAAAAACTCGCCGCACAAAAATATAGACTTTTGTTAAAGGCACTCGACAGCTGACCAGTTTATGTAAATGGCTCCGTTTATCTTTGTCTCTTTGACCCTATATGTTTTTTTTTCTAAATTTCCTTAACATTTTGACTAAAGTTACAAAGTGAAAGTATTTTCCCTTTTCCTTTATCCTCCCATTTCCCAAGGATTCATTGTCAGCATTCAGATTTAAGCTTTTTTGCTTTTTATGTACAGATTTTATTAAAGTTTTTATTGATTTAAAGATTTATTCGATTCACACTTTCAATATGAAAATCCATGATAATAAAATATGAATTATTATGTTTATATATTCCATATCAGTATTTATTGTTTGTTTTAAAGCATAGCTAGTTTTGACTATACTGTTCCTTTGCACTTAATAGTGTGATAATAGTGTTGCAAAACAAAGAGTCCATTTTATTCCACAATGTTTAAAAGTGTACATTTCACAACCATAATTTCCATCACAGAATGCTATTAAATATTATATTTTATATATTTAGTGGAAATGACTCTGGTGAAAATGTTTGATGTTTTAGGAAAAATGTTAAAAATGATTAATTTTATGCAGGTCCATAGTAGACGAAAAATAACTAATGAGAGCATGAAACGTGTTTTCAGAGAATGTATTTCCTTGATTGACTTCATCACTGTCTCCACCAATAAGCTGGTGTGTGGTGGGTGTTCTGGCACAATATGGCTTCATCCAGGTGGATTCTGCACATTGGTGGTTGTTGAGGAGATTCCCCCCTTCCATATATAAAGCACTTTGAGTGCAGAGAAAAGCGCGATATAAATGTCACACTGACAAATGATTAAATATTCACAAGACAAAAGTGTCTTTATTTGAAGAGATAAGCAAGAAAGTTTACAGTGAGCTGATTCTTTTCTGTTTTTCTTTCTTTTTTTCAGTTTGTTTGCCAAAAATGGAGATGTCTACAAGATGCTTGTGGAAATACAACCTGCACAAGATGTGATTTTTGAACTACCGTCTTGTCTCAGATTTCATCAAAATCCCCCACACTGTTCACTGTTATGTTTTATAATTGACTTCTATGCATCAGCAACTAAAGGCACAGCTAATGTGAAGGCTGAGGAAATGTTTCCTCAATGCTCACATTAACTGAAGAGACTTATGTGACATGCTCACTTTAAGGATTACTGTTCTTATTACTGTTATTGTTCCTCTTAACTATGATCTTTGTTTTTGTCGATGTGCTCATGCTGAATATGAGATAGGCAAGCAGTGCTGCCCGATGTGTGCTCCTGGTAAGACTGCTAATTAAGTTATACCATAGTTCACATGTTTTACACAATTTATATAATTTCAAAGTTCCTTACTTTTTTTATGATTTTTGTTCAATCTACAGTTGTGTTCAAAATTATTCAACCCCCACTGAAATTGATTGTTTTGGCCGGTTTGACATTGATTTTGATCATTCAGTCATCCTGCTTACAATTAAATCAAAGAGGCACGTGTAGGTCAGACAAATATAACATAACATTTATAATGAAATAACCACAAATGTCTTTTCTCTGCTCACATCATTATCAGTTTTATTCAACCCCCAAGTGACATTCAATCTTAATACTTAGTACAACATCCTTTTACAGTTATAACAGCTTTTAAACATGAAGCATAGCTTGACACAAGTGTCTTGCAGCGAGCTACGGGTATCTTCGCCCATTCATCATGGGCAAAAGCCTCCAGTTCAGTCACATTCTTAGGCTTGCGCACTGCAACTGCTTTCTTTAAGTCCCACCAGAGGTTCTCAATCGGATTTAAGTCTGGTGACTGCGATGGCCATTTCAAAATGTTCCAGCCTTTAATCTGCAACCATGCTCTAGTGGACTTGGAGGTATGCTTGGGATCATTGTCCTGTTGAAAGGTCCAACGTCTCCCAAGCCTCAGGTTTGTGACGGACTGCATCACATTGTCCTCCAATATCTCCTGGTACTGAAGAGAATTCATGGTACCTTGCACACGCTGAAGCTTCCCAGTACCTGCAGAAGCAAAACAGCCCCAAGCATGATTGACCCCCCGCCATGCTTCACAGTAGGCAAGGTGTTCTTTTCTTCATAGGCCTTGTTCTTCCTCCTCCAAACATAGCGTTGATCCATGGGCCCAAACAGTTCTAATTTTGTTTCATCAGTCCACAGAACACTATCCCAAAACTTCTGTGGTTTGTCCACATGACTTTTGGCATACTGCAGTCGACTCTTCTTATTCTTTGGAGACAGCAAGGGGGTGCGCCTGGGAGTTCTGGCATGGAGGCCTTCATTATGCAGGGTGCGCCGTATTGTCTGAGCAGAAACTTCAGTACCTACATCTGACAAATCTTTTCTCAGTTCCTCAGCAGTCACACGGGGACTTTTCTCCACTCTACGCTTCAGGTAGCGCACAGCAGTCGAAGTCAGCATCTTCTTTCTGCCACGACCAGGTAGCGTTTCAACAGTGCCCTTTGCCTTGAATTTGCGAATGATGCTTCCTATGGTGTCTCTTGGTATGTTTAACATCTTTGCAATCTTCTTATAGCCATTGCCCTTCCTGTGAAGAGTAATCACCTCTTCTCTTGTCTTCCTGGACCATTCTCTTGACTTCACCATGTTTGTAACCACACCAGTAAATGTCTAGAAGGAGCTGAGTATCACAGTCATTTTAAAGCTGCCTAATTGGTGCTTATTAGGCTTTATTGCTGCTCCCTGACATCCACAGGTGCTTTCAATACCTGATTGAAAACACTTCAATGGACCTCTGTTCTTCAGAGTGGTAGTCTTTAAGGGGTTGAATAATTGTGTCAATGAAGAATTCACAAAAGAAACATTTACTACTGTATTACAAAACCAATTGATGTCATTTTAGTTGCATATGCTTCTTTAAGAAGTCCTTGTAGGATTTCATTCTGAATTCAATTGCAAATGTACTCTAAATTCTCTAAAACCATTTACAGCATTGGGGGGTTGAATAATTTTGAACACAACTGTATATTCTGTATTAATGTTTTTTACTATAAGCTTATTAAATATATTACTTCAGGGATGGTAATCTGCTTTATTCTGCATTAATCAGTACTTTTTTTTTTCTACATAAAAGCATATGTTTGGTTAGGGGAAAAAAACATGACATTGCCCTGAGAGTCCTCTTGAAATTAAATAAATATTATGTGCTGTTTTTCAGGAAATCGTGTTTTTTGGCACTGCACAGATGAAACCAGCACAACTTGTGTTCCATGCCCTGAATTCACTTACATTGATGAACCCAGCGGCTTCATAAAATGCTTTCCTTGTACTGTGTGTGATGAAAGTGAGTGTTTCACCCTTTATATTTGTTCATCTGAAAAAATAGTTATAGATTTCATTCATTTGAATCTGCTTGATCTTTAAATGATTTAACTAACTGTTCCTAACATTAACTTATGAAATATGGTTTGTGCTGATTCCTTTTTTATCTTAGGCCAAGGGTTAAGAGTAAGTAATGCATGTACTCGGACATCAGATACTGTTTGTGGGCCACTGGAGAGATTCTATTGTATTGAAAGAAATAAAGGCAGCTGTAGATTTGCTGTGCAACACTCTGAATGCAGCCCTGGACAATATATCAAACAAGCCGGTAATTGATAAAAGTATATAAATATACACGGACTGTGAATGAAATGTTGTTATTATCTGTGCAGCATTAGTTCCAGTTAAGGAAACAAAGCTTTTGTGAAGTGTCAATATGTCCATTGTCTTTACAGGGACTGGCTCCACAGATACAGTTTGTGCTGATTGTAAAGGGGACACGTATTCAAACGGCTCTTTTTCATCCTGTTTACCGCACACAAAGTGAGTGTTCGTTTATGCTGTTGGTGTGTGCTGTTGCTCATCATTTTTCAATTCATCTGATCCTGGATATTATTCACAGATGTGAAGCATTGGGACTTACTGAAACAAATCCAGGAACACAATCATCTGACAGTGAATGTGGAAATCCCCCTTCTGCTTTAGCAATCATTATTTCTTGTGTTATAGTTATTTTAATAATAATAATTACAGTAGGAAGTGTTTTTACAATTAAACGTATTCAAAACAAGAAACATTCTAAACGTTCAGGTAAGCTTTTTTCAATTTGTTCAGAATATTTTTATGAGATCTAGTTGTTTTATAATTGACTTCTATGCAAATTCAATTAGGTAATATAGGCCTACAGTATAACTGATACTAATACATTTGGCAATCATTCATATACAATATATTTGCTTTGATTAGGGAAAAAATGCAGTGAGGAATATAATATTGAGGAAATTACTAATAATTTTGTCTTCCTTTTCATATAGGAATACAGGTATATTAAGTTTGTTCTTTCACATTGAAGAGAAAAAAATAAAGCAAATATATTTGTTTTAAATAACAAAATGAATGTTTATTTGTTTTTGTTAAAAGGAAACCGGAAATAATGAAAATGCCAGTACAAAGGGTAAGAGAAGTAAATCACATTGACATTCAACACATTTAATCAGCTCATGTACATGAGAAACATCAGTGACATGATAATAAATTTTAATTGTGATTTATGTAAGAATATTTTTGTCTTCTATGGTTTGAAAGCAATGTAAAACATTTTTGTGCTTGTGCAAACTGAAAATTAATGCTTTCCTTCACTGTGTTTTCAGTTGTTGGTGGCAGGACACATGCTGAGACATTCAGGTTGGAAGTAGAAGGCCTAACTAATTCTGAATGACTACAGTTTCCAAACTACTCCGCATTATCTCCACATTTTCTAAGGAATTTATCATGCCAGAAGTCCAGCAGCTTGAGGCAGCATGGGCCCTGCTTATGAACTGCTCTGTGGCGAATAATGTGAACATGAGGAACATTACAAAACTGTGACAAAACAAAACACTTTTTTAGCAGAACACTACACAGTTAGTTTTGGAAAATATTTTTTTTTCTTGATTACTTAATTATATTTTGTATTATATGACAGCAACCTTTTTTAACACAAAGTGAGTGGTTATCTGTGTGTTTTTGTTGTCTTTTCAGTGTTTCTTACCATAGAGATTATAACACTTCACTTTAAAAGCTAATACTTTCTTTGTAAATTGTAAATCATTAAATTGATACTCATTCATGTTTATTAAACTGGTATACAAACCAGGAAAAGAGTCATTGCTTGTGCCTACAATGAAAAAGAACATCTCTGGGATGCTGATCAGAAAGCCATTACAACCATTAACAAAACTGAAAATTACAAACATATTTTTTCTCAGAATATATATATAAAAGGATATAATTGCACTCTCTCCACCTTTGATACCAATGCTAAAGTGCCCTTGAGCAAGGCACCCTAATATACTGCCCACTGTGTGTGCACTTGGATGGGTTAAATGAAGATACTCATCAATTGATCAATGCTTATGATCCAATCTTCCTTTTGTAGGCGAATCAGTCTCTGTATCTCTTGCTTACTAAGACGGATGTCCCTCCTCTATCGCCAACACTGTCATCTTCTAGCACTCTTCCTCTTTTTCACTGAAGTCTTCGTCTGGCTCACCTCTGCTTGAGATTGCAACATGCCCTCTTCATCCTCATGTGCTTTTTTTTTAACCTTTCTGGTTGGTTACAATCAGTTCAAGAACTTCAGCTTTCACAACATTCTGCACATTTCATCTTATCTCAATGCATCTCTTACACACAGGATGCACCATCATTCTTAGTTGCAATTTACACAACATAGCATTTTTTGCAAGCATATTTGGTTTTATTCAAAAGTATATAACATATAATAGCAATCATTAGTATATGGCAGTAAATCAAAAAACGCTAAATATTATATTGGAACAGGTAAATAGCAATATCAACATCAAAATCTAAAACACTTTGTGTCTGTCAGTGTTTAGTTGTTTAGTTCTGTTAGTTTCTCTAACTTTTTAGAGCTGGCGTGCCTCATCCACTACCTGGACCTCTCTGTGTATTTTTCCAAAACAGTCCAAATCCCGCCAGTCCATGAATGGTCCTCAGGGGAACTTCATCACCAATGTGGTGAGTTGTGTACCTTCATTCACTGTCTGCACTACAGCCCCACTGTGGACCCAGATGGGCTCTGAGCTGTGCCTGGTCTCTGGAATTTATTATGAGCTCTGCCTTGGCAAGTGGATCCCCTGGCTCAGCCTTGGGTCACAAAGCCCATCACTCCACCTCGGCCCATCAACTAGTCAGCTCCACTATGGCTCCTCACCCCCCGGACTCCACCGGGCTCCCTTGCCCCTCCGACTTCGCCTTGATCAGTTGTCACTCTGTCTATGCCTCATACTTCTGAGCCTTCGGCTGTGCCTTGTCCCTTTACCCCTTTGGCTCCATCAGGCTCCATCTTCCCTCTGGCTCCCTTCAGGCTCCCCTGAGTCCTCAATCCCACCGGCTTTGCCTCAGTCCTCCGTGAACCTGGCTTCAACTTGGGCACTCGTCATCATAGCTCTACTTCGGTTTCCAGGACATAAGGTGTCATCCAGTCTCATCGTTTCCTCAGCTCCGCCTGGGTCTCCACCTCTCCCAACTCCGCCTCTGTCGGTCAGTCGCCAAATTCCGTCCGAACTGTCTAACAATAATCCAGATAGCACAGGTACGTTTCTAAGATGTCTACTAAAGAGCGCTTAATCTAGAAAACATCTGTTGTGTTGATGTGTTGATGTGTGCACGCACTTTTCCAGGAGAAGTGCCCATATAAGGAAGTTTGTCCTTTATGACGTCAAACAGGGCCATACTAAATAAGTCAGAGTGCATGAAATTGCATTAGACATCCCCTTCAAAGATGTTTTCTAAATCTCTACTTAACATCTGACAGGAAACACCTATTGCAGATGAGTAAACACTTTAAATAATACATCTTACAGATACAAATGCAGACATCAAATAGACGTCTCCATGATGTGTGTTATCAGGGAAGCATGTCCCAGCCAGGTTCATCACTTGTTAGGATCCCCTTGAAACATTTCTTTTGTGGTCTGTGCTATTTGCTGCGAATTTATGTATTTGGTTTTGTTGTGGATATTTGCAGCGTGTTGTCAAACTGATGGAGATTTTTTCTTAATTTACTGGTGTTTTTTCTATTTGCATATGTTTTCTTCATTTGCAGTGCATTGAGTTTTGTGGTATTTACAGAGTGTTTCTGTATTTGGTTGCGTTGTGAGTATTTGCAGAGCAAGTGTTGTCAGACTGATGAAGTGTAAAACATTCTGTAAAAATCATTGTTATTTTTTTATTTATTTATTTTTTTCTTCATAGTGAATTTTAACACTGAAATACTGAACACTGTGAGGCAACATTGGTGTATGCACCTGAAAAGTGTTCCGTGTGTTGCGGTTGTTAAGACCTCTTAAAAAACAAAACAAAACAAAAAGGATAAACTTCCATGTGCGATCGAAAAGGGGCGGGGCCACGCTTCTGTGACGCGGTCACTCCCACTGCCCCTGTTAGTTGACACCTTATTGGAGAAAACGTAAATTTACCTTCAGTTTGGAAGCTGGAAGTTGGAAAAATCAGGATTTCTTTTTCATTTCATTACAACTCATGTGAAACTGACCTTCAATGGTAAGACCATTTCTATTTATTTAATTGAGATGTTACTTTTCAAATGTGAGTCTGCCTGTTACATTAAATATTTTTGTGTGCAAATTGTATCATAATGTTTTCATACATCGTTAGGCACAGCGTAAAGATATCCTCGTATATTTTTAAACATCCACTGTATGAGAGAAAGGAGTAAATAAAATGTAATTCGTCAACATTTAAATCTATTTAATGATCCTAAAATGTTAAAATGCCTTTACCTAATTTGACACTATACTGTATCAATTAGATTAAGCATGTAAAAAATATTTAAAGAAGATTTCTATATATATAAAAACAAGTTAGGGTTTGCCAACTCTAAGGCATTTGGCGTGAGACACAAGCAGCGTTGCCAACAAAACTGGCCAATGAAAAACAGCCCGTTGAGGGGGTGGGTCCGCCCCCATACCCTCAGGCTAAATATTACATAGCCTACGATAACACACTTTTATAGTAGAACTCTTTTTTTATTATCATTATTGTGGCCTGCTAAATAAAATAATGTAATTATTATTTAGCCTAACCACTTAACTCTCAAACAATTTTTAAATAATAAAATAAATAACTATAACTGGCTGTCTAAAATCAGCTTGAAAATAGATGATGACATTTTACATGGAATTATTCGACATACAAAGATGGATCCTTAATTTCTTTATCGTGAAAGGTATACTGTGTTATTAATCAGTCAATCTTGGAAGTCTGATGGTGATTATCTTCTGGAAACAGTAATTCCGGGAGAGAAGAGAGTTCAACAGAAAGAGCATGGAGTGCACAGGACAAAGTTTGCGCGCGCACACGCAATATCTGAGCGAGAGCTCCAGTAGCAGAGCCATGAGACCACTGAGTAGTGATGGACGAAGCTTTTCAAAGCTTCGACTCAATTGAACCAATTGCTTCGCAAAACGATTCACTGTTTCGAAGCGTTGCTGGTCAGAACGTAAATGCAACAAAACATGCCAAACATGCGTAAAAATATATTTTACAAACCCCTTGCAAATGTTCTATTGGAAGTATAATTTATCAGATGCAATTAATCATCTAATACCATTAAATATTAAGTGTCTGTATAACGTGTTCTTTTATCAATTTTCAGGGCTTGTTTTGTTTGTTCTATGGATGGGTCAGGTAAACAGAGACTATTAACTACTATCATTCCTTTTAATTACACAAATACCTCATTAAAACGTCTACAAATGTATAGAACTAATCAGAGATCGGGAAATAGACACAAACGCTTGTTCAATGATTCGGGCGATCTCGGTGAATCCGCATGATTCATGTGTTCACAGAGGTCATCGCCCCCTATGGCAAGCCGTTTTGACTTTTATTCATTTTCAGGATATGAACTTTCACCAGTTAAAATGTTAATTCTTGATATCAGGAATTACATTTCCACTAGTAACAATGACAATTTTTGATAACAGGAATTAGATTTCCACTTGTAACAAAGTTCATTCTTGAGATCAACAATTCAATTTCCACTAGTAAAAACTATCATTCTTGATATCAACAATTGTATTTTTACTAGTGAAATCTCGCCATAGGCTGCCATTCAAATTCAATTGTTGATATCAGGAATACATTTCTTACTAGTTGAAATTCCAGTTTCACATATCAGGAATACAATTCTTACTAGTAACAATGCAAATTTCTGATATCAAGAAATACATTGTTACTAGTGCAAATGTCTATTCTTGATATCAACAATTGAATTGCTACTAGTAAAAATATTCATTTCTGACATCTGAAATGAATTCCTGATATCAAGATAATTTCTGATATCTAAAACAGCTTTCTTACTAGTAACAATCACATTCATGATATCAGAAATGAACATTTTTACTAGTAGCAATTCAATTGTTGATATCAAGAATAGACATTTGCACTAGTAACAATGAAATTCTTGATATCAGAAATGTGCATTGTTACTAGTAAGAATTGTATTCCTGATATCAACAATTGAATTTGAATGGCACCCTATGGCGAGATTTCACTAGTAAAAATACAATTGTTGATATCAAGAATGATAGTTTTTACTAGTGGAAATTGAATTGTTGATATCAAGAATGAACTTTGTTACTAGTGGAAATCTAATTCCTGATATCAAGAATGATAGTTTTTACTTGTGAAAATGTAATTGTTGATATCACAAGTTCATATCCTGAAAATGAATAAAAGTCAAAACGGCTTGCCATACATCGCCTCCAGCGTTGAATCATTGAAATTTCGAAACGTTGCGGAACAGTTATTACGTAATGAAGCCTCGCTTACTGAAATCACGTGACTTTGGCAGTTTGAAACACACCCCGAACCAAAAGATTCGAAACAAAAGATTGTGAGCGGAGAGGTTGCGCGCGCATGACATGCATGTGCTCTCTTGTCATTTGTCACACTGAGTTTGGACACCTAGGGCATACGAAAATAAATGTAATTATTGGTTTTTAATAAATTAGTAAGAATGGCTGGCTGGTAATAGGCTAGCTAGCGTAGTGTTACATAGTAGCTGGTAAAAATACTAGGAACGTGTTAAGTGCTTAGCGATGAAGTTTTTATTTATTTATTTATTTTATTTTTTTGGTAATTGCATTATTAGGATTAAATGAATTAGATCCTTAAAACCACAAATAGAGGCATATCATTGACTCGGCCCATAAAAAATTAACTCCTTGCACCAAGGCAAGCAAAGTTGGCAAAGCTGATATAGCTTACATTATCGCTTTATTTACATGGTTTTAAATTGTTTATAGCATTATGTACAACTCATGTCTACTAGAAGTGTTCATGGAGAACAAACTGTTGTTGTTGAGTTATTGACCATGTCATATGATTTCTCCTTATTGAAGAAATGAGACTCAAGCAAAAAGCCAGAAATATATGCATATTTTTTCCATAGCATTATCACAGTATTGTATAATAAATCTTGTCCAGGGTGCTCCGTCTTGTTCTACTAGTAAGATCTATCTGCCTTGTTCAAACTTGAAAATGTTTGGTACTGACAGTTTATGCTCGATTTGATCTGTTTGAACCTGATTTTTGTTCATGATTCATGTACATATGTCAGGGCATGTTTGATTAAAAACAAGCTGAGAGCTGCTTAGATCTAGTTAATTTTATGCACTGGTCAAAATTGGTCAAAATTTGTATGCTCATTTTCAAACTCTACAAAAATGGTGTTATGTACACAATCTTTGTTTTTTGCATAAAAATTGAATTGAATACCTTGTTTGGGAAAATTGCTAAGATCCATAAATAAGAGACTACTGAACACCTTTAAATTAGCACTTTATTTATTATTATGTTGGTGTAGAACTCAGTACTGTCTGTTTATTTATTTATTTATTTGTATTTCAGCTGTTTGCAGAATGAAACTGTTTCAAATGGAGTATTTCCATGTGTGAAACAGGCAGAGACATTCAGACTTCGTCTCCAGGAATCTGCCGGTTGCAATAAAACTTTTAGTGGAAATACATATACACAGACAAGAGGGACCTCCCTCCTGCAAAACAGATATTTTCTTTTGTGCAAGGCAGTGAAGACACCCATTTGGCCGACGGTGGCTCTGATAATTCATCTAATGTGCTGAAGAATCCAGCTCATGAACTATTTGTCTCCACTTTAAAACGGAAATAATAAATCTGCTTTTCACTTTATATGAACATGATTCAGTTAGGATTTATCCTATCCGTTACTACAGTTGTCACTTTGAACTTCAGACTGTGTTTAAGTGCATGTGCTCAGGCTGAGTATGAGATAAACGGACAGTGCTGCCCCATGTGTGCGCCAGGTACAGTATACATTGTGTAATGTTGGGTTCTGCCTTAAGAACAGACTGAATCAGTCACAAAACTTAAAAACCAGCTTTTATTAGACAAACAAAATGATGTTATGTTTCCAAATAACAGTAAACCAAGTAAAGTTTTTGTTTGGCTGTTAACAAATGTCTGCATGTCTAAATTGCATTTGAGAAATATCTATCACTTGAGAAAGTAAAGTCATCCCTGATGAAAAATCCAGAATTGCTGGTCAACAGCTAGGTAGGTTTTGCATGCTGGGACCAGCAAGGGATGTTTGTTGCTTGTCCCTAGCATGGGACGTGGGAGTGCTGGTTACACCAGCTCAGTTTTGCCTTAGAACAGCAAGACCTCCAACAATTAAGACATTCAATAATTTATACAAATATTTGATATTTCTGATACTGAGTTTTGTTTTTCAAATTTTACTTTTCTAGGAAGCCGTGTTCGTTGGCACTGCACTGAACATATCAGCACCACTTGTTTTCCATGTCCTGCATCAACTTACGTAGATGAACCCACTGGACTCACAGCATGTTTTCTCTGCTCTGTCTGTGATGAAGGTGAGCATGATCCACAAAATGAAGACTTGAAATAAAGAAGCGATTTCAAGTACATTTAGAGAAATTAAAAAGTGTGTTATGGTTTCCAAAGGACAAGGACTAAGAGTAAAGAGAAGCTGCACACGCTCTGCAGATACTGTTTGTGAGCCACTGGAGGGATTCTACTGCTTAGACCAAAATAAAGGCAGCTGTAGATTCGCTGTAAAACACTCTGAATGCAGCCCTGGACAATATATCAGACAAGCAGGTTGGTAAAGTGTATCTGTGTTGAATTTTCGAATAGAAAGAATAGAATAGAAAGTGGCCATTATTAGTCTTGCTAAACATGTTGACAGACACAAGTAGGAATTGTAATGCTAGACTCTTTTTTTTTTAAGACAGTCTTTATATTTTTACAGGAACAGCATCATCTGATACTGATTGTGGAAACTGTGCAGAAGGCACTTACTCTAATGGCTCTTTCACTACCTGTCAACCACATTCAAAGTGAGTGATTACCATAGATTTTGTGCTGCATTTTGTTAAAAAATAAATATTTTTTATTATTTTATTTTTATAAAAGACTACAGATTCTAATATTGCTCACTTACAAATTTACAGGTGTGAGTTTGAGAGACTTCAAGAAATAAAACCAGGAACAGTGTCATCTGATGCTGAATGTGGGAATTCAACAAGTGTTAATGCTTCGTCCAGTTTTTCAGAATTTTTACACAATTTATGAAACTATGGCTCCATTTCACGAAACTCTATTCACACAAAACCACATGACATACACACAACATGCAAAACATTGCACATCTCTTGCAAAAGCAAACACTTAATTCAAAACAATCATCTCTTCTAAAAATGGTGTTTTTGCATAGTAACACTACACACAAACCATCAAATGATCAGCCATATACACATCAAACTACACACGGATGTAAAAAATGTAAAACACTATATTGTGTCTTTTGCTTGTTAAATGTGCAGTGGAGTGTACAGGAGTTTGTCATAGCACTCAAACATACATGTATGTGCACAAATTGTTCAGTATATACAATATATATGCACAATTTATGAATTTTACAGTTATTGAGCTGAACTGAATCGACACATAAGCCGAATACTGACACTTGAGCTGAATAATGACATTATTGGCTTGTTATGACCACTTTTCAGGAGAATTTGAATTTGTTACTCTTGTAAAGCCACTTTGAAGCAGCTGTATTGTATAAAGCTCTACAGACTTGACTTGTATGCAACTATGCGTAGACAGTATATATTTACAAAATAAACAAAAATGCAAGGGTGCAAAATGTATTTGTTTCTCAAAACACTGAGTTTTGATTTCTAATTGGTCAAATTACGTAGGCATAAACAGAAATACAGGGAGGTAAAAATAAATTATTTAAAAATATTGAGATTTCTACCACCCTGTTCTGGCTTACATGACTTCTTTTTAACCCTTGTGCATCAATTAAAAAAAAAAAAGTAACACTGGGGTGCTTAGAGGACAAAAATTTCCATGTCAGAGAACTGTCATAAAAATTTCAAGCTTGGAAGTACAGACTTAAGTTTTAAAAAACTTCTTTGTTAGAAGAAAAAAATAGTTTTAAAAAGTGAAACAAAAACATTATAGATGTTTTAATTTATGAAAATGTTTTTTGAGCAAATGTTTATATAAAATGTATATTTTATAAAACATGAATGCAAACATAACTTTCAAAAAAGCCAAATAAATAAAGCCATATAAAAACTTTTGTTCCATTAGATGTTATTTATGTTATTTATGCTGGTTTAATTACACTTCCCAGCACCCTTCACCTGCACACCATCTGCAAACCCCCCCCCCCCCCCCCCCCAATGGTATATCCCCACAAGGAAACAAGCTTATAAATCACACAGAATTATCTTTTTTGAAAATATAAAATAGCAGAACATTTTCTCTGATGGGTAGGTTTAGGGTTAGTGTAGGGGGACAGAATACACAGCTTGTACAGTATAAAAACCATTACACTTATGGAAAGTCCCCACAAAACACAAAAACACAACGTGTGTGTGTGAGTGTGAGTAATAACTGTATTTCAGTATTGTTGGGGTAGATGTTCATGAAACACAATTTGATGAGTAGAAAATTTTATTTATTGTTATTTATCCTGAGGTTTTGCCTCACTTCTGGCCATAGCTGTATCCCTTCTGGGTCTGGTGTCGGCACTGCACACGTCGTCTATACTGAGACTACACAGACCTACCTGATATCTTCCGGCCTTCCCGTTCTGTTCCTGTGATCTTCTTCTGCCTGTTCAGTGTCTAAGCTCCGCTGTGTTCGTCTGTCGTCTTCACTCCCAGCCATCACCTGCAACAAGGAAACCACCAGTCACACACACGAAGATAAGTCCCCACGTTTCCAAAGACTGTTGTTATCATCTGCACCACCACGTTCTTCTGTATTACCACTGCAAATAAACGATACTACATTTACTCACCATCTGTCTCCATATGTCTAACAAACATAAACACACAATTATAGTTTCATAACTTATCCAGTTGGCAAAATGGCACCATCTGGCAAGAAAAAGTAAATATTATAAATCTCAAGCCTTGCCGACAGAATGAAAGCCCATTAGCAAAGACTGCATCATTTTATAGTTTAATGTCCCTGGGATTAAAAATGGCACAATGGGACATTTTTGTCCTTAAGATCCTGAATGTAACTATTTTGTGTACAGAGTGCAAAAATGTTTATTAAAGAGAATGAGGGTGAAGTATTAATTCAAATAAAATTTACAAATTTTAGGTTAAAAAAATTGATGGAGTTGGCTTTTTGCTTGAGTCTCATAAATAAATAAATAAAGTTTTTCTGTTGAAATGTTTTAGTTATTGTAGAAATTTACTTAAAAAGAGCAAATGTGTTTGTGCTGCGAAAAAAACCCATAATGTGCCATATAATGCTGGGAACTACAGATAGCTTGTACTACAGATACAAAAACAGACTCTGTGTGCAGTCATTGTTTGACAGGTTTTTTTCTTTTTCTAATTGAAGCAAATGCATCTTTGTTCTTTTCTGTGCCATTGTCAAGTCATGCACAACTGTTTGAATACTTTATGAAAGCACAAATCAATACAAATCAAATTCTCCACATAATTAATATTTAAACATTTTTGTATTAAAACAAATATTTAGTCTTAAATTATTTAAAAGAGACGTGACTGATCTGCACCCTGTCCTGGCTTGGCTTACTTTTGGGAAAGGTGCTGTAAAAATTTAACTCAGTATTATTGTTATGTCATAAATGAAATGTTTCAGCATGAGTAAACTGAATTTTCTGTTTGTAAAGCATGTTCATGCCGTTATGTCATGCTGGTTTATTTCAAATTCTCCTCAAAATTATCTGAAATCTAAGCAATGTTTATAAGAGCTGATTCACAGTCACTGCATAACTGAATTAAAATCCTAACAATGGTGTAATTGTATTCCACTGTGCAAAGTTTTTTTCTCTCTCAGTCACAAGTTTTTTTCATTCTTTATTCATCACTGTTCCCTCGTTTCTTGGTGGATTGATCTGAGGCTGTAAGAAACATGTCGTTCCTTTAAAGTAAGTGCTTTTCTTCTGCTCTTATGTTAGTAAATGGATTTAATGATTGTAGTCAGCTGGTTCTCAAGTCGACAATGCCAAATATATTTTGCTGGGATGTCGAGAAGAAGGAAAGACGAAGTATTGTTCTTGTCAAAGCAGTTTCTATATAAACTAAAGTTTTTGTTTAAAATTAAATGTTTTCCAGGTTTAACAGAATTAGCATGTAACTGATAGTTTATATTGTTCAGCGTCTTTTTTCTTTTCAGATAAAAGCTTATTCTCACTTCACAATTTTACACCAAAGTGCAGCTTCAAAGTTCTTTTCCTGCTCAGTTTAATTTTTATTAAAGTGAAGGACACATTGTCTGGCATACTGTGGCATCTTTAACATTTAATGGGCTCATTTGACTGCACTTGTACAAATGTAACAATGAATACATCGAAAAGAAATGACTTCATCTGAACATCGTGTTCTTGGGCGTGACCTTGGAATGGAATGCAGAGGTTGTGAGCTAGATAGTCTCACTGAACAATCATAACATCACAAATCAAGTGCTGGTATTTTTTTCTCTCTATTCTAAACTTTTTACAAATTGTGAGAACACAGGAGGAAATGTATGCCAAAGAATGATCTAAACATCTTGCTAATAGTTGTTTGGAAGCATGTGAGAACTTGAAGCAATGAAAACTAAAAGTCAATGTTAAATGGCTTTCACAACAAGAGAAAATTATATTAATAAATATCCAGTTGACAATTCAAATCTTTTGGTTGTGGGTGTCAAATTTATTAACCCTTTTTGTTGAAATCTCTGCTATACTTGGATCCTTTCTTGATTTTTTTTCCCCACAGATTGAAATCCATCAAGAAATGATGATCAGAACCTGCCAAATTCAACACAAAAAGCTTATCCACCTACGGCTCTGCACAGACACATTGAGCTGAACCTTTTTTATATCTTTATGAACATGCAAATGTTGTTGATTATATTATTCAATGTTGCTATTACCTTTGTATACATAGAACTGGGTTATTGTGTCTGTGCACATGCTGAATATGAGATAAACGGACAATGTTGCCCCATGTGTGCAGCCGGTACGAACAAACGAACAGATCACAATAATAAATCTAAATTTAGTTTTTAGTCCAGAAAGTTTTGTTCAGCAGAATTGCAAAATGTCTTAACCTAGGAATAAGTAAAACTTTAATAGCAAAATTTCCAATGTAAAACTTAACTTCTTTTATCACATAGCCTTTACTTTTTTAAGGTAACCGTGTTTTTGGGCATTGTACGGGAGATACCAGCACAACTTGTATACCCTGCAGAGAATTCACATACACTGATGAGCCTAATGGTTTTGAAAAATGTTTTTCCTGCTCAGCCTGTGATACAGCCAGTGAGTGTTTTACTTTTACGTATTTATTCAGTAAGCAGAATTAGAGTTCTGGCTAGCCAAAACTATACAATTACACATTTCATTCTTCAGTGTCGGTCTCTAGAAAAACAACTGTTTTTGTTTGAAGGTTTAAGGATACGGAAGGCCTGTACACCATTATCAGACACAGTTTGTGAGCCAATAGAGGGATTCTTCTGTGTAATCCAAGAAAAGGGAAGCTGTAGAGCAGCTGTTAAACATTCTCAATGTGAACCTGGAGAGTTCATCAAACAAAGAGGTATTGATTCACATGTTTAGTGTAGATGTTCCCAAAGCAAGTGTACAAATCCACATCACATTATTGCATATCAGGACGGGGAGACAAGAACACAAAATACTCAATAAGCTAGACCTAGATTAATAATTTAATATTTTTCATAGTGCTATATGGCCTCATTGTGATGCAAATGATAAACCAACAGTGTTTTGTTAATTTGTGACAAGAATATGCATCAAACATCCAAATCATAGAACGTTTTGATTTTTTATTAAGAAATCACAATGCAGTAGCAATGCAAGTACAAACATGTTTTCATGTTTTGTGACAAATGAGTTCTTTCATGTTAAGAGACTGAATGTGAGCAACATAGACTACTGCTTTATTGCTCTTGCAATCTCTGCAGAAATAGTATGTGTATCATGAAACGTTTTAGTTTAGATCTCTCAAATCACACCATACATTGGCTTGTTAGTGGAAGATTTTGGTAACATTTTTGGTAAAATATGTTAACAAATTATTGTGAAGTTTTACCAAAATTATGACCCTCCGTGGTGTGTTTACACTAGGTCATTCTTAACCTTGAGTAAACATAAAGTTAAATGCTAAACTAGTACTACAGTGAATACTTAATACCCCTAGAATAGCGTAAAAAGCCCCGATCTTGAACTGAATTTGAAGTGTGTAACATGAAAAAAATTATGAAAAAGTTCATGTTCAAAGAACTCAGTGTCTTAATGTCTTTACAGGAACAAAAAGCACAGATACTGTATGTGATGTCTGCATAAATGGAACTTACTCTGATGGCACTCTCACAGCTTGTCAGCCCCATACAGTGTGAGTAATCTGACAATGCTACATTAAATTCCCTTTGTGATAATTCTGGATGTGCTAACTTCATACTTTTGCATATCCACAGATGTCAGAATATGGGTCGTAAACAAATAAAAGCAGGAACTTTGTCATCTGATGCTAAATGTGAATATTTTACTCCAGATCTCATTGGAATTGTAATTGGTGCTGTGGTCATTGCTATTATTATTGGAGTCTCGGTAACCCTGTTTATCATAGTCAAACTCAAGTCAAACGCTCATCCAGGTTAAGGTAAGGCTTTGAAACTTTCCTGCATCATACTATAATTTAAATTTGCCTGATTAATTACCACTTTATTATGTCAGGTCCGTCCAGGTCTGAAATGTTGGTGGAGGGCTCTGAAAGTGTGCTTACACACATAATCTTTGGATTTAATGCTGTTTATTACATTTCTAGTAGTTGAATTAATTTCAAAAGAGAATCAAAAATATTTGTTAATTATGGTACATAAATGAGAGTGAGAAAACTATGTATACATCTGCTCAAGTGTGCTACTCAATACTTCCTCATTTCCTCCCTCCTCCAGCCTGTGACCTTCTGAGAAAGGACAAAGGATCTTTAAGGACATCTCAATTCTCTAATTGCACCGTGAGGAACGAGAAGAGAGGAGGCTTCCAGAAGAGCTATATGAGCGAGGATGCACAGGTGTATATACTGATGTCTTTCTTGTCAAAAAACATGATGCACGTATACATTTTCTTCCCCCTTCAAATCTGTCATAGTCATCTTATTTATACTTTTAATAATCTCTTATCCACATGTTGAGATGACCTGAAATTCCAGAGAATGAGGAGTTTGAAAACTGCAATGGAGACAACGTGACAAAAACCTTAAAGACATTCTTCTAAACATGAACTTTAACTCATGTAAATGAACCTCATACAAGAGAGAGGCCAGCAGTGGCCACCTCTGACAGCATCAGCCAGACAAAACACTGGATCTGAAAGGTGCTAATTTACATTTCCCTCCTTCTCAGAAGAGATTAAAATCTTGTCTCTGAGACAGAGAATTGTCCCAGCTTCTGAGTTCCTGCAGTTCCCGTTCTGGTTCCAGACTTCAGTTCCTGTTCTAGTCCCGGTTCAAGGTTCCAGTCCCAAGACATGCTAAGCTAAGTCCAACCCTATATGGAGTTGTGAAGTTGCTCTCTCAAGACTCAGAAGCTCTAAAGAGAGAAACATGGAAGTTCTGCAAGAGATCCTTCAGATCAGTGTGTTCTAGACTTCCCGGATCTGCACTGACTTCAGAATCTAAATAAGGACCTTCTCTGTGCTTCAGAGGTACAACATTCAAGTCCTTCGTGTTGTCCTTCCGGCTGTGAAATGGATTCCAATTCCTTTCTTCCCACTGCACCGCTGGCCAGCTCAATCAGAGGAGATGTCACCCTTGGATTTAACACGACCATTTAACCTTGGCATTAGTGTATATTGTCAGTACAGTTGAGCTCGAAAGTTTACATACCCCTTGCAGAATCTGCAAAACTGTTAATCATTTTAACAAAATAAGAATGATCATAAAAACTGCATGTTATTTTTTATTTAGTACTGTCCTGAATAAATTATTTCACATAACATATTTACATAAAGTCCGCAGGACAAAAAAAGCTGAATTTATAAAAATGTTACAAAAAAGTTAAAAAAAAAAAAGTTCAAAAGTTTAAATACCCTTGATTCTTAATACTGTGATGTAGCCTTGATGATCAACAACTGGTTGTTTGTTTTGTGATGATTGTTCATGAGTCCCTTGTTTGTCCTGAGCAGTTAAAATGTATTTATTCACTGTTTTGTTAATAAAACACCAAATACTTAAAGACCATTTTTCCAAACATTTGTTTCCTCTAATAGGCAAGCAAAGTTAAACAAGCAAAGGGGGCAAGACAAATAATTTTGTTTTAATTTTGCTTTAAAGATTATTTTCATAACCCAGCAAAGGTTTTTTTTGCTTGAATAAAGCATTTGTCATGTAATTCTATGCGGTTTGGCTATTCATCCACACTCAAATGCAGTATCCCTGAAACTTTTTTGAAAATTCCTGCCAAGATTTTTAGAAACTCCAGTTGCAGTGTTGTCGCGTAGACGGTGAAACCAAAAGATTTTGACTTGTGATGTCAAAACTGAATATTGATGTTCGATTCTTGAACGAAACGTTCTTTTGAGGCGGTTCCCAGGAATTTACAGGTCGTGCTGGTTTGGTTCATAAATCGAACAAATCTAACTTTAGTTCCAACATCATCTGATCTTTATCTCATCTTGATTCCAATAAGAGAAAGTCTATATTTGGTTGTGGTAAAATCCATAATGGTATTGTTGGTAATGTTACTGCTGGAATAACACTATACTCATTTAATTTCATATCCTGCACTAACTCTTTAATGATCCACCCAAAACTATTAAGTTTCCTTTTCCCTGTTCCCAACATGTCTCAAGTATACGTTTTGCCAGGTGACTATCCTTCTGACCTTTTAGGTTTGCCCAATATTTCAGTATCAGTTGCTTTCTTCTTAAATGTATCGGCATCTCCCCCATCTCCACCTGTAACACTGGAACCATTCACGTCCTGAAATACACCTCAGTACATTTAAAATCTTCTTACATTTGTCCTCCATCTTATTTATGTGTGAACTCCATGGAACTTTTGTATCAAACCACATACCTAAAAATCGTATTACTTTAACTCGTTCTAACTCTTTATCATATAATTTCAACTTTAGCTACTTCATCTATTATAATATTCCTAATATGTTTATTTGTACAACTGTGTTTGAAAATATCAATGTCTCCTATAAACAAGCTGCCTTTAATGAATATAATGAATATTATCACTTCTACAAGCTCTTACAAAATGTATAACTTGTTGAGGTATGGCGTCAAATACAACAGCATACTCTTTTGGTGTAACTGGAAACCCAAATTTATCCAAGAATTCACTATAAGATAATAAATTACCATTTGAGTTTAAACGTTGTCTGACTAACACAATATTATTTTCGCACCAACTGTTATAGAAGAGAGATCTGTTTTTATATTGAATGCACCTATTATTCAAAATAATATATCTATTTGGGGGAAAATTGTGTTTAAACACCAGCATCCAGGCAAATAAAGCTTGTTTGTGAAATTTAGCTAATTTTACAGGCAGTTTTTCAATTTTAAAATCACATCTCAAAAGAAGATCTATGCCACCCACCATGTCAAACACATCTTTTGGAAACGTATACCACATACTATCCTTTTCTTTAATAAATTTGATCAACCAATTAATCTTGAATGTATTGTTTAAAGTTTCATTACTAAGCACAGCTAATCCACCTTCGCTCTTTGGTTTACATAAAATTTCTTTTCTCAAATAATGATGTCTATTTCTCCATAAGAAATTAAATAACATTTTGTCTAAATCTTTGCACACATTAGTTGGCATATATAAAGCTAAAGACACATAAACAGATCGTGATATCCCTTCTGCTTTGGATAGTAAGACTCTAACATTCAGGGATAAAACCACCTTGTACAGTTTTGATCGACTGAGCTTTCGATGTTTTGTTAAGGAAAGGCCGACGCTGATTGGTTTGTTCTCATCACATGACCTGCAGTGCGCTTGCGACATTCTGAAAAGGTTTGAAATTTTTGTGTCGAAACGTTAGTTTCGCGTTAGCCAACCCTAGTAGATGTTAATAAAACACAATTTTATAAGTAGCACATTTAATTTAACCATTTTTGATGTTTTGGCTCACTTCCGGTCGTATATCCCTTCTAGACACATATGACGGATCCTTTGGTGGTTTAACCGCAAACACAAAGGTGAGCACATTATTGTTGTTTTTTTTTCATCACGAATGCCACGGGTGTTCCTATATTCTCCTGGCAGGAGATTTTTATAATTTTATTTGTCATTATTTAGTTTTAGGGAGGCAAATGTTCCTCATTATCGTGACAACGAAGGCTTATAAACGTCACCTCACTAAAACCTCCACCTATCTTACAACACCAGCCTATTTGTTTTCGGAGCAAATCGAAAGCACCTTTAGTTGGATAAGGGCTTTCTTTCCATTCCCAGAATTCCACTCCCAATGACCTTCAAACGGTGAGATATTTTGTTTTCAATTGATTAAGTCTAGTATTTAGTTTTTAAATGTGAGTCGTGACTGTTTTTGAATGTAGTCCATTTACATGAAATATTTTGTATGCAAATTTCATTATGACGCAGCTGTTCAAGCATGGTTATGTAAGGCTTACTTGTTAGACTTCAAACATAGCCACAGTGTTTTATATATATTTATATATATATATATATATATACATATACATACACCGATCACGCATACATACACCGATCCACACTGTAAAAACTGTTACATAAATTCAACTAAAAAAAAATTAAAACTACTAAAAATGAATTAACTACTTTTTGTAAGTTTAGTGAACTTCTTGGTATTTTGAGTTCGTAAAAACTCAACAGTATTATGTATTGTATTATGTATTTTACTGTATGTTAAAAAATGAAGTAGAGTCTACAAGATAAAGCAAAACATTTGAGTTTAACCATTGTGACAAGGAGTAGCATATTGACCAAATCATACTTAGTTAAAATAAGTAACATTTAAAATAAAAAATTAAACTTTTAGATTTTAATCAATTAATTTACTCTCATTAATTTAGACAAATTATTTATTCAATCACTTGAAATAATTAGTTAGCATTGCCATAACTTTAATAAATAAGGAAGGAGAGGTATTCGTTTCCAACGCTCTATAACAGCTGCCATACAATTGGGTGCACTTTAATGTTAATGTAACACAACAATGGTAATGTAAACATTTTAACATTAAAAATTACAGAAACTTTTGACCATCTTTAAGTGCAGCATAGAACACCTTCAAAGTGCAATCACGTTGTATAAAGCCCTCAAAAACTCCACAGAAATCCGAAACTGGTCCGGTACAGGTTACAACGACCATTAACGATCACGTTGTCATGCAGCACGTGGGCGCCTGGGCGGGTCGTGACGTATTGCTTTGGATATAAACACTTAAATAGAGTTTTGTTGAAGCAATTTATTGTGAAGTTCAGTAAAATCATTTTTTGATAGGTACTAATAAGTTACAAAAACATTCACACTTTTTACTTATGTAAAACTTAAATGAATACAAAAAGAAAAGGCAAGAAATATTTATTGGAAGAAATATACTTTTTAAAATAAATTCCTACAGACAACACCCTTGAAGCGCTTTTTACAGTGCACTGTAAGGTGTGCTGTGGTATCTGGCACCAAGATGTTAGCAGCAGATCCTTTAAGTCCTGTAGGTTGGGAGGTGGGGCCTCCATGGATCGGACTTGTTTGTTCAGCACATCCCGCAGATACTCGATTGGATTGAGATCTGGGGAATTTTGAGGCTTAGTCAACACCTCAAACTCATTGTTGTGCTCCTCAAACCATTCCTGAATCATTTTTGCTTTGTGGCAGGACATTATCCTTGTGAAAGAGGCCACAGCCACCAGGGAATACCGTTTCCATGAAAGTGTGTACATGCAGGGGCATAGCCATCATTTCAGAAGTGAGGGGAACAGAAATGTTGGTTGTAATACCAGTTTTTATCTGACTTTAGTGTAATTGATTTTATTATCTCTTGTTTTTAATTTAAGATCAATTGGTTTTTAATAAGAAAACAAATACCCTGCTGAACAGAAAATAAGCAATACTAATATTAACTAATAACTAATAAAACTAATATTTTTTTCTTATATTTTCCCTATATTTTATGACAATTTTATGATTGGTTTATGTTGCTACTACAAACACTTTTGCATTAAGTCCTCATGGATTTTATCAAATGTAAAAAAGAGATCACATTTACATTTACATTTAGTCATTTAGCAGACGCTTTTATCCAAAGCGACTTAAAAGTGAGCAAAACAAACAAGCGAATCTTCATGAATTGGCAAATAACACAGGAAGTGCTCACAATACAAGTTTCACACATTGCTCAGTACCATAAGCTAGAGTAGGAAGGGAAAAGGGAAGGAAAGGGTTTTTTTTTATTTTAATTAATTAGGGTATTAAGTGTTCACGGAAGAGATGAGTTTTCAGCTATCTCTTGAATATTGCCAGGGATCACAGTACAAAGCAGAAAATACAGTACCTATCAAATTTGAAACATTACAATTGTAATTGTACAATTGAAATATGTCTCTTATGCTTATCATGACTGGATTTATTTAATCAAAAATACAGTAAAAACAGTAATATTGTGAAATAGTATTCAAATTAAAAATAGCTGTTTTCTATGTGAATATATAGTTAAATGTAATTTATTCCTGTGATCAAAGCTGGCTTTTCAGCAGCATTACTCCAGTCTTCAGTGTCACATGATCCTTCTAAATCATTCTAATATGATGATTTGCTGCTCTAGAAACATTTATGATTATCATAAATGTTGAAAACAGTTGTGCTGCTTTATATTGTTGTAGAAACCATTATACCATTGAAACATTTATGGTAAAATTTAAAAAAGAGAAAAATTAATACTTTTATTCATCAGGGATGCATTAAATTTATCAAAAGTGACAATGAATGCAAATAAATGGTGTTCATTGAACTTTCTATTCATCAATGAATCCAGAAAAATTAAATGTAACATGGACAATTTTAAGCCACTGTTTTTAAGAGATAATAATCAGAAATGGTTTATGGAATTTTCCTGCTTCTAACACATCAACTTTGAGAACTGAATATTCTAACAAGTGCTGTGATGAAGAGATAATCATCAGTGTTATTCACTTCACCTGTCAGTAGTCATAATATTTTATGTGTATATATATAGATATTTTATATATATATATATATATATATATATATATAAATATAGGGTTAGACTTAAAAAGCTGTTTAAGCTACATTGGGGAAGGTGCTGTGTGACCAAAAAGTTTGAGTTTTTAAAATGAATTAAACACTTTTTTGCACTTGTATAGATTGCTTGTATCTCAGCATGCAATCCTTTTTTGATATATAACAAATGACTTTCAACTCATCACTCAGTCACTTCTGGAGGTGTCACAACATACGGCAGCATTTTGCAACTTAGTGTCAGTGTTTTGCGACAATGTCAGTGTCACATGCCACTGTCCACTGGCACATGCATGCCAATGAAAACCAGATGTGTCACTAAGCATAGCGGCATGTGCCATTGACTTCTGTGCGTCAGATGCCGTGTCACTTAATGTTAAAAACTGTGGTCCCACATTATATTAGGTGACCTTAACTATGTACTTAAATGAAAAATGAGTAATATATACTTATTGTGTTCATATTAGTGCTGCCAATCAAATAAAAAAAAAACGAACTAGATTAATCACTTTTTTTTATCGCGATTAAGTGTTTTATATATTTTATGTAATAATATCACAGTTAATCTCCAAATTAATGTTGAAACAACAAAAAGACAGTATATTTTAAATACTTGTTTAATGGCATCTTTTTATGAATGAAGGCCAGTATCACAGATAATAATACAGCTACTGATGTCGCCATGAAATTGATGTTTTCCCCCAATTTTAAACATGAATTATAGCCATTCAACGTTAGTGCAGTTGAAAGCTATCAATTTTTTTATTTTATTTTATTTTTACATTTTTTAGGCTTCGATAAAATATAACCACTTATAAAATTAAGCGAACTTAAAACAATCCTCACATAAACCAATAATAAATGCCATATAACTGTCTTTCCTACCCATCTAACAGGAAGAAAATATACAGAAATTAACAGTCTGCACAACATAAGTTAAAGCCTAAATTAAAATAATTTAGTTAATTAAATATAAAATAATTAAATGTAGATTAATCCTTGTTAAAGCTACAAAAGTTCTTTAGTCAAGAGCAGTGAGTCATTTTCTGTTACCTTTGTTCTTTGATTAACTTCAATGACAGACAGCATTGGCTTCTGTCACTTTAAGATCTGCCGCTGCTGCACACGCATCTCACACTCACCCCATTTTCTCACAACTCTTACCCTTTAGTTTTGTTTAGGGATGCACCGAATGTTCGGCAACCGAATAAGTAAAAAGGCCGAATAAATTTTGCCGAACAATGACGTTTTTAATGATGTTTTAACGTTCACATATCACGTCTTTTCCGCGCGCATATTCTTTATATCCTATGTGGGCGCGCGGTAACCGCGCGCAAAACGGAAGGGACGCGCATGCGGTGCGGCGCGCTTGTTTTTTCCGGGCGCGCCTGTGCCGCGGCGAGAAGAAAACATCTCAACTTTTCAGAATGCCGCAAACGCACCGCAGGTCATGTGACAAGAACCAACCGATCATCTTCGACCTTTCCGTAACAAAACATGGAAATCTCAGCCGAACAGCTGATCATAGCTGTACAGGGGGGTTGTTATATCTCATTTACATAAATATATCTAGTAGTAAAGCTAAAGCAAAGGCTAAAAATCAATTTATCCCTTGCTGAAACTTTCTCATCGTCAGAAACCACAGTTCATGGTTGCATAGCAACGACAGACGCCACAGAAGCGCGAGCTCCCGAACGCTTGCAAAAGAAGGAGGAAGCGACGCGGCCGCGCTTTACACGCTTTATTAGGCGCGATATGTGAAGTAGGCTTATGTCTAGGACAGTTATTTATTTGTTGTGGGTTCATCCACATTTTTTTGCACTATTCAATGCACATTTGTTGTTGTAGACATACAGAGTTACATTCTTTCAGCAGTCAGTTATAGGCTATAGGCTATTCAAGAAGAACATAGGCTTCAAAGATGGCCAAATAATTTTTTATTTTTTTTTATTTTACTAATTTATTCATTTTAAGTTACATTGTGCTTTGTTTCTATAATATCTGCTGGAATGTTAAAAAAAATGTTCAGTGTTAAATATTTTGAAATTATATTTTTGTTATTTGATTTATTTCTCTGAAAAGCAACACAAAATAGTAAAAAGCAAATTTTTACTATTTAATTATTGTAATGGTGAAAAAATTGGCAAAATAAATGGAAAAAATGCGAAACACCGCATTCGGTATTCGGCCTTCGGCCTTCGGCCAAGCATTTCATTATTATTCGGCTTCGGCTTCGGCCAAGAATTTCATTTCGGTGCATCCCTAGTTTTGTTTAAGACTTTATTTAACCTATTCAAGGCTGCTCTTATGAGGATACTCCACAAAAAACAAAGCAAAAAAAAAGCGCTTTCGTTCAAGTACGAAAGAGAACTCAATTCTGAGGAGCTGTCTGTGTGCACGACACTGGTGCGTGTCTTTCTGTGCATTGTGTGTGTGTGTGAGAGGACATTCGCAGACATCGCATCCCCTTTTGGCGCGCTTAAATGATTTAAAAGTATTTTTTTTAAAAAGGCCTTCTGAAGTGAAGCAATGTGTTTGTGTAAGCACAAAAAAATCCAAAAATAAATTACAAGTAATTGCACCGCCCTAATACAGAGGCATTTTTTCAACCTTTTCTTGAAGTTTAAGGACAATTTTCCCTTAAATAGTTTATTTTTTTTTAACCTTACACCATTATTGTGAGGTGAAATTTAGGATGCACTCTGCTAGCGTCACTCGGTTCTGTAAATTCCTTCTGAAAGCATGTGGCAGGCTTGTGCATGTTTAGAGTCTGTCATATGATACTCGTTACTTAAAACATGAGACTCAACCACAAAACTGAAGTAAAATTTATGATCATACAATTGGCTGTTGTGTACGATTTTGAGTTAGGTACTTTCCAGTCAAAGTAAAACTGAAAATGTTTTTGATTAAGTGAAAGTGAAATCAAACATTAATGCCAGTTGTGAAATTTACCTTTGACCAGATAATAAATTCTTTCAGAATTGTTGAGAGCAGGAAATAAACATTCCCTGGTTTTTATTTTATCTTAGAATAAAGATCTTCAAACCTTATATATGTCTGGTTTTATGTATATGGTTCTTTGTTTTCTACTTGAACAGCCATTCATGGGCTTAGAGTGTTGTACCACTTGCTCGGGAAAGTTAATGAGAGCTGAAAAATATTTAGGTGAAGTTAATATACCTTTAAATCAGCACTGTATTTATGTTTATGTTGGGGTAGAACTCAATGCTGTCATTTTTGTCTTATTTTGCTATTTCAGCTATTTCCACGAGGCAACCGTTTACATAGCAGTTTCAAGAGGAGACTTGCCAAAACTGGACAGAGAAATTGAATCATTGTGTCTGGGAATCTGCAGCGCCATGCAAAAACCCTTCGTTACACACTTTCCATTATAACTAAGGGTTTTCTTACCATTGGATCCTGAATGTTTTACTAAAGCAGCCAAATACTCCATAAACTGTAGCTGATGAGGAAATCTAAATGGCTACCAATGTATTTGTGACTGAAAGTCCATTCATCTAATGCACTGAAGAAAACATAAGGGAACTCATGAAGTCTGGTGAAGAAACATGATTACATTAGGATTTATCTTGTCATTTTCTGTTTTCACGTTGAACTTCGAACTATGTTGGAGTACGTGTGCTCATGCTGAATATGAGGTTAATGGCGAATGCTGCCCCATGTGTGCACCAGGTACAGTATACGTTGTATAATGTTGGGTTCTGCCTGCCAACTAACTGAATTGTGAATGAAGCTTTTGTTAATCAAACAAAATGTTTAACCCTTATGAAATTCGAAGCTTGGGAGTACAGACTTAAAGGGTTAGTTCACCCAAAAATGAAAGTTCTGTCATCACCCTCATGTCGTTCTAAACACGCAAGAATTTCGTTCGTCGGAACACAAATTAAGATATTTTCGATGAAGTCCATGGTAGTGGACTTTCTGGCCACCGGTAGTCTGCAACATTTTTACCACTTTCAAGACCCATGATGGCTAGTAAACCTTAGTTATAATACTGTTAAAATAGTCCATGTGACTACAGTGGTTCAAGCTTAAAGGGTGAAAATTCTGTCATTAATTACTCTCCCTCATGTTGTCCAAACACGCAAGACCTTTGTTCATCTGCGGAACACAAATTAAGATATTTTTGATGAAATATAACTATAAATAACTCGTCCATAGGCAGAAATATAATCAACACTTTCAAGGTCCAGAAAGGTACTAAAGACCTCTTTAAAACAGTCGACACGATTACAGTGGTTCAACCTTAATTTTATGAAGTGACAAGAATATATATAAACCTCTTGGATTTCATAAAAAATATCTTTATTTGTGTTCCGAAGATGAATGAATGTCTTACGGGTGTGGAACGACACGAGGGTGAGTAATTAATGACGGAAATTTCATTTTTGGGTGAACTAACCCTTTAATGTTATGAAGCAAAGAGAGTACTTTTCGTGCGCAAAAAACAAACAAAAATAATGACTATGAATGAATATTCAATGAATATTAATGAATATTCAACAATTTTTTCTCTTTCCTCTCAGTGTCGTATGGTGCAACACGTGCTCACATGTACAGCATCGGCCAATAATAAGCCGGCATTCTGATGTAGAACCCAGAAGTCCTGCACTGCGTTTACTGTGTGAAGAGTGCAGGAGACTGACACAGAAGAGAAGAAATGGTCATTATAAATGTAAATAAAGTCATTATTTTTCTTTTTTGTTTGCGCACAAAAAGTATTCTCATCGCTTCACAACATTAAGCTAAACTACCGTAGTCACATGGACTATTTTGACGATGTCTTTACCTTTCTGGGCCTTGAAAGTGCAAATAACGTTACAGTATATCGGAGGCCAGAAAGCTCACGGATTTCAGCAAAAATATCTTAATTTGTGTTCCGAAGATGAATGAATGTCTTAAGTGTTTGGAATGACATGATGGTGAGTAATTAATGACAGAATTTTCATTTTTGAGTGAACTAACCCTTTAGGTTTGGTCTGATTTTAAAGAAGATCCATGGCAGATTATTCTTCAAGAAAAAAAAAAAAACGTTTGAAAAGGAAAACAACAAAAACTTTATGGAGGTTTAATTTTATGAAAATGATTTGAGCATTTTTTTTGAGCAATGGTTTAATTAAAAATTAAAAATACAAAAATGTCCTTGGGAGTTAAGAAGTTAATTTCCAGTTTAACCTACAGACAAGCTTTTAGACCAGCTCATATTTCATGCTTGCCTGTAACCTGTATGTGCTTGTGAAAACTAGAAAAAAGATCAAATTATTTAAGAATGCAGTCATACACTGAATCATGATTCAACACATGGAAATAACAGGGAACAGTTTACTTGTGTGGCTCAGGGAACCCATGTTTTTCATTGCAATATTTAATTCTTTTGTGAAGTATCTCTTCAAAGATATTTTTTCATATTTGTAGGAAACCACGTTTATTGGCATTGTACTATAGATACCAGCACCACTTGTGTTCCATGTCCTCCATCAACTTACACTGATGAGCCCAATGGATTAAATAAGTGCCTTTTATGCATTGTGTGTGACACAGGTGAGTTCATTATCCAAAAAATAGGACTTGAAATAATAAAGCTCTAGAACAGCACTTTTATTTATATGAGATGGTATGATCTTTTTCACAGGACAAGGACTAAGAGTAAAGAGAAGCTGCACACGCTCTGCAGATACTGTTTGTGAGCCACTGGAGGGATTCTACTGCTTAGACCAAAATAAAGGCAGCTGTAGATTCGCTGTAAAACACTCTGAATGCAGCCCTGGACAATATATCAGACAAGCAGGTGTGTTTCTGTGTTTTACTAAAAAGGAGAACTTGAATAATAGCCATAAAGTGGAAGGACTAGCTTTACTAAACATGTTGACTCGGACATGAGAACAATACCAGTACTTTTAATGCTACATTTTTCATTGTGTCCGGACAGGAACCGCATCATCTGATACTGATTGTGGAAACTGTGCAGAAGGCACTTACTCTAATGGCTCTTTCACTACCTGTCAACCACATTCAAAGTGAGTGATTACCGTAGATTTACATAAATAAGTTAAACTGTTCTAATAAGTCTATACATCGTCACATTGCTCTCATTTACAGATGTGAGGCTGAGGGACTTGCAGAAATAAAACCAGGAACATTGTCATCTAATGCTGAATGTGGAAGTTCTAATAAGACTCTAATTGGCATCATTGTTGGAGTCTCAGCTGGTTTTGTTGTTTTGGTGTCTGCTGGGATCTTAATTTTTTTCAAATTAAAACACAAAAAACAGACCAGTGGTAAGACTAATAATAATAAAAAATCAAATACAATTTTAACATGTTGTGCAAGTGTTAATTTTTTGTTTTATGTTTTAGATAATCACCCAGTACAGGAGTGTGGCGGTGAACCAGTAAGTGAATAATTGAGCCAATTTATTTAACAAAACAAACAACATTTTAGTGGGTCATTTGATGAAGAATATAATTTTCTTTAATGAGAAGAGTTCAGTGTACTTTTTATTTTTGTTTTTGCATTTATTCTTTGCTCAGATGCTTGATCCACCCAGTCACAGTGAGATAATCAGGATGAAGGAGGATGAACTATTTCTAAATCCTTTAGGAAATAATGAGAGTAAAAAGTGTATGTTTGCCTAACTCTGTACTGTGCCTAAATGCGTGCAAAAATGACCCCTTAAAAACATGAGTACACAAAGCAAAGTACAAAGTTTTGGTAAAACCATTCCTAAATTGTATATAATACTAAAGTAATCTTTTTTGGGGGTTTTTTGTGTTATCTTTTTTACAGACATCACCAGTGATTCCTCTTGCATCATTCAGTAAAAGCAATGATGACAGTTTTTGACGAGAAAGTATTTCAACCAAATGATGGATTCTTGTCGAAGAAAAAGGAAGACAGAAACAAGTGTTTTCCTTCATTTTCAAATGGACTAAAACCTCCTTTGCACTTTATATGGATATGTTACAAAGGATCATTTTATCCTTTGCTGCTATTCTCTCTGAATTCTGTTATAGCTAAATTAATTCTTAATCTTCAAACTAAAGCTTATTTTCCTGAAATAATTTACAATATAGTAGCAAATGTTGCTGATAGCCTAAAACATCCATATTGATAGCATTATTTTCCTATCAATTGAAGTTTTTCAAACACATTGATGTTTTTCAAAACTTTGAATCAGCTCTTACAAGTAACTCAAAACCACGTGATTGAGACACATGACAGCATATGGTTTATGGGTTCACTGCAGCAGTGCAGAGAAATCAAAAGACCAAGGAGGAAAAGTGTATTACACCGGCCATTTTGAGTTGACATACATGCCCTTTTACACATAACATGAAAAGGAAGAGACTAAGTTTAGGCTGTAAGTGGAGCAAATGATTAGTTAGGCTTTTGTTTTCACAGATTTTTACAGAGTTTTTCTTTTCTTTTTCTTTTTTCAAGAAACAGAAAAACATGCTGACAGCATGGTTCAAGAATGTGTTAAAAGGAGCCTACACGCTGCTTTTTATTTTTTAAAAGCAATATTATTAAAAGTATGATAATCTCACGTTTATGAACAATTTATTACGAAGTTATGTGTGAACTGCCTGTATATCTGCAATGCAATTTTCTCTGGACAGTGACCAAGGATGGACCAACTCCCAACATCAACTCTTACCGGAAGAACTTTGTAGCCGGAGCTACTTCTCTTCTGACAAGTTACTCCGCACCTGTTTGCGTCCTGACCAGTCTAAATAGTCCCGAGTATAAACGCTTATAATAAGCGTACCGTAGTGACCCATGATAAGACAAAAGCAGGGTTTTGAAGGTAGATTCATTATGTACTCGCTCATTGTGTAAATGTTGAACTAAAAAAAATATACATTTCTAATGTGGGCGCGGCATATGCACGCCTGCAGTTAGAACACCCAAAATGGCGGCTTAAAAACGACAAGGACGAAGATGATGGTGTTTTTACGAGCTGTAAGAAATGAGAAAAACGTTTGTGAGATTTGTCATTGTACTTTTCGGTAAGACGATTAGCAAATATTGTGTTGCGATTTGAAATGTTAAAACACAACACCGTCATTAATATCATGACTGATAAAAAAAATAATGGCGACGATATGAATGTCGTTGGTACTTGAATGGCGTTTTGTTTTTCCCAACAGTTCATTGTACACTTCTCGCATTTGGAAAAGCTTGTGGCCCGAGTGAATATCAATCGGATACTGGAGTGTGCTGCCCGATGTGTAATATTGGTAGGCTTACTGATCATTAAGCATTCTGAATAATATGTGATACTAACATTACACTTCTAAAATTATAACATTACATTACATTTATTGCACTTTTTTCAGCGAATACACCAGATGTGAGTGGCGATTTGTTAGGCATGTCAAACTATTCATAGGAACAGAATGTTTATTTAATGTTGATTGAAAAAAAAAAAGTCATGGTAGAAACGGAACTTTTCAAACAATGCAATGCCCGACCACCCATGCGCTGTCACGCCACACATCATGTTCTCTCAGTGAAAAATACACCGCGGAGCAAACGGGACACTGACAACGTGTGAAAGTTTCATATTTAAAATATCGTAATTTTTTAAAGCAGTTTTTAACACTAAATACCGTATAGTGTCTCTTTAATGTGTCGTGACAGATCATCTCTTCATACTAGTTCATTTATAGCATCAAATAAACATGAATGTTGTTTCAAGCACTGAAATACTTGAGTACACACAATATTTCACAATATTAGTTTACCAACGTTAATCTACAATAGGTTACTCCCTGAGGGCTTTGTCTGATAAGATGGCGGATTCGGCGTTATGATTGGTTGGATCGCCTGTCAATCAAACTTTGCGAATTGAAACAAATTCGTAAATGATTCATTGTTTCGAAGTGTTCGAAACGCCGCACGCTGGACTCCTGCTGGTCATTGTAAATGCAAAAAAAAAAAAAAAAAAAACTCAGGCCAAACATGGAGAAGGGTCTGTCTGCGTCCCGCAGTACTACAAATTACACCTACTACAAGTTACTTCTTCTGCGAAGAAACAAGCGTGGACATCATTGACTAAAACAATCTTTTAAAGTAACTTATTTTGTGTTTTATGAATGAAATGTGTGTAAAATGAGCTTATATTACTTTTGAATCTTAAGAAATTACAGCTAGTAGTAAAACAAAATAAATTATACTATCAAATTAATACAGACTCATGCAATTATAGCCAAAAACCTACCCCCCACACCCAAGCCTTACCCTAAACCTACCCCTTCCATAAAAATAAAATTTACTGTAGAGGTTCATAGTTAAAATACTTAAATGACGAAAACAAACAGGATGACTATGGTGTTGTATGATCCTTTGGCTTATCACTAGGTGGCGATAGTGAAGCTTAAAAAGCAAGGAAAGTGAAGTAGAAGAAGAGGAGTACCAATGACTTCTTAAGTGATTTTTTTAAAGGAAGCAGCTCTAAAAAATTTTATTCAACTTTCAGAAAAACATACAATGAACATAAAAAAACAAACAGAGATTGGGGATACATATAACAGATCTTACATCATACTGGATAAGGGGCTCTGATGATCTTCTCGCTTCATATCTTTTTGCCATCTTGTGTGGTTCTGTGTGATTTGGACAACTGCCCCCTGCAACAAGTTACACCCCCTTCCTGTTGCACTGTTCTTGACAGATTCTATTGGAGACATGCGTAAAAATATATTTTACAAACCCCATTGCAAATGTTTTATTTAGAAGTAAAATCTATCAAATGCAATTAACTAATCATCTAATAAGATAAACATCAAGTGTCTGTATAATGTGTTTTTTATCAATTTTCAGGGCTTGTTTTGTTTGTTCCATGGATGGCTCAGTTGAATAAGTGACTGTTAAATACTGTTATTCCTTTTAATTATTCTAATCTCTAATCAAATCATCTACAAATGTATAAAAACTGATCAGAGACACTTGCTCAATGGTTTGCAGCTGGGAGCAATCTCAGTGAATCCACACGTTCCATGGAATTTATTTTATTTTTATTGAACTTTCAAAATTTCAGCATTCATCCGTAAGTTCTTGACACATTTCACACATTTTCACATTTTATAAGTATAAATTTAAACAATAATTTAAATAAAAATTAATGAATTGAAAAGGCCATCACAAACATATGTTAAATTCATTTAACAGAGATGTTCTTTGGGCTTTTTGATTTTTTAAAAAGAACTTTACAGGTTCTAAATAAACTTTAAAGGCTGAATGAGTAAAACAGATGACAAATTTAAAACTAAGTTGCAGTTCATTTTAACACTTATAAATTGAGATCTCATACCAAAAGAAAGTTGAAAAGGGACATTCAAAAAATAAATGCACAATAGACTCTTTCACAATATCTAGATGAAAGTGCTCTTCACAGAATATATTCTATGAGTCATTTCAAATGACACTTCTTTGGTTTTATTTGTTACACAGTACCGACAAAGAACCTCCCAAAACATATTAACCCAAACAAATCTAGATGGAGGACAAGAGGTATTAACAAAAAGAGATCTAATTGATTGGTTACTGCATTTATCATTAAGTCATATTTATCTAAAAACAAAATGTTTGAGACTTCCTACATTCTTACACCAAGTGGCCTTATTTCTGAATAGAGATTAGAATTTTGACAATTAGAATTCATGACAATACAGTGTTATTTAACAGAAATACGACACTTAAATTTAAGACATAGTTCAGTAATACTCAAAAGCCGATCATCTGAATTCAACAACTGAACTGACCAACTAACAATATATCAGAGGAGAGAAGTTATGTTTAAAATATAACAATCGAAAATAAAGCGCGTATATGCAGTTGTATCAATACTCACTGTATTTTCCTCAAACATATCGTGCAACCTTTGCTGAACTATTGCTTCTGTTATTCTTCTGGCTGATGTACTACTGCTACCCTTACAGTGTTGGGTGTCCTCATGGTTGTGAAGAGAGTCTGTCTATGTCCTGCAGGTTACTCCTACTGCAAAGAACGCCAATCAAAATTACTTGCAAAATTCTGTGACTTCGGCAATAATTTACCACCAACCACAGCATCTTATAAGACCGCTCAAAGAACTCGCTCCTCTGTGAGTGTCCACTGTAAAGCATGTGTTATATCCCTTCCCATTCTAGCTTATGCTACTCTGAGCAAATGTCTGAAACTTGGACTGTGAGCGCTTCCTGTGTCTATTTGCCTCTTCATGATGAATCGCTTATTGTATTCCTCTCTTGTAAATCGCTTTAGATAAAAGCTTCTGCCAAATGAATAAATGTAATGTAAATGTAATTTGTAGGGCTCCAGCTGAAGCTTAAGGAGGTTTTTTTTGTTTTGTTTTTTTTAAATATATTTTTAATATTTGTTTTTGTATCTTAATTAGTATAGTCTGCTCTGCTGTCTTCCCAAACTAAACAAATGTTACTTTGTCTTGTTTGTAGGAACAGTAGTTATCAAAGACTGTGAGGAGGAAACCAGCACCACATGCAAACCTTGTGCTCCAGGAACATTCATAAGTGAACCGAATGGTCTTCATAAATGCTTCACATGCAAAAACTGTGCTGAAAGTATGTTTGTATTTTTGTTAGCTTAAACATTTGCAATTTTCTTGTGTTGTCTATATGAAAGTTCTGCTAAATGTGCTCTTTTAGGTCAAGGCCTTTACATCCAGAATAAATGCAGCACAATAAAAGACACCGTCTGTGGTGTGCTTGATGGTTATTACTGCAAAGATTACTCCAATTCACAGTGCAGCTATGCTGTAAAACACCGTGTTTGTGAACAAGGACAACAAACAAAAACACCAGGTATTGTTCAAAATTCTTTTTTTTTTTTTATCATGATTCAGTGTGTCATGAAGAAGTTCAGACAAAATGATGGTTAATTTCTGAGAGCGATCTTTGTATCTGCTTACAGGAACAAAGAATTCAGATACAGTTTGTGAGGACTGTCCTCCTGGGTTTTATTCTCCATTGGGTCTGAGCTGCACCAAGTGGACAAAGTAGGTGAAATATTATTTAAACTCCCTGTAGTATTTGCGTTTTAATCTGTTATTAATTTTAATTATTTATTTTATCTCAGTTGTACAGCCAGAAATGAAATACAATCAGAAAAGGGCAGCTCTGTAAAAGATGTCACATGCACACCAAAAAGACGGGAAAGATATGGTCTCATATCTGTTGTGGTTTTAGCATCAATTGTTTGCGGAATTCTATGTCTGATCTCGCAGAGCACAAGTGAGTATATGCAGAATTCACCTGAATTTAATTGCAAAGTGCAGAATTGTTTGATATACATGATGTTTTTTTTTTGTTGCTAAAAACCTGCATAGAAAACAATAAATTTATAATGAAAAACTTCTTTTATTCAGGTGTGCATAATTATTAGGCATGGGGCAAAAAAGAGATTTAACTCGCAAAAAAAGTAAAAAAAAAAAAAAAAAAAATTATTAAATGCTCATGAGAAGGATGCAATACCAATGCAGCACTAGAAATGGCAAAATTAAGGCGTGACCAATGGACCGCAAAACGCCTATTGGTTCAGAAGGGTCATACAAAAACAGGCCAAGAAGAAAAGACAGGTTAACTTAAAAAAAAAAAAAAAAAAAAAAATCAGGAGTTAAGGTGAAGAATTAGATGTGAAACCATCAGGAACCCTTTAGTCTCCAGTGCCACCATTTAACAGAACGTCAAGTTACCTGGAGTCTCCAGAAGTGCAAGGTGTCAGGATCTCAGAGACTTTGCTATGTTAAAGAATCCTCATGAGTAATAAATATTTTTTGACTTTTCAGTGTGAGTTAAATCGCTTTTTTGCAATAGTGCAGTAGTTAGTCTTGTCAAACAATGTATTGTTTATTGTACTTTTGAATATTTGAATTTTCACAAATATTTTCTTCGATTTTTTTTTTTTTTTTTTTTTTTTTTTTCTTCTTCTTTTTTTTCTAGGTTGTAAACCTAAAGTAAGTCTTTTAATTCTTTAAATGTAAAATAATAACTTGTACAATTTTTAATTATTTTAGAATAATCTTGCTCTGAATCTTGAGTCTTCATGAAATGTATGGATATTGACTGATATTGGTTGTTGTTAAACTCAACAGTATCCTGTTCAAGAAATGTCCTCAGCAGGTACAACAGCATGCACACAAAACTCATCGTAAGTGATTTTCTTCATTCTAGTCATGCAGGTGATGAGGTGCAAGTTATAATAAACCTCATTTTTGTGCATGTTGTTCGATTACAGGGAGGAGACAATTGAAAAATAGTTGTTTACAAAAAAATCTGTCACTCCAACTGCTGGACTTCATGCCTGTATCGCTGTATGTTTCGAACTCTCAAGTTCTCCACTTATTATTTGAGCGAGCAGGGCAACACTTCTCCGTGTGCTGTGACCTTGACGTGGTGGAGAAGCTTGATGACCTCCAGGAACTTATCCCAAAGGAAGCTTTTACTTCAAAAGCAGATTCAACTGCAAGGAGGCCAGACAAACAACAGCAAGCTAGTAGGAGCTCTGGAGTAAACACCCATGAACATCAATGGAGTGTTGCAGGGAAGACATCAGAACCCAGAAGACTCATTTGCAAGTGGTCCTTTTGAAATTATCCTATGGGGTTTTACAATGGGTGTTTTTCAATTTTAGGAAATAAAGCCTGGGATAAAAATACCATGACAATATTTTTAAGTTTTTTTCTACAACATAAACGGCACACACATTCCATTCTGTCTAGTTAATTATTGGAAAGAAGTAGCATTAAGACCCGGTCATCCCGGTACTGGCCAGGCTCAACACTACTGTTTCTGACAATAGTTAAAATAGTGAACATCATTTTGTTGCTTGTGTTTGTCACTTGCCACAACGTGCAGGACATATTCCCTTTTTTAAAAAAGATATTGTCAAGGTGGCAAGCCTGTTAACCCCCTTTACCAATAAAACCGTTAACATAGATGTAAGTCAGTTTTCACCGGTGATATATGTCTGCAGGAAATAGAATTAGGGAAAAACTGAAGCAGAGGACGTCATATTCTACAGCGTTACAACAACTCAAAAGTTATAGATACATATGGTCATTTGTGATCACATTTTGATAATGTAAATTTGTACTGTATAGATCAATGCTGGTAAAAACGGTTTTGTTTATGACTGCTAATAAGCGTGAATTCTCAATCTGTGTTATTGTATTACCTTTTATAACGATTCTATTTTATATGCCTTTTATACTAAGTATCTGTGCACTTAATGTAAATCTTTTTTCTGTTTTGACTTCTTGTATGTTCCAGTGTGACAAATGCAAACAAAAAATTACCTTAAATATTTACAAAAAATTAGCAATACAGGTTCTTACCAGTACCACACAGGACTGATAAATAATAGGTCAACCCTTTAGGCTCAGTTTCACAAACAGGGCTTATACTAAATCAGGATTAGGCCTTAGTTTTATTTGGGCATTTAAGTAGCTTTGATAAAAGTGCCTTAGAAAAAAAAAAACATTACTGGTGTACATCTTGAGACAAAACAATGGCACTGAAATATTTAAGATATGTCAATGCAAGTTGCTTTCAGTTAAAACAACTCAAGCATGTATGTTAGTATGGGACTAGCTTAAGCCTTGTCTGTGAAACTGGGGGCATGTTTGCCATCTTTTTAGCTGAGGAACAAGATTTCAAGACATTACTTAAATCACTAAAATTGAACCACAAAATCTCTGTTGAAATGAAATCACTGGGTGTTTATGTCTTGTGTTATGTGATTGATTTTCATCTAACGTACATTTTGAGTAACCATAAATAGTGTCTGGGTAATTACTAACATTTTTCAGTCTGTGTCAGTCACATCACAATGATGTGCCAATAACGATGTTTGCAGCGTCCTAATCAGAACTAAAAAAAAGTCTATACAGTGAATTGGCTCTCTGGTCTTCATCTTTAAATCATCTGTAACATTTCAGCACTGAAAACAATCTAGCACATTCAACACAGAGAGAGAATGTAATATAACGGCACAAACATTTCTGAATGAAATTGTTTTCTTTTATGTAAAGACTTTTAAGTATCATTGTCTGAAGCAAAAGGGAGAAAGTATTAAATTGTATATTATACCAAGATAACTTGGCTAAATAAAAATGTGACAAAAAGCATTAAATTGAGGCTTTCAAAAAACCTTTCAGCAAAGCATAGAATGTGTCCCAACAAAAGAATCAGAATGTGTCTAAATACACAAGTACTGTAATTGTTACATAATTAAAATATGTACTGGGTTGTTAAGCAGCTGCAATTCTTTAGCGAAAAATACAAAGATTTCACTTTTTAAATGTTCGGGTTCACTTTTTCCATCTGCACAGCAAAGGGTTCTACAAAAGTTCATTTTCTTTATTGAATTGCTTTTTTTTAAGTTAAAATTAGGCTGTTACACAATGAATTTAACTACAGAAAACAAGTATTAATGAAGGCACATAAATCACACAAAGATGTCAAAAAAGATGATGGCATATAAAGTTGCTTAAATGTATTGCAAACAACTATAAATAAGAAACACAAATTGTACTCAAAGATTGAAAAACAACTGGAAACTGAGATCCAGTAAACATGTTAAAAAGGAGGAAAACAGGAAAGATGCTGTACATTGAATGCTGGTATTCACAGTCATATTCAGTCTCTCATGCAGTTTACAGTGTTTTAAACAAACAGACATGACTAAACATTCATGCTCTGTTGCATCCGTTCCAACGCCGCCTCCTTCTCCTTCAGGAGATCCTTCAAACGTTTGATCCTCTCCTGCCGCTTAATCTCCTCAGCATCCAGCGTTTCCAACGAGTAGAGCACTTGGGTTGGAAAGTTGTCCATTTTGGGACCTGGGTGTTTGTTAGAGAATGGCATGATGGGGTTGTTCGATGCTGTCTGCACCTGGCGGGTGACTTGCTGCGACGTTTCAGCATTTGTGTGGCTGCCCGACATGTTACCGCATTTTATTCCGCTTGATGACAGTGCAATCTGGTTGTTGCAGTGCTGTAAACTCAATGAAGAGGAAGCACTTAATGAACTATTCGGTGAGGAGATGTTGTGTGATGAATCATAAGTAGAGCTTTCTAACGGAGCGTTTTCTTTACGTGGACTTCTTGTTAACTGTTTCTTCATTGCTTTCTGAACAGGATCTTTTGGTTCACTTCTCTGAGGTTGGCGGCTCTCCACTGGGGTTTTACTCAAGCAGCTTCTTTTTGTCCCTTTGTGTGATTCAGCAACAGTACATGGATTCGGTTTCTCCTGTGGATGGAGTGACGAAGCGGCTTCTGCAAACCCTAAAACAGTCCCACAGGGACAGGCCGTACACATCTTACCTTTTTTAGAGCGTGGTGGCATCTTCCTTGCAGAGGAAGGTAAGAAGGGATGACTAGCAGTCTGTGTTGCCTTTTGCGCAGGTGAGGGAGTACCAGTACAATCTGCTGGCATTTCAGATTGTATATGAACCTTATTGGCTGCAGATTCTGTTGGTGAATGAACCTCTTCTTGACATGTCTGTGAGACCAAACTTTTTTCCATGGGAATAACTGAGCATTTAGAGACAGGTGAAATGTTATATGTGGTGCTTAGAGAGGGAATATCTAGACTCCCATCCTGCTCCTCCTTTTTTCTTTTGACCTTCAGACCTTCATCCTCGGCTTTTGTGAAGGGAACCTATAAATACAGCAATTGAACAAAGACACATGAAACTAATCAGTGTGGTTACTCCCACAGTCCCATCTCCTCCAAAACAAATTTTCAGTCAGGGAAAACGGAAAAACTGGAGACAGACAGAAACATATGAGCTGGGCAGAAAATGAATAATAAATAACACGCAAAAAGTATATTTATCCTTAATTTATGAAATATTTAAAATAATGTTTATTTCAAGTAGCAAAAATGATTTTAACAGTTTTAGTTAATAACATCACTGAACTGGAAATATTTTAAAATAAAATCTTTTTTTAATGCACAGTGGGACACTGTTAAGCCCAGTTTAGTAAACACCACAGTAGGACATTACAATACAATCTGAATGCATTAAAGGATTGGTTCACTTCAGAATTAAAATTTCCTGATAATTTTCTCACCCCCATGTGATCCAAGATGTTTATCTTTCTTTCTTTCTTAAGTCAAAAAGAAATGAAGGGTTTTGAGGAAAACATTCCAAGATTTTTCTCCATATAGTGAATTTCAACAGCTAACCATAATGGTTTGAGGGTCCAAATTTCAAAAGCAGGGTTCGAAGGGTTCCACACGATTCCAGCCAGGTCTTATTTAGCAAAACAATCTGTCATTTTCTAAAATAAATAAAAATTATATACTTATTTAACCGCAAATGCTTGTTTTGCACTAGCTCTGCAATGAGCCAGGCATTACGTAATGACGTTGAAAAGGTCACGGGTGTTGTAGGTGGAAGAACCATGGAAGTGTTTATAAAGTGAACGTACAAAGAATAAGTCAAACGACCTTTACAAAAAAAAAAAGGTAAAACAATGGATGTCAGATGATTTTGAAGTTGGAAGAGAAAATGAGTTTTTTTGCCCCACTGCGGTACTTTCGACTTTCCAACATGATTATGTTATGCATGGCGCATCAAGACAAGCGTTTGTAGTTAAAAGGATACAAACTTTTTTTTTTTAGACAATGAACAATCGTTTCACTAGATAAGACCCATATTCTTCGACTGGGATCGGGTAGAGTCCTTTGAAGCTGAACTGAAACTGCAATTTGGACCTTCAATCCATTGGCAGACGCTGAAGTCCACCATATAGAGAAAAATCCTGCAGTGTTTTTCTCAAAAACCATCATTTCTTTTTGACTGAAGAAAGACATTTCAGCTTGGATGACATGGAGGTGAGTACATTATCAGGAAATTTGAATTCTGAAGTGAACCAATCCTTCGATATGCAACTCACCTGTATCATCTGCTGTATTTTTGACTGCAGCTTTGAATCCTGGATGACTTTACGAAGGCCGTCTAATGTGCGTTTGTTTATGATGAGTCTCTCTGTTTTTTGATCTGGCTTCACAGGAGGTTTTGTTCTTTGCAAGCGAATTTGTACGTCAGAGGTGATGCAGAATTCTTTTCTCAGCTGAGTGTCACTCTTGGGTTGACAAATCTGATCAGGGGCTGGATTTCCAATAATCTGAGACAGAAGAGAGATGAACACATTAAATACATGGCAGGCTTTTGAAAGATATAACATTACCATTTTACAAAACTTAATTGTGGTATCTTACCTTTTCAGTATCATCAGTGGTGTGAACACATACATTTAGAGGCTGTTCCAACACTCTGACAGTTTCAGCGACAGCTACTTCAACTTGATATCTTGTCTCTTTTGGACTTATAGTCACCAAGTCTTTGTCTGCCTCCATATTATTTACATTTTCAGTAACACAACGCAAGTTACTTTCAGTCATTTCATTTTGCTTGACCGGCTCATCCACAGTCATCTTATCATCACCCGTATTGGCTGAAGGATTATCCGAAAAGGCATCCTTTTCCTTTTCTGCATGTGCTGTTTTTTCCACTTCAATCAGAGAGACAGAGTTTTCATTGATCTTTGTGGGTTGAACTCCTTCATATTTGTTCTGAGAGGCAGATTTTGCCACTTTTTCATGCGACTTTGGTGGAATATATGACACAAATATTACATTAGAGTCTTCATCGCTCTCATCCACCTCTGTTTGACTCGGTGTAGGCAAATTACCCGGGGCGCCTCCCAGACACGTGGACGTCTCCTCGTCGTCATCGCAGAGATCAATGATTTCACTTACATTTTTGGGGGGGTCACGCTTAGACTTTGACCCTAGGACAGAGCTGGCGGGGAGGGCGGGAGAAGTGCTGACTGACATCTTTTTTCCACATTCGCTGATCATCACATCCTTGGCAATCTCTGAATTTTTCTTGGCCACAAAATAGACTTTCCCGTTGCACATGACCAATGCGTTGTCCTTGCCCGGGGTGATCTTTTCTCCGCTGGTCTGAGGAGGTGTTGTGATTTCGTTTGCTGTACCGACTGAGTTGACATGCTTGACCGTGTTTAAGCTATCAGAGCTGATGTTCGGTGTCGATAAAGGTATAAGGCAAGGAGCGGTTGCGCCTGTTCCCTCCTGGACAACCCATTTTATGGGAGTGTTCACTTCTTCATTTGTTTTAGGAACACAAACAGGTGTTTGCAAGTTTGCTGGAGGATTTTGAGACAGGGTCTTCTGTATTTGACTTGGCTTTGTAAGCAAAAGCATTTGCTGATCAGAATTTAGCTTCACAGAGTTCACAGGGGACACAAGCACAACGGTTGGTGGACCCTTCCCAGGGTTAGGAGTGTTATTCACAGAGTTCATTATCCGGCATTTTATGGACTGCGGGAGCGCAGTTGCTGGCAGAGTCCGAACTTTTGCATTCGGTGGAATCTGCAGGAAATGACCGTTCGGGAGAGCAGGTGACTTTACGGTAACGGGCAGCGTTTGGGTCGCATCGTGCCCTGTCCATTGGGTTTAGGAGGTAACTGGACTGTATAGTGGGAAACCGATTGTGTCGCAAGAGGAACATTCACTTGCTTTGGATTGGGAATGGTGAAGTTATTAGCTCCACTGGGTTGAGTTTTGATGCCGTTAGATAAAGTTCTGAACTCCGGCAGGGATTTTAGGACAACCCGTCCATCTGTTATGGGCTGAAGGGAGGGAAGTCGAGTCTGTGTTTGAGATGAAGAGGCAGCAGGTGTATGAACAGGTTTTGCAAAAGCTTTCAGTTGTAGATCCATATTGTCTCTTTCTGTATTAAACGGAGTCTGGTAAAACTGTCCGTTCACTTTCTGGACAGGGATCAACTTCATAACGTTTTTCCCATCTGGTCCCACTGCAGGCATTGCTTGGTAGTAGACTCCAGTTCCACTAAAAGATAAAGAAAAAAAATTGAATTCTTCATATATGTTCTGAGAAGCAGATTTTCCCACTTTTTCACATGACTTTGGTGGAAACTATGACAAATATTACACAAGAATATTCATCGTTCTCATCTGCCTGTTTGACTCAGTGTGGGCGAATGACCCGGGCGTCTCCCAGGCTCGTAGACGTCTCGTCATCATCATCACAGAGATGTGATGTAATGAAATAAACTTTAATAATGTATGAACTATGAAAATACTATATAAATCAGAACTATCAAGGACCGAATAATGAAAACAAACTCAGACGACAAACATTTAACTAACAAGGACTGAATGATGAGATCAAACTCTGTTACACCAGAGAAATTTTATATATTATATTTTTTTGATCTCATCATTCAGTCCTTGTTAGTTAAATACTTTTAAGTAAATTAATAATTTTATTTAGCACATACATTAAATTCTTCAAAAGTGACAGTAAATACATTCATAATGCCAAGAATGTTTTTCATTTCAAATTAATTTTTCATAAATCACCATATCAGAATGATTTCTGGTGGATAATGTGATGAAGACTGAAGTAATGCCTGCTGAAAAATCATCTTTGCCAGCACAGAAATTAATTACATTTTAAAATGCATAAAAAATGGTTATATTTATATTTTAATATTTCACAATATCACTGTTTCTACACTAAAATAAATAAATGCAGCCTTCTTTCAAAAACATTTTAAAAAATCTTACTGACCCCAAACCTATCTAAGATAACTTGCTTATGGTTTGCAATATTTAATAACTATTGTTTACCTGTAGCATTCTCTCTTCAATATCATATTAATAAATGCATTAATTAAAAAGAAAAACAATAACAAAACTAAAAAGGACAAAATAATACTTGTCCAAGTATTTTGAAAGTACTTGGATTGTCAAGTAGTAACCAAGTGTACAATTTTAGACATTAAGCATCATTTGGATATTTACGCGACAAATGTGTCAGCTGTAATCTTTCAGACCTTTTAAGGACATCTTTGTACAAATAGCTCTCGAGATTCTATTGACATGATCTCGAGATATGTCTTTTTAAAACCTGCTCGGTTTTGCGTGTTTCCTGAGGTAAGATTCGCGCTTAGCGACGCCACCAAAATAATCGCCATTTTGGACGAGCTTGCAACTAACGTTACCGACTAAGAGCACGCACGGTTATAATGTGTAGACGCAGAGCTGATAAACTTACCCCTCCATCACGAGTACCTGTAGACATCACACTTCAATAAATAATGATTTTCGATGTTTTCTTCAGCAAACCGTTAGATTTTATCCACAAACTTGAGCGGCTCTCTTCACCGGATATGGAAAATCTCAAACCGGAAATGCGTGAATCAAAATAAAAGACACCTGACTGAAGCCTCTAGAAGGAGAGAAGACAAAAACAACGGGGGAGAAAAATGCAAAACGTAAGAAAAGAAAGAAAATTAACTAAAGAAAGAGCCAAATGAACAAATGAAGGAACAACGAAAGAAAAGGAACAGGGAAAAAAAGAAAAAGAAATGAAGGAATAAAAGATGAAATGGGTCAGAAAACAAAATAAATGAAAGAAAACCAAATGAAATGAAACTAAAGAGAAAGCAACTGGAAGGAAAGAAAAAGTAAACGCAAAAACGATAAATGCAAGATATTGTACAACATTATTTTCCAGCAGTAGTTCCTGCTTAGTTGACTAATTTTAAATTCAGTATTTGGTAAAGGTCTGTTTAATTTCAATAACTCACAAAGAACTCAATTTTCTAATCAGGTAGTGATGAAGAGAAGACAGAACATGAGATATTCCACAATATCACTGGATTTCTGCAGTGTCTGAAAATACACTGACAATAGCACCCAAGCTAAAAAAAATCAGCATTTATTTCTCTTTTGTTAGTTAAACAATAAAAATGGTACATGTAAAACAAACAAATACAATCAAAACATGAAATACAGTATGCATAAAGATTCCTTGACTTTAATCTATTTTCCTTTTTCCACCCAGGTGAAAAAATTGCACCTGGCCTGAGGATTGGAGGCGTGGCCTTGGGGACGGGCACAGACAAAAAACTGCCGGCCTAAATTAGGTCCTGCTTTTTTCACAGTCCGTAAAACACAGGGCTCATTGTGTGATTTACAAAGTGGCGGCTGAGGAGGCCCACGCAAAACAGTTTTCCAAAAACCAGCGCATGGCTCTTTCTTACAGTCCTCTGACTTGTCTTTGGATGAAGATTCTCCTTCAACTTCATCCTGATTTTCATTCTCCATTTCCGTTACCTTGGAGAGATTTGTCTCCTTTTGCACATCCCTGTGGGAACCTGCAGTGTCGCTCTCACTACCCGGCCCATCCTGAGAGGATTCTTCCTGTTTCGGGACCAAGTTCCCACTTGAAAGCATCAACGTTTTTTGTTTAGGCTTAAAAAAAGCTAAAAGATTTCCTTTAGCATTACTTTCGCTTTTCGTCTGCTTGCTTCTTTTGGCTTTGGGTGCATTTGAGTCTCTATCTGTAGGTCTCTTCTTTGCAACACTGTTCCCCTGTATAACAGGATTCATGTTTTCCCGAATTTCCCCAGCATCCTGTGAACCAGGTAGACTCTCTTCACTGCCTTTAAAAATGCTAAGTTTCTCTGGAACTTTCACTAAGAAGCGTGAAAGTTTCTGCTGTCTGCCGGTGAACTCTGGCATGTGGCGTGTGCACAGGGGCGGGCACTTGAGACTAGACTGGAGGGTACAGCTGAGCTGTGCCCATACAGGACAATGATCAGATCCCTCCACCTCTGGCATAATGTCCACGCCAATAAAGGCCGTCTCCACAAGAGGGCGGTCAGAGAAGATGTAGTCGATGCGCGTGCCGTAGTTGGTCTGCCTGGCACCCGTGAGCGTGGACCAGCACGTGAAGGCGTTGGAGCGCTTTGGATGAAAATGGCGGAAGGAGTCAACAAACTTGCCACCAGAGGCAGATTTCTGGGAGATGTCTGAGAGTTCATCTTCAGTATTTCCATTTTCTGTATTTTCTGCTGTTTCGAACAGGAAATGATCCAACCACTTCCTCCCAGGATTATCTTCAAAGTTGTCCTAAAAACAGAACAGTAATAAGAGAACGTTTGTGCTAGTGAAAAAAACTGCATTACCTATGATTCTAAAAAGAAATGCTCACCAATAATAGAATTCTGGTGAGCAAATCGTACCAAAAGAACTCTTTAGCGTCTACCCACATGAATCACCGTGAATGACTGGCTGCAAATGTGTCGCATCATACAGCATTTTTACATTTATTATGGGGAATTTTATTTCTTGTTGTGCCTGATTAACTGGTAAATCATGATGGGGGAACATGGTTTAAGGACTTACCACATCATCTGGGTCACAGTGGTCTATGGGTCTGTGAGAGGTGTTCACATCACCTAAAACAATCACATGACTGAAGAGAGAGAGGCATGCATACGAGGGATGCAAAAAGACATGTTAGAGCTTAGAAGAATCTTGACAATAACAATTTGAGAAGGACGACCTATAAGACCGAATTATAGCATCATAAAGACAGAACTTTGTGTCTGTCATTTCTTGAACAATATATCAAAAATTTACATGCCACCTTGTGTGTGTGTGTGTGTGTGTTTGAACCGTCTCTCACCTCCCGGAGCTCAAGATGGCTTCAGCTCTGCACTGGAGGAGTTGGTAAAACTGCAGCTTGTACTGTTTTCTCTCAGGTTTGTCTGGGTCAGCTCGGGGACAATAAACATTAATAACAGTCAGCTTCTGTGGTCCATCTGTGCCACTAGGAATAAAAAAAATACACATCTGAAGCTTTCACAGCATGCTAAGCTTTTCTAAAACTTGTAACTGTCGAAATGTTTAGACCCTTACATGAAGTGATGCTGGGTGATGACAGCCCTTCCTTCATTGTCTAGTGCCAGAAGCTCCTCACTGGACAACTCTACCTGGTCACCATAGCAACCAACAGCCTCTCCCTGATTAGCGAACAGACCTGTCAATCCTTCTTCAGCCAGGAATGGAGTAGCGGTATCTTTACAGTAGGTCGCGACACCTGGTCATGGAGAAAATGTTCAGTTTCACGCTCGTAGTTAAACTGTCATTTGCAAATGGTTGTAAAAACATGACATACATACATATATATATATATATATATAATATCATTATACATACATATCTATCTATCTATCTATATATATATATGTGTGTGTACATATATATATATGTATATATAGATAGATGCGTGTATACGTATATATTATATGTGCATACATATATTTGTGTGTGTGAATCTATGTGCAAAAAGACTTTAAATGAATACTTTAAGGCTGCTTTAACGTTACCGGAGTATCCACTTCGTCCTCGGCTAAAACTAAAGTATGAGTTGTAGCCTTCAACAATCGCTGTCTTCTCATCCAACAGATCACCTGAAAATAATGCATGCAATAGCTGAGCTGTTAACCTTGTTGAAAATAAGGCTCGTGTGTTATATGACCCGATTCAGAGTCCCGCGTTCATTTAAAACACTTAACTTACGGGTAACTTTAGTTTCTTGGATGCAGATTATATCGGCATCGAATGAATCCAGAGTTTTCTTGATGCCATTTTTAAATGTTCGTATCCCGTTTATGTTCCATGTAACAATCTTCATGTTTATCTGTCAAACAACGTCGGACAACCCAAGCAGAACGCAAGTGTGAAGTATCAACCTCATTTTTGTCCATCTCATAGCTTTTCAAAATAAAAGTCTCCAGACACATGCGTTTATTCCAAATGCTACTGAATATTATGTGGTTATGGCCCTGTAACCAGTATGGTTTCCCACCATGCATTTTAAGGAACCTTTTAAAAACAACTTCTCTTAATTATAAATTAATAATTTTATACATATTTTATATATATTTTTAAAGATCAAGGTTGTGTACAGACACACTTCGAAAAGAAACTACTACAGAAGTCAAAAGAACATTTTAAAACAGGTAGACTTTAATTTGATTACCACCAGCCATTCAAGCACAAAAATAAAAATTTAGACATTTTCTATTAGTGTTATGACTCGTCCTATACCTGAATACCTGATGTTCTTTTAGCTAAATTGAGACCTTTGAAATCAGTCGCATTTCATATTTTTTCGAATGTTTTTTTCCAACATGATTATGACAAATTAAATGTAGGAAAAAGTAATTATGTATTTGAACTAAACATTAGCTCATAGAGTATTCAAGAATTCATAGTCTGTGCTCATGTTTTCTTCAATATCTGATGCATCACTACAAGAATATAAAGTTTTTTTTATATATATATATATATATATATATATATATATTGAAGAGATTAAATCATCCAAGAAAACATACAACATGTTAAGTAACTGAAGCTCTGTTTTGGCAGCAGTAGAAGTCAAAAGTAAACATGTTTACTCAGATTCAAAATAATTAGCATCCAAAAAAATGGTCTGGGGAAATCATGCACTGCGCTGCAGACAAACACACATACCAACATCTACAGTCTGAGTTATCAGTCTCGATCTGAGTGTTTACTGAAGGGAAGGGTTTGTACGTGTTCAGCTAAGTCAAGGATGACAAGACTTTTCCATGTAGACTAGGACAACATTTACCAAACTGCCTCTTACTGAAGTACAAGGATTTTATTCAGGTCAACTGAAGGAATCGTCTGACCTACAAGACAGGTACAGTACACATCCTTCACAATGAATCGCACAGTAATCGGATTTTGTAAACTCGACAATCTGTACAACCTTATTCGATAGTATTATTTCCATGCCAAAAAAAAAAAAAAAGTTCATAACAAAAAAATGGTGAAACCATTTTTCTCTCACTGGCAGTCATTTTATTGGATGTATAAATTTTTATTTTCTTTAAGGATGGAGGTAAAGGTGTATGTCGAAGGAGTCCAGCGCATTGTTTGTGGAGTCACTGAGAAAACAACATGTCAGGAGGTGGTCATCGCTTTAGCACAGGCACTTGGTGAGCAAATGCCTGGGCCAACAGCTCAGTTTATTGTTTCATAAAACATCTTTTGCATAAGCGTAATGACTGTCAAAAACATGAACATGAAGAAAACCGACTCTTAAAGACCTAAAAGGAATAGTTCACCAAAAAATTTAAAATCTGTCATCACTTACTCAAACTCATGTTGTTACAAACCTTTATGACTGCATTTCTTCAGTGGAAAATCTGATTTTTTTTGGACCTCATTAACTGCCATTATATTGGTAAAAACATTCGTCCAAATATCTTTTTGGTGTTGAGTAAATGTATATTCGTCCCAAAAATTTCACTTTTTAATGTTCTCTTTTCACTCTTAGGTCGCACTGGTCGATATACTCTGAGAGAAAAATTCAAAGAATTTGAACGTAATGTGTCTCCGGATGAACGTCTCCTAGAGTCCTTGGAGAAATATGGTGAGCAAGTTAAGGAGGTGCAGCTCACTTTGAAGCATATCGGCCCATCGCATGGGGAAGAAACAAACCAGCCCATGGCCATATTGAGGCGAGCGGAGGGGACGGAGAGGGCACGGAGAGGCAGCGGGGCAATCGCTCTACACCGTCAGAGTCTCCCACCGCTATCACACCTCTGCATTCACTCCAAGCCACCCCTGAGGAACCAAAGAGACCCAAGCGGAAGTCACTGACGCTAATGGAGGAAGCATGGGGTTGGCTGGAAAATTTGGGCAGGGGCGGGAAGCAGCAATCAGGACGAGATAAGGGGAAAGACAAGGAAGGCAATAAAGGAAGTGGGCACTCAGATAACGCATCTCTGAAACCAACCAAAAGTTTCCCAGCCTCTGGGACACCTCTGTCGAGGGACAAAAAAGACAAAATTAGAGCACCGCATCAGCCTTTGATTAGTTGCCTTGGGAACCGTGGGAGATGCACCGATAATAGTTCTGAATGTGAAAGACGAGAGGAAAATGTACAGAAAGATACAAAGGAGGACCTGAAAACCATCAATCCAGTGGTTCCTCTGGTCAAAACGAGCCATGTTGAAACTGAGAGTGAGGAGATTTCACATTTGAGGAGACTAGTTGTCCAACAACAGGCTTGTTTGCAAGAAATAAAGCTCAAAATTGAGTCAACGGACCAGCTGATCCTTGAGCTTGAGCAGCAGCAAGACACCAGGGAATTATCAGAGTCCCTGTCAGAAGAAGAGGAACAGCTCAAGTTCTGGCTCAATGAGCTCAAGGCTGAGGAAGTGTTTGAGAGAGACCTTCAGAGGCAGTTCTTTCAGATTAAAGAAGAAGCTACTGAGTGTAAAGCTAAACTAGAAGAGTACAAACAGAAACTGCAAGCAATGGACCTGAGAAATTCCCAGCAGAAAACAGGACATGACAACATCACTGGACAGAATAGCCAAATAGATACGCCAAAACATGCTCAAACAAGCATCAAACAAATAGATATCTCAGCAGACGGCTCGCATGGAGATGGTGGAACAAAAAGGGTGATAACAACGCTGGAGTCCAAACTCCCATACGTGTTTGTTTCAGCAAACCAGATATCACATCCTCCTTTAAGCGGCCCAACAGACCTGAGGGAATGGTGGACACGATGGTCTCAAAGCCAGAATCCAACATCAGTGACAAAACCGAAGACGGTGCATCGCTCTGAAATCACCATACAGCTGGGAAGCACCAGAGTTTAAGTACATGAAAGCCCTTATTTTCCGTTCAGGAATATCTATTTTAATGGCATAAATTTGCGAAGGCATGGTTTTTGTCTTAGGTCTTGAGGTTCTGTATAGTGCTTTGCTAGCAAGAATAAATAAATGAACTAAACAATACACTTTTGATTCTCATAAAATGTTTATTTCAATTGTTTCATTCAAGACCATTAACAAAAGTATATAGGAGAACCTTAAGGTTCAACACAAACCCGGGTGCTCCAGAAAATATTCATGACAGTAATAGCTCCATTTGTCATAAGAAGCACTGCAAATAGCCTCTATCAACATAATTTCTCTGCATGTTTTTAAATGTTACTTATTACACTTCCCCCATTTCTCAAGATCTGCACACATTTGCTCATTTTATTCAGGTTTTCAAAAGGTCCACCCAAGTAAAAGCACAAGGTACATACAGTATATCTCAACCCACAGGTTTGGGGGACGCACACCATTGTTCTCTACTTGGAAAAAAGCCACCCTACAATTGCTCTTATATTTTGGTGGCTGTTTGGGGATAGAGGAGACACCAAATTTTTTTATTTTTTTTTATTTGTTTTGTTTGTTTTTAGGCACCTTTTTCACCATTAGCAGACATTGAGTTTTAAGTTGAACTCAAGGAGGAAAAAAAGAAAAAGTATGTGTGCAAAGAAAAAGAGCTTCATTCATATATATATGAAAGAAAAGAAAAGAAAAGAAAAGAAAATTAAAGACCGCAGGCTACAAGATGCCATTAGGAATTCTGCACTTGCCCAGACAGAGCTAGTGAAATCAGGGGCAGGAAATTAAAAAAAAAAAAAAAAAGCCTCTTTAAAACAATATAATTTGAATATAAATCAAAAATGGAAATTTACACAATCAAAAACCATACACAAGTGAGTTCCGAGCGCAGAGAAAATTTATTTCTTTTTCAGATGCATGTTAAAAGCTACTCAAAGGAATTAGGTGTGGAAAATGTGAGCGAAAAGAACTTTAAAGTCATATTTTATTTTTCACCAGAAAGAGGGCAACAATCTCATTATCTGGGTGAGAAACTCAACATGGGGACATGTATTCAAGTGATACAGGAAGAATAAAGTATATATAACGGAAATCAAAATACAGACAGGCAAAGCTACTCTAAAACAATAACTCACTCACACAGCAGCAGGTGCAGAATTCCTGGCATTTCAATTTCAGCAGAAATGAAAAACGGGTCAATCCGTCCCCACATCTCAATCTAAAAGATGTGAGAACTAAAAACCCCTTATTTCCCCTCATATCCTCTGCACAAACAAGAACAACCTTACAAGTTAACTTTTTCCAAACATGTGATGCATACCACACGCACACAACACGAGGGGGTTTTGCTCAAATTACAACCACACAAAACCATCACACATACAATGAAGACAATGAGATGAGAATTTTCTTTAGCAAGGGATCCTGCGACAAAGGAAGGGACCTGTGTGTGCTAATGTTCAATTCTTGATGTGTTTGTTATTCTGTGAATTGCGTTTATGGGTGAGAGCGAGAGAAAATTAGTGTGAGAAACAGACATACAAATCCCTTCCTCTGCCCCTTGACTGATTGCTTTTCTTCAAGGTGTTTCATCTGTAGTGAAGAGGAGGAGAGGGGTGAACAGTACTCAGTCAGTAATACCAGGCTGGCGGAGTTTCCTTTCTACACTGAAGCCCTGTATGAACAAAACACTAGGTTAATATCAAGATCCACCAACTGTTACAATTGTCTAAAAAGTTTAATTTGTTGTTAGAAAAAGAAAAAACCTTTCAAAAAAAAAAAAAAAAAAAAAAAAAGTTAATTTGGGACTTTCTTGGAAAATCCCCAAAAAAGCTGAGAAGAAATGCAGCTTCTTTTTACCTTTGAATTGTCTGGGCCACGGGGCTGTCTGATAATGACAAGACGGGGGGCGTTGCTATCATCAAGAGTGATGCTCTTCAAACGATTGACAAGTCTGTCAGGCCGAGGTGTTGCTACTGGTTTTGGACCCTCACTGTAAAAAGAAAAGAAAATCTGATTAGATTTGATAAAAAGCAAATACAACTAAAAGCACTATTTACAACTCTAATAAAAAAACAACAACAACTTTCTATTAAATATAACTGAGAAACCCACCCAACAGTCTTACCTGACTCTGCGAACATTGCAAGCACTGCATTTGCCTGTGCGTTGGTTCAAAATCACAGAAAACTCTACTTCATCGCCGGCCTGCAGTTCCAGACCATCCTGGACCTCCTTGACGTGGAAAAACAGCTTCTTGCTTTCTCCAACTTCGTATGTGATGAAACCAAACTAGAGAAACAAAAATCAGACTACATTTAGCCAGTGTTTTCCACTTTCTTGCATCATTAGTCAAGTCAAGTGACCTTTATTTATATAATGCTTTTACCAATGCAAACTGTGTCAAAGCAGCTTTACAGTAATAGTTAGCTAATTATTTTTTGGCTGCACAGCAGCTCTTAAAGAAAATGGTGTCATTGTCCAGCTTAAAAAAAAATTCAGTATTGATTCATTAAGCTTACAGTGGACATGAGTTTACCTGATCTTTGACACACTCCACCAGGGCTCTGCGCTGAGGCACAATGTTGCAGGCCATCTTTTGTCCTGTCTGCGCCATTGTACACAACTGAAACTTCACCATTTCACCCTTTTGCAGACAATCACCTTTATTGGCCATACCAACGATGCCAAATGGATAACTCTGACCCTTACTGGAGCCTGGTAAAGTGATTGAGCAGAGAACAGTATTAAATGGTTTCTAACAGGTTACAATGAACTCTAGATCTACACAAAATAAATAAATAAATAAATATATATATAAAAATAGTCACTCACCATCCTCTGTGATCTCAATAAGGCCTTGATACTCAGTCTGAGAAGGGTCCACACTGCGCAAAGGGCGAACCACCTTCCCCAGGAACACTGTATTACTCACATCCTCACCAACTCCATTCACTGACACACAAAGAGTTGTGTTACTCCATGAGCCAAGTATTATTAATGCCAAGCCCATAAAAATTCTCTCCAACATACCAGCTGCAACTTTGGTGACCTTCTCAGCACTAATTTTGTTTCCTTTACCCTTGGAGAGCGTGTACTCCACTGTATCCCCCAGGTCCATGTTATCCACATCTCCACATACCTCACTGCACACAATTCAGAGTAAACCATGACAATTAAACACAAACAAACAAAACAAGCAAGTGAAAATCATCAAGTAGAAACTTTACCTGTAGTGGAAGAAGATTTCCTGATCATGATTGGCTGTTTCTATGAAGCCAAAGTTATCCTTCAGTGTTGCTATGTATCCCAAAAGCCTCTTTGTGCCAACAGCGCGATTAAGGATCTTGAGGGACACGGCACTTTGCTGTCCAGTGCGTTTCACCTCACTGATTGAGAACTCCACCTAGTGGAGACACCGTGGTTTACATTAAAACAAAAATGACTACATCTGCTCTTACTGATCTTGATTAGAAGTCTGAAAAACATTATATTTATATATTTAATACATCTTATGCATAAAAAATTCTTTCGGGTTAAGCGGAGTTTAACATCAAGAAAAACTACCCCTATTAGTCCAAGGATCAATTCAGCAAGCACAACCAACACTGAGCCACAGTGACAACGTACCTTGTCTCCAAGCTGTGGGTAAACACCTCCCTCCAGGTCTTTAATATGGTAGGGAAGAGTGCTTTTCTCTCCACTTTCTTCATATGCAATCAAGCCTTCCTCTGCATCCTGGTGACGGCACAAAATACACAGTCAACATAAGGGCCAACAACTTAAATTACCGAGTGCCCCTCAGCTCTAGTTATGTTGCACTTGATCATCTTAGAATTGCATTGAAAAAGCATGAGTCTTCATCTCATAAGTATACATGATTTTTAATGTTTCGTCAAAATAAATGAACTTTTCAACCAGTGTCATTGCTGACGGCCAGAATCCACACATCAAGCCGCAGATGCTTGAGGACCATGTAAAGATTGAGACTGTCCAAACACCCACACATGTGGTCTTACACACAAGAGGAAGTAAGTGCGCAAATCAGTGCCTTTAACGGACACCATTTCAAACACCACTTCAGAGCGGTAATCAAGTCTAAGTGTATCCCATCATGCGTCAAGGTTCAAGAATTCACATCCCCTGAAATCATGAGACGAAGAAAATATTCCGCTGCAAGTTATATTAATTTGACATTACATCATTTTTTTTACTACCAAAGTGTTACACATTTTATTGGTGCAAAGATGTGTATTCTGTACAACAATTGCAACTGCCTTTTATCACTTAATTAGAAGCACCACAATTACTAAATTGTCACCCGTTACATAAGGCGCTTTTCCGCTGCATGATATAACGCAGTAGTGTTCACTCAAGCGCTTTCCCACTGCATGGTACGGCTCACTTTTTGGTGCTTTTCCACTGCATGGAACGGCTCGCTTAAATAATATCACCTCGGTTGAGGTTCTAAGCGTGCCGTACCGATACTAAAAGCTAACGTGTTAACACTGCTGATCACTGATTGGTATGAGAGAATAGCAGCATCCACAGAGGCAGGCAGAGGGACACTACTAGCAGCATTGGGTTTGTGGCACGAGCCTCCAACCCCACTAGATTTAAATAGTCAGCAACAGCCACAGCAGTATTTGTTCAAAGTCTTTTAAACTACTTGCTTTAAAACGACTGTCATATGCAACTTGAAAAAAGAAATGTCTGTCGTAGTCAGTAGACGAGGTGGTGGCGCAACTAGAAAGATCTATAATCCCACCCACTTTGAAGCAGTACTAACTGCAGTGGAAAAGCAAACCGAGCCAATCAAGCAGAGCAAACTGAGCCGTACTGTGCCTAGTTGTACCACACACTGGAAAATAGGCACTATGGAACAGATAAGTTAATATTAAAACGCCAAGTTTGGAAATAAAAAAATCTCTCTGCAGCAGCTCTTGCATTTTTACAACACTACAGTGCGTCCCATCGGGTAATCAAATGTTCTACACAGGAGCAGTCTCCATGCCCACTTGAATACTTGGGCTAAATACAGGAAATGTAATTTAAGTAGACAAGAAGTGAAGTGCAAGACCAGCTTGGGTATTTGGAAAGACCCAATGGGGTCTCTGGAATCAGCAGCAAAACATTTTGAAACTCCTAACTTGCAAAATAAATTGAGACAGACGCAAAGCATGGGGGAAGAAAAAAAAAAAAAGTGTATTCAAACAATGAGTAAATAAAGAAACTCAGACATTTAATGAAGGATTAAGTCATCATGCGGACACTAACACTAGGGGTAAAACTGCTCCCATACAGCTTGCCACCCACGCTTCAGTACACGTTTGTACAACAGTTGAAAATGCGTATGAATGCGTGTGTGGTGTCCATTTTCAAGAGTAATTGCGTGAGCAACACAGAAACTGAACCGTTGTACCCCTCACACAAGAATGCACAGTGAGTGGTACAGTTTGAGTTGGTATGGTTATGAGGTTTACATGTCTGTATGACTTAAAGCCGTTAAATCATTCTCAGCTCATGCCACCAGGCCTCATAACCAAACAGACAAACCGATCAAACTGACCTTTTCAACTTTACCCTTAAAAGGAGAAAAGTACGGTGGATTAGACACAAACCGTGATTTAATCTAACCAATTAGAACATGTTTTAATTGCAGGTGAATCAAATTAATTAAATGCCAATTAGAAATAATTACAAAAAACTAAATCTTATCCTTGGTACTTTAACAGTTTGCCTCTTAAAAAGTTCTTGTTGTCAGAAAAGGATTTTCTGACAGTGTGATTGAACTGGTCTACATAGTGGAGGAGAGGCAGCATGCAGAAAACAGCAGCCTACCTTGTCTTTTTTCTAATGAAGACGAGCATGGTTAAAAAAGAAAAAAGGAAAAAGAAAAACAAAAAAGACAGAAAAGAAGGTCAGACAAGAGGCAGTAGCATTTCACAGCACCTCAAAGTCTGCTATTGTTTCGTGCTTGTGTCAATTAAGAGGGAGACGAGCAGATAGAGGAAATGAAAGCTAAAGTTTGGAAAGTAAAATGATAAAAACAAATATTGAGCAACTGAATTCCTTCATGATCAAACTCCATTTCTACACTAAATTTCCGTTAGGTCAGATGAAGAAACACCATAAAACTACATTTACACTACCGTTCAAAAGTTTGGGGTCATTATGATTTTGAAAGAAATTAATACTAAGCACACATTAAATTGATCAATGACATTTAAAATGTTAGACAAGATTTTCAAATAAATTGTTCAAATCAGAAAATCCTGAAACAAAAATGCATCCCAATTCTATCCACAAAAACATTAAGCAGCACTACTGCACAATCTCTCTCTATAGCACCAAATCAGCAGATGAGAATAATTTTTGTTGCTTCTGAAATAACCAGAATAAATGACACATAAATTTAAAGACATGTTATTTTTAAATTGTAATAGTTCACAAGTGTGCCGTTTTACTGCATTTTCGATCAAATAAATGCAGCCTTAGTGAGCACAGAAGACGTCAAAAAACATCTTGCCAATCCCAAACTTTTAAACTGTAGTGTGGCTTCAGAAAGTCAAGAGTTGGTTTACCTTCTCTTTGACCTTGCTGGGGCTGTAGTTCTTGTTGGTGGTAGCAGGCACGGCTTCTTTCTCCACCACACCCACAAAACGCAGCTCAGACTGAGTGTGGAATGACACTGTGCCCTTGGGCAGCTTTTTGATCCGCACGGCATGGTTTCTTTGGGCTGACAGCATGTCCTGATGGAGGCAAGAGGGGGTGTTTTAAAGCTGGATTGAGGCAATGCAAGATCGATTTTCCTTTTGCCTCGGCTTTGTTTACAGCATAAACAGTTGACCAGTCTGGGTTTTTCAAAGGCTGATTTTAAGGATGGCTGCCAGACATCAAATTGTCACAAAAAAAGTGCATTTATTGAGGCCGAGAGAAAATCAACAACACAAAGTAGCTCTGGTTTGGTGATATCTAGGAACTCACAGGGACAACAGTGAATTCCACTTCATCAGAAATGTGCAGTTGGCTCTCTTCCAGAACCTCGCTGAAATGGAAGAACATTCGGGCATCACGATCCACACATTTGATGAAGCCAAAACCATCACGCACGGCAGCTATCACACCCTGCACAAAAAGACCAGCAGAGAGATGAAGCTAATGTTAGCAAAAAGTAAAAGCCTTGCAAGAAAATGACCAAGTTCTGCAGCTGTACCATTTCACGAGTCTCCTTGGTGAAATGGAAGGTGTCAGGGAGGATGTCGATATTTGTCGCTCTCTCCAGTTTGTCCCGACGGTCAGTGGATATATTGAACTGGACATGGTCGCCCTCCAGCAGCGTCACTTTGGACTTTGTGTCCTTCTCCCCAAATAGCAGCTCTTTGTCAGTGAAATTAATTCTGGCACTGATTCTTCCAGGCAGCGGGTCGTTCTGAGTGAGACAAATGGAGTCTTATTCGATTTAACATGCAAGTAGTATCTATATGGTAATGCTATCTAGGGAATTTGGGAAGACTAAATCACAAGAGCTGATTCACAAACCTGATTCTTGGTAGGGACCTTGGGAATAACCTTGTTGACGGTGCCCTCGAAGGTTTCAATACTAATATCCTCAAATATAACTGTGCCCTGAGGCAGCAGTCTCACATCTGTGGCCACTTCCTTGCCCTATGGAGGCAGAGAAACCTCTATAAATCGGTTTGAAACAGCAATGCATCTCATGCATTCAAATATGTCCGAAGTAGTAAAATCTTTAACTTTTCAATGATTATTATTTTTCCTGTTACTAACAAAAGACCAATAGATCAATAATAAAGTTTCAGAAGTCCTTTATTTCCACTCAAGTGCTTACGTTTCTTTCTTTAATGGTGAATTCCACGTCATCTCCAGCTTGTAGAGCCTCTAGATCCCCTTTAAACTCGCTGTAGTGGAAGAAGATCTCCTTCACAACATCCCCTCGTTCAATGAATCCAAAGGCCTCCTGCAAGACACAATCATAGCTTTGAAACAGCAGGCAAATGATATTCAAATCTAGATTTTCAAAATTACATATGACCATTCATAAAGTACAAATTCTGGCACTCAATTTTAAAAATTAGAATTTCGAAATTTGCAGTGGCCTTCTAAAATCTGCTGGTTATAAACTCAAACCGCTTGGCATTATACAATTAAAAAAAAAAAAAAAAACCTTCATTAACCCTGACTAGAGAGGTAAGAGCAGTCTAATATGCCATTCAACTTCCCACCATTGGGCAGAAGATCACTAGTAATCAGTATTCAGAATCTACAAAAAAGCAGCTTCTAAACCGCAAGTCATTTTTGAATCAGATCCTTACCTTGGTAGCACAAACCACTCCCTGACATCTTGACTGTTGCTTATTTACCAATACAATGTTGTGAGCACTAACAGCACCAGTACTGAAAGAAACAAAAAAATGATTTCCACATTAAAAACAAGTCTTGACATTTTGCCTATATCAATTAGACATTAAAGAAATGTCTTACTGCTTGTTGGTCTCCATGTAAAAACTGACTTTATCTCCAGTATCTAAAGAAACATTTCCTTCCACATCATCAGGGGTATAGGTCAAATAAAACACTTCCTGTGAGAAGATTCAAACCAAATATTTTCAGAAACATTAACTACCAAAATCAATGCATCATGTAGGGAGTAATATGAAACATAGTACTTCTGTATTCAACTCAGTCCATTTTTCTCTAGGTTTGCTGATTGTGTTTAAAATGTTTAGGCAACACTGCAAAGGAGGATAAATGACACTCACCCCGTTCCTCTCGTAACACACACTGCCTGTGGGTACTTGGCCAGGTGCAGACTTCCCGTCCAGGTGAGAGGGGATAGCTGATACGACCTGAAGAAAAGGACCGTACAAACATACAAGATGGGGTTAGTAGTTGTATTGGTGAGAGACAGGTTCAACCAGCCACATTAAAATGCTAAAGAGAAGGTCCCTCAACACAAATGCTCAACATTTAAACAAAATTAGATTTTAAATTAAGAACAGCATTAAGTTAAAAGATTTGACTTGCAAGTCTGAGTTCAATGAACCAGTAATAAACTGAATATTTAAATACATAACTGACAGATTTGACTGACAACAAATCAAGATTCATTTCTCCCACAACTGTATATTAAATGAGGATGAAAGGTCCCCCCCCAACAAGACCACAAAACACGAAGACAATCAAGCTCATTGTGAACCCACACAAAACAATAGCATTTAGTTAGTTAAGGATTGGTAGATGTTATTCCTGATAATTGAAACAAGTGATGCATGTGTGTTTGACTGATCAATATGGATTAAAAATGAGCTTGAAATCCCCAACAATGACAGACATTAATGGGACAAGGACAATAAAACACAAAAGTAAAATGTGTTCCTTAACTGGATGAATAAAACCATGCAGCACAGTTAAAGGAGAGGCGTGCAAGTCAGGCCCCACCTGGCCAGAAATTCGCTCTTCTGGCAACATTTCTGCCTTGATTTTTACCAGCTTCACCGCAATTGGTTTGCCAGTGCGTCTATCAGACGACACCTCAAACTCCACATCATCTAAAAAAAATTAAAAAAATTAGTGGGACAGACATGACATGGAACATTAATTTTCATATTGGAAGCAAAACAAACATTTACTTGCATGAATTTTTTGCATTAAGATTCCTACTAGGGCTTGTTGATATTGAATCATGACAATAAATGCTTGATGATTTTGCCGGAGAAGTGTATATTGCAATTATTTTAATTAGACCCAACCACAAATTCTAAATTATCAGCCATTTCAACTGAAAGATGAAGGCTGCAATATTAATGTTGTCCACTAGATATCCAAAAGATAAAGTATCCTTTAACTCTAATCTTTTTCTGTTTCCATCAGTTCGACAAAGTAAAACAAAAAGGTGTAACTATGGTGTTCTGACAGTATAGTTTTATAAAGTTAGTGTACATTGAAAAATTTGAAATGCTTAAAGATAAAAGTTATAACTTTTTTTAGACCCCAATAAAACATTTAAGTTGCCAGACAACATTTAATCTGTTTATAATTATCATGAAAAGGACAACATTAAATTGAATGTTGAATGAGTTCCCACACATACACCACACTTATGATCAAACCCTAACATTCAGTGAAGTTCCATGATGGATTTTGCTTAAACAACATATGATACAATACATTTTTAATTGGATCGCTAATCATCCACATGGACCATTAGTGCTTGGACCCTGATGATTGCCGCTTATCTTATAAGTAAGATGCATTATTTATAACGTATAAGGGGCTATATATTTAAATATTTTTTGGCCATAAGCTTCCTTAAAGATTGTCACTAGTCTAGTTTTACAATTCTTCCTGGAGCAAGTTGCATAAACTGCTAAGACTAGTCTTACAAGTTATTCATCCCATTTTTTTTCTATTAGCCGGTTCATAACTGCTTTAAGTTACATAAAAACATAAGATTGGACTAATTTGATGCCTAAAAAATATTGTGCCTTGACCAACTGCGTTGGTCATACTGCTACTTAAAGACAAAGAGTGTCTTAAGTAGCACTATGACCAACTAGCATGATTACGTTTATGCAACTGGGCCTTGATCTCACATCTCTCAAGTATGAGATTAAGATGGAGATAAGAGTCTCAGATTTAAACTGAGCCATACCAAAAAATGGTGTTAGAGTGGGTAAGTTTAATTTCTGTGAATCAGATCAAACTGTTTTAATGAAGTGATTTATAATGTTGATTCAATGACTTGTATGGATCAAAAATATTCACTTTTTTTTTCAGTAATGAACTTGGCCAAAATGGTTAGTCAAAAAAAAAAAAAAAAAAAGTCTAGTTTACCTTAAAAGGCTAATAAATAGCATTTATCATTATACCACTCAGCCCTAGTTCTTTCTGTTTTCTTCCCCAGCCATTCGACCCATACCTCCAATCTTAAGCTCCTGCAGGTTGCCGTTGTACTGAGAACAGTGGAAGAAGAGACGGGCCTGTCTCTCAGAGCACTGAATGAAGCCATATGATGTAAGCAGCTTTTCAACCACTCCCGTCTCTCGGATTCCCATGCTCGTTCCATTGGCAAATCCACCATGGCCATTATTATGCAGCAGACTGGGGTCAAAACTCATCTATGGAGAAATAAGACATGCGTTCAAAAATTCACTTAATCAATATTCAGCCTTCAGCACTCTTCATATGGCTGCTCCACAATAGATCAGAACACAAGTGTGGAAATGGTAAAATGGGATGGAAAACTACTTTAAATGCTGGAAAAACAACAACGAAACAAACAAAACATCTGATGCGTGTAGATGAAAGTTTCTCTCCTCTGTGTGGCCTGCTTGAATGGGTTCCTTGATCAAAATGACCCAGATAAATCAGCTTAAACTTGTACAATACTCAAGAAAACACTTCACAAAGCAAACTCCATTAGTTTCATATTAAACCTAGAAATTGTTCATGCATTTAATCCACCTCACACGCATTTAGCTATATATTAGAATATACACAAACAAACTCATCACCACATTCAAAGTTACAACTAGTTCTCTCTGGACAACTTCATCCACAAATCAAGCTAATTGTAAGTGAACGGTCAGCAGGCATGTGGTCAACGTTAGACAAAAATATACAAATACTATAGCTTAAAAAAAAAAAAAAAAAAAACCTCTACAAAGCCAAAAGAGCTTGAAAACTCAACTCCAAGCATGCAGTTATAGTGTCAGGTATTCACTGACCAGTCAGGACATCAAGCCAGCACACACTGTCCCATCATGACCACTTACAGATCGCTGATACAAGGGGGTCCGCTTTTGCTTTTTACCCCCTACTGTGCGAGAGGTATGGCACGAAACTGAGGCGGAGCGGGGGATTGGCTGGCTTGAGGAGGAGGGGGAGGGGGCAGCAACAGGGGCATCAGAGGCCTCCATCTTCAGGTGAATGTAGGGGGTGTTGGGACACTGGAGGGTATATGGGGAGGGGAGGGGGGGGGGGGGGATTAAAAAAAAATAAAGCTAAATGAAGGATCACCAAACAGGAAGAGCCAATACATGGCATCAAAATCACAATCACTCTAAGACATGTGAAAGAGGCCATTACCACAGTGATGACATAGATTGGGTTACAAAAAAAACAAATACACCAATAAACACTTTTTCCTGTTGTCAAGGTGCTATTAATTACTAGCGGATAGGTGTAAATATGTAATATTCCAGAGACTTCTAGAAAATTATATTTGGTAAAATCTGAAAAATACGAATTATGAAAACCCTAAACCAATCTAAAATGCACGTTTAGTTCAAAAGTCCAGAAATTATATTTAAGAAATGTTGAAGTGATGAGATTTGTTGGTGTCTGTTACACAAGTATAAAAAGCCATATAACAGGCTTTCTCCTGGGTCAAAAATGGCCTTTGGTGGTGGAATGACTTTGATTGCTAACAGGTATAATCATTTGGAACCATGTTTGATTCCGAGTATTTATTGAACTGTTGCCTTTGTATGCAGTGTGTGCCTGACAAAGGTCTTTGACCGAAGCGTTGCCACTTTTAACCTTTTCTAAATAAAGGGAGAACAGTGTGCAGATCTTGTTTGTATTATTTGATGTATTTTTTTGATCTTGCACCTGGCCAAGACGCTTTGGCTTTGCATACACCTTGACCTTTTACTTTGGTGGTGGACAAACAAGATTGCACCTCCACAGTACTCAAGCTGGGCCTTTTCAGCAGACTAAAAACACTTTGGTGGACACTTTAATGGAACATATTTTGTTAGGCATATGCCCAATTAGTCGCAATATACTCGAGCTAAGCCAGTGAAGGAAGTCCAGAAAATTTCACAGAATTCCTAGACATGTAATTTATGTCGTTGCAATTCGTGGGTGGAGATTATGCCAATTGTGCCCCTTCATTTACAAATGATTGGAATTCATTAAAAACCACGTTTAACTATCAAATGTGAGGTTTACAAAGTGTTTGTGAATGCGTAGGAGTTCTCTCAATAAGGTCAGTTTTATGCGCAAATTACTCTGAATTTACGAATGAGGCCCATTGTAATGGACAAAAAATTATGTTCCACAGAAGGGGAAAAAAAAAAAAAAAAAAAAAGTCACAGATTTGGATTGTCATGAGAGAGAGTATTATTTTTGTTCTGAGGCAAACTATTTCTTAAACTTTAATTTCCCACCCTGTGATGAAAAACATGCTCGAGGAAAATCAGAATGTGTTACTTTGATGAAGCGACTGGGAATGGCACTACGATACTACACGGTAACAGCAAATGGGTAGATGACAGACTCCAACCAGCCTCGACCACTGGGCCATTACATCAAATCAGATACAGCACGTTATACACCCATAAACGCTTTAGATTCACTCATAGTGAATAGTCTGAAAACAAAGCCTAAACATCCATTTTCTGTCAGTCAGACACTGCTCAACAGCGGCCAAATCGAATGAGTCAAGTAAACAGATTTGAACCAGTCGCTACATTAATCTTAGTGAAAACAACATTATTGTTCTTGCCTCGCCACCTCTCGTTGCTGCTCGTCTCAATGGCAAGTGATCGAGGCCAGCCTCTAAGCCTGCGGATCAAGATGATGGGGCAGGAGAACAGCGCAAAAAGGAGCAACAGTGGGTGTTCAATGAACAAGTTGAGTTCGGGAGAGTGGGGGAAAGTAGGGTGGAGAGCAGATGGCTGGGCACTTACGGAACGGCCGTAGGGTGACAGGCTGAGACCGACGGGCGAGGTGCTGTTCAGGTCAGCGCTAACAAACGCTGCAGGTGGCGACGCCGGCAAGGTAAACTCGACAAAACCTTTCCAGGGACTACCCATAATTCTCCCATTCACAGTGGCCAAATCTACCACACCTGGGATTGATCAGATTAAGCAGTTTCCCAGAGTCTAGATTTTATTTTCTTTTTAATTCAGTCGTTGTGTTGCAGCTCCTCCCTTCCCTCTCCCCTCTCCTTTTGGTTACACACCCAACAAAACACCTCTGGATTTCTGCAAAGGTGAAGAAAGGAGGGAAGCTGTGAAAATAAACTGAGGGAAAGGCAACAAGAACAGCCAGTGAACAAAGCAGCAGTCGGGTCAGTCGAGGGCTGCGAGTGTGCGTTGGGACGAGGATCCTACAGACAACAACATGCAAGCGTGCCTCATCCGCACAGAAGGTTGGGCCAAGGCCTAATAAATTCTTCTAAAGATGGCTAAATTAAGTACTTATAAAATACTCTACATGTTTTTCTGATGGAAAGAGGTCATGTCCATCCAGAAGGAAGAATTGTTCAGTGTTGTAAAACATGAGCAAAGTGTGCTTGAAGAACAACTACAATACACTTGAGTAAACAATGAAACCTAGCACGGCTTTAGTTCACTCAATATTCACACTTTTAAGACAAACAGGACAAAATGAGCGAAAAAAAAGTCCATTCATTAGAATTTAGAAATTAAAATGTTTGCCACAAAATGAAAATATTTATTCACACTCATGTCGTTCCAAAGACTTTTGTATCTCTTCTAAACACAAACTAAGATTTATAATATTCTTTCGTCCTTTTTGTCCATCTATTAGAAGTCCATAAAATAAAAACTCCAATATTAAAAAAGTACAAAATGACATGGTCAAAGTAATCCACATGAATATGTCTGTAGAAGAGACATGATTGACATGACAAATCTTTCATTAAAAACATCATTGTTTCCAAGATGAACAAAAGTCTTTGTTTGAAACAACATGAGGGCATGTACATGACAATTTTCATTTTTGGGTGAACTATCCCTTCTTTTCTCTATTAACTTTAACAGCAAGTTTTATGTTACACTTGAATGATCTTTCCAAAATCTAGTGAGCTGCCTACATAGGCAGCTTTTTAAGGATACATAAGTAGGGGGAAAAAATTTTTAGGCCACATAAGGCACCATTGCACGCAAGCATCCATCATAGAGAAAGTAATCCCACAACGCACTACAACTGCTGCATTGAAAAAAAAAAATTGTCCAAGAGAGGGGAATCGATTAGAAATTGAGTACATTCCTAAATTAAAGTCGATGTCTGAAGGCTTGTCCACACCGGGACGATTATTGCAGACGATTAATGCCTGGGGACTAAACAAAGGGCACCGATGTGAGTGTGCACACGAAACACCAGGCGTAAAAGGGTCATTTAAAAAAAACAAACAAACAAATAAAAAAAAAACCTCGGGTTCGTGTTTTTGGTATAATATTCTGTTAGCGAGCGTGAAAAACAGTGTCAGGGTCTCATTTTATCAGAAGTACAACTTATGAATCCACAATAAATCAGCTCTCCAGTGTGTTAATGTTTTTACTCATAGATATCTGACCTTGAAAAAAAATTAACAACCTACACCTATTACACAATCACAATGTACAAATGGTAGTTCGAAGGCATTTACCAGTCAGAGCAAACTTTTGCTAAAAGTTTTGAACATCAGTTCATTCTTTGATTTCACTTTCGCTTGAAGTCTATCAGGGCCTGTAGTCAGTTACATTACAGTACATTAGATTTCAATTATCTCATAACGATAGTAAGGAGAGATGACTGACAGGACGATGTCGGAGGATTTGATGTGCAACAGATCTAAAATGTCATTGACCAATATTTTATCTTGTAAAACTGTGTGGTCAATACCACCGCAAATTCGAAAGTGAAAAGCGATCATGCATTCAAAATTGATTGCATTACGCCACATACATTAATAGATGCTGCCTGATACCCACAAATTATATACAACATAATTACCCAGTTCTAGAATTGTAACAGAACGCAAACGCATTTTAATACATTTTTCCTCTCATCTCCATGTCCCTTTAGATGCTCTGTAGAATGCGTCATTTCCTTTCTGAAAACAGTATTCGGCTTCAGGCACATCCCTACTTTTCATTCACTCAATACCAAAAATAAAGTTAAATCTTTCAGTTAGGCTTTATCTAATTCTTGAGTTATGTCCCCCCCCAGTTGGGATGCTGCTTAAAAGGCAGCTCACTAGTTTCTGGAGAACACATTTTCAGCTTTAAATTAAGATATATGAACAGCATGAACGACCGGCCTGATTTGGCACATTGTACATTACAAATGAAAACAAGCCAGACAAATCAGAATTATTCATTAGGTAAAGGAGAAAAAAAATGGAAGGAGGAGTGTCTGGCATAACTTACCTTGTTCTGTTGTCTTGGAAGGCTGTAATGATTTGGACCAATCAATCACTTAATCGATGCTTGAAATTCGGCTCACACACGCGCATGCACACACACTTGTAAGGTTCGGCTTTCTGGCACACGTTCTAATTACAAAAAGTTGCAAAAAATAAAAGACAAAAAGCAAAACAAAAAAATAAAGATATTCAAATAAAAAGGCAAGTGCAGGTATATGAACACTTTTGAAAACAAGAGAAAGACTAGGTGAATGGAGGGGAGGAGGAAAAAAAAAAAAAGATCAGGAGGGAGGGATTCGGTCTGCAACTGACAGAAAGAAAAAGGTAAAAACTGAAAAGACTAGCAGACAGCAGCCCTCTCCGCACCCCAGAAGAGGAAGAGGTGCGGGGAGGATGAGGAGGGCTTGGCGCAGCGTTGGGACGTGTGCTTTTTCAAAGCTGTTGAGTAGGCACAAACTTCTTGTCTCAGATCAGGTCTCGCCTTCGCTGTTAACGTTGATGGTTGGTTGCTACGCTTGTTGCGGCCTGGTTCTGTTTCTTAAATCTTTGGTTTGCTCGTTTGGTTGCTTCGTGTTGCTTTAGTTCTCGTTTTGTAGCAGTGCAGTTCTTCGTCTTGGTCTTCAGAGTTGTTGTACCGTTGGGTCGTTTTGGGGATGCTTGTTATGTTTTCTTTTTCCTTGACGTTTCTTCTGACCGATAGATGATCTGAACTTGAAGTAGGTTTCAGATGGTACAAAAATCAATTCGGTTTCACTTCATACTGTTTAGGGGAAGAAAAATACAAAAAAACAAAGGATATTAGATCAGAGGTAGGTAAGTTACACATTAAATGCATCTAGTGTAACAAGTTATTTTGCCCCCTACAGCATTGAACACACCCTCAAGAGATGATGATTTAACAAATCAATCCCTTCAATCACATTCATTTAATGTGGGTTAAATGGCATGTTACTCTCCTGTTGATACACAGGCCTAAAAATAAAGTTTCCTCCATCCTCAGCGTGGCCTGGTGTAGAGAAGAGCAGCTGACTGAAAACACACGAGGATCAACAAGCCTCAGCGTGAACCAGCAGTTGGCCGAGTATTTATGGAATACATTCAATACATTCATTCAAGCGGTCAACAACTGCAGATATCCAGCATGCCAATCATTCAGTTCCCTCTGGTCTACATTACGCATGAGGTGGGAGGATCAAAGAGCTTGATATATAGGCCAGTTCACTACTTGATTTGATGGATCAAGTACAGGCTTAAAATGGCTGAAGACAACATCTTACATAGCTAGTCAATTTTGTACACAAGAAACAAAGATATACACAGAGTTGCAATGAAACGGAATCTTTTCTTCCAAATTGTGAATAACATCAGTGTAACAATTTATTGAGAAAAAAAAAATTGTAGGGCAGTGACTTGGTTGTCTGCATTTTGAGATGTTGGCATTGGAGGCAGATGAACTTGAGCTTGCAAGAGCAAGTTTAAGCAGACTAAATTACTAGAAGTCCTGCATACTTCACCAGAGAGTCATTTTCATTACAAGGTCCAGTTATGACATTATGACGAAACATTACGAGGTCGGAATTTATTTTATTTTTTTAAACATGCATGGATAAATGTTAACATTACAAACATCCATTTAGGAAATAGGGAGAATTCTCATTTCATGGTAACTTTAAAACAGAATGGCAAACAACTCAAATACTACCCATGACTTCTATGTCAGAAAAGTCCACATAGTACCAGACAAACAAACAAACCACGAGCGCACATTGTGTGCCTAAAAAAATCCCTTTAAATAATAATTCAGATAATTCCTGAAAATATTGTCATTTTAATAGATTTTTATTGTATATTATCTTATGTCGTTTTACAACTTCATTGTCACTGTATGGAAAAGAACAATCAGACAATCTGTAAAATCAATTATATTTTATAGACTATTTTATGAGTTGACAATTTCATATGAATTCATACGGAAAGGAAAGGGTTTTAGGGGGGAAAAGCATGGAGAGTGTTGGAATTACATGAGGGTGTGAGTAACTTGCAATTTAATCTTTGGCTAAACTGCTTTAAAATGCATTAAAAATATATTGTAAACCCCCAAATCGGCACAAGAAAAATGTGTGGAAAAACAAGTGAATTGATCCCGCCTACAGGGAAGAAGTTCACAGACCCAAGCAAGTGACGTCGACACCCTCGAGCGCGTGCTGCTCAGCTGCGCGTGACAGCGGCTCAAATATACAAATCAAAAGCTACAAAGAATAACAGAACCACGGGTCTTCGATCAAAAAGTTAGTTAAAAATGAAACTGATTTCTATAGCACACAGACAAAAAAATAGGACATTAAGTGACGCAAACAGCGCTTGAGCAATAGCTGGGAGTGGATCCATCTGGAGCTCATCCAAAGACAAAATCACCAGCAATGCCATTTCAGACAAGTCTGAACTCCGACGAGCTCATTAGAAAGTGCAATTTTAGGATAAAAACCAAGGACAAACGGTTAAAAGAGAATCTTTAAAAATGTTTCAAATGAAAACGAGAATATGACCGTTATCAACACCTAAAAAGGCATTTCCATCTTATCCGGTCACAACTGGCAAATCATGGAAATATAGTTTTAGCAAAGCATTTTGCAAATATTGCTCTTACAAAGAGCAATTTCTTACTCAGAGTACAAATACTGGTGCGGAGTATAATTTGAAGCACGTACTTTCATTATAAAACTAGATTTTACAGGATTTATTGATTTATATTAACAAAGGCCTGCGAAAAAAAAATACACAATTTCCAAATTTCCGGTCATTTTCAGGTAATCATAACCATGGAAACGCTGATTTAAACAGTTGACTTGTTTTCCAAACGAATTACTCTTCTCCTGTCCTGACAAAAGGGGTTTGAGTAGTTTAACTCAAGTAACTATGTGTCGATATAGCGGGACATACTTTGATCCAGTCGGGCTTAAAATAAATCACTCAGCTCGACAACAAAGGCACACGGTGGCGGCTGTCGGGTCACTCCGGACCGCCGCTGTTGCGTTGGATCCTCGACTGGGCGGATCATTTCTTAGCAAGTGACCTTTACAAAATATCGCCAATGTAGGACGTGGCAAATAAATGCGTGTGTTTTCGTGGTTTAAAGCGAGTATCAGTGCAGCGCTGGCTAACATGCTAAACCGCTAGAGCACACGCAGAGGAAACACTGCCCCCACCCTAAATCGTTTAACTGTTAACAAACAGGCACGGATACTTAGAGAGTGATATAAATGCAAATGTCACACGCCCATACGTTCATATACCCACGTGAGAATAATGTGACATCGCTACATTTAATAAATATAGAGGAAAAACTCACCCCAACAGCTTTCAGCACTGTCACCAGCGCCGCCATAAGCAGCACGGCACATTACGTAGTGAGGGGCTCTGCGAAATCTCGCGATATTAAAACAATACCGTGTGAACTGTGGGGGGACACGCCACTGGGACAGACGTCACGTGTCGAGTACAGATAACCTATGTTCTATATTTCCACTGTTAACTGATCGTTTTTGAATACCATCAGTAATTCCTATAAGTAGTCCAAGTTCTTGTGGAAAATCCCCAATTAACTAAACGTACTAAACAAATAACCCAGGAAAACACGTTTTACCGTGGTTTAATGACATGGCACTATGGTAATACTTTTTTTCCTTTATTTTTATTTATTTAAAAAAAAATATGCTTAGGTAATACATGGATGTTTTTTTTTTTATACTTCCATAAAATTCCATAAAATACAGTCACTGTACCCCAGCTCCATCTCAGCTCACCACATGGCTGCTCTATCACTACGCATGATAAGTGTCTTTGGATGAAAGTGCCTGCTTGATGTCAGAGAACAAAGTGACCTAAGTGCCACGGAGTAATGCAAAAGATAGAATTCATGAAAAATATTCATTGTGACAATTCTTTTATTAGAAAATAATAAATATTATTGTCAGACCTAATCTATACCTTTTGGTAAAAATATGAAACATGTTTACCATTCTAAGACGTACTATAAAAGTTACTATAACATGGTCACACTGAAAGAGACTATGCTTTATACTGTATATGAAGCCATACAGACATGACAGCTGGCAAAAAACACAAATAACACTTAATCTGTAGCTATTCTGCACACTGATTTTTTTCTTTTCTTTGTTTGATCCAAAATTTTACCAAATCAAAATAAAAAGAACAAGTATGATCATGTTATGACAAAACGATTCTTGTAACCACAAGGCGTAAGGCACTTTCTGTGACACTCCACCATGTGAGGGACAGAAGGGTGGATGAGGTAACGCTGACTGTTGAAAACTGCAGTCTATGTTTTCTGAGCAAACATCCACTGTCTTTCATGTTCAGGTTAAGTGAATGGTCCTTTGATTGCTCAATACTAGGATATTCTCTTTAAATGAGCCAATAAAACACAAAACAGCCAAACATCACCCAATGGCTCGCCCAGTTTAGCTCCGACCACTTTTGAATGGTGTGACTGGCCATGTAACCCTGTGTGGAAACAAAATACTGTAATAAAGCAACTTTTACTAATTGGATTTAATATTTTATTAGCATTTGTTTATATATATATATATATATATATATATATATGTAAAATTGTATAAATTATAAAATTGTAAATAAAAAAGAATGCATATAAACAATTGCTCACCTCCTCAGCATGCATGTTGTCCATTTCAGAGTCAAACAGTGATCCCAGGTACGTCAGGTGGAATATTGACAATGCACCGAAGAATACGTTAACACCATATACCCACACAGTCTACAATAATCAAAAAAGATAATAGGATCACATTTTAATAATACAACTCCATGAAGGAGTTCCAGTGGAAAGAGATTTCACAATAGACAAACATTTGATCATGCAGTGCAGGACTTGGTTAAAGTAACAGATCACCTTCTTATTTTGGTGATGGCAGTCACTCGGGCAGCGCTTTGACTGAATACAAGCACTGAAAATAGCCGCCAGCCGCTTTCTCAGAACTACAAGAGGAAAGAGGGTTTGTATTTCATTTTATGTCACTTCAATTATAGATACTAGAATGTCATGTCTTCTGAAATGTGTGCCATGATGACTATGCATTAATATTAAAGGTGATATAATGCCATTTTTACAAGACATAAATATGTCTCTGATGTCCCAAGAGTGTGTGTGAAGTTTTAGCATAAATATCCAACAGATAATATTTTATAGCATGTTACATTTGTCTCTTTTTTGAGGGCGAACAAAAACGCTCCGTTTTTGTGTATCCCTTTAAATGGAAATGGAACAGGACGTTTCTGAATGGTTAGTTGCTTAATTTATGTAGCTGATGTGGGATATCTTAGTCATTGACTAGCATATTCTGTCATGATAATGTAGAAATCGCTCGTGTCGGTTCTGTTGTAAGATGCCAACAGAGCTGCAAGAACATTGAACAGGTATGGTTTAGTGTAATTACAGATATAACTTATGTTGGCATCTTCCCTTTATGACATTCTATTGCAATTATGTTATGTACTGCATTGCAATAAATGGCCTCACCCCTTTGTTGGCAGGGTTTATGTAAATTTTGGGGTTGGTCATGTCACCAACCCGGGAAGAAGCTGTTGTAGTCCTTAAACAGAGAATTCTTTTAAAGAAAATATCCCTCTTTGCTTTGAACTTTGAGCGCCGTAACTTTGCAGATGTTGTTTGTAATGTTGCTGTTAGAGCACACACTAACTAAAGTTAAAAGTGAAATCATAATGAACCACCCCTTTAATTGGTTAATACGATTGATTAACTGATTATATCAAAGCTCTTGTAATTTAATTGATGGCAAAGAATGCATGTTCAACATTTACCATGTTCAACGTAAGTAATGAATCCCAAAGACAGCAGCACGGCCCCCAGATGAAAGCTGAGACCCTGTCAAACAACACGTGACAAATTAATGACAGAAAATACACTACAATAAAAAGTTTGGGGTCAAAGTTTTCAAAAACATAATAGTTTCTCTAAGCAAGGATGCATTAAATTGATCAAAAGCGATTGTGAAACATTTATAATGTTAGAAAAGATTTCTATTACAAATTATTTATGATCCTTTGAAATTTTTATCCAACAAAAAATCCCTTTTTCCACAAAAACTTGATAATAAGAAGAAATGTTTCTTGACCAAATCAGCATATCAGAAATTCTGAAGGATCATGTGACACTAACTGGAGTAATGGCTGCTGAAAATTTTAACTTTGTATAGGGTATAGCCTTGGTGAGTATAAACTCAAACTTGTTTCAAAAGCCTTGCAAACTCTTATTGAACCCAAATTTGTGAATAACTGAATTTAAAATCAGTTCTGAAAAGTACAATGCCCTATATTAACCACCAGAGGTCTCCACTCAACTACAACAATTTTAAGGAGTCATGATATTTGTCTTAATTTAGTGTAGTTGATTACTGTCCTGTGAAGTTCTACAAAAAAAGAAAAGAAAAAAAATACATCACATGAAGTTAGGTGTTTTAAGTGATATCAGACTTTTTACTATTTTTTGCCAGAATTATCCACCGAATTGGACCCGTCCTTATCTCAACAACTACACTTCCTTTCTCCAAAACCCACATTTATAAAAACAAGTCAGCAAACCCAAACATAAACACATTCACTCTTTTTTGATTGACTAAAAAAAAAAAAAAAAAAAGTCACTTTTTTTTACATTTACAGCCATATTTTGACGCATGGATATCTAGAAAATTCTTTATAGATTTTATTCTTATATATTTTTATTCCAAAAGCTCAAACTGGTATTACAGCATGAATGACTTTATCTCAGCTACACAGTGAGTTACAACCTAACATGCACAACTACACAAGCTCACTAAGGTGACAAGGAATAAGCTGCCAGGGTAGGCAGCTGTGATTGAATTATCTATCTAGACCAGCTGTAGACAGCAGTTTAAATCTGGGTCATGGTGTTCTGAGATAACAAACCATCTTTATCCAAGCTGTCATGTTAGAGAGAAACTGTTTGCTGGATAAGGTTTTTTTATTATTACTCCTATACAAACTCAAATCTGTTTAAACAGATGGAACCTGATTCTGTGCCAACAAACCTTCCATGGGACAATGTTAATTACCAGAGAGCTGAAAATCATACTTACATGTAATAACGCACTGGCAGTGTAGGTCACCAAGATGGCAGGAAAAGTGCCAAGTTTGAGTGCACTTTTAAAGACATCTGTGTGTTAATGTATAGAGAACAGTAATATATAATAAACATAAAGTATAAGAATCAATTATATAAGCACAAATCTGAATAAATGCACATACATGCGTTCAGCCACTTAGACATGGGCAGATTCCAAGAGGTAACAACTTCCACCATAGACCTCGGCAATTCCACATTCATAGGTTTAGCTACCGCGATATCCCTTTTGAATTAAGAAGATGTCACATTAGGTCTCAATAAGTCAAAAGAATGATAAATAAAGAGAGAAAAAGCATGAGTACATGCCATTTGAGGTGGTCTTTGTGCTCAGAGAATCCAGCTCCAGCCATCACAGTGGTCGTTTCGCTCAAGTAGCTGACAAAATAATTGCTGAAGTGGAAGGACACTGCATTTTCATAAGCGTGAAGCCACCTGAGGACAAAAGGCCAATAAAAACAATATTAAACAGACAATAAAAACCAGACAATTTCCTTTCCTCCGGATATGGAATCCCTATGAGAGAGGGAGGAAAGAGCAGCTCACCTACGAGGAAGTCCGTCTCCATAGATGGGAATGAAGTAAGGAAAGAGATAAGGAGCAATACAGTTGGAAATAACCAGGCAGATCTGACTCCTCAGAAAGCTCAGAGCAATCTTTCCAAACCAGCCAACGCTCTGCAGGAGATAGTTAGATAGTCACTGAATAACAAGCTCTTTGCTGATGGAAATCCGTACAGCACAAATAAAGATTATCTTCTCCTCATGAAAAGAAAGCTATTATTTTTTTTCCCGTTTAACATTTAGGATGCAAAACGCATTCAATTTATTTTAAATGTCAATATCTGCATATGCATATACAGTTAGTTTCTGAGAACTGTATTGAAACCATATGTATTGGAAAAAGTGCTATATTATATATAATTTATTATTAAAATACAGTAAAAAACAGTAATATTCGCGAAATATTATTACAATTTAAAGTAACTGTTTAAAAAAATATTAAAGTGTAATTTATTCCTGTGATGGCCATTACTCCAGTCTTCAGTGTCACATGATCCTTCTGAAATCATTCTAATATGCTGATGTTGAAAACAGTTGTGCTGCTTAATATTTTTGTGGAAACTGATGCATTGTTTTTTAGGATTCTTTGATCAATAGAAAATTTAACAACAGCAGTTTTTTGTGACAATGTAAATGTATTTATTGTCATTATTGATCAATTTAGTATTCATTTAAGTATTAATTTCCTTAAAAAAAACATCTGACCCATGTTTACACATAAATAAATGTTCACATTAACATATAGAAAAGGAGATAATAAAAGAGAAACTAAAATCAACAGGATAAAAATAAAATAAGTGATTAAAAATAATAATAATAATAATTAACCTGTAATAAAAATAGGAACAAAATAATTCAAACAATTGTATTTACCATTCTGCGTCCATTGATTGCGTCGGTGTAGTGGGTGAAACTGATCCATGGGCCAAAGATGACGGTTCCCGCAAAGCAGAGGTATCCCATGAACTCCAGCGGGGAGGGAAAGGAGGATACAGCACCTCGATCGAGGTCAAAGGCCAGAGAGATGGCCTTCATGGCCACCACCATCTGAGAACCTGAACGGAACCAAAACAGTCAGCATTGGACATGTGATGCAATGGTGAGTGTCATCTGAGGAAAATGACATGACTTGAGTAAAATATGCAGATTAATAATAAATCAACAATGACACACCTCTCATCTTATGCCACGTTGCTGCATCTATCACATGAAGCTCCCTGAAATGAAAATGAACAAAATGTGTGACCACTTGTGATCAAATACTAGCAGTTTTCTGTGTTCATTACACCCTAGCTATGCAGTAATCTTGTGACTGACAGTAGATAACAGACCCCATCAGCATGTAGATGAGGATGACGACAGAGAGGAACACCCCTCGGCTGCTGGAGTTTATGCTGAGGAGCAGGATGAGGTAGCAGAGGAGGCTCAGGATAATCACCCACATCGTGTGCAGCTCAAAGAACACGTACAGCACATACAGACCGCCTGCCAGCGAGCTCAGATGCTTCACATGACATGAGACACCTGTCAAAGAGAGACACGCCATTAGCCTGCCGCTCCAAGACTCAACAGATGGGCCGATAAAGCAACATGAGTTGGATATAACAAGATCAAGTGTGGGTATTTTCACTACATTTAGGGCTGCACAATATTGGGAAAAAAAACTGACATTGCGAGATTTTGTTTTTGTTACATATATGTTGTGATATAAAATGATAATACAGATTGATAATTAATCAGATGACTTGAATAACTACTGATAATAATAATAATAATAATAAACCTGAAAAATTACTTGTATTTGTTTGTATATAAATTATTTGTAATTATTTGTGAAATTTACTAACAATTTCTGAGTGAAAAATTTCTTCAAAGTAAATCTTACACAACCTGACAATTGCATGAAGCCATAACGTGATATTGATATTATTGTGCAGCCGTTGCTACAATACACATTGCTGTAAAACGGATTACAAAAAGCATTGATGTTGACGTTCCCATCCTTTGGAGGACGAATAACAGTCTAGCAGGTGTTTGAGGGCTGGGGTTGTGCACAATGGACTCACCTAGTCTACAGATGACCCGACACAGCAGGCAGACGAGCAGAAGCTGCCAGACCTGCTCTAACCCCTGCTGGGCAGTGGGCAGCACACAGCCTTCAGCTAGAGCCTGCAGGAACTCCACACGTCCATAGGAATCCATGGTAATGTCCCTAAAATGCTGTTACACATAGACTGGGGCAAGAGAGGGAACATAATAAGAGTATTATTCTATTGTATGCTTATTGGATAGGTTTATTAACAATACGGGTATAGTGCGAGACAATTTCAGGCCAGTTGGTGGAAATGTCAGCCGTTTAGCCAGTGCTGCATTGTCACTAAATCTTACATTTGTTGATCTACATGCATTTCTATGCCTTGCGTAAATTTGCAAGGAATACAATAGCATCATTTTTTTGTTGCAAACGGTGATTTAAATATGTCAACAATGCAATGCTATCTAGCTTATCTATCAGTAATATTCTGCATCATTGCCACTGTTTGCTAGCAAAGATGTGTTTATGAACTGTAACGATCATGGATTTTTTTAATAAGAAATATATATTATAAACATACACACACACACACACACATCTTTGCTCTGTGTGTGTGTGTGTGTTTCACATAAACCCTATGTTGTGAGAACAAAATCTGACTGCCATAGTATTTATTTTTCCTACTATAGTAGTCAATGGGGGGGTGAGATCTGTTTGGTTACTGATATTCTCCCAGATATCTTCCTTTGTGTTCAACAGAAGAACAAAATTTATACAGGTTTGAAACTACTTGAGAGTGAGCAAATTTCATTTTGGGGTGAACTGTCCCTTGATGTGGTGTAGTTGATGTAGTGATGCTTTTAGAAAATGTAAAAATGTAGACAGTTTTCTGTGATGGGTGGGTTTAGGGTTAGAATATGCAGTTTGTACAGCATAAAAATCATTATGTCTATGGAATGTCCCCATAAAACATGGATACCCAACATATGTGCGAGTTCTGGCACACACATGAATACTTATATTAAAATTAATCATTTTTTCTGTGGTGGGTGAAAATCTTGGCATAGGTTAGAATAGGCTAAAAATAATAAACCAGTCACTGATGCTCAGATTGTTTTCAAGCAAAAGTGTGTTCATGGATATCCATCATGGAATTAATTATTAATATCAATTATTTACTTAATTATAAATGTATTATTAAATATTGTTATATTGTAATATAATAGCATTCATTATATTTATATTATTTAGCTTATAAGCTAATGCAAATAAAAAAACAAAGAAAAAATCTGCCACATTTAAAATAATTAAAACATATCGCTTATGATTGGGGCCAATGAAAATGCAGGCAGGGCAGGTTGATATCTGAACATCTGGCCCATGAGGAAAGCAGGGGAAAATCCATGTAGCAAAACCGTGTTTATGAACCCTGCTATATGTCATTCAGGACTGACCGGGTTAGAGCATTCTGGAATGATCATTTCAAGTCCTGCATGATAGCTGGGACAGTCTGTGCACATGTAACAATTTCACATCCCATTCACTCCCACACAGAGGTTATATAATGCAGCTGTATGTGGATGAGATGAGCTTTAGCCCTACTGCATCCCTATCTGAGCTTGAGTGAATTTCCATGTCATTTATGTTCATGTCAACAAGTTTAATCGTATAGGAACGGTGTTTTGTTACAGTTTCTGCCTCTTCCACAAATATGCTGCCCACTGCAACGAGCAAATCAAGATTAGAATTCATGAAGATTCAACCGATTTCGCAGCGATACGTTACCCAACTAAATAGCTAGATTGTGAACAAAGAGCTCACCGCCACACTTCCACGCGACTCTTACCGATCTCCAGAGGCACAGAAGAATCCTGCGCTACAACCTCACACCCGGAAGTAGCACGAGGAATTTTCCACTGGAATGTGTGTCGTCCAGCTTATCCAGGCGTCCTTTCCATTCCGTTTGAACGAGCATAAACATCTGTAAGACTCAGTGGAGAAACGCAGCCGCTGTCGAGGTAGTGAACACACCGGAGTTCAACCAAACGTGACTCCAGCGTGCTGCGTCCACTGTTTACTTCCTCCGCAGAGCGGGTGGAGGTGCTGGAGTGCCTGGGATTTGTAATGGGAATGCACTGATAATGCCTTTTCTGTTTTCCTTCGGATTCATTAATCATTCAAAAGTCATTTAAAGATATTGATTCAGTTTGCGGATATCTAGTTCCACCTCTCGTTGTTCCCAAAGATCTTGGGAGAATTTCATTTATTATCTGATGAAAATTTGATTGCTCATTGTTTTACCTTATTGAAGAGAGTCGGTTTATGTACCTTATCCGGGAAACTGGGGAGGAAAGCTGTCACAAGGACCTTTTGGAGTAAAAATCCAAATCCTTAATTTTCTTTTCTCTAGCAGTAGTTATCTATGTTGGTTTTACCACCCAATTCGACATTAGTTGTAAAATAATTATTTCCAAATTTTAAATTATGTTCTCTAAAGTAAAATTCCAATAGCAATTTTGAAAAAAATTCCAAGCTTGTCAAAACAAAAAGTATACGTTTGAACTATAAGCTACGTTTATCACTTAAAACCGATCGTTAGGCGCTCGCGCACAGAAATCATGTTCGCCTGAGGACGTAACCATAGCAACAGCCTCAAGAATGATCATTATTTAAATACATTTTTGTTATGAATTTATAAACTTCAAGTGTATTATAAGAAACATTAGATTTTCTGGGAACACTTTATATATTTAGGGTCAGGGTTTGGTTTAGGGATGCTTGAGCTATAGAAAATAAACTTTACAAAATAAAGCGTTACCGATTTTCCTTCTTGTGGTAAATTTTCTTACAGAAATTGCTGTAAAAATTCGACCTGATATGTTTCATTCGCACAATATGTAAAAGAAACCAAGCTGTTTATTGCAATAAAGAAATGCTATATATATATATATATAATTGAATATTTTTATAATATATAAAGTGTATATATTGTACTAAACGATAATATGCTTGTTCAATCTTTTGGAAGAGCAATAGCTTTGATGAATTCATTTAATTACACACATTTTCACGATTTGTAATTCTGTTTTGAAGCGGTGCATATCCTGATTTAGGGATGGACCGTTACTCTCACAAGTGAGACACAAGCACTGTCTGTGACACTTGTTTCCATGGTAATTGTTCATATGACACTGGACAAGCTCAGTCTAAATTTAGTTCCTATATGCAAGACTGCTGTCTCTCATTTCCTGGAAATCTTTTGTAATCGTAAATGCCACTGGCTGTACTGTCAGTTGAAAGCAAAGTCATAAATGCAACGATTCATATTATTTTGATGTGGAAAAACTGGGTGGTTAGACGCAAGTAACGTCGGGATAAAATAATTCCGCTGATTTGAGCCACATATGAAATCGTGAACGGGAAGGTGCATTTCACAGAATTTCAGGGGGGGGGGGGGACTCCTTAATGGCTAAACAATGAGTAACGCCCTATAATCTATTTATTATTCTATCAAATAGAGTATAACAGTCAAAACAGGGTGCATTTCTAATTTATGAGGCAATTAGACACACTGTCATCCAGACGAGAAAGTGTAGTTTCAGCTGCTGTGCGCTGGGCGTCGCTGTTGCTGACATAGCAAGAAAGCTTGAAGGATTAGTTCACTTTCACATGAAAATTACCCCAAGCTTTACTCACTCTAAATCCATCCTAAGTGTATATGACTTTCTTCTTTCTCATGAACACAATAGGAGAAATATGACTAAATATTCCGACGCATCGGAGCTTAATAATGGCAGTGAACAGAGGTCACGAGTATGAGCTGAAGAAAGTGAGGGGTTACTAAAAGCCAGTCCCTCCAGAAAAACGCGATTATGCGATCGCTTGATTTCATGCATAATCAGCCAAAGTCCGCATATTTATGCGGGGATCGCATTTTTTTCAAATATGCCGCACTTTCGCCGCATAAATTGCCGATTTCAGCAAGAAAAATATGCGGGGCTAGCATGATTTCATAATCGCTGTATTTTCGTTGCAAAAAAGTCTCATATATCTTAGCAGAAAGTTGAAAAATGTTGCGTTTACTTCACATAAGTAAAGCGCCATTATTTTCTCCCTATTGCCATGGAAACCCTATGAAGTGACGTAATGACGCGACGTGGACGTCATCTGTAAACCCCGCGGTGAAACCATGATGAAGCACGCCAATAATTCTCATTTGCCAACAAAAATAAGCTAAAAAGACCGCGCGAAGCAGTTTCCCAGTGTGTTACTTGATAGTGGGGGCAAATTATTATATAGTATAATATAGCTACAGAACTTATTTGACTCAATGTTTTGTCATTTTGAGCCATGTGTTGATTAAGGTCTGAAATAACTTCAATATTCTGTGATTTAGTAAGCCTGCCTCTTTACATTAAAGTAGTAGTCTAGTGAGAACAGGGTGTTGGGGGAATCACCTTTTTTTCCTCTTTTGCATCAAACTGCAGTTTTTGCAAGTTCCTATGGAAGCCCGTTTCCGCCACTGAAAAAAAAAAAAAAAAAGATTTTTGTGACTTTTTATCTCAGAATTCTGAGTTATAAAGTCAGAGTTCTGAGATATAAAGTCAGAATTCTGAGTTATAAAGTCAGAATTCTGAGATAAAAAGTCAGAGTTCTGAGATATAAAGTCAGAATTCTGAGTTATAAAGTCAGAATTCTGAGTTATAAAGTCAGAATTCTGAGATAAAAAGTAAGAGTTGCGAGTTATAAAGTCAGAGTTCTGAGATATAAAGTCAGAATTCTGAGTTATAAAGTCAGAATTCTGAGTTATAAAGTCAGAATTCTGAGTTATAAAGTCAGAATTCTGAGATAAAAAGTCAGAATTCTGAGATATAAAGTCAGAATTCTGAGTTATAAAGTCATAATTCTGAGATAAAAAGTCAGAATTCTGAGATAAAAAGTCAGAATTCTGAGATAAAAAGTCAGAATTCTGAGATATAAAGTCAGAATTCTGAGTTATAAAGTCAGAATTCTGAGTTATAAAGTCAGAATTCTGAGATAAAAAGTCAGAGTTCTGAGATATAAAGTCAGAATTCTGAGATATAAAGTCAGAATTCTGAGATATAAAGTCAGAATTCTGAGTTATAAAGTCAGAATTCTGAGATAAAAAGTCAGAATTCTGAGATATAAAGTCAGAATTCTGAGATATAAAGTCAGAATTCTGAGATATAAAGTCAGAATTCTGAGTTATAAAGTCAGAATTCTGAGTTATAAAGTCAGAATTCTGAGATAAAAAGTCAGAATTCTGACTTTTTTTTTTCTCAATAAAAAAAACAAAATCTAGTTTCCTGTTACTGAGATTAACCTTCACTTGAGTGCCAAAGACGGTAGGATTGCATTAGCCTAAAAATGGAAATGATTATAGAGGATTATTTTCGGTGTGGTTTCACTAACAGAGAAATCTTGATTTTATTGGAGGAATCACACAACATAAAGCTTAGTTTCCGGACTCTTGAGAGAACGTTATGCAGGAATCAGTTATGGCGGAGACGCAATAAAACAGATGAGGCTGAAGTGGCACGTTTTATACATCAGCAGCTACAGATATCGGGACGACAACATGGCTATCGCTGGATGCACCAGAAATGTTGGCTGTCCGGCATAGTTACAGACAGAGAAACTGTCCGTCAGTTGATGCGCCTGTTAGATGGACAAGGAGTTGATCTGCGTGCTCGCGGTCGTCTTCGGCGACGCATGTATAACAGTCGCGGACCAAACTATGTTTGGCATATTGACGGGTATGATAAATTAAAACCTTACGGAATATGCATAAACGGATGTATTGATGGTTTCTCTAGAAAAATGATCTGGCTTGAAGCATACAAAACGAACAATGACCCACGAGTAATTGCAGGCTATTTCCTACAAGCTGTTGCTGAGAATAACGGATTCCCACAAAGAATTCGCATTGACCATGGAACTGAAAATATATATTTAGCAGACATGCAGGCATTCTTCAGAGACACTGCGAGTGCAGAATGTGTCACTCTTGGTCCAAGCACTGGGAACCAGAGAATTGAACGATGGTGGTCCACTTTGAGAAGCCAGTGCATACAATTTTGGATGGATCATTTTGAACAGCTAAAAGAAGATGGATACTTTGTTGATACTTTCATTGACAAATCTCTCATCCAGTTTTGCTTCCAACATATTATACAGGTAACAAATTTTGTTCACTATCGGAGTTAATTTTATTCTTAGAGAGTATTGAAGTTGGATTATAACTTAATATTATTTATTTACTTAGCCTACAGTGTGCAGGTTTATTAATGCATTTGGCAAGACAATGTAGAATATATGTTCCATTTCTTTTTTTTTCATGAAGGAAGAGCTTGATGAAGTAGTCAGTGCCTGGAATTGCCACAGGATACGACCAACTCACAACCCACGTGCTCCCAGTGGTCGACCTTCAATAATGTTTGCTGTTCCCAGCTTAAATGGAGTGCAGAATTTCTTGCATCCAACTGACCAAACAAAACTGAGTATTTGCCAAGCGGAGTGTTTATTTAAAGATTACCCTTGTGATGAGGATGTCTTTCAACTGTGTGTAGAACTCATGGCTGAGCACAACCTTGTCATGTCAGATGACGTTTATCAAATTACAGACCTTTACCTCCAACTTCGTGAACTGATCCTTCAAGGACTGGACTTGGAGGACTAGATTCACCATTCTAATGTAATCTACAACATTCACTATAAGGATTAAGGTATTGTTTAAATTGTTTTAGTATTTTAGATTGAAAAAATTGGTATAAAAGTAATATTTTCCTTGAGTGAACTTGATATCTGTCTGTAGGTGTTGAACTGCAGCCTTTCACCAAGTTACTCTCCCTATACCCAAGCAACCTTGGACCACTGGAGGAAATCTCAAAGCTCTTTGCATCACTTGCCAGTCTGTTTTTAGCTCAATCATAGGTAAGAAGGACTACATTTTCAGAGTTCAGCAAGAAAAAAGAACTTTCCACAACTGGCTGGCTGGGCTTATTAAGATGCAAGTCTTCATAAATGTAGTTCAAATTTAAAAAACAAAAACAAAAAAAAACTACCATTTGATCATAAAGATTTCATCTGACAATAAAGATTTTTGCATTTGTCTTTTGTTACACTGACACTCAAGGGTAATTTTAAACGTTGTCCCTTATGTGTTTAACGTAAAGATGTATTTTTCCCCCATATTATTATAGGTTACAACCATTCACAAGACAACAGAGAGTATTCATGGATTGACTGGTGGTGAGCACACTTTTCATATTCTTTTATTAATTGATCAATTTTGCATGCTTAAGAAATTAAAACAAATATTTATCTATGCTAAAAAAACTGTAACATTACACTGGGAACAAAGTGATTTTGATGTCCATGGTTGGCATTTGATCTAACATCATATTGCATTGTTTTTTGTTTTAAATATGAAATTTGTTTAAAAAAAATAATACTGTCTATCACTTTCTATTCATCAGTCAACAACTCAAAGAGAGAAGAGTATATCCCTGAACCCCAGATGGCAGGTAATTTCTTTCAACAAAAAACAAACAAACAAAAAAAAAACAATTAACTTTTTGTCTGAACATTATTTGTATTTGTTCTTATTTGTTCTTTTTTCATGAAAAGGCCAATCAAGTCTCAAAACAAGTTTCTGTGGTCAAAGTCTCTGCAATCCTCACCCTTTCTTCCATTGTGCTATATCTATCTATATCAAGATTAAGGGTGAGCAGAAGTTATATTTCACTTTATGGTCATTTGGCTTTAAACATGCTAATGTTTGGGGAATTATTATTTATTTTTATTTATTTTTTTACAATTATGGGCCAGACCCTTTATTGTAATAAACTTTCAAGTCTTGCTGAACCTTAAGCTGAACCTTTAATTTTGCATATTGCCAATTGCTGACAGATTTAACCTTTATCCACTGTATGAAGCCCTGCTACCTTTATTGTGGCTTAGAAGCAAGGGCAAAAAAGAACTGATGACAAAATCTGTGAATGAATGAATGTAGTGCATGTAGGGTGAATGAATTCAGTAGGTGCATCCCAATTAGTATACTTATGAACTATTCTATGCCATTTTGTAATATAAATATTGTGCTCACACTTAAAAATTTTGGACACTTAATGTACTCAGTCATTGCACCTTTAATTAAGTAATTGATGAAAAGAAAGTTGCTAAAATGCCATACAATAGACACACTGCATAATTTAAGAGCGTACTATGTAATTTGAGACAGCAACTGACATGTCATATTTCTACATTAAAATTTCTATAATTAAAACCTCATAACATTATTGGTGAAATTGCAATTGTAATTGTACTGTATTGTACATGCAATTATAACTAACAAACCTATTGTGTCTTGTAGGCTCAGGCTCTATGAGCTTAAGTATCCAGATGGAAAAATATTTACATCCCATCATTTTATACATCCTTCAGGATCACCTACATTCACCTAAAACACACATTACTCAAAGGAACAGTAAATAATCTCCATTATAAATCTCTGTGCATGATGATATAATTGATCACAGTGATGTTGCTTTGTGTTTTCAGAGGGCACAAATAATTTGTTCCATACCATCCTCATAACTATATCCTCATGTGTAAAGGAAGCCAGCATGCTGTCAATCGGAGATCTTGTTATCTTTTTTTTTTTTTGTATTACAACATGGCAAAAGCACAACCATCAGAATAAGAGGGGGAAATGCACAAGCATCTATATGTAATGAATACTAAATAAAAAACATTATTTTGACTATTTTTTCCAACTACCATAATGTACATTTTTTTTGCATGATTTCAAACAGTTTTTGAGACACTCATTACTTTCAGGCCTAACTTGAAAGCAAATGAAGCACAGCAATGTTTTGAACCTCAAAACTTAAGTATTTGTGTTGAAACTGTTAAAAATTTGTAGATTTCTCCTGTTTAAACTTTGAAGAGTTTAAAGGTCAGGTGATTGAAAACAATATTAACAAAATGGTTTTATAGGTAAACTGATCTGTTGTTTTATGCCTGAAATTAAATTTTAATTTGAACTGAATTTTTTATATGGTCTTTTGTTAATTAATTGTGCATATATTTATTAATTGCTTACCTTGTTTTGGTACATTTTTTGCTCCAAACAAAACCTAAAATTGCATTCTCTTTGTTGTCCTATAAATCATTTAATAGATTTGATGAACCTGAATGGTTGTAATAATTTTACTTGGTACATTGGCTGTCAGGTTTTGTGTGTCACTACAGAGCTACAACTGAAAACATTTTAAAAGTTCAGAATATTCTTTTTAAAAAAAAGAAAGAAAGAAAAAGGCAGACATTGATGTGCATTATTTATTGGCTTGTACTCTCAATGCACAAAAAAAACAAAAAAAACAAAAAACATTGGCACCATATATGCAGGTTGTGTTGTGTTTAATACACAAGTGGTTAACCAAACATTACAATGTGGTACAAGTAAGAATAAAACAAACCACATTAAAATGATTTCAATAAAACAATCTTATAAAACTGTTCAAATGTTTTACCTATGGCATTGTATGAAAGGTTCACAATAATTCAACACCCAATTGTATACAAGTGCAAATTTAAGAACACATTATAGAACACATTGTTTAAGAACACATTATAATGGTTCAAAGCCATCCATCTCATTAAAGAAGCAACATGTACAATTTGTTAGATTTAATGTAAACAGTAGTTTGTTCCTAAACAATGAAGAGCACTTTCACTATTGAAAGTCATAAAAAAGGTGGTTCAACATAACCAGCAATAACTAAGTGAATAAATTAAAGTGACTGTTTTACTTTATGTATATATAATAATACATGTAAAGATGTACAGTATCTAAATGTATGAAAAATTAATCATTAACACATTTTAACAGTTCACAGTCAATCTGACTGAAGAGTTGACATGAACAACTTGCATGGTTTAATAGAAACGCTCAGTTGAACCAAAACAATGGAGATATTTCCCTATTGAAATTCAAATCTTCAAAAACAAAAACGGGTTGTTCAACATTCAACGTAATCGTCGATAAGTGGACAAATTAAAGTGAATGTTTTACTTTCTATACGAGTAAAATAATTGTAAGTGTATGAAGAACGACCCAAGTTAAATAGCTAGCATATGAGCTGGCCATAACTAATTTCTGCCAATATTTAATTGATATACCACTAAACTATGTCCATGACCCAGACATTGCTTTCAAGAATTTTGTTCATTTCAGATCTGAAATCTGGGTAGTTGTCATAGTGCACTGAAAGCCTCAGGAAACAGCCACAGGTGTGTGCCACCGGTCTTCTCTCAAACCCTTTAAGGTCTGTGAAATCCACTGTTATACTTTTGCCTATAAACAAATCGGATCCTGTACAGAATCTAAGAAACAGAGACTGTCGTTTTGCATCACACTCCCGCAAGTACATCGTCAAGTGCTTTGAAATTTCCTTTTGGTGTACATTCATTGTTTCAGGAAATTTGAGAGATTGCACAATTTTCCTGACCGTTGGTTGCAATGTACAGTACACGTCTTCAATTTCCTCAAGGGCCTTGCTCAGAGGTCCAAGTATGCCTGCCCACTGTTCAAGAACATAAGCAGGCTCTTGAATGAGAGTTTTGTGTGCCAGTTCATGCAAAATTTGCTTGAAGTTTTCTTCTGTTGGAATTCTCCGACAACTGTAGTTGTCTAAGATCTCAAGCAATTCCTCCTGGTCTGCACTACAGAAGTCTGTTCTGCAGCTTTCTAACACAGCACGCTCATTTTCTGAGACAAACTTCAAAAAGTTCTCAATCAGATCACTTTTTACAGATCCTTGTATTGCTTGCTGCAAGATGACAGGTGCAAGTTTTATTGGGAGATATTTCTCTTTCTTCCAGCCGAACAGAATTATTCGTGCTACACTTTCCCACTTTTCTTTGCCAAAATCATGTCGAAGAAAGGGAACTTTAAAATTGTTCCCCAGAGTGCACTGATCATAGAATTCCTGCCAAAACTCTGATAGGCAATCCCTGAACACTCCACCAACATCATGGCCCATCTCAAACTGGCCATTTGGGAGGAGCAACTTCACTTCTACTTCACTCTGTGTATGTGTAAGTGTTTCATCACAGAAATGTGCAATGAGTTCAGAAAATATCTGTCCACGATGAACAAGAAGAATTCTTTTGTGTGGAACAATGGGTTCTGGGCTCAGAGGCAGAGTGTCATCTAAGATTTGTTCATCTATTCCAGTGATGTCACCAGTGAATACTGTCACTACATCGCTTGTATCTGAGTAATCTGGTAAGGTCATTGAAGAACTTTGAAAAGGAACATTCAGATCATCATCTGCAACATTCAGATCCTCGGTGGAATACAAGGGAGATACAGCATCATTGCCTGGACTTTCCACAAAAATAACATCCGTGTCTGAAGCTTGAAAGAAGTCATTCATTCTGCTGGAAGAAGTGGGAAGACTTTGATCCTGGTCATTACTGTATAAGTCCTCCGTTGTGTCTGATATTTCCACTTCACTTTCCGTTTCCTCTTCCCTCTCCACCTTTTTTGTTGTCAGGTAGAACCTCATCATTGTGAGCTTGGATTTATTATACATTTCCCCCACTGTAGTTTCTTTATCTAGTGACGCTTCCTGATAATTTGTTATATCCAATTCAAACTCAGAAATCTCTCCAAGGGAATTTTTTCCATTTGGGAAAAACAAACGAATTGCCTCCTCTATCAGTTCTTCCCTTTTCCAGTCTTTTGGAACACTCAACTTCCTTGTTCCCCCTCCTTTTTTTGCTCTCATTTGAACATAGCCATGATCAACATAGTGCATCCACCCAATCTCAATTTTTCTAACAGTACGCTGAGAATTGTATTTTTTAGTTGTTTGGGTTTCAGTTTGTGAATTGACTGTTTTTTGTCTTTTGCTCAGTTTTGATTTGAGGCGCTCAAACAGCTTTGACTTTCTGCAAGTTGGCTCAGTTTCTTGCCTCCTACAAAATCCCATCACTGCCAGTCTGTCTCCATATGAAGGAAAATAGCTTCTCATCTGGTCATCAGTCATTAGCAGTAGGACACCCACATCAATCTGCAAAAAAACCAAAACATTTTTTGTTATTATGCAATACTTAAACCAAAAATGGATTATAGTCATACAACTGACCATAGGCACGGTTAGTTCCTGGTTAATATAAGGTTGAGATAAGTCAGCTCAGTCATTTCTGATCAACTGTCAAAATCAGCTACGTAGTGCCCTTTGCTCAGTTTCTGTACATAATCCATTCACAATTTGATTTTTTTTTTTCTAAGAGGACCAAACGTCCACCTATACTGTTTCAAGAATGACAAACGCGAGTGTAAAAAAAAAAGAACTGTTCCACGACTAATTACTATGACTGACTGTAACTGAATCCACTGGAGGCGAGTTTAAAGTGAGAACCCATATGCAGTTTATTTAAAGTTCAGCAAACAAACGTAAATCCAACTTGGAACATGGAACATGAAGTCTTCACATGGCTTGGCAAACAGGAACAACATGAACTCACCACAGCTACAGGGAATAATCTACAAACGTCGACAAGGTACAATGGAAACATGAGGGTTTAAATTGACAGACTAATGACAAACGATGAACACTTGTGAACAGTGATTAAACCCAAGAACCAATCAGAACAAGACCCAACACAGGGGAATCACATGACACGGAGCACATGGCAGGATCACATGACAAATAGGGGAATCACATGACATGACAGCTGGAGGATAAAGCACATGGATAAACAAACATTACACATGACAATGACAAAGACTAGAAACATGAACAAAACCAAAACTAGACCTTACACTGACAGTGATAATGGAACGAAATATCTGATGAGCCGAAGTCAAAGATCTCAGAAAAGAGGTCTGAGCTGTTGTTTTCCATAAAATAAGAAAGCATAGTTATTGAAGGGAAGGTTTTCTTAATTTTTGATAGTTTTGTTTGTGTTTTCATAATTTTTGTTAGTGATTACACCTCACACACAACTAAGCATTCAAGCTTTTCTGAGCAGAATATGCCATAGGCTTTTCAGTATCAGTAAAAACAACAACAACAACAAAAGCTTTGTTTCATCATTTTGACATTAAATTTAAGTCTATACGTTTTACATTTATGAGAGCAGTTAAACTAAAATGTTAGGTAACACTATACAACAAGGTTCATTATTTAACATTAGTGAACATGGACTAATAATGAACTGCACTTCTACAGCATTTATTAATCTTTGTTAATGTTAATTTCAACATTTACTAATACATTAATAAAATCTTGTTAACATTAGTTAATGCACTGTGAACTAACATGAACAATGAACAACTGTATTTTCATTAACTAACGTTAACGAAGATTAGTAAATACAGTAACAAATGTGTTGCTCATGTTAGTTCATGTTAGTTTATACATTTTCTAAAGTGTTACCAAATGTTATTAACTGTTACTATTTACTAATATTTTCTCGTACATCTGAGGTGTAGCAGTTTGAATGCAGTGCATAATATAAGTGTTTGCTTGTATAAATTTCATCATATTTTTAATCCAAGTATGGCTCTGTCTTTAGTAATCAAGCACACTTAAGTTTGGGGACCAATTCTCACTATTAACTAAATATTAACTATAACTTTTGCCTCAAACTCCTAATTTGCTGCTTACGTTTAGGTATGGAGTTTAAGATTAAGGGATCCAAAATATGGTCCTGCATTGATATGCATTTTATAAGTACTGATAAACAGCCAATATGGTAGTACTATGCATGTTAATAAGCAACTAGTTAATATTGAGAATTAGTCGCTAAACTAAAGTGTGTCATGTCATCCGCTTCCAGTTATTTAAGCTGTGCAAAAACAGTCCGCTATGCTGCTTGACACTGCAAATTGGTATTTACTATTTTAAGGAATTATCATAATCATAAACATACTGGTTTCTAGCGCAAATACTTTTACCAGTTACTGCACTTTGTTTTTCTTCTAGATATTTACCTATAGTGGCTAATGAATTGGAACCCTCACACAATCATAGAAAATAGCTTACTTGCACATTACAAAATTAAGTAGATAGTTCCTCTCAAGAGTTCTCTGTCATCCTACTCATCAGTCTTAACATTTGTGTGCTTGGATGCTACCTGGCTCCCCTTGAGCTGAAATATTCAGTATGCCTACTGTAATTGTGAAAAATATAAATAAAGATTCCTGAATTTCTACTTTTGTGTTTAATTGACAAAATAACAGTACAGGTTGGAAGTGACCCTATTAACCCCAAATGTATGTTTTCTATGTTGTCTTACAGATGTCTGAATAACTTCTTAATAAACTGGGTATTAAAGGGGACATTAAATGCATTTCTAGATCTTTTTATTGTGGCCCCAATCAAAAAAAAGAGTCTCCTTAATTTTTATACAGATTAAATGTTTTACCTGTAGTATAGAGTCGTTTAAAAATTGCATACATAAAAAGAGCTACTTCATCGCAGACAAATAATTGCAGACATTTGAAAGTGTTGCTCTCTTCAATGTAGAATTGTATATTAACTTATTAGATCAATATTTTATTAACAAATTTGGCATCACTAATTCTTATAAAAAATACATGACGTGACTGATGGAATGTTATCAGGGAAAACGATGCTCAAGTCAGAATACTGTGATATCCATCAGACAATGATTTATCATTAATATTTTACTGAACCACAGCAGTACCTCACTGCGATTTGGCAGCACATCATCAGAACACTTCCTAGATTTGTATGTTAAGGGGCATGCAGAGGAAAGATGGTATATCATGAATGAGAATGAAATTCTGCCATCTCAAAAAGGTGGAAAACACAAAATTCATATTTCAAACTGAGATGTGAACTTTGAGGTATAAAGCCTGCAGAATATTTTTATTGAATAGCAACCTCAATATAGATTTTGATTTTCCATTTCATGACCCCTTAAAAACATATTTTATTAAATAACTCTAAATAATCCCTATAAGAAATAAAGCTGTAAGTAGACTTAAATCAATGTGGGCTTAAATTGGTCACTCCCTCTAAATGATGGCTATTTTTTTATTTTTAGGTCAAGTGTCCTTTTAATTTATTCAGTGGGTTAAATCGTTTGGTTCAGTATTACCTTGTCATCCTCCAGCCTTTTTATGGTGGTTTCTGATACATTTCTGTCCCTCAGAAAAAAGATTAATTCGTCCATCCTGCAAAGATAGTTTAATGGAAATTAATAACACCAGAAGAGTGAGGCTGGTAGGCCAATATTAAGCCTAGACCGAGTATGTAAGGCAGAAAAACAAAAACTTGCGTATTTATCGTCAATATGTGCTATGCATATCAAAGCAAGCAGATGCACACCTTATTTCACTCAGTTTTGATGCAATGATAGTAAACGATTTAATATTTCCATAAAACCAACACTTAACATCCAATATTAAACTACATTGAACTAGTATGATACCTTACGCGCTAGTTACCAAACATTCAGATGTTATACTTGTCCAAAGTCATTCTATTATAACATACGCAAATCGTAAATGATTATCATGCCAAAGAGTAAATATGACCATACCTTGTCGTCGGGAAATCGCATTCAAAGCTCTGTTAACGAATACTGTGTCGTGTTCTGTCTCGTGGTTTCCCATAGTGTTTCGCGACTCGCGAGAAAGTATGGAAGCCTCGCCAATGACAAAAAAAAAAAAAGATTATTGCGACTTTTTATCTCAGAATTCTGACTTTTTATCTCAGAATTCTGACTTTATAACTCAGAATTCTGACTTTATATCTCAGAACTCTGACTTTATAACTCAGAATTCTGACTTTATATCTCAGAATTCTGACTTCATATCTCAGAATTCTGACTTTATATCTCAGAACTCTGACTTTTTATCTCAGAATTCTGACTTTTTATCTCAGAATTCTGACTTTATAACTCAGAATTCTGACTTTATAACTCGCAACTCTGACTTTTTATCTCAGAATTCTGACTTTTTATCTCAGAATTCTGACTTTATAACTCAGAATTCTGACTTTATAACTCGCAACTCTGACTTTATAACTCAGAATTCTGACTTTATATCTCAGAACTCTGACTTTATAACTCAGAATTCTGAGATAAAAAGTCACAAAAATCTTTTTTTTTTTTTTTTTCAGTGGCGGAAACGGGCTTCCATAAGTTCCCGCAATTTCATCGCATAAAATTGCAAAAATATCCCGCACACTCCATTGCATTTTTTAAAAAAACGTGCCGCATAATCAAGGATTTTTGCCCGCAACAATCATAAAAAAATCCTGCGTTTTTCTGGAGGGACTGAAAAGCCTTCTGAAGCGATGCGTTTGTGTAAAAAAAAAACATCCGTATCTTACATGTTATGAAGCAAAATATCTAGCTTGCACCAGACCGCCTTCCGTATTCAAGTTACGAAGAAAGTGTAAACTGGCACCGCGTCAGTTAAGCTTTTTCTGTAAGTTGAATAGGGAAGGCGTAGCCTAGTGTAAGCTTTTTGAACGGCAAGAGTTTTACACTTTGAATGCGGAAGCTAGGCATCAAACTCGTTTATATACCTCCAATTTTGAATACAATGCCCACAAAATCCAATCAACAACAGATGCAAAGAACCAAGTCTCCGCCATACATTTTTTTTCTTTCCGAAAAATGTTACACTCGAATGTTCGACACAATTCTTCTGTTATTCTTCTGTTGAATAGCAACTTTAATTTCAGCTTGCCAGGACCAACTCTATTCTCGTAGCTCTGCCGATCAATACACCTGGGGATTTGAGTTAAGGTTCATTCCCAGCAGCCAAACCCATGCAAACTGCTTTTCCCCTTCCCCCACTGTGACCCATATGAGACAGGTACAGGCCTTGATGAATTGTTCTGAATAGAAGCTCCACCCTTGAACGTGAGCGAGAGCCTCAACACGACGTGACTGACACACATCAGCTGAAAAATTAATTACAAACCGATGTGTTTGGAACGAGTTTGCCACATACAGATGTGAGATGGGAATGTATCGGGCATGCTGGGTAATTAAATGAACTGCGCTGTGCTGCCCTTGGAGGGAGGACGTGGGCTGAGGGGCTGAGGGCCTGGGGGTGGCCGACGGAGTTCTGCTTATTGCCTCTCTGCCCTCCAGAGAGACGAGAGGTGCCCTTATTTACGAGCCGTTCGGCTCAATAATAGAGGAGAGGTGGAATTGATCATATCTGTCTGGGTCAAAAGGTCTCGGTTGATTTGAGATGTAGCACACAAGTGAATCCACTGTACTTAGTAATGGGAAACTAGTATATCAATGCAGAGCAGAAACTGATGTAATCTGGATGCTGATTAATTGTAAAAAACAAAACAAACAAACAAAAAATTTAATTGTAAACTTACCTGAAAGTTGTAGCCTACATAAATGGTCAAAGCATAATCCACAAGGGGACAAAACACTTTACGGATCAATCTGTCCCTTAAGAATATTAGGCTGAGCCACAAACCACAATTACGCATTTGCTTCACATTCCTCCTCCCCCATTCTCCTCCATCCTCCCCCAATCCATTTCACATACCTCCAGGCTCCTTACATGTATCCCATCCCCCCCCCCCCAAAGCATTGAGAGGAACAGATATTTTATGTAATGCAATGTGGTTGTGTTGTGCAGATGGAGACTGAAACGTCAATATACAAGCATCAGGTTTAAGATCATATCTGGCTGTTGGATAACTCTCTATATGGAATAATATCCTGTGAACAGTGATGTCTTTGTTGTGACACGTTAAAGATCCTCTCCCTCGGATATAAATCTTCAGGAGTTCTGCCACAGCCTTGAGTTACATCTGCGCCTGCGTCTTAGATATAGCAAGAAATATTTACATGAGCACAAAATTCTGATGAATTGTGGGCAAATTAATCTCTATATCACTTGTTTCCAAAGCCCACCAATCGTTTAGGATCAGTGAGATCTTTCAGTTTTAGAATAATTTCGAGCTGTGGGCTATCTAATTATAAATCTGGTTAAGCTGTGCAACTATGAATTGAATGTGAAATCCAATCTGTTTCACTTTTTTGCTTTGCTGGCTAAATTTATTGCAACTTAAATAAATAAATTCTTGCATGTTAACTGGAGTGTGCTTGCATGAGATTTATCCTCAGGCTATTTTCTGGAGAATCTCCTCCCCCTCGGAGATAGAGAAAAGCTGAGTTTTCATTAAGATTGCTGTGGAATTTTCTTCACAACAGGACTCCATATTTTCTCATTGCTGGAAGCATAATGAATTTACATGCTATTTGAATGAATTAATTCATTTTCTCAGCAACACTTCCCATGGGTTTGTGGGGGACCCTGTGGATTCATATTTGACAACTGTATATTCCATTGCAACTTTTCATTAAGGATGTTGAGTTATAAACCTTCAAATTCATGAGAATTGTAGAGAAACGGTATTATTCACAAGATACACTAGATACTAGTTTGTAAACTGTTTTGACCGAAATGAATACTTTACAGTAAAGACATTAATGATGTTACAAAAGATACATTTTTAAATTGATGCTGCTCTGTGGAACGTTCTTAAAATATATATTTTAATTGAATAAATGCAGCCTTGGTGAGGAGAAGAGGCTTCTCTCAAAAAATCTTACCAACATACATATTAATAGCCAAACACATTTAAAAATAACTTGTGTTGAATACCTGATGTCAACACTGTAAAAAAAAAAGAAAAGAAAAAAAAAACGTAAAAAACAATTACCAAGACCTTATCCAGTAATTTTACAGACATTTCCATTAACCCTAAAACACAACGTAATGAAGTTCAAAATTCAAAATACAGGTAAAAAAATAAATAAATAAAAACGGAAAAATTCCATTAAATACAGTACATTGTGCCCTATTTTTACACTCTTTTTTTAAAAAGAGTGATTAGTTCTGCCATCACCTGGAAATTTTGAACAAATATTTTGGTTGCTTTTTTAAGCAATAAAAAAATTTGTGGTGCCTTTCTGAAAACTAAAAGCCTCAGTTACCAAAAGAATGATCAGTTCAGTCCATAAATAAAATCATATGTGTTTTGAACAACATGCACAGAAAATGGCAGAATTCTCATTTTTGCTTGAACTATCCCTTTAATTACAGAGACAGACACAGGTGTCTTCCCATCCTCGAGGCAGTAATCCATAATGCTACACTCCTGAAGTGTGTAATTTCGTCTCATCTGCTGCAGATCCCACCGACAATGACCTCTTGTCTCTGACTTCAATAACTGCTACTGTAGCATCTCTGTATTATTCTCTCTATTGCTCTTCTGAAAGCACTGCGCTTGTTTGGCTTCTATAATTGCTTGTCAAATCCCTCACTATCTGAAGTCCTGTAACATGTCGTTTATGGAGGTTCCCTGCGGTACACACACAACTCTCTGTCAACCTCTCTCTTCTTTCTGCCTCTGTGCTTCCTTCCAGGTCTGCGAGATGATGCAGTATTTCCAAATTGCTTAGGTATAAATAAAATTGGAGAACAGATCTCTATAACAAAGTTCTGTCTGAATATCAGAGCGCTCGAATTCAAAAGAAACATGTTAGCGGTCACCTTTTTCCAACAGTTTACAGCAGGCTCTTCTCCAGAGAATTCACAGAGCTGACTGTTTTATTCATGACGTGGAGATCAAAACATTCATAAATGGCGAAAGGCAACCACAAAAACACCAGAAGGTCACAGTAAGGTCAACAAACAAACAGAAAAGTTACTGAGGCAGGGAGAATGAGAAAGGATCAGAAACAGATATGAAATTTGTCTCTCTTTCTCTTCTCCCAGAGGTATAAATAAGTAATGAGCATATTGTTAAAATTCATGTTGCACTTTCATTCCCTCCAGTCACTCACTCTCTCTCTCTCTCTCTCTCTTTATGTAGTATAATGCATGCTAATGCTGTGAAATCAGCCTATTACATGTTATTCAAGGTGCAGAAAGAACTCCTAGTAAGTCACAGGCCATGTGATTGCGGTTGGCGTCAGGACACAGAACGCATACACAATGGCCAGCTTTGCTCTGAATGTGCATCTCCCCTCCTCCCTCTCTACCTTTGATATTCGGCTGCTCACGTCCTTCACAAGCAGTCAAATAAAATCATATTTTATTGGATGAAAATAGAAAATATATTACATATTGAATTTGGAATCACTGTAGACTAACCTCAGTCACTCAATTTCTCTTCATCTCCCCTTCACTCTGTTTTTTTCTGTCCTCTTTATCTTGCTATATGCCATTTTTTATGCTTTGTCTTTGCACTTTTCAATTGAATTTGTATACAATAAAATTTGAGTTTATGGATTTAAATGTAATAAATGTCATCTCAAGAAATCCTTCAAAACAATCTCAAGAGTGTGTTTCTATGTAAACTGGTGTCAGTCACCTAACGGAAACAAATGCTTGTCTTAAAAGTCGGTTTTAAGAAAATAAAGATGCATATTTAAATTTCAGGAAAAATAGTTTATAAAATAAGATAATATACGCTAAAACTAAACGGCAAGTTGACTTTGGTGGAGCGGAAGTGCGCTGCAGACGTGATGTGACGTGACGTCAAGCTGGCTCTGCAGACGTGACGTGACGTCAAGCTGGCTCTGCAGACGTGACGTGACGTCAAGCTGGCTCTGCAGACGTGACGTAACGTGACATCAAGCTGGCTCTGCAGATGTGACGTGACGTGACATCAAGCTGGCTCTGCAGACGTGACGTGACATCAAGCTGGCTCTGCAGACGTGACGTGACGTCAAGCTGGGTCTGCAGATGTGACGTGACGTCAAGCTGGCTCTGCAGACGTGACGTGATGTCAAGCTGGGTCTGCAGACGTGACGTGACGTGACATCAAGCTGGGTCTGCAGACGTGACGTGACGTGACATCAAGCTGGCTCTGCAGACGTGACGTGACATCAAGCACTTCTTCGCGTGCATGTTTTTGCTTTGCACCCCACAAAGGATGTTCGTTTCGGTGCTTCATAATTCAGTGTCTTGAAGTCAGTCAGCTGTAGAAAAGTTGCATTTTCGTACCTTTTTTCATATATTCAGAAGCTGGGACACACTTTGATACGGTGACAATAGTTGATTTCATGACATCTATATCCAATAGAAAAAGAGCCTAGTATTTTGTTCCCCTGTTACGGTAATGGAGGCTCCTAGGCAATTGCCTGCTCTACCTATACTGCTGATAAATATCAGTCAACAGCATGTTATGTTATCGGAGTCTCAAAGATGAATGACAGATCTATCCTGAGTCAACAAGTGTAATCGCAGCTGCCAATCGTTATTTTCTTTTGTTTTTGCAAACAAAATGTATTCTCGTCACGTCATAAATTTAAGGTTGAACCACTGCAGTCATGTTGACTGTTTTAAAATGTCTTTATTACCTTTCTGGACCTTGAAAGTGTTGATTATATTGCTTATTTGATCTCATCAAAAATATCGTAATTTGTACTCCGAAGATGAACGAAGGTGAACGACATGAGGGAGAGTAATTGATGACAGAACTTTCCCTTTTGGGTGAACTATCTCTTTAAGACATGTAAGCATAGTCTAAGAGAAAGAGTCAGAGAGAACAGAGGTGGACAATATCACAAAAGGGGATTTTTCTTCCTGCTTTTCATTCTTTGTAAGGGCACATATGCAATGCAAAATTTCATCATTACGAACCAGAGCCTGCATTATAAATAATAAAAAGAGAAAGACATGAATTACATCAGAGACACTGATAGTGAAGCCAAAGAGATCATCACAGAAGTGTTTTGTATGCTGGTTTATATTGATTTAGTGTGGTAATCCTTGTTCTCTAAATAAATCAGAACCTCACAAAATCAAATAAACTCTTTTATAAGGCAGCGCTGGTTTTGCATGACTACCCATGGTGCAGTGAGGAGTCAGAGAGACATTGTGAGATAACAGGTTATCAGCAATACACACAGGGACTTCATCACAGCTAATAACTTAACACGTGACGGCTTACCCAGAACACACCACTGGTGCTCAGCATAGCTACAGGTCAATAATGACTCCCCTTAGTAGCATCAGACACTGGAAGGCACTTCATTTTACCTTGTGCTTGCTAAACATAGCTCTATGATTACTTAATGTAGATTACATAACAAATAACTGTAGTCCAAAAGGCCGATTTGTCAATGCAGTGCTCCAAACCTGCAATATACACAATATTAATAAAATCTATGAAGCCCAACACCTGTTTACCTAGAACCGGTGTATATGAATCTGCAGCACCCATAGACAAAATATCTTCTAGTAAAAATAAAAATGAATTGAAAATAAATTAAATGGAAAGAAAAATTAAAATAAAATGAAAAGAGAAGAAATGAAAATAAAATTACAAGAATTGAAATGAAAAGAAATAAAACATTAAAATTAAACGAAACTGAAAAAAAAAAATCATTCTGTTTATTTACATATTAGGGACTATATATCGAGTGGGAAAAAAATAAGAAAATAAAATAAAAAGTTCTGTTATTGTTTACATGTCAGGGACTATATCTTCGAGTGGAAATAAAAGTGAAAATAATTTGAAAATAAAATAAAAAGAAATTAAAATACAATGAAAAGAATTTAAATGAAAATAAAATCAAATGACAAGAAATTAAAAAATTTAAATGAAATGAAACTGAAAAGAAATGAATAGAAAATAACGAGAATAAAGAATTTCTTTTTACATATCAAGGACTATATCTTCTAGTGGAAATTAAATAAAATAAAATAATGGAAAAATAAAATAAAATGTTCTGTTATTGTTTACATGTCAGGGACTATATCTTTTAGTGGAAATGAAAAGAAATAAAAAATTAAAATGAAATTGAAAAGAAATTGAAAAATAAAGAATAAACATTATATTTTCTATTTTTTATATCAGGGACTATATCTTCTAGTGGAAGATATAATCAGTTTAAAAATATATATATAATTAAACAAAAAACTGCATCACACAAAATCAAAAGTCAGTAATAATGTGGTTAAACAGTATTCGGTAGTATTCAGAACTATTCATTTATTTTTAATGAGGAAAAATGACTGAGTACACTATTATTATTTTAAAGACAAATTATGTTATGATTTTTTCATTTCATTGTTTACGATTTTTGTATTATAAATAACATTTGTACATTATTGAAAACATTCTTGAGGTATGGTTGCAAGATTTCAGGCAAAAAAAAAAAAAGAATGGCCACAAGAAAGTGTCACGCTTCTCAAAGCTGCTTGGTCTATGTGGTCATAAATTCTGTTTGTGTGCTGACAGAGACTGACAGCATCCACTGCCCCTTTCACCACAGGCAACAAAGACCCCGAGTGCAGAGATGCTCCCAGTACAGGTGATATAGAGAAAGAGAGAGAGAGACAGCATCAAGGGGCTGGGAAATAAGATATGAGGGAAGCAGGAAAGGAAGGTGGGAGGGTGAAGCTATCACCTATAAGTGCGAGAGAGAGGCTGAGTGAGAGAGAGAGAGAGAGAGAGGGAGAGAGAGAGAGAGGGAGAGGAGAGGGAGAGAGAGGGAGAGTTGAGAGCTGGCTGGTGAATATTGGCTGGTATTGCTGAGAGAGGAGGGGCCTGCTGTAAAGCTGTAATGGGCTCCAGCTTGTGCAGTGGTGCCGATCCCCACGTTTCCTCCAACCCAGCAGCTTTTCCTCTCTCTGCAGACACACATGTACGTGCGCTGGGCTGGCGACGCTCCAGCACAGCCTTGAGACATTCTCAAAAGGATTTTTCGGATTCACCATGCCAGCATCTGCCTGAATGACACAGCTCCAGTTCATTTATCTTCAAACGCTCAAGCAAGCTGGAATACATGCCAAATATGCAGACGTGAGGAGCAGAAACATTAGTGAACATCACTTAGCAGTGGACTACTATGCGCCTCTCCTGAATCTGGATTTCTCTCGGAAGCCAAACAGATGTCGGGCAGCGGACAATTCATTCCCTGCTGAAGATCAGATACTTCCAGATTCCACTTCATCCCTTTCAATCATCTCTCCGTCATGTGATGGAGAGAGCTGTCCTTGTAGACTGACATCTGGTTGGGAGAAAGAGCTGAGCTTACCTCTGTAGTCCGAGAGAGGCTGTTTCTGCCATGATCTGACAGGTGCACTTGCTCATTCATTTTCTGCCATGAACACGCAGCTGGAATTCCGTCAAGAAAGGAAGAGGGCAGGTTTGATGTGATCAGTGAACAACACTCTTATCTGCACAGTGAGTGCAAATGAGAGGTGGGGTTACATCCCCACTTTATAGAGGACGAGGAAAAGAGGATGACACAGTCATAGAGTGCTTTTGTAGATAAATACATGCAGGTGTCAAATACAACATGTTATGCAGGGGGAATATGAAATTAGGCACGGCATTAGACTTGCAGTTCGACTGAAGGCTAATAAGCATGTAATTGCAATAATGTTTTATTGTAGAGAATAACATCGGAAATACTCAACAAGTCAGCACTGCAGCAGGCACTAGTCACAGCAACATGTTTTAAAACACTTCAAATAGCGTGACGTGCGTGTCTGCGCCTACAGAGTGTTGTTATATGTAAATGAAAGGAACAAGCTCTCTAATAATAGAAACAGAGAGTGAAGGAAGGGATCTCTCAGGGGAATACGGACTTGCGGAAAGTAAACATTTGTTTATTGCATCTTTTATTTAATAATTCATGTCCTAGTCTACGACTTTGACACCAGGGAGTTCACGTTGAGCAGATCTCGTCTTTGGTTATATTGTTCAGACACGGTGGGATCAGTGAATTTAATCTTGGCTCGCTGCTTGTTTCAAATGCAAAGACTTTGGGGATATGAAACATTTTCTGTGTAATATAATAACTGATAACTGATTTGCGCCATCATAATTCTGTCATAGGTGAAGTTTTAAAGGCAGTAACATTGAACCAGCTTCTCTGGTGTATACGTTGGAGTATATTCAAAGCTGAGTAAAAGCACACAGACTTCAGAGGCTCCATTCATCAGCGATCAAACCTTGACTTTCTCACGGATGGATGCTACAGCGTCTCTGATCCTGCTTCCCGGGTTGGACCTCAATTAAAACAGCAGTGGGGCCTGAATGAGGGAAGCAGACAAAGAAAAGCACATCAAAGCCCTTTCATGGAGTGCAGAGTCTTAACCTCTGATCTCAGGGAGGGATTACTGTAATTGGAAGGCAGGGATCGGCATCTACGACGGAGAATCAGGCAGCAAAGTTTATCGAGGAATCGCACCCCCTCAGGAAATCAGAAGCCAAGATGGGCTGCAACATGTGTGTGGTGAACAGGCCAGAGGAACAGTACAGGATCATGTTTCAGGTGAGAATGCAAACATATTAAATTTTCTCTTCATTTTTTTAAATTCTGCACCAGCAAACTTTATGCTTATAGGCAATAATCATTAGAAGCTAAACGTTTCATGCAGTGGTGAAGTTCATAATGAATCATACATTTAAATACATAACATATAATGTGACATTTAGTACTGTTAAAAAGTTTGTTTTTTAAAAAAAAAAAAAAAGAAATTTTATATTTGGCAAGGACTCATTAAATTGACCAAAAATGTCAATAATGTTATTTATAATATATATTATTTCAAATAAATTCTGTATTTCTATTCATTAAAAAAAAACCTGATATAAAAATGTATCAGTATTAATAGCATTTCCACAAAAATATTAAGTACTGTCTGTACTAAAACTTTCTTCAACATTGATAATAATAAGAAATGTCCACCAAATCAGAATATTAGAATGATTTCTAAAGGATCATGTAATTCTATGATTGGAGTAATGGCTGATGAAAATTCAGCTTTGCCATCACAGGAATGAATAACATTTTAAAATATATATAAATATATATATATATATTTCAAATTATAATATTTAAAAAAAAAAACACAGTTTTTACTCGATTTTTGTTCAAATAAATAGCCTTGGTTAGCATAATAAGAGAACTTTTAAAAACATCTTACTAACCCCAAATGTTTGACCGGTATCAAATGTAACATTAAGAGTAACAGTTCTGAGATCAGCAATTGCTTGTTATATTATGTATTAAATGAATTAGTAACACACAAGCTGTTTAATATTCAATTTTAAAACCATGTGTAATAACAGGGCGTCAGTCCCCCCTTTGCTGCTATAACAGCTTCAAATCTTTTTAAAAAGGATTCCACTTGCTGACACATGGATACAGAGATTTGGGCCATCTACTGTATATGATTAAATATAAAAGGGAAATAAATCAGCTCTTTTGGACAAGCAATTTAAATTTAGTGCCAATATATAGACAACCTTGAGTATGATCACCTGATCTATAACAGTGAAAAAGCATCCCTCAAATGACATTAATAGTTCATCATACAACTATATTTACCTCTGAAAGGATGAAAAGAGGTACTTTACTCCTGCAAGAGGCTCCTGTTCTTTTTAGTACTAATGAAAAATGCACATTCAGCTGCCTCATGTAATGGCACCAGGGTTTATGCATGTTAACCTTACGGGGGATTGTAGATCTGCCAGCAGACTGGAAAGTGTTTATCGTAACAGAACAGCTTTAAGATGTATCAAGGGGCTTTTAAGTTACGTTGGTGCTTTAAGCAAAGAATTTAATGAATTAATCCTGTGTTGAAAACCTCAATCCCTCAAACCGCACCAAGACTTCCTACTCAGCATCCTCTAATTGACATTGTGATGAGACTTTCTAATAGGCTGAGAGAGAAATAGTGATGCTCGTTTTTTAAACCTCTTCCACTGTTGAGGTGTTAAGGTTTGGGTTCCATTCTGTCATTTTTCCAACTACATGACAGGTCTTGTGTCTATGATTGATAGCTAGGGGATATTTATACTTCTGGAAAGTAGAGCAGGATGAGAGAAGGGCAGACCTGCTAATAATAAAACCTATCAGGTGTGTAAAATATCTGTGGATGTGGCACGGATAGCGAAGATGGGGAAAGGAATGATAAAATCAAGGTTTATTGACTTCAGAAGCTGAGTACAAGTGTACCGGAGCAAAGCTGATCCTTTAACTATGCTAAATAAAAAAGCATGGCACGTCTCTGAACACATGGCTGAAAGCTGACAATGGAAATGTGGCTGCAGTGTCACCTTGAATTAAACTAAGGGTCCAAATCAGTAAGTATCTGTGACACCTGTGCAAATAAACTATTTTAGCCTTTTTGCAAGGTCACAGTCATGAATATGTAAATATTAACTAGATTTATATGTTTTCGGAAGAGAATGTGAGAATGATGCTCGGGGTTATTGCTATGCGGATGCTGATCATAGTGGTTCTTGGGTGATTTTTAGGTGTTTACAACATTTCATTATATGATTTAAAGAATAAAAAAACATACATATATTTTCATATGTACAATATATAACAGCAAAATGCCTCCTTTAAAAAGAAAATAATGAAATAAAAAAGAAAACCTGAAGACTACCAAAAATGTTCTTTTGCCTGTTACATTTAAACTCCACTTGACCAAAATCTTCTCCACAGCTTGAGTTTTCCGCTTTGAAGTTTTGTTCAGAGAGCAATTTGCTTTCTCCGCCAGACCGCAATGTCATGCCAGGATAGGTTGAGCTTTCTCTAATACCGAGAGGATCTCCCACTTGATCTGTTCAATCTCACTTCAATTTCCAGCGTCTCTCGGCCTTATTCTACACTGCCTGAGGTTCTTCACAGAGGGTTTTGCTCCTTAACCAGTTTCTTACACAGGGACAGATAGTCCTCTCTGTGTGAGCCTGTTTTAAATGCTGCACACCTATTAGTGGAGAGAGCTGGAAGACACCATAAACCCCCTGCTAAATCAGCTGCACCAACACTGGAAGCCCCCTGGATTTACAGCAAAGGACTAGTGAAGCATACATAATGCGCTTTGGAATGTGATGTAAAACGATATCAGCATGAGAGTGATGCACAAGCTGTGGGTGACATCACCAGGAGGCGTTACATGTCTTTAGTTTTTTCCTCCTATCCTTCATGGCTTTCAGACTGAAATTGTTCACACTTGATCAGATAATCGCCCAAAAATTGAAAATCATCATATACGGCACCCGTATCTATCTTTTTATGTTTTTGAAAGAGGTCTCTTGTGCTCAACAAGGCTGCATTTGTTTAATCAAAAATACAATACAAACACTAATATTGTGAAACATTACTACAATTTAAAATAACTGTTTTCTATTGGAATATATTTTAAAATGTCAAACTTCAGATTACTTCAGTCTTCAGTGTCACATGACCCTTCAGGAATCATTCTAACATCCTGATTTGATGCCCAAGAAACATGTCTAATTATTATCAATGTTGAAAACGGTTGCGTTGCTTAATATTTTTGTGATAATCATGATAGATTTTTTCAGCATTCTTTGATGAACAGAAAATTCAAAAGAACAGCATTAATTTGAAATAGAAATCTTGTGTAACAAGGCAGGGGTCTTTACTGTCACTTTTGATCAATTCAATGCATCCTTGCCAAATAAAATTTCTTTAAAAACAACAACAACAACAATAATAAAAAAAATAAAAAAATGATACTGAACCCAATTTTTTGAATGGTACATACCAAATCATGTGGCTTGTTGAAGAGAGATGTGCTATTACTTTTCTAAGCGACAGTGTAAGAAAAAATTCTTTAGAAAAATTGGAAAAGGTACTGATCTTTTTCTTTCGGGACATTATTTGTTTATGGACACAACACAACATAATGTGTAATTCAAATTACAGGTAAAACACCTGTGAAAAATTCCTTCATCTTAACACAATACATTTATTTTACAGACTTTTCTTATAAGGCATTATTATTTATGGTATCGTCCACCTGGAGATGATAAAACTGGTGAAAAATCCCTCAGGATTATACTGAGGGAGGGACCCTAGCCATATCTAGGGATCAGAATCATTCAGAGATGTACGGATGTGCTTTTTTCCCCCACCTAGCAACATGGTAAAAAGCACTTATAACACCTTAGCAACAACAAATCAACACCCTGGCGATCATGGCAGCAAGTTCTGAACAGGCAAACGCCAGTCATTTTCTTCATAAAATGTCTTTTATCGTTGTAATGTTGTCAATGTTTTATAAAAGCAATAAGAAACCGCACCTCTTGTGGCTCTAAAGTGCTTATCATAGTGACTTTTTCTTAGGCACACGCCCTCACTCCGTCTTTCTCCGTGTCATGCTCTATGTATCTGAGTAAGTGGCATTTGCTCTTGTTTCTGCTCTGTGGCTGGGCACACAGTAATGAAGAGCAGACACATCCTGACAGGCTTCATTGGACTCAGGACAAGCTGCTGCAGGCATGAATAATATCATTCACACTGGATCACATTAGCCGGCTCTGTTGGAATAGCCGAGCGCATGGAATCGCTATCCGTGAACGCCATCGCATTCATTTGGCAGGACCATCTTCATGCGATGCTCATCCGCGCTAATTGCTGCTAAGCTTTAGTCTTATGATGAGATTTAAATGAGCTCGGTCTGCAGGAAAATCCTGTGCATGTTGAGATGCTCCAAAATGAGCCTTTTAGCGGATGCTTTGCCTTTTGTAATCCCGCCTAAAAACCCCCCCACGACACGTCTGATGAGTTTCCCTCTCGCTCTCTCAGTCTTCCTGCCTCTACCTAACATACCCTGTCAAATTTGTCTCTATGGGATGCCGTTGCCAAGGCAACTGAGGTCATTAAGCAAGACTTATATGCTTTCTCACTGCAAAGCACGAAGACGCAATAATGATGGCAAAGACGCGCACACACATAGTCGAGCACACTAAATCAGGCGTTTGGAAAAAACACTGATGTAAATAAACATAATCCACTAGTGTGGGGCGAAGTATACCCTCCACGCTGCAGGAGGTCTCTCCAAACACGCAGCGACATGAAAGGAAAAAAGATAAAACGGTCCACCCTTCACCTGCTCGGAGAATAGGGGGAAAGAAGAAAGTAAAACTAATCCAGACTGACATTTCAGGCACAAGTAACCTTTAGTAAAATTCTCCTCTGGTTTCTAGCGCAACCCTTGCCCTGCCCTGACCGACAACACAAATAGGAGCAAAAATTACTATCGCCCATCCTGAACATACATACATCACTGCTCAGGGCTCAGGATTAATGGGGGTTAGGGTTCAATCCATGGCAGAGTTTCCCTCCTCTAAACTCTAATCAAAAACAAGACGAAATCCTGAGGGGAAGATGATGGAAAGAGGGAGGGAGGACAGGAATAGGTTTGGGAACAATGTAAAAGGCACAGTTTAGAACCTCAAACTGAGTTGACCTAGTTTACTGCAGTGCATAGAACCTTTGTGAAGAAGTTTAGCATTTCTAACACTTTGTTTAACTGGGTCAAGTTGATTGAGAGAAGCAAGCTGATTTCAAAATGAAACTCGAAAGGAAAAAGAAACAGCCATAATCAGAATAATTATTTGGGGAGAATCTTGGGGGAAACAGCCCTCTGTTTCTGTATTATAATTACGAGTTGTAGCGGGCCGTCGGTAGAAACGCAACAACAAACAACCTGTCACTCCAATATAAAGCTCATACTTCTGTACTAATAACCACTAGAGGTAATACTCAGAGGTGGCAAAGTGGAAGCATTAAAGCAGTTACAGAGGCAATAAGCAGATAAAACATCTAGCAAATAAGGCACTTTACACGAAAAGCAATAAAAGGCATTTTCATGCAAGTGGAAACTAATATAAATGCTTGGCAGAATTCCTATTAAAAACATTTCACAAAATTGTGAAAGTAAGTACATTTAAAATTTCAACACTAATTGTAATGCTGAAAATTTGTCAAACTCACTATTACCAAATTAATTGTAAGAACAGTTATAAAACATTTATTGTTTTGGTAACTTTGTAACAGTCTACATTCAACTTATCTATTTCACATCTTGTTGTGAATGCTTCATCCATTCACACATTTATTTATTTATACTAAAATGTCATAACTCAATCCTCTCTCTGGTGAGGTAGTCCACCTAAACCCCGTCCCTTTCTGACAATTGACTGCAAACTAGCATTCAGATATGCCTCCATACAATCAACAACAACAACAACAACAAAAAAAGATTCCATACTAGCTAGATGAACATTTTCTAAAGGTTAAACATTTAATTTTACCAAAAGACAACAAAATTTACTTTTTTTTTGCCGCTTCATGCTATAAAATTCTTGGAAAGAACTATAATCAATGGAGGTTGTTTGGTAGATCACAGACTTAATTAGAGTTAATGCAGGCATCCCACAGTGAGACGATAGGGATGGTTTGGGTGTGAATGAGCATTGCAGTATCTGTGAGCGCTTTCAGAAGCTCCTTCGTTATTAGCAATGCAATTATTCCACAGGGGCAAATGTACAGGGTGAAGGTCAATAGAGGTGTATCAGGAGTTAAAGAGATGTAATTGCTGTCTCCTGGTATTGAACTGATAAGCACAATCACCTACTGAGTTCTGTATAGACCACTTGATCACGCAGAAGAAATTCCATCACAGTCCATTTGACATGCTCTGTTGTTCCTCTGAAAACAAATATTTCAAAATTTCCAACACGCTGCTTCCTAATATAAAATAGCTTGTAATTTCCCCCCATGATCTTATGTTTTTAAATTTTAAATACTAACGTATCAAGCTCACGCTACAGAATCATTCATCACTGAGCATTTTCTATATGAGAAAGAGTTGAATGTATAAAAAATCTTTTTTGCTTGAGAACTCCATATCTGTCAATATTGCTATTGCTTCATCAACTCTGAATCCTTTGCGCAAACAGTCCATTTGTAATCTAAGCTACTGACAGGATCAATAATGAGCCGAACACAATGAAAAATAAATAGGTTTCACCTCTTTTAGAAATTGAAAGACTTTCAGTCAAAAAGCATAAGGATTGGAGTGAGACCTGGTCTCTAAGGGTCAGCTATTTGTAGCTTGACTGCTTTGAGAAGGATGAAAGACAGAGAGAGAGAGAGAGAGAGAGAGAGAGAGAGAGAGCGAGAGTGACAGGAGAGATTGTCAAAAGTACTTTCAGTAGTATTAAACTTGTATTTATTGTGGGTTGTATTCATGAGGGTTAAATTACCTCTCATCTGTCCCTGCCTAAGGCTTGTCATTGGATGAACGGTCCTAATGCACAAATCCAAATCTGCACTATCAGACAAAAAAAAGTGAGAAATCACAAGCACTGAATATGTTAAACAGATTAAAGCAAAGTAAATCCCTGATTCATAAACACTATTTTTCAGGTTTTGCAACCTTGTCATAGTCCTCAAGAATCAGTAATTTGCAACAAAAATATCCTGCCAACGATCAACTGTTATAAGGATTAATCAGCTGTTGTTTTACTCTTTTACTGCTGTCAATATTAAGTTCTTTTAATCTGTTACTGCTTGGCTTTTCTCCACAGAAGGGAAACACTCTGCGTCCCATTGATGCAGAAGTAAAGGTAGGACATACCACTCCGATCTGAAATCTGTCTCATCAGTTGTTTTAAATTGTAATAATTTTTCACAGTATCACTAATTTGACTGTATTATAAATCAAATAAATAAATGCAGCCTTGGTGAGGAAGAGACTTGTTTAAAAAAATTATTTTAAAAATGACCCCAATCTTTTGAAAAGAAGCAGTTTCACTCACAGGAGTTTCTTCTATTTCTCTGTCTGTTTGTGATTGGATGATGAACAGCTCATGCTTGTCTTGCACTAGGCATTTTTGCTGGTTTGCAATGTTACATCTCACCAAGGAGGAGCAGAACTACATCCTTCCTTGAGTTTTGCTTATTTGTGCATTTATCTTCCCTCTCGCCTTCTCTCATTTTTCTTATCCGCGTCTCTCTCCTTCCCCACCTCATTCTCTATATAGTGCTGCTTCAGCATTTTCAGAAGTATCAGATTAAACAACTAATCAGTACATTATATTTTAATCTTACAATTGCATTTATCCTACTTGGTCACTATTTTCACTACCTGCAGCTCAAAGGCAGAAGAACATCTCACCTGTCCCAGGACAAGGATGGGCAGCCTCATGATCCTCTGCTACTTCAGGTGGTACGTAAGGGTCACAGGAGGAGATTGGGTACGGCCGCTGGCACGGCTCGGCTCATGGCTATCACGGACTGCGTGGACAACGGCACCCAGACCGACATTAGCTTCCAGAACTTCCTGAATGGGGACAGAGAGTCTTACCCAAGCAGTGGATCACCAATGCCCCCACCCTCCCCTCCCCTCGCCCAGCTGGTGGAGCCATACCTGCTGAATGACCTGTGAGCGTCTTCACTGTCCCCTCCCTCTTTATCAGTTCTCATTAGTGTTTGTGTGGGTCTGTGAGGTTGGAAAATGTTACATGCACTGAAAACCTGATGAGAAACATGCGTCTTTTCACAGAGGATCTCTGGGGCAAGAATATAGTGATCCAAATGACTACTTCAATGTTGCTAACCATGAGATGGATCAACAAGAAGAGTTGGAATATGAGGTGAGAACACCAACTAATCAAAATAATCCTTTACATTTAATTAGAAATACATTGGACAAATTAAATACCGCTGATGAAACTGGTGTGCAAAGTTATGACTTTTGATTTTTACCTGGCCAGAGCAGTTTCATTGTTTGACGTCAAAGCTCCATCAGAGGAAATAAGTAAAATCTGTCAAAATATCGGGAAACACACTGTTTAGGTAAGCCTAAAATAATAATAGAATAAAAAAAGTATTATTATTAATAACATTGTCCTGGCTCACATAAAAAGTAAAATGCAAACATGCTCAAACAAAACAAAAACAAAAAAATGGATTTATTTTGAAATGGATTACTCATTGATCTAAAACATGAAACTGGAGGTTTAAATTTTTGTTACATGTTTGTTACCAATGCAAAACTAAATATACAATTATTCTGTAAGTGTGCAATCTTGTAGATTCCACAGGATTACAACTGTGACCAGGAATAAAATACTAATACTTTAATTAATACAATAATAATACAATAATTAATTAATATGATTAATACTTTATTCACATACAAGAAAAAAAAAGGATTAAATGGGTTAAAATAACATTAGCATATCACAGCATTTGCTTTGGCTGGCTTTCGGTCTCGATGCACCTTTAAAGCAGAGGGTTTAATCTTTGCCCCATATTAGCAGCTCGTCCTCTCTGTCTCGATCAGGAGGTGGAGCTGTATAAGTCGAGTCAGCAGGACAAACTGGGGCTAACAGTCTGTTACCGGACGGACGAAGAAGAAGACCAAGGCATCTATGTCGGAGCAGTGAGTGATCACATGTTATGTTTTACTGCTCAACACAACAGTATGCTGAGTATTCAACTGCGATATTTAAGTTATCCAGGTGATATTTAAACACTCCCTGTTCTTAGGTGAATCCAAACAGCATAGCAGCAAAAGATGGAAGAATCAGGAAGGGGGACAGAATATTACAGGTATGTTTATTACTCAGATGTGCTTTCAGAGTCCAATGACATCAACAACAATTACTAATGAACTGACATCATAATGTCATTATGTTCATCTTGGAAGTAGGCCAAGTGCTTCTAGTGACAATCACTCTATAAACAGATAATTGGTGTGAATTTTAAGACAGCCTACACAGTTACTCTAGAGAATAATTACAGAACGGCAAACACAGAGTGACATATTTCCATTGTCTCGACAAGTTCTTAGTTCATTCTGGTTTCTGATGTGACACTGACACATCCATTACCGTGGACTCAGATGAAACATGACCACCTGTTTGCTGATGTTTTGATGTTATATTATTTTTTGGAAAAGAGCTGACCTTTTGTGTTTGAATGTGGCTGTGAGTGATGGCTCTGTCTGTCCTGCATTAGATAAATGGTATGGAGGTTCAGAACCGAGAGGAAGCAGTGGCCATCCTGACCCGTGAGGACAGCACCAACTTCTCATTACTACTGGCCAGACCAGAGATAGAGGTAAAGACATATGACACAAGAAGGAAGTAAGATTTACAATGTGAACACACTAGAATAGAGTGAAGGAGGATAAAGACGTACATTTATGAGAGTCCATGCAAAAGTCTTATTTATCAACTATCAATGTCCTAGACCAGTGATGTCTAAACCTGCTCCTGGAGGGCCATTGTCCTGCAGAGTTTAGCTCCAGCTTGCCTCAACACAGCTGCCTAGAAGTTTCTAGGATGCCAAGTAAGAGCTTGATTAGCTGGCTCAGGTGTTTTTAATTGGGGTTGGAGCTGAACTCAGCAGGACAGTGGCCCTCCGGGAACAGGATTGGACACCCCTGTCCTAGACAGTAATGTGTTAAATTGAGTTAAGTTGTGAATTGCTGCTTCTCATATTTAATTTCAGAAGAGAGCTGAAATGTTCAAAATGTTCAGAAAGAATGCAATCAAAAATCAACCATAGACCAAAATTCATTTTTTATCTCAGTTCAGTTTTATATTCAATTTATCTATCGCTATAGATGTTTTGTCAAGTCCTAAAATATTGTTAATGTGGTAGCATCTAAATGAACTGGATTCATAAAAAAATAGAAACATACTGATGCCATTACTGTATAATACACCAATAATAGTCATTTAACATGCTATTTTTTAAAAGGTAAGAAATTGTATTTACTTTTCACAGCATATTTTGTCTCATTTTGTCTTTGGCATGTTTATTTTTAAGGAGAAAATGGATGTTAAAATGCAATATAACTAAGATCTCCATGAAATTATCTGCACATGCTCTGAGCAATAAAACGGTCCTCAAGGCACACACATACACGCACGATTTAAGTGCACACAAAAATAGGCTTTTTGAGACACATGCAAAGTTAATGGACCCATGTTGTCCCCAACGACAGCATATCCTAAAATTAATGGCTTATTTTGCTGAAGGAAGGGAAACAGAAGTCTCACATCACTCAATGTCTCAATCATGTGATCACTCTTAGTGATGGGCGTCAAAGATTTGTGGCAGTTCCATTAACACTATTCCACAAGGAGATGTAGAGTGAGAGGGAACAAAGATGCTTTTCAGAATAGGAGAAAAGTGCACTATTAGAAAGACATGCACAGAGGAGGAGTAATTGTAGGAATTGATGAAAGGTATGAGAGAGACGGCAAATGAAGAGGTATAGAGCACGGTACTAGGTAAAGAAAGGAAATGTTTTTTTGTTTTTTTTTCCACAGTCAGCTGTTTCCAAGGACATATTCGATTAAGCTGTACACATACACATTCATGGTCTGGGTATCTATAACAATTTTTATGAAATTAGCAAATTTGCTCATTAGAAACACAATCATCTATTTACTGAAATTACTGTAATGCTATTGTACAAATATAATGTAAAACCTTTAATATTCTTCAATAACCAGTCCTGCAGTCTTCCTTTGCATTTATATTTATTCGTTTAGCAGATGTTTTCATCCAAACTGACTAACAAATAAGAATAACACAAGGAGAAGCAATTAATCTAAGTTATATCTGTTCAAGCAAATTTGATGTTCTAATTAACAAACATTTAACAGCAGTTTTACTCTTGCGCCATTCATTTATTATCTATTCTAAGTGAGCACCTATTACAGAGCTGTATATGGTGCTCTAAATTTATGACTTTGTATCTGTGTCAATTCTTCTGCAATTTCTGGGGATCCAGTGGAGATATTGAAAAAAATGGCTGTTGGTTATTGTGTGCAGCCAGCAAAAATCATCTATCATGAGCACAGCCGTCAGCTAATGAATAAAACAGAGAGCTCATTTCAGCCAACGCTCTGCACTAACAAGATCAGAACAAAAAGAGGGCCATTTTGTACCTCTCATTCTCATCACCCTCCCAGCAACACAAAATGATTAATGATGAACTGAAGACCAGAAACAAGTGGAGTTGTCAGACCAAGAGTGGAAGAGATGGAGAGAAAGTCATAGAGAAACAGGAAGGGAAAAGAGAATTGATGAGTTACAGAAAGAGATTATAGGCTGACAACATCAAGAGGAAGAGAGGCAGATACGCTTAAGAAATGTCACGGGTAGACCATTAAAACAACCTGTGTTGCTCTTAATATCAGTCTAGGTTATAATCAATTGATAATTGCAATTGATTATTGTCTTCTGACTATAGACAAAGATCCTCAGAGAAAACAAAACATCAATAAAGCTGTATTCATCAATTAATCTGTAATGACATAATTGCCACAAACTAACATTACAACAAATTAAGTCATTAGTGCCACTTTGTTATAAAGTTTCACAAGAAAATAAATGTGAATAGCTTAATTTCCATGTCCAAGAAGCAGTGATCATGTTAGATAAGGTTACACTTTATTTGATGGTGTCCTAGTTACAGTGTAATTATAAGCTCAAGTAATGAATAATATTAATAAAATGTACTTACTATAGGGTTATGGCTAGAAATAGTTTGGTTTAGGGTTTGTTGGATGTAATTCCGTAATTTACTGTTATTACTGTAGTACAAGCAACATGTAAAATCAAATCAAGGATACCGTAAAATAAGAGAAACTGTATGTATAATACAAATGTGTTATTTATATATATATATATGTACATTAGTATGCTGTTTTAACATACAAATAATTTATATTATATATTTATATTGTTTTATGCATATATTATACATATAGTTTGTCTTAGGTAAGCTTATTTTAGAGTAACCTTGTTACACATGTTGCATTTACTATATGTACTATATTAATAATATATATATATATATATATATATATATATATATTATTTATAAACTTACATATTAGGATATTACTATAAATAACAGGCCTCACAGACCTTGTTAAAAATAAACATGTTGCACACATTTAAACAATGTTTATATTGCCATCTAGTGTTGAAGTGTATTACTGCATGCATTTGCTTTCATGACAATCCTGTTTATGTCAAATGGCCTCTTTTGTGTCTTTCTCCTAGACGGACACTCATTTGGACCCAGAGGAGCTTGATTGTGAGTTACCAGTAGAGATGAGTGTGGACAGCCTCAATACCTCCCATCTGCCCGGCCTGTACAATTTCCGCCAACAGATAACCCAAGCAGGCATTCCTGAGGAAGCCCTACATCGGGAGACACCCATTCTCAGCCTAGCCACCCTCAGCAACAGTCAGGAGCTCGACAGTGGTGTGGGTCGCACTGATGAGAGCACAAAGAATGAAGAGTCCTCTGAACACGACATCCTTTTGGGTGACGAGCAAACCAGCGCGTCCAACACAAATGCCACCAACACACCTGGCAGCTTGCGCAAGTTCAGGCCCGGCAGGAACGGCGGAGGAGGGAGCGACACGCCATCTCCACTGTTCCCTCTTCGAGAGCTCCACCTCAGTACAGACTCACTGGACTGTGGAAACATGGGTGGTGGGTACCTTCATGATCCCATCAGTGGGATGATTATGCCGGGTCTGACAGAAGAGGAATGCGAAAGGTACAGGCAACTTCTGGAAATCAAGTGTCGTTATGAAAAGAGGATGAAAAAAGTGCAGCAGCTTCAAGAAGGGCCGCAGAAAGAAGGAGAGACACAAAAGGAAGATGAAAATGAGACTCTGGATGAGAACAGTAACGAGAACCTGACTCCACATGAGATGGCACTTTTGGAAGAGGAAATGAGGCACCTTGAGTTCAAGTGCCGGAACATTCTACGGGCACAGAAGATGCAACAGTTAAGAGAGCGCTGTTTGAAAGCCTGGCTGATGGAGGAAGAAACATCTGGCCGGGGATCTGCAGAACCTCAGGGGTCTCCATTGCATGAGCTGTCTGACATCAATGAACTTCCTGAGAAGGAACGGTCAGACAAGGATAGCACCAGCGCTTACAACACTGGGGGAGAGAGCTGCAGGAGCACGCCTATGGTGAGTGAGCATCGACTTCCAGTTTCTCAGCTGGAAGAGTCGACAAGCCCTCTTCTAAGTAGACACAGGGATCGACCAACCTGGAGTGAAAGGGGACGAGCAAGCCTCAACAGTTCCTATTCACCAAGCAGCTACAAGAAGTTTCAGACTAACACACCTATAAACCATAAATACTGCTCACTCTCAAGAGAAGGAACCATCCGTCGCATGCCTGAAGGGGTGACACAAGGCGGCAATTCTAGGGTGACCAGCAATAACAGAAATGGTGGTCGTAGTGCAGAGTCAAGTCCTTACTTCACTCGACGCCGTCATTCCAACTGCTTCACTCCAGAACGCTACCAGAGCTGCATGCATCTGGGATCTTCACTTTCCGAGAGTTCTGGACCCTTGGATAGAGCTGTGGAAGGTGAAAGTGAGGCACCAATGGGAGGCAGTGACCGAGAGGGCCATGTGAATAGCACTTTTGGGTCGCTGCCTCACCCAAGCCCAGTGAAGCTTTCTCTGGCTTTACCTTTGCCACTTCCTCCTGCCTCACCACGTATGGAGTGGAAGGTGAAGATAAGGAGCGATGGGACCCGTTATGTGGCCAAACGTCCCGTCCGAGACAGACTCTTGAAAGCCCGAGCGATGAAGATCCGTGAGGAGCGTAGTGGAATGACAACTGATGACGACGCAGTGAGCGAAATGAAGATGGGACGCTACTGGAGCAAGGAAGAGCGTAAGCAACAGCTGCTGAGGGCCCGTGAGCAGCGCAGACGCAGAGAGTTTATGATGCAGAGTCGTTTGGAATATCTGCGGGATCGTGGTCTGGATGTGGGCAAGGAGAGCCAGTCAGAGTCAGGTCAGAACCCAGCCTCAATCCTAGAGCTGTGTCAGAAAAAGAGCTCCAAGAAACGCAACCGACGCATACTAGACAACTGGATCACCATTCAAGAGCTACTGGCACATGGGTCTCGCTCTCCAGATGGGACAAAAGTGTACAATCCTCTTCTGTCCGTTACCACAGTCTGAAATGAAAGGATGGCGAGGAAGGACAACATAAAGAGAATCTATTTTATCCAATTACTTTCTTGAACAGTTCTCAAAGGGTCATCATCCCACTTTACTATTATGGCTGAGCAAGGTCTAGGATCGATCACCCTCTTTAATTTAACATTAACATTCTCTGAAGTCTTAATATCTTATGGTGTGATGATTCTCAAGTTAATGTACATTTCAAATCAAACGACTAGTTAAAAACTCAATGGGTGGTGATACTCTTAAGTTCTATGGATAAACATGATTTTCTTGATTAATGAATGTCACATCATATTGCTTCTCAATATACATTTAAATGTTTATACTAAAAAACAGCACAGTGACAAAGACACTTTGAAGATTATGAATGTTGACTGAACGTACAGACAAGCACAACAAAATGCACACAACCAGACAGGTCTCTTTGTGGGGTTGAGTGGACATACAGCAGGACAACGGTTCAGTCAAAATTTGCTCATTGCAAGCAAATATATAGAACAAATGGAATTCATAAGGTAACTTCCTCACAGATGCACAAAAGAAAAACAATTCCATTTCTTGACTGTTGCATTCTTGATTTTCATTGACAATAATAGGAGGATGGAATGACAATACGATTTGTACAACTTACTGCTCAAACTACAATATCATATAAGTGCTTAACCTGTGCAGACAAAATCATGTTAAACTTTTCTACAGAGACGTGGTGCTGAACATTTGCACTGATGGTCTGTTTACACTATTCTCCTGCACAGTTTATTAGGACACAAACAAGACAAAAGCACAATGTAAGCTACATTATGCTTTTTAATTTTGAATGTATGGTAATCATTTCCCTAACACCCCAAGTCATCACAGGGAGACTTTCAAAGCCTATGTGGCCTAAAGCGAAACACATACTAATCACCAGCAAAAAGGGAAGCACAAAACGCTCTGGAATCCTATGAAATATAACCAGCTTCAAAATGAAAACAGATTGTACATTTTAATATACTGTTAGAAGGAGCATTTAACCTGAAGTGGTTCACACAACAGTGTAGCAACTGAGCTAAAAAATTAAAGGATATTCTTATTAACAAATAAATGATTGATATACAAATTTGTTAGCATATTTGTAAGTGTTCAAAACCGTTTGAAGATTTTGTAGAAAATGGCCTTAAGAGTTTTGATCAGTTTGATGATGAGAGTCACTTGTTCAGCTCAACTAATTTTGCATGACTTTGACTATGATTTTGACTATATTGTACATGACAGAAACACAATGAACTGTCCTGGAGAACTTCCATTTCTCAGTATACAAATGTATGTGACTAGAGTACTCTATCCAGCATCATTTGTCATTTCTGTCTTGGTGTTAGATAAAAATGTAGAAACATACAGTTATACTCATATGATATCCAACTGTTGACTGATATCAATAGTCCTAATTATACAATGTGTAATGTGCATTAGTTCTTGAGTGGTTATTTCAATGCATTGCTGAGACAGTATAAAAAATATACAATTTTAGACAAATAAAATGATTTTGTATGCTTAATATAAATCGGTGATTAGCCTAACTATTTGCACACATACACATTCACACTGTACACACAAAGCCAAACAGTCACGCAAAAATATATAAAAATAATAAAAAAAACAACTTTCCAACAGCAAGAACATGTTTTATAGAATAAGAGCAATAAATAATCACATAATTTCTCTGAATTAGTTCTGCATCGAAACCTCATACATATATACAAATAAACTTCATACAATTAATCATTTTAAATATAGGAACTGCTCTTACACACACATACTGATACAATTTTACAATTACAATTCGTTCCAAGCCCCCCATCACCAGGTCCTTAAAATGTAAACAATGGTTCATGTTCCCATTTCCAGCCAGATATTGATTCCTCAGTCCAGTGCAGAGTAAATATGGCATATTTATATTAGCTAATATATACATTCAGGTTTATACAGCATCATTCAGCTACAGTAAGTGCAGACATGCAACACGGGGCACGGTGGCGCAAGACATTAGCGTGTCAGAAACCAGAACACGTGTCTCAAAAAACTACTGGATCTTTTTCTTTTTTTTTTAACATCATATATCTCTGCTTTATTTGTGTTTGAGCTCAGCATGCCCCAGCACTCATGACTCTTAATACAAGCACAAGAGCAAAGCGTTAGAGTTAGAGAGAAGCAAAACCACCCATAGGAAAAAAAAGGTGAAATGTGTTGAACGGCCCTCTAAATTCAGATTACGCCCAAGGCTTATGAACAGGGACATGGAGTTCCTGTTCGTCTACAAGGGCCTTAAGGTTGCCAGTTATGGATAATGCCAGAAGATTTGAAGTACTGGAATCAAATACCTGAATAAACATTATTGTTATTTGACTGAATGTATTTCATACAGGCAAAGCAAATAGTAAAAATAACATAAGATAAAGGGCTGGGCCTAGCAGCAGAGATTAATATCCATATTTAGGATGTTTTCATCCTTCTAGGACTTTTAAAAAATGTTAAAATTGTATAAGTATAAAAATAACTCCTCAACACTAACATCTTCACTAATGTAAAACTGTAAATGATTCTGCTTAATGGAGAGAGAACGGCCCATTTTTGTTGTGTGTGTGTGGGGGGGGGGGTGTAGAAGTAGATAGCGATAGGGACTGTTTGGAGGGACGCAGAAGGTATTGGAACTTTGGATCCTAGGCACTGATGATTTTTAATTTGTGTATGTGCAAAACCAGAAACTTTCACAATTAAAGATGCTTTTACAGTCTCTGAGTGTAAATGAGTGTGTGTGCATGAACATAAGTCCTCTAAACACGCTTTCATATAAAAAAATAAGAGGGCACTGACATTGGACATGCAACTCAGCAAAATTCACAATATTAAAAGAGCGAGTTGCTCAAGTGTGTATGGCTTCTGGCAACGACAAGTTTTACATGGATCATACAGCTTTTATGTGGATAATATAGTTTTATAAACTTGCTGCAAAACATTTACCTGAAATCAGCAGTCCAATTAGTTGGCTAAACATTAATTGTACACAAAAAAAACCTAGCTTGTTGGTCCATCTAAAAAAAGCTCTTAGAAAACACTCAGCACGGCACTCTGCTAAAACATATCCATGTATTATATTAGCAGTAGCTTTTACACCAAAAATGCAAGAATTATATCAGTAGTATTTGACATCATAATAGTAATAAAGTCACCCATTAAAATCACCCATATCCAGATGTTCTTTTTAAAATTCAGTTACTCCTAAATATTTAATATATCTGGAACACATTTCAACCGCAAGTCCATAAGTACAGAATTCATTTCAAAGGTTCAATGACACTCTCTGTGAACACCCTGCTCCTCCAACAGGTCATCCAGAGAAAATATCCAGGTATATCACAATGTAACCACTGATCCCAAACCTCCAATGACAAACCTTTCAGTAGGCACTAAGGTTATGTAATGAATTGTCAAATATAAATTGGTCTGGTGAGATTGTTTACATGAACAAGACAAAAATATTAGTGAAATTGCAAAGCTAAAAGAGAAGGAGAGATGCTGAGGTAACAGGTGGCAGGAAATAAACAAATGCACTGCTGATTTTTCCATTTATCTGTCTTGATTATTGGTCACTTTTAGTCATGACTCTTTTGTGAATGTTACATTTAGGTTTGTTCCATTAGGTTAGACTTAATTGTCTTATATAACAGAAAAAAGAAATACCTACCAAACAATTTAAATCTCTTTCTAAACATTCGATTTAATAAATGAAAGGCGCAAATGACATAATGACTTCACTGAGGTCTTCAAAAAGGTTTTTACTGTTATGGCTGACTTATTGCAAACCTGATGCCCAGCCTCTTCAAGACAAAAACAAAAAGCAAACAACATTTTTCAAAGTTCCAAAATAGTGTTTTTTTTTGTTTTGTTTTTTACCATGTAGATTTAAGTGAAGTTTTCCCAGCAATCCCCACCCTGTCCCTTCACTCACAAGTCAAAATAGACGTTTAAAAGAATCAAAATATAGTGTTAGGCATCCCTCTAAATGCATGCTGGCCCCTCTTACACGCTGAGGAATACGTCTGACAATTTTGAGGAATGTATCAAGCAAACATTTTCTGACTGACCCTGAAATGATTGTCATCTGAGACACATGAAAACTGAAAAGACTACAAATGAAAAAGTTCAGTTTCTTTTATATTTTGCACTCATCTGTCCAGTTATGTATCCATGTTGAGTGTTTTGAGAGTTCACCTTCATCATCTTCTTAAATTCATAAGTCTGACTTAAATTGGCACCCCCTTTTCTCCTGTAACCTCTTCCTTTGGCAACAATGCAGTTCAAATTCAACTCAAACTCTTAAAAACACTGCTTCTGCTTCAACATTGTCTCCATCAGGCTCCTCAGATCTTCAGTCGGACATTTTATGCTGTTACACCACCTTTGTTTTGAATGGCGGCAGACAGCAATAGGCCATTCAGGCTAGCAACGAGCATGTAGCCGGCCAGGTTTCCCGCTCTACACGTGAGGGAAGCGGATGTGGAAGTAACAGAGTCTGAGTATGGTATGCTTCCTCCTGCCTGGGCTCCGGCTCTTCCGCGTTGAGACTGTGCGCCCTCTGCCGTGGCTCACCCTCACACGACCGTGCTGATGCGGTTGATAGGTTTGGATTTGGAGCTGCCGACCGTGCTGCTGTTGCTGGCTCCACCTCCACCTCCGCCCCCTGGGCCGCCTGACTGCGACCCCATGGGTCCTGGGAGCTGCGGGGCTAGTGGGGAGAGCGGGGTAAGAGGGGTGAGAGGTGTATGTGGTGATGGAGGAGGTAATGGGGAATGTGGTGGAGGAGGCGGAATGGAGGAGAGGGGCGGATACTGTGGTATGTAGTGGGCGGTGCCCTGGGGTATGTGCCGGGCGGTGATGGCGGATGGTGCCTGAGGGGGCGGTGAAAAAACGAAATGAGTTTGATGGGCGGAGTGATGCAGTAAGGGGTGGGGGCTGTGGGCGTGGACGGGATGGCTGTGGGTATGAGAGTGAACGTGGGAGTGGGCGTGAGGGTGGGGCTGAGAATGAGACAGAGTAAGAGGAAGCTTGCCGGTGGGACCGGGCACCCGTACGTGGCGTACGGTATTGGGGTGCACGTGGTAGAAGTTGAAAGGGCCGATGGGCGAATGGGGCGAATGTGGGGACAGAGGCGGAGGGGTGCAGGCCATATTGGCGTAGCGGCCTTGCTGCATAGCATGATGGGATAGTTGCTGCTGGAGCTGGGCGTGTGAAGGAGCGGGCGGCCCGCGTCGCGGGAGGGACCCTCGTTGTAGAGTGTGATGGATAACGGGTGGATGGCCAGGGGCGGCCACCTGCATGTGAAACCGATGATGATGGTGGTAGGGGGGCGGAGGCTGCCCAAAGTTGTTGTGACAGTACTGAGCGTGCAGCGCTTGGATCTTGGAGGGCCCACCGGGGTCTGACTGGCTGAGGGCAGAGGGAGATGGAGGAGGCGGACCTCCTGTAGTAGGAGGTGGCACGGGGGCCGGGTAATGTGGCACAGGGGGAGTAAGGGGAGCAGGGGGTTTGGCGCGCTTGCTCCCAAACAGGGAGCCCAGGAAGGAACCGGAATTGCTCCCTCCAGAACTGCTCCCCGGCCCCCCACCTCGATCGTTGATGCCAGGGACCCCCCCAATATTGCCTACGGCGTTGTGAAGCTGCCCCGGCCCACCCCCCACCCCTACTCCGGGGCTCAGGATGGGGCGGTGAGGCCGGTAGTCTTCCAGCCCGTAGCAGCTGGGAACAGCGCCCCCCATGGGCAAACGCTGATGCGGCTGAGGACTGTTAATGATGGATCCCTATAGTGCGCACAAACACACAAAGCCATATAGTTATTACACTGAAAATTTGAGAGGATAGACAGTGTTGGGACTAACGAGTGACCGACATCCCCCAGTTACTTGGTCAAATAAATAATTCATATATTACTTTTCAGGAATACACTGATATTAAAATTCTAGCCAATACAGGTGATTTAATGATTTGTGTTATATCAGATAACCAATAAAATACCAGATATTACAATGCTATGCTATTTTTCTAAAAAAAAAAAAAAAAAAAAAAAAAAAAAAAATAACAATAACAAGTGAATTTTATAGTTGGTACAAAATACCAGTAAAATTGAAATGGTCTCTGTACCATTTTCTGTACAATAGCAAAAATGGTTAAAACCATTTTACTATTTTATTTATCTCTTTGAAAATATAAATTTAATTTAAAAATAAATGAGTTTACTATTTATAATGATAATCATTATAAGTAAACAATACATTTAAACAACATGTAGTCTTCAAATGTAAACATTGCTTATAAAAAGATCAAGGGAAACAAATACACATTTCATAGAACAAGTAGCAGGTCTATTAGTTTGCATTTACACTTAATGGAATGCACATCTATTTTGACAAAGTATCAGATTATTTAAACTCGTGTGTAACTATGGTATATAAATAAATAATTATTGGCTTGTCTCTATCAGCCAGAATTTTAATATCACAACATGCTTAATTTTACTAAAGAGCAAGACAATGATGTAACTTGAGACTTAAAGTACATCCACACAAGATGTGTAACACTGTACACACATCTCTTGGACAGCAAAAATCAAAAAGCCTTTCAGCATTAAATATAAAATGTTTCAAATATCTTGCAGAAATTAGAAATGTCAGTGTCACATTAAACAAGCCATAATGCTTCCTTAGTACCTTGCTCATTTTACTCAGGCAAAACAGAAGCAACCCTCAAACACTGATTGATGAATTATTTTACCAGAGCAATGCATTAGTAGTAGTAGTTATTAGCAAATGCCTCAGGCATAACCTATTAGACAGGCTGCATGCAAAGCAAACACAGATCACTGTTACATAATACGGAATAAAACATGCTGCACTCCACACAATAATCACAAATTCATGCAAAATTAATTTTTTTGTTTCATGCACTTGAGAAAGCTGCAACACAATATCACTCCATTTCAACGTGGTTACGAGCAGTTAATAGAACTGTCCGACTTACTTCAATGGTACTATCCAAAGAGCCAACACTGTTTCTACGGCCTCGCTTTCCTGCACCAAGCACAGCAAGGTCAGGGTCAAAGGTCACGGAGAAAACATTTTCCAAAACCTCAATACAGAGTGTTTGACCCTGAATGATCCGTTTTCAGTTAACAATGTCTATAAATTGTGTACACAAATGTCTACTGACAAAACTAAACTTCACGCCACTGAACTCGACATTGGTTGTGTTTAGAAACCATATAAAAGAGTACCACTCACATTCTGCGAGTTCAAAATAAAATGGCTATTTTGTTTTTACTGTAAATATGTGTTAACTCTTGGCAGCCTGATCAAACACTGAGAGAAGAAAAAAGATTCCAAAAATTTGGCAGCTATCACTTCATGGAAATAGGTGGGTCAAAGTCAAGATCATCGCATTGTGCTGCAATATCTGGGCCGTGACACACTAAGCCGACGTCAAAGAACTAGCGGCGACAAAACCCAACTGTGTTGTTGCCTCACATTGACTACGTCTGGTCCAAAGAGCTGTGCTTGAACACCTCACCAAAAGGACTACAGGCGTCTGCCAACTAGCATGTACATTCTGTGTCTGCGTGAAAGCAAATGACTGTCTATATCAGCAGGTATAAATAGTCAATATTTGTCATTCAAAAAAGGAAACTGAAACTAGAACTGCAGATATACAAAACCGAAAACAAAGCAGCGCTTGCTTACCATTTTGAATATCATGCTGATCACTTTCTTCATTGCAGATGGCTCATGTTGTTATGACAATATTTGCATATTGGAATGCTCAGGTAAGATGATGTAAAATTAGAACAACCTTCTGTGCCATTTTGACTTCTTTGCTTTGCCATATCTGTCCTTTATTCTTATGCACAGATTTCTCTCACCGACGGCCCAGATGCCGATTCAACATGCTGACTAGAGCAGATGTATGGAACACACTGCAACAGACGCTCACCAACGACCCGCCACTGGCCGATGGCCGACAGTAGGCTTGGTGTGTCACGGCCCTTACACAGATTCTGCTCCGATGTATACTGCACCTTTGAACACATGTAGCATCTATGCATTCTATGCATACAGAAATTTTGCACACTGTGACTACAGATACTAAAAAACCCAAAAAATTGCAATTTGATATTCAAACTACAGCCACTGAACGAAAAACAGTATGCAAGAACAAAATGTGCCATTAGAGGGCGCTGTCTGTCAATATGGACTTCATAACAGTTCAGCACTCCACAACTGTTACAGTATTGTATTGGCATTTCATGATCAAACTGTGATGGATTTACAAATATGTCCCCAATGTAGATATTTTTTTATTTTTTAATGCGCTGGATTCCACAGAAATCCAGGGAGCATCCATATAAGGAAGCACAATTAAAATGTGGTAATTTGTGGTAAATTTTGCATTTTTTGAGAGCCTAGTTGAAATAGAAGGGAGTTTGTTGTGTGAATGTACCTGTCTCAGAGAGGTCTCTCAGTGAGGAGCTAAGTGCTGTTCGTTTAAGCCCCTCCCCTGCTGCGTACGTGTCGTCCAGACTGGGCCTTCCCAGAGTGCCGTTCACAGCCTCAGTCTTCATTCCGCCAACCCCGCCTACTTCTCCACTCAGGAGCCCTGGACGCATCACACCTTTTTGCTTCTCTAACTCAGCTACGGAGAAAAGAGATGAGGGGTTAATGCTAGCAAATCTGACAATTACCATAATGAACATTAAACCTAATGAATAATTTATCAGCCACACAGCAAATTTCTGAACTTTCAGTTTGCAAATAGGAAAATAATCTCATGTGTGAAGCAACAGATAAAAAGGATTTCTTACACTCTACACGGTATTTTTCCATATCCTGAACCTCAGCGACGCTCTCACGCAGGTCACTGGTGAAGCGGGTTCGGTCCTGCTGGCTCGGCGCGTTGAACACAATCAGAACCTTACGCTCACTGCCGGGCATTGCTGATGTCAGTCTGATGCCGTGAGGATAGTCTTAGAGAGAGGGACAGAGATAGAGGATAAATGCAGTCAATTAAAGAGAGACCCAGATAAAGAGGCATGTGCTGTGCCTCATGTAATTAGTTATAGATCTCTCATTTTGACAAAAGTCTACAGATACACACAATAACGGTACTAAAATTAACCCCAGAAGAGCCAGGATCCTCACACATTCAACAATTTTTTTAAAAACTTTTTTTTTGTTTTCTTGTAAAAATATCAAACAATCTTAAAACAAAATAAATTTACTGTGTACTATCAAAATTATACATATTTTTAATCATTCTTTATGCATAAATCAAGCAAAAAAACTTACAGAGGTTTACTTACAAAACAAAAAACAATGGGGTAAGGAAAATGCATTTAATTCAAAATTGATTGGTCTTAATCTTAAAATTTTTTACTTTCAGCTAATTTACCTTCTTTTAAGGAAATTTAGATATTTTGTAAGTGGAAAACAAGTGCAAAACAATTTCTGATTAAGATAAATAGAGAACAGGCATTCTCATAAATCAACAGAACAGCTACAATTGAGGTGAAGGTATGAGAATGTCTTTTTCTCCTTCATATACTGGTAAGAAACCAAAACACCACCTACATGAAAGCATGGAAAGGGTAATGAGAGAGCACCGAGCTGAGATGGAGTGGATGAGAGCAGAGTGTGTAAACGAGCTGGAATGGAGTGGTAGTATAAATAAAGAAGGAGGGACAGATGGTGAGACAGATGGATGGATGAATATACTTACAGGAGTTCTGGAACATATGAACCTGCATCTCCACCAAGGGAAAAGACTGTCTGAAACTGTACGTCACAGACGTCTTCTTCTTCTGAAATATCTTTGTTACCTGCAGTGGGGAACAGAAGGGATGTTAGGATGTAGTTATGATCATTACACATACATACTTTAACAGAAAAATGCTTAGACACACTTGAATGAATATATATTGTCCCACTGTAAATGTTTTTTTTTTTTAATGAGCTTTGGTTAGAGGTTGCTGAAATGCAACTTTACATATAACTACCAGCATGCATGGAGAGGTTTTGGAGACTCTAGTGACACCAGCAGCTTCAAATACCTGTTTGTTTTTCAACAGTGGCTTTTTTTTTTATAGCTGCCCTTTTAATACAATTAACTTATTTGATAGAAACATTCCTTAATAAGCCTTTATCTGACAGAGTTCTGCAGTGTTCTAAATCACTCACAAATCTTATGATAGTTTGATAACCTCCAGTCAGTTTTTGAAAAATATTATTTGTTTTCATACCTTTTGCATAACATTGCACCATGTCATGCTTTTCATCTTCAGAAAGATCTTTCTTCCTCCCCATATTGCATGAGAACTGTTTCTTGCTTAATAATGTGGAACAACCTCTTTAAGTAGGGTTTCCATTTACCTGAGATCTGGCAAACTATTTAACAAACCTGTTTGAGATTGTCAGTTATCTATAAAGATATGGAGAAATAAAACAAACAAACACCTTTTTTGAAAAACTAAAATCTGAAAGTTTATTGTACTGAAATCCTACTGATGTGTCACTTGCTTTATAATTTGAAATATATATATATATATACACATATTCAGTATGAATAGCTATAATCTATACAAAGAGTGGCAATTTTGAAGAAACTATAATATAACATAGTGTTGAATTGTTTACCCTATTTTTGGTCACTGCATTATTTCCATATTTCTATTTGTGCTATATAAGAGTTTTGATGACTTTTTAATCTTTTAAAATGATAAAGAACAAGGTGGTGTCCAAACTTAGACACCTACGAGTACATATTATATCTTCAATAATAAGTATTGATAATTATATAAGTATTGATAGTTATTGGTAGTATCAATAGTGGTAGTGGTGGTAGTCGTAGTAGTAATAATAATAAAAAATAACGTATAAATACATAATATTTATATACAAAATATATATATATATTTTTTTGTCATTTTAGATGCACCCAGGACCAGAAATTTTATGTTTTTACTAATGAATTGTATATATATATATATATATATATATATATATATATATATATATATATATATATATATATATATATATATATACATATATATAGTTCTAATTATAAAACAGTGAGCCTATACATCCTGTATACATTTTTAAATGCAAATATTGGACTATTATATAATTGTAAGTGCACATGACTTATCTAAACCATGGGAGTATTTTTTCTCTACACTGTCTTGCAGTAATTAGACCAATATGGCTGACTGAAGACTTACCACTAGCAGGTCATTAAAGAGGAAGACCTCCCGCTGGTGAACTCCACTCCGCTGTGGTCGATTGGGGTCAGGGACTTCATACAGCTGACAACAGCACACTAGCCTCCGATGTGGCAAAGAAAGCACCTGTGCGCACACACGCAGCACATCAAAATACAACTTGGTTTGTCTCACTCTAAATGAAATAACACAAACTGATGATCAAATTTCCTTTTAACTACAAGCTGAACAACAATATGGGTTTCAACCACAAGTATGACGTGCATGAGTGAATCACATGGTTTGACTCACAGGTTTCTTGCCCACGATGACTCTTTCCACAGCTTGCACTTGAGACACGTGGTCATCGTTTGTCCTGAGTTCCCATTTCTGAATGCGCTGGTAGATGCCCACTAACATATCCCTGGGAATGTCCTGTCCATTATCGACTCCTGTCAATGAAAAAGAGAGGGAAAACGAATGAGAAAAAGAACATGTAAACAGCTGAAAAATCTATCTGATTTAGCTAAAGACATTCTAGATCTAACAGAGAGATGGAGTGGATCACCTCTAAGGTTCTTGATAAAATCCTCCAGCTTCATCTTCCTCTCAGCTTTGACATTGGGGCTGTACATGTCTGTGTTGAGGAGGATGATGGCAAATGCCAGGATGAAGATAGTGTCTGGGTTCTGAAACTGTCGGACGAGTGCAGGGTTGCACACACAGTATCTCTGACTGCAAGAAAGAAAGAAGGTGATACTCATGCGGAACTACAAATAGCAGTGAAAAGAGCACAGGGTGTGATGGGAGTAAAGGCTACCTGAAGGCCTCTACCAGTCTCTCCACCTTCTGGGCTTCCCCCTGAACCTTAATCTGAGCCTGAAACTTCCTAAGGGCGTCATCCAGATCCATACCCGAGAAATCCATCTCATCCAACACACAGCTGAGAAAGAAAAACAGAAAGATTGTTGAATTCATCTGCCAACATTTATTTGTAGATTTTTTTAGCCAGTGTCTGGCTTCTGTTTTTTGCCTCCAGGCTGGTGTGAACAGCATATGGATGCTTTGCTACAATCTGTGTCTGGAAGACAGGAAAAACATCATTACTTACTCCAACACATCCTTGTTGAACTGTTTTTGTCGATTTCCCAGAAACTCCCCGATCATCTGTCTACTTAGGCCTTTTCTCTCCAGAATGAAGCGTGCAATGCCCACCGGTGTGTCTGATACAAAACCTCTCTCTATCAAATACTGAATACCCTTCTCTGGTTTCCTGGAAGACAGAGAGAGAAAGACAGGGAGAGCAAAGATTAAACAGATAAGACAGGAGAAATTTCAATAAATCGGTGACAAAGACAAAAAAAGTTGACAGATATATAGACACTTGAACAGAAATTAAATCTGACTTCTTGCCTCTAATCGGATTTAGGTTCACACGTCTTGCATTTGATCGTGTGGTCTTTTATTTCTGTCAACTGATTTTCAAATCCATTTGATTGCATACGGTTTCATTTCCTCATCAGAATTAGTTTTCTAAAGGAACCTGCTACAAGTTCCCCAGGTGCTAAAATATTCATAACACATCAATCTTGATTCATAAAATGTTACAGTTACTTTTCATTATCAATTCTCTATGATTTACAACGGAGGGACATATAAAAATAACACTGTACTGCCACACGGGTATTAATTCAGAAAAAGGTTCAGAGAAATCGCTGTGGGCTTGTCATCTCCTCAATATTAGGATGTAAAAATGAAATATGATAGGTGTGATAATCCATATGGGAGGAGAAATCTGTAGCTGGCAAAAATGTCAAAAAGTTAAATGTTTTTAACATCAAGATTTATATACTGTATATGAAAATGGTAACATATTGGTTACCATTTGTTTTTTCACTATTTTAAATCACTTTAAAAACTATTTTAAACAACTTTTTGTTCAATAGTTCTGTTATGATAGTGTGTTTTTGAAGATCAAATATATATAGTTACTCAAGTAATATGATCAAATTGTAACTGTTAATGAAATAAAACAAAACAAAACAACAAGAATGCTCAATTGTGGGGAATTTTCAGGAAATTTCCCTAGTCCTATCATTGATCTTGTGATGCATTTTGGTGAACATCTCTTACTTGTTGAAGAGGTTGAGTCCGATGCGGTACTGCCTTCTCTGCACCACGTCATTGTTGAAGGCAGGCGAGTCCCAGCTATGCCTGCTCTCTCTCTGATAGGTCTGTTTACCTAGAGGAGGCAATGGTTCCCTTAGACTGTCCCGTGACGAAGAGCCTGAGCTGCAGTTTATGGTCTCATTGGAGTTGGTGGTGGAGTTCAGGGAGTCATTGTCCCCATCCGAGTGCTCTAGGCCTGTAGTGGGCAGGGGCGCGGAGGATGAGGAAGACAGGGGTGTGAGTGGAGGTTGGGTGGGTGAGGGAGACGTGGGGTCTGGGTAGGGGTGATGGATGTGTGGCAAAGGGTGGTGGTGCAGTGGATGGTGAAGATGTGGGTGGTGATGTTGGTGCATCATAGCATGGTGCGGTAAGTGTGTAGGCAGAGGGGATGGGATGGGGCGACCTGGGGGTCGCGTCTGGCCCTGTGCTGCGCAAGGATTGGGCGTGCGAGGTGCAGGGTTGTGTTTGAGAGTCCCTTGGGGCGATCCACCCGTCGTAGGCTCCTGCTCGTAAAGCAGCTGTCTGCTGAGGGAGCCTCGATCTGAACGGTCACTCATGTCAACAGAGCTGTCGCTCGGCGGCTCTATGGTAAGAACAGGAAGGTGTGACCCACGCAAGCGGAAATCTCTGCATTCGGTGCACGGTGTGCTCCGCCGACTGTTATTGCTCCCACCACCCTCTGTTTCCCGACTGTCTTCACGGCCTCCAACCCTACTGCTGACGCCCCAGTACTCTGTGTCCGTGCTAGAGGGAACCCGCTCGATAGATAGTGGAGAGCACGGCATGCCGTCATCCATATAAAGCGTGACGTCGCTGTACGAGGTGGCTGTGCTGTCCTCATGCATGACCCCTAGACGCTCTTGCTCCCCCAAGACCCCTCTACGCGAGGTAGGTTTGTTGCTCCACACACACTCGCCGAAATCCTCGCTCTCCTCACCGACTCCCCCACCACCATCTTGAGAATCTCCTCGGCCTGACTGACACGTGAGAGTGTCGTCCATAGAGTCAGCCAGAGAGGTCACCTGACAGAGAAAGCACACATATACTTACACTACTGTTCAAAAGTTTAGGGTCTTTTTTGGAGTATTTTGAAAGAAGTCTCTTATGCTCAGTAAGGCTGCATTTATTTGACCAAAATACAGTGAAAACAGTAATTTTGTGAATTACAGTGCATGCAAAATTATTTTTTTCCAAGCACATTTTATCAATTGAAAACCACATCAATCTGTATATTAATCATTAATATGATATGGTGATTTGTTTTTGTTGGCCAAAAAAGAGATTTAACTCACACTGAAAAGTCAGCTTGTGAAATGCTCATGAGAAGGATGCAATGCTATAGAAATTGTACCAAATAGGTTTAACAGATAGTGACAGATATGTTGGGAGTGTCTCTTGAGGTTCCAGCCCCAGTTCAAGTCAAGATGGTGTGAGCTGCTACTAACAATGAGCAAGACAGGGTAGAGGATGAACTCCCAATCTATCTGTAAAGCCTTTAAAAAAACAAACAAACAGACTTCACGTATTTCACAACACTTCATCTTGTGATCTTATAAAGTGGGGTTTATGTTTCAGGATTCTTTACTTTAGCAAAGTCTCTGAGAACCTGACACCTTGTAGTTCTGCAGACTCCAAGTAGATTACAGTTCTGGCACTGGAGACCAAACTTTAATTCTTAACTCATAACTCTTTTGCAGTTAGTATCTTATCTTCTTAACTTGAGCATTTCTTGTTCAAAGGTCACACCTTATTTTTGCAATTTCTATAGTAATTGCATCCTTCTCATGGCCATTTAATAATATATATATATATATTTATCATTTTTTTTGTAAATCTTTTTTTGGCCCATTTTACCTGTAAAAGAAAACCTGCTTAATTATAATGCACATCTGAATATAAAGGTGTTTTTCACTTCCAGCCCTCATTAACAATTATATATCACTTATAAATGATTATATACAAAATTAATAGTAGTTATTAAGATTGACGTGGTTTAGAATTGGCAAAATATGACTGAAAAGAAAAGAGATCAGAATATTGACTTGACTAATAATTATACAGGCACTGTAATGGAACCTTGCTTCCGCCATGGAATAAAAAAAAAAGAAAAGATAATTGCGACTTTTAATCTGGCAATTATTTTTCTCTCGCAAGTTTATTTATGGGATATTGCAAGCCTTTTTGTCCTCAGAACTGGACTTTATAACTCGCAATTGTTATAAAGCATTCAGCTGTCTAGCAGAGCAATGGAGGTTTTCCTCAAGATTTTGGATGTACTTGGCATCCATCCATTTTCCCTTCAATCCTGACCAATCATCCAGTCCCCACTGAAGAGAAACACCCTCGCATCATAATGCTGCCACCAGCATGCTTCACAGTAGCTATGGTGTGTTTTGGGTGATGTGCTATGTTTGCTTTTCGCCAAACACTGCGCTTCAATAGTCCAAAAAGGTCAATTTTGGTCTCATAGCACCTTTTGCCAGATGGCATCAGAGTCTTCCAGGTGTGTTTTTGCATAGCACAAACCAGACTAAGTGTGGCAATTTCAGAAAACATGGAGATTGTCTCTGCAATTAGCCACTTTGGAAAAAGAGTTAACTGACAAGTAACCAAATGTTTTCTTAGTGTAATGCTGTGGATAATTTCGAAAAAGTATAAGGTACATAAATGACTCCTAAATTACATTTTGTGTGATTTGTCATCAAGACCTCATTTGTCTCTCAGGCAACACCACTTTAAACTAAATATAATGCAGCGTAAATCTATTCTACCCCTACTATTCCAACTTTGTATGTGGCGTGCACTGAAATTAATTTAAATTAACAAAAATCTTTAACATAACTTCTAAGGGCCCATTTTCTGACTATTTCACTCATCAGTCACCTGTTTATTGAAGGCGTCATCTGCATGCGAGTACTCTTCTCTGTCTGAAGGACAGTGTCCGGGTGAGTCAGTGTCCTGCTGTGTGCCTGTGGTTCCTGCCTGGCCAGCTGTTCCTAGACTTGAAGTGTGATGGCTGCTATATCGACCTTGCTGCTGCTGAGGTGTTTGGGGCTGAACCTGAGCCATAATTAATATTAAAATAGGAATTAAAATGACATAAACATAATAAAAAACAGAATACATATCTGACAATCAGTGAAGCTGAATTTTCCGCTTAGTACAGGCTTTAACCATTATACTGTTATATTGCCTGTGGCTGACGTTCGTCAAACGAGTACTGCGAACGCATGTTTGACAGGATGATCCGGCGAGTCATTCGGCTTTCTGAGGCAGAACTGCGCAGCCGCTGAAAGTTCTTGTTCATGCGATACTGCCGGAATGCTGTCTGAATTGTGCGAGCAGCTCGCCTGCTCAGGAAGTAACCCCCATACTTCCTCTCCAGCATCTCCACCTGATAAAAAGGAAAAAAGGGAGGAAGAGAGCATGAAAGGGGAATGGAAGACATGGCGCATTGTTCTTCAAACTTAGTAATGCACTGTGTCTACATGCTTTACCAATCAAACCAATCAAGTTTACCAAGAATTTACCAAGAATCTGGGAAATGACTCAATTTATTGGCATTGTTGCTCAATAATGATTCAATTAAAAAGGATATTAGCAATATTTATGTACATAGCAGTATTTTCTGTTGAGTATTCATGTAATTATTTTCGGAAGTCTCAGTCACAATATGAAAACATAACAGCATGGTCTGAATCATAAATGTAATCCCATCTTTCATTATGTGAGATGATGGAGGTTTGGCTTTACATTAGCATGACTGGAGGACATTATGTACATTTGTGGCATGACTGTAGTTTCAAGCTTGTAAGATGGCCTCCAATGCACATTAAAACACAAACACGTTGCGATAAGTAGATCTTCCTGTGGGCTGTTTGTGCAGCTGAGAGCTATGACAACAGTTAAGCAAGCACAAAGCAAGCAAAGTTAACAGTGTTCGACAAACTAAGAATTTTCTTTCATTTACGGTATTAAAACATGATATTACTATTTTTTTTTTGGATATGGCAAAATAATTTTCTTTAAATTACATGTAAACAACATTGTACTTAAATATGATATACTGTTCATTCAATTCCACAGTATTTACTGTATGAAAGCACTACGGTATGACCATCTGATATAATCCCGTGCCATGCATGATTCCCACATCTTTTTCAAATGTTAATATGTTAACAAAACTGCTTAACTGCTTATTTTTTAAGAAATGAAAATAAGTTTATACATTTTTCTTTTCACAAACTTCATGTTTTTTTTCTTCATTATGATATCAGGACTTATTGCACGAAAAAGAAATGAAAATGAATCTTAATTTAGACATTTAAAACAATGCCTATCATAGAAGAGGTGTATTTAAGTCTTTGTACATTTTAATGTATTTTTGATTTCATTAATACATTTGGACAAAAACAAACAAGCTCATTTCCCATTCCCAAAATGTTGTCAGTAAAATAATTTAGAGCAAACCATACACACCATGACCATGGGACTGTCCCACCCTATTTGGGAAAGGTGGTACAGTGTGAATACACAATGATAGGTCCTAATGGGCCTGCAAAAAGAACCATAAGGGTTATATGCGTTTTTTATTGCACACACATCCACACCTTCTTGTCCTGCAGGTCCGTGGAGAGCTCATAGCTGTCAGAGAGCGCTTTGCAGCGCTTGCTCTCTTCTTCCTCTTGCTTGCGGAGTGCCAGGCTGGCGGGTTGGTGGCGGGTCCGTTGCGCCCAGGCCAGGCTTGCTGGACTTGAAGGGGCCACAGGAGGCCCCTGAGGGCCGGGAATGTTTCGAATGTTCCCGTAGCGGTCTGAGTTGCCCAGGTATGGGCCCTGACTGCAGGTGCTGTCGGAAAAGCTAGCTGTGTCCGGACACTGAGAATCTCCCTCCACACTGAGAAGAGAAAAATAAAAGAGAGACAGAGAGATGGAGAATGAGCTCTAGGTCAACAACTGCCAGAAACGGTCTTATCTGTTGACAAGTTGAGACTACAACAAGTCTGTAATCTTGGCACTGAAACTGATCAGTGTAGACAAACATATTAGCACACTAACCAACATTAGCATTTCAAATGCCCATATGCAGCCCAGCCAGGACTCAGCCATCTGGCCGGAATACAGGAGAACGAGAGAGGAACAAGAGAAGATGGAGGGAGTGTGAAAGAGAAACAGAGAGAGGGCATGATGAAAGAGGCAGAGAGAAATGAAGAGAGCGAAAGAGATGGAAGGGAAAAACAGTGGCATGTGTGGCATACTGTCAACAAGAGAAGCCAGGCATCAAAAATGATAAGAACTGAGTCATCCAATGATGACTCAGAGAGAAAAAGAGCAAGCAAGAAAGAGAGAAGCACAAAAAGAATTAAAAGGAGTATAAAGGCAAGTATCCTCCTCTCCCTGAAGCAGGTGTACTGTACTGTGATGACTTCCTGTTTCAGCATTACTAGAGGAACCCACTTTTTTTTTTTTTTAGTAATTTGCCATTTATATATATATATATGTATGAACTTTTTTTTTTTTTTTTTTTTTTTTACAGATATTAGTTATTTAATATCAAGACAATTTAGCAAAAACTGCAATAATAATAATAATATTTTTTTTTTTACTGTTGTAGTCTAATGTTGTATTTCTTATTTTTGTAGACAAAAAGCACAAATAAAATAATTCAAAATTATGGTTATGGATATTATTTATAATTGTTATGGTTATATTTACTTTTCAAATTCCAATCGGCCAACAGTTTATTATCAAAACAACTTTGCAATTTAAATAACAATACCATTATTACATAATGCTATGTTGCATACGGTATTGCATTTTTTTTGTTCTAGTCTAATGATCATTTAGTATTGTGCCAAAAATCACAAAAACTACTAATCAAAAATTGATTATGGATATCGATTATCAGACACTTAAAAATAGCTGTTTTTAATAACTGTATATGTATTGATCATAAAAAGCATTATTTGTCAATCTCAGCTATTCTCGCAAATCTTCACATATAACATTTAATGTTCATTATTCTGTGTTTTTTCCCCCCGTTGTTTACTCACATGTAGGCATGTGCCCTGTGCGGGAGTTTAGTCTTTCGATGGAAGCGCATGGCTAAGGAGGTGAACACACACTCACACATGATCTCTGGAGCGGTGTGAGCATGTGTTTGTGTAAAAGCTGCTCTGGGATCAGTTGAATAATGCCGGTGGGTTGATGACCGCATCGACGATCTGTCAATTACTTCAGAGCCGATGCAGTTTACAAGCAGTACAGTAGCAACACACACACACACATAGTCTCTCTCTCTTTGTGCGTAACAAATCTCTTCACACCAGGGGACCGGTAACTACCAACATGGCAACAGCTGAGTTTTGCCAGCAACAGCAAAGCTTCAGAACAATCGACTCAACAGCAATCAACTGAAATAATATACAGCTCCATACTGTACCTTTCAATGTATGATTATTATACAGACTTGAGTAACACTATATATTAACTGCCATTTCTCTCTTTCAGTGAGTACACACATGGCAATAAATGTCCTTCAGACTTTCTCTCCTGTCCATTAGGACGTGTATGGTAATGAGTGTCCAGGAATAGTGCAGAGTAGCCCAACTGTGCAATCCTGCGGTGATCAGCATGAGTGACTGTAGATATGTGTATGTACTGTATGTGTATGTGTGTTTGCTCATGACGGATATGCAGCTGTGGTAGGATCCCGGTCACATGGTGCATGTGTGTGTGGGCAAACCTTGCTGTCCCCACCTCCTGGGGCAAGTCACACAAAGGCACACGCAAAAACACGTCACGGCAGTCCGCTCACTACCACACAAACAGATTCATCCCTGTTACAAGAAATATACACTACTGTTCAAAATTATAAAGACTTTTTTAATGTTTTTGAATTACATCTCATCAAGAAAAAATTTATGTGATAAACAATAGAGTAAAAAATGTAATATTGTGAAGCATTATTTATTCCTGTGATGGCAAAACTGAATTTTCAGCAGCCATCACTCCAGTCTTCCATGTCATTCTACTATACTGATTTTATTTTTTAAATAATTTAAAACATCCTTAAAAATATTTCAAATAAAAAAGTATTACTGACGCAAAACTTTTGATCAAAAGTTTATTGCAAAAATAGTTTACATAAATAATACAAGTGGAGACAGAAAATATTGTGACCACAATATTTAAGCATTTTTTCCCTATGATGTATTAATTCATAGGCATATTTTATTAATTTCCCTCAGTTTAGTTAAATCTAGGCCATGTTTGATTAATTTGTTTCCTCATTTTTAGTAAATCATGTCCATGTTGTATTAATTTGTTCCTTGTGTGGCCACAATATCTCATTTTTTCATTTGCAGGGCTCTGCAGTTTAATAGCTAAAAAAGAAAGATTATTAGTGAATAATGACTTAAATTTTAACTGACTTCAGAAGTCTACAAATACAGTGCATGTGTCATATGGACCGTTTTTATTATGCTTTTTTTTTGTCATTTTGAAGGCTGACAGCCCCAGTCCTCCCATCACCATTGAAAAGAGATGTCATAATGTCATACAGAAAGTCATACAGTTTTGGAACAGCATGAGGGTGAGCAAATTATATTTACATTCATTTCATATTCATTTAGCACACCCTTTTAGTTCACATTGACATCTGATTTAATTCATGACCTCAGAAGACGATAAGGAACCCTTGCTGAAGGTTAGCCTAAACTGTAATGAGAGCAAAACATGCATGTGCATTAGTGTGTGTGTACACGTGTATTTCATGAAATCACCCGTGGGCAGATGCTGACAGATAGGAATATTTCTGTGCAAGTCAGTGAATGGATGTTAATTGAAAGTGTCACTCAGACTGCTACATGCGTTTGACTGCGTTAGTGTAACCTGTTAAAGAAAACGTTCATCTACAGAAAGACAACCAAGTGGTTCTGCAATATTAGCTCAAAAGCATGCACACATCGACCAGAAATGGCCACTAGAACACTTTCAACACACGATAATTTAGGACACGCCAATCTTGCATACATTAAAACACAGGCCATATGCAAACTGGGATTATAATTTTGTCAGGTGCCTCAGTTAGTAACAAAAACATAGTACTTCACGTTCTCCCAAAACACATTCGCTCAAAACCTCAAAACAGATTTTTAAATAAGTAATAAGTAATTCAACACAACTAGCAGACATTACAGCTTTAATTTGCTCTATTAAACCAATAATAAAGAAATAAAGAGCAGCAACATTAACTTTATGATCTAAAAGAGCCATTTGCTTTTCAATAGAATGATCTTGAATTATGCTAATGTCACTATATCACTATACCATCTGCCATTATATAGTGGTGCACTTTAAAATTGTCACTGCAATCATTGTGTCGTGATTTTCTTTAGTAATTTACATTCATTATTACGTTCAAAAGTTGTTCCACAATAACCTCTAAAAGATTTCATGCAATCCCATAAGAATCTAATAAAGCTGTTAGAAAAAGCTAAAAAAAAAAAACAAGCGAACAAAAAGCAGACTGACAGATAAACAGAGTGTGCGGTGTGCGCCATTGATCGTTAAAGGATGATTGAATTGTTTCCTCAGCTAGTACGGTGTAAATCTATACTAATTTATGTGTGTCACTGTGATCTCACCACAAACCACAAGCAATCCACAACTAATATCAAATATACACAATTGCAAAGTAATCAAACTTTTACTCTACAAATTACACTTGGCAGTGGCCCAGGTTTTGTGGTCATAGAACCAAAGGAGACACGTTTTTACAATTAATTTCAATAGAGTTCAGTGCATGCTGCAAAGCTAACACCACAGTACTCCGAGCAAAAACAAATATTGGCTAAAACACTTTATAATTGCAATAAGACCATTTTTTTGTAAAGCTATTTTACAATTATCTCACCACGTCCACCATGTTACATTGATTTTTCACAGAGCTCATTGCAATATATTATAGAATTGCCTTCTCTGCAAAGAATACATGTGACGCTGCCTTAGAATTTGGCCTAAACAAGTTAGGAGGCGGTATAATTAAGCTGCCTACTTTCTGGAACGGCCATGTGATGTCTTAAAATGCTACCTCCGTAGGCAGCACAATAGGTTTCGAAACGGAGCTTTTATCTTTGCTACAGGAGCTGGGGGCTGGTGTAACACAGCTTACAGCAATTTTTATTATCAATTCTATCAATTTTCATAATCATGTTAAATTAGTTCAGGCTCAGAATTACAGTAATTCCACCGTATCAGTCTAGTATCTGTAGCCTTGAGTTGGGAGTGAGTTTGTGGGAGAGATTTTCATTAAAGGTGCAGAGAAAAGGTATTGAACTTGTCTTTTTAGTTTGTGATATAAAGCATATAAAACAGAAATCCATCCCATTCATGTGAATATTGTGAGTATCTTGAATTTATTAAAGGATTAATTCACATGAAAAAATGAACAAAAATAAATATTTCTATGCATTAAATTGATCAAAAATCACAATAAAGACTTTTATAATGTTACAAACGATTTCTACCTCAAATAATTGCTGTTTTTGGTTTTTTACTTTCTATTCTTCAAAGAATATTGAAAAAAATGAGTCACAAGTCACCTGAAGCCATATGATAAAACAGACTGAAATGTTGGTATTCACAGAAAATATTCATATCCCTCTGTTACAATACAATTTTTTTTTTTTTTTTTTGCTTACAGACAGGAGCATAGTTATTCATATGATTTAAAGAGAAGGAGAAGGGAAAAAAATCCATATACAAATAAATATGAATGTTAATGAGATTTAAAGGGATCGTTCACACACAAAAATGAAAATTCTAACATTTACTCATGTCGTTAAAAACCTGTATGACTTTATTTCTTCGGTGGAACATAAAACAAGATATTTTGAAAAATGTCTCCATGGTTTTTGTCCATATAATGAATTTCCTTTAAATCACCCTTTATGCTCCACAGAGGAATGAAAGTCATACAAAGTAAATGGGAGAATTTTTTGGCACCTTTAAAATTGGATGCTGAATTTAGACTTAATTCACACTCAAAGGCACATGGTTTCCTCCTGAAAGTTAACATACAGTCTCTGAGTCATTTGTCTCCATGAGAGTACTGCATGTGCATCTCTGCTGTCATGCAGGTAAAGGTGTGAGACAGTGAGAATGTGTCATTGCAGGATGTTGTTAAAGAGGCCATATTATGCACTTTTAAAAAGTTTCGTTTTTGGGGTCTACTAGAAAAGGTTTTCATGCTTCAATGTTCTAAAAACACATATTTTACATTGTTGCAGCACCTTTCCATGAGATCCATGAGGCAGGACTTAAACTCGGGTCCCCCGAAGCGCAATCATCCTACATATCGGAGAGCTACTCACGAGGCTAAACATGAATTTGCAAAAATATGAATTGCAAATATTATTATTATAGAATAAGATACAAGATTACTTGCTTAGATGTCCAAATATGACATAATGTTACTATTTCTGGAGTGGATCATAAAGCATTGAAAGCTTTCATTTTGCACACTCAGCAAACAACAAATCTTCATGCAGTGAGCATCAGAAGCCAAAGAGAGTATACGTCATTTCTGCACTCCCTCAAAATGCAGTGTTTGGCAGTCACAGTGCACTTCCTGTTTAAAGCTACATGCCAGTACTGCTAAAGCGCCCATGGGAATCATCTCAGCGTTCATTACTAAAGGCTCAGCTTGAGAACGCACTGTTGGAGAATAAGACTGCTGCCTGTCACGACACAGAGCGCTGTATAGTCTCGCTTTCTTGTACAACCTCAAGCAGCCTGTCATTTACACCAAACCGGATCACAGCTTCAGCAGAACAGAAGAGAGAAACACTGAGTGACGACATGAACGTTTTAGGCTTAAAATAGCAGGACTGCTGAAAATACAAAGTAACACACTACTTGGAACTGCAATCAGTCTGAACAAGATGAATCTACAAGGAAGAAAAATAATGACATAATTTAGTGTCTAAATATAGAGTAGGCAAATAATATGAGGCCCTGTTTACACATGGGATTAAGATGCTTTTTGGTTGATTGGAACACAAGTAGATGAGGGAGACACATAGGCGTTTACACCTTGTGTTTTAATGCGTCTCTTTTGTCCACTTTCAACCACTTCTGTCCTGATTTCTTCGAATGGAGGGTCTACGGGCGGCTAAATGCGTGTTTTTTGCAGATCTTTCGATCTAATGGACAAAACAAGCATGAGCTATTTACATATGCACATGCCCAGAGATGATGGAAAAACATACAGAGAGCATCAGCTTTCGTTTGTGCTCTTATAGCCACAAGACCACAGCGAACACTGCGAGTTCGTGTTAGAGATCAGGAATGGTGAGAGAACATTGTACTTGGTACATTTTTTTTGTCTTCAAGCCAAACTTAGGTCTTCAGCCGATAAAGTTTAAACCCCGTCTGGATAATGCACTTCCCGTAATGTTTACGCATAAAGCAAGTTTTTGACTACCTCTAGAAGTGGTTGAAAGTGGACAAGCTCAAAATGTTTTAGACCCCGTTTACGCCTGTTTTTAGCGTCATCTACTTGTGATCCGATCAACCAAAACGCACCTTAATACCAGGTGTAAACGGTAAGGCTGGATGATATGACCTAAAATCACGATTTCAATTAATTACCATTTCAATTACGATTAATGAAAAATTATTTTGTTCATTTTTTGGTTTATTTGTTTTTTACCCACATAGTTCCCTGACAATGTTTGCATTGTAAATATGCCTGACATAACAGCTCACTTTCAGCAGTTATCTCACTTTCAGTTCGCCTCCGTGTTGCTTCCATGCCGCTGACTGGACAGGGCGGAGTCACGTGACAACACACACGGTTGTATGTTTTTAAGGGGAAAGTATTAACAGGGTTAAATAAACAAAATAACAGACATGAGAAATTTACATCCTTTAGAGGTTCTGAATTTCGGTTTCGAGTACTTTTCGATAAATCATCCAGCCCTAAAACAGGGCCTGACTAACTCAAACAAAATGGAATTGAGCTGATCCAAATGTATTAAATAATGTATTAAAAAGCAGAATTATTTATATATAGAAAAAAGACTGCATCATATTATATCATTTATAATTACAATAAGACAACAATGAAAACACCATGAAATCTTGATTCTCTTCATCAAAAAGACTAAGATTTGTTCAATAATTTACTTATTTTTCTAAAATGTATAAATTTATAACATAGTTACAAATAAATTATTTAAACAAATTTTGAATAATAAAAAGTATTAAATGTATTTATACAAAAAAGTTCAATTCAAGCATTTGTGCACAGGTTGATTCACATGAACCACTCGAACAAACCACTTCAACAATATTAATCTGAATCCTAATATTACTTGAAAGAGAGAGAACAATATAGTCCATATTCCAACACAAAAATGGGCAGGAACATGTTAATGAAAGACTTCAACACACAGCTCTCATCAAGATAAGTTAGCAACATGAGAAGAAAGCTTTCTATCCATATTTTTAGGCATGTTAGAAAGGCAAGGCATGCCGATTATTCACTGCGGTGCCATGCTGAGTATAGCCTAACTTCTTTAGTCAGCTGACTCAGTCTCTTCTCTGACAGTTTCTCAATGCTATATGGTAACTAAATGGTACTTCATATGTGCAGAAATGTGTTTGGAATGAATGTGATGCACTAGAGACCTGTACACAGTGAACAGACTGACAAAAATCTGTGCATGTCAACACAGTAACATGTATAAAAAACAAACATTGTGCAGAGCTAAAAACAAATATAGTCGGAAGGAAAAATGGAATTAGTTAGAGTAAAGATAAAGCAGAAGATAATTGTGACTGTGGCTCAAATCCAATGCATTAAACAGACAGGAAATGACCAGGGCTGATGGTAGAGTGGGATACATAGCCCGGGGTTAGAAAGAGAAAGAGAGGATGAGAGAAAGGTCAAAGCTCACAAGAAAATCTTTAGCATTTTTGAACTCGTATAACTCTCAAAGCCTGAAACCACTATGCTCAATTAGGGGTGGGTGATATGACCAAAATCTCCTTTCATGGTAAGAGTAATTTTAGTTTACAATAACGATAAATATCACATTAACGATAAATATTCGCATTAAATGAGGTTATGATATCAACATTTTTGATACCATCGAAATTCCATTATTCACAAAAATAATAAAACTAAAAAGAAAAACTCTTAAGCTTACTGAAGACAAGTAAACAGTCAGTGATAAAATAATAACAAAGAAACTAATTACAAGCAATAGGACAAACTACAATAGAACAGAGACACAAATAAAATAGACCTACCAGAAAAGGTTCCAACACTAGAAATAAGAAATACTGCATAAAATTAGTTTTCAATGTGTAAATTAAATATACATTTATTCTCATTAAAGTTACAAAAGTGATTAGTCAAGAAAAATGAAAGATTTTCTCTTTTTTTGTTGTTTGATTAACATTCATGCCATACGGCAGCTGGTTTATTAGGCTGCAGTCACTTTAAGAGCAAATGCACGGATCCAATTTACTGTTACACATGCGTTTTCGTTCTCAACTGTTTACGCTCATTTAAGACATAAATTACTGAGTTTGGTACGCCATTTCGGTTCTGCAAAGGCAACAAAGGACCATTTTATTTGGCCTCTGTTTAAAGTATTCCCATACTTTTGATAATCGTGTTCTAGGTTTTTATGATAGAATGGAACTTTCTCCGTTCCCAGGAGCAGAAGCCGCCATTACGCGAGATGAATGTAAACAGTGTGACGCGTCGTTGCAGCACTAGTGTAGAGCCCTTTGAAGCAGCACTTAAACTGCAATTTTTACCTTCAACCTGTTGGTAGCCTTTAAGTCCACTATATGGAGAAAGATCCTAGAATGTTTCCCTCAAAAAACATAATTTCTTTTCGACAAACATCTTGGATGACATGGAGTAAATTATCAGGAAATATTAATTCTGAAATGAACTAATCCTTTAAGCAATGTGAGTTCTCTTTTACTGCGATGATAGATCAAAATCTCAACCAGTTGAAAAATTTCTACAGGTTAATCGTGTCTACTACTGGTATAATGCCCACCCCATGCTCAGTGTTCAAAAGTTCATAAAGATAAAATTCAATATAGCATTAAAAGGAATAGTTCACCTCAAAATGAAAATTTTGTCCTCATTTACTCACTCTCAAGTAGTTCCAATCCTGTATTATTATTATTATTTTTTCCTTCCGCTGAACACAAAGGAAGATATTTGGAAGAATGTCAGTAACCAAAAAGATCCCCCCCCCCCCCCCCCCCCCATTGACTACCATAATATTTATTTTTCCTACAATGGTAATAAATCGGGGGCGAGATCTGCTTGGTTACTGACATCCTTCCAAATATCTTTCTTTGTGTTCAGCAGAAAAAAATAAAAGAAAATAAATCATACAGGTTTGGATCTTCTTGGGGATGAGTAAATGATGTCAGAATTTTCATTTTTGGGTAAACTATCCCTTAAAACTTGAAAAATGTCTTCATGGTTTTTGTCCATATAATGAATTTCCTATAAATCACCCTTTATGCTCCACAGAGGAATGAAAGTCATACAAAGTCTTTTATTCCTTGCACAGGAATAACAGTCTGCTCGTCCAGTAACATTCACTTACTATCATGTAAAAAGAGTGATGAACCACTTAATAAATAATTCCTCCAGTCCTCCAGAAACTTCCATCATGACTGCGACAGTGAGGGTAAAAAAAAACAAAACTACAAGACCAACTTGGTGGCAGAACGCTTGGTGAAGAACAGTGATTCTCTCTCACATACTCAGTCTCGCGCTGCCTCTTTGACAGTGTTGTAACTCTCAGCAACCTGTAAAACAGCTAAAAGCTCTCCAGCACTGTTTAAACCCCTCACACGAGAGGACTAACAGATTCAGAAGACCCCCCACCAGCTGAAAAATAGAGAGGCAGCCTAGAGAGAACACCACAGCCTGTTTCTGCACAATGTACTAAAGAGTTTTATCATGCTTTTTTTGACAGGACTCAAATCTGGATGCTGTATCCGATCCTTCATAGTGCCAGTGTAAGAACATGAGGTTTGAAGCATTATGGAACACAGCATGTTCCTTCAGCCAGAGGCGTTTTATGAAGAAGCAAAAGAGGCAGCACCTCCAAGATTTGGAAGAGAAAATAATTGGCAGTCCCCTAACAAAACAAATATGAAATTCGCTTACGAATGGCTGATAAACCTGTCAATATGATCATATTTGCCTCTCGTGCTCAAAATTGGTCCCTAAAAGAGACATTCTGGTGAAAATGAATGAAATAATTACGTAGTAAACAACTCGTTTAGACATCACCACCAATTTTCTTGATTTACCGCAAGTAACATGTTTGTACCATACCTCAGAAACACTATTTTGTCAAGTGGCTAATATAGAATAATCAGAAAGAGCTTTATTTGTAGTAACAGTAATCTAATTTTCTCATTTCGATCTGGCTTACTGCAATGTGTCTCATACCAGCCACAAACGCACTGAGTAACATGAGCATAACTTTCAACACGCTCAAATGAATTTTTAGTATTATTACTGTTTTGAAGAAGTAAAACAGCACTGCATTTCACCATTTAATATGTCAAATAACGTGACCTGTATGAGTAGTAATTCTGCACATTAGAATGAAATAAAATAATGTAAATTTAAGTGACGAAAAGTACCTGTAACAAAGTTCAAGTTCAGGGAAAAAGGAGGCAGACGTCAAATGTAAATATAATCGTAAAATAAACAAACAAAACAAAAGAAGCGGCAGCAGCTGTTTGTGGCATATAAGCATATTAAAAAAGTAACGTAAAACGTCCCCAGGCTCTCTGCCCCTCGCTTCATACCACAGTAATGTTAATAAAACTTTAACACATTAGCTCATCCATGAACATGATTTCTATGCATCTGATTGCTTTCCATTTGTTGTGGAGGTGAAGACAACAACTCCCATGATTCCACACTCACTCATCAAGCCACGCCTTTGTTATGGTTTTGAATAAGCCACCTAGTTGCGCTTATTACATACTATGCATTAGAAATGAACAGATTTTCTCCTCAGTTAAGTTAAAGTGCGATCATTGTGACAGTTTTTACAGTGGATTTGTTGACTAATAATGGTCCAAAAAAGGTGACTCTTAATAAAAATATCCAAACACAATTTTTTTATAGGCCTATAGTAGTTATATGGAGTAATGTTAATCGTGTAAAATGGGCTCCGGAAACTGTGCAAAAATCAAAGGAGAATGGTTAACTTACACTAGACTAATGATAAACAAACAAACAGACCAGGGATTCTGCTTCCACCACACACGATCACCTTTAGTGTGTTCAAACAGGTTATATCAAATCCAGAGGACAACAGAAGCTTCAGAAATGTCATTCGACTGTAAAATGTTTGAATATACAAGAGTCATGTCAATAATGTACAGTACAGCACTCATAAAAGAGGGGAAATGATTCAAGCGTGAGTCAGTATTACACTTGTTTTCAAATGAGGGTAATCCTGTGTTGAGGGAACTTGTGACCTACAAGTCGTTGCCAAGAACATGCATTCAAAAACAGGGACCACTGCACAAGCTCACAAACTCTGTGCATTACAGGTATTCAAGTATCGATATGTAGTGTATATAAACGCATAACTGTTTTTGGTAGCGGTTTCTTCTGACTCGTTGGCCTCAAGCGTTTTCTCTGCGGCGAGAGATGCGCTTCCATTTACAATAAGCAGCGCACGCATATTGCGCGGTTTTTTACGTTGTTTTCCCAGTGATGCTTCATGACAGGGTCCTTAAAACATGAACCAATCTAACATATACGTTCAAATCCACTTAGCACGAGACAACAAACAATTCCAGCCAGTCGTGTCACAAAAAATCCAAACATTGCGTCTTACCAGTACACAAGCTTGTTATGAAGAATCGCAGGAGTCTTATCCGACGCACAGTTGATGCACCACATTGTTGCGAGAAACACGTCCGGATGCGCAAGCGCTATTTCTTTTGATAGCTAATTTGGCTCGAGCGCTGACAGCGTCCCTCACGGCGTGCGCGCGGAGTAGGATTCACTTTAAAAAGCATGATTTGCGATTTCATGTGCTGTCATTAGCGAGGAGATGATGAGAAGCTCATGCTCTCATCCTTGGCCACCCTCCTCCTCCTCATCCTCCTCCTCCTCCCCACTCGTTCCATCTCTCTCTCTCTCTCTCTCTCTCTCTCTCTCTCTCTCTCCCAATCCTTTGAATCTCTTCAGGCTCGTGCAGCCAGCGTGACACAGCAGTAAGGGCGCGAAAACGCGTCTGCCAGCAGAGCTTGGCAAACCGCTTCCTGTTCGCAGCGCATGATCCACACCTCAGGCATCATTGCTTCGACTCATCTGACAGGCTCTGTTCGGTGCCATTAAGATCAATCAGCGTGTCATGTGACATAATCTGTGTGAGTCACATCTCCATACGTCGCACGGTCCAGGGGAACCATATGGTGTCAATCTGGTGGTCAATTCTATCACTGCGTACCATAGTAGAACAATGTTTTGTTTCCTAAAGAACTTTTCAGGGCAGTTTTTTCTAGTATGAAGTACATAAATAATCTGATGAACCCTTTTCCAATATAAAGTTGTGCATTGGAAATGTACTGTGGATGTTAAAGATCTTCATGGAACCATAGATGTCATTGAAGAACCTTTAGTTTTAATAGTGGGGACGTATCACTCCATGTTTCTCTCCTCATTTTGCACATCTGACATTTATTAATTAATGTTTTGCATTTTGTCAGTGGATTTAGTACAATGAAGTATGCTAAGGGACACTTTTCAACCCACTCTGTTGTGACAAGTCTTCTCTTATCTTGAGCAGTCTCGTTATGACAATGGCCGGCTCTGCCTCTATCTTTCACATGGACATCAAAACACAGGAGGGACTTGTGATATTTCTCTCTCCATCTCTCTGTCTCCATCTTTCTCCCTGGCCTCAGGACAGTTTTATATAATTCATCATATTCCATATTAGCCACCATTTTGATGCCTTCTCCCCATGTTTGTCATCTGTCTCATTCTTCAGCACAAGCTGCTCAGTGTTCTGTTCAGCACTTCATCTCTCCTGTGTCACTTTCTCTTTTTTTTTTTCAGGGTTCATACGGTCATGGTAAACCTAGAAGTATCAGGCCAGGGAATATTAAAATTGTGATTTCCAGGACAGGAAAGAGTTATAGTCGATATGCATTGCTCTGGTTATGCTCTGCGTGGAGATTCCTCCATTTCTTTTTGGATACTTCAAAAATCCGTACTGTTAATATATTATAATTGGTACCTGATTTACAACTGAAAATCCAAATGGAAATCTTTATAAAATTATTTTATAAATACTTAGTGGAAGATGGTTGTCCATGTCCAAACCAAATTAATTTTAAAGGAATTATTCAGTAACACTTAGAAAAAAGAAACTAAAATTATGGCCTACATTTGTAAGACTCTCATGACCTACATTTTGCCATTCATCACTCTCTTGTGTGTTATATTTAAGAACATGAATGAAAATTAATGAGTCGGCTACATTACTGTCCATAATTACTAAAATGCAGCATAATAAAAAGCAAGGGCATCAGAAATATTTCAAAAGACGTGTAGCAATACTTTTTCCAAAGTAAAAGTCAGAATATGAATTGCAAATTAAATTAAATGTGCTGGCTTTTCATGTCCCAGTGAGATGTTTTAGCTTACTGCACATTGTAATTTTTTTTTGCTTGTTTTTTTTTTGTTGTAAATAAAATTTTTATTTATATATATATATATATATATATATATATATATATATATATATATATTGGAGAATATAAGAAAATACTATTTCAGTCTTTCTACTTCAAAATCGCGAGTAATTCAATATGTCACTATTCTTGGAAATGAATTGTGAAATTATTGTGAAAAATTGTGAAAACTGTTTCCACACCAAACTTTTTCAGTGTAGGTATATTTTCAATTAAACCAATTAAAAGCAAAACTGCCAGTGGATGTATATAAGAAATGAGGATGCATTTTCTTTTGTAATTTTACTGGAACCGGAAGCCTCAGATGATTGATATAGTGCACAAGATGCATGATGGATATTTAGGACACCCACTGAATATGGTGTACAAGAATCACCTATTGTGGCTCATTGAACATGCTGAACGATTGCATTCACCTTCTCTTTCTCGCCATTCTGCAATTGCAAACAAAATACAATAATGCTTCTTTTACAAAAACAAACAGAGCTCATATGGACAGGTAAGTTTCATGCTTTCACACCGAGAAAACACATCACCACAAAATGCTCTCATTCTAGGTATACATTGGTATCCTGCTGAAAAACTGTAGACCTACATCATCTCAATGTGCTTTGAGCTACAACTCATGCAGCACTCAGTCTATTTTAATGTCACCAAGGCACCACGTGATGTGTATCTCCACATGATTGGACAGACATGATGCTTCATGACTGTGCTCTATCGGCCTCGCGTGGTGGGCGGAGTCAACGTCAGTCTTCTCGCATTTCCCCTTTCATGATTCCCAAAGAACAACGCTACAACGTGCTGCTGACTGCAATATTAATAAAGTCTAACTAGGTCATTTGAGCAATCAGAAAATCTCTGCTTCAGAATGCAGCAAGTTCAACCAGCTGAGACGAATGGAGACATCACTTTCGATTATGATTTCTGCATTATGAACACTAATGAAAACATATTCATATGTTATTTTTATAATAGTGTATACATCAGAACCTGACTACTCAAGGAATAATAAAAAAGAAACAGACAGAACAACCAGAAAAAGAAGTTGTGGCATAACATTGTGACATTATTTTAATGACAATTGAGCAATTGAGCATATATATATATATATATATATATATATATATATACATACATTATATAATTATATACATATATATATGTGTGTGTGCATATATATATATATATATATATATATATATATATATATATGTGTGTGAGTGTATATATATATATATATATATATGTGTGTGTATATATATATATATATATATATATATATATATATTTATATATATGAGCAATATCTCATGAGTAGCCGTGCGATATGGCTGTATATCAGGCTGCAGGCCAAGTGCTGTAGGTTATAAGAGCTTGCTGATATAAATGACAATATGAAATAAACACAATTGTACAATTCAGTCAAACATACAAAAGCAGTGCTCTACAGGATGCAAGTTAAATATAGCATTAAAATTAAATTATTAAATTTAACTGAGCCCATTTTGATTTGCTCAGAAACAAGTAATAGATTAATAAGACTAAACATTGGCCGTTTTATGTACCCAAAATGAATTATATCTCAGGTTTAACCACTATAAGAGCCAGTGGCAAATCCCCAAAGCACTGGCTGAGATTTAACTGTTCTCGGAGGGTACACGAGCACTGAACGTCTGACAACAAAAAATTGTAAAATAGGCGCTATGATTAAATATGAGTCACATATTTCAGGTCTAAACAACCCACATTCTCTTAAAACTACAGTTTGTGGTAAAACAAGTGTAATATTTGTAAAAAAAAAAAAAAAAAACACAGTGGATTTGCTCGGCCACCATGACAATCGCTTCAAATTGAGTGTTACAAACGGTGAAAAGGTAGGAGTGCTGTTATCACTAGAATATCGCACGGCTCTCAGCCAATCATATTCGAGAACCAAAGGGAAAAGTAATGAATAAAAAAATTATGAAAATGATATTTTGAAAAAACTGGAGTACTGGAGACTGGAGTAATGATGCTGATGCTTTACAGGAATCAAATTTTAAACCGTTTTTACTGTAATTTTGAACAAATAAATATAGCCATGTGCTTTTTTCAAATTATAATTTATCGAATATGTAATTTATTTATTATTTTTCCCTTTGATTTTGTAGTGAACGGCGACTTAGAAATGTTTTCACAATCTTGATCCATAAATAATAAAGCATGAGACTTTCAACCTTTTCTGCTCCTGCTTCATAATTTTTCCACCATTTACTATTCTCACTTTACTATCTATTTGTCCATTATTGTAATACTGTTTACCCATCTCTTGCTCATCATTTGTTTTTCTCCATCGCCTTCTCATTTTTTGTAAACATACTGCCCCCTCTCTCTTTTTTAATCATTATCTCGCTTTCCCCACTGCTTCACCCTTTATCCCTCCTTTTCGATGCTGTCACTCTCTCTGAAAGAGGCAGGCTCAGAGAAGGGGAGAGGGGGGCGGGGATGAGAGGAGAGAGTTGCTTGGTGACGGTTGCTGAGAAACGGATGTGGGAGGGGTTGCAGTGAGCCAGAGTCGAGAGTGGCGTTGCCTTGGCGACCGAGGTTTCACACTGTCTTACAGGATTTGGCGCAAGATGGGAGGGATCACAGTACCTCTGAGGGGTTTGTAGCATCATATATCCACACATACAATATAAACATACAAAAGTACACACATAAACACTAGAGCTAACCTTATTTTAAGGATAAAAGTCAAAACGAATACCAAAACCAGTGACGGCAAAATGTGCTTTATTAATTTTTAATTTTTATTCCTATTTGAAAGCAGAGTAATGAAAATTCTGTAAAATGTACAGCAGTTTAAAAAAATTCAAACAATTTGAAAACAATTAAACTCGCAATGCAGATGATGCCTCATCAAATCCCAACTCTGATGAAGTAAGCTCTTTCTGTACTATTAGCGCGACCAAAAGGCATTGTGAAAATAATGATTGTTTCCAAACAGTTTCCCAAACACTTCCTCTTGTGGAGGCAGAAACAAAAAGGGATGTTTAAACTGTCACAGAGTCTGTTTCTCATATTAAGAATGTCAACCTATTTGATACATACAATTGTGTCCGTGACTCTGTCAAAAACTTTAAAAAGGAGCTCTGTTTGGGGTTCTTTACATGTAAACAAAAAGACTATTTGAAGGGCCAGATATTGTTTCCTTTACTTTAGAGCAGGAAGATAAAGGAAATTTATTATCTCAGTTAATTATAACCATATACACTACCAGTCAAAAGTTTGGGGTCAGTAAGATTTTAATGTTTTTGAAATACAGTAAATATAGTAATATTGTGTAAAACTAACTGTTTTCTATTTAATTATATTTTTAAATTGCAATTCATGTGATGGCAAAGCTAATTTTCCGCAGCCATTACTCCAATCTTCAGTGTCAGTCTAATAAGTTTATTATCCATTTTGAAATATTACTTAATATTTTTGACCATGATACATTTTTAAGGATTCTTTTATGATGAGAAAGTACAGCGTCTATTTGAATTAGAAATCCTTTTTATCATTATAAATGTCTTTACTGTCATGTTTGATCAATTACAAGCATCCTTGTTTAAAAAAAGGATCTTACTGATACCAAACTTGTGAATGGTTGCACACGCAGCTCATGTGACTCAAGAGAATACCAGCATGAAGATAACTGATGATAAGTGATGAGTTAAAATGGTTTTTCAAATATTGTTTATCATGCATAAACAGCATTTCTTGTGTATACAAAAGAACAGTAACGTCAATATTTATATGACTGACTGTAATTTGGAAGCGAGTTTAGCTTTTTGCTTCAGTCTAGCTTGCAAATAAATTATAAGTACATGTCATTATAAAACATTATTACAATGTCTGGTAATCTGTTGAGTTACAGACAGGAGTCTACAAAGCAATAGCAACATTAGCGAACTGTTTTTGTGTTGAGGCACAACAACTTAGCGGAGCTTCGTGAGATTCAGACATAGACAATTAAGTCCAGCCCTCACCTGTGCCGCCCATCATTATTGGCTGGAGCGATACACCCACTGGCAAAGGTTGACAAAGGCAAAACCACCGTACACTTCTAGTGGACCATCAGTAATGATTGGGAAGCATTATTTTTTTATGAGTTTATACTTTCCTTTTTTTTTTAAAATGCAGCTGACTTGAAGGATGACCCAATAACGATTCTAACATTATGAAGACACAGGAGACGGGAACGAACACATTTACATACATGCACATCAGGAAGCTGTCCCATCTAGAGGCTGAATACTGACGGGACTACAAAGGGAGCTGTCCATTGTGCTGAATACAGCAGGCATCATTCACAGCAACCTGACCTCCTTTATAGTAGCTCACTATAAAGGAAATAATTCAGAACATTTAGTATTTGTGTTTTAACCAACATGAAATGATTCATATCAGTTATTTGGTCAACTAGACCAGTGGTTCTCAAATCTGCCGTGAGGACCCCTCACCACTGCACATTTTGTAATGTCTCATTCATCAGACACACCCAATTCAAGTCTTGCAGTCTCTACTAGGATGAGTTCAATCAGAGGTGTTAGCTACGGGAGACGTGAAAAATGAAGAGGTCAGGCTTTTGTTATAAATATGGATATTTTTCTTACAAAAATGCATCGCTTTGTTTCAGAAGGCCTTTATTAACCCCCTGGAGTTGTATGGATTACTTTTATGATGGATGGATGTGCTTTTTTGGGCTTCAAAATATTGGCTACCATTCACTGCCATTATAAAGCTCCCATTACTCCCATTATTAAGAATATTTTTTTTAACATAACTCTGATTGTGTTTTACTGAAAGAAGAAAGTCATATACACCTAGGATGGCTTGAGGATGAGTAAATTATGGGATAATTTTAATTTTTGTGTAAACTAACAAACTAACCCTTTTGTGTAAACTCCTCTCCATCATCACCTGTGGTCAAAATACAAAATTGCATGTTGCTTACTTTGGTAATACTTTTTTTTTTTTTTTTTTTTTACAATGCCATAGTTTTGAGTTACACATTACTACATGTACTTACTATGGTAAAAACAGTAAATTATGCATAATTACAAGTAACTAACCCTAAACCTGTAACTCTATACATGTAATTAATTACTAGTGCTCAATTAAGTAATTAATGACTTATTTGAGTAATTAAAATGTAACTACGGCACTGTAAAATAAAGTGTAACCCTTACTTTTAATAAGGCAAGCACAAGTACTTGCTATTATTGTTAAATAATAATAATAATAATAATAATTCAGAGTGCAAAAGTTAAACTGTTTGCAAAGGTTTTCCATAGTGCTGCAATTTAGAGTGTAGTTGATAGAGAGTGTGACACATGGATCATTTTGACAAACAAATAAGCTTTCTATTTCTAATCACATTATCCCATAATGAATTATGCAGAAATGACTCCCCACATTTTATTAGGGTGTAAAATTAACCTTAAAGCAAGTCAGGATTCCAAATAAGGAGACAGGGAAATTGAAACTTAAAGCTCACTGATAATGTCTAATCGAAAATGTTTATTTACACACAGAATAAATAAGCACAGAGCAAACAGTCACGTCTGCACACCATTGTACCGCAACGTGATTCAGCTGGTGCCTGTCTTCAGGGTAGCGTGACTGTGATCACCTGAACGCTGGTGCTGCGATGTGACTGCTACACTCTCTTCATTAGATTTAATCTGGTCTGATTTAATCTTTAGCCATATTTGGAAAGGATAGGTCTATACTTTGCCAAGGCAAAATATTTTTGCAGCAGCTCTCTTCAACTTCATTTGTTTTTAAGAACTCCATCAAAAATACAGTCAAAAGTTTTAAATATTAAACTGTGAAATATTTTTTAAAATGTCATTTAGTCCTGTAAATAAAATGCTCTTCAATGCCAGTGTATTATCTGCCAGCAGGGGCTAACCAGGCAATGCTAACCAGCTAAATCTTGACCCCCAGGTTAATCCACACTGTCATCTATAATTCAATGATTTCCTTTGTCACTGTATTTGCTGTCACCAGCGCTTTCCAACAGAGCCAACGAGCGGGACACTGGGAAACGCAAAACACCTGAGGGGGAAACGATATGAACATCAGAGACTCTATGAAATTTGTCTTCTCTTTAACAGCCGAACATTTCCATCTCCTCCATTTCTTTTGGATTATTGATTTAACCGTTCACACACTTCCTCCTGCTTCCTCTTCTGTTATATATGTGACCTTGGCTTGTACCCAAAATATACAGTACACACACGCACACCTAGATAGCACTCACACTCATGCAAACAAACACAAGATACGCAGTTAATACAGTAATATAGTATAAGCCATCAGTGTAGCACCAACTATGACGACACTGCCCAACAGTTATGCCATAATCTCCAGCCGCATACAGAAAGGAGTCGCCCTCGCCCTTTGATGTGTGCTTGCGCTAATCTGCCTTTAGCTCCCTTTCATGATCACCGCAAGCCGACATTTGCTGTCTAACAAACAAGATTAATCTGACACCGTCATCCCCGCTGAAACATATTAGCAAATTAACAATTTCTTAAATCCCTCACAGTTTGAAGTCGCACGCCACAGCAGAATGACCGCAAACAGTCATGGCACATCATTAGAATAAATGAAGACGTGTGTCTCGAGAAACTTGGACAGACCTCACTCAGCTTGGGATTGTTGACTCATTTCTCAGTGGACACACTCAGACTTCACAAAAGTATTGCCAGTACATGACTGCTTGAAAAGTGCTACACTGACTCAAGCTCATTCTGTTGTCATTTTTCGGGTCGGAAAGTAAATAAACAAATAAATATTTAGGGTTTGAAATTATTTTATTATGTGAACTGACTTAATAATGTTGACAGCAAAATAAGTACAATAAAATGTAATGAATAAATTAATAAATAAATAAAATAATATAAATATTTTTTTGGGACATGTACTATGGGAATTGACCCTTTGCCGGCAGTTTGATTGACAGGCAAGCTGACCAATCATAACCCCGAATTCGCCATTTTGTCCGACAAAGCAGTCAGGGGAGTTAGTAGATTAACGTTGGTGAACTTGAACTTTAAAAATTGTGTGTACTCGCGTCTTTCCGCGGGTGAAACAACATTCCTTCTGATGTCCATCCATGTTTATTTGATGCTATAAATGAACTAGTATGAAGAGATGATCGGTTCACGAGCTGCTTGAAGGAGCTACAGCAATCATGACACATTACGGTATTTGTTTTAAACTTTTATAAAAAATTACAATATTTTAAATATGAAACTGTTTCATATCAAAAGAACAAGATGTGTGGCGCGAGAGCGCATGGCTTGTCAGAAATAGCAGCAGTAACTAAAGGGGGACGGGTCTTTGCGAAGGGTCGGTTGAACAATGTTCTTTGTAGTACTATGGAGGACCATAAACATACTATATATGAATTGAATAATGGACACACTCATGCTTTATATTAAAAAAATTATAAAAGTATAGCCATTAAATGTCTGCTTGAAAAGTACTACACTGACTACACCGATTCATCTAAATGATTCTTCTTGTTTTGTTTTTTTATTCATATAGCACAATTAATAGTCGACCAAAGTGCTGAACCAGAGTAAAATAGAAAAACAATACAGATAACAGAATAAAAACAAACGACAAAATACCCAACAATAATAAAAGATAAACACATAGTACAGCAAATTACTCCAACGTATAAGCCGTTTTAAAAAGATACGTCTTAAGCAACGACTTAAAAACCATTCTTGTCAATAAATAAATGGGCTGGAATATTTCTTTGGACTTTGAAATGATTAAATGTATATTTTATGTATATTTCCATGATACAGTTTTGTAGTATGGAGCACCGTAATCATAGTCTCTCTCTCTCTCTCTCTCTCTCTCTCTCTATATACATGGAATTACCATCGTATTACCATTTGACACAATCGCTGTAGCAGGGTACTGTCACAGAACTTTTGTAAGGGTTTTCTTTTCCTGAGAGAGCAAGGAAACATTAAGCAGGATGTTCAGCAGAACACAGCTCTAAATTAGCCATCAGCCTTGTACTTGCAGACTGAGGATACCAGAAGTGCTCCTACCAGACACAGTTAATCTTCTGTCACTAGATGAGACCCATGGGTGCAAACACACCCCGTAAATCTGACGATTCTGCTGGAATTCTTCTTTAACCTTAAACGCCCTGCCCTCTTCAGCTTATAAATCTACTCACTTTCTCCCTTTCTCTCACAAACACTCGAAAATTCCTATGTGGAGCCAGCTGCTTTTCTTTATATTATTAATTTAAAACATGACCTCTCAGTCTTCTTCTCTCTCTCACACCCTGCCCCCACCTCTCCTAAGATGGTTTTGACGGATTTTTTCTCCCTCTGGATCTCTGAACCTGTCATTTCATTTCTAGATGTGTCAGTTCATCATTCTTCTCCCTCACGCTTCTCTTCTCTCCGACAACACAGCTGGTACAAATCACATCTGCTAATAAACTATTACCCATCATTTAAAGTCTCAGAGCATAGCGTATCATAGCAATCAACTACATTTAAAATCAGATTAATTACATATGTAATCCAATATATCACAATTAATCACATATATCAATGTTTGCTGAGAAAAACTAAAATGCTTGTTTAAACTTTTGACACGCAGTACAACTAATCAGTTTCGAAACAGTGGACCAATCAGAAAAAGTTGGGGGTGGAGCAAGCATTGCGAACATATGTTTACAGTAGCAACTGTCTATCATTTGTCAAGAACAAGAAGCTGCATCTGGATACTCTGAATTATACCTTATTGTCAATTCCAAGACAGTATCTTTCAGTTCTGCTGTTCAACTATTTTTGTTTTCTCTCTATTATTTCTTTTTTTTTTTTTTTCTTAGAGCATGTCTCATAATGTATATGCCTTTTTACAAGACATGCACCAATATTAAAGTTCTGGCAGATAACAATCAGTCGAAAATAATTAATATTTTTTATGACCGTTAAAATAACCGTAAAATAACCATTAAATGGCTAATATTAAATAAATAAAAATATCAAGATGATATCTAATAAATATAAAATATAATACAATAAAAAGCACTAAAATTATATTCAATGAAATTAAATAAATTAAAAATATCTAATATAAAGCAATATCTAATAATCACATCTAAATAATTTTAAAGTAATGCACTAAAATTACACTAAATTATATTAAATCAATTAAAAATATCTAAATAATATGTAAAGAATAATGAAATCTAAACAAATCTTTTAAAATCATTAAAAATAATGCACTAAAACTAAGGACAATCATTATAGATATTAAATCTGCTAAAGATTACATTAAATGCTGCTATTAAAGATTTAATGGATTGTTAGATGATGTAAAAACAGGAAATAAGCATGCAAGATTCAATATCCAACATTGGAAGATACCAATAAATAAAAAGTAATATTGGCTGATAACCAATACGTTACTGACATACTGTGCATCATTTTTACTATTCCTGGATGCGGCATGTCACATTTTTTAAACATTCGTCCCCTTAGAAGTCAATATGTTGCTTCATTTATATTCATATTGTCATGCTCTGCTGGTAGGAAATTTCTAATAATCTAATTTACATTCAGCTACAGGGCCATCATTAATTGTGTAATTTTAAAGCAAAGTGTTTTTTTGTTTTTTTTTACTGTATAATGAAACACTAAATAAAAAAAATAAAAATGTTAAACCGATATTCCCAGTTAAAACAGTGCTGAAGCTGCACATCCTCACACACACACAGATGTTCACCTCCTGCCTTTTGTTCTCTCAAAAAGACAAAGACTTCAGTTTTAGGCAAAATAAACAAAATTAAATCCATTCTTTTCTGAAACAAAGACTTAACCACCAACATGGTGGTTAAGGCAGGACAAACTGGTAAATTATTGAGTTCTGTCTCACTCAGGCATAAGACACTTCACTTCACTCCGTCCCCAGTGGCTCCTGGGTTTATTTTTAAATCAACATTTACACAAAAGCAGCCAGAACAAATGCTTTCCGACCTCACGCAATACTACAACTGTAACGAAGATGAATAAACGGGTAATATGGTATACTTCTGTGGGCCTTCGTCTCGAACTGTAATCACAGCTACATTCTAGAGAGTCCGCTAACTAAATGGCAAGAGGAAGTAATAGTAAACATAATGCACTGACGAGTATGAACCAGATTAGCTGAATGTGAATTTGAAAATGTCATGGATAAAAAGGCCCACAGTCAACATATTTCCCGTGCAGGGTGAGCGGACGGCACATCTGTTATCTCAAGACAGTGCAGTCGCTTAGTTAAGTGTCAGCGCTAATGCCACAGACAAACGTGCAATGATGCAGAGACTCAATGAAAGGATGGAGGAGTGAATAAACGAACGAGAGCTTACCGCCGCGCAGCCACAGAGAGGTCCCATTCAGGCTGAGGGAAGCGGAGGAAAAAATAACCCCTTTTCCAGTCTACCCTGTGTCTCTCACACCCACCACCCCTCCTTCTTTCTCTCACTCCCTCTCTCCCTCCCGCTCTCTCTCTCTCTGAGGAGCGGAAAGGCTGCATTCTTGACAGGTCTCTTCCACGTGTGTACTTCACTCATGAGTGCACATGCACACACACTCGCACACACGCATGTGTTGATGGGCTTTTTGCAGTGCGGGGTAACAGAGAAATGAAGAGACCAGGTATAAAGCTTTATTAAAATATTAAAGGTGTGATCTGAAGTCTGTTTCTAGAAATCAGTTTGGCTCTTTCTGCCATTATCAGTTTTGGTAGCTCGTGTGTTTGCTGTCTGCCTGACAAATGCAGCAGATTGCAACACCTTCAGCTTAGATTTGAACAGCATGTGTGTGAGATTTACTGTGATGACGATTCGGTGGTGGTGAGATAAACTTGATGGAAACTAAAGTTGAGAATGAAGGATTATAAGGGGTTGAAGAGTTAAGATACACTTAATAATGACCTCTACTTGCTGTCAAAATAACAAACACAAACACCAAAGATGAAAATTATGGAATTTACTAAATTTGTCAAACCCGTATGCTTTTATTTCTTCCATGGAAAAAAAATGAGAAGATTGTCTTGTGTGCTCTTTCCCAATAAAAGTAAATATGAATGGATGTTTTGCAGCAAAATGTACAAAAAGTGCCTATAGCTTTGTGTGAGAAACAGACTGAAATCACTATTGCAGTCACACGGCACAAAAGATACCATCACTGACGTCAAAACTGGTGAAAGGTGTCTTCACACTGCATATTTAAATACAAACAACCAAGTGAATGAGATTTCAGAGATACAAAAGAGGGAAAGATTATCTTACACTATCTCATAATATTACATATATGTGTGTGTGTGTATATATATATATATATATATATATATATATATATATATATATATACACACACATATGGTTGTGTGTGTGAATTTGTTTAAATGTATTTATATGTTTATTTATAAAATTAATATAAACTTTTTTAATTTGAAAAATGTTGGCATGGGAACTAACTGGAAAAAATTATTTGAAATTTGAAGTTTTATTTGAAAACTCAAATAAAAATAAACAAAAATATAACAAAAACAAATAAAAAAATTTAAAAGCACATAAAATTAGTAAACCAAACTAAAAATTTCAAAAGAAAAAAGTAAAACAGCAAATACTATAAATTAAATGACAAATAATAGACTTTACAATCAACAAGATTAATATAGAAAACAGGAAGTCATACTAAAGCCTTCCAAAAACATCCAAGTATATTTGATCGCTTAAATCTATAACGGTCTTCTGAAAAATTAGTATACCAAACCACCCAGTGATAACCAAAACGACACTTTGAGAGTCCTTATCGTTCCCTCATTCTGTGGGTGTTAACATTACCTTTAAACACTGATCTGGGACCAATTATGATATTTTGCTTGTATAAGTTAGTGCTGATTTTGGATTAGTGCAAAACACAATGTCTACACAGAGCCCATCTGTTTCTATTTGGCTATAAAGGGCACTTGAGTGATAAACATCAGGGGACATAGCCATTTACTGAGAATAGTAGCTATCCATGATCCTTCCCACATACAATTAATAAACAAACAGGCAGATGGCACCAACAAATGAGACAAGAGTAAATTAAGCTTGATTCCTGTTGCAGCGGCTCCAGCGGCGGGAAGAGAGCAAAACTGCCTTAAGAGCAGCAGGATGGCATGGATTCATTTGTTCAATGTTACTCATTTAGAGCTTAGAGAACTGGACCCTTCACTCTGTAGTTTGCATATAAGCCGTAACCACCACCGCAGGGTTGTGCACCATTCAGTTTAAACTGAAAACACTTTTTAAGTTCAGGTTAAATTCCTTAATTTGAACTAAAGCAGCAAACATGATGCAGAACTGCAATTCAAAAATTGAATGTAATGAAGGAGAAGTTGAAATTAAGAGAAATTCATATAGCTAATTTTCAACCAGTTCAACTGGTATGTACAAGTGTTGTTATCTGAAGTTGTCTGTTTTTGAAACTGTACTGTTTAGATGTTTATATTTATATTTAGATATGTATCACAGTGGTCCTGCGAGGCACATTCCGTTCCACTGTATGTCTCCACATTTAGCAGAATGACAATAAAGCTTACTTGACTTTTTCTGAGCACATACCTGCGAAACGAGGCACCGACTAACCGCATACAGAACAGGAGCCAAAAGTCTGGACAGATGCACTGCAAAACAAACATCACTTGCTTTCTTTTTCTTCTTCTTTAGAGAATTCGAGCAGAACCTTTCCTCCAATACTTGACTACCAATATGGCTCCTTTATATTCCACACCACATAGTTCAGACTCCCCAGTCGTTTTGCTGTGTGCTTGAGGCCCAACCGTTGAGACTGCAGCACATCCATTTAAAACCGCTTCTGCTTGTCCTGTCTGTCACAGGCCAGCTCTGTGCGCTGAAGTGATATGAGAGATCAGATCCCAGCGGCAAGTGTGACAGCAGTAAACACACAGCGACCATTTGTGTCCAGGCAAGAAGAAACTCTCCTTAGCCCTTTCACACACTGGCTTGCATGTAAGTTACCTCACAGGATTTAGATTTGATGACTGTGCAACAGCAAATCCTTGTTGACGGTTCCAGGATAAGGAACATAATTAACCACAATGTAAATGAATGGATATCAATAAATAATGGATAGATTATCCCAAAATACACTCGGGTTTGCATTAATGGGTGAACAAATAATATTCTAGAGTATTTTTCTTCTCCATGGGCTCAAGAGGCCTGTTAAACCCATTTGCCCTGGGTGGTTATTTTATTCATTTTGCATACTAATATATTCAAATCAGAACACTAGATCTAATATATAAATCACTGGTGCTTTTTGATGCTTCTTATCTTTGATGAAACCCTTTTAACCTCTGTTGAGGAAATGTTCTGGTCATCTTGGATTACATTCCTAGTGCTGTTCAGGGTTTCGTTCATCGATTTTCCCCATTCCTTTCATTTTCTATTGCCCCGAGGTTGTATTTTCCGGTTCTCACCCTTCCCCCCTCCAACGCTGACACTTCCTTCATCTCTCGCACTAAGACTTTAATCAAATTATGCCACCCGACCTTGCGTCCAACTGAGGAGACGCACACAAGCTGAAGCACATCTACACAGTACAATCAATCAGTCAGTCAAACTCTTAAAAAAACTTCCCGAAAAAGGGGGCACATTCATAATTTGTCTGAGATCCCTAATGTATCTCAGCTCTTTAATGATGCTGCACATTTGTTATGCGTCTACATATTTTAAAATGTCTCAGTGCCAGTTCAACCCCAGGATTCAGCTTAGTGTTTGAAAACATGTGGGAGGTGCCACAACCGAGGTATATACAAGTGTTGTTATCTGAAGGCGTCTGTTTTTGATCTGCTCTTATTAATTACTTACTGCACGTCAAATGCCAGAAGATGCCTTCAGAAAAACATATACATTTATATAGATTAAAATGAAATCTGTCATTAATTACTCACCATCATGTCGTTCCAAACCCACAAGACTTTCGTTCATTTTCGAAACCCGAATGAAGATATTTTTGATGAAATCCGAAAGCTTTCTGTCCCTCCATAGACAGCCACGCAACTGACACTTGATGCTTCAAAGTTTATAAAGAGATCGTAAAACTAATTCATATTATTTTTGTGGTTTAGTCCAAATTTTTTTTAAAGAATTGATCGCTTCATATGAAGAACACATTAGTTTACATTTAATTTAGGCTTTTATTCACATATAAACATTGATCAGTGAACATAAACAGAAGCTCAACCGAACCTACTTGACACGTGAGAAGTTGCTAAGTTCAAACGTGTTGCGTAACACACGAGAATGAACCTCATTGGTTCTCGCACGTCAAGCGAACATGCTTGAGCTTCCGTTTACTGCAACTGAGGAGTGAGTTGCATAGCTGTCAATGGAGGGACCGAAATCTCTCAAATTTCATCAAAAAGACCTTCAATTGTGTTCTGAAGATAAACGAAAGTCTTACGGTTTTGGAACTCTGCATAAGGGTGAGTAATTAATGAGAGAACTTAAATTTTTTGAGGAACTGTCCCTTTGAAATTAAAATTAGACAAATTTAACTTTTTTAAATTGAATGACATGACCACGTTTTAATCTGGATCATAAGAGCATTTATTCAGTCGCTTTCATCATCATCATCATCAGAAGCACCATCACCACCACATCACCACCACCATCAGTAACATTCTTATAATATTCAGTAATATTCTTTAATATATCAGTTTTATATCATATCCATTATCATTCATGTAATATACATATATCAATGAATGTTCCATCTCCATTGAAAAGGAGTAGGAATGATGTTTCAGTATTTACAGCATGTAAAAGATAGAGAGAGAGAGAGAATAAAAATAGTAAAGAAGGGCTCTTTCATGTGTGACTCATCGCATTCATTCCCGCTGTGAGCGCTAAATACAGGAGCACGCTGACTGACTGCATCAGGCGAAAGATTCCACCACTCATCTCCGTATTAGCAGTGAAGTCGTGTCATTTCCAGCCACTGTATGAGAATCACCGCATGGTTTAAGGGGAGGTACTACAGGCATTCATGATGTATTCCGTTGGATGCATAAGTTTCAGAATAAGTACAGAGACCAAAGATTTTGCTGCTGTAGTGATATTTCTGTAACAACATTTTAGAAAGTTTTTTCTTTACGGAGGATTTGTCTTCTAGCAGCATATTTTTGATATACATATTTATTAACTTTCGACTGACAGTTAAGTTGTTGATGACTTTAAAAAAAAAAAAACAGCTGACATTTTCTACAGTATATCCCTTCCACTGTATAATGCTAATTTGCACCAGGGAGTAAAGGTGTGGTATATTAGAACTCCGTGATTTGCATATTTAATAAGATGATGCTTCATTTGCATATTTGAAAACTTGGTCATTTTAAGTTTTTTTTCATATTACAAAAGTTTTAATTTTGATAAGTCACCTGTAGTACATCCCTAGATTAAAATGTTCCACCATGATGCGAGAGGCTCCTTTAAAAGTAGCACACCGCCACAACGACTGAAGTCAGACCCCAAGCCACTGGATAAACCAGTGTAAATGAGCCTTCTCGCTTCAACTCCATTCTTTCTGTACTTAATGGCTCCCAAAGACATCCAAAACGCTGGTACAATAAAGTAAAAACAATTAAGCCTCAACAAAAAAAAAACAAACAATATCAGTCACAACCATGAAAGAGTTTTAAAAGAGCAATGACTTTTTAGAACATGCAGAAGAGTTCAAGAAACTCTTTTCTTATCAGTTTATGCAGTTGAGTCTCTGAGCAAGTGGCGACAATTATATTGTCATCATTCTGTCACAAATACATGGCCATTTCATAGTCACACATCTGGCTTATGTGTTTTCTTGTATTTCTCAGTCCTTTTGCAATCCTTCTCATGAAAGATATTTGGTTCATGCAATGATTCACCTCACCTTTCTTGCGTTATTATTATTTTATATATGACCTTAACATTCCTTTTCAATTGATTTTCTAACTGATCAGGCAAGGAACAGTTATCTTATTAAAATCATAAAAGCTAAATCAATTTTCCAAAGAAATTTATTTATGTATGTGCGTTGTGCATGTCGTGTTTGGGATATTGTCGGTACAATTACATATTACAAACAAAACACCACAGTTCCAGAATAACTCTTCATCCAAAACAATCTTGGACACTTTCACCAATGAGGTGAGAGCGTTTTTGATCAGCCAGCTGCGACGGCATGTCAAACTCTGTGGACATCTAGCTAGTAGAACCACCACACCAGAGCGATGTGATCTATAATAGTGCCAAACGTTTTGTTTACGTCCCATCTTATATACCTGAGGTACAATAAGAAGTTTACTATAACAATGTCTCACTACTATACCTGGATAATTCAGTGCCATTTATGAGGATTCATTCATTGAAGTAGGCAGGGGATTGAAACATTTTGATTAGACTATGAAGCACCACTTCACCCCTGTTGCTGTTACTGACCTACATCACTAGACTAACATGCCAACCATTCTCCTTCAAGGTGGTCCGTATAGTGTCCTGCACTGCATTGCGTTTCAAACGTCGACATTTACATGTATGTACAGAGTCACAAACTTTAGTCTGAGTTTGTAGAAGTGGGATGACGATGACTAGTTTGGTTTTGGATTGTTAAGGTGATAAGCAAATGCCAGTAAACAACAGTACAAAAAGACACAAAATGTCAAGAAAGCGAATCAAAAAGAACTCTGAGGAATGACAAATGGTGGTCGGCGAAGCTTCACATTCAAATATGGCTTTAGAGAGGCTTGCTGTCATGCTGGGCCTGATATATATGCAAAAGTATTGTAAATCCTTAATTTTGTTGGGAAACTTTGACAGTCGGGCCAACAGACAAGCGTCTTTTTTCTCTCTGTGGGGAAACGGAGGACGATGCTGAGAAAAAAAAAAAAAAAGGCATATCCTTTTCTTCTGACACTAAATGTGGGAACAAACACAATACATCACAGACCATACTAAAGTTACACAGGCATTTGGCAGACGAGATACAGAGGCCAGAGAACACATGGAGGAAAGACAAAAGCAGAAACCAAAGAGAAGCTGATATCACAACAATGAGAGAACCGAGAGACAGACGGTGGTGGAGAAAAGGGGACCATCTGCTTTGTTTTCTTTTCTTCGGGTTGATCTTCCACTTCAGATCTTCTCCAGTATGTCCCCTTATTAATACTGTACGGCAATGGTTTTCGTTCCCTTTTGCTCGTTTCAGTCACGTACAGGATGTCCAATTCCGAGACGTGGTAGGATGCAGATGACATGCTAGTGCAAAGGATCTTTTTGTATTTTGTTTAATAGGTTTCAGCTGCATTTAGGTTGCAGACTTGGACGCACTTGGTTCAAGTTTAGCATCCAGGTGACTGACAAGCACCCCATATAGTTTTGTTGGAGTGGGCAGAGCAAAACTGGGGGATGTTGCAGGGGTGGGGCCAGCAAGTCTGCTGGTTACCTAGAGGAGGGGCTACTGCACTCAGAGGCGGGGCAACAGAACTGATGGGCGATGTCGTCGTCGTCATCCTCTCTAGGGTGCGGCAGAAGCGGACAGGGAGTGGAAAGAGTAAGAAAAACGTTTCAGATAAAGAGAAGATGTGAGTAAGAACAGTAAAGAGAGGGAAGGGGGATGAATGGAGGAATGGATGTGTTGATATATACTGCTATGTATAAATCCGGCAACATTCATAGTGCTGTGATTTGCTGTGATTCAAATTTAGATCATTTGCTCGTAAATTAGAATGAGAGTGCCGGAATGACTTTTAGAAAGGGTGTCAAAAATGGGCGGGTGTGATGTCACTAAATAAATCGGAATACCGGGAGGAAACTGAGCTCATGAATATTAATTAGCTCATATTGACATTGCTAGGTAATTTTCCTAGACTGTCAAATTATGTTCATGAATTAATATTCATGAGCCAAGTCTTCGCCTCGGTACTATTTATATAATGGCATATGTAGAGTTTCACACAGGCTTGAAATTGAGATACAATACCAAGCAAATTTTACATATGAAACAGCTTCTAATATTATCACATAATAGAGTGCTGCAGAAAATGTATGTAAATAAGTTAGCATTTGTGCATCTGTTTTTGTCGTCTTGAAGCCAGTGTTTTGCTTGTGTGCGTTTATGTGTTTTTGGTGAAATGCCTGAATTAATGTCAGTAGTTTACGCAAGCTCAAGATATTTTCACATTTTAATCTATGACAAAGTAAGAGGCAGTAGCTAATAAGTGGTTAAATGGGACTACAGAGGTTGTCAGAGATTGGAACATTGGACGTTATTACACCGAACAGGTAAATTCATCTCATTGTGAATATAATTACACTTTTGTAAACTATTTTAACTCAAACTTTTCTAACTTGTTAAATTGTGGTATACTTCCTTTATAGACTAAATTTACCTTTTTACTTCTGGCGATTGTACATAGGCTTCAAAATTCAAATTATCTTGATGACCAAAACATGTAAGTATCATAAACTCTCAGTGGTCACAGAGATTATTTTCTGCAATAATCCAAAATCCAATAGGAAAATCCTTTTGGTTTTAGTTGATGGAACAAGGGTGATGCCAACTTCCAGGTTGGCCTACAAATATGTCATCACTGCAGCACTCCATGTCAAAATAATTAATTATTCTGGAAATCAAGTACGAAGAGGAGCTCATCCCGAGATTTCAAAATGTTTAATGAGTAATAAGAAATATTTTTAATAGCACCCTGATTGAACAAATTTAATCAGCTAAAATCACTCAAATATTTTAATATTCACTAACATAGTTAGATTGAGTTGGCTAAAAGTCAGGTCCAGCAGCTCTCATTCAGGAACGGTCTTTTTTTGCAGGGATTAACCTGATTAACCTTAACTTCAAATTTCACTAAATTTTGTATGTCTTAGTCCTTTCCAGCAGGGGGCAGAATTGCAGTATAAGCTGATTTCAACCACTACAGTTCTGCCAACAAAACCCTACTGACTAAAGTATCACCAGTTTAACTATCGTAATCTATTTTCTATTTATTTATATAATTTATGATGTGTATATTATCATATAATTATGTACATGTATTTTTCTTCAAGATGCACTACAGTGGCAAAAAGATAAGAAGAAAATATTGGCATTACAGTTCAAACTGCATTTTCTAGGTATAACAATACTCTAAAACATCTTGTTCTCTCCATAATCTAAATAAAAACACAAAAAGTGAAGTAAAGCAATGTGCACAAAGACATGCAACATGGAATCATGGGAGAAATGGCTGATTTAATGGAGGAGGAAAGAGACAGTGTGAATCACACAGAGACAGTGTCTGAGGGGTATTAGGTGTGTGTGTGTGTGTAGGCAGGGGGGGTTCTTCATGCGATTTGTCTCCGCCTCCGTGTGATTCATGTTTAATGAAGGGGCGGAACTACATTTGAATGAGCATGTGAGAATGATCGTGTACGTTGGTGTGTGTGGAGGATTATGCATGAGGACGTGTCATTTGTGACTGGATTGTGGACCGAGGAGTCTTATTCAGAGATGCGAGTATAAAGAGCCATTAATGCAAATTTAAAGGAGCAGCATGTCATTTCTGTGCTGTTAGTAGCACTAAATTGCATTTTGATAAAGTGAGCCGGCTTAACCAATGCATGAGTTTGGAGGTGGGACTCGTTAATTTTTCTATTCTATTTAGAGGCACAGAAATTACACACTTAAGAAATTTAAATTACGTTTATCACATTATCACAAAGCACATTTTGGTTTCAAATAGTGGTAAAAAAAAAAATTTAAGCGGCCCACAGGGGTTCAGGTCTCGCTAGATTACTTGCAAGGTCATTTCATCTCCAAAAAGCCATAATTCACTTGCTTTTGGAGGCAAAAGCATCATTCAATTTGGACGAAGGAATTATGGGTAGTCAGTTTTGAGATGACGGCTCTCCTATTACTTTTTGGAGAGGTGGGAGATGAAAGGTGAGCGTTCGGACGTGGATAATGGGAGACAGAGGTTGTGGAGGATCGGGTGAGCGGGTTATCGAGAGGGGAAGTGTGGGCTCAGGCCCTTACCTTGCCTGCTCCGGGTGCCGGGCAGGGGGGAGGGCGCAGGGCGGCTTGGGCAGAAGGAGCCGCGCGGGGCAGCAGTACTGGTGGTGGGTGGAGTGGCTGTTTGCGGTCAGACTGGTGTGGACAGAGGTAGAAGCTGGAGTAGCAGTAGAGGAGGTGGAAGAATTGGTACGAGTAGAAGAAGTACTACAGGTGGAATAGGGTGGTGACCTGACAGAGAGAAAGAAAGAGAGGAGGAGGGGAGAGAAAGAGTGAGAGAGAGAGAGAGAGAGAGAGAGAGAGGAAGATAGAGATAGGAACAGTAAGAAAGAGAGAGAAAGAAAGAGAGAAAAAATAAAGTCAAGAAAGAAACAAAAGATAACAGACAACAAAGACAGCCACATGCATACATTACAAACACTTTAGCAGCAGCAGCAGTACAGGCATGGTTAGGCAGCGTTATGCAGAGTTATGAAGCACTATGCAGACTTTTATCGAGCTGTGGAGAGTTAGGTGCAGTCAGGCAGAATATTTAATGAAGATTAAGATGGTTTATGTAGAGTTATGTCAAATTACCTGTATAGAGGAGTATTACAGCGTACAGACCAGGGCTGTGTCTCAATCCGCTCCCTTGTTCACTATGCTGTGAATCAGTATATCAAGATCACACATTCGGCCGCTAAACAACGGGACACCGATGACACGATCGCCTTATGAGGTCACGCATTAACCAAATTTACATCGCATCGACAATATCGCAAAATGACATTGCCCATCTCAATGTAGCTGTTAAAAACACAGTGCCATTTGGAAATATTCTCTTGCATTTTTAAGAAGAGATACTTTACATACATGAATGGCATCCAGAAAAAAAAAAGAAAAAAAATTCACAGTACATAAATAAATAAAATAATCATGGGTGTAATTTTTAAACTGTAATTCCTATGATTCTTTTATGCATAGTTATGAGGGAAAAAAATAAAAGACTTAAGACTTTTAAATAATGCTTTAAAATGTGCTGCTTTGCAAATTATGTCTATACATGTACACCCATCCTCTGTTGACAAATCAGTAATCAATAGTAAAAATACTGAGCAGCTGACGATCACTGGTTTTTGTGGTGCTTTTTGGAAAGAACTTACTGTATAAACGTACTGAAACAATAGTCAACCCAACTCTCAAAGCAGTGCACTTATTAGTGAACTACTGAGTGGACTGAGACACATCCAAGGTTAAGGGCAGACTTGTTCTCCACTACACTATAGCTTGAGCTAAAGTTACACTAGACAAAAACAATCCACTGAAGACTTATTTCATCTTGTTTCAACAGTTTATATAACTTATTCAACGAACCAGTTAAGCAAAAAAAAAAAAAAAAAAATTTTTAAAATCAAATTAGATTTAAAACTTAACCTTTTTCCAAACGGAGCTAAAAATGCTGAAAACAAGAATCTGTCAGAGCAAGAGTAAAGCAGGTTTGCTTAATAAACATGAGTAGTCAATAGTGCCTGATGTTAAGAATGAAAATCAATATCCGTGAGCCTTTATTCCACAGTGAAGTTCTGGCATGCCAAAAATGACAAATGGAATGAACTTATCGGTTCAAATGAATCATCCGTAGTAAAGTGTGTGCCATCGAAACACATGCTTTAATAACAAGTGTCACAATACAATTCTGATCCTGCAGGTTTGTTTGGTGAAGAATGTGTGTGACTGACCCCTACTGGCCAACCACAGGGGTTCATTTAAACAAAACAACATTCACAACTTGATGTGTTATGTAATGCATTTCAAAGCCAAACAGAGCATAATGGTGTAATAATGCATGGCAGGACTATGATCATTCCATACTGGCATGAAACGTATGATATTATTGACATAACTTTTACCCTGCCCAGGCAAAATCACCAGTACAAACAAACAACAACCCAAAAAAAAAAAAGAAATGGGGGAGAGGGGGGAAGGAAGTTGTTTATATGAACTATTTTTTTTTTGTACTGATGATTCATGCCCAGTAAGACCAGAGACATTTACAAAGAATGTACGGTAAATAGTGTCAAATTTTATGTTGCATTTACGTCCAAAATGATCTATTCTAAGTAATGAAATTTTGAACTACCAAATGAACACTTAAATTTAAAACCAAATTACTTCACTTTTTTGCAGAAAATGTGACAACTGCAAGAATATTAGCATACTATACCATCTTAGGCATTTAATGATCAACTGAAAGTTCATTTTGTCTTCAGTCTTGATGGACAGCAGGGAGTCAGTCAAGCTAACATTAAAACATCAAGAAAATAATACACAAGAGACACTTTAACACCACCTAGAGCTCGTGTAGACAGGACACAGTGACAGACAGACAAGAAAACAAAGAGGGAACTAATGGACTAGTATGAATGAGGGAAATAAGGGAAAGATGAAGAAAGGGAGAAAGGAAGGAAGAAAAGAAGAAGTAGAGAGATGGATAGATATTGTGGCCTGAAAGAAAAGGATGTAGAATTGTGTAGGCAGGCGGCATGAGTCCTCAGTGTGTACGGGGGTAAAAAGGCCAGGGATGAATCTGTGGGTGTGAACAGGGACCCCTGAGAGACCTTTACGCTACAGTACGCGCAACAACACTTTTTAAAGGTGCCAAAGGTAAAGCTGATGTGTCTGATTTTCTAGTTTCACTAAATGAGAAAGCAAAAATATTGATTGTTTTCAAACCGGTCTCCCGCACACTCTCATTGGTTGCCAAAACAGATAGCCTCACCCCAAACTCACTTCATTTGTTGAGCCTGTTGCTGTGCGCGGCTGGTCAGGAGTTTTGAAAACCCAACAGAGACAAATGTTTAACTTAAGAAATCCAGCTATAAATGCACATGAAGTGGGGCAAAAGTGTTTAAAAAAAATGCACTTCTGTTTTTAAGTGATTTTGAGGGGAAGATCGAACAAAGCATGGGAATCCATTGCCAGAATTAATCTCTTCAAAATGAATGTACTTTATTTTTTGTGCCATTCAAAAACGAGATGTGGTCAGATATTTCATCCATTTCCGTTGTGTTTAAACAGATATTCCCTTTCCGCATCAGTTCTGCGTTTGTGGTTTCCTTCATCGGGAGGAATTTCGAAGCAGCACAGTGGCAATGTTCTGGTAAAAATCCAGCTAGGACAGTTGTTGGAAATGCTCACACACACACACACACACACACACAGTCGAATCCTCTAGGGAAGGTCTGTATTGGTACATGACCTCTAACAAGCCCTTTCCTCAACTGCTCTTTCTCTCTCTTTCACACACACTTTAAAAACTCAATTTTGCTGCCTAGCAACAAAAAAAAAAAAAAAAAAAAAGCAGCCGGTCCCCATGTGTCCGTCCCCATCACGCCTGTGTGGTCACCTTAAAACCAGCTGACATGCACCATCCCATTGCAAAGGAGAGAGAGAATGCCTCATCACATCTCTTTTGGTGAACAAGCACCTCAAGAGCTATACCCTGTATTACAGTCTTCTGCTACTTTGCGAGTCTCTTTGGACTCATCCGGAAGGGCTGATGCAAGTCGAGGGAAACATGGTGCGGCCCCTAACAGACAGAGACGGATATCACACACACTTGCTGCCGATTTTAACAGCACTTCACTCACATGAATTAATGAAAAAAGACACAATGCAAATGTTTAATTGGACAGAAAACAAGGTTCTAATGCCACAAGGGTTGACGATAGCAAAATTTTAGTGGCTGATAGCAATAAAAGTAAAATATCATGATGTCTCAATATCAATTTCAATACCACAGCAAAAAAACAATACACTATTGAACACATTTATATATACACTACTGTTCAAATGTGTTTTAAAAGAAATTAATAATTTTATTCATTAAGGATGCATTAAATTGATCAAAATGACAACTTTATAAATGTCTTTACATTCAAAATATGTTGATACATTATTAAAAGTTACTTTAAAATTTCTTTTTATCAAAGAATCCAACTTTTCTCAACATTGATGATGATAATAATAATAATACACATTTTAGAATGATTTCTGACAGACCATGTGACACTGAAGACTGGAGTAACGATGGAGAAAATCCAGCTTTGCCATAACAAGATGAATAAGTTACATTCTAAAATACATTAAAATGCCATTAAACAGTTATTTTAAATGGTAAAAATCTCTTTTTACTGTATTTAAGCAGATATATGCAGCCATGGTGAGCATAAGAAAAAAAAACCACTAAATACATATAAATCTTACAGAAACCAAACTTGAATGTTATATATTAGGTGAGTAACTAATGCTTAATTACTTGGAAGCAACACTGACTCAATTTGTTCCAAGTTCAGTGAGGGGTTCGCTCTTTTTCTTCCGCATATTGTTGTGCGTTTAATAACAAACAGCAGCAGGACTTCTAGACCAACTTTTTACATTTGAATGCACAAATCCAATATTCTGGCACCAGTTTTTTTTGTCCTAAAAATATACTTTTAACAAGACTGCTATTCTGACCAAAGAGTGCACCATTCATATGCACAGCCACAAAATAAATAAACAGCATTTTTTTTGACATCCTTTTTTGACAGACTTTTGATATCCCTTGATGCAAATGATGGAGCTGTTTTGTGTTGAGGTTTTTGTGTGTTTGATAGGATGTGGGAGTGCGTATGTGTGAGCAGAGAAGGCTCATTTCCTTTGTAATTCCTTGCATGTTTTATTAGCCTGTCAGCTGCACTGTCCTCTCTTTTTACACATTACTCCTTCTCTCACTCCTTCCTTCTTTCAATTACAACCTCTGTTCTTCTTTCTGCGTTTCTCTCCATCTCCATTTTTGCCTCTCCCTCTCCCTCGGTCGCCCACACAGTTCTTTACACATAAACACATTTGTGATAACTCACCTCGTTCCCCCAGCAACACTTCTACTGAAGCCCACAAGGGAGGGAGAGAGAAAAAAAAGAACAAGAGAGCACTTCTGTGACTTTGTGACCTAGCTGTGGCCAAATACTCTGTCCTGCAGTGATTGTGCAAGTATATACTAAAGATTTAGAGTAGATAAATCTAATGAATTTGTTAGGATTACGTAAGAACGTTTAACACAAAAATGAAAAATCTGTCATCATTTGCTCACGCTCATGTCATTCCAGACCTGTAAGACTTCATTTCTTCCGTTGAACATTAAAGGTTTAGTTCAGTTCACCCCAAAATGAAATTTCTGTCATTACTCATCCTTATGTCATTACAAACCAGCACGACCTTTGTTCATCATCGGAATATGAGAGTATAAAAATTTGCACCTATTATCTAATATTTCATACGGTCTTAATCTTATAGGCCACATATAATTTTCATAACCCATGTTTCATTTTAAAGATTTATGGAAACATTCAACACCCAGGTCCACTAGAGTTCAAAAGTAAAAAAAACAACAACAACAAAAAAAACTTTATTTAGCAAGAATGCATCAAACTGACCATTTGAGAGTAAATAAAGCTGTAAATATTCTTTTGAACTTTCTATTAGAGAAACCTGTGGAAAAAAATTATCATGCTTTCCACAACAACACTAAGCAGCACAACTGTTTTCAACAATAATAAGAAATGTTTCTTGAGCACCAAATCAGCATATTAGAATAATTTCTGAAGGATCATACGACACTGAAGACTGGAGTAATGATGCTGAAAATTCAGCTTTGACATCACAGGAATATATTCAAATGGAAAACGTTTTACATTGTAAGAAATTTTTTATAAATATCGCTACTTTTTAAATGCAGCCTTAGTGTCCATAAGAGACTTCTTTCATAAACATTAAAAAAGAACTTTTACCGAGCCCAAACTTTTGAACGATAGTGTACAGTAGGGAATGTTGTGCAGGCTGGTCCCCAACAGCCTCTTTTTCTGTAGTGTAAAATTAAACATGACTAAGGTCTATTGACTGTGAACTCACTCTGTTGAAGCTGAGAGCTATCACATTAGCTGAGGTCAGGGAAGATGGCCCCACCATGGCCGCACAGACCTGTCAATGTGATTTCACTGGCGCACCCACTTCCTTTAATCGCCCAGACACTCCGTTTGAGCTGGTGGAATATGTCATAACTGTTCAGGTGGTCTGTCAGTTTCACTCTGCATAGTTTAGTCATGAACAAAAAGCATCCATCTTCATTTCCTGTTGATGCATTTCTGTCGATTTCTTCAAGTCATTCAGAATTCAGATGGGAAATATGTCAGTCAGTTAAAGTGTAATCGACCTGATAGTGTGCTCAGAGGCTGAAGCTATGAAAGTGCATATTAAATTCATGGTTGCTTTTCAGCTGGAGGCTGAATGTGTGTTAACACTACAGAACAGTGTTTGGTTTTGGATAATTATCTTGTCTTTTCTTACGTGTTAATTTTGACCTGATTTGGACATTAAGTTTAAAGGGATGGTTCAACCCAAAATGAAAATTCTGTCATCATTTACTCACCCTTATGTTATGTTTACTCAGCATCTACTCACCCACAGTTGACGATAGCCATTGACTTCCATAGTATTTCTTTTCCTACTATGGACATCGATAGCTACGGTGAACAGTCTTCAAAATATTTTCTTTTTAGCAAGAAACTCCTACAGGTTTGGAACAACATAAGGATGAGTAAATGACGACAAATTTAATTTTTGGGTGAATTGCCACTTTGAACATTAAAAGTATGACTATTAACATGAAAATGTAAACTTGTGTCAAAGTCTGCTTGTTGTGCATGTTGACAGACACCGGAATCCAAAAATTCTGCACTGATCTTAACAGACATCAAGTTGGCAGCTTGGTGCTGTTCTTTTGGGTCACTAGAATCTAGGACAAAATTAAACATTGCAGCATACACAAATATATGATCCGTCCTCGCCACAGGTCACAGGTAAATGTTCCCAGCTGTCCCTCCCTGAGATGGCCCTGCGTTCTGCTGAATGTTCGATAATAAATTTTGCACACACAATCAGTGTTTCGTGCTGAACATGCAAAAGCGTACAAGCTGACATTCGGTCCTAACTAAAGTGTCAGTGGTCGACCCTCAATCTAATGTGCACAGTTCTGTTCGGTCACTCCACAATATAAGCAAATGTGTTCTACAACTGTTCACAGAAACATATTGCCATCCCTGAAAGTGATTATTTACTTATGAAAGAGCTCCAATATAATTCAACCCCTCAGAGATGTTTAAACCTAAACCTGAAAGATAAATATATGTACTGAAGGGCTACACATAGTTTGCGTTTAAAGAAAACTCCTGAGAGTTCCATGAAATAAGAGCATATCTCGTACCCCTTGAATGTTCATTTATTTAATATTTTCGCTTACCTGATAATGCTAGCATGTAACCATTCAAGCTACATTGCAGTTTCTTTTTCGCCACTGGTAGTGTGTTCAAAGTAGAAGACGATGCAAATAATAAAATGTAAAAAAAAAAAAATACATTAAATTAAAGTTCAAAGAGTTAAATCTAAATATTTAAAAAAAACAAAAGCTACAAAAGGATCTAACTTCAAAACTAAATTACATAAATTTTAAATTGACTTATATATTTTCAGTTGTAAATTAGTTTTTGCACATTTTATTATAAGATGTTTCATGAAATGCCATCATCTTCAATAAATAAAAAATGTTAAGCAAAAAAGAAAAAAAAAAGAAAATTAATGCCAATTGACACTAATGAACCAAACACTCAAATAACAAAGAATTATACTTATGCTGTATATGAATTAAAAAAAAAAAAAAAAAAAAAAAAGAAGTTTTGTATCATAAATTTGGTACAATGTTGGGTCACCATTTGAGTCCTAAAGTAGTACTGAACAGTCATGTCACACTCGCACATTATACTGGAATAATTATAGTGTTATTACTTTTAACTAAAATTTTTACAAACTTGTTTTTGTCCTAAAGTGAAGATGTTATGTGACGGTACGTCAAAGATTCGTGGAATTGATTTTCCAATGGACCCAGAGGTGTGTTTATTAGGTAATTTTACCAACTCTACCCTCCGACATAGTGAAGCTATTAATCTTACTGAAATGTTGTTGATAATAGCTAAAAATGTATTGCTTTGAAATGGAGAGCAGACACTGATGTGCCGATTGGATTGTGGTTGTCGGAGGTTTGCAACTTTGTACCTTTAGAGAAGATCACATATTCAATGAGGGGAAGGGGTGAATTATGGCTCGTTTCCACCAAGGAGTGTGGTATAGTACAGTGCGCAATTATTTCCATTTTGATTGACAGAAGTTGTGAATGATACCAAAACACTGAACTGTACTTTACCGCTGTTTTGAGGTACCTAGCACAGCAATCCGGTACCTAAAGGGTGGAGCTAGACTGCAGAACGTTGATTGGTTGACAGAGAATTGTCACTTGCACGTGCTACAAGGGAAATGACAACACAAGAGGTGCCATTTTTTAAATATACAGTTGAAAAGCCACGACTAATTTGCTAAATTGTGCACGTGATTTACTATTCCCTTCCATCAATTTATAGATTATTTAGTAAGTCATGCGCATGATTTATCCTATTTTTAACTGCATGTCATGTGCAGGGCTCCGTAGAAACACAATACCGTAGCAACACGATGTCAGTACAGCAATGTACCATGGCCTATCAAGTGATGCTGAGCGCTACTTTCCGGCATACGGAAAGTATAAGGATACTGTTGGCGGTGGAAACGCAAGCCGGATCAGGGTTTCCCCATCCTGAATCATACTGTACTGTACAGCTTGGTGGAAATGAGCCATTATTTTTTAAAAATCTTTTTGCATTATATAAAATTTGATTTGATAGAGGTGTTTTTCTGACTGTTTTGTATTGTCTCTCCCATTCCATTTTTGTTTTTTTATCATTTGTTTTTGTTTTTTCCTTTTTTTTTTGTCTGATGTTCGTTGTTATTATTATTATTATTATATCTGAAAAAAGCTAAATAAAATGTTGAATGTCGTTTATAGAAATAATCCTGAATTACAATAAAACAAAATAAATGTTAGATGAAAAGCATATCTTTTTTGTTGAAGTATTAAAATGACTAAAAGTTAACTGAAATCAAAATAAAGCTAAAAAGAACTAAAATGTCAATAAGTAATATAATCCTTTATAAATAATACCAAAACAACACTACTGGAATACAATCGTTCACATGCTTTACACTAAAGAAAAAGTGTAGAAGTATTACATCAGAAGTCCAGTTCCAATGCAGCGTAACACGCACAGCTCTAGGGCTGGTGGTTGAAAGCAGCGGCTGATGCCCTCGGGGGCTGAAGTGATGCATTGCTGCTGACTGCGGACTGCAGGGGCTGCTGGGGTGGGAGAGAAGCTCACGGCAGCCCCGCAGCAACCCTCTGCTGCCATTATTTCCATGCTTAGCCCAGCAGAGATCAACCCGCGCTCACGTTCATCCTCCGCCGGCTCAGGAAATCAGGTTGAGCAAGAATACGAAAACGGTTTCATTAATTATTGTAACCTTGCATTAGTGTTGTAGTGACTAACAAAAACAAGTATGATTCATAGCGCAACGCATAAACGATGTCACATTTATGAGAACGTATTATTGCGATTTAACAATGTGGGAACAATTAAATTCACATCCATAAAGCAATGCGAATCGTGCACCAAGGACAAAAGCATCCAGAGAGTAATTATAGTCAAACGTGACATAGCAGCGGCCTTGTCCTCAAGCACTGTTCGTCAGTGTCCTTCTGCTGTGTGTGTAGGGAACACAAATACATGCACACCCACACACATATACACTCCTAGGCACACTAAAAATGCACAGAATGGGTTCTGTATTACACAAGCAACTTTTTTCGGCAATCCAGTTCATCTACAGGTGTTGCCATGACAACCAATCATTTATCCTTCAGATCCCCGGCTCGTGCCCACGGTGAGGAATCGTCATAACAACGCCACCGAGAGACTCCAAAAATCACAGATCGCTCTCATATCAATCCAAAGGGATCAACACACACAAAAAAATTCCCAACACATCAAAATTCCGCACATTCTTGCCATTTGACCTTTTTCCCCTGCACCCACCAGCACTCCTACACGCAAAACATGCACGCAGCTGGGAAATTACTCATGTAACTTCTGACTAACCACTGACGCCCATGTTCGCGTTAACTATATGGGCGAATGCAAACGACAAGCATATCAATACCCATTAACATACTCACACTGGGCATATTGGTCACTACGGCAACGGATAACAGGGAGTCTTGCAGCCAAGTGACGATAATTCTCAATTTCCAAATGATTTTCATCCCTCTGTTCTGATGTTCTCACACTTATCTCTCAGTTAGCTCACAGTGCTGCTCTTCTGCTAAACCTGCTCCAGATGCAAGAGCTCTTTCATACAGCGAAGCAATAAGTCATAAGAAGCAATGGCATGTCCTACATGCATTCAGGCTGCCCTAGATAGAACAGGCCTCTGTCACTAGACGAAGCGTGCGCTACTACAGGAGTCAGAGAGTGCACTGTGGAGGAGGAGGAGGAGGAGGAGGAGAAGAAATGGAGATTAAATGAAAGCATGAACACAGACCTGTCTTTGTTGGAGGAGTCTCCTTCTGGCCTGTGGATCCAGTGGAAGAAAGAGTGAGAGACAGACAGACAAACATGGAGACACAAAGAAAGTGGAAGTGTCAGTAATGTTATATTGTACAACACATACAGTAAAGGAATACACATACAACAATGGAGCAAATGTGAATTGATCTTGTGCAGGGAAATGATTTTGAGTAAATCACAAATATCAATGATTTTCTCAAATGATCCACTTGAAATCCAGATTGATTACAGTTCTTTCAAAATTCACTCCAATCATGGATAGAAGGGGTGGGAAATGACAGTTTCATCATATCAGTATTATATCAGCTATCCCCATATTGTGAAATACATCGTGGCTAGAAAACTCACGTTACTTGGGCTTTATTGAGCCAAGTCCTAAACAAATAGTCCCTATTGTCACTGTAAACCTTTCGCACTGTGTAGTTATAGGAACTAGCCACCAGGGCGGTTCTCCGACAACTAAATGTTCCCCTAGGGCCATTTTCCAGGTTGCATTCGCACTGTCAATAGATATTCTAAAGTGACATAAGCAGGGCTGACAGGGCTGCATTCAACAAAGTCAACAACTCGAGGATGGAATACGTCGTGATCGGAGATGTGTCTTTGTTGCTTGTCGTGGGATCCGTGACAACGGAGATGGAATGTAGACATGCGAATAAGTTATGAGATGGAAAGGGCAAAAACAAGGGTTAAGAGACCATCTTCATGTTTCGCTAGGTCCCTTCAATATCATGTTAGATTTTCCAAGTACACTATAAAGCCTAGAGCTCTAGAATTAATTTGTTTGAGTGAGAAACTCAAATTACTTCAGTCAAATTAACGTTCAAGTTCAAAGAACTGATATATTTAAGTAAACTGAACAGTTTCATTGCTTTGAGTTTTATGAACTTATTTCTTTTCATTTTTAACTTAAGTTTAACTGAAACTGGGCAGGGGTTTTTATATCAGCATGCTTTGTCCATGGCACTCAAAGGGAGAGCAAATGCTAAAATTATGCGTTATATAATATATTTAAGACTAATGTTAAGTGGGAGATTTAGTACTGGATAATGTTCCGTTATGCTAATTTAGAAGAGTTTGTTAATGTGGGTTTTTGGATAGTTACCATAATGGTGACAAGTGATGCGCATGGCTTTGTTTGAGAGCAAGTATGCTAAATGTTTTATATTGCTGCACTGATCCAGCAAGTGCTATATCGGTCCTGGAGAGCCACAATCCTGCAGAGTTTAGCTCCAACCCTGATAAAAACTCACCTTCCTGTAGCTTTCTAGTAACCCTTAAGACCTTGATTAGCTTGTTCAGGTGTGTTTGATTAGGGTTGGAGCAAAAATTTGCAGGATTGTGGCTCTCCAGGACCGACGTTGGCCACCCCTGTGCTATACCATGCTATTGTTAACATTAGCAAATTAGCATTTTCTGAATTAGATTGTTATAGCTAAGATTACACTAATAAAAATGTTCACAAGTATAAAAAAAATAAAAATAAATTGGCAAGTTCTGTTTACTTAAATATTGAATTTTTTAACTTATAAATATTGAGGCTATTTTGTGACTAGTAAATTTGTGACTAATTAACAAAATCACAATCAGAGCATATTTGAAGCTTAATATACAGTTATTTGGAGCAGGACTTTGAACCAATGAGATTTCACCGTGGACAGAGCCAATTCAATTAAATTCAACTCATTTATTTGTATAGCGCTTTACACAATACGTATCATTTCAAAGCAGCTTTACAGAAAATGCATTACAAATTATCTGTTATCAGAACAACCCAGTACAACACCAACCTTATAAATATGCAAACCTTTAACGTTATAAATAGGCAAACAAGAACAATAATGTAGGGCAGAGGTTTTTCCTGCTCCTGGGTGGGGACCCAATTTCCTGTAGAGTTTAACTCCAACCCTAATCAAACACATCTGAACCAGCTAATTAAGCTCTCCAGAATTGCTTTTTTTTTTTTTTTTGCTGCGATTTTTTTAAAATGTAAAGTGCTTTATAAATAAAATGTATTATTATTATTGCTTGGGGGAGAAGAAGAAAAAAAAAAAACACATGTAAGAGTGCTGAAGCAGTTGGAAATAAACTTTGCACGACAGTGGGTCTCCAAGAGAAGGGTTGAAGGTCTCCGATCTAGGGTTTACAAATATGTAGTGTTAAATACTCGTGTTAAGACATCTGGGTTAACAATACTTTTAAAAAGAAGTGCCTTCTGTTATGCCACTAGGTAGACTACCAAACCACTGCTTTTTGTCACCTTCTCCATTTACACCAACTATAAAATTAAGTTAAAATTAATTAAGGCTTTTATTAGGAGAACAACTAATAAAAAAACTATCCCACAAAGCAGCAGGTGTCAGGTTTGACTGCCACAAAAGCTCTTCCATAGACATTCAATTACATAATTTCATAAACTCCATCAGTCAGTCCTCCAACATTACTCACAGACTCACGTCTATGACAGTAATTGCCACCTTCAATGGACAAATGTAATTAACACCGGCCATGCTAATTATTCTGAGAAACAATCCCACCTCAACAGCTCACCCACAGCAGTAGTTACACTTGTTCATTAGCCAAAAGCATTACACCAGAGAAAGATTGTGATCACCAAAGTTGGGTCATTCAGATCAGCCAATGGGAGGAGGGTGAGAAAAAAGGGATAAAAAACAACAACAAAAAAAACAGATACAAAACCGAAATAGAGCTCGCATGAAAAGATGATGCTGTAAACGACCCTTGTGGGTGAAAAGAGAAAAGGCGACCCTAAAGAAAATGGCAAATGGCACGTTGGTGTGCCATCTGCTCAACACCACGGGAGGGCTGGTGAGGGGTGAACAAGAGAGGGGGAAATTTGACAGAGTAAATGGAAAAAAAAAAATGGATGGATATATTCTCAAGTTCATTCAAAATCAGTTAAATGATGTCTACCCGTCAATAAACTCTGTAAAACATCAAAATCTATCAGTAAAACAAGTCATCTGCTCTCAGTGTCACATGACTTTCCATTGTTTCAGGTAAAGTTGATGCAAAGCTAAAGCTACAGTAGCAGCACTAAAACCGCTCAGGTGAAAAGTAAACATGGCCACATCTACCAGATGCTGTTTACGAGACGAGTTCATGCATTTATCATGCGAATCATCTGATGACACCAAGGCATAGTTCAGCCTACTTTTATCTTTATATATTTTTCAATTCAAAAACAAACAAAAAAAAGAACAATTACGGTTGATTTTAATTTCTAAAATGTGTTCATCTAATATTTTTTTTTTCAAGACAAGTTTTTTCCTGCCTTCAAAGACTTCCTTAAATCAAGCAGGATCATTATAGTGTTTGAATCAGAATGAGACTCAGAGTGACACTGAATCTTATGACTGAAATACAAGTAACAAACTGAGCGACGAGGTGTTGGATGAGGATCTACACACTGACAATGACTAAATTATAGATCTGCTGTCCATGTTGCTACATTTACATAGACACTTTTTGATTCAATCGGAATTAAATGAATCAGATCGATGAAACCAAACCTAGTGTTTACATGAAAGATAAATAAAGTGATTGGGTTAATGTGTGCATTTATACGTCACAAGCTACAAAATGCATTCGATCTTTTGACATGCTCACACTGCACGAATATACTGAGTTTCCTGCTACTGTCGCATACCAACAATCGTCCTACCGCTGACTTTATATCCATCTATTTATTTCAGGTCCTAATTAGGAGATGATGAGTACATGAAACTTTGCCCCTTCCTCCGTCCAAAACAAGACATCTGTTGATGAGAATCCAAAGCAAGGACGGCTAGAACGACATTGTCCTGAAGCACTTCACAGATGAGTGGAAAAATAATTTTAGACTGACAACAGTTATGACACTATTCAACAACAAAAACAGCTTATTTTGTGCATCATACATCATTACATCATTCCTACGCCATTGCATATGCGCAGAACTTCCCAGTTTCGGTTTTCGATCTGATCAAGTGTTAATGTCCAAACTGATTAGAAAAGGCGTAAAGCACACCTTACAATCCGAAAGAAATTTCAATAGGATTTGGCCAATTCATTCCGTTCTACGTGGTTGCATGTGACGTTTTTACTACAACTGTGCTACTAGTCCTATAATAAACGGATTATTAAGATGTTTAAACACAGCTTGTGAAACTCCTATTAATTCCAAATGATGTCAATGTTTTTCTATTGAAAACAAACAAAACTAAAATTAATGCATGTTAAGTTTTTGCAAACAATATAGTAAAAATTCATGGATTTACAGTTTGTCACCAAGAATGTTTGCTTGCAGATTTAGTTCCAGCAAATGGAGACTAAAATCAGTGAAACGAATCTTTTTGGTGAACGAAAGAAAAAAAGAGTCACTGGTACAGAACGAATTAAAATCACCACTCCCGACAAATACTACAGTTAAAGCATCATTAATATGAAAGAAGTAGTGAAGTACACTATCTGTCCTCAAGAAAAAAAGAAATGAGTCTCAGATGAGAAGGAGAGCACTCAATTTATCAGAGGGCATTCAGGTTTGTCTCCATTGGAAAACAGGGCAAGAGAAACAAACATTAGAGATGTGCATATTGAGGAAACAAAACATAGAAAGTGAGCAACACAAAAAGGGTGCAATGTATTCTGCAGCCTCTTTCGCTCTCTCTCTGACTCTATGCTTCGCTCTCCCACACAAGTTGATCCACAATCTGACTCTGCGCTGAATTTTAAAATCACAACCTCTCCTACACAGTGGCCCGATCCTATATAGAAACCGAATCTCCACACCACACCAGCCACCTGGCTTAAAAACTACAGGAAATGCTGGACTGCAGTGCTCGACAATGATCCAATTCAACTAACGTTAATCTGCACACTTCCAAGCACGAATCTGTATGCATTGCATGTTGTGATGTGGCCGGCTCAAGTGCACACTACAGGCGGGAGTGATCAGAGGTGCAATAGAGAAGTCGATTCCTCAGCAATGCAGGGGAGAGAGACAAACAACCTAACTGTCAGCAGCACAAGGAGTGGCTGACTACACTTCTGTACCATCTCTCTCTGGATTTATATGGAATCTACTGACACAGCAAATGCTGGGAATGATATCGACGGTCTCCAGGCTACTGACAGCTTTGCTCAATGTGGATATCTTTTCAGGGACCCACCAACATTGTATTTTAAGATATTAATAGCATCAGTTTAAAGGAATAGACAAAAATGAATGTCATCCCAAACCAACAGGATTGTGCACCATTCGAACTAAATTGCAATTTTTGCCGAATTGAATGAGCAAACAGCATGCAGAATTGCTATTCGAATTTGAATGCAAGAAAGTAGAATTCAAATGAATAGAATTTCATATGAATAATTTTAACTACAAAAAGCAAGACATGCTTTGAATGTCTATTAGACAAAGCATTGATAGAAGTTCCTGGAAGTTCCAGAAATCTTTACCGGCATAGTCCAATATGTTTCAATATCAAAAAAAGTTTATGACAGATTTAGAATGCTAATTAAATTTCAGGATCCCATGACATTAGCCTGTCACTCTGCCAAAGGCCCAGGAGCACAAGTCTGTCCAGATAAGAGTCTGTTGGCTTATGTAATGTTCAGGCTCAATGGCACAGCCAGCTGCCTGTCCGATGGCCTGGAAACAGTCCTATTGTGACAGACTGTTGCACTCAATTTCAGTTTTGTAAGACAGACAGGGTGCAAACCGGAGAAATACCCTCTGAAAGGTGCTTTCTTAGTTCTGCACCAACATTACTAGTGTAATCTGCAGTAAATGCTGCTAAAATACTAGCATACGGCCTAAAACATAGTGCGTACAAACATTCATATGTAATGTATTTGTAGTTCAAATCTTCACCCAGTGTCAATATGAGTGTTACAGAAGCAATTTGCCTTAAAGGATAGTTCAATCAAAAATTCAGTCATCATTTATACACTCATGTTGTTCAAAACCTGCCTTTTTTCTGCATGACACAAAAGATGATATTTTGAATAATGTTTCATACAACAAAAGTAAAAGGGGTCCAAAAGACACACTGGAAAAAAAAAAACAATTTCAAATATCTTTTGTGTATGTGTGTGTGTGTGTGTCCGACAGAAGAAAGTTGTAAAGGTTTGGACTGACATGAGGGTGTGTGTCATATTTATTAATATTGAATACACTGACAGATGAGAACCAAACTTGAACTGAATGAAGCTGGACAGATGATGGCACAATTGTATTCTGTACAGCTGCATTAAAACTGAATAAAATATGTTTCATAATGAATTTTGCAGAATTGAGACTGTTATTGTATCGAATTCCATTAACAATGAACCAACTCAAGCTGAAAAATAGCACTTTTGTCCTCTGTGGAGCTGCTTATAGCTGTATTAAACTTTTCATAATTTATTAACTTCACAGTTTGAACTGAAACAACACTGAACTGACTTGAGCGAAGTGCGTTTTTAGATATGCTTTAATTTGTCTCGTATTTGATGAAGTTTGAATTATTGATTGTCATTTTCCCCATTCACTGTACCGTGAAGCTGCTTTGAAAATATCGTATAAAGCGCTATATAAATAAAGGTGACTTGATTTGACAATGACAGAATTTTACATTGAGAGAACTATTCCTTTAAAATATATTCATTACTATAAACCGTAGTTTATTTACAGTAGTTAACACTCACGCAACCAACATCTTAAACCTGTTTTTGCATGCAAACACACAAACTCTTGATTGACAGTTTTCCAAACAGCCAGCATGGAGGCTGTGGAGACTGTACTCTACAGTAGATCCTCAGCTATGCAGTAAAAGAGCCCTCGGGCCTGTACTTACTGTTTCTGCAGAGAGCTTCCCAAACTGGTAGCAGCGCAGTCTCTTTCTCGTTCCCGGTCTCGGTCCCTTTCTCTTTCCGTGGAAATGGGTCCAGCTGAGAAGCTTTGGCCGAGCCTTGTGTGCGTGTTGGCATTGACACGGCGATCCCGTGGTGGCACGGGTGGTGGTGGGGGTGGGGGCGCCGGAGCCGGGATGGGTATTGGGATGGGCCCGCTGTTGTGGCTCAGATTGGCGTACACGACGGTGGAGGTTGAAACGTGGGACGTTGGTGGCTGGACAGGGTGGATGGGAGGTGGAGGTGGGGGTGGGCAGGGCTGTCGGTCCAGCCTTAGGTCTTTGTTCTCCTGGCTGAGTCGGTCCAGCTGCACTTCCAGTTCCTCGATGCGCCGCCGCTGAGTTTCCAGAAGCTTCTGTTGGCTCTCAATGATGTTATTGAGCTCCAGTAGGTACTCCACTGCCCGGTTAGGGCTCTCTGGGCTGCCCTGGCCAGCATCCATGCTGATGGACACCTGCACGACAGTCACCTTTTGCCAGGACAAGCTTCTGGGATCACCCTGTAGGAGGAAGCTCTCCCCCCCACGTGGAGTGGGTGGGGGGAGAGACGGAAATGTGTTGGAGTTAGAGTTGGGTAAACAGGGTAAAAAAGTCAGTCGTTTTAATCTGAGATTCCCTCAAAGTTAGATTCAGCTTCGGAAGTCACAGTACTGGAACGCGACGAGCGAATTCCATTTTGGGAATTTGTATTCACATAGGGATGTTGATGATGATGATGATGATGATAATGAGAGGGCTTGTTCACTTGTTCACGATGGGTGTGAGCATTTTTTTGTGCAAGTGTGCATTGCTATTCTTCTGTTAAGAGTGCCATTTTTCCACTGCCACCAAGGAACCATGGAATTGAGAGCAAAGCTGGTTTGTGAAAATGAATTTCATCAGTCATTCAGCTAGATTTACTCTTAATAGCTAATAAAAATGAATAAAGAAAAAAAAACTAATTCTGCAGTCACAGAACATTCCCAGTACTTCAAGTCCAAGGTAAGGATGTACCCCAAAAAGCCAAGTCAGCAAATATCCATTAAACAGGAAGGAAAGCCAATTTCCTTTTTGTCCATTTCTCTGGTGCACGTCCTCTTCCGTTTCTCTTTGAAATGTGGAGTTGAAGCACTGCAGCTGCTTTCTGGCTGTATATTCATGACTCATATTCCAGACTGAAGTGTTTGGGAGACATTTTCGTCAGGAGTCATTCTATTCCAGAGGCGATCAAGATGGAAAGGTGTAGAGAAGGAGAGGGAGAGAGAGGGGGGGGAGACTAAAGTTCTTCTGATAAATCCACTGCAATACTAAATTGGCTTCTGGGAGGTGTGCGCATGTCTTTCAGAACAACCCAATTCCCCCTTCTCTCTTATTTGCACCCCAATTACAATAGCAAGATCTCTTCATTCAAGCCATTAATATTGCTTATCATTATACATTAAGACATCACCTGGATTCTCCACGCATGATGGATTTCAACTCATTGCAAAGTCCGTTCACCACATTTGACTATTTCATAACACATACTGTGCATCTTTGCGCCTTTCTCTCTTCAGTGTAAAATAACCCCATCTAGCATTAATGTTTCATGCACGCGTTTGTCGTTTACTCACGAGCGGTTTCACACTTATTGCCCAGACAGTCCTTCAAGACAATCGAGTCTCCAACGCGTACAGCTGCGATAATGAAACGATATGTAGAATGCGTCCCAAAACGAAGATATCAAAGTCGTTTAAATCTCCAAATTCGACGTTCCAACGCAAGAAATCTGTGATCTTTTTGAGTCTAAACCGTGCAGATGTTTATTGATTTTTTTTTTTCTCGTTGTCGCTGTCAGACGCGTTCCTCCCGATCAACTGAAACAAAATCGAGAAGAAATACAATCCTTGCAGCAGGATGTCCACTGCCTTTCGAGTTTTATGATGCTTTGTATAATCAGCGCAAAGGCGCTCAGGTCCCGAGACAACTGAGACGCGCAATACAGCGTCCGCGTGCTCGTCCACAGTGTCAAGCCAATACGCGTGAGATCATTAAATAACACCCATGCTGATGGAGCACAGCTGTCACTAACATTTTAAGACAATTTATAGAGACTGCGTTACATGACAACTAATTGAATACCAAAAAAACGGTTGTGCATCCCAGTGTGTGACAATGTCAAGCCTTATTGATGCCATTGACTAAAGACATTCGCTAATGAATGAACTGCTCACATGTTGAACAGACGTGCATTCCCTCCTGATGCTCCCTGGACAGCCCTGCACCTGCCGCCCCTCGCCGCCATTCGATTTCGCCGCAGTGTCCACATGCGTCTCGATCGCTAGTTTTGCAGCATGTCGATGATGCTCAACGCCTCTCTCCGTGGGAGCGGGTGACGCAGGGGTTAAATTCATTTGAGTGAGTCAGAGAGAATATATTTTTCTTTTCAATCGAGGCAGTGACGTTGGTCCGAGCGTGTAGCGCTAGAGGAACATGCCGGGGAAACTGTGTCCCCGTGGTCGGCCATTTTGGAACACGGTAACATTCAGTTCTACTGAGAGTGGCTCCTTGCGCTGAGCCAAAATGAGTGCAGTTTCTCGCAAGCGCGCTCTCTCTCTCTCTCTCTCTCTCTCTCTCTCTCTCTATCTCTATCTCTCTTCTATACACCTCACTACTCAAACCGAAGGCTGTGTGGTGCAGAAAAAGCAAGCGTGGATTTACACATTGGGGCAATGTTTCTCATTCAGTGCAGCCCAAATGAAAATTTCAGCCAGCAACAGGTAGCCAAGCCTACGACATTCATTTAAACCCAGGCTCTGCCGCGGCTAATGCGATCTTAAAATGATGACTGTGCCCAATATGAATATTTTATTTGCGGTTTTAATTTATACTGCAGCAAAAAAACGCGGACAAGTAGCTTTTGCCTTTTACAGCAGTTTTAGGACGTTTCATGTGCTGATTCACTCTCATGCTCTCACTCCTTTCAGCACCCACATTAAACCATCCATTTTTTTTCTTACTTCCACCCACACGTCCTGCCCTCTTCTTTCTCTCTCTCCGTGGCTTAGTCACAGCTGAACTGTGAGTGAGTGAAAGGGATGTGCTAAGCACATGCAGGAAAAGGAAGACCACTAGAATGTTGTGGTTCACTTCATCATTGGAGCTTAATTTATCCATTTAATAGCAGTATGCAGAGGTGCCGCATTCAGGGTAGAATTATCCGTCTATAGTCAGTTTTGCAATAGAATCTGATACGATGCAGCACACAATGCATAAGCTTGTTCTAGCTGTGTTATACAACCTAGAGAACCTCAATCAGCTCCCTAGTTCAATAGTCGGTGTACTATCAAGGGAAGCAGTCATTTCAAGAACTGTTTTATCGTCCAACCCAGTGACAAATTCCCACTATGCACCACAAAACTAGAGAATCGCCTACAGTATGACGCTCAAAAATGCTATCTACAGCTTACATGGTTTTGCTGGTCCAGGATGAACCTTTAGCCATCCATGCCATTCTGCGTCAATGGCTCATCAGCTCACTCCATACGCCCTCTTCTTAAAGTTCATGGAAAATGTGCACGTGCGAAAAGAGTGCACTCTACATGGGCGAATTGGGCACGGTTTGCTCATATAGAGCATACTGATATCCACTGTGTTTATGTAAGAGGTGCATGCGGAGGAGAAAAGAGTTGCAGAGGGAGAAAAAAAAAAGAGATGGAGAGAAATCTATTTAATTTCTTACTCTCCCACACAGAATCCTTAATTATTCAGCTGCATAATTCTCTGCATTTTGATGCATCTTCATTGTTCTATCTATCTATCTATCTATCTATCTATCTATCTATCTATCTATCTATCTATCTATCTATCTATCTATCTATCCTCTCTGTTTATCTATCCATCCATCCATCCATCAGTCTATCCAATCGTTGTACGGTCTCCCTCTTTTTCGTTATTCCATGCCCTTATATCTTTCGTTCCTGTTTTTCATCTCTCGAGCTCTTTTATGTCTCTGACACCAGTCAGAAAAAGAAAGCTGGAGAACATTGTGAAGATCTGAGCTTCAAAACTACTGTCATGTTTTCAGCCCTCCCCATCTCTTCCTCTCTCTCCCCACAGGGCAACCACAGCATTTGTTCTCTCACACTGAGCTCTCCATTCCCTCTTAAATGCTTTAGGAACATTTCCTATTCTTTAACTATTCATTCACAAGCAGCAGCGTGTTATATAAGGAGCTTCATCAACATGTCACATCGGTTTTACAGCTGATCTGATATTTGCTCTGCAGACTTTACAGAGCTGTGGTGGCTTCATGTGGTCTGGTCCAATTGTTGTCTCGTTCTGACAGTGACGTTAGTGCTTAGATAGCAGTGGCCGTGCTCCATTAAACAACGGGCGGGAGGGAGGACTGGACATGGACCAACAGTTGGTTTGTAAAATGAAGTGTCACATTCCGACACCCTATAGTGTCTGCCAAAACTATAAGTGTAAATTTTCTATGCTTAAAGAACAGAAGTCTGTCATTAAAGTATATGGATGAAAAGAGATTAAAGTATGAGTGCGTTTTCGTCAGGGCTAATGGCATCTCAAGTCTTTCACTATAGCGACAAACCTAAGCTGTGAACAAGGAAAAATATCCATTTTACACTGTCCTTCAAAATAAGCCAGGCCACCGGTTGAAGACCCACTGTGATATAATAAAGTGTTAACGATGAAAAAAAATATCAAAATGGAAAAAAATGTTTTGTTAGAATGCACAAAAGATTATAGAACATTAACAGACAAAGACACGTTGTAGATCAAGACAGTGCTGATATCCACCTTCCTCAATACCTGATCAAAAGCCTTGCATATGACAACTTTACCTGGAAACGGTGTAAATATAAAATGGAAATAGGACATGAATATATACTTTGGACTACAAAAACCATCCTCATCCTCATGTCCACCACCCGCCAGTGACACACATACAATATCCAGGCCAACTGCATAATGTGCAACATATCAGAGATGCTGTAATGTACAGCCTTTGTGCACACGCCTCACACTTATCGCAGATTACGCTTCATATGCGAGTGACACAAACCCTCCTCGTACCATCTGAAGCAGCCTGTAGCTTGCTGATTAAAAAGGTCAACATGACATTTCCCTGGTGCTCAACATCCAGCCCCCTTCTGCTTGCCTGAGCAGCACACATTCATGCCCCAGCAATGTTTCTCAGGCGTAGGTTACGTGCAATCTCAGACTAAAAATAAATATATTGTGCTCTCTTGGATTCATAGTATTGACTCTTAGTGAGCTGAGAGATGTTTAAATCAGCAGATAAAAAAAGTCTTCTGGTTAAATGGCCAAATTTTCAATTTGATCTTGAGTTGAGCCCAATATGCTGGGGCAACATAGAGAGAGGGAGGATGAGGCACAGAGCACCCTCCCTTTTCAGAGTTAACGTGGTGTAGGGCATAGTGTATAATTAGTGAGAGCAATTAGAATAGAGAGAGAGGGTGAGAGAAGACTTACCGTAATCCCCACAGGCCTGCTTGCTGCTATAAAGTATAAAACTTAAAGTGTGATAACCATGGTTTAAAAATGTATTTTGATGAATTCTAGTGTGTGCTTTTAGAGCTAGGCTCAGTAAGAGAGGGGAATAAATATAGGCTACTGCAGTTCATTAAGTTACATTGAGTAATTTTCACAAGTGTGAAATGTGTTCTCTTGATCTAGATATTGTGAATTAATGAACAGCTTTGTTCCAAAACCTGAGGTACCTTGGCGTTTAGCATGCTAGGAAAACATTAGCAGATTAATTCATAAAATAATTAATTTAGGCCAATTCCAAGGCATTGTGTGTAGCCTTCAGTGATCAGACTATTTCTAAGCCCCCTTGTCGTTGTAAATCATAAGTCTACTTTGGCGTTTCCACAGCATCTCAGAAAGAATCTCGTTTCTCAACTAGTGGGTCGCGAGTGCCTGAGAAAAACGCGTTGACCCGATTCAGTATCTGTGGTCAATTGAGATGTTGTCAGGCTAAGTGTCATTATTCTAACGTTATTTTTGTAGCTTGTTACCAAATAAAAAGTCTCCTACCTCAGAAACGTCAAACTTTTCCTGTCCTGTCCTGTCAGCTGTTATACTGTGCTCATTGCGCACACTCTTTAGTTGCACGCGCAAATGCAGCGGCGAGCGCTGTATATCACTTCATAAAACCTAAGAGAAACTACGAGCATGCAATTTTGTATTCACGTTGTCAACTAGTAAGTCATGAATCACATAACTGGTACGTCGTGTTAGCTGAGAAGGATTTGCATGCAGGTGTTTCTTTAACGGTTCATGTTAGTATATTGAGTATTTACCATGGTAACTGTGGTTACTGGTTACCCTAAAATGCCACTTTATTTTCACATTGTGTTATTTTCTTATATATATATATATATATAAATAAAAGTGTGTTGTGACTTAATGACCCTGAGAAAATTCGAGGGTCGAAAACGCCAGAGCAGTGTATAAACGAAAGGCATAACCATAGGAAAATGCACTATTGTAAACAGGCCCTTAGTATGCCTTGCAAGTTAAAGAAACCAGATTATAAAAAATATCTGATAAAAAAATAGTTAAATAATACTTATAAAAGTTGTCTCCAACGTTCCAATTTGGATCCAGCCTCATGCAAATATTTTTCAGATGACCTAACTGAAGAGATGATGCCAACCCAACACCACTGCCAAATTTTCTGTTCTCTGCTTTAATGAGATCGTCGTTTCTGTTTAAATGAATACATAATGTTCTTAACTGCATGATTTGCATTATCTTGGAACATTTCTGACTTATGGATTACTTGGACACGATAAAAAATTACTCTAAATTGAATGCATTTTCTATAAAGCTGCTTTGAAACGATATGTTGTGAAAAGCGCTGTGCAAATAAATGTGAATTTAATGTTAGCAGCATCTTCTAATGCTAAACTATGGGCTAGTTGAGAGCTGTGCTCTTTATGCAAGTAGCACCATTTGTGACTGTTATTGTTATATGTTAACATGCTAGATGGACACATTTGACTGTTGTGTTTATCTTTTGCAGCATTTTGTGGATGACAAGGCTTTAAAAACACCGCGGTCAAGTTAAAAGAATTTCAACTCTTAATCCACTGTCCTAAATCTTGTGTTTTACAGCAGCAGTCTGTAACTTTTTTTTGGTTAAAAATGATCCAAAAATCTATGTTTGAGTAAGTAAATAACCAGCCAGCATTTATCGACTACCTTACCCTGATTCACAATGGTAAATTTGTAATAATGTTTTCGAATGGGAGCAGTGATGGGTTTAAAATTAAATTTATGGATTGACAGGTCCAAATGACAATCAGTGACAATTGGAGGTTAACCTGCAGTCAAAAAGCAAAGGACTTTGGACTGTGGAGTGGCTACAGAAATTTAAATCTACAGGTAACGCTAATACACACACAAATACACAGTCACGCTGTGCAGATGTTATCATTAACAATTTGAGAACAAAGTATAAAAATAATGATCATTTTCATGGTTTGACATGATCCGAGCTAAGCGATCATTAGATCATTTAATCACCACTGGCAGTGCAATTTATTGGAATGCTTCCTCCCCCTCAGTTTGACAAAACAAAAGTGGCAGACTTGTTACTTGTTTAAACAACATTTTCAGGTGAAAATTCTTAATTTGCTCATACTTCCAAGACATTCAATCTGTGATTCCGAAGTATAGTATCCACACCTATGTGGTGATGGACAGCAAACTTTAGATTCATCCACGAAGAAGAGCCGTGCTGATGCACAACTCAAGATTATAATTCCGCAAATAACTGCAATTGCAGGTTTACAACAGCGATGGCGACAAAGAGGCAAAACTTACAGACTGCAGCTTTAAACACATGAAATGTATTTTATAAAATCACTCCTCCTGGGCTGTATGTTTTTGCATTGTGCTGCATCTCCATTGTTTTTAAGTAAACGAGCTGAACAGATGGCTTTCACCTTTGCATTTATGTCTTAAATCTTTTGTCTCAAGCACAACATGGCATTCCGAAAAACATGGCAATAAAAGAAATTCCATTGTTAAGGAATGCTTCTAGACCATATGTAATTTTATTCCACTGCACTGAAGCTTGCATTTTTAAATGTGTAAAAAAAAATCCCATTAGAGGCCATTCACACTTTTTTTTTTGCATTCCACTGCAATGCTTTTCCATTTATTTCTTTGAACATGCAGTAGATTTCATGCAGCATTCGTAAAATGTGGCACACAAGTCAAAATGCTACATTTAAAAAAAAAACTAACTTATCTTTTTCATTCCACTGCTTGTCTCACATTTTTAAACATAAAAATGTATTGTGTGTGAACGGTCCTTAGAATGTAGCCAACTACATAAACAGTAAGGTAGCTTGAGATTGAGAGATCAGTTTGACAATTTTCCCCTGAAGTAGATAGTGAATATTTAGAGTGCTGGATGTTGTATGTGTAGGAGTCTATTCCCAAGCGACACAGTGATGTGTGCAAGTACTCGCCTGTTGAAATGCATAGCCTTGAAATTCCGAGGGCCCGCTTCCTAGATGGTTAGCATAGTTCATGCTAGCAATCTCCAACAAAAAGCTTCATGACAGGTTTCTTTTCAGAGATAGGTACTTTCCATAGCAATTTAAAAAGAAAAATAGATTAGTCAGACGTGTTGGATCACCACTGAGAAATTAAAGACAATTATTGGGAACATGGCATTAAATTTAAATTAACATTAGAAGCAAAAATGATAGCGAAAGATATAAAATACATAAGAATTGTGCTCATCTTCTCGGTTTTAAAACGTAGTGAGCTGCCTATGAAACGATATTTTTTGAATTTTTCAGAAGGCATTGCAATTAACTCGGTGAGAAAAAAAAAAAAAAAAAAAAAAAAAAAAAAAAAAAAATCGAAGCTGTATTTTTAGGCTTAAGAGCATCGCTGTTAGCTTAGGAACATGCTAACACACCAGATTCAACTGAAATCAATTGTGGCAATATGTAGCTCACTATGTTTTGGAACCAAACTACAGAGTAAGTGGAAATGAGTGAACACCACATCTTTTATTTTAGTTGTATTCGGTTTATTTCTTTAACTGCATGTCATTATTCATAATTCAAAACTCCCTGTTGATGCATTCAAAAACAATACAGTATCTTCATACATATCAAGAGCAACAATTAAAAACCTGTACATCTGTGTTCAAGGTGTCCCCTCACGGACTGCTATTTACACTCTCAGCATCTTCCCTGTAGAGGGCGCCACTGAAATAACGGCTACTCGAGGTCTCGCTTCAGACCCGGCAGGTAAAAATCTGCAACACACTGCTGCCTGCTTCCTAATTTTCTATACTTTAGAGTCCTGTCTACACTAAGTCAAAATGAAGGAGAGGACACTTATGCTATAAAGGAAGTAGAACCTTTACACATTTGTTTGCCCCGTCCGAAAACTTGAAATGGTTTAAACTGCTTTCCGCTGGCTTATGAGCGTTGACCTCCGTATGCACTGAATGAGGGAAAGGGAAAGAGCAACCGCGGCCAGCCAGTTGGAGGATCAGCACCAATGGAGAAAAAGAGATCACGTCAAGAATTCAGACCAGGCGAGGTTCTCTTCTGGTGCAGCGGTTACTTCCTTTATACGACAGAATGTCCTCTGCTTTCACTATCGTGGGCTGAGCTGTCTGCCACACAGGGGTGTAACAAGCACTGAGAAATTATACTGAAGTATGAGTACGGTGTTAAACTTTAAATTAAGCAGAAGCTGATGTTGTTGTTGTTGTTTGACACTCAAGTATAGTTGTTTATATCAGTGTTATTTTAGAATTATTTAGTACCGTTTAATATTTTGAATTTGCTTTTATTTTTATATTTTTTCATTTTATTTTGCATTCAAAATTTGATGTGCTTTTGTCATTTTTTTTAAAATATTTTTATTTAGCTTTCATTTATATTTAGTTTTAGTCATTTTAGCACTTAAACGTTGTATTGCAGTATAATTACCCAGACAACATTTCTCATTTTCAAAGTTTTTATATATATATATATAAAATATTACATTTTATTTCAGCTTTATTTTAAATAGGGTTATCGAAAACATTTTTAAAACTTTTACTTAATGGTTTATAGACTGCTCAGCCTAAACTGTGTTTTCCTGTTAGTCATCAACAATGCATACAGATAACAAAACGCATTGCTTTAGGTCAAAGGATGAAGACTTGTGTCTCTTCACAAGGACAAATGACCATAATTGACACTTTTCACGTTTTTCATCATGATGGCCAGTGTAATATGCATTTAAGATATAAAGTAAATTAAGTAGTAATAAATATTATGACTTTTTTCTTATAGAAATAGCAAAAAATATGCAGTTTTTTTAAATAATACTTTAGTAATAATGAAGTACAATCGCTCAAGTACTTTACACCCCTGCTGACTTTTATCCTATATTTCTAGAATATAGATATAAAAAAAAAAAACATCTTTTCTTTCCTCTTTACAAGTAAAATTGTTCTTGTTCTGTACAATGGCTGACTCCTTACAAGGCCAATATAGCAAATTCAAGTTGAAAATTCAAAGCTGAAACACTCCGTTCGTGTTTTGACATTTTTTAAAAGCGTCAAACTCAGAGGGACAAACGTTCCCCCTCTGCATTTCTCTAGGTAGAGGAAAAGAGTATGACATCATTGATTAGCATTTAAATGGCACATTTGCACTGATAGGAACCTTGCAGACATTTTTATAAAAAAACCATTGCATTGTTGTATTCATATATCGGTTGGCTCAGAGTATGGCTCGTTTTTGAGACTACATCTCTGACTACTGAACATCTAAGGATCTAAACTGTCTCCGGTACGAGGAAACCTATGTGGGGCGAGACAATGTTTGGTGGGCATGCTAATTGTTATCATTCTTTGCATCTCTAAATCTTGCTTTTAATATGTTGTTAAAGACATCATGAAAAGGGCTATAAAAGAGGGCTGTGCAAAAACCACGGTGGGCACTAGGGGGCAATCAAGCTGTCAGATCAGATTCCACAATTTGAATAATTTGAAACAGACAACAGATGTTCTATATAACATGGCGATTGGCCTCCTGGGCTGTGGAATACAGTATCATGCCATTGGGACATTTGATTTCAATTGTAAGGGCCAGTGCTATTAAAACTAGTGTACTCACTACAGACATGCAAGATTGAATGAGAAGAATTATTTTAAATATCAAGCTTCTCGTCAAGCCAATGGGCACCTCGGTTTAAAATGTAGCACGTCTCGACAGTGCTGTATATTTCTGATATGTGAGACATTGGGGGATAAAAAATAAATAAATAAAATAAATAAAAATAGATATGTCCAGGGTCTACAATTATGTACAATAAGCTTGCTTATAAGATCTGCTACAGTAAGGGAAATGCTACAGTATCTATTAACGTTATGGAAAACAATCCAAATCTTCCCCCTCACAAAAATAAACCCGAAACGAAACATTTACAAAGCTCTTCCCAGTTTCTGTACAGTACGTGCTGATGCCAATGGGATAATCGGGTACAAAGTCAACATCAATACCCAGGCTGGTTGAGGATTCTGAGCTTCAGATAACACCTCAGATGTATGTGTAATACTCATGTAAGAGCCCTGATTTAAAGTGTTAACACTTAAGATCATTGTATCACTTTTCCGAATCGCAAACTGCTAAATGCTTACAGGCCGTGTCTGGCAACAGAACTCGCATGTGATCTTCTATGCAAGCATTTATTGATATGTTACAGCACAGTAAAGATCTCGAGTGATAAATTCATGTGTGATTTAGAATATTTCAATTCATTTAAATGAATAGAAGATGCTATAGTTTTTTCAATGACCAAATGTATGTCTATAAGGATGCATTTCATTCTAATTAATTTATCACAGATGATTTTACCGTGCATATTTCTATCACCCAGCTTTTCGATGAGCTTTGCTTGGTATGACACTGAACAGAAAGAGATAGCACTTATTGCTCAGACAGTTCTGAGGTAAAGATCAATGCATAAGCTGGTGGTACAGCATGTCTGATTATCACCGGATCTCCTTTAAATTTTCGGTTTCGATTCACCAACCTGCCTGTGTACACAGTACACAAAATTACGAATCTCATATCTTAGGTAGAAAAATTCCTACCGCAATTTTTGATCAGTAAGTCTTACAAAATGCATAGAAGACCTGTATCAAAATGCCCTTTTTTCTTCTTCTTTTGTAGTTTTTTTTGTTTTTGTTTTTGTCTCCTGAAATGAAGATTCCGCATGACGCTCGATGCTGATTGGTGGAGGGCTCGGGATGAGGACCGATCAGGCCTTCGTTCTCTCGTTTTCATAATTTTTCTGAAATGTCTAGGGCAATGAAATGGGCCTGAAAAATTGAATCAGAAAGCATACAAAAGCAAAAAGTATCACAATGGGAAAAAAATCAAAACTTTGGGTCCTGATTTTGAGCTTGAGGGAATTCTATGTCTCGTATAAAGGAATATCGCATGAGGCACTTGTAATGGCTCTCTTTCACTTTGACTCACTTAGCTGAAGTTTCGCAGAGCGTGTGCAGAATATTTTCCCCAACTGGTGAACCAAGTCTTGCAAAGATATAGATGTTAAAGAGGCAGAACAGTATTGTGTTGCACACTTTCTACTATGCTACGTCTTATGTTCTTTTACTTGTATTTGTTTCTCTTTTTTTGGTAAACACTGGCTAAAGAAGCAGAAGGCACCTGGAGAGGTTTGATACGGCTCACTGGCCTTATAATAAAACTTTAGTTCTGTTATCTTCCTTCCCCCCCTCTTTCAACAGCAAGACCACTGCGCACACAGCAGGGGAGGGGTTATAGTCCAGTCACAAACAGCAAGCAGCTAATAAAATCTCTTAAATCGAAGTGTGCTTAGTCCTGGTCCTGAAGATCTTTTTTCAATCTAATTAACGTCCAGAAGTGTAGCTCTTCAGGGGCATGACTGAGCAACCATTTTTTTTTTTTAAATAAATCTTTTTTTTTTTTTATAATAGAATTTTTGTTGCATTCTTATGAAAATAAATGGAAAATATGCTAAATAAAAATGTTAAATGATATGAAAAAGACATGCTATGAAGGACACCATGAATCAGACGCATACTAACTGACCTTGCAGTTACTGTCATGCTAGCCACAACGTAATGGCAGCATTTGCTCATTTTCTCTCCTTGGCCAATAGATGGCGATAAAATCTCGTTTTGATCGGCCTGGATGGGAGACCTCTACGGTATCTGGATGATACCAATAAAACACACACAGGGCCATATAGATATGGATTTGGGACGGAAGAGGAACTGATTGGATGGTGGTGGTGTACTGAAAACCACAGATATAAAGACAGAGCTGGAGAGGCTGGATGAGTGTGTGTGTGTGAGAGAGAGACAGAAAAGAGAAGAGAGATTTAAAGGGATAGTTTACCCCCACCCCCCAAACAAGTCAGCTTTTACTAACGCTCATGTTGTTTCAAACCAGTAGGACTGTGTTTCTTCGATGAAACACAAAAGGAGAAATTTTAAAGACAAGCTTCAAAAAAGATGCAGAAGCACCATGCATAAAAGTGTTTCATATGACTTGAGAACTACATTAGGTCATTATGATATGTAATATCTTTAGTGTGAAAAACAACCAAAATCTCAGCTGCATTCACATAAGTGAAATTTCGCAGGCAAAAAAGATTTGGCGTTTACTGTCAATAGTGTAACGATGAATGAGGCACCGCTCACACAAGTCACTGTCAAACCAAGCAGCTTTCTGTTGGTCAACTCGGCGAATCTGCATGACCAACTGAACCAAATGCGAAATCCGAAGGGAAATCTTTCGTGGATTCCTATGGAAATGACTGAATTTGCAGAACAACGATACTGCATCTCAATTCATTGAAATCTGCACTAGCCCTCTTCATGAGAGAAGTAGCAATGTCTGATTCATAAACAAATGGTTCTTTCGAGTCAGATTTTTTTCAATGAATCTGTCGATTTGATTCAGAAAAATCGAATCGGGCTGTACCAGCTCCACAGGACTCGGAGGAAGACAGTGAAGGCTTAAGACACGTTCTCACCAAGAACAATAACTATAACAATAACTATATTGGCATCCACACCCACAGACCAGAACTTTCTGCTTATTATAAGCATGCATTGCACTTAAGTCGTCTGTCAAGCTCATGATGGATTCTGATTGGCTGCCAAGGTTTTTTAATCATTCATCAGCTGGAAAAAAAAAAAAAACATTCTGAAAGTGATTCCAACAATATTCCAACGAATCCTCATTTATATAATATATTTATCCTCATATATCGTTATAGTTGTGGTGTGGACTTGAAATGGTTTAAACTGAACCATTTCATAGAATTAGAATGATTATTAAAACTATAGTTATCATTAGATTTTTCATCCTTGGTGTGAACGGGGCTTTAGGGTTCCATTTGGGACGGAGCCTTTGACTTTAGTAGACTTGGAATATAGTACACAAGTCGTATGACATTTTTTTTGAGAGGCTACTCACTGCAGAGCCATAACCTCCAGCACCCACACTCTGGAGCGCCAGCTCCTCCCTCTCTTGACCTACTGTGGGCATGATGGGTGGAGCTGTATCCCCCAACCACACCCTAATCCTACCCATAACTCTATCTCTCCACCCATTAAACAGGTTAAGCTCCACCCTTGAGCTCCAGAGAACTCTGCAGCGAGAAAATTTTGTTGGTTTTGCATCTTTTTTTGAAGATTAAAAGCTCTAGTTCCTTGAGCTCCAGAGAACTCTGCAGCGAGAAAATTTTGTTGGTTTTGCATCTTTTTTTGAAGATTAAAAGCTCTAGTTCCCATTCATTCATGTGGAAAAGAGCAACCTTCTAAATTTTTCCTTGAAGAAAGGAAATCTTACAGGATTGGAACGACATGAGGGCGAGTTTTTAGGTGAACTATCCTTTTAAGGGAATTAGCATTAGGACCACAGTCCTCCCTTATTCTGGCTCAGCCTTTTCCCCTCTAAAACCTGAGAGAGTTTGTGAGGGCTGGGGACTAGCCAGGGTCCCGGAGGTGTTGTCGGAGATCCAGGGGCCTGTAGAGGGCTGATGGGATCCAGAGGCCACTGAGTCGAGAATGCGATGCTGGCTGCAGACACACTGACTTCAGAGAAGCTGTGAGCCGATTCTGCACCTGACCCATCATCGTCATTGTCCAAAGGCATGAGGAAGGAAAAAGGTGCGCGCTGTGTGACCTCCGTTGTGCTGGTTCCGTTGTTATCCCTCTTTTCTCTTCTGACACTCTGTTTTTCCCTCTCTGGGAGACTGTTTTCTCTCTCTGAACTAACATCCTTCACTTTTCGACTTCTCTCCCCCACGCTCTTGCTTTTCTGCCTTCCCCTTCGTCGTTCCCCCTCTCCTTTCTTTTCCCCCTGTGTGCCGTCCTCTACCTCTTGTCTCGCCGGTGCCTCTCGGCCCTTCAACGTGCCAGGTAAACTCCACAAACGCGTCTGTTGCTCTCTTCTTCTTCCTGCCGACTGGGAGCTACCAGCGGTGCTAACATCCTCAGCCCGACCCCGCTTGCCTTCCTCCGCTCCTCTTCCTCTGCTCTTTACCTCTGATTCCCTCCTTCCCTTCCCCCTCCTCTCTCTCCTCTCTTGTCCACTGTCATCCACCCATCTGCTGCTCCTTGGAGGAGAGCGATCTACAGTAGCCACACGCGGCTCCTCGGAGAAGAGGGAGGAGGGGGAAACGACTCCAGATTCACGGTCTGTGATAGAGAAGGAGAAAGAGAGTTAAATGATAAAACGCTATCAGCCCATCTTCATGTAAAACTACAAAAAGGTGTCAGATAAGGGTTTGATGATGGAAGAGTGGGTGGATGAAAGAGCACAACCTTGTGATGCACCAATGACTGTACTGAGATCAGTAAGGGGTAATTCCCTGCAATCTCAGCTTGAGTAAAGGGATGTGATGGAGTTGGCGGGTGAGAAATGTTTTCTGTCTTTCTGAATGCTTGAATAAACTACATTATGTCAGTAAAACATGGGCATCAGAATTTTGAATAATTATCAAAATTGATTATTACAGTGTGGATTGCTGGAGCCCATTTTTTTTGGGTATGTCAAATCAGTATAGAGTATGGATGCAATGGATTGATAGTTCTGTGTCTAAGGCCACAAATTAAAGGGAAAATGGGCAGCAGTTACAGCAAAAGCGTAATGTTAATTCAAACTGTAAAGAAAAACAGCAAATTTAATTGAGAAAATAAATCACTCCAAATTTGCTGTTATGTGAATTGAGTAAACTTCCGATAATAATAATAATAATAATAATAATAATAATAATTATTATTATTATTGTAAACACATAAGTCTGGGTTCAGTAAGATAAAAAAAGAAAGAAAGAAAGAAATGAATACTCTTATTGAGCAAGGAAGCATTAAATTGATCAAAAGCGACAGTAAAGACATGTATAACGGTTTCCTCAAAAATATTTATTAAATTAAATATTTAACAAACATCTTTGCCATCATAGAAACAAATGCATTTTAAAATATATAAAAATAGAAAATCATTATTGTAAAACTGTAATAATGTTTCACAATATTTCTATGTTTACTTTATAAAATAAATGCCGCCTTGGTAAGAATAAGAGACTTCTACTGAAACAATAAAAAAAATCTTATGGCGCCCATGCTTTTGAATATATTCATACAGTGGGGAGAACAAGTATTTGATACACTGCCGATTTTGCAGGTTTGCCCACTTACAAAGCATGCAGAAGTCTGTAATTTTTATCATAGGTACTCTTCAACTGTGAGTGATGGAATCTAAAACAAAAATCCAGAAAATCACATTGTATGATTTTTAAAGAATTAATTTGCATTTTATTGCATGACATAAGTATTTGATCACCCATCAACCAATAAGAATTCCGGCTCTCACAGACCTGTTCTCCACTCATTACCTGCACCTGTCTGAACTCATTACCTGTATAAAAGACACCTGTCCACACACTCAATCAAACAGACTCCAACCTCTCCACAATGGCCAAGACCAGAGAGCTGTGTAAGGACATCAGGGATAAAATTGTAGACCTGCAGCAATAGGAAAGCAGCTTGGTGAGAAGGCAACAACTGTTGCCGCAATTATTAGGAAATGGAGGAAGTTCAAGATGATGGTCAATCTCCCTCGGTCTGGGGCACCATGCAAGATCTCACCTCGTGGGGGATCAATGATCATGAGGAAGGTGAGGGATCAGCCCAGAACTACACGGCAGGACCTGGTCAATGACCTGAAGAGAGCTGGGACCACAGTCTCAAAGAAAACCATTAGTAACACACTATGCAATCATGGATTAAAATCCTGCAGCTCAGACAAGCTCCCCCTACTCAAGCCAGCGCATGTCCAGGCCCGTCTGAAGTTTGCCAATGACAATCTGGATGATCCAGAGGAGGAATGGGAGAAGGTCATGTGGTCTGATGAGACTCGCTGTGTTTGGAGGAAGAAGAAGGATGAGTACAACCCCAAGAACACCATCCCAACCGTGAAGCATGGAGGTGGAAACATCATTCTTTGGGGATGCTTTTCTGCAAAGGGGTAGGACGACTGTACCGTATTGAGGGGAGGATGGATGGGGCAATGTATCGCGAGATCTTGGCCAACAACCTCTTTCCCTCAGTAAGAGTATTGAAGATTGAAGTTGCCAGCATGGCAACAACCCGAAACACACAGACAGGGCATCTAAGGAGTCTGAGGACTCTGTAAGAAGCATTTCAAGGTCCTGGAGTGGCCTAGCCAGTCTCCTGACATGAACCCAAAAGAAAATCTTTGGACGGAGATGAAAGTCCATATTGTCCAGCGATAGCCCCGAAACCTGAAGTATCTGGAGAAGGTCTGTGTGGAGGAGTGGGCCAAAATCCCTGCTGCAGTGTGTGCAAACCTGGTCAAGAACTACAGGAAACGTATGATCTCTGTAATTGTTTCTGTACCAAATATTAAGTTCTGCTTTTCGGATGTATCTTATGTCATGCAATAAAATACAAATTACTTAAAAATCATACAATGTGGTTTTCTGGATTTTTGTTTTAGATTCCATCACTCACAACTGAAGAGTACCTACGATAAAAATTACAGACTTCTACATGCTTTGTAAGTGGGCAAACCTGCAAAATCGCCAGTGTATCAAATACTTGTTCTCCCCACTGTATACACACACATACATACATATATATATATATATATTATATATATATATATATATATATATATATAATATATATATTATATACATGACAACCCTAGTTATATGAAAAAGAAAAAGCTGAATGTAGAAGGCAATATGAAAGGTGATAAAGAGAACAAAGAAAGACAAAAAGACAACCAACAGGAACGGTTACCAACCGCATGTTTTCTGTTCGGCCGATGACATAGAAGCAAGGCTCGCCCTGCTTGGAGTTAGTCATACAAAGAGATAAGCTGGAAAGCTCCACTGGAGGAGAGTTCAAGAGAGAGAGAGAGCAAAATTATGAAGTAGTGAAAGAGAGAAAGAAAAAAGTAAATAAAGGGGAAAAATCCAATGCAGAGTAGCAAAAAGTGCAGGAAAGCAAAGAAGCTTCAGTCCAGACCATGGACGGCACTAGAGGACGAGCATCTGGGGCTTATATACCGCATGTTTTTGGTAAAGCCCTGAATGTCTATCACCTTGTTTTACCTCCGAGTTTTCATGGACAGATGTAACATTTCAACACACAAGCTCCTAAGTATCCTCTTAGCCACCCATGGTCTTGACTAGAAGAATCTGATCTACAGATGTAAACCTGTTAACTATCAGAGGGAAGCAAAACATTACTCTGATCATAAGCTAAATTATTGAAACCCTCTATTCCTACACCAGTCTCCCCTCACCATAATCCGGTACATATCCGTTGCCTTTCTTCAGTACAAGGTGTATCCAAGCTCCTCCCTTTCGGATCTGCTCCACAGCCTGGCTGTGTGTCATCCCGGATGTGCTGTCTCCATTGATCTCCACCAGCTGATCACTCACCTGCAACACGAGTCAGCAAAACCCTCTGTGATGCAGCGTTATGTCAACAACAGCTCCAAAACCCAGCATGCCTCAGCATTATTTTTAACAAAAATGAATCTTAGTGTCTGAGTCACACTTTCAAACATCCCAGACAGCATTAAATGAAATGTTGTATTTACTGGTATCGTATTTAAAAAGCAGTTAGTGTACACAAACCTGAATTTTCTGACTGCGTGAGGCCGGTCCGCCCTCCATCAGACCAAGGACATACAGACCCATGTTATACTCGCTTCCACCTCGCAAACTAAAACCAAACCCTGTTGGGCCCCTCTCCAGATCAACGCTATAAAACTGGGAATCCTGCCGAGAGAGAGAGAAAGACATTTTCACATGCAAGTTTATGTGGATCTAGAGGGTGTTTAGGAAAGTTGCAGATAGCATGCTACACTTCTACTATTTTAAAGAGTATGCTAATTCAGCTATAATTATTATGCATGCGGCTTTTAAGATCTTAAAATAAGTGTTCATCACATTTCTGAGCGCATGTATGTAGCCTCACCTTTTGCTTAGCCCGGTGCCCTTTTCTTAACCGGCTCTCAGCATCAAAGTCAGGGTATTCAGGCAGATTATTGTCTGACAGAAAAATAGACACACTCATCAGTTTAGACACACACTTTAATACCAGAGTATATAAAACTATCACCCTCTTGTGGCAACTGTTGAAAATACATCTTAAGGTGTGGCAGAAAGAACATTAGCTTACTTAGAATTACAAAATGTATTAAATAAATAAATAAAATATTAAAAAAACTTTATTTATAAATAAGTTATTTAATAATTATGAAATATTAATGAATAAATTATTAAATAATAAATAGTATTATTAGGGTTGTCAATATATGAATTATTTATTTAGAAATTGTGATTAATCGCAGCCGTTTGTATGATTAATTGCAACTAATCCCATACTTGTCTTGAAATAATGCATACATCATTTATCGTTTAATGCGTTTAATGTCATCAATTGCTATATTCAGCAAAGTAAACATCAGATTGAAGGGTGATTCTCACAAAACTGTATTTTCTGCAAGCTTTTTTCAAGGTAAATTTAGGGGTTTCTTATGTGTCTCCAAGACTGGAGTAATGCTGCTGAAAATTCAGCTTTTAAAATATAGTTAAATAGAAAACGGTTATATAAATCATTAAAATTTCCTCACAATATTTGTGTTTCTACTAAATGCAGCTTGGTGAGCAAAAGGGGCTTCATTTAAAAGCATAAAAAAAATCTTACCGAACCCAAACTTTTGAACAGTAGTGTATGAACAAACAAACCTCAATTTTAAAAAAACAAACAAAAAAAGAACACCATTCAAGCAAAATTAAAAGCTTTGTGTTTGTAGTGTGCTTACTAGTGTGAGAGCGTGGTATAATGGTGAGTCTGAGTGTGTTGCCGGCTCTGCGCAGTATCTGTGCGAGGTCTCTGTGGGGCAGCGTGACCACTGATCTGCCCTCCACGGCCTCCAACTGATCCCCCGGCTGGATCTGACCACTGCGTGCTGCTGGACTCCCCCGTCGCACCGTCACAAACCTGTGAGACACTAGAGATGAGGCTAAAGAGAGAAAAGACACAGAAAGAAAGAGATATTCATTCTTTCATCCACGCAAATAAAACAATTCTTTTTACTTTATAAAATGGGCCACTATAAAAAAAAATTCTATGATGATATGACTGGACAAGGAGAGGCACATTTCTAAACGAACAGTATGAATCACTGAATCAACAGACGATTACACAGCTGACAGAACATGAACACTCAGTCGTGAACGAATCCCTCACTCAAACTTTCATGTTTACGTAATCATGGGACATTGCAGACCACACAACATAACACAAATAGTGACCTTAATGCCAGTCTTAGAGGCAAGTCACATGATGATTAACTTCATTATTGAATAGATTATGTGCAAAGTAATGAAAATCTTAGAGCAAAACTCTTTTCTCCAGAGCTGCTTTATAGATGATAACAGAGTTATTGAACCAAACTGAATCAACACTGAACTGATTTCAATTGAATAACGACTGTTTTCAGAGCTGCTTTACAGCGGAATTGAGTTCTGTTTGCATCACTGAATCATTACTTTCCTGTTTTTCACTGTAAAGCTGCATTGAAAGAATCTGTATTGTATGAAGTGCTATATAAAATCTTTGCTGGAGCTCTTAAAGGGACAGTCCACCAAAAAAAAAAAAAAAAACTAAGCATGTTTCTGTCATAGGCATGTGTCTGTTGATCTGTTCCTTGTTTTGAGTTCAGTCCTGTCACGTGGTCTTTGTTTTGAGTTTCTGTTTGTCAGTGTCACCTTATTAGTTCATTTGAGTCAGCAGTGTCTTGTAATTAGTTATGTCTGTCACCTGTGCCCCGCTCATTATCCTCGTCTTCCTTTGTATAATTACCCTCTGTGTCTGTCCAGTCCTTGTTCGTCGATAAAGTATCATGCTTGGTGTTTTCTCTGTATCCTGTCCGTATCTCAGTAAATATTAAACTGTTTGAAGTGGAATTCTGTCTTCATGCCTGTTCCTGCCCACCGAGCGTTACAGTTTCAAGTCAATTAAAGTAAATTATTACTTTTCGTCTTTGAAGTATTAGCCCACTCAAAAAAAAAAAAAGCATTAATCTGTAATTTAAGTTTCAACTGTTCCTCACACAAAGCTACCACATTCCTAAAGTTCTTGAAGAAAAAAAAAAGCCATTTTAAATGACACAAAAATTATGCAAAAATGTTCTCTTTTATTTGTGGAAATAGTGGCAATTGTTTTGTAACTGAATCCCATAGGAAACGAAATACGATTCCAACAGGGATTCACAAAGACATAAATAAGACTCTGCTCAGAAAGAAAAGCTTGTGATTTGATTTCATTTTGACGTGTTCTCCATCACACTAGAGAAAAAACACAAACACATTGCTCCACAAATGTTTTAACATTCCACAAAGGTCAGCGTTTCCAGAACAAAAATCCTATCAGAAAGAACAAATTTGCCATGAGAATAAACTGTTCCACCTGTTAGTTAGAAGGTGTAGCAAACTATTCATCGAAATCCTATGCATCAATCATGGTTATTATACACCTGTGTTTGTTTGTTTAATTATTGCCTTGTCCTCAGTGTGTCCAAAGTTTCACTGTTGTTCTCCTTTGATGGGTCTGCGCTCACCCCGTGTAGTCTATTGTTCCTCAAAGACGCTTTGAGTATGTGTTTTGTTCCACTCCAACCTAGTCTGTCCACATTATTCAGCCTTTCACTCTTAGCCAAACGAGAGGTTAGTTGCCAAGATTGTAATCTCAAAGAAGTGCGTACAATTACCCTGAGCGCTCGCCATCATGTTACACAGAGACAGCCAACTGAAGAAAGAAAAGAGAGACATAAAACATCAGACAGCAGACTGAAATACAGCTCTGTTGCCTTTAGCATTCTGCTCCATATTCATCTTTGTAGAGAGATGTTTCTGCAAGTGATGTGCAAATGAACTGCACACAAACACCAATATTCAGAGTGACATGCAAGTGTTCAAAAAGAGAAAGTGTTTTCAACTGTTGTCAGCTTTGATAATATTAAGAAAGGTTTCTTAAGCACCAAAGCAGCATATTAGAATGATTTCTGAAGGATCATGTGACACTGAAGACTGGAGTAATGATGCTGAAAATGCAGCTTTATAAATCAGGAATAAATTACACTTTAAAGTGTATTCAAATAGAAGACGGTTATTTTAAATTGTAATATTTTGCAATATTACTGGTTTTACTGTAAACATATGCAACCTAGCTGAGTATAAGAGACTTCTTTCAAAAACATTAAACAAAAAAATCTTTTAAAAATGGTAGTTTAAAACAATTTTCTTAGGTTGTTGCTAAACACCTCAAAAACTGACATTTGAAGATTGGCCTGGCTCAGTTTTTATTTTTCGTCTTTTCTGAATCGAACGGCTCCTCAGCTCCTGTAGCATACCATGTAGCAAGGAAGTTTGCATCTTCGGATACAGGGACATTCCCAAACACTCTATTAGTACAGCCCTACACTGCTACTTGCCCAGTCAATCGAACTGTTTGTATTGATTGTGCACTCGTGTGGGGAAACAGCCGACAGCACAGAAGATACGACAACAAGCCTGAAACTCTTGGCCCTTTAAATGCTCAAGAAGTCGGCTATGCATTTCAGCCACCTAATCTGTTGAGGGAATTGCAGCGCCGCAAAGGTTCACAAACTCTGACTGCATATTAATAGAAAATTAAAGACAAAAACAAAAGGAACCAGAGTTGCATTGACACAGTGGGCAGCAGATCTGAAAAAACATATCAAACATGTCATAAGAAAGCAAACATATGTTAGAAATGCTCTCCATTTACACCTTGCAGCATCTTAGATTATGAGCCAAGAAACACTTCCTCACAACATGAAAGTCCCTTTTAGATCTATACAAAGAGTCCTGCAGCTTCCTCAACAGTGAATCAAAAACATCCATATGTTTCTCTTGGAGCCCTTTGATTTTTAAGTTCAAATAATCTAGTTTAATCAGCACTTTAGTCTCACTACTAACAGAGTTTCGGATCTGTACGCACTTCCCTAAGAACTCCAGAGAGAAATCATTACATATGAGAAGATCAGACATTCGAGAGAGAGAGAGAGAAGAGAGAGAGAGAGAGAGAGAGATACACAGAAACCTTTTCATGTAGAGTACACATTATGTGATGTGGTGTTTAAAGCTGACATGACATGGAAATTCACCCTATTTTGTAAATGATCTAATGATCTTATTGTGACCAATTCATCATGTTTAAATATTTGCTTTGACAGCGAATATATGTTGAAATAACAGACTTCTCTGGGTATGTATACTGTACTTCTATCCTTTAGTCGGAGTAAATCTCGCCCCTTTCTCAAAATCGACTACATTCAGATCTGCCTCCTTCTAATCAACAACTGATGCATGGAACTGATAATTAGATTGTCAGATGAACATCACAATATGGAAGAAAAGATCTGCCACTATTTCCATGAGAAAAAAAGCCATGACAAAGTCCCTTTGAAGGCATAGTCAAAAAAAGAGGAAAAAACAAAAATAAAAAGATTTACAAAAATTATGATCAATCTTTTCAATGCAATAACAATGAATTGGGACTGGAGCGTCAAAAGACACAAAAACAGCGATTTTCAAGTTTTGGTCTTTTCTCACACAAAGCTATCATGTTACTTCAAAGACTTGGAATACAGTGTACTTTTATGGATCACTTATTTATACTTTTGGTCATTTTAGAGCTTTATGCTGTTGAAAAGATTAGGAGATTTTCCAAATACAGTACATTACATTATGGGTGAACTATTAATATTTAAGGGGAAGTCAGTTCACTTGGCAGTCATCTTGGCCATGTAGGCTACAGCATATATTCAACATTACAATTTCTCATTCATTTTTTTTCAAGTGTTCTGTCTCCTCCCCCTTATTCTGTTTCTGTTGGCCATTATCACAGTAACAGATCCATAAAGTGGAAAATGACAATATTGTGAGCTGAATAATTTGTGATATATAATAATTGTGTGAATTTTGTCTAATAAGATAATCTGTGTCTGTGTCCGTGTGTGACACAAACATGGCAATATGCAAAATTCTTATGGGGATATTTTTTAGTCCCCATGTGGAAAACAGCTTATAAATCATACCACTGTAAGTGACTTTTTTTTTTTTTTTAATGTAAAAAATGCAGACAGTTTTCTGTGATGGTAGATTTATGGGAAAGGTTAGGGTTAGAATAAACAGTTTATACAGTATAAATATCATTATGTCTATGGAATGTCCCCATTAAACATGAAAACCCAATGCGTGTCTGTGTGTGTGGGTGTGTGTCCAGAATCAGAAGAGCCCAGGTGAGAGTGTATTCAGTCATGTGAAGCGTGTTGAGCTGGAAGAGAATGTTCTCCCCACGTACCACATCGTTAAGCGCTGCCAATTATTACCAAAAGTACATTATTCATGAATCTGTCTATTATTCATAACACATTCATACATTATTCATAGCTTGTAAATGATCTTAGTAAATAAGCATATTGTTCTGAGGGTTATTTATAGAAGTAGACATACAGAGCAAAAAAAAAAAAAAAAAGGAAGAGATTTGAACATTTACTGTGTTTATGTTTTTTTTCTTGTTTTTTAATTTCCAAAGTTTCCCCACATGAAAACAGATATAAAGAGATAAATAACAGATGAATACAGCTGTTTCTGAATTCCAGCTGCCTGAAGGAGAGAGAAATGCTCTTTGGGATTTGTAGTTACTGAACAACAGACACACACACACACACACACACACACTTATATTTTAAAAATATAGTTTTAATGTTGGCACTACTTTTTTGAAGGCACAGATCCTAATCAGAAATAATATTAAAGAACAGTACTTTTATTAATTAACTATGGCAATTGCAACATAAAATGAGCCACAGCTTTTAAACATAAAAAGTCATTTAACAATACTTCAATAATGAGGTGCACAACAAAACCATGAGTGAGACTTTATCAAACATGTAGAATAAGTTTGTTGAGCTTCAGCGCTTTTACACAAAACCTTGTTTCTTTTCACCTCCACTTTTATTTATGAGCCTCTGTTATTTTCACGTCTGGGCAGATTTCCTCTGAACTGTGAACCAATGAGCCATATGAGAGCAGAGTTTTACACACACCATAGGGTTCGGCGGGAAGAACAGAGGTTTTGCGTGCTGTGGAAGTTGAGTTCAGACGGGGGTCGAGAGTGAATGGCTGCAGCGCTCGAACAAAACTCCTCATGCAAAGTACAGAACAGTAAGACTCATGTGGAGAAGATGACCTTTTGTCAGAAAAACATGCACACGTGTTTACCTGGCCACTGGTGAACTCCTATGGGCTTCTATTGTTCTTTAATCAAAGCATTTTTTTATGTTAACATACTTTCTCATATACCAGGTTATGAAGGCATATAGCTACAGAAAAGTACTTTAAAAACATTGTTCTGCTTGCTTGAACATTCCACCAGCCCGACCACAATTCAACAATAGTGTAGTATTTGGTAGCAGCTATCTGATCAGCCAGCCAATGCCAGAGAGGAAATCGATTTTAAGTCTGATAACAGTTCAAACCAAAGCATGGGTTTAGGGTGTGGCTATACTGATAACAGTTCAAACCAAAGCATGGGTTTAGGGTGTGGCTATATGATGAGCCAGCCAATGCCAGAGAAGGAAAGTATTTGAGAAAATCAGTTTAAAAACATTCAGTATTTTTGCCATTCTATTTGAAATGACACATCAGCTTTAATTAAAAGTTCTACCGAATGACTATAAGCCACTAAAAGTGGGTTTGGGGGTGTGGTTATTTGATAATTCAGCCAAATGCAGATAGAGGGAGTATTCGAGGAAACCTGCTTATTTTTTTATTTTTGTTATTCCATCTGAAATTCACATTTTGGCTTTAATTATAATTACAAATAAATACATAAAAAACTAACATCTCACAAATTAAACATTTGGCAGTTTCAGTAATGAATATATAAATTCCTTTTTTGAACTTTTGTCCTGTTTATGGAACCAATGTTTAATAAAGCACTCACTCATTTTCTAACATTTGTATACTTAAATTTGTATAAATGCATTGACAATACCCTTGAGCGACCAGTATCAGTACATGAGCAGTGAATGAACGAAAGGCAACGCAGGTCTCAACTCGTATTCATATTAAAGTATTCTTAGGCCCCGTTTACACTAGTGCGATGTTATTTTAAAACGCATAATTTTTGCTTCGGTTATGCCTGTTGTTTACTCTACGGCGGGATTTTCGAACCTGCAGACCCCATTGAAAACATTGGCGTAGGTGGCCACGTTCGCACTGGATATCCTTAACAACCGTGTAAACAATAACATGGAGACTAACCTGCAATTTTTTCTGGCATTGTTGTAATTTTTAGCAGAATTTTTTTAATACTGCAGCTACCCACATGCGTAAGAGGCAACTGTTTATACTCGTACTGGCATGCCCAGTGTACATGAATGGTCAAGTGACATGCGTTTTTGGTTGTGTAGTGTAGACAGAGATCGTTTCTGAAAGGCTGTGGAAATGCCGGTGTAGACGAGGATCGTTTTAATTTGAAAACGCTGTTTTAAAACAAAAACGCACTAGTGTAAAAGGGGCCTTACTGTAAAAAAGAAAAAAAAGGCCAGTTTAAGGACAGTTCACCCATAAATAAAAATTCTGTTATAATTTATTCACCCTCAAACCTACATGACTTTCTTTCAACTGCAGGACACGAAAGAAGAAATTTTGAAAAATGTCTCATCTTTTGTCAAGACAATGAAAGTAAGTGGGGTCCACTTACATTCATTATATAGACAAATATTCTTGAAACTTTCTTCAAAACATCTCCTTTGCGTTTCATACAAGAAAGAAAGTCATAAAGGTTGGGAACGACACGAGTAAACAATTTAGAGAAAACATTTATGGGTGAATTATCGCTTTAACGCATGAAAAGTAGTGGTAAGGGTAGTGATTCTAAGCTATGCTGTCATAGACTGCAGCTCCAATCCCTGGCAAGGATGATCCATTGACTGAAAAGAGCCACAGAGACTATCACCATTGCTCCCATTAGAACATTTGCTTGCTTGCGGTGTCATTTCAATACAGTACATTGCTTTTGATAAAAATAAAACCTACTCAACATCAAGTCACCAAGTGTGGATACTTTTAAATCTTTAAAAATGCTGTTTGTGAACAAAAACATAAGGAAAACAAAACATTCACACACTACAGAGTGCAAACAAATGCAGATCACAGCATTAATACTAACGGAGACTGAGCATCAGACCCACAACACTCCATTTACATCAGGCTGACCCTGCAGAAGCAAACAATCCCAACAATGCTGTAAACAACAGCACAGGAAACAGCATCTGCAGTGAAACTTCAGACACAGCCTTAGTGTCTAGCAACAAACTAATTGATTTTGCGCAGCCTATCTAAAGAGATCCACAATATGCGTCTAACAAAAAAAATAAATAAATGCATCATGAATGTTCAAACATAAACATACAAGCCTGCTTGTATCCTTATGGGGATAAAAATGCAAAACCAACCATCTGTTTAATATTTAATCTTATCCAGCTTATTAGTCCTGTCATGTAAATATGCGCTAAAATGAACAATGAAAAAGCTCACATGACACAGAGGAAACATGCTCAACCAATGATCCAGAACCTGCGATGTCTGTTAACACTGCTAAGCTTCATGAAACAGCATCAGCTGACCCCAGAACAACTCACTCCTCTGAAAACGAGCATAAGATGGTGCCTTTAGCATATTACAACATAGAGAGGATACAGATAAGATACAGACAATCTCATATTGAACACGACTGGAAGGAACCCGCAGTGTTCTTCGCTCTCTCTCCATCTCACAAACACACATTCCCTACAAATGACCTCATGCAGATGATCTCACACACACGCGCACGATAAGATTTTCAGGGCAAGCAGCCTCTAACAGTAACAATGTAACTGACAGAAAATATGTAATAAATATAAAAAAACAAATATAAAGATTAATGTGTGTTATGGTAAATGATGCTTCAACAAATTTCAAAGAATAGCATGGTTGAGACTGCACCAAAATATGGTAAAAAGGCCAAAGAATACTATGGTATATGGTCAAATAAACATGCTAATACCATAGTACGTCCAAAAAATATCAAGGCACTATGTCCACTTACCACGGTACAAACATAGTATTTTGGACATGTACCTGGGTTTATTTTTGGACTTTTACCATGGCAGTGCCAGTGTATTCTTGAAAATACCAAGGTACATGAATTGTAGTACCTTGGTAAATTTCAAAATACTATAGTATTACCATGCGCTACCAACCTTGCACGATAGTACAAGGGTTTTGTAAGTGTTTGTGTTTTTGTATGGTAAAAAATATGGTAAATCTATGGTACAGAAAAAAAACAGTAGTACATTTTGATACCTTTTTGTAAATGTGAATAATAATATGCTTCAAAAGGTGTTTTTTTTCTCTTCATCACTATTGAAGTCTGTAAGCAGAGATTTGGACGTCTGCACAGTGTGGATGAGTCTGTGTTCACTCGTCCAACACATCACAGAAGAATTAAGCCTTTCATTGGCACTACCACTGGAAATATTTCAGGCATGTGAGATGAGACCCCAGGTGAACCACAGCGCCAGAACGCTCAGAAGTATGAAAAGTACACAGATGTAATCAATCAAAAAGGAGCACCTTAGAAGAACTGCCCGGAGAGCTCAAAGGCTTCGGATACAATGCAACACATGCAAAACATGCATCCTGTTCTCTCTCACACAAGCAGACTGTTCCCACGCACAATGCATTGAATCACATTAAAATATCACTAAACTTGATTCAGCTGCAAATACAGTACTTCATTTGCTAGTAAAGTAAACAGTACCAGGGTCAATAATTAATCTAAATACAGATATTGTAAGAGTACATAAGAGGTAAGAGAGTATTTACGTTTCACGTCCTTCATCGTTTTCAGGGCAGACTGAAGCCTTTCCAGCATTTTGTCCTGATAGAGTTTCTAAATCCAGCTTCAAATCCAGAGAATTCCTGACACGGAGTCTTTAATCTACATATAATATTACAAAACAGTGAAGAAATGGAGAAAACAAGGACTGTTCAGGTGTTTTTTTCCCCTCAGAGCAGAGACACTGAGGACGCTTGCACTGACAAAAATGAACTGAGGAAAAGAGAGAGGGAGAGGGTGAAAGAGTGCAGAGAGAGAGAGAGAGAGAGAAAAAGAGAGATCACTGAAGGGAGGGATGTTGAGTGAAAGCATGATAGAGAATACGTGGAAAATAAAAGCGACTTAATACTATGCTGATTCATCGCAAAACAATCAGCCTGAGAGTGTGTGACATTTACACCACATTTATTGGAATTTATAACAACACAAACACACTGTATATATACCAGTGTTCAAACGTTTGGGGTCAGAAAGTTTCTTTTAACGAAATTGCTACTTTTATTCAGTATGGACGCATTACAAATTACAGACATTTATAAAGGTTACAAAGGATTAAGATAACACTTTAGTTTAGGGTCCAATTCTCACTATTAACCAGTTGCTTATTAGCATGTATATGACTAGGATATTAGCACTTATAAAGCACATATTAATGCCTTATTCTGCATGACCATATTCCACATCCCTTGATCTTACCCAATACCTAAACTTAACAACTACCTTACTAACTATTAATAAGCAGTCATTAGAAGTTTGAGACAAAGTTGTAGTTAATAGTGAGAATTGGACCCTGAAAACTAATGAAAAACCTGAAAAAAATATATTGTGGTTTCTGCAGGAAATATTAAGCAGCACAACTGTTTTGACATTGGCAATAATAAAAAATGTTTCTTAAGCAGCAAATCAGTATATTAGAATGATTTCTGAAGGCTCATGTGACACTGAGGACTGGAGTAATGATGCTGAAAATTCAGCTTTGCCATCACAGGAATAAATTACATTTTAAAATATATTAAAACATAAATTTGTTATTTTAAATTGAAATAAAATGTTACAATATTACTGTATTTTTGATCAAATAAATGCTGCCTTACAGAGCATTTATTGAAGGATGAGACTTCCTTCAACAGATTAAAAAAAAAAAAAAATCTATCTTTCTGACCTCAAATAACTTTTACTACAAATGATCTCCCTCAGGTGGAAATATTTGATTAATTTGCAAATCTTTAAGAAATTATATCATGAATCATAGTTATAGAAATATTGCGGATTCGATTATATAACTTTGGTTCATTTCAAAATTCTAAAAAACAAAATACTAAATATTGATGAAGGCACAAATGTTTATAGAACAAATACATTTGAAATCTGATATTACATTATTTTGGATAATAATTCATTAAAGTATTATAGTAAACAACAATTATAAAATTCCATAATAAATGCATTGAATTGCATTGATGGAATGTCTAGTTATTAGAAACCATTATGTAAACATTTAGTTGTATGAAGTACTGTAGTTTAGTTATATAAACAGTTAACAAATGTAACAAAATGATAAAGAAAACATGTAAAACAGACAGATCACATGATGGAAATCTCTGTGTTTGATTGTGGATCCATTTTAAAAAACAGTTTATTTATTTAGTTTATCTACTAAACAATAAAGCCCAAATAACATCGAACAAGTACTGAACTACTAAACAACTGACATAAAAAAGGACAATGCACAAGAAAAAAAAAAACAATGAAAACAGGAAAAACTGCTCACTCAGGAAACTGTTCCATTTGTTGTTTCACAATTACAAGCAGTGCTGGACACAAACCATGACCTCACTCAGACTTTAACTTATCTTACATTAACACACTCAGAGCAGAGAGACACAAATCCTTCATGCGCATTTGATAACTGATTAAAAAAAAACAAAAAAAACAACTTGAAATGTCTCCCTAAAAATGAGAACGCGCACATTAGCTGAGCCTCAAATCAAGTGAAAGCAATCATAATCAGTCTGCTAATTAGAGATTTTCTGTGCACATGCTTATTGCATAATGACATGACTCAGACAACCAACATGTTTAGAGGGGTAAAATGCCCTTTTTCTCAATTATTATTATTATTATTTTTTTTTTCACAATTTCACCTGGCCTTCAAACAGGAAACAAGGCACAATTATACACTCTCTGTACCTCTGTGATTATTGCTTAATGCAGATGGAACGTAGGAACATTTCCAGAGCCCTGATTTTGATATAAACAATGTTGGAACAATGCATAAAATGTTCATTTTTTGCCTCCAAATACCAGACTAACCAGATATAAAACAAACAATGCAAGGCCACATCCACTGGCCAGAAAACATAAATGCAGATCATATTATACGCAGTCTGTACTTACTTCCATTCACTACGTCCTGTGATGCGATGACAAACCCGAATCCCTCTCCTGGTCTCCGTCTCAACTCCACCTCCATCGCTCTGGAAGAGACCACTCCCCTCGCATCTACATGGCTTTTGGAGACTGCGCCGAGGTTAGAGGCAGCAGTACGGCTCCACTGAGCAGGTCCGTCTTCAACCCCTAACCAGTCCCGGGGCTCTAGTGTCAGGGTCACGGGCACCGAGTCCAGGAAGCTGGTGCTTTGGACCAGGTTGGGGAGGTCGCCACAGGGTGAGGAGGGAGAGAGAGTGCTCTGGCTGGGCACAGCACCATCGGATGAGGGCGAGGTCAGATCAGGGGTGCCCAGGGAGGGAGGAGGTCTTTTATAGGCATTTGGAGAGCCTGGGGAGCAAAGAGGACCTGAGAGAGAACAGGATAATGATGTGTGATAGGGGGAGGAGGTATTGATAGATTTTACCTGATGGATTTTCCCTGTTATTTATTTCTATAGAATTATAATATATATATATATATATATATATATATATATATATATATATATATATATATATATATATATATATATATACGTACATACATACATACATATACACACACACATATTATATATATATATATATATATATATATATTATATATATATATATATATATATATATATTCACACACCTTAATTGTTATATATATAATAATAATAATAATTAATATATATATACACAATTAATGTGCATTATAGAATAATATAATATAATAATAACTGTAAATTGGTTATGTGACAATATTAAACTCTTTTAAAATTTATTGGTATTGCTTGATATTGGATATTTAATTGCACATGCTCTTTTTTTAGATTTAAATTGCCATTGCGGTCATATAATGCTCACTTAAAAGTAAAACACTTTTAAAACACTAATAATTAATAATAACAAATATTAAATGTAATTTTTACATATCTTTTCACTCACCTCCTCTGTAAACCAGTAAGACCACCTCACCCTGTTTGGTATGTTCTTGCAGCACTCGCTGCACCTGTTCATATGAAAAAGATCAAATGTAAGGATTCAAATTTAGAAGGTTGATGAGGAAAGCATTTCAGAAAACGAATTTACCTGTGCGAAGCTTAGGCTCTGCACATCAGCGCCATTGATTTTAATAATGGCATCCCCTGGCTGTAAGGAGGGGCACTGTCGTCTGTCCCACACTCTCTTCACCACCGCCAGCTGCCCACCTTGCCCCCCAGCCGTCACACTGAAACCCATACCCCCTCCCTCGCTCCTGCCCAAGGCCACAGGTACCAGCTCACCCCCTCCCCCGCAGCCTACCCCACCTGGGGCTCCGGGGGACCCTAGGCCACCCGGAAGAGGTCGCGGGGGATTGTTGGCTGGACACCCGTTGAAACCACAGGGTGGGTGCTCGGTTGGGGGTGCGACGGCAAGAGATGTTTGGGGCATGGGAGGCCGCTGGGTGATAGGCGCTCCTGGTGGCGGGGCAGTAGGACCCACCTCAGGCTGGGGCAGGGGGAGCGCAGCAGAGGAGAGATCGCTCTCGGAAGACTTGGAACTATGATGGGCATGAGAAGGAGCTGGAAGAGTGTTGTTGTTGTAGCTTCGGACAAGGGAAGCTCTGTGTAGAGTGGAAGTAACAGATGTGCGTGTAAACAAAACAGCATTAATAATAATAATAATAATAATAATAATGAACATGGTTGTGATATTATTATTATTATTATTATATAACCATGTTTATTAATTATTACTATTATTATTGTTAATCATCATCATCATCAATTCTCAAGCCAACTACACTCTCTATTAACTAGCTCATTCTTCCACCGTAACTCGACGTGCATATGGCTGTTTGCTGGAAGCTAGTTTTATAGTTTACAAACTTTTAAATATGGATATTTTTCTTACAAAAACCTATTCCCTCGCTTCAGAGGGTATTTAACCCCCTGGAGCTGTGTGGAGTACTTTTATGATGGATAGATGCATTTTTTTTATTTGGGGCTTCAAAATACAACGCCCCATTTGCTACCATTATAAAGCTTGGAAGAGCTAGGATATTTTTAATATAACTCTGATTGTGTTAGTCTGAAAGAACATGGTTATATACTATACTACATATACTCGGATAGCTTGAGGGTGAGTAAATCATGGGATAATTTTCATTTTTGGGTGAAATTTTCCTTTTAATAATAAATATAATAATAATAATAATAATAAGAAAACTGGTTCGATACACTATTCTGGTTACCTGCGTGTGACAACAGAGCTGACCTCTGTATCGCTGTGACTAGAGCTCATTCGTTCTGATGGGGGAGGAGCATTTGATGAAGGCACCGCCCCCAGACCTATAGTCCCTCCCACTCCATTTCCATTGACCATTGAGTAGGAAGGCTGGGGTGCTGTATTCCCGTTAGCATCCAAGGACTCTTTCTGCATGCGGGGGTAAAAGTTGTTGTGGAGGGACATTGAGCGATTGAGGTTCACCAAGCCAGGCTGGTGTCCATCAGGATGTTGAACCTGGGATTGAGTAGAACTGGGTGCTGCAGAGTTGGCACTGGTTGGGTCAGAGGGGGAGGAGAGGCTGGTTTTGGGGCAGCCATCAGGGTTGTAGAGCATGGGGTAACCTCGGCGAAGAACCACATCCACACTGTGACCCATGGGGACGGATTTCAGCATTTCTACCACTTCTTTATGGGACAGACCCAGCACACACGAGTCATTAATGTACACCAGGATGTCCGCTGAGAGAGAGAGAAAGACATTTCTGTCATTTGTACATAAGGGAAATCAAAAACAAATCGGATTCTCATTTTGTGAGCACTAAAGGGGTCATATCACGAGGAAACAAAATATCCTTAATCTTGTGAGTTTAAAGAGTTCAGTGTAAAGTAAAAATCTACTGTAGCTTCTAAAACTTCCTATCAGTCAAAAAAGACAACTAGAAAGGGGAGGAATGAAGGCTATTTTAACAAGGTCAAACAAATAAAACTGACAATCACACGGGATATAAAATAAATTTATCACGTGAACCCTTTAAGGATAAGTGAGTGTGTGTGGGTGTTGGTGGGTTTGGCGGCACACGTGAGTGGACAGAGTTGTGTGTAATAGAAGGAAGATTAAAACCTACAAACCCATCTGGATTAAGAGCAGATCAGCAGATTCAAACCATGAGACCCTCCAAATCACCAAATACACACATATATACAGGCATACTAATCTAATCCACAGAGAGAGAGAGAGAGAGAGAGAGAGAGAGAGAAAGAGTGTCAAGGGATTTCCTGCCTAAAATAAAAGTGAGGATTGGAGGGATAGATTAGAGGACGGGGAGAGAGGAAAAGCAAACAGCTCACGCTCCTGTGGTAAAATCTATCTTTTATCCATCTGGTCCTTTTCTCTCCCCTAGTTTTTGTGCCATCTATAAATGATCTGACTTAAATCCCGATCTAAGGGGCTTTTTGTCTTCTTTTAAGTGTAAAAAGAGGACATTAAAATCAGTAGGACCATTACATCATGTATGATTCACAACGTCCTTAAGAGTCCCCAGCACAAATCTATGTGTGTTATTAAATTATTATATCCATCATACATCTATAAATATTTAAAGAGCTGACCCGTCGAAGTACCATCTCCTGTGCTGCAGATTTATACAGAAGCAGCAAAAAGCAGAAGACACTTGGCAATTTCCAACAGAGAATACTAGTGTTGCTGGGGTAATATGAATGCGGCATGCAGGAAAATCCTCAATTCTCAAGGTGAAATTAGAATAAATGTTATTATAAAATGTTTTTTTACATAATTTGCATGGATTATTTCAGCTAATGCCTTTCCACATATTCCTAAATATTCCAGTGCAAAAAAGACACAAGCAAAGAGACTGCTTTAGTAAATTTTTCTTTTGAATAACAAAAAGCTTTATTATCATACAACTCCAAAAACGCAAAACAAAAATGTTCAGGTCTCAGACTTTTGAAAACTATAATAATAAATACAGTAGTATTTTTCCATGGTCAGTGTTTGAAATGCAGTGCCAGCTGCATCAGTAGTTTTTTTTTTTTTTTTAAGGACACAGGGTTTAACTCCTATTCTCACCTGTTTTGAGTGCAGACGGGCCTCCTGGGGTGACGCTGTACACCTGCAGGAACTCCCGAGGTCTACTGCCACCCACAATGTTGAAGCCAAACCCACGAGGCCCTTTCGACAGGCGAGTGTGTATGGAATAGCCCTTCAGTTCAGATGGTTGATCTGTGAATGTAGGTACTAATTGACACACACAAACATAGAATTAAGTGTCAACACATGGTATGCCAAGTCCACAGAGTTCTAACAATGCCTTTAAGCCTAATCACCCACACTATATAGTGTTTCAGGATAGAGTTGACTGCTAAACAACAGTGCCATCTGCTGGGATGTGGCCTGTATGAACAATTTTTTCAAAGTATAAGCCAATCACACACTTGCGCGATTACTTTTTTGACTTGCGCTATCTGAAACACTGGCTATTTTCAAAACAGCGAACTATCACACAACTCATACTAGTTCTTAAGTAAAACATGCATTACTGGCAAACGCAGGGTGTACAACAGAGCACTTTGCGAGGGCACAGTTTTCTACAATGCTAAGTGTTTGAGTTGACTTTCCATTTCCTATGTGACAAATTACCCAGAAGAATTAGTTTTCTAGTAGCAATTTTCCACTTTCATTTTGTTCATGGCTCATTATTTGAGTAGACTGCCAAAAGTATATTTTGTATAACATGATAACTGAATGCCACCCACTGAATTACACATGCAATGTACATGTGACAATGTAGCATACTACATTCTGCATAATGCATATGGTTTCACATACTATTTTTGAACAATAGCAGGCAGTATACCATTATACACTACACCCTATATACAGCAACATTTTCAAATTCCTGAAACTTATCGCCATGCTTAAATTAGATATTAAAAAAGATTTTCATTGTAGGCTCAGAATTTTGGAGCGCACAACTTCTTACACACGTACATAGTAATAGATGTAATGGCTTCTGAAAATCACTTGGCTCAGAAGGCATAACAGACGTGACCTTCTCAAATAAAAGACAGCATGCTTTGAGTGATGCTTAACATTAAAGGAAAAAGAGAGATGAGAGGTTAAAGCAAGCGGGGAGGGACAAGGAGATTGTGGATAAGGTTTAAAAGGCAAAGGAAACAAGGGATAAGATGAAGGCATGAGAGAAAGACTAAATGGCTACAGGAAGGTTTGTCATTAATCTTTGTGTGAAGACTGCAGAGAGCGAGAGTGTGTTTGGGAGCAAAAAGTGGAGAGGGGCCAAGCTCGTGCACACACGTGCACTTATATACACTCACACTCTGTCTTGCTGACAATCTCTTTGCCCTGAGTCCTTGGGTCCAGCCAGCTTGTGGTCTTTGAGTTATGGCTGAAAAATGAGAGAAATGAGAGATTTTTCTCCCCCACAAGGTTTCGTCAGCATGTTTAAGATGAAATATGACAGCAGTACTGAGAGTAATAAACATTAAGTGGACTAATTTTCATAGATAAAGGCAAGGATTGTGCATTTTACATTTATGTGCATCTTACAGTTCAAATATCACATTTTCTTTTACCTCAAAATTGCATCAAAAATGTAAAATAACCACATTAAGGGCACTTAATTTTCAGAGATAGGCAAAGATTATGTATTTTTCATTGCACAAAGTTCAAATGTCACCTTTTTCTTTACATAAAATTACATCAAAAGCTCTTGACTCCACCTGCTGAATTAAAAAAAAAATTCAAAGATGCCGATCTTAAAAGTTCAAATGTCGCCTTCGCGTGTCAAAAAAATCCAATGTGACATACAAAGGCATCATGTCAACTGTGAGTAAAATCTTTGATTACTGGAGGAACTAAATGACCTTCTGTCTCTATTTTTGCCCACTCTATTACCCACTATGCCATCTTATTTTTTCCCTCTTCCCCTGCTGACTCACTTGATGTAATAGGGTTCGCCTGTGTCACTGAACGCCAACTCCCAGTTTTCAGGCAAAGCCCCTCCACGTGCTCCGTTCTCCATGGCAACCCCTCCATCCCGTCCACCGCCTGAGTCCCAAGTCTGATTAGGTGAGACAATGGTGGTGGGAGGGGCACTGCTGGCTCCTGCAGACCCCGCTGGGAAACGGAGAGTAGAGTACAGTGAACATGACATAAAATGCGGCCGTCTTGTATAATCTTAGGCTACCTCAGGGCAGCGAGAGGTCACGCTGTTCATGTTACTCTCCTCTTGCCAGCTCTAATATGAGAATAGCATCAATTCTGACCACAATTCCAAAGTATTTAATATCAAAAACAAAAAATGCAAACATGTCCTGGTCGAGCTGACATCCATTTGTCTTAAAAATCTGTGGGGTTATAATAACTGCTTTATGTCAATTCCAGAGATGCTGATCTTGGATACTGGCTAGGACAGAAAAGTGTTTTGATTTAATTTCTTTTAATATTTTGAAATTATTATTATTTTTAATCATTTAAATAAATGAAAGGTATTGTCTGTGTAACAATGAAAAGAGATGATCACAACATATTTAGAAGAAAAAATAAAAGGACCCAAACTGATTCTTCTCTAGATTCTGATAGAGAAATGACCAATAGCAACAGATGTTTTTTAATTTTATTACTGAACCGTGAGATAGGTTGACTGAAAAGCTGAGTACCCGATAGACCAGAGTCTTCCTCGCTGTTGTCACCTTCCTCCACGGCCTTTTCCAGGTTGCTGAGCGATTTGCTGCGGGTACGAAAGTTCCTCAGGAGGTTTCGATGTTCCTGGTACGTAATGGGTGGGCTGTCAGGACCGATGTGGACTGGCCGAGGTGTGCCATAATAGTTCCCTGTTAAGACAGATTGTTTTAGAAATGCCCGCAATGTGACCCCCAATTCAAGAACGGTTCCAAATATCAAAATTAAGAAAACAATGGCTTTTCGATAGAATGCATTACATGCGCTAACTGAAACACTTCTTGACAAGATCATCCATTTTCAATCTAAAAGCTATTGTCCTTCAAGTCAGTTTCTGCGGTAGCCAAAGAGCCATTTCTGGAATTGAGGAACAGAACACAATAATGAAGCAGCTTGAATCAGGAGGCTTTAGAACTTCAATTTCTCATTTTTCAAATGACATTTTATTTGAAAACAGCCAAAATACAAGCCATATAATCTCCATTATCCCGATTAACTTTGCCAAGAAAATGATGCCAAAAGATTTTGCAATTACCTGACATACAAACATTTGAAACCACTAGTTATTTTTTGACAATTTAACACAAAATTCTTCATTATTACATATTATATTATCAAATGACAACATGAACTCAAGCTGACGTGAACTCCACAAGTCTGGCAAGAGCTCCACAAAATCTGATGATCCATGTTATCCTGCATGATTTGAGTGAATGTTCCAAAAGATCATCTTGTGCTTCCATGGAGTTCACATGATCAGCGTAGAACTCATTTTGAGCCTTACCATTTCTTCTTTTTAAAATCTTCAAAATGTTCTAAAACTTTCCTGGTTTAAAATAGGTTTTCAATCTAAAAGCCATTACCAATGTGGTACTGTAAGTGACCCCACTGTATCTTTTAAAGCAGAACTTTTTTGTGTCACCAATATTAATGATAAAGTTCTAGCTCTACATTTTATGAAAAGAGGAATTTCTCCCGCCTCTGGCTGCAGCTGCCCTAGATCACGCTCTCTTTAAAACCCTTAATCACTGCTGTTATGAAACTAATAAACTGACAGGATGTTCCAGAGCTCTTTTAGCAATCAGATCAATGGTGAAAACATGAGCTTAATCCACCTCTGAATATCTACCTCTAAATCTCCAAAATAAAAGCATATATTACAACAAGACTCCAAAGTTCAGTTAAAAAAGATTAAATTTACACTATAAGAGCACTAGGGGCGCAAACTTCTCAGCTAAGAGAGTTTACTCAGCGATTGTACTATAGCTACATGTTTGGAATTTTCAGATATATTTAACTGCAGCATAACTCCCTTGCTGCAGCTTATTTACAACTCCCCAGAATTAAGAGAGGAAGAAAGAGAGAGAGGGAATGGGTGACTGGAGACAGAGAAACTGAAATAGGGATTACAGAGAAAAGCCTCTTTTCTCCTGTACAGAGTGATAGAAAAGTAGGAGTGTGGTGTGGTTTCTGGTTTGACAGATGACTAATGGGCTGCGGGGCATCACTGCTCGGGTGTTAAAAACACTTTTGTGGTTAATTATAGGCATATTATACAAATAATATTATTGTTGCTATTGTTATTTCTGTGGTCAGTAAGTTTTTTTTCTAAGAAATTAATACTGCACCAAACCAGCACATTTGAATGATTTCTAAAGAATAATGTGACAATGAAGACTGGAGTAAATTCAGCTTTGCCATCACAAGGAATAATTTACATTTTAAAATATATTGAAATAGAAAACAATTACTTTATGTTCATAATAAAATTATTTCACAATATTACAGTTTTCTATCATTTTTTTTAATCAAATAAACGCAACCTTGGGGAGAAGCGTTGATGAGTCTTTTTTTCAAAATCATAAAAAAATCTGGTAACACTTTATTAAACAGTGTCATTGTTACATGTGTTACATGTATTTACTATAGTAATAACTAGACATTATGCATAATTACATGTAGTTAATTGTCATTACTTAGTACTTAAATGTATAATTACACTGTAATACTGACACCTTAAAATAAAGTGTAACCAAAAATCTTAACTTTTGAACACTAGTGTGTATATATATTTATAGTAAAGATTTTTTTTTCAGGATAAGTAAGGAAATTCCCTATTGGTGATATTGACATAGTCTGTGATTAGACCATGACATTTACCTCAATCATTAGTCTTGAGTTCCCAAAAAGCAAGTCTGCATAAAAATCTCAAAACCAACTCCATGTGGAACCGACTCGACCAGGATGGACATAAGTGAATGATATCTTTTTTACTTTAAAAAGACAAAAGAAAGTAAAGTGGCACAGCAGTATCAAAAACACAAGTCAGCAGAAACATATTCATAAATCCAAGAGCTGCAACTTCGAAGGATGTCATAGTGTGAATCTGCAGCTGTGTGCGAGACCCTTAACAAAGACATCAGCAGGCTCAGACATCAGTCTGCATTACACGCTTGTTCTCTCTCCATTAGGGCTCTTTTTCAGCTCTTTCTGCTGATAAAGTTGGAGGACAGAACTGAGCCAGCATGGCACTTTTCTCTGCAGTCTGGAGGGTGCTTCTCTTAATTCTGATTGGCTTGAGCTTTTGGAGCTTTGGCGTGAAGCCCTGACCCTCACCATGTGGCCACGAGCGCACGCAAACTCAAATGCATGCACACACAAACTACTCAGTCGAACAGTAAATAACTCCTTCCACATCAAAAACAAGGCTTGTCTGTTCCATATGTTTGCATAAACTCATAAGTAGGCTCGGATGCATTTTACACGCTGAATTTGTGAAATTTCGAATTTATGGTCGAGGATGGTTTTAAACAAGGTAAAATGTGTAAAACATTCATATTGGCAGCTTAAAAAAACAACCAAATCAGTCTAAATATTTAATAAACAAATGTGAAGAATTTAGTGAAAGGTGATATGTGTTCTGTAGGTGCAGTTTTTCAGTAGGTTTGATTTTGTTTTAGGATAATTTAATTTGTTGTTTTGACAGAAAACCTAATTGTTTTAATTGGCAACTGTATTCGCTTTCTGCAATTCTCCAGCTGTGACCCTTGGAGAGTCTTTGGGCACTCAGACTATCCTCCTTGCCGCGCATTAAGACAATATAGACATGCGTCCTCTTTCAGGCAGATTTGTAATATCATCTTAATTATTGCCCTGATGGTGGAAATGGGGATTTTCAGTGCTTTAGCCATTTTCTTACAGTCACTTTCTAATTTGTGAAGCTCAATCTTTTGCTGCATATCAGATCTATATTCTTTGGCTTAATTATGATGAACGATTAAGGGAATTAGGCCGTTGTGTTACCTCTGATTTATACTCCTGTGTAACAAGAAGTCATGGCTGGACAATTTCATGTTCCTAGTCATCCTGGTGTGTGAAAAAAAATGTAAATAGGAGTAAAATATCTCTGAAGTATATTGCCATTCATAAGAATTTCTAGGGGAGCCAATAATTGTGGCCAATGTCTATTGGAGAAAAATATACATTCATAATGTGATTTCCTCCCCACTTTCAATTGTTGTACTTCAATAAAAGGTTAGAGTTCTGCGAATATTTTCAATGAAACCTCAAAAGGATAAATAATGCAGATTTATTTTCACAGCTTTCTTCATCATATTTATCAAGAGTGCCAATAATTCTGACCATGACTGTATTCATTATACAAATGCCCATGGCACTTTAATATTTTATTCATTTATATTATTAATTTAATTTCCAGGTCTAGGAATCTCACTTTTTAAATTAAGCTTTTTCATATAGCCTCTCCAGGCTTTTCAAGACTGTGGGAATCCTGAAATTAAAATAAGAAATCTCTTTATAGTTGTTTTAGCTTATATTAAAGCTTGTTTTGTCTTATTTTAATTAAATTTAAGTTATGATGAGGCCTCAACCTCCTAGTTGAGAAACAATGGTTTAGGTCAGTGCTTCTCAATCAGTGGGTTGCAACCAAAAAGTGGGTCTAAATACCGTTTTGAGTGAGTTGTAGAGTGTTTTGTCAAAGAAACAACAACAAAAAACATTCTAAACGTTATTCTGATGCAAGACCTTTATTTTGAAAAAGTTGAGTGAAAGTTGCTTACTATTCTGTCAGATGCAGTTTAAGTAAAGTGTGCCTAAGAAAAAATGTGTTGTCATGATTCAGTATCTGCTGATGTTGTCAGGCTATCAGTAAAACTTATGAAATAAAGTCTCTCACCTAAGAAAAACTCATTTTCCTGTCCCGTCAATTATTATACTGTGTTCGAGGCACACATTCTTCAATTGTATGCGCAATAGCACACCACCATTATATCTTCACTATATATAAGAGCAGATGAAAAAAACAAGCAAATGCAACGTTTACATTACAGTAAGACATAATAAAATGAAAAAAAAAAAAAAAAAAAAAAAAAAATTACCTATAAGTCCGGTAGTGGTAGGGGGAGAAGGTTGAATGCAGGATCAGTGTTCATGTGTTTTATTAACAGTTCATGTTAGTATTGTGTATTCACCATAGTAACTATGGTAACATAGTAATGACGGTGACTCATACTAACTTAATTTAACTAACTAACTTAACTAAATTGATTGTATTGACAAAAACCTTTTTGAACTGCTATTTAATAGCCTTATTTTATTTTGTTTATTCATCAGTGATAGTAATACTCTTTCAATTTATGTGCATGTTAAGTCAAATGGAACTGTGCTTGTGTGTCAATTTCCTAAAAAAAAATGGGGACGAAACTTAATGACCATGGGAACATGTGGGTCCTGTGGTCAAACCAGTTGAGCACCACAGGTTTAGATGCATTAAGTGGATATAAAGGAAATACTAATTCTGACCTTTGAACTTCCCACTTTCCAGAAGGGCTCCAGACTCTTCTAGGGAGAAGAATTCCTCAATGGACACAAAGTTATAATCCACCCCTGAGATCTCTCCATCCCGTGGTTGCCTGGTCGTACCTGGGTCGGGGAAAATTAATGTAATTATCGAAAATATATAATTTTTGTACTTTTTGCTTAACTTGAGCAAAATAATAAATAAATAAATAACTACGTCACCTTCAAATAAAGTGTCACCAAAAAAGACACGAATTTGGAACAAGTAGAAAACAAGCCATTTAAACAGAGAATATAAAAATAGGAAAGCTATAGTGCTACAGACACATGGGCATTTTGAAAGATCGCTCATTATTTTTTCATAAACTTGCATCTTCCCTTTGCTAAAAATCTAATGCATTTTCTGAAAAAAAAAAAAAAAAAAACCATCCTGATGACATCACCAGGAAGCTAGTCTCTTTGAGGTGCTTGAAGTTTGGATCCATAGACCTCAGAGAAAACAGAGACACAGCTATCACACTTGTAGCAAGTTGATTGGCCTTGACATGGAAAAGAGGCGGAGTTTAATGTCTGATGTGAATCAAATGAGGTTAAAAGCAGTTACGTAACAGAGTGTACATCCTAACTATATATTAAACAAACTCTGTGCGTGTATCTGTGTCTATTTGCAAATGATTTTGGTGGTGTGAGGGGACACCCGATTATGATTTCAAACACTTCAGACTTGCTCTATAATCCCACAGTGATGAGATTATACAACTTCCTCTCAGCTTTCCATCTCCAATGAAAGTTGGAACAAGTGGATTTTCCTGAGGTAGACAAGCGGTGCATCCCAATTTAGGCCAACCTGATCACTGCAATTCTGGCGTTGCAGAAGATATGCAGTAGGGAACCTGCATGCATTGATCAATTTGAACTTGCCAACATAACAAATTGCTCTGAAGCAAAAGTCTTCAGGAAGAGAAAAGGTACATGGTTTATGAGGTAGTGCACCTATCGCAGGGATACAACACAGTTATTCAACATCAAGCAGGATAGTAATGACTTAAAAGCCTTCAGCCACCATATACAATAAATCATCCATTAATAACAAAACACTGCATTGTCCCAAAGTATTATACACCCGTATATGACATCACAGTGCCTGTATTGCATTAATCCCATTGACAGCCCATGCAAAAAGCATATGAGTGTTTTTCCCTTTGGAAACAATGACGTTTTTATGCAACACATTTGAGCCCTACACATTCACTCAAATGAATCTCTAATGAACATGTAGGATGAGACATTAAGGATTTAGACACTGAGGACTTTTCATTTCCGTAATAATGTGACGGATTTTGTAGTTAAACTGGAGATATAAAAAGCACAAACTAATTTTATCCATCAGAAACTGATTGGATTGAGGAAAAGCAGATGTGAAATATCAGAATGGATCCAGGTGGTCGGGGTTGAAAAATAGGGATTTGTGATGTCAGCTGTAAAGGACCTGGTTGAATATAGCCGTGTACTTTTGTACTGACACACCTGTGCTATTTTATCTTAAGAGAACAGAAAAGAAGCGCATCTTATAGTTCACAGTCTTCTAATTGCCTGCAATCAATTCAGAGATATGACGTTTTGAATAAACGTGGGAAAGCCTTTAAGTTTGAGTAGACACGCTATGCAACTCAACTGATAGATAAAACGCTATGTGAATGGGTGCACGAAAATTGGTGTGCTTGTGTGTACATTCACAAGCATGCGCGAATGGGTCTGTGTTTGGGTGCTTACGCATTTATGGGTATGTGCAAGCACAGGAGTGCTGAAAGGCACAGCAGGGTACCTCAGGCTGAAGACAAAGACAAATGTGCAGATTGGGATTCAAGAGCAGGAAATAGGCAAAGTTTGAATCATGCGAGACGGATTAAACGCATTAGCTGTGATGGTGAACGGGAGCCTGATGCCGGCATGAGCTATACATTAATAAATGCATGCAATCATTTCTGAAAATTTCTGTTTTGTTGCCAAGGCAAAATATGGAACAGTGCCATCCACAATGAGCGCACTGCTGTGACATTTGATGACAGTTGCCATGGCAATGGTTAAAGTGCATCACTTTGCCTCAAAGTGACAGAACCTTTGACTCTGCTTGAGGTTTGACGTAATTGTAAACTGGATTTGTTTACAGTCTCTGCGAGCATTAAAGCATGAGATTGCATGCATGCTTTTGCTGGCTGATGTATTTCAGGATTTCATTTCTCATGTGTGTGAACTTGTTTGTTTTTTCAACGCCGTTGTTTTACTCCAGGGGTCTTCAACCCTTTTCAGGTTAAGGAGCCCTTGGTAGAGAGAGAGAAAAAGCATGGAGCCATTTTACATATTGTATAATGTTGTGTATCCAGGCCTGTGACTAAAAAGCATGAGGTTTGACCTAGTGCTGCAACGATGCGTCGACGTCATTGATTACGTCGACTACGAAAAGACTATGAAATGCGTCGATGCATCACACTGTTTACATTCATCTCGCGTAATGGCGGTTTCTGCTCCTGGGAACGGAGAAAGTTCCATTCTATCACAAAAACCTAGACCACAATTATCAAAAGTATGGGAATACTTTTAACAGAGGCCAAATAAAATGGTCCTTCGTTCCCTTTGCAGAACTGAAATGGCGTACCACCTATGGAATTGGATCTCTGCCAAATTTTTGTGCGCGCAGATCATATTTTGAGCGCGCAAAAGGGCATTTCGTGTGTGCGTGAACTGAGTTGAGGAGAAAATCTTCATCTCGCAAATAAGAAAATATTTAGAGCGAATGAAAATCAGTTTTGCATTTCAAAGAAGTTTTTTTGGATGTGCGCGGACATTCCCTTTTGCACGAGCAAGGTTTCAGTTGCTCGTGCACCTGATACCCGCCCTACGCGCTCGCTAAGCGCCGACCGCTGCCTGCTTAAAACAAATCAGCATTACAATGTGCCAAAATTCAAACCAATCGAAAGACTCCCCGCATTACAGACAGCGCAAGAGAAAAAATACATGGTTCAGGAGACGTTTGTTCAATGGTTTGAACACTATCAAAGTTCCTTTTAAGACTGTATAGAAAGTCTTTGACACTCTTCATTTTAAAGTTCAAATGTCTACCACTGGACAACCACACATAAGTGGCTTATTTTTAATCAAAATCAAATCATATTGTTACATAATGGCGTGTCCCAGTGTTTCTACACCTCAATTAACTGCTAAATTAGTTCTAACTTCTTACGTAAAAAAGATCACTAGATTCATTTAAAAAAGCTTAATAAAAATAATCATTAGAGTAGTCGACTAATCAAAACAAAATAAAATAATAATAATTTTTTAAAAAATCGACAATTAGTCGACAGAAAAAAATGATCGTTAGTTGCAGCTCTAGTTTGACCCATATTGCATTGAGAAATTTACTTAAATAATGGACCAGGAGCCCCTACAAATAGTTTTATAGAAAATAAAATACTTTAAAAATGTTAAAAAATGTGTCAAGTCAGTGATCAGAATTTTGCCATTTCTTGCCCATTCATTCCGCTTGCGTTTTTTCCCAACATGAAACCCAAATGAAATTTTCACAAGCCCAATCCAAACTACTTTAGAATGTAGTTTTAAATCAGATTAAATTAATTTATTTAAGTTGTCTGTGACAAATGCGTTCAGATTTGGACAGTGTCCTCAAGAAATGATGTTTTATTAACAAAGTTTGAGTGGCGCATGTTCAAATGACCTACCCAATCAGCTATATATATATATATATATATATATATATATATATATATATATATATATATATACCTGACTCACCTATGTTCCTCAACAGTCTTTTCTGTATCCCTCCACCACCCCAACTCCTCACTGTAGTCTACTTCCTACCCCAACCATATTCCGAGCTCGGAGGCCAGCACACCAAATACGCATTCTCTTTTACTCTATCTGATTATTTGCAAGCGTGAACTCGTGAAAAACATAATATATGGCCCAAAATACATCACCAAACTCTCATGCAACTTTGAACAGTCGGTCTAAAAAACTGGATTTAAGAAAAAAAAAAAAAAAAAAAAAAAAATCATTTCCCTTGAAGTCTAAATAAAGCCTATGTTCATCTTTCCAGTGATTAATTCATCCTCAAAAACACTTTGTTGTGCCAAACAAAGTCTAGTATCTTGTAAACATGATTTATTTTCAAATGAACTGATGAAAAAAAAAAAAAAAAAAAAAGTTCACCCAAAAATGAAATTTCTGTCATTAAGTACTCATCCTTGTGACGTCCCAAACCCGTAAGACCTTCGTTCATCTTCAGAACATAAATTAAGATATTTTTGATGAAATCTGAGGCTACACATCAGCAGCAACTTCATTGCACCTTTTGAGGTCCAGAAAGGTAATAAAGTCATTGTTAAAATAGTCCATGTGACTACAGTGGTTCAACATTAAATGTTATAAAGTGACAAGAATACTTTACATGCACAAAAACTAACAAAAAATTCCTCTTCTCAGTCTCCTACTGTGTTGACGTAGTGAACGCAGTGCAGCGCTTCCGAGTTCTACGTCAGAACAGCGACACACGTGAGCAGCGCGATGCAGTCGTGTGATGCTGACGCAGGAGCTGGCCAATAATGAGTCGCCATCCTGTTATTTATGTTTTGTTTTTGCACACAAAAAGTATTCTTGTCGCTTCATAACATTAAGGATGAACCACTGCCAAAATAGTCCATGTGACTGCAATGTCTTTACAACCTTTTTGGTCCTTGAAAGATTCAATGACGATGCTGCCTATGTATGGTTCAGAAACCCTCGGATTTCATCAAAAATATCTTAATCTGTGTTCTGAAGATGAATGAAGGTCTTACGGGTTTGAAATGACATGAGGGCGAGTAATTAATGACAGAAATTAAATTTTTGGGTGAACTAACACTTTATTCACTGCATTATTGCTGTATTTCTGCATTACGAAGGTGCGTATCACTCACAGGGCACGGCGCGCAGGTAGAGGTTCTCTCGTATGACCTGTTGGAGTTGGCTGTCCATTGATCCTGGTGTAAAACACTTGCTCAGGTAAAGTCTCAGATCTTTACAGAGAGTCGAGCCTACAGATCACAAACAGAACACATGAACGAAAATGAGATGGAGATATTTGAAACCACTTTTTAATAGCAGCACTGTTGCCAAATTCACAAATAGAACACTGCTGTCACCATGGAAATATGAGAAAAAAGGTGAACTGGCAAAGCGAAACTGTCAAAGACGCTGTTCTGAAAAACCGAAATGCAACATAAAATCGATAAGGGTTAAACGCCCTGAATTCAGTCCTAATACTGCATACCCCAGGTTACCACAGTAACACCTCAGACCTCGCACACACATTCAAGCATGCTGAGACTGCACTGCAACTGCAGAAGTCTCTAAGGTCAGTATGCTGTTGTCACAAACAAGCACTGCGGAGCACCTAACGAGGACCTATCCTCCCGCTCGGCTTCTGTGTATTGATTTTCACACTTAATATAATCTGGTGGTCCTTTCCGCACACAATCTCAACACATGGACTCTTCAAGGACTCATGGGAAAGGTAGGATGAGTCATTTCCCGCTGATCTATTCATTTTTTAAAGTGCGTTATGACCTTAGATGACAGCCAGCTTCCTTTCACGCAGGATATTGATGGTCTTTACACATTGTGGAAGGGGATTGCCCGCCCCGTTACTCGCCGATGCCGGGCTCCACCCTCCCTCACGCTGACGGCGATCAATCGGGCCAACCAGGGCAGAGAGTTCCGGAGAGGTTAAGTAATGGAGTGCGGGATATCACATCCACTTAATGTCTGACACTGAACTGTGGGAAGGTGGAGACCTGGCGTAACTATTGCATAGGATCCTTTTTACATGCTGTTCTGTACAATGTACAACACTGTGTGAACTAATCTAAATTCTGTCTTATCCAACCATGACAGCAACGAGCGAAACTACATTTTATCTGTAATTTGTATTTCCTTGCTCTTCATGCATATTAAACATTATACATGGAGGATGAGAGATTGGTCATGGAATTTCAGAAACATTGGATAAACCGTTGAATTTTCATAAGGAACGATAAAAAGAAACAAAACACATGTTTTGAAAATATACTATGTGTCATGCGTTTCAAAAACAAACCAAAGCTTTTCAGCTCTCATTACTCCAGACTTCAGTGTCACATGATCCATCAGAAATCATTCTAATATGCGGATTTGGTGTTCAAGAAACATTTCTTATCTTCGGTGGAGAAAACAGTTGTGCTGCTTAATATTTTCGTGGAAAATCATACATTTTTCAGGGGTATTTGATAAACAGAATATTCAAAAGAACACAGTTTATTTGAAATAGAAATCTTTTAAAATGTTACAAATATCTTTACTGAAAATATTATTACTGACCCCAAACGTGTATAAAGTGTAAAATTAATTATATTTCTCTTTCTTTATCTTTAATTCTTTAGTATCTTTAAATTAAAAGGGTATTTTTTTTTTTGGTTTTTTTAAACTCTGTGTCTAATTTGGTTATTTTCATAAAAATATAAAATTCTACTTCCAGAAATTCTTCAGTAATTAAACCAAACAGCAAAGTTTCTATACTCAAACATTCAATGCCTAAAAACATCTACAATCTGAGTGATTTTTTGTATAACTTAAATAATTAATAAAAAGCTTTTAGAACCCTTATTTGTTATAAAAATTATGCTACATCTCACAAAAAAGTTCTTGTTAGTCCAAGACAATGTGTTCACAATTGAGCATTCATTTATTATGTCAAGATCAATTGAAAAATAAAGGAAAAAGTTCAAAATTGAATCCCCATGGAGCATCTAGAACCAACATATTCAGATTCAGGTTAAATTGGGATAATACAATCTTCAGGCAGAGTGACATGTCAACACTGTGATCTACTTGGGGCTGTACATTGTCAGTAGGTATAAAGCTCTTACACATCCCAAGGATTTAAATTAATAAATACAACAAAATCCAGATAAAACCTAAAAAAAAAAAAAAAATCACGAGGTTTGTACTAGCAGCCTTGTGAGTAAAAACATTGGTTGGTTATTAAAAGGTCACAAGTTAAACCCCAGGCAGAGGTGGCCCCTAAAAAATTTACTGATCCCCTAATTTCATTTGAATCTTCAGAAAGCTCACAATTGGTTTGAGGGCCTCCAAGGAGGGGGCAATGTGGGTGAGTGTCAGTTCAGATAAAACATCCATTAAAGGAATGGTTCACCTAAAAAAAGAACATTCTGTCAATATTTACTCACCCTCAAACATGTTTTCTTTCTTCTGTGGAACACAAAAAGTGAATTTGTCAAGAATATCCTGGCCACGCTTTCCAAAGTAACTAAAGTAAATAAAGACTGAGGCCAAAATGGCCCAAACTTTTATCCAAAATATCAACAACAACAGAAAATTTGTTTAAGGTAAATGTGTAAATAAATATATGGTAAATATGGTATAAAAGTGGTCCATACATCTGGAGAAATAAACAAAGAAAACGAAAGAAATTAAAGTCAATATTTGCCGAAACTCGTCCGATAGCTATACTGTACCAATGTTTGATTCATGATTGAATATTTTTTATTTTATTGAATCAGAACAGAATTTGTTTACAAATTGCACTGATTCAGAATACCTGGAATATAGCAGACACATTTGTGGATCACATTTCTAAAATTGTTATGAAACTTCTTTCTTTTTGGAGTTAGACAGCCTCAGTCAGTTCCCATTCACTTTCATTATAATAAAGAAGTTAAATGACAAAAAGCCAATCTAAATATAGTCTGTCAGTTGTGCCTTGTTCAAAAAAAATATTTTCTTTGCATTGCCCTTCTCTTATCTAAAGTTGGATCAGTGCTCATGGTGTCTACTCACACAACAATTTGCTCTTATCGATAAATAAATTACCTGGTAAGACGGTTTTGATCCGAATGGGATGTGGACATGAGTTCAGAACCCCTCTTACATCTCCCAAGGTCAGTCCCAGGACAGGTGTACCTCCAATCTCTAGGATGATGTCACCAACAGTGGCTCCACCCCCAGGTGCTGCTGTAACAAATGGGAACTCTCCATAATCTGCACCACCTCCAATGGCCACACCAAGCTCTCCTGAGGCTCCGCCCAGTGGGACGAAGCTCTCCTGCACTTTCGAGCGCCAGTGCAGCTTCTTAACAGTGGCCTTAGACATGTTGACAGCGCTGTAAGAAAAGGAAGAGGATAGAAATTGTTCAAACATGTTCAGTTGTTGTTTGCAAACATTAAAATGAGATTTCCCCACAGAAAAAAATACCTTAAACCAGCCTAGGCTGGTTTGCTGGTCTTAGCTTGGTTTAGGCACTTTTCATCTAGTCAAAATGTGAGATCAGCTGACTACACAGCTAAACCAATAAAAGACAAGCTTGACCAGGTTAAAAGACTACCTCATACCAGGTAATATTTGCTTTTTCCACCAAGATAGACTACGAATCAGTGACTTCGCACAGATTAAAAATATTCAGGGTAATCAACCTAATATGGTTTTCAAAATAGGATAAATAAGATAAATTCGGATCATTTAGAAATGACATTCAGAAACCTCAAACACCTTCACTATGCGTTTTAAATCACGTAGGTGTCATAATACTGGTTTAATGGTTACAGTGACAGCCTTAAATAACAAATATTTTAATCATGTATTTAAAGTACTGTACGCTACCATTGAAAAGTTGAGGGTCAGAATTTTTTTTCCCTGAAAATGAATAATTTTATTCAGAAACGGTAATAAATTGATCAAAAAGGGATAGTAAATTAATCCATTAAAAATAATGTTCTTTTGAACTTCCTATTCATCAAAGAGTCTTAAAATATTAAGCAGCACAATTGTTTTTAACATTGATAAGAAATGTTTTTGAGCAGCAAATCGCCATATTAGAATGATTTCTGAAGGATCATATGACACTGAAGACTGGAGTAATGATGCTGAAAATTCAGCTTTGCCATCAAAGGAATAAATTACATTTACTAATATATTGAAATTTTAAATTGTAATAATATTTCACAATATTTACTATATTTGTGATGAAATAAATTCAGCCTGGGTGAGCATCAGAGACTTACCAACCCCAAACGTTTAAATGGTAGCACATGGAGTGAACAAGATACAACTCATAAAATGTATATTTAGTGGACTAAAGTTGAGGACAAAAGGATGAAACACACCGTAGTCAGACACATACAGAATGACAATATACATCCCATAACCCTTCAAAGAGGCAAGGGCCTTCGCAAACACATTTACGTGAGTCCCAGTGGTGTTCCACAAGCTATACACATGAAACGAGTCTCCAAATTGAAACAAAACAAGCAAACAGATGGTCAAAACGCAGTGGGGGGTGATTCCGTCCACAAACACAATTTTACACGGGCTCATTAAAAATGCATAGATCTATTTCAGGTGTCACCGATTCTGCAACCGAAAACATACACGTTTTCATCAGCAAAATTGTCTGGGGCTTCCCACGAAACATTACAGTAGAAAAAAATACAAAAAAGTCTGTATCTCAGAGGATCTGCCAAATTACGCATCAGGTTTGGCTACAGAAGGCCCTCTTTCTAGCAGCATGTGTGTCCCTGTTGCTTGGCTATATAGCGACTCGTATAGCCTGTATAGATATGAATCAGCAGCTAAAGATAAAAAAAATACAAACAAAAATAAAAGGTAAATGCCCATCTGAAAATTACATTCTACGCTTTAACGTTTCTGATTACAACCCTGCAGCGCAAAGATCACACACTAGTTAATGCATCATCTGATATACATCAGCAGGGGTGGGGAGGGGGGGCCTGAGTCTTTAAATGGACAATACTAACAGAGTTACATTGTTACAGCTACACCATTGCAGTAAACTCAGGCAGGGGAGGAGAGGAGTCCGTGCATTCCGGCGCTGCGGGTCTTTTCCATTACCTCACAGAGAGAGAGAAAGTTATAACTCCAGGTCTTACAGACTCTGCCTAGAGCTGTGGAGAAATAGCGGTGCGAGTAACCTTAAAAACTGAAAGCAAACAGTGGTGTGAGCAGTTCAAACGCTAGGTATCAAAGTCCATCCAACCTGCCGCAGTGTGTTCGCACCTCACTTGAGCGCACACACACACACACAGCACAGCACAGCACAGCACAGTACAGTGTGAATGTGTTATAAGCATGAACGGTTCGCCGGAAAAACCTTTCATGCAGGTAAAATAAGACTCAGCACTTAGGATACAAGATTAATATATAACTTAGCTTTAAATATGCATCTGGATCTTGTCTACCACTTTGTTCGCTGTGGTTGTGGCATCCCTCTGGGATGATGTTTCATGTGTCACAGACATACACTCCCCGTCTGAGGCAAGTTTCTTGAAGTATATCACTGCCGCGTGACATCTGTGTATTTTATCGAGATCTAAAGCCTGTTCCCATTATGATTAAATCCCGCTTGCATCTTCCGCATTACATATGCATGCTGAGTCTTCGTGGGCTGCTGAGATGTTGAGAATAATTGATTAAGTACTTTGGAAAGGTGCCCAAAACTGCCACCCCATCTTGCTTATGAATAAAAAACTCATAACACCGAACAAAAGAATTGTTTGTGTTTTTGTGCAGTTCAAGAGGATTTAAGTTAGCCTAATGCAATGGTTGCACTTCAAAGTCATTCAAACGAACAGCACCAGTAAATCCAGGATACAACAAGTATGCAGCATGACTATTTTACATTTATTCGTTTAGTAGATGCTTTTATCCACCTATCGGTCAAAAGTTTGGAATCTCTCTCCTTAAAAATCATTCCAATATGCAGATTTGGTTCAAGAAGCATTTCTTCTTATTATTTTGATCGATGTTAAAAATAGTCTTTGCTGGTTAATATTTTTGTGGAAACAGTGATCATTTTTATCAGGATTCTTTGATGAATGTATAAGTTCAAAGAACACTTTTGATCAATTTAATGCATCCTTGCTAAATAAAAGTTTTAATTTCTTTTTTAAATCTTACTTAAACCAAACTTACTTTCACTGAAAATATTAGGCAGCAAAACTGTTTTCAACATTGATAATCATAATGATTGCCATCACAAGAATAAAATAACATTTTAAAATATATTAAAATAGAGAACATTTTAAATTGAAATATTTTTTTTATCAAATCACTACAGCCTTAATAAGACACTTCTTTCAAAAACATAAAAAAAATCTTAATTATTCCAAACTTTTGACTGGTAGTGTAAATGACCAATAATATATGCAATGCACAATGCCAGGTTTTAAGCATAAACTGAATTACTATAAAAGCTACATTAGAGCAAAAGCGGAATTTAGAAAATATTTTATTTGCAGTTTTCTGAATGTGACAAATGTTTAAGCTCAAACCCTGCCTGAACACTCTAGGTTTTTTCCTTCTGAGGGAGTCTGTGCCACCAAAGATGAAGAGCAAAGATAGGATAAATCCTGTTGGATCTTCAGGTGAATCAATGAACAGCTTTAATTGAAAACTAAAAGTCCAGAAGTCACTGTGTCAAGGACAGAGATTCAGATGAAAGTTTTGTGGATGTTATTCTGAGATATTTGGCCGCTGATGTCAGGCTTGAAAGTCGGCTGCTGTTTGAGATTTGTCAACATCTAATGCAGCAACTCTTAACATCAATTATTGTTCATGCAGTGGAACTAGATCGAAGATCAGAAGAATGAAATTAGATTTCTACGCCAGTGTTTTGTCTCTGAAGCTAATGATTACGGGATTACTTCATCTCATTGAACTAAACACATTAACCTAAAGGGTTAGTTCACCCAAAAATGAAAATGATGTTATTACTCACCCTCACGCCATTCTACTCCTGTAAGACCTTCATTCATCTTCAGAACACAAATTAAGATATTTCTGATGAAATCCGAAGGCTCAATGAGGCCTGTATTGCCAGCAAGACAATTAATCCTTTCAATGCCCAGAAAGCTACTAAAAACACATTTAAAACAGTTCATGTGAGTAGAACCTTAATATTATGAAGCAACAAGAATACTTCTTGTGCGCCAAAAACACAAAATAATGGCTTTTCAACAATATCTAGTGATGACCGATTTCAAAACACTGCTTCATGAAGCTTTAAGAATCGTCGTAGGTGATTTGAAATTTCAATCGTTCACGTGACTTTGGCAGTTTGATATGCAAACAGAACCACTGAATCGAAACAAAAGATTCTTTAAACCTTTGAAGCAGTGTTTTGAAATCGGTCATCACTAGATATTGTTGAAAAGTCGTTATTTTATTTTTTTGGAGCATAAAAAGTATTCTCGCCACTTTATAATTTTAAGGTTGAACCCACAGTAGTTACATGAACTCTTTTAAACATGTTTTTAGTAGCTTTCTGGGCATTGAAAGTGTTAAGTGAGCCATTGGATTTCATCAAAAATTTCTTAATTTGTGTTCCGAAGAGTAATGAAGGTCTTACGGGTGTGGAACGACATGAGAGTGAGTAATTAATGACAGAATTTTCATTTTAGGGTGAACTAACCTTTTAAGCTCCCAAATTAGAGAAGAATAAGTCTACAGATCATCACAGTTTCCTCCAGAAAAAAAGAAGACCAAAAAAAGCTTTAACTTGTTTGTTATTTGGTCTCCCAGCCTGGACTGTTGGCTGATTTTAGAAGAGTTTTGAGCTTGTCATACAATCTTAAACCGATAAAACCAGCAAATAAACTTCGGCTTGCTGGATTTCTTTAGAAAGATCAGCTTGACTAAGACAGAAAATGTCTGCACAAGTTCCATTAGATGGAACGTGTACACCCAACCAAATCTCAAACTTTTACGAATCAAATCCCAATAAAATTGAATCACTTGCAGACATGTTTAAAATCTCTCTGCGGCATCACACCGCAGATCGCTATTGTGTAAAGAGCCTCAGGTACATCAGTCTGCCGTTATATGCTGAACCATTAAAGCGTTCAGGGCGATGAGAGCCAAGGGGTTTGTTTTTTCTCCACATCAGCGGTCAAGGTACCTCCTCAATAAAAACAAACAATCTGGAACTCAGAAGAAACCTCTTCTGTCAAAAGAGGTCACACTAGATGGCATTTCAACATGATTCAAGTCATATTAGTTTAGGACTACAAATCCCAGGGTCAAACAGCTATATATATATATTAAAAAAATCAGCTACTTTGTCACATTTATAACCAGGTTAAGGTATTGAAAGTGTCTTTTTTTTTTTTACTGCAAACTGGCATCTTGTGTTCAAGTCCGCTATATATTCTGGAGATGAAACTTTATGGCACCTGGCTGCAAACATGCTCATACATATGAATACCCACAATGCACACCTACGCAGGGTCATTTGCATAACGACACTATTAGCTGTTGAAGTCCATAACCTTCATGCTAGCAGCCTTACGAGAGTAACAAGTAAATGTAACAGGGAGGGCAGAGGGCAGGCGAGGAGAGGTATGAAGCTGTGTTGCCTGGGGGAAAGATATAGTGAGATTCAGAGGAGTGACAGAGGGAGGCAGCTCTGCAGTAATAGCACACCGAAGTGGTCAGTGATTGTCTTTTTTTTCCATACATTACTTAATCATATTTAAAAAGCATCTTACTGTGTGTGCTTATGTGAATGCAATGAACTGATGCTTTAGCAACATAAACCTTGGGTTGTCATGCCAATAAACCTTTTGAGTATGAGAGTGTGACGACTGAACTATTGGTGCGGCAGGTAATGCTGACTTTTGGAAACATCGTATTTTCAGATTTCGTTTTAATTTTAGTTCAAGTTTTAGTAATTTCGTTGTGCATTTTATTAATATTAGTTTACGTTTTTATTTCCATATTAGTTTTTTTTTCCCCAGTTTCATTTATTTTGCATCAAACAATTAGTACAAACTAAATGAAAATGAGAAATGTTGCCTTGGCAGCCAGCTGAAAGAAAAAATAATTAATAAACAAACTTATTTCACTTAGCGTTGATGACATTTCAAGACACAAAAATGTATTTTATGGTTTTAGTTTCAGTTAACAATAATAACCCTGTTGGGGAAATGGTTAAAGATGTCCCTTGTGTAATTGTAAGTATCTATGCAATACCAACATATCCTTTTTTAACATATCCTCTCCCTTACTTATATTCCATTCTTTTTTTTTTAAAAAGGCAAATTCCATTTGTGTGTAAGCACACTTACCAATCAATCTCATTCTAATTCTGTGTCACATTGGATAGTTTACTGATTGACATGCCTTATCAAATTCCCTCACAGATACTCAGTGGGCAGACACATAACATGCTTGAGATGTCACAACCCTAATAAAACACACTGATATGCCTATGAGTGTGGCCATAAACGCTGTGGAGGGTTATGATGGTGCTGAGAGTGGCTGCATGCAGCTAGCCAATGACTGCAATGGTCATTATTTACCAGCAGAGTGGAGTATGAATCCCACATCTCGTTTCACATGACTGCAAACCCTGAGAGTCGCAACTGGTCTGACACATTTCCTCAGCACCTGCTCGCTTTCGCATTACACACTCTACTCCTTCTGTGTAAAGAAAAACACCCACATTCACGTAAACCTGAAAAGGTTACGTTGTCTCCAAACAGGAGTGCGCGAGGCCGCTCTTTTACTACGTGGACCAACAGTTCACTCACGCGCTCGCGCTAATGTACCGCTATTGTTGTCTGAGAGGAGCTTTTACGCGAGCATCTTTTATTGAAGACATAAACGTGTAGCACATGCAGACTTGAAATGAATGGCGACAGAAGATGTGGTGGAGAGAGTTGACAAAAACAAAGCCGCTGACAAGGAGAACGCGCGCGCCGTTAAATGCTGCAAAGGCAAAGTGGCTCCCCTGGCATCAGTCGCCACGCAAGGACATAATGGAATTCGCGCGGCACGCCAACAGAAATGAGAAATGGACAAAAGCATATGGTAGTAGTATCGGCTGGTCAGCCAAGCAATATTGAGAGCCTGTGACATACCTTCATAATTCCAGCCTTTCCCCCCGCGACGTATTGCCTTGTGGCTGTAATCCTCACAAATACTCTATCAATATTGATTGCCTATTAGAGTCGCAGGTGACTGCAGATATGCTGTGTTGGAGGATCACTACGGTTTCAGGTCCATAGCTCTGCGCTGCTGAGGATGAACTGGCCGGAGAGGGAGGACAGTGTAGCATTACAGTCCCGCGCGGAAGCCTCGTGCCCTCAGGGCCGCTCAGCTAATGGAACATGGGTCAAAATTACGTTGCATTCAGTACAGCCCTGTCTTTGCAGGTTTGGCAATAAGGAAGCGATGATAAGGCAGCCAAGCGGAGGGGAGGAGAGGAGGAGGAGGCAGGGACGGGGAGGGATCGCTGTGTGAAACAGGGACGAATCGGACCGCCCTATGGTTGGAGGCGATTGGACAGCGCCGCGCAAGACTGGGAATACATGAACGCGCCGTGACTCCTTACCCAAATACTTCAATCAAGAAGACATATTTGAATTGATAATGAATAGGACCGCATGCTTCTCATTAAGTATGCGGACGTCCTGATCAAAGAGTCGAGGCGAGTATTTATTTGGGTGACACTTTGACAATCTCTGAATGCTCAGTATTGTCAACAAGTGCAAATTCATCGACGAATTAATTCTTAAATAATAATTACTAACTATTTGCGTCAGGCATATGGTGATTTTTTTTTTAAATTTAAACAAGATATTTTCTTGAGTTTTTTTTTTTTTTTTTACCTCATTGGCAAATTAAAGCATACATCTAGGAAGGTTTGCATTGTATTTTTTTAAGCGGCACCAAAAATGCAAGGTATAATCATTAATTAAATATCATAAACAAAGTAAAACCGATAACAAAAATATTCATTTAAAAAAAAAAAAAAAGTCCAAGGAATTCTGGGAATGCCCCTTGAAACAGTACACCAACTGTGGAACACATTAATTACCTTGATCAATTTTATATGTAAATTACAAGATAACTAAAACTTTGTATGTATTAAAAAACTTTTATTTTAAGTGTACTATTCAGTGTATCAATAGGTTTAGCATTTTTACATTTAAAGATGTTCTGAACAAGAAAAAATAATTTGGCAGAATTTAATATGCTTTTATAAAAGTGCTGTGTTTGAAGAAGTGTCTGTTCTTTCTTTCTTTTTTTTACATTACAGTTGATGAGCTCGTCGGTGGGTGACGCTCTTGGTGGTCGCGCGCTGCAGCAGCGTCTCACTGATCTAATGGGTCCGTTTCAGCTGACATCAGCGAAATACGTTCCCTGTTTACGGTTCGCTATGACGTCGGCGCAAACTCTTACTAAAGACGATCGCAACTGTCCGTTCCAGGTTCGTGACGCGTGTGTGTGTTATAAAACTGCATACATGGTATTGCAATCCTCAAAGACTCGTCCGCCATTATTACACTACTATTTTGGATGAAAAAAGGGAAGAAGTGTCGTAAGCGTCATTAACTAATGCGCACACTTTATCCATGTGCTCTCTCTGGTTGCCAAGGAAACTGTGTGGGTATCTTGGATACAGTGCCAGTAGCGCATGCAACCCGCAAGCACCACCCACCCCAAGCAAGACATCATCTTTGGCTAGATTATTTTCCAGTACGTACAATTGCCTCATAAAATAGCCTACATTATAAGATATTAACGAGCGTTAACAGACACAAGTGCGTCGTGCTGCTTGTGAAAGAAAAAGAGAGTAGGCCTATTTCTTCAATAATGCATACAGCCCTTCGGTATCATAAATAACATGGGGCAATTAAAAAGACATTCTCTTCATTACAGAGGGGGTGATGGAATGCCTGTTGCAGTGCCACAGTTGTGAGGAAGCTGTGTTTTGCTGGGGGTTAAAGTCAATGAGGTAACTAAGAAAGTGCTGACTATGACTCAGTTTTAGTACAGAAGTGCCTGCTTACTGCAATCCCAGTGCACCCTTGAGTATAGATTGTACATGGATTGTAAAAACAAACACACACACTCAAAAACACACCACTCAGATTTACTTTCACAGTTAAAAATGAACGAGACTAGCCCTATTGGGTTTGAAATCTGCATACAATCAATCATTATGGTCAGTGTCAAAGTGACCCTTATTGGATTCAATGCAATTCACCCAAAAAATCACACCACTCACAACTAAACTAGTAAAATCAGTAAATCTTTAACTATAATACTTTTCAAGCATTAAAAATTAAATATGTGAACATATGATTTTTAATGCGGCATTAAACATTAATGTTCTTAAAGCTTTTTTCATAAACTGTGAATATTATAAACTGTATTTTTAAAATGTTTTTTTTTTTTTTAAAAGACACTTTTTTCTGTTTTCCTGCATTTCAAACTGTACAGTTTGAGACTACTTTAAATATCCAGCGAATTGAACATGCATGAACTGATAAAAAAGGGTAAGCCTTTGAAACATTGTCAGTTTGTCTGCATAAAAACATCTTCCAAATGTATAAATGTAAATACCCTGAGAGTGACACAACAAAATATACTGCTTTAACAATGAACTCACCCGCAAACATAACTATAATGGACATTTTGTGCGCACATTCCACAACATATAAAAGTGTTGACACTTTATTGCCATTTTCAACTAGGTTAACCGGTTTTTCCGACAATTCGAATATTGAAATGTGTCACACTGACCAGCAACATAACATAAAGGCTATAGGGCTGCAATTCCTTGAATCTATCCTTACTCTGTTCTATTTCTACCTTTATCCAAATCAATTGGATTTGCTGTTTGTGAAAGAACATGTTAAAATTAGCAGGTGAAATCACTGACATTAAAATGCAAAACCAAACCTCCTTGCTTTTATATACGGTTGCACACATTCATCTCCGCTAAGCTCTAATCTAACAGAGCACACCATGGCACTCAGCGAGGAGAGAAAGAGAAAGCGAGGGAGAAATAAAAGAGAGGGAGGCTGAGTGAAGACAGTGAGATAAATCAAAGTAATTCATCTCTTCAGAACAAGATAGCAGATAAATAGGCGAGAGCATGTGAAGGAGGGTTTCAAATAAGAAAGATGAGGAAAATAAAGACTCATCATTTTCTTCTGTGTTATCATATATCATATATCATATCTAAACATCATTAAAACGAGGTGATTTGAGAGTGTATTTTGTGAAAGCTGAATACATGTTATAATTATAAGAGTCTTAAACAGTTCAAGGCAAATATTTTACTTTTATTTAAAATGGCATTCGGCAGATTATGAGGTTACCTTTGAAATGCCACATGCACTTTGTTTCATTAACATATTTTATGATGTCATCCTGCTAAGAACTGAGAGTGTAACCACTAGAGGGCAATAACTGTCCATTTTTATGTGCCCATTTTAACAAGCATTTGTTTAATGAATTCTATACAGCAGTATATAGTGGACTGGTTCATTTTAGTACTTTGTTTAATAGCATTTAGTATAAATAAAGTAAGAGCTTATAATTATGTTAAAAAAAAAAAACATTTTCTCACTCCTAATCAGACAGAGAAAGATTCACAGCTTCTGTTCGCTTTCCTTTCTCAATTCAGGTGTATTTTGTTAGTGTTGTGAAGGAGTGACCTTGATTGCTGAATAAGCATAAGACCTGAGAAATGAGATAATTTGCATTTGGACATCAATATTAGTGAAGCAAAAAGGACATGGTGTGTTCAAATGGGGGCATTGCCCTTGAGCAGTGCACTTAACCCGCTGTTCCTCCAGGGAGACTGTCTCTGCAATTAGTGTACTGTACATCCCTCTGGATGACCAGTGTCTGATGAATGGTGAATAAATGAAAGCACTGTCTGAGATTTAGACCATCATATAATATGGAATACATAAAACAAGTTTCCTGGCTTGCTCTTTTTTTTTTGTAATTTTTAACTGTATGTTATTTGCATGCATAATAAGCTCCTAAAAGGTGAATTAGATGACACAACTCGTTTCTAAAGGGATTGATGCAAAATTATTCATTGTGTTTGAAGTTAAGAGAGACCTCAGCACTTTTGAGTTCATTTTAACATGGAAGTATAGGTCTTTTTTTTTTTTAAGGTGATTGAACTTTCATTGAATCAAACATGTTTGAAGCAGTACATGCGTGCAGGGATTACAGCGACTTATTACTTGGAGTATGTCATGGGAATGTCAGGAGGAATTCATTTGCTGACAAAAGCTTCAAGCGGATTTTAAAGTACGGCAAGTTCAGGTAACCTATTTCCTATAGGGATAACTAGGCTTGATAAGCTGACCTCTATTCCCACATGTCTTTGTAAAACATGCAGAAAGTTCTACAGTCTTTTTACAGGTCCAATACATGTTTTCACAAAATTGGGAATTCTCAGTTTTAGTACAAAAGTTGTTGTTTTTTATGTGCTTATCATTAATGTGCATTGGAGTGCTCTATGATGCATGTTGTCATTTAGTTAATGTGTATTGCAATATATTTGAATAGGTCAGAGAACAGAACAAAAAATATATAGTTGTCAAAATTACATCCCATAATGCTCGTAACATAATCACTGTATTTTGTATAATGTATTTTTCTGGGCTGAACATGTAGCTCAAAATTGATTTTTGTGAGGGAATGTTTTTTTCTTGTTTTGTTTTTTTTAATTCCTCCCCAAATACTATTTCTCTTTTATTATTAAGGTCATTCCTCTCTGTAAGCCTTTAAATAAAATGAAGATGGAAATAGTACAACTGAATTTTGATTTGCCATTCTCACACATCCTACATGCAACAGCGCACAAGAGCGCGAGGACACGCGTAGTGGCAGCGCGAGTGCGCTCACGCGCTCGTGTGTGTGTAGATTGATCCGTTGGGTTGGAAAATGAGCAAAGACTCGCCCACATTTTCTGTCGACGCTCCATAAAATCGTTTGCCCAATATCCCTGCCTTTAATAAGTTTCTAGGCTGCCTGTCCCTTTAAACGAGTCATTTTTCTTTAATCCTGAATTGATGGCTTAAATGCGGAGATAGAGAGCAGAGTGCGCTACAATCATCAACGGCTATATATGTGTATTTTTATTTTTGTCCCTAATGCTCTCAAAGTTCATTTTCCTGGAAGACGGGGAATAATTGAACGCATCTGATTTTTTAAACCGTCCGAAAGCAACTCCTCAGATTCACAATGAAAAGCCTTTAGAAGGTGACTGACAGCATCTTTGGATACCACGCTAGGATTTTACAACTGGAAAACTTGCCGCTTTTATTGAAAAGCACATTTTGGAAATATGTCTCATAAATGTGAGTGAAGAAACTGTCGTGAGGATCATGCATTCTGCTCCAATGAGGTCAAAGTGACAATCTCCGACATGTATGAGGAGAACCGAAAAAGTAAGTTTTGTTTTATCGTTTTTATTCATTTGTTTTAATTTAGTTTAGTTTATATATACTCATATGCCACGTAGTCGCTGTTTAAGATGTCAAATGTTTACTCATTTTTTTAATAGCTGTGTAAACTTATGTCTGTGTCAATACGAAATGTACTCAGCAATTTTATTTCAGTTTATATATATATACAGTATACTGTATATATATATATATATATATATATATATAAACACATTGACATGACAGAAACAGTTCAGCAAGCTAAACATTAGCCAAAAGATAGAGATGAATATAAAACACCTAATGATCATAACTAAACAAAAAAATAAGAGGACAACTTTAAAAAAAAAATTCCAGGAATTTTTGGAAAGCCTCCATTCTGACTCCATAATGAAATGTAAAAAGTATGTTTACTTTTGGATGGTTTAAAAACCTAATTTTAATCAAATTTGCTTTTCAATTCAAAGTCTTGCTTTGATAAATATATTTTTTCAAATTGTGTTTTTCAAAATATTATGTTTTTGTACAGTATGGTAAGGTTTACAGTTAACTAATTAACAGGTTTTTACTGTAGCAGTTTTAAATTTTTGTTACAATTGCTTACATTTTAATAATGTGACATATTACTTGGGTAAATGCATTCGTCAGGATAATTGACAGTTGTAGGTACTAATTATATGAACTCGAAATGTTCTACACGTTAATTAAAATGAAAGATGAAGGTTTTGAGCCTCAAGCTCTGTTGCGATCAAATTATGAATTTATTTTTCCAATTTATTTTTCTTGTTTGCAGCACCAGATGTTTAACTGCCACAGGGTTATTTTCAGAGGACAACCTGCACATGCGCTTTATGATGACTTTCTGATTACAGGCAACCTACAATTACAGATATCATTTGATTTCCATCATTGCCAAGTAACCCCAGCACTGCAGGTTAATGCACATAGTGTAATGCAGGGCCTCTAGAGACAGCAAATGAATATTCTGCTGGTAGTAAGTTTGATTAAATGGGCCTCTAATCTTTGATCCCTAACTAGCTCAAGAACCAAATCCTTCTGCTTTAGAAACAAGCCCGCACATGAGAGTTGTTGTATGTGTAGAGAGTTGCATCTGGGTAGACCCCTTTAGGTCACAATCATAAGAAAATAAACGTTGATAAAATAGCAATAAGCAGAGTAAATAAATGAAGGTCCTTTTTGCCCTCAACTGAAAAATAATGCCACACTGAAAGGCACTGATAATAAAGAAGCTCTTGATTTGTTTATAAGCTTTATGCCTGATTGATATTCATCTATCAGAGAGAATCCAAACGTTTTCTCAGTATCCGCATTTGCAGCTCATGGCCAGTATTATGGTAGTGATTTATGGATGCAAATAAAATAAAAAGTTTATGCTTTTGAGGGCAGTTTTGTTTATTGGTTATATTCAGAAATGGACATTGATAACTTGTTTATGTCAATTTCAAACTCCTTCCTTTCTGAAATTATGGACGCTATGCAAATATATTTCCATGATTGAAAACCAAATGAACTTGTGTTTAAAGTTGAAAATAGCCTGTTAGCGTGTGGTAGCCATCACAGTGAGGGTTACACAGAGCAGTGGCCTAAAGAGAAATTAGTTTTCCACAATACCTTCTTTTAATGACATGCTAAATTGGCCCCTCAATTTCCATTTGGAGCATGTCTTTATCAGCGCAAAGCAGGAGGCATGATAGCTCATTTTACAAACCTTACACAGGAGTTTATTTCACTCTCCTGAATTCCCGTTTTAAATGTTCAATGAAAGTACTGATTGCTGTTATCTCTGGCTGATAGGATTCACTTCAGTCTCACTGAGGTTTTCCGCATAAATTGAAGTTATAATTTGCTATCAGCACAGTGTTCTCTCTCTCTCTCTCGACCCTCCACCTACCCATGACTCTCTCTGTTAGCTGTCAGCTAGCTGTGCTAGAGGCTAACATCATGAATCCACAGGTACTCACATATGAAACCGCTGGCCCAGAATCCTGCTCTGCACCCCCTCTCACAGTGGGAAGTAGGTCACAGCTGTTACTGTGTGGTTCTCCTCACCTAGTGCAGAGCCCTCCTGTTCATCAGAGGCTGTGGCAGATTAGAAAGCTTTTTCTTCCTTATCTCCCTTACCCTCTTTAATATGATTGGAGTGATTTAAGTTTCATAGTTTTCTGTTACTTCAGTCACTTGCACTCCATCCCTGAGTCCAGATGATGAGGAACACGTGCTGTAGCAACTGTTGAGAAGATTAGATGGTACACTTTAGAATAATGGTCCGTCATTAACAGTGTTGGGGGTTACGCATTACAAGTAACTTTAGTTAAGTTATCAATGACCTTTTTCAAGTAACTAGTAAAGTAACGCATTACTTTTTCAATTTACAATAAAATTTCAAAGTTACTCTCCTCTCTCCATGTTGAGAGAAATAGGTTAAAGGGTTAGTTCACCCAAAAATGAAATTTCTGCAATGAAAATAGTGTAGCAGTATGACGGGGCAGACAAATTTGTTGAATAAAGTCATTATTTTTTATTTTGTTTTTGCACACAAAAAGTATCCTCGTCACTTCATAATATCAAGGTTGAACTACTGTAGTCACATTGACTATTTTATCAATGTCTTTAATACCTTTCTGGACCTCAAAATGACGTGCAAGTGACGTTGCTGCCTATGTGTGGATCAGATAAGCTCTGATTTCATCAAAAATATCTTAATTTGTGTTTCGAAGATGAACAAAGGTCTTACAGATTTGGGATGACACGAGGGTGAGTACTTTGGGTGAACTAACCCTTTCAGTACAGAAGTATTGTGTGGGTAAACATGGTAGTTATTGTAGCTCTAGACTAATGATACGTTCACTCGACAACAATGTACTAAAAACGGAAAAGTTTTTTCTTTGTACAGATGACAATGTTATCAAAACTGTCCCCGTTCACACGGATCCGCATGACTAAAAATGCTGTATTAAGCACACGCCAGACAAGTAGTTGGCGATGTCACTTTTGCACGTGCATACGCATTCTTTTACAGGGCAATTGCGGCAAACGTGAAGGCCAATCCACCTTATTTGTACAGTTTACTGCACTTTGATATTCTTTTCGTTATTTCCTCATGACAGCTAATAAATCAGAAGTCTCGCACATTCACAAAAAACACCTTACTTCCGTGTTGAAAAATAAGGTGGATAGACTAAACAAGTAATACGCATGTGCATGAAGTCCTGATTACTTGTAGTTGTTTTTTTCTTTTGATGCTTTATCACATCTCAGGACAAGGCAGGCAACAGGACATTTTGTTGCACTTGTATAGGAAAATTTATCGATATTTTAAAATAATGGTCCTGATCATGTTATGGAATTGGCTGTATAAATATGCGCACTACGAAGGAGTTCCTTTGGAAGACTTTTAATTTAAATGAAAACACAACCAGGAGAGTATATAACAACCAAAAACTCCGTAGAACAACAGAACGCAAGACTAAACAGAAACAGATGAACCTACCAAAGGGATGATCCTGACTGAGGACTGCCTGTGGGACATATGGCAGAATGGTCATCCTTTAGATGGGTATGTGGAGGAGTTTCTAGAGCTCTCCCATCAGGTGAGCTGGCCTAACGCTTCTCTCATTGTGTTTTTTCGAATGGGACCAGATGAGGATACTATTCTCTATTGAAAACCAGTTTGTTATTTTTCCCTAGTTGAGTCGATTAATCTTATTCTCTATTTAAATGGTTCTAATTTTGAAGTAGAAAAAGTTAAAGAAAGGGAGCATTATTCTCATCCAGCTCCATTGGAAACACAGGTGGCCTCATCAACTCACCCCACAACGGTTCCCTCCACATATCACTCAAATGGAGCTGTCCATTTCTGCCCTCCGGCACTTCCCCATGTCCAAAGATGGGGTTCCAACAGCCCTGATCTGGGCACCAAAGTTACAGACCCAGCACTCACATCTGCCAGATCAGCGCTGAAGTCCGCTTCCCTTCTGCCGTCTCCAGCTCCTAAGGTCACCCCAGTCCTCAGTCCAGTGAGGATGACCACCACCATTCCAGAGTCTCGGCCCATCATGGCTGCCGCCATTCCTGAGTCTTGTCCCGTCACGGCAGCTGTGCATGCGCCCTTAGCGTTTCTGGTAGAGTACGACAGGATGTCTTGGAGCCCAGATATGGCTCCAGATCATGAATACCCTCCAGTTTCTGCACCAGCTCCTGAGTCCGCTCCAGTGACTTCTTCAGTCCACAAGCCCGTTCTAGCACCTTAGTCTGCTCCAGAGTTCTTTCCAGCACCCAGGTTTGCTCCACAGTCTGCACCAGCACCTGAGTTCACTCCAGATTCTGCCACAGAACCCATAATGGGCACTACAGTAGCTCCGCCCAAGAAAATTTGGGGGGGGGGGGGGGCATATGCCCATGGCCATGGAAGCCACACCGCCATGAACTTCCTGCATCGCCATGGTGTCCTGAACAGTTGGCTTCACCCTGATCTCCCTGGCTACCAGCTGCACCCTGGAGGTCTCCTGACATGCCTGCACCTGTACATTACGTCCGGGGTTAATTATTAGTTATTAATTAAGTTAATTTATCTGTATATCAGCACTGGAGAAAGCAGTGATGTAATTGTCCAGCTCAGTTCAGAAAAAAACCTTAGATGGCTAAAAAGGCTTAGTTGGGGGGCCAGTTTTCATCTAACCTTTGTTCTGTCACTGTTATGTTTGGATGTGTTTTACCTACCTTTTGAGTTATTAAACCTTTAGAATTCTTTGGAAACCTGCTTCTCCTGCTTCCGTTTACCTTTGGACTCATGTTGTTACAGACCACTACTAGTTGTTTTTTTCTTTTGTTGCTTTATCACATCTCAGGACAAGGCAGGCAACTGGACATTTTGCTGCATTTGTATAGGAAACTTTATACATTAAGTTAGCGCATTTTTAGCTATGTTGTTATTGGTCCTTTTGCGTGCCTTAGCCTCCTGCTAATATACATTACCATTCAAAAGTGTGGGATTGGTAAGATTTTGTAATTTTTTAAAAGAAAACTCTTGTGCTTACCAATGCTGCATTTATTCAAAAATACTGCAAAAACAAAATATTATGAAATATTATTACAGATTAAAATAACTTTAAAATTCTGTTTTTTTATACTATATATATATATATATATATATATATATTAAAATGTAATTTATAATTCTGTTTGAAATAACATTAATTTAAAATCATTTGCAACATTACAAATGTCTTTTATGTTTTGGATCAATTGAATGCATCCTTGCAGAAAAAAAGTATTAATTTTTTTAGTCTTACTGACCCCAAACTTTAGAATGGTCCAATCTTTGACAGGTTTTCTCTGATATTAAAAGAAACAAACAAAATTTGATGTCACAACCTTACAAAAAGAGTGCCTGTGTCAACAAGCATTTGGTAATTTTAGGTCTTAGACTGGTTGTTTTCTGTGTCATCCACACAAATGACCCTTTATTAAATGACTGAACCTCTCTCTTTAGGGAATGGGTACTCCAACGAGGAAGAGGAGGGTGGTGGCGAAGCGGAAGAGGAGGAGGAGGAGGAGGGGGGTGGAGGAGGAGGAGAGGGCGATGAGGGTGATGAGGAAGAGAAGGATGAGTGGGAGGAGAACGAACGGCCGAAGATGAACCGTACGGAAACGCTTAACTCCACCTGCAGTTCCACTGGAACGCAGAAGAAGAAAAGTCAGCATATGAAGAAGCAGGTCCAGGGCTCCAACCAGGTCCAGCGTGCCCCCAGAGCTCTTTTCTGCCTTAAACTGAACAACCCCATCCGCAGGGCTGCCCTCCATCTTGTGGAGTGGAAGTATCCATTTATAACTCAAACCAAACAAAGCTTAAACTTCTACCGATAATGATGATTTCCAATCATTTACCACTATCTGTTGTAAAAACAATTTCTAATTTGATAAATATTGACTGTTGAATGTAATATCATTTTAATTTGATTACCTTAACATGTGACTCCAGACCATTTGATATCTTTATTCTCCTGGCCATCTTCGCTAACTGTGTTGCTTTGGGGGTCTCCAAGCCTTTTCCTGAAGATGACTCGAATGCCACAAACCATGACCTAGTAAGTATTGCTCTGTCTCTCTTGAGAGAAAGAGTGTGTGTAATTGGGGTGATGTGAATATCATTTCTGCTCTGAGAACTGAAAAAAAGATTGAAGAAGCTTCTTTGTTTTTGGTTGCAAACATTAATGACCAGTTTCTGTAGTACCAGTTCATCAGTTCAAAGTGGCTGTAATGTATTGGCTCTTAATTGAGATACCGCATTGTAAAAGTGTGCAATAGCCACCAGAGAAAGCGAAAAGGTGTTTCCCTTCCCAGGTGTTGTTTCATAATCAGATATATTGGGATGGTGCCCGGAACAAACCGCTGACCGAATTCCTGCTGACCCATTTGGGAGGTGTGTTATGGATCTCAGGTGCAGTCAGAAGCATGCATGTGTTTATGTATTATGTAATATACATTTCTTTTCCAGTGGCATATTTTATCAGGTCTTTTCTGGTTTCAGTCTGGTGTGTATTTAGGTAACTAACCTGTTTCCTGTTTCCTGGATTAATTATTATAATTAATTATAGTAATTATTTACATGTTATTTAGAATGTACACTACTGGTCAAAAATTTAGAGTAATTAATACTTTTGAATGTTTTTGAAAGAAGTCTCTTATGCTCACCAAGGTTGCATTGATTTAAAGGGGACCCATTATGCCCCTTTTCACAAGATGTAATAGAAGTCTCTGGTATCCACAGAATGTATCTGTGAAGTTTCAGCTCAAAATAGATCATTTATTATAGCTTCTCAAATTTGCTTCTGTTTGGTTGTGAGCAAAAACACACCTTTTTTGTGTGTAACCCTTTAAATGCAAATGAGCTACTGCTCCTGGCCCCCTTTCCAGAAGTGGGTGAAGCTTTAATAGCTCGCACTTCGAATACTCAACAAAGCTGGAGAATCTCACGCAGACAAAATGTAGATTGTCAGTAACTGTGTTCAGCCTTATGTTGTTCAAAGTCAGACACTGATGGAGAGACTCAGGAAGAACTTTTAGAATCCAACTGCACATTAGTGAATGGTTAGTGGATGAATTTAGTTGTTGTGGAATTAAGCTGATTCAACTCATCAACTAGCCATCATGTTAAACCCTTGTTTGTGAAGCCATCCTGCGTAAAATCATTTGCACAAATATTTACTGAGTTTCTTTGGCACTTTTCCTTCATAAATGAAATTTAACCACGGTGTCCTCAGTGGCTCAGATGTCGGGAATCTATGGAGACTCTAATGTTCATTGGTACATCCAATAACAGAACATTTTGTAATGTTTTTTGGCGCAGTGCTACTGCTACAGTGAGAAAACAGAAATGACAGACTGCTGCGGCTCACTCAGGGTGTTATCTATGCTTATAGGGCAGATCATCGTCAGTCATGGGCAGGGCTTCCCCCTACTCTTACGTAAGGGTAGGTAGAGACTCTTTATGATTTATGGGGATTATTAAAAAAGGAGTTGGTGGATTTTGACCATTATAGGCTGGTTGTTTACACACATTGTGGACACACATCTGTGTTCAAACACCTTATAATTTGCATAATAGTTTCTCTTTAATCAAAAATACAGTAAAACAGGAATATTGTGAAAATATATTACTATTTAAAATTGCTGTTTTATATTTTAATATATTTTAAAATAGAAGTTATTCCTGTGGTGCAGAAATTTCAGCAGCCATTACGCCAGTAATGTTTTTTTTTTTTGGAAACTGCTACATTTTTTTCTGTATTCTTTGATAAATATATACTCACATTTTTTGTGTGTATACAGCATTTATTTGAATAAGAAATCTTTTTTTTTAATCAATTTAATGTTTAATTTTTTATCCTTGCTGATTAAAAAGAATTGTCTTAATGTCTTTTATAAAATAATTTAATCTTACTGACCCCATACTTTAAACAGTAAGTGTACATTTTGTTATCCCTCTAAAAATACATACAAATGCGCAGAGAAACACACATACAAATAAAAGGGGCATTCGCCTCAAGCAAGAGAGTTTTGTCATGTGACTCACTTCGACCACACTATTTCGATTCCTACTGCTGTACCAGTGTCAGAAATTTCTGGAAGCTTTTTACTTTGAACATCACATTTTGAAAACCAGGTGCCATTTTGATGTGAAAATCCTTTTTTTGCTGTTTGATGATGCAGTATTACTCTGTAATCCTCCTCATCTCCTACAACCTCTCATTGTATCCCATCAGAGAGCGTCACATTTGATCCACTCAGTAGCTATTCTTAAAGGAATAGTTCACCTAAAATGAACATTTCTTTCAAGTTATTATTTACTCATGTTGTTCCAAATCTGTATGTCTTCCTTTCTTCTGTGGAACACAAAAAAGATATTTTGAAAGTCAAAAATTCCCCCACTGACTTTCATTGCATGGGTAATAAAACATTTTTTTGACAAGTGGATGAGTAAATGGTGACATAATTTTAATTTTTGTGTGAACTCTACCTTTAAACACTTTTACCAGCATCCTGCGTTATTGTGATGTTCATCTCGGCACCTGTGTCTGAGACTGCAGGGCTTTAATTTGCTTGCACATTAGTGACATCAAGGAAACAAAGCGGCGTTTTTCTCCACGGCTGCAGTGAGGCATGCAACAATGCGAGGCTGCATGAACTTGTGCACACTACAGCTTCACATCGCCATGCAAAGGTCACAGAGATGAGAGAGAAATCTTAAACGAAAGAGAAGCGCCCCTAGCTATTGCTTCTTAGTAGGGGTCGGACCAAATAAAAACACCTTTCGTTTAAGTCCAGAAATCCTTTCTCCGCATCTCGGCACACAAGCACTTTCACTGGACTTTACCAAATTATCCATGTGAGCTTCATAGTTTGTCCCGCTGTCATCTCGAGTGTACAGGCGTGTGTGACTGTGCCCCATTCGTACTGAAATGCTCGACGTGTTGTGAAGTTCTGTAGTGGAGGGGATCTTCCCTAAGGCTTGTGTGAGAGAAACAGGAAGAGAAAGAGAGGAAATGAGAGGGAAGAGACCAATCGAGTTGTATGCGATCAGGACCCTGGACACGAAGTCCCTCGGGCTGTGCCTCATGTCTGTCCCATCAGAGAATCACTTTCTTTTTTTTAGAAGAAGAATTTGCATTTGAATGTAAGAGAAGTGACACTAAAGTGACACAAGAGAAACAACAGGGCAGAATGTGCAACCCAGATGAGAGATCACAGTGTAGCACAGACTAATGAACGAATGAGGGAGTGTTCTTCCAGAGTCAGCTTTTTTGGTGGGGTTGTAATGTTCACTTGTTGGATTGCATACAGACGAGGTTTGCATTTCCAGAGGAAAATTCCAGTGCTTTCTAGGCAGCAAAATAATAGTGTTGAAGTTTAAAGTAAGCTTTGGTTCTGTGTAAATGAGATGGTGTGTTATAGAGTCGCCTTATAGTCAAGTCAAGTCAAGTCATCTTTATTTATATAGCGCTTTTTACAATGCAAATTGTGGCAAAGCAGCTTTACATTAATAAGAAAATGCTGTCATTGTGCAGCTTATTCTATATATTATTGATTCATTCCGTTGCAAATATCAGTAGTTATTAGTCTAGTTAATTTAGGTATATCAGCACTGCAGAAAACAGTGACGTAATCATCCGGCTCAGCTCAGTTCGCATACAACCGCGCCAATGCAGGCATATCAAAAACACTGCTGAATATCAAGCAAGTGTCCCCAACTTAAGCAAGCCAAAGGCAACAGCGGCAAGGAACCAAAACTCCAACAAATGGAGAAAAAAACCTCGGGAGAAACCAGGCTTAGTCGGGGGGCCAGTTCTCCTCTGGCCAACAGTGAACACTTGTCCGATACTCAGGCAGAGTTACAGGTCATTAAACTGATTTGGAATCGCAACAGCCTTATACCAGCACTTTGCCAGTCATGACCGTCACTATGCACTATAACTATCAAAGGAAAGCTAAAAATGAGGTAAACAACTCTATTGTGTTACTATACTGAGGAAACATTTATGACACATGAACTCAAAGCTGAACAGGCAGTGGTGGACGTAGGCACTGAAACATTTGAACTCTCCCTGTAATGTGATCTACATAATACAGAGCAGTGACTGGATTAAAAGAGTTCATTCTCATGAATAATTTGGAGAAAAGCTCAGAAAGTGATTACGTAGTAGACGCATACTCTCCGGCGACAGCAGCCAGTCACCGTTCCAAATTAATGCATATATATAACATGTCGTGACGTTGGTTTAACTTTGCTTTTTAAACTGGAATGAACGAAATTGCACAGAAAAATGAAAAAATAACCACTTTTCCCTGAATAATAAACACGATGAGTTGTTTTCATTGATGTGCAATCTGTACATAAATGTTAAATTACCAAAAAATGTGTTTTAGGGTTTCATGACCCTTTGAGGGCTCTTTTGAGTTTATTCAGTGTCAGGGCAAAGCACTTACAAACTTAAGGCCTGTGCTTTTTAGGAACATTATATAAATGTAAAAAAAAAAAAATCAAAATAGTAATTTTCACATGTATTTATTTTGACAGCTCATATTTTGAAGTAACTTCAAATAACAAACATATTTTTTTATATTAAAACATCATAAAAAAAAACAATAAATGGAGCTAAACATAATTCTAACTAACATGTCCTCATTAGTCCCATGATCAAACAAACAAAAGTAATGAAATTATTCAAGTGCAAGGGCTTATGGGTATTCCCCCAGTCACTGTGCTTCTCACTTAGCACGCTCAGTAGCAGATGCAGTGATATGAAGTTTATTTCTATTGCACTTATTATATTTGACATTCTGACTGGACAGATCTCTGCTGTCTACTGTTGGACATTTTTGTGGACTAATTAACTCAACTAGTGTCTTCAAAGAGAAAAAAGTGTTAAAAGTGTGTTCACAGGAATTTAATGGGATAATTTACTTCAAAAAGAAAATTATGTCATCATTTAATCATCTTTATTTTGTTCCAAACCTGTATGACTTTCTTCTGTGGAACAGTAAATAAGATATTTTAAAGAATTTGTCCAAACAACATTGGACTACCATCACTACCAAAACATAGATAAATCTCTTAAAATAATATGTTCCACAGAAGAAAACAAAAAGTGATATCGTTTTTAAACGGCAAGATGGCGAGTAAATGACGACATAATTTTCACAGTTCAAAGTTCACAGTGCCAAAAGTGCCCATAGAAGAACCAAGCTTACAATAAAATTGGAAAACAGAATAAAGCATTATGTGAATTTAACATTTCTAAAGATGTGGTCACAATGCAAGCTCAGGCAAATCCACCTGCATTGTCTTCTTCTTTTACTTTTTGGAGGACAACAAAATGATGTGAAAGAGAAAGAGACGGGGAGGAAGCAGAAAGAGTGGTGGTCAGGGGAGATTGTAGCTGCCTGTTCGTTTGGCTGCTCTAAATGCTCTTGGTCCTGATAAGCAGCTTACTCTTCCTCCCCTGTCTCTCATCACCCTTCCCCCATCACCCCATCCCTCTCTCCCTCTCTCTCTTTTGCTCTCCATCTTTGTTCTGATGCTTAAAGCCACATCCTGGATTCCAGGTGGAAAGGAGGGGGCATGTATTTAATGAGTGTGTGTGTTTGCTGTCTGTCTCACTCAAAAAGCTGGTTGGTCTTTCCCTCTGCCATATTGTTTGTTATATTGTACTGTCCATCATCTTACTTTCAGCTGTCTTCAGTTCATTATTCAAAGGCATTCAGCACTCTTGAGTTTCCATGTCTAATAACTAGGGCTGTCGGTAGATTGCGATTTTTAATTGAAAGAATTACATGAGTTGCAGATGAATTAATTGAAATTAATTGCATTTAAAAATATATGCTTAAAAATGCTCCTGAAGGAAGATAATTCAAAGAAGTTACACTTTTGTGGCAGATAGAAAAGCATTGAAACAACAGGAAGTGACTTTAGAAGTCAAAATACAACTTCCATTCATTGACTAAAACCCGATCACTGGCCTACAGCAATAAATAAATAAAAAAATGCCGGTATTATTTTTTATTGTAATTAAGTATATCAAAATAAAAGTTAAATTCACAGCCCTACTAATTTTATCCATCATTAATTTACAAAAGAAAGGTTTTGAATGTTGTCATGGTCTATCTGCTCATCTAAGGGAGGGAATAGAGCTTCAAAAATAGTTCATGAACATTCTGTTCCTGTCAGTGTGCAGAAACCTTCTGCATACTTCAGACAGAGACATACGGTCCAGCAAATGGAAGTTTATGCTGTATGCCACTTTACATCAAATCAACTACTGCAGTGTGTGCATGTGCGGTTATTATTGCCCATATGGTATTGTCCTTCCACCCCTGTCACAGTTTTACACGGATGGTGTGGGTTTTTTTGTGGTTAGTTTGTTGTATCTCTCTCCATATGTTTGTTTATATGGAGGGAGTATGTGTGCACACAAGTGTGCCACCACTGTGCACAGGCTGCTGTTGTTGCCAACAGCGGCAAAAGAGAGGGAGGGACAGAAAGAGAGGCTGACAGATTAGTAATCTTTTGAAACGCTCACAGATTCCCCATTTTGAAGTCCAGCTCAAGCTTAAGAATGACCCTAGTGTTGTGTACAGGTGATGGGGTGCACACATTTACATACACCTACATATAAAACCTCATTTTTTCACTCACAACAATTAAATATGATTTCTAATATGCTTTAGAATATTGGTATGATTTGTGTGCCTCCGGTTTTTCTTTCAGGTTTTTGACTTTAATTGAGAGACTACATAAAATATTTGTACTTTTAAAACTTAATTTGTTATTTGATTCATTTAAAATTAACTAGTGAAGGTAATTCAAATGATCAAAAGCCTTAGATACTGTATATAGTTTTTAAAACTGTATATTTTTTGTGTTAAAGTTTTTAAAAACTGCATTAAAAGTTTTAATATATAAAATAGTTTTTATAAAGTTGTTGTCTTTGGTTTTTTCACAAATATCTAACCAATGAAAGTAACCTGGTAATTCCTCTGGATCCTTAAACTGTTGGTAAACCTTATAACTCCACCTCTATCATAAATGATGTATATAAGGCTAATGTTTCATGTATTTCTTAGTCTAGTATTTTAGCATTTGTGACCATGGACCACAAAACCAGTCATAAGTGTCACAGGTTTGTAGCATTAGCCAACAATACATTGTAAGGGTAAAAAATTATCGATTTTTCTTTCATGGCAAAAATCATTAGGATATTAAGTAAAGATCATGTTCCATGAAGATATTCTGTACATTTCCTACCATAAATATAAAAAAATATATTTTTGTGAGTGGATACACTCTAAGGACTTCATTTGGACAACTTTACAGGAGATTTTCTCAATATTTAGATTTCTTCCCCACCCTCAGATTCCGGATTGTATCTCTGCCAAATGTTGTCCTATCCTAACAAACCATATCAGTGGAAAGCTTATTTACTCAACTTTCAGATGATGTAAGAAACCCTTATGTCATCGAGTCATTGCCAATACTGTCTTAAATATCTTGTGTGTAGCATTTTTATTACATGGGGTTTTGAACAAACGACAGAAAAAGCTGAACGCACACATAGCTACAGTAAACCTTATAACCTGTAAGTTGATGAAAACATAACACATTGCTCTTGCTGCTCAGATGTGGCTGCTCTAATGACGGACAAAATATGTATGTCTGAAATTCATTTAAATAAAAGTCCATTTTATCTTGATTTCTATAACATGACGACACATGCAAGTGCCTGATCACATATAAAGTGTTTTTTCATTTCCTGAAAAGTAGGGTTTTGAGAAATATGAGGTTATAATATAAATCATCCGTCACAAACAAATCAGGCCAGTATTATCCAATAAAATTATTGTTTCTTATTATTGCGAACATCATGTTATTATCAGACTATATACAATTTTTCAATGCTACGTTTTCTATAAATATTCTCTAATAGATTTATCTTTCCTCTGTGTTTTTTTTTTTCAGGAACAAGTTGAATATGTATTTCTAATAATCTTCACCATCGAGACGTTTATGAAGATCCTGGCATACGGCCTCGTCATGCACCCGAGCTCCTACATCCGCAATGGTTGGAATTTACTGGACTTTGTCATCGTCATCGTAGGGTACGGCATCCATCCCTACTTGCTTATTTTCTGTCTTTTTCATTTAAAAATGAGTCATAATAACCCAGAGTGACATCACTACCTTTCCTCCCGTGATTCACTTGCATATTAATTTTCATAGTTGATTTTTATTCAGGTTGTGTTATGGCCAGCAGCAGCTCTCTTATTCACAATTCTCCTCTTGTCCTGCTGTTCTCTTTACCCTCTTTTTTCTCATTTCTCCCTTTTCTCAACCTCTCCCTTTTGCTCTCTCTCCGGATTATCTGGTTAGATCTGGCTGTCAATCCTCTCTATCGCTCGCTCTCTCTTTGTGTCTTAATCTGACCTACAGAGACTAGGCACTACCCTTAATTTCACACACCAGGCATTACAGCACTGTGGTGAAAACTGTAAATACACATTTTATGCATGAAAAAAGAATCAGTCTTTCATAGTATGCCACTGCTTAAACTCATTTTCTTCCTGTGCACACCATAGTGTATTTAAAGAGCGACAATCCCCAGAGCTCTGTCTGTCCTGCTAAAATGGGACTCAACAGCTGTTCTGGGGTCATTAATGGCCAGTTGGTCAGAGTGATGGTTAATTATCTAAAGGAACATGACGGTGCCAGACATTTAGCGTCTTTTTGATCTATAATCTATAATTTTGAGAGCTTTTTTTAGTATTGATTGGAGATTTCATTAAGCTCACTGGCAGAAACGCTAATGGGCAGGTGGATCTGTTCCAAACACAAAGTATTACACATCATATTATTGCTGCTTATAATACTGATGCCATCCTAAGAGTATTTGTGTGTGCATGTGTATGCATGAAAGCACAAATATCAGTTATCTTTGTGCTTTCATGCATACACATGCACGCACAAATACTCTTAGGATGGGTGCCACAAATAATATGGCTCAGCCAGCTTCCACGACATTTTCCCTATCAAATCACGCTAGTTATGCTGTATGTTTTTATCCACTACAAAGAGACCGCTCATAAGAATAATTTGTTTGGGAAACGGGCTACACTGGTGTTGCTGTACACTTCTGATTCTATAAAAAGAAGCAGCTCATAACAGACGTTCATTTGGGAAATGTGCTACATTGTTCAATCTGTATGCTTTAAGCGTCATTTGCTATAAGAGTCATTTGTATGGGAATCAGGCTTCACTGGTCAATCTTACTAAAATGATCATCTCATAAGAGTCATTTGTTCGGGAATCAGGCTTTGGTGGTAAATCTTACTAAAAGACCAGCTCATAAGGGTCATTCTTTTAGAATCATGATTCACTGGTCGTGTTACTAAAAAACAAAAACATTTATTTGGCAATCGGGCTGCATTAGTCATGCTGTATGTTTTTGATTCACTAAACAGAACACGCTCAAAAGACTCTCAGGGCAGATCCGTTGGTACTTTTTACAGATTTGGTCATAGTAGTTCTGTTTTTTGTTTCTATAAAAGTATCCTTTTTTGTCAATTTTGTCATGTCATATTCAATAGCTTTAGTTTGACTAAATGCCATCTAATTTTGGTCTTAATTTAGTTTTTTATATTAGAAAGTAAGTGCAAAATTAAACCAAATATTCATACACTACATATTAATTTAATAATATCTACATTTAACATATGAAAACTATCTTTGTTGTAAAAATCTGATCTTCTGCATTCAAATGTGCATTTTTATCTTCAATTCGAAGTTCGAATTTCAAAGCAACAATTCAAAAGCTCATCATTTTGAATTTAATATTAATGATTTAAAATCAGTTACACGTTTTAGTATTTTAGACATATGTAATCAACCACCTTTATGTTGTTTTTGTTTTGTTTTTTTCCAGGTTGTTCAGTGTGGTATTAGAGACTGTTACTCATAAGTCCGGTGAAACAACTTCCCACATGCCGGGGAAACCTGGAGGTCTGGATGTCAAAGCCCTCCGAGCCTTCAGAGTCCTACGACCCCTCAGACTGGTTTCAGGAGTGCCCAGTGAGTTTGTGTTTGTAATAGAAAAAAAAGGAAAGAAGTTAGTTAATTTGCTGCCTGATTTAATTGTGTTAATTTGCATGAACTATTCAGCATTGGTGTTTCACCCATACAAGAGTGTTATTGAGCTATTAAGAATGTATTCTGAGAGAGAAAACTCTCTATGGTGGTTTGTATGGAGTGGTGCTATGTGTGATGCACCAGTGTTTTGAGCAGTTAGGATATTTGTGCAGTGATCATGGGAGCTGGTGTAGCTTGACCTCTCTAATGTCATGATAATTTAGACCTGTAGATTCGTTCAGTGTCACATGAGCTTGACTCATCGTTGCAACCAGAGACTATGGTGTTTGGTAGTCGGTTCAAAATTAGACCCACTGCCACACACTCCTGAATCACTGAACAACTAACCACAGGGCCATTATTGCTTGTGTCTCGACAATACTAAGTTGATATGGGGGAGCACTGTCCATGGTGCTGAAAACACAATATCATTAGTTACCGTACAACAGAGCTCTGGCACAGCTGGTCAGTAGCCACTGACTTATTCCACCACAGTACTATTAGAAGCTCTGGTGTGGATCTTTTTTACATACCGGCATGTACAGGGGTATCTCACCCTCATGTGCTGACCTGCACGTTTAGACAAGATGACACTGAATAGGGACACTTCTTCACATTCACATACCCATTACATTACCTAACCGGAAAACACACATTAAAAATTCCTCACTGTTTGCTACTGTATTGCTATTATGTTCTGCATGGCATTGTCTTGATTACAATAAATGGATGCTGGTCTCAATCAATCAATCAATCAATCAATCAATCAATCAATCAGTCAGTCAGTCAGTCAGTCAGTCAGTGAGTCAGTCAGTCACATTTAAGTAAAATGTCTGCAAAAATGACAACAAAGGGTTCTTTGATTTTGAACTAAAATGTTTTTTATCAATTAAAATTGCAATAATTACATTGTAATTATTACCTTTTTTTAAGAAATTAGTACTTTGATTCAGCAAGGATGCATTAAATTGACCAAAAAATACAACACACAATAAAAACACATTGTTATTTAAATATATACATTTACATTTACATTTATTCATTTGGCAGACGCTTATATCCAAAGCGACTTACAATTGAGGAAAACAAACAAGCGATTCATCATGAAGAGGCAAATAGACACAGGAAGTGCTCACAATACAAGTTTCAGATTTTATATCACAATCCAATATCACTATTTTCACAAAAAATATTAAGTAGCACATCTTTTTTTCAACATTGATAATAATAAGATTTTTTCTTGAGTACTAAAACAGGCTATTGGAATGATTTCTGAAGGATCATGTGATACTGAAGACTGGAATAATGATACTGAAAATTCAGCTTTGACTTCACAGGATTAAATTGCATTTCTAAAATATATTCAAATAGAAAATAGTTATTTCAAATTGTTATAATATTTCAAAACATTTCTCTTTTGCTGTATTTTTGATCAAATGAATGCAGCCTTGGTCATTATAAGAGACTTCTTTCAAAAACATTTTAAAATGAACTGAGCCCAAACGAATATTAGTGTATATGTGTATTAGTAAAAGTAAAATGGACTAAAATAAATGAATATGACTTAAAATGTTGACTATTGTAAAGGTACACTATGCACTTTAAAAAAAAAAAAAAAAAGTCATCAATCCTTCTTCCAAAACGTGTTTTTTGTCTTACTCCGATTGTGTATGGTAAGCCTATTTTAAGTGGTGTTTATATTTTAGACCCATTTCGTGGGAAATTGAGTACATATGTCACTCTACTGTGTGTGTCTCGTCATATCCGTAAATAGAGAGAAGCTGCTCCGGTGTATGGTGTGGGAGTAGCATAGGTTAGCCGTCACAATGAGCAGGAAAGGTTGACAAAAATGGAGTACACGAAGTCTCAAATTGCCATAAATAGCTCTCTAACAGAGTTCATTGTAAAGCATCATCTTTTATGGGTCATTTCATTATGGTTGTTGTAGTGCTGTGCTGGAATTTATTTTCAAGGAAGTACCATGTCTATTAATGGGGAAAACTACAGTAACGTCTTCAGCCAGTCATCTTGAGATCCTTACCATCTAAACTGGTTTTATATCTTAAGCCTAGTAGTAAATGTTTTATGAGCAACAGGATAACCACATTCATCCGCACAATCAAAACAGTGCAGTTTTGTATAACTGCTAAAATTAACATAGTGTACCTTTCAAAGACATTTTTGCCAACAGACCAAATACCAAATGATGTAATGGACATAAACAGACAGAATGGAAATTTTTGTCTTATACACAAAATATAGGTTTTGTGTTACAGTGCTCTGTTATGAATGATTTCTCTGCTCTCTCTCTCTGTGTGTGTGTGTGCGTGTTTGCAGGCCTGCAGATTGTGTTAAACTCCATCATGAAGGCAATGGTTCCCCTATTGCACATCTCTCTACTTGTCCTCTTTGTCATCATCATTTACGCCATCATCGGACTGGAGCTCTTCATCGGACGAATGCATCGCACGTGCTATTTTATGGGCACAGGTAACCACACATACTTATAAATTATTTATGTGCATTTTCTGTCACTCTTTATCTTCCTCCATCTGCCTCTCTCTTATTTTTTTCAGATAATTATGCGGATGACGATCCACTCCCATGTGCGTTTGCGGGTCACGGACGCCAGTGTGCTATCAATGGCTCTGAGTGCAGGGGAAAGTGGGATGGACCTAACGGCGGCATCACTAACTTTGATAACTTCTTCTTTGCCATGTTAACAGTTTTTCAGTGTATCACAATGGAGGGCTGGACAGACGTCCTGTACTGGGTAACTAAGCCGTATACATAGTCTTCAGCTTGACTGTAATGGGTCATAATTATATTTCAAGCAAGTGATTGTGACACTAATACTGTTGCTTTTGTCGTCCCGTTCATCTCTGTAGATGAATGACGCAATTGGGTTTGAGCTGCCATGGGTTTACTTTGTCAGCCTGGTCATCTTTGGATCCTTCTTTGTTCTCAACCTTGTGTTGGGGGTGTTGAGTGGGTGAGTTTACAGGACAGATAATTATGCAAGTGTGTATTGGTATCATTTATATATCCCTTTTTGCCTGGTCTTTATTGGTCCCTATCACTTTATTTAATATCCAAAGCATTATATTTAGAATATACATTATAGTCAAACTCACAGCCATTGGCGGTGCTACGGTTTGAGCTACAGGAGTGCTTTTCCTACTGCTGATATATTAAGTTATCAAGGGGTAGGATTAGGATTTTAACCAGAAACCCTTTGTACTTAAAGTGAAAATGTTCTTGCTAAACTATTGCGTGCTTGACATTTACTATTGTTTAAAAATGTAAGGCTTTTTTTGTGCTCTTTTAATATATTTGATCAAAAATATGGTGGAAGCAGTAATGCTGTGATGTATTATTACAATTTAAAATAACTGTTTTCTATTTGAATAGATTTTAAAATGGAATTTCTGGATCCTTCAAAAATCATTCTAATATGCTGATTTACGAAACATTTCTTATTATCAGTTTTGAAAACAGTTGTGTTGCATAATATTTTTGTGGAAATCATGATAGATTCTTTTCTGAAATTTTGATGAATTTTTTTTTTTCAACAGTTTAAATGTCCTTGCTGAATATATTTTTTTCAAAAAATCTTACTGACCCCAAACTTTTGAATGGTTGTGCACTATCTATTAACTTTGAACTTCTATGTGAAAAACTAACAACTTAAATTTTGCATATGTCTAATAATAATGTTTGTACATTTGAGTTTTGACTTTGAAAAGAGCAAATACTTTTACCTCAGCTCTGGATCAATACATCACATATGACAATTTATTTATTAAAACAGTTTGTCCACATCCAAATGAATATTCATGGGCAAAGCCTCTGTCATTTTATGACATCATAACCTGTGCATCATAACTTGTTTGCATGTCTGAGTGATTATTTAATGGAGGACAGCAGGAGATGAGCAGATATCAGATGGTAATGTTTTTACTCACCTGAAAGGAACAATCCCCAGATGCTGAGAGCAGCAGATTTGTGGAGTCTGATTTCCTGCAGACTGTTCCAAAGCACAGAATTCCCCAAAGATTACGCCTCGTGCTGCTTCCCCTCTGTTAAACAGAGTGTGAATGTCCACAGTGTATGTTTGCCTCTGTATTGTGTGTGTCTGTGTGTGTCTGTGTGTGTGTGTGTGTGTGTGTGTGTGTGTGTGTGTGTTTGCTTTGCTTGTCTAACAAGCCATACTTGTGTGTAGGGAATTCTCTAAGGAGAGAGAGAAGGCAAAAGCTCGTGGAGATTTTCAGAAGCTCCGTGAGAAACAGCAGATGGAGGAGGATCTGTCTGGATATATGGACTGGATCACTCAGGCTGAGGACATAGATGAGTTTGACGAAGACGGGAACAGACGTGAGATCACTTCCTCTGTTTTTCATGTCTCTAGACCCCCTTGTCCTTGGTATCAATTGTTGAAATTTTAAAAACATGATCAATTAACAAACTCAAGCTCATTAATTGTGTAATGTATGCATATTTCTTATGTGATTAATACTTTCCCCTATCCAGTTTACCATACAGAGACAATTATAAGTCAAGTAAGATGGGTTTTTTTCCCCCAAACTTATGGATCCCAAGGGCCCCAAATATTTTTATCCCTTTGTAAGGGATAAAATATAATAGCAGCTAAAATGTATTGTATGAGGATTCACTTACATAGAATGAGAAACATATAAGCTAATAGCAAAATATAATAAAGAGTAAAGCCAAAGTAATGCATACTATATACTATTGTTAGATGTAGTTTTTTTCCCCTTAATGTTTAAAACTATTAAAACTATGGTTGTCAATTGAATAAAATAATCATGATTAATCTCAGCTCAGGATTTCAGGCCAGTTTGACACACCTGCAAAATGAAACAGTAATAATATAAATTTTCCTAAATATGTTGTGAAATTAAAAATAACATCAACAAAGATTTTCCCCTAAAAAAATACATTTTGTATTTTTAGCACTCCAAAGCACTCCCCTATTGGCCCCATGGTGTCTTTGGACCAGTGTTGTTATTGTAAATATATATATATAAAATGATACTTGACAACTAACTGAAATAAAATAATTTTAATTTGAAATAAATTGGTTAAGTAGTACTAAATTACCCAAAGTAAACCTGAAATAAAATAATTTATATCTAAATAGAATTTTTTTTTTTAAAAAAAAGCACTTAACAAAATTACTAAAACTTAAAATAAAATGAAAACTGAAAATATAAAAATGTCAAAATATTAATAAATACTATAATTGTCAGGGTTATGTCTCAGTCTGTTTAGTTTAGTTGTGTTTTGGTTTCATTTTCCCTGTTCCCATTTTCTTCCTGGTCTTTTAGTTTCCAAGGATTCTAATTGATCACGCACCTGTTTCTGTTCCTGTTAATTACCTTACTCTGTGTATTTAAGCCCTTAGTTCCTCTCAGTTCTTTTTTCAGTCCTGTTTATGTTAAAATAACACTGCCCTGGATCGCAGTCATACTCAAAAGTACGAATAATTATTTTTGCAGTTCAGCTTAGAGTCACTAGTGGCAGAAAAAACACATTTCACTTTAACTGGGTACCTGATCTACTGTTAATAAATGAAACATCTCATCTCATCATTGATGCTTAATGTTTTCCCCACCTGCCACACTTTTGTGTAATAAAATGTTGAACACCTACCAGCATCTTTAAATAGAACCATGGCAATTATTTCTCCCGTTAACTTACTTTTCCACCTGTTCTGCCTCTCATTTTGTTTTATTCCATGTCTCTCATTGTTTTTCTCTCTCTCTATCTCCCCTTAGGTGTGACCTTGCGTGACCTAGCTGATAAAAAGAGGGGGAAATTCGGCTGGTTCAGCCATTCAAACGAAACCCACGGTACGGCCAATCAAAATGAGACGCATGACCCCTTCACTTCCCCGCTGTTCTATATATAGCCCCCGTCAACTTTGTCTGGTCTAATTGTATAATTTACATCTGGGGCTAGAAATCACATCTCTCAGTTGGACCCATATTAAGTGCTTTGACCCTGTTTCAGAGAGATTGCTTTTCTTCAAAACTGTGTCAATGTGTGGCCGACATTATAATTTCTCTTTGTCTCTCTTATATCTTTTTTTTTTTTTATGGTCCTTTTCTATCTCTGTGTATCTTTCACTTTCTTCCTGTTTTTCACTTGCTATAGCAAGTCTTCCAGCCAGTGAAACGGGTTCCGAGAACACTGAAAACATAGATGAGGAACACACAGATTGTTGTGCTGCTTGCTGGTAATGCATATACGCACACATGCATACCCACTATAATTAGAAACAACATAACACTACATTTGTCATTGTGTTGTCATGCTGGCTTGCTAATGGAAGTTTTTTACCAGCCGCAATGGAGTGTCATCTCTGAATTTCTCAGTTGCGGCTCATTATGTTCTCTTTTCTTTATATTTTTTGTGCTCTTGCAAGTCAGTTCATTGCTCTGGGCTTCTTCGGCTTTCTTTGTTTCAGTATCTGAAATGGATCTTTGTTAAACGCAATGCATTAGTGTTTACATTCTGCCAGTTGCCCTGTTTTGTGGTTGTCTGTGATCTCATTGTCGTTTTGCTTTGTCCACTTTTCTTTGACTTCAGCGCTCGCATTATGAAGATCCCCTGCTGGTGAGTTGTTGTGAGGACAAAGTGTTCAGTGTTTACCTACTAGATATACAGTATACAGTAAACTTTACACTTGCAGACAGATTTTATTTCTTGATTAGAGCATAAATCTAGCTAAGTTTAGTGAGGTTTATGCTTAAACAAGAGGAAATGATAAATAAAAATAAAACCTCAATAAACTAATAACTAATTTAATAATTAACTTTATTTTGATACCACGACTAAAGTGCCCTTGAGCAAGGCACCTAACCGCTAATTGCTCCCCGGGCGCTGTCGCAATAGCTGCCCACTGCTCCGGGTGTGTGTTCACTGTGTGTGTGTGTGTGTGTGTGTGTGTGTGTGTTCACTACTCACTGCTGTGTGTGTGCACTTGGGATGGGTTAAATGCAGAGCACCAATTTCGAGTATGGGTCACCATACTTGACAATACGTCACGACTTTTATCTTATCTTATGCAGTTTTGCTTTTCAAGTACATTTCTGTTTTAAATATATTTGTATATTTTATTCTGGCAATAATGATAAAAATACAGTACCATGCCCTCTAAAACTGTTCTGATCACATGATTCATGACATATTGTTGTGGATTTCATGCATATCATAACAATATGTATATTTTGGTTTATAGGCTATTATTATAATGATTATTTTTGTCTTTTGTGTGTGTTCATTAGTCGTGCCCTTCGCCGCTGGAACCGTTGTGTTCGGAGAAACTGTCGTACAGCGGTGAAATCTGTGACATTCTATTGGTTGGTGCTGATCCTGGTCTTCCTCAACACAGCTCTCAGTGCCTCAGAACATTATAACCAACCAGAGTGGCTCACTGACGTTCAGGGTACGCAACTGTTTTTCCGCACTTTTATTTATAGACTTCTATTAGCAGATGTTTTTTGCCGAGTCATGGTGTTACCAATGAATGACCTACATGTTGAAAAATGACTGAGCTGTGATCACATCTATTTATCCGCCTCTCTTTCTTTTTGTGTCTTTTTTATAGACATTGCCAATAAGGTTCTCCTGTCATTGTTCACAGTGGAGATGTTGTTAAAAATGTACAGTCTGGGGTTGCGAGGATATTTTGTGGCATTTTTCAACCGCTTTGACTGTTTCGTTGTGTGCGGTGGGATTCTGGAGACAGTTCTTGTGGAGTTGGAGATCATGCCACCTCTCGGCATCTCAGTGTTGCGCTGCGTCCGCCTGCTTCGGATCTTCAAAGTCACACGGTACTTAGGACTTTTACATGAATTTGGTACAAAATAGGAAACAGCAACCCTGTCACTCAAATTTGGAACATGTCTAAAAACAATTTCTAAAAATGAAATAGACAAAAATGTACAAACAAAACATTTATTTGATTTCTTTTAATAATTTCAAAATCTTGCTAGTTGGCTTCCATGTGTTTTCTTTGACCCCTGCAAATTCTTTCTTTTCTCTCTTTCCTCATCACTTTTCCACCCTGTTAATTCTTGCCCCCACTTGTCCCCTTCAGCCATTGGACAGCTCTGTCCAATCTGGTGGCCTCGCTACTGAATTCGATGAAGTCCATTGCCTCCCTGCTGCTGTTGCTCTTCCTCTTCCTCATCATCTTCGCTCTGCTTGGCATGCAGCTCTTCGGAGGGAAGTTCAACTTCGATGAGACGCAGACCAAAAGGAGCACCTTTGATGCCTTCCCTCAGGCCCTGCTCACCTGCTTTCAGGTAATACACTGCAGCACAACAATGAAAACATAATGTTAGATTACTTAAAGGGTTAGTTCACCCTCACCTAGTTCTGTCATTAATTGCTCACCCTCACGTTGTTCATCTTCGGGACACAAATTAAGATATTTTTGTTGAAATCTGAGAGGTATCTGACTCCTCCATTGACAGCAATTTAACCACCACTTTCAAAGTCCAGAAAGACATCGTTAAAATAGTCTACATGATTACAGAGGTTCAGCCTTAATTTATTCAACACCATCTTCTTCTGTGTCATTCTCTTACTGTTCTGTTTACGTTCATGTCAAAACTCCGGCTCAGTATTTTTGTGTTAAATTTAGTTTTTTTTTTCACCCTCTATAGATATTAACAGGTGAAGACTGGAATGTAGTGATGTATGATGGCATAATGGCATACGGTGGTCCGGTTTTCCCTGGAATGATCGTCTGTCTTTACTTTGTGATTTTGTTTATCTGTGGTAACTGTATCCTTTCCTTCAAAAAAACAGTTTCTCAGGTTTATTTATTATGCATGCATTCTGTGATGTGATACATTAACAGCAACAGTTTAATGCATTTACTTTTATGAATTTTGTTAATACTTTGACCAAAAGCAATTTATGTTGCATATGTATACATGGTTTCCCTGGGATTCGAACCTATGTCCTTTGCATTGCTAAAACCATACACTAATGTTTGAGTTATAGGAATGCAGCATTATTTCCAACTAGTAAAAGATGTCACTGATTAAAAATGAACCAGATTTCACCATCCTACAGAAATCCTGAATTCTGTGTTTTGTCATTGCTGTTGGATGTGGTTTGTCGTCTTTTTGTGTTTGTTGGGTCTTAACATCTGCTCTCTCAGATATCTTGCTGAATGTCTTCTTGGCCATTGCTGTCGACAACTTAGCAGGAGGCGATGGAGACAATAATAAGAAGGATGAGTGCGTTTTTAAATCATCTCAGATTAATAATCTCGACTAATCTCTCTTTCTAACTAATACATTTACCATTCTTTAACATATATTGTGGTGTCCAAAAGTTCACATTGAAAATATAGGATTGAAATTTAAGCCTGAAAACAGGACATGAAGTAAAACATTATGATGAATAATAAATACATAATATTATTTCATTAAACCAAATGCTAAAGCATTTGTGTACATTTTTAAGCACAATGTTGTACTGAAATTGTTATTAATGACATTTTTCATTTAAAAAAAAAATGCAAAATAGAAGCATTTTTAACAAGTGCTTTCGAAGATTGTGATATGCGGTCTATTGATCCTGACAGAGAAAAAAAAGAGGGAGAGGGAGAGGGAGAACAAGCTGAAGGTGGAGAAACTGAAGAGGTGAAGGTATGGAGATCAAACTCTACTGCCATTGTTATTGATTAATCATCACATTGAGGTCATTCTTTCATTCTGTTTTCAACAGGTGGACATTGATGATGAATACGAGGAGGAAGAGGAGGAACCCGAGGAGGTAGATGATGAAGGTGAAGTCCATGGATGCTAGACGCCACATTGCGTTTGAACAGATTGTTCATTTTAAAATGTTTTGTAGTTATTTATCAGACGTTTGTGACCATAATTACACATCCTAACTAATACTAACTGTCCCTCTGGAGTGTCATGAGGTTTAGTGTTGGCTACAGTGGTGATTGAGCTAGATTGTGATCTCATTAACTCAGTTTCTCTCTATCTATCTCTCATACTCGCTTTGATTCTGTTCTTCTCTGCCGGAAGAAGGGAAAACTCAGCTCAATGTTGCTGACTTTGCTCCTCCTAAAGAGAAAATTCTACCAATCCCAGAGGGTAGTGCATTCTTCTGCCTCAGCAAGACCAACCCGTGAGTGTGCAGTTTAAACCACAAACTCAATGCTTGACTATTTAATGAGATAGTTTTCACCAAAAATTTTAATTCTGTCGTTATTTACGCATGACATTCAAAACGTGCTGTGTTTCTTTTGTATGTGGAACACAAAAGAAGATATTTTGAGAAATGTCTCAGTGCTTTTTTTTGTCCATACAATGGAAGTCAATGGTCACCAAAACTGATGGTTAACAGCATTCTTCAAAATATCTTCTTTCGTGTTCTGTAGAAAAAAAGTAAGTCGTAGAGGTTTGGGATGACGTGAGCAAGAGTAAATGATGATGGAATTTACATTTATGTGAACTATCCCTTTAAATCAGAAATTTTTACATAAATAGTTTCATTATGAGAAACATTTTCCATATATAAATAAAAAAAAAATTTTTTTTCAGCATCAAATATAGACAAGCATGGTCCAAAATACCAGTCATATTTATAAAAAATTTTTACCCGCTGTAAATCAATATTTTGCGTTATGCCAGAGAAATTTACTTTACTGTTTTCCCCATATAATATATTAATTTTGTAACTCACTCCATCTCAAACATGGACATTGTAGTTATGTTCCTCATATTTTCTTTTAGATGGCTTGAATGTGTCAGTTCTGGAGATATCCGTCAATAAAATAACAGTCAGTCATCTTGTCTTCAGTAAACAAATAGAATCTCTTTGACCTAGTTAAGATAATCAGCAAAAATCATATTTCACTCAAATCTGTTTTATTTTCTTAGTGTGAACAGCAAAAACACGTGAAATCCAGTGTTTACAAATGCAATCATAATTTTTTGGGAATGTCAAATCAGATTTCAAGTAGTTTTTAATTGTCATTTGCACAACATTATCATTTTTACTCAATCAGATGGTGAACTATGTGACTCATGATGTACTGAATAGTGAATGAGCGGTTTCACACACAGCATATAAAATGCCTCTGTGGCTTATGTTGTCTCAAGCGGTGTGGCGAATAAATTAAACTAAAATAAAGCATGAATTTATGAATTTTGGCAACACACGTAGACAACACACAGCTTAGAACAATTCTCTTTGTGTCTCCCTCCAGGATAAGAGTGGGCTGCCATACCCTGATCCATCACCACATCTTCACTAATCTCATCCTGGTTTTCATCATTCTCAGCAGCATTTCTCTGGCTGCAGAGGATCCTATCAGAGCTCACTCCTTCAGGAACAATGTGAGTTTCCTGTGTGTTCCTTGCACACACATGCAGCATCATAAATGGTTATTTACTGCAGCTGTCCTTATTGGCATGTTGGACAACCTCTTCAGTGCCAGCTGGGGAATGCTATCCTTCAATCAGCTGACTATCAAACACACACACACAGCTTCTGTAGCTCTGACACACACACGCACACAGTACAGTACAGTAGATCAACATGATTTGCCCAAGTAGGACATGTTCCTGGATCAGCATCCTTGTTAGTTCTGGAACAACATTGGTATCAACCAATCAGATTTGAGGTTTTGGGTCAGGACTGGGGTCAAGGGCTTGAACAACATGCTTATCAACCTATTATTTCCCTGCTAGTTTAGGAAGACATTATGATGAGGGTTTGGATTATTTGGTGGAAATCTTCAGCAACAAAGGATGTTGATCTAGTGTCCTAATTGTCTAAATCATGTCTACACAAACAGACCTGTCACCATACATCCTACTGTACACATCACTTTTTTCATATCAGGGCAACTGAATTTTTCTCTCTACAGGTTCTGGGTTATGCTGATTATGCTTTCACTTCCATATTCACTGTGGAGATCTTACTGAAGGTACCGATCAATCAATCAATAGTTTTTGTAATGATTTCAAAACGATAAGATAACAGCAACAGACGTGTTGCTACTCTAAAATACGCCCATGTTTCTATATTTTTTTTTCTTTCTTTATCTCTGTAGATGACAGTACATGGTGCATTCCTCCATGAGGGTTCCTTCTGTAGGAACTGGTTTAATCTGTTGGACCTTTTGGTGGTCAGTGTGTCTCTGGTCTCCTTCTTCTTACAGTAAGTCCACAAAACACTCATACAGACATCAAAAGATTCCTGATAATAATTTGTGAAAACAGGTGAGCTATGATTTCTGATGGATGCATCAGTGTATGTAAGTGTATGTATCGCCCTCTGGTGGATAAATAAATATAGTGCCCTATTTACGCTTTAAAAGCACATTAAAATTTGGAAACAATGAAGAAAAAGACGCTAAAAGATGAAACAATGAAGCTCAGTCTGTGCTTTTCTACACATGTACAAAGTTAAACCTCTCACTCTCCCTTAGTTCGAGTGCCATCTCTGTAGTGAAGATCCTAAGGGTGCTCAGGGTACTGAGGCCTCTTCGAGCGATCAACAGAGCCAAAGGACTCAAGGTACAGCTTTTAGTGCTTTTGTGTGTATGCCCTTGCCCTGTGATGAAAATCAAGTTTTTAATGTTGTTTATATGTGTATGTAGTGTTTTTATTATGCTTTAAGACAAACCATGTGAAAATTCACCTGTCAACACCATTGCTGAGTATTTTCTCCTTAAAGCTGCAGTCTCAAAAATGCAGTTTGAAACCGCCCCTGTTTCCTACCGTCACAAACAAGTAACCAATCCTGCCAATGTGCGGGGTGGAGCTTTTCCACAGTGAGCACAAGAACACCTTAAAGAAGAGACAGGATAAATCTGGTACATATAGCAATATACTGTAGCAGGTGAATTATGTATATAATGTATATTGCAATGTTATGATGAACTATATGCCTGTCTCCACTGACTTTCTATAATGTTCAAAGCTTTTCTAAGGATGTTGATTTTAAGAAGGCAGCTGTCTGACTCTGAGATTATAAGCTGTTTGATAATGTAGTCAAGTTAAAGGCACATTAATTAAAATATTCAAAAAACACTTGCACAGTGTTATATATTTCGTTCAGCTGTGTACTTGCATTATCCTAAATGTTTCCAAGAATTCGTAAATTCAGAGAAATTCACAATTTTAAATAGTGCCCCGTCCCTCCCTTGTCACTTGTCGTCTGTCAGTGATGTAATATCTGCGTTATCCCTGGTTTCTGCTTATACTGCCTAGTAGCCATGGCAACAGACATGGATAGCTGCGTAACATCTAGTGGCATACTTTTGTTGTTTCGTTCAAACATTACGGACCATAGCATGCAAACTTTAGGACAAAAGGAGAAATAGAACGAGGATCAATATCGTTTCCGAGATGGCGAGAGCTTTGCGACAAACTTTGACTTGACAAAGACGCTGCTCTTGCACATTATTATTAGACAAGGTAAGCAAATACATATTACTAATCAATGTTAGATAGCTCAACACGATGAAATGTTAGAATATCATCAGTATGATATTTTAATGTTAATCTATCTTACTTTTAAGTCTAATACAGCACAAACTAATACACAGAATAATATTACAACTTTAAACACTCTCAAATGCAGTTTAGTATGATAGTGAAACATTAGAGCAAGTGAAACAGCGCTGCGTTACCTCGCAGTTTTAATTCATCAAATAAACTGGCCTGTATGAGTAGCATTTTAGCATTTGCGAGTAGTACGGTAGAATGAAATGTCTTCGTTCCTTTATATCTCCCGGGACTTGCGTGTGGCACTGATATCTGTCTCTCATTAGCAATCGCGATTCTCAGCTACACCCTGCTTCATTCCACGATCATGTTAAAAACATGCATTCACTCATCCACAAACATTATTATATCCATCAACATTAATTTCACATGTAGTTCTTGGCAAAAGATTGAGTGGAATGTTCATGTGTAATTCTAATTACCAATTTTGATAATATTTCTGTAAATCATTACCTACTTGACTCCTTCTAGGAACCCTCATCTATCTGAATAACCTCCTTTCTCATTATATTTAAATCTACTGTAAATCTGCATTTATTTAATCAAAAAACTGTAAAAAGAAAATATTGTAAAATATTATTAAAATTTTTAAAAAAATTCTATAATTTTATTTTAAAATGTAATTTTAATGACAAAGCTGAATTTTCAGCATCATTACTCGAGTCTTCATTGTCACATGATCCTTCTGAAATCATTCTAAAATGCCGATTTATTTCAAGAAACATTTCTCATTATTATCAATGTTGTGTTGCTTAATATTTTGGTGGGAACCATGATGGATTTTTCAGGATTCTGTGATGAACAGAAATATAAATCATTCATAACTATGTAAAAACTTTCCATTTTGATCATTTTTATGCATCCTTGATGAATAACAGTATTGATAAAATTTTTTTTTTTTTTTTTTAATCTTACTGACCCCAAACGTTTAAATGGTCAATTAATTTTCAACTTTTTTGTTTCTCTGTCAGTGTTATGGTGTAAACGCCATTTCTTTGTGTGTTTGTGTGTGTGTAGCATGTGGTACAGTGTGTGTTTGTGGCTATAAGGACCATCGGGAACATCATGATCGTCACTACTCTACTTCAGTTCATGTTTGCCTGCATTGGTGTTCAGCTTTTCAAGGTAAAACACACTCACGCAGACAAAAAGACTGTGCTCCTCTTGTGCTCTCATAAGTTTAACATCAGCATAAATATTATGAGCGAATGCACTTTTTAATGCGTCATTACTGATGTATTTCGTAGGGTAAATTTTATCGTTGCACAGATGAAGCTAAAAACACCCCGGAACAGTGCAAGTATGTCATATTTCAGCATCTGTCATTACTGTTTAATTCTGTTCTCACGTTAACCATGTGTGTGCCTTTGGGCAACATGTGTACTTATGTGTCACGAGTGTTTGTGCATCCGTTTGTGCCTACAAATTCTTTGTGTGTGTGTGTGTGACACAGGGGAACATTTGTGGTGTATAAAGACGGAGATGTGAGTCATCCAATGGTGAGAGAGAGGCTCTGGCTCAACAGTGACTTCAACTTTGATAATGTACTGATGGGAATGATGGCCCTGTTCACGGTCTCCACTTTCGAGGGTTGGCCAGCGTGAGTCTGCCCCTCTGTCATCTTCCTCCATATGTTACTAAAGGTCACTATGATCATGTTTATACAATATGCTCCACATCCTGTTTTCCTCATTCAGGCTGCTCTACAAAGCCATTGATGCCAACGCAGAAAATCACGGCCCCATTTACAACTACCGCGTGGAGATCTCGATATTCTTCATCATCTACATCATCATCATCGCCTTCTTCATGATGAACATCTTCGTGGGTTTTGTCATCATCACTTTCCGTGAGCAGGGAGAGGCCGAGTTCAAAAACTGCGAGCTGGACAAAAATCAGGTTGGACGAAAGCATTACTTACTTCTATAAAGTGAGATACAGTACACTATTGTTCAAAAGTCAGGGGTAAGTAAGAATTTTATTTTATTCATGAAGGAGACATTAATTTTATCTTGACCTTTCTATTCTTCAGAGAATCCTGAAAAAAAAAAATATCACGGTTTCCAAAAAAATATGAAAACTGTTTTCAACATTGATAGTAATAAGAAATGTTTCTTGACCACCAGAACAGCATATTAGAATTATTTCTGAAGGATCATGTGACACTGAAGACCGGGGTAATGATGCTGAAAATTCAGCTTTGACATCACAGGAATAAATTACACTTTAAAATATTTTAAAATAGACAAAATCTTAGAATATCTCACAATATTACTGTATTTTTGATCAAATAAATGCAGCCTTGGTGAGCAAAAGAGACTTCTTTCAAAAGCATAAAAATATCAACCCCAAATTTTTGAACAGTTGTGTATGTCCTATTCAAGATTTCATGTTCACTTCTCATTTTGAATAATAGACCATTTGAGGTGGCCAGTCCAGTGTATATTTTCTCACATTGTGTCTCCTTTTTGTCACTTACAGAGACAGTGTGTGGAATACGCCCTAAAGGCCCAGCCGTTGAAGCTTTACATCCCCAAAAACCCAGTGCAGTACAAGTTCTGGTCTATAATCAACTCCACAGGGTTTGAGTACATCATGTTTGTGCTGATTCTCCTCAACACTGTTACTCTGGCTGTGCAGGTAAACAGCTGAGTCTGACAACTCATACAAAAGCTGTATAATCAGCATGTAGAACCATAGATAAAGACATCTATTTTTGGTATTGTGAATCTGAGCTTATGTGAGCTTACTTAAAATCCAACATGAACCTCAAGGCCAGTGCTGAAAAAATTATATGAAGTCAGTGAACTGGTTGTTTTTTTAATCATATAGGATATTGATCTTAAAATGTCTAAAAATCACATAATTCCAACAAGATCTGAATGCAGCACTATTTAAGACAGAACTCAGTGGCACTGATACATTTGAAAAGGCCTCTATAGACTCACATAGATCAAAATATACAAGCCCTAGAATATAGAAAAATGAAGAACGAATGATTTGAGGCTGATATTGAGTCATGAATGTAGAATCACACCGTTTCTGGATCCTTCCACAGCACTATGAACAGTCAAAGCTCTTTAGTCACGTGATGGACATCCTCAATATGGTTTTCACCGGCCTTTTCACTGTGGAGATGATCATTAAACTGATGGCTCTCAGACTCAGGGTCAGTCCTTTCACTCTCTTCCATATATGATATATGTTTGCCTGCTAAAAAGCTACCGTTTATAAAGTTACTGATTTATTGTCTTAAAATCATTTAAACCCTTCTTAAATCATCAATTCTGAAGCATTCTGATGTGTGTTGTTCTTAATATCTGGTTGATTTTTAATGATTTTTTCCCTGTTTTGCAGCATTACTTTATTGATGCATGGAATTCCTTTGATGCTCTGATTGTTGTGGGAAGTGTGGTGGACATTGTGGTTACAGAGTTCAGTGTGAGTAACTCTTTTCCTTATGCAACCAAATAATAGATACGGTTCCATAATATTTGGTTACTTAGCATATTGTGCAGTTAAACATCAATTCAAAGGTAATTTGTTTAAAATTATTTTTCTGTCACAACCATCATTTGAGCCTCAAATGATGATCATAATTGTGTTTAATCCAGACATCAGGTCACTCATTGTTGATGTTCAAATCAGAATCTCGTTGCATGTTTCCTGTAGGGCACGGTTTAAATTTTTTTTTCTGCCTTCTTTCTTCTCAGAGCTCAGAGGACAGTTCTCGCGTATCCATTACTTTCTTCCGCCTGTTTCGTGTAATGCGATTGGTTAAGCTACTCAGCAAGGGGGAGGGCATTCGTACCCTGCTTTGGACTTTCGTGAAATCACTCCAGGTCAGGAGACAACGATTACAAAAATATTTTTTCATATTTTGAGCTAATTATTTAATCTAAATTTACACTATTCCCCTAGGCTCTGCCCTACGTTGCTCTTCTCATCGCTATGATCTTCTTCATCTATGCTGTAATTGGAATGCAGGTAATTGGATGCTGGGGATATATATATATATATATATATATATATAAATGTATATATATATATATATATAATATATATATATATATATATATATAAATGTATATATATATATATATATATATATATATATATATATATAAAATATTATTATTATTATTATTATTATTATTATATTTTTTATTTATTTTTTAAATGACCAGAAAAACTACTATTATAAAAAATTTATAATTTCTCTCCTCGTCAGACATTTGGAAAGATCGCCATGCAGGACCACACGCAAATCAACAGGAATAACAATTTTCAGACCTTTCCGCAGGCTGTGCTGCTTCTATTCAGGTGAGAGAGTGTGTTTTCCTGTAGCTCAAACAACAGAACATTGGTGTTAGCGATGTGAAGTTCATGCGTTTTGACTCCCAGGATATGTATGAACTGATTAATATGTATACCTTAAATGCAATGTAAGTTGTTTTGAATAAAAGCATCTGCATGCATGTAATGTATGTGCTCTTCATGTACAGGTGTGCAACGGGTGAAGCGTGGCAGGAGATCATGTTGGCCAGTCTTCCAGGAAAGCGCTGTGACCCTGAGTCAGACTATGAGCCCGGTGAAGAATTCACCTGTGGCAGCAACATTGCCATTGTCTACTTCATCAGTTTCTTTATGCTCTGCGCCTTCTTGGTAACTACACCGGAAGTTGTTGTTGTTGGTTAAATTAACTCTATTCTTGCAATTATAGCTGTATAATTTCCCAGCTACTCTTTTGATTTTTTTTTTCTTTTCATTTGAAAACCACGGAGCCCTGTACATGACATATAAAATATATATATATCATGGCCACGAAATAAGAATTCGTTCTTTGTTTTAGTAAATCATGGCCATGATATACTAATTTGTTCACTTATTTTATTTAAATTGTGGGAATTAAGATTTCGTTCTCACAACTTATTAATTGGTTCCATCGTTTAAGTAAATCGTGACCATGTTGAACTAATTCCCTTGTTTTTATTGAACTAAAACAAGTTAGGAAAAAGTGCTGAAGTCATGAGAAGGAATTGTTAATTTGTGGCCACAATATACATATACAGTTATACATATACAAAACATTTACTTTACATTACATTTACTGAAAATTTCGGACAAATGAAACTTTTTTTCGCTATAAATACATTTTTTGTACAGAAAAAAATATTGTTGAGCTCTTCATAGTAATTATTATGCAGGACATAGGCTTTCGTTGACTGAAATGATTTCAGTGTGATTTGCTTAGTTAAATGCAAATGTTTGTCATTGTTGTGTATTTTCAGATTATTAATCTGTTTGTTGCTGTCATTATGGACAATTTCGACTATCTGACCCGTGATTGGTCAATTCTTGGACCACATCACCTGGATGAGTTCAAAAGAATCTGGTCAGAGTATGACCCTGAAGCCAAGTACGACTATCAGTCTCTCTTTAGTAATTGTTATATTTACACAAAAACTGCTTCAGTTCTGTTTAAATGCGTTTGTTTTCCAGGGGTCGTATTAAGCACTTGGATGTAGTAGCTTTGCTCAGAAGAATCCAGCCACCACTTGGATTTGGGAAACTCTGTCCTCATCGTGTGGCCTGCAAGGTACAGACACACACAAAATCCATCTGGTGCGTTCTGTTCCCTTTATTTTGTCTTACTTTGTCTCTATCTCTCTCTCTCTTTGGCAGAGGCTAGTTGCCATGAACATGCCCCTGAACAGTGATGGTACAGTGACCTTCAATGCCACCCTGTTCGCCCTGGTCAGAACTGCCCTGAAAATCAAAACTGACGGTCAGTACGGGGATACACACAAACACCCTTTGCATACTCGTACACTTCATCTCAGATGATTCATATGAGGGTGTGCTTTGCATATAAATACAGAAGTCCTTCTGTCATTGTCATCTTTTTTTCTTTTTTCATATTAAACATTTGAATATATTTCAAATTAAACATACTAATTCAACCATATACAATAATATATCTTACAATATAGAATATTAATAGAGAGTAAAGAGAGTAAGCAGTTTGTAGAAGTGGAGAAGCAAAGGTGACATGTTCTTAGGTAGTTGTGTAAGCTTATGTGGCTGTAATGTGTTGTTCTCAGGGAACCCTGATCAAGAGAATGAAGAGTTGAGAATCATAATTAAGAAGATCTGGAAGAGAACAAAACCCAAAATCCTGGATGAGGTTATTCCACCCCCTGCTGGTGAGTTCTTTCTCGATTACATACAGTAGCCTATATCTAAGTCCTCAAATGACCATCATGGACCATAAAATGAAAAGTTAATTTAATGAAATGAAATGTATATAAATTAAATAGATACTTTTGTTGGTGGAATTTCATTCAGTCATTATCAATATCTAATGTTTCTGGAAATGCCTCATATGTTGTGCATGTGAAAACATGTCGATGGTTAATTTACACGTAAAATGAAATTTAACATTCACACTGGTCAATTCACACTGCACCGTCAAGACGCAGACCAACGGCGACAGTCAGATTGCCGCACGTCACTTCCCAGATATTTTAATTCCGATTCAGCATGTTCAGTCAGCAAAAGCAAGCTCCAGTAGACTCCGATGGGGAAACACATTGATCCTACAAATCCTGACGAAGTGTCTGTTGCCGTCTGCCGGTGCGGTGTGAATTGACCTTTAAATACAATATGTATTATTCTAAAATGTCATTATTAATTTGACTTCCTTACATTAAATTTTTGCCTCCAGGTTTATTTAACTGGAATTTAATCCTCATCCTCAGTTCAGCTCTCAATGCTGCACAAACCTCAAATTGTCAACCTCTTGTGCTGTTTTATTGTTGGTTCTATTTCAGATGAGGAAGTGACTGTGGGTAAATTCTATGCTACGTTCCTGATCCAGGACTATTTCAGGAAGTTCCGTAAAAGGAAGGAGAAAGTGGGTCTGGAAGAATCAGAGAATGGTAACCCTTCAGCTCTACAGGTAGATCTCTATCACAGCTTCTACATTTTATTCCCGTAGAGTCATTTCCCATATATCTGGGCACAATAATATGTAGATTGGCTAAATCACACATTTTATGCAAATGTGTCTCCACATTTGTCTCCACATGAAATGTGGTCATACAAATCCCACATTGAGAGATGATCCACTGAAGCAGACTAAACCAACAAATGTCTTCACTTTAGAGCTGTGATTCTGGCAGTCTTCATGCCCAGTATCACTTTACACAGTCTCTGATTATTATTCTCTGTGGGTGTGCTGTCATTGGCATGTTGAGGTTACATGTGTGGGTTTTGTGTTCATGCTGCATACATTTCATCATTCTTACAGAGCATTTGATCTTTGTTAAGGTGGCCCAGGTTGCTTTTCAACAATCTCCTAAACAACATTTTCTGCACGCATTTAATCCTGGACAAAGAGCTATTGCTCATGACCTAGGTGGGACTTGAACCCACAATCCCCAGCTCCAGAGGCTGATCCTTTATTCTTTAGGTCACTGGGCCTTCTTTCAGCATTAGCAAATGTAGTCTCAGTCAGTATAAACCATGAAAACAACCGCATTGTGATTTCCTCTTCCAGCACCTACTTGGGTTTTGGATTAAATTAAATTATCAGCTGTTATGTTCAAAGCCTCAATCATTCTTATATGATCTCAGCTAATTCATCAAGAACTTATCTTTGATAGGTTGATCTAATTTCTAATTTTAACTTTTAACAAATTTAATAAATAGGAAATAGGAAATTTAAATTATTTTTATTTCATTACTGTACTTAAATACATTTTTCAAGTACCTGTACTTTATCTGAGTATTTTTATTTTGGGAAACTTTTACTTCACTACATTCCAGATTATAATGTTGTACTTTTTACTCCACTACAATTCATAAACAATTCCTCGTTATTCTGAACTGAAGAAATGGCCACCTGCTCTGAGACGTGATTCGTGAACAAGCTGATTCTTTTGTTTAATCAATTCCCAAATCACACTGAGCGATTCATTTGTGAATTGGAGTGGTCCGATTGCATCTGTTCTAGAGTCAACAACTCACAGATTCAAATGAAGTGGTCAGAGCAAGTCTGCAGTTAACAATTCACAAGTCTGACTCAAAATGAGCCAAGAACGGGAGATCCTAGGAGCTTTAGTGAGCACATGACTGAGAGGCTGCTCACTGCAGAGCCATGGGTAGAGTGTGAAGTCCAGCTCCCCCTCTCTGGACGTCCAGCTCCCACTCTCGGAATGTAATTTGGGCGGTGGTGGTGGTGTTCAACCACACCCTAACCCTACCCATAACTTTATCCCTGCACCCATTAGATCCACAGAGGTGGAGCTGGACTAGGTCAAGCTCAACCCATAGCGTCCAGAGAGGAACTGGACGTCATTTGGCTCTGCAGTGAGCACCACTTGGAGATACTGATGCCGCAAAAAGTAAGTTATTAATGCAGAATTTTAGGATTAATTATTGTAAATGAAAATCATATTAAGGCAATGACTGTGAGTTGTTTGTGAACAAAGTCTGCTGTAAAAGGGCAAGCTGTTTAAGCCCATTGTATAAAATGCTTGAATGTGGACATGCCCACATTTGTGTATTACCGCCTGAACAGGGTAGGTTTTTGGTGAAAACTAAACATAACGTTAAAATCACACAAATTAATGCCCATGCATCTTCCCTGCTGCTGTAGCAGTTTCAAATGATATAAAACTAGTAGGTTTGCATAGTGTCCTTCTTAAAATGTTAGCACATAGTTCTTTTCAATTGTTTACATATTTGAATTATAAGTTTATGACAAGTTTTGGTTATAAATAAAATGTTTCCTACTTGCAGATCAATGCATATTAAGTGTCAGCATAATTTACCTTATTGACTAGTGCTGATCCTTCATAGTGATGTCAGACTGGCACACTTAAAACATATTTAAAGCTCTATCTGAGTTCCAACAGATGTGTTATCTTTCATCTAAGTGGCTGATAGTTTTTCTGCAGTTTTAACTTGAAACTGTGGGAATGTGGCTTTGGCGACACAAATGTAAGGTTTGTGACCCAAATTAGCCTACAACCTACAGTTCCCAGCTCCAGAGGTTGATTCATTCTCCATTGGGCCACTAGACTCTCCAGCCTTTCTTTTTTGAGACCGTTTTAAATCAAATATGACTAAACGTTATCTATTAAGCTGCTGGGCCACCATTTAGAGGTTTCTGGATTTTTGGGGGTAATTTTGGTGTCTGGGGCCTGCTTGTATGTCTTGGATAACTCAACTGTATGGCGAGCTGCATATATACTGTGGTACCTCTTTTTTTCCGTGTGCATCTGTGTCAGGCAGGGCTGCGAACTCTACAGGACCTGGGGCCAGAAATGAGACTGGCCTTGAACGAAGATCTGGAGGAAGAAGAGGAGGGTTTGGAGGAGGAGCAAGAGGAGGATGATGCTCATTATAAGGTGCTCATCACTTAAACCATCAAGATTCTTTTGAAGCACATTTCTTAAAATTTAGTTAGTTAATAGATTTTAATCAATTAACTGAATTTGTTTTGCACAGTGAGTTCAACTTGTAGTTCGCTAAATGGAAAATATTACATTATAATCAGATAGTGAGACTGAAAAATCAGATCATTATTTAGAGTAATGAGGCACTTGGTTTATTAAAACGGATGGTACCAGATTTACTCTGACAGGAGTAATATAAACTATTGCATTGTTTTAAAGTTATAGTTCACCTAAAAATCAAAATTCTGTCGTTAATTACTCACCCTCATGTTGTTCCACACACGTAAGACTTTTGTTCCTCTTCGGAACACAAATGAAAATATTTTTTATGAAATCTGAGAGATTTCTGTCCCTCCATAGACAGATACGCCACATGTTGACACTTCTAAAAGTTCATAAAGAGATCGTGAAACTAATCCATATGAATTGAGCGGTTTAGTCCAAATTTTCTGAAGTGACTTGATTGCTTTATATGATGAATAGATTGAATTTAGACTTTTATTCACATATAAACTTTCAATGAGGCTCATTCTCGTGTGTTACGCAACACATTTGAGTTTCGGGTAGAGGTTTGTTCTCGCGCATCAAGCAGGTTCGGTTGAGCTTTTGTTTATGTTCACCGATCAATGTTTATATGTGAATAAAAGCCTAAATGTAGTCTGTTCATTATACAAAGTGCTCGAGTCTTATCAGAAAATTTGGACTAAACCACTAAAATCATATGGATTAGTTTTATCTCTTTATGAACTTTTTGAACAGTCAAAGTGGTAGATGCTTAGCTGTCTATGGAGGAACAGAAAGCTTTCAGATTTCATCAAAAAGTTCTTCATTTGTGTTCCAAAGATTAAAAAAAGTCTTACGGGTTCGGAGCAACATGAGGGTGAGTAATTAATGACAGAATTTTCATTTTTGGGTGAACTAACCCTTTAACGTAAATTAAAGAGTGCATGATATGATGTTAATATTTTGTATCCTTTAGTTAAAGTATAAGAGTAAGCTCAAGAAACATTTCTTATTATTATCAGTGTTGCAAATAGTTGTGCTGCTTTTGTGGAATACCTTTTTTTTAAGGATCCTTTGTTGAATAGAAGGGAAATACAGAAAATATATGTTATTGCGGAATAAAAGTTTTGATTTCTTTCATCAAATCGCACTGACAGCAAACTTTTGAACAGTTGTGTAAATATAAATCATTAAGAAGTGATTTATTTTAATGAAACATTCTGATGTTTTTTTTCTCTCACATTGCTGACCTCTTAGAATGAAAATGGCTATGCAGGCCACACTGAGCCCTCAAGCAGAAGCCGGCGCTCCTCTTTGGCCACTACCCCCGGCGTCGCTCCTGCTCCTGTCCCAGGAGATGGCATCTTGAATGGGGGACTGGGATGTAGGAGCTCCCTTGCAAAAACACAGAATGGGAACGGTGCTCTGGAGCACGATAACTTCAGGAGAAGAGACAGCACACGTTCCTCCATTCATTACCAACACAAGAATGGTGTGATTGACCAGCTGCCCAAGAGGTAAATCTAGCTGCTTGTAATGTATTTATTCATATTCTACGTTATACCTCTTATTAATTATGCAATTTATTTGTATTTGTACATACTGTTTTTTTGTTGTTGTTTTTTTTTGATAGACCATCATACTACAAATACCCAAGGTAAGCTTTCAGCAGATAGTTTGTAGCACCTTTCTCTGTTCTGTCTACTTTTTCCTGGTTTCCTCTTTTCTCCCTCAGGAGGGACTCCAGAGACAGGTTCTCTTCTCCGCTGTCCCGGAGAGAGGAAGGCGGTGAGTACCCTGGAGAGCAGCGCTTCTATGGAAAAGACGAGGACAGCGAGAGTGTCATCTCTAGAGAAAGGTACTCATAAAGTCTTACCTGTGTCTGATTGAATGAATGAAGGAATTAGCACATATTTTGTTAAAAATTAAATTTTGAATGTAAACAAGTCAATATATCCCCAAAACGTGTTTTTATCTTGATAATTACCCTGGCAGTTACATCTTAAGCTAGATCCGTTACATCTAAACTGGTTATATCTCTTAAGCGTAGTAGTTAATCTTTTATGAGAAGTATAACTATTCATCCACAGTCATGCAGACCCGAAGCACAACCAAAACAATGTTCTTCTGCAAAATACATGCAGTTTCTTTTATAACCACTAGAGGGACAAAAGTTACATAGTGTACCTTTAAACATCTGTTTTTCTTCTTCAGGCATGGTTATCCAGAGGACAGCACAATGTTCACAGGACATAGAGACATGTATGATGGCCACTCTGTGAGACACCCCGTCTACGGTAATCATTATGGAAACAGCTATGAAGAGGGCAGGAGGACAGCACGGAGACGCCTGCTGCCAGCAACACCTACTGGTAAAATGATCTAACTATTTCATAGTTATTCATTATAATGTTGTTTGGAGGTAATTAAGGGACTGTGCCTAAAGTCAATCTGTATATTTAATTCTATTTTTTCTCCATTTTCTCAGGGAGAAAGACTTCATTTAACATACAGTGTTTAAGAAGACAAGGCAGCAGTGATGATCTGCCCATCCCAGGAACGTACCATCAGAACTCCCCACCCTGCAGAGTGCGTTCACAGGTAATGTTACTATATACTATAAACTAGTCCATGACACACTACCAAATAGTGTTCTTTTTGTTCTTCTCCAGTGTTGCAATTATATACAGTAATTTTCATAAAATGCGTCATTTTAGTGCTCACATGGATTTGATTTATTTATTCATTTTATATATATTTTATTCAATGAGTAAGGTGGCTTGGATAATAAAATAAATCACTATAAAAAAGTTTTTCAAATGCCTTTTTATTGATTTTGTTGTTTTACCCTTTTCCCAGACCTTTTAATGGAAATATTAATTGAATAATAATTATTTGAATTAATTGAATAAATGAACATATTTTTATATTTATGGTATGAAAATGATTTTTCAATATTAAATTGTTTTTATTGTATCAATCTCAACTTCACTCTGTTGTCAAAATTGTTGGTCACAAAATTGTTGAACCCCACAGCTGTACAAATACGTGACCAACAATTTTGTGTCAAAATATTTTAATCACATGTATTTAGGATACATTTAAATGTTACTTGTGAAAGTAGTCTTAGTAGAAAAATTAAACAAGCCAAAAAATGTTCTACTAGATTTTATTTTACAAAAGCCCAAAAGGGTCTAAAAATGGCAAAAACACCTTATGTTCATGCATTTCCTGATTGTCAACTGCTTTTTAGAACTGAAGTCACTCCTTTGATTAATTCTTGAGTCACAACATTACTTAGTTTTTGAACAGAACCTATGTTACTCAGTCTTTCTTTGTTGCTTTCTCTCGTTCTCAGGGATACGGCAGTTACGATTCTCGTCGCAGCAGCGCAAGATCGTCCACAGGTTCGACAGCATCCTGGGCGAACACTGGCCCTCGACGGGGTCGTCTCCTCTACGCTCCCCTTATCTTGGTAGAGGAGGAGGGAGCAACAGGGGCTGGTAGTGTGGGCATCTGGGACAAAAAGGCTAGTTCCGTTGGAGTGCCTGCGTCGGTTCGGCATCCCAATTCAGGATGGTACTCGGGACCCTCTGCTGGTGGAGGGGGGCAGCCATATAGAGCCTACACCACCCTTAGAGTCCCTACCCAACTCAGTCCTCACTACAGCGAGAAGAGAGGCAGCGCTGACAGTCTGGTTGAAGCGGTATGAGTGGAGAAACACTAGAGCATGAGAGCAACATTACAGTAATAGCAAAATAACATTACACCTTGACTACATCAATATTACAGTACACAAACAACATTAAAGCAACATCAAGGGAACATTTCAAAAGTAGCACAGCAACACTGAGGCAAACATAGGAGCTCTTCATAAAATTAGTAATGCTGCTGTGATAGATATATTATCTATCTATATATCAATCTATCGTCTTTATATAAGTAATGATATATAATAATGTAATGTAATATATTTAAGAATATAATTTTAAAATATAACGCAATATTTTAAAATGTATTCCCGTGATGGCAAAGCTGAATTTACAGTAGTCATTATGAAGTAATATCACTTGATTTTTCGCAATTAATTCTAATATGCGGATTTACTGCTCAAGAAACATTTCTTATTATTATCAATGTTGAAAACAATCCTAATATTTTTGTCGAAACCATGATACTTTTTTTTTTCAGGATTCTCTGTTGAATAGAAAGTTCAAAAGAACAGCATTTATTAGAAATAGAAATCTTTTGTTATACTATAAATGTCTTTATTGTCACTTTTGATCAATTCAATGCATCCTTGCCGAACAAATGTATTGATTTCTTTTAAAAAAAAAAAAATCTTAAACTTTTGAACAGTAATTTGGACATGTAATGCCATCACTCCCAGTCACTTTCTTTTTCTCATCCTTAGGTTTTGATCTCTGAAGGTTTGGGGTTGTATGCCAAGGACCCAAAATTTGTAGCCTTTGCCAAGCGTGAGATTGCAGACGCCTGTCACATGACCATAGATGAGATGGAAAGTGCTGCAAGTGATCTCCTAAGCCGTGGGGGCTCTGGGGAAAGCCAAGGCTTTCTGAACCACGCAGACATGGGACCCATATACAGTGACGAGGAGCCAATCAGGAGCCACGAGGAAGAGGAGCTGGCTGATGAGATGACTTGTGTTACGTCTTTCTGATTAACAGAAAAAGAGCCAATCAGGACATCAGAGGGTGGAGCAACAGAATCCTGACTGCCCAATCCCATTCTTCATGCTGCTCTGAGTCAGAGAAAGACTCTGGTGAAAAAGGGGAGGTTTTGCTCAAAAATATTGTGAGTGGTTCATACTCAGTGTGTGAAAGAGACCAGCTCTAGTTTACCCTGTCTACATGGCAGTTTTAAATTCTTTAAATACAAATCTCTGAGAAGACTCTTTTTATAAATAGATTATCATGTTGAACATGTTTTATATATGTAAATGTGTTTTTACTCCATCATTCTCGTGTATGTATGTCTGTCTGTCAGTTTTTAAACTTCATTTACAGAGAGATACTCCTACCTAAAATATATAAACACAGTAATTTAAATTATTTAAATAAATTATTTAAACATTTTAATATAGTTTTTTTATTCGCTTTGGTACTATTTTCACAAGTAAGGTGTATATTTTCAAAACTCTTAGTACAAAAATCCAAACTGATCACACTTGTAACACAGCTAGTCATTCTTTCAAACCCTCATCTCATGTTTTCATTCAAGTTGTGCATATTTCCTTCTACATAATCAATGTTTCAGAGCACAAGATCATTGTGAAATGTAATGAGAACATTTGGTTTAATCACCAAAACACAATTTAGTACTTTTAACAATCAGTTCATTCAATAGCAAACAATGCAAGATACATCTTTCAAATCACCTGCTGTTACACAGGCCACATATGCCACATTAGCAAATACACTTACACTACCTAAATACATAACTGATATAAAATCCATAATGTATGTTATAGTATCTATTCAGTGTGTTATCAAAAGTTGTGATGAATTGTGACACAGTCATGAGGTTTTGTGTAGAAAAGAGTATGCTGTTCTCACTGTACCATATGACTCAATCTATACTCTAGTTAACCTTTATAAGGGCGAGTTATAGTAATGTGGCAGTCTCTACCATGGTAATGCCTCTGTTTACAGTATCACATGGCATATAATGTAAAATGATACAATCTGTCTCACTTCTTCTGATGCATCTCTGATCAATCTGATGTTATGCAGTCATTGACTGTTTCTTTTCCCTTGTCCTGTTCTATGTTCTCAAAGTTCAATGTACCCTCTATATCTGTCTCTGTTTCTCATACACACACACATTAGTTTTCCATGTTTTATGGGGACTTTCCATTGACATAATGATTTTATACTGTATAAACGGTATATTCTAACCCTACCCATCACAGAAAACTTTCTGCATTTTTACATTTTATAAAAATTTCATTTCGTATGACTTATAAGCAGTTTTCTTCATGGGGACCAAAAATACTAAAAAGTCTAAAATTACTGGTATTACCATCCTTGTTGGGACATTATGCTCACAACATAGTGTTTACTAGGACCACACACACTTTGAAAATTGTGGTTATCATCAAAGTTCAATCGCTTATGATGTAAAAAGGATTCATTACATTTGGGTATTCATATCGCGAATAAGTTCTATAGAAACTATGACTATAGAATCAATATCTATAGAAATCTATAGATGTACCAAATGATTCATTGATTAACCATTAAGTTCAGTTGGATTAAATAATAGACAAATGAAAAGTTTGATCATAAGAGCATTGTGAAAGGCAGTTACTGTGAATGAAACATTTATTTTGTGTAGTGAAAAGGATACTTTCTGATTTTGTGTATTCTACTAACAGTTGAAACTATGATAAAAAGTTTGAAAAAAGTGCACTTTTGATGATCTGCTGTGATATTAGTACTAAGAGTTTTGAAAATATACACCGTACTCGTATAATAGTATGAGTACCAAATAGTACCAAAGCGAATAAAAATACTGTAATAAATAATTGAAGTAATCTGCATCAACACTTATAATCTTTTTTTTTTCAGGTTTGTCTTGAATTTTGTTCGTATGTGTGTATTTTTTTCCTGTTGCCCATAATAAGCTCCAGTATTGCTTGTTCGTCTTTGAATGTGGGTTGAGTCTTTAAGTGGTGTTTACTCCAATTCCAACTTGAAATTCAATAAAAATATCTTAGAACAAAACGCACGCTGTTTAGGAGCAACAAATCCTACATGTGTCAGGTTGTACAGAACCTGGCCGAAATATCAAGGACTTTTTTAGGACAGTGAACAGTCTTTTTTTATTATTATTATTATTCATTTCATTTTTTATTCAGTTCTGCTGTTTCACACATGTGGATGATTTTGAAACATTGTTGATATGCCTAGTTACATTCGTTTTGTCAGTTTCCTTTTACTGATCAAAATACCCATAGAAAAGCCATAGCAACAATGATCTATTTAGTAGGAGGACAAAGTGCCCTATTGCTGGGGCTCATTCAATAAAAATGGAAATTACTGAACATTTGCTAAAAATAAAATGACCACACATTGCAGATATGTATATACGTATCTGTCATACCACATTTCTATAATTCCCAGCATTTGCTCCGTTCCACAACAATTTTACTACATTAGTGTAAATATACAGAACATTATTAATAAAACAACTTCATAATAATAACTAAAGATTTATATGTGATTGAATGAGAGTTTATTAAATTCTGAATGTCCGTAAACCAATAGAAAGAAGAAAAAGTGTTTCCACTCTTTGCAATCCCCACATAGTCAGGGATATAGTCAGAATTATAAGGGTATCAAATGTAATTAACCATTTTTACTTATGGAAACATGGCAATCCAACTTGGTATTTTGTGGGAAAAGATTTCAGAAAGTAATTTTGTAATGCAAACTGTTTCTGATTGCATGAAGGCCCAGTGGCCATAAGGATAAGGCATCAGGGATTGTGGGATCAAGCCCTACCTGGGTTGCCCTATATACTGTGTTTATTAGACGTGTGCCCACATTGTCCAGAAGGGAAAAACTGCCCAGTATTATGTAGCCTAAGTATTCCGTCAAGGAAACATAGAAAAGGTTTAAGACAGCCGTATTTCTCTCTGACATCAACAAATCTTGTAAGGTACATTTATGAGTAGGATTAATAAACTTAAGTTAATAAACCACTAAAACCCCGGAATATACCTATTTTTTTTTTTTTTTTTACATGTACGCACATAGTCGGACGCAGAGGAAAGTTTACTTCATTTGACTCGTACGCACACTGACCCTCGCGTACGTGTAAAAAGTGAACTATACCTTGGGGTTAACACTCATGTGGGACAGTCCGTGTGAAGATAAGAGCTTTTCTGTGAACTAGAAGCTGTATTAATGCATCTTCAACACAGGCCAGACATTTTTGCTCGACAATGGCTTCGATTATAGTGGTGCTTTGTGGGGGAGGACACATTCTTTAGCCCTCGAGCACAACTTTCCCACCCCTTCTTCCACACATCTGCATCTATGACAAAAATGTTCTGCATCATTTCTTCTTCATCAAAGTTCTGCGTTTCTCAGCCTCATTTATAATAATGAGGGAAATTTAAGCACATGAATTTTTCCATTGAGACACTCATAACATACATAGAGAGCCTCCATAATTAGTGTTTTCCTTAGCAGCGAGAAAAAGACAGCTGCAGTGCTTTAGGCTTCGAAAAGAGGAAGTAGAAAGTGAGAAATAAATGCATGTGCTTTTATTATGATGCTGCCTTTTGTGCTGTCCTAAGATAGTAAAGAGGACATTTCACCATTATTTATCACAACCAAAAACTATTTTATGGATAATATAATACATTACTGATATATAAGCTCATCTGATTATGATTGTGAATATCATTTGGAAACATTTCCATGTTTTTGCACTTGTTTATGTAGGCTTTGGTTACTTCCCTCAAGGAGAACATTCTGTCCTTTAATAAACCTATAGGTTCATTATGACATTTTAACAAGATAACTTAAAGCTATGAAATTCTACTCAGTAGAGTTACTTTAACTCCAGAACAACCATGCCACACACAGCCCCACATCATTCTCGTGTAGATTAGAATTTTTTATTTATTAGTTTATTTTTTAAGACTTTCCTGAATCGTTGTTTCCCAAATGGAATCTTAACTATCCACCAAACCTCTGCAAAATGAAAAGATCTAATTCGATCTCAGCACTTAGAGGTTGAATTTGATGTTGAGCGATCAATCACATTCATAATTTACGGCCTCTGCAGTCCCAGCAGCGATCTGCCCCTGAAACAGCAACTCCTTAGAGGGTTAATAATATCATATTCGACTGTATCATTTAAGATAGAAGAATCGCGTAAATTGTGACAGGTTAATGATGTCATTGCTCTACTGCGATCAGCGTCGGTCAATTCATCCCGCTTTTTGCGCACCCAGAACGCCTTCTCGAAGCGCGTGACGCAGCTGAAGCTGTTCCGTCGATCCTCCCTCCCCCTCAGCAGGCTGTTCCGCTTCCATCACTCGCCTCCCGATTATAGCGATTTCTCCTATCTACGTGCAGGCGACTAACATGGATATTGTAAATCAGGTAGGGCATTTTGGGAGCAAAAATGATTTTGGTTTATTATTGCTGTGTCTATCGTGTACATGTTGTTCGGTTGTGATGCAGGCGATGAAGATGCGTTTAGAAATTATGGGGGATTTTTTTTTTTTTTTTTTTTTTTAATTTAGGGAAAGGTGCCCTGCTGGTGCTGTCCTTCTGTTCACTGCTACGCTATTACAATTGGCTTTCTTTCGTGACTTCCTATATTTTCGTTTTTAATTATGATTTCTGTATGGTATTTGAAGCAGATCTGATGAAGCGCTGGATCTACAAGACGTATAAACGTCTTCCTAAAGCATACGTGCAATAGCACAGTTATTAAATAAACATGTATTGGTATTATATATTTTGCTCACTTACATTTTTTTGTTTCGTGCGAAAGCGTAACATCAATCCAAAGCGACTGCGCGCGGGCCTTTAGAACATGCAGATGCGCTCGCAGAGATGCTCTTTAAAATGGCAGCTGACTTCCATCCCAACATTGTGACTGTGTGACTTTCAACTCCTAGCTCTGGCCCTTTTGTCTTTTTATGATTATTATTTTTTATTAAGATTATGCGACATAGGCTGGGATCGAGAAATCTGTGCTTTCTGAATATTACGCACAATCATGTATCGGTTATTGATGTTTATTTATAGAACATAATCGGATACACATTTTTGCAAGGTGATGCAAGCTGCTTTTCAATGTTATACATTGCAATGAATAATTAAATCGCGTAAAGAGGAGTCCTAAATCGATGTATTGATTGTTTTTTTCGTATGGTGTTTAAAGCAGGATCATCCTCACGGGCAAACAATGGTGTCGTGTGAAACCGCACCTTCCTACGTCACTATGTCCAAATAAAATCGGTATCACATACTGCAGGTCTCAGGAGCAAATATATCCAAATATCATAATAATGTCATGTATGAAGCAGAAAATGCGTGTGCATCTAAGCGCAACATTAAATTTATACTATGCCCTCAATGAAGGACCTTGCATTTTTCCACATTGCTTGAGACGAGAGCTATCAGTTATTAATTATTGTTATCATAAAATAATTTGAACGGTTTTAGAAAAATGTCTATCGCTTGATGTTTAGAGGCTCTTTGGCTTGGAGATGGACGCGCGCGCAGGCATTTTGGCCGTGGATCAAGGTCCTGGCGACACACCGTTGCCTTCTTTTCCCTCGAGCTTCAGGCATATACACAAATTTACGTGGATATAAAATATAAAGAATTTATGGACTGGAACAATATGTTGTTGTTTTTTCATGGTGTCACTGCTTTGATACAGGCTTTTGTGTTTTCTTGGCGTTGCTTTAGTACCAGATGCTATGCGTAGGTTTCACAAAGCTTCAAAATAAATGGGCTCTTAAATGAGCGAAGGCATGTTAGTGTAATGAGTCATCGTGGTGAAGAGTAAAACATACATAACGCAGTTCTTTATGTCTGTCTGTCTGTCTATCTATCTATCTATCTATCTATCTATCTATCTATCTATCTATCTATCTATCTATCTATCTATCTGTCTGTCTGTCTATCTGTCTGTCTGTCTGTCTGTCTGTCTGTCTGTCATCTAATGTTTTCAAATGTTGTTCTTTTAACAGTTGGTTGCCAATGGGCAGTTCAGGGTGCTGAAAGTTCCATTGGGCTTCATCAAAGCCTTACAATGGGTAAGTTTACATTTTTTATATATAGGCTACAGTGGCATAACTTTGTTTTTAAAAAGTGGGTGAGTGAATGTGTGTGGTGTGTGGGGAGGGCGGTGTATTGTAATTGTAGTCATTACAATAATAAATGTACAAAATCTTAAGCAATAAATACATCTCATGTCAATTAGTATCTGATAGACTAGTTGAGGACTTTATGATCAGCGTACATAAGATGTTGGGTTCGTATCCGACTACATCCAATTGATTTTTTTTTTTCTCATTAAAACCAAATATGTCCATCATTAATTGTATATCAAGAGCAGGGACACGTTTATGTTCATTTTGTTTTGTGATTTCACCGGAACGAAAAGAGAGTCTCTTCAACAGATTGAAGTGCTCGTCCGTGTGAAGACTGCGCAGTGTGCACGAGCGCCGAGAGAACACTGATAACAGCGGCAACGAGCACTCAACATGATTTCCAAAACAACACATCCCAGCGCCAGATCGCATATTATTTAACACAAACGAGCAAATTGCTAATCAGCTAGACATGCTTCTTTTATATTAGTATACATTAGTGTGGTATTAGTATACAATAAGTGGTGGGGACATGTCCCATCCGCAAATTGCGCCTATGATAGGCTATATATAGCCTAGTTCTAGTTCATTTCAGCCAATAATTTACTTAGTTAAAACTGGAACCAGAGGTTTAAGCAAAGATGTCCCTCATATAGTAGGCTAGATGGAAATTGACCATCATCTATATCATGGTGAAATGATAGGCTATACTGTCACTTTTCATATGCTGCCTCATTGTGTTTATGTCATATAAATACCACTTGTATATCAAACAAGCATGTGCTGTATACTGAAGCATTCACCGCCAATAGAGGTCACAAAACACTTCACAGTCTGATGCAGCTGGAATTATTTTCATTTTTGGGTCTGAAGCTGTTTTCTGTATTTAGGTTTTGGAGCAAGATTCTTAACAGCTATAACCACTAAAATTTTGGCATAAACTGATCATTTCTGATTAAAAACTTGTATAAATACAAATGCATACATTTCAGAAGCGATTCCGTTTATTTAATATAATTGAATGAAATACTGGCAAATTACTATTAAATAGTGGCAGGAGTAATAAATAATATTTAAATACTAATGATATATGAAACTTAATTTTAGCATACAAATTCACTTATACTGACTCAGTTTATTTTATGTTAAATAGATCCAGTTTCTCTATTCTTGATGGCCGTTTAGCTCTTCCTCCGAGTTTTTAGCCTCCACTTTTGAAGCATATAGCAAAAAAATAGGGTATTTTACCACAAACATCCATGCAGTTCTTGTACTCTGTAATTTGACATTTGAACATTATATTATATTATTATATAGCTGTTGTGTACACTGCATCATTCGGGCAAGGCCGTCGATAAAACTCCGCTTAAAACACTATACACCTGTTTTGTGGTGTCCATAGCAAGTGTGTTAATCTTCTTTTTTCCGGTACATGGCGAATATAATCATCATATACTGTGCACTGGCCTACACACAATTGAAAAGATGCAAGCTTTATTTCAGAATGCCCACAGTAAAAATACGGTGTCAATTTAATAAACTTTTGTAAATCCAGCCAAGTCTATTCACAATGAAAGCATCTAAACAGCGATATTTAGTGTATGTGACAACTCCAAAATGACCAGTATAGGCCTATATGCAATATGATGTATGGACTAAATCCCAGGAGCCACCACCCAAACATGTTGCTCGTCTTTCATAGGAATGAGCTGAAAACACCTGCTCAGTGCCAGTGTAAACACACTGTAAACACACCATGAAGGCACCGTTGACTTGGAAGAACATTCACAGTTGCTGGGTATTGATGCCATCTAGCTGTCACACAGTGCTCCTTCACTTTATGCAGGGTGGAAAATGGCATCACCAGATACGCTGCTAGTAAAATGTTGAAAAAGACCATTTGTATCCTGTCTGTAGGCTTACTGCCCAGGGAACTACAGTGTGTTTAAATATATTTGTAAAATATGTTATATATTAAATATATGTGAAATATTTTTGGTCAAGTTGGAAATATAAAATGAAATATAACCGTGTCTCACATTAAAAACGTTATTTTAATAACTCAAGATCATTTATTTCTTTGTTTATTTATGTATTACAGAACTGTTTGGAGACAAATGATTCCACCAAATCTCCATTTGTGAATAACTTATTTAATATGCTTATTTTTGATACATTTGCTCAGTGTAATTGATTCACTGAATCATGAAACTCAGTTTAATTAATTTGGGTTGGTTTCCGTCTGGGATCAGTATTTTCCGGGCTTGGAAATGTGAGCCGATCTGATCGTACTTGATTCGATAAGATTTGATTTGTTTGGTCTGTCTGGCCTGGTGTGTTTTTGTCTGGTCGGTTTTCGCTTGTGTGACCTGACTGACCAATTTTTTATAATTATTTAATAGATCTTCTTGCTTAGAATTTGTCTGGTCTGGTGGTTGTGTGATTTATTACTATGTTAAGACGTTTTTACCTGTTTCCCTTGGCCTCATTTCACTTGTTTGCTTTGTCTTTTACAAGTTTTACTGAAGCTTGATGTGTGTCTGTTGTTTTCATCTCCTGTGGTGTTGCCTAGGTTCATAACACAGCCCAGCACAGAGATATGACAGATGGCATCTCAGTGAAATTTAATAGCTTCATTCTCCATTCAGTCCTTCCACCAGCCAATGTCCACAAGTAATCTCTATGACTCAATCTCCCAGATTCAAATCCTGAAAGGAAAAATAATGTGCTTATGTCCATGTCAGCATCACACACTCTCAGAAAAAAAATGGTACAAAAGCAGTCAGTGGGACGGCACCTTTAAAATGTGCCATTTAGATACTAATACACTTTTGGTGGAAAAAAAGGTTCCCTTGAGGTACTAATACGCACTCTTCTGGTACCAAGGTGTACCTTTCGAAAGTGTACCGCCCCAGTGACAGCTTTTGTACTTTTTTTCCCGAGAGTGTGTGGTGAACCATGCTTTAGTTTGATTTATTTAGTCAGTGTTTTAATTGCATTCATACACACCTACAGTAAACAGTTTTAATATGCAAAATTTGACATTACCACATTTGCACCAATCTTCAAAAATGTTATCCCTGTGTGATGTGGATGTGAGATAAAAATAGAAAGTTGAGTTCCAAACCTTGAACGTATTGACCAACATCCCAGTCATACTTAAATAGGCTTCACGATACAGTAAAAGCTGTGATTTGAAACATTTAATTAATGTTCCTGTGGCTCAAACAGTAGAGCACGGCACTAGCAAAGCCAAGGAAAATATATGCACTAATAAAATGTGCAATAACTAAAGAAATAAATATGATACAGTATCTCCTCTGAAATGTGTATATTTTGTATATATTTGTATGTATATTTGTCTTTAATCAGTCGCTTTGGAAAAAAGGATCTGCTAGTGTTGTAGTACTTGAGACCGGACTTAAGACCAATTTTTGAAGGTCTTGGTCTTAAACTAAAAGGACTTGGATTTTATTTCAAGACCTGTCAAGAGCACAACCGCAGAGATATCGCTAAATTGCCGTTGCATTGTCTGATTCAATCTAATTTGATTTCATTTATTTTGTGCTGAGTCAGAAATCAACAAGGGATTGTGTCAAAAATATCACCAAAATTAATACAAAATGCCCACAAAATTAAAGATATGATTGCAAAAAAGTACTTGTATAAGATTTTGATATTTCATATTGTAACATGATATAATTAAGCGATATTGCAAGAAAGAGCACAATTGCAAACGTGATATTGTTTTTGTTATTTTACAAATGTTCAATAAACAAAATTTTTATTTTTAAAACATTAACCTTAGCATTATTTATGCATTTGTAATTATATCAATTCAGATGCAGCTTCTGCTCCACTTCTGCAGTGTAAAGATGAATTTTGTTGTTAGCGATTTCAATTGATTGGTAACAGCTCTATATAGTGTCTTGTTATTCTAATTGGAATTATAGATTAAAAATAAGACATTTCTCAGGCAGTAAATGTGGATCTTTCAGATGAATTTGACGAGTGCGAGTCTGGTCTTGGTCTCGACTTGCCTTGGTCTTGGTCTTGTTGTGGTCTCGACAAACACTGCTAATCTCTTAGGTTGTCTTGACTACAACACTAGCATCTGCTAAATGCATGCATGTAAACTTCCTTCTCTTTTCCAGGTGTTTGCCATCTTTGCATTCTCCACCTGTGGGAGTTACTCCGGCTCCTTCCGGATGAGCGTGGAGTGCAGGAACAGATCAGACAGTGACCTGAAAATAGATGTGGATTTTGAGTATCCATTCAGGTACCCCTGACTGACTTTTAACACCTGTGTGGCCATACAGTAGTTATTTATTTGAAGTTGTACTTATTCATCAATATATGTTTGCTTTTTCAGAAACAGCTTATAATGCAGTAAAAGCCCTTTTGAAGTTTTATTTAACCGGGTTTTCAAAGACCCCCTAATATGATTATTAAAATTTGAATGCAACTATATATCTAAGAATATCGTGTGGAACAATAAGTCAGATTATATAGTACTATTATATTTATAGTGCTATGAATCATATGGTAGATATTGTTAATATTATAAAGATAATTTAAAGTTCTGAAAATGTTTTGAAAATTTATAAATGTATTTGTGCCTTCCCTCTTCTTCTTATTATTATTTATTATTATTATTTTGATTATTTTCTTTACATTTTTACAGTATTTTTCTCTGAACCCCAGTTTAAAATCCCTATTTCATAGAATCCTAGTGTATCTGTTCACACTGCTTTTTTCGGTGCTGTTTGCCATCTCATACACAATATGTAAATATGTAATTTGCCTTTTCCTCATGGTGTGGTACAGTCACTCTAGATTAGGTTAAATGCCTTTGTTGTAAATACTTTTTCTGTAATCCTGTTCCCCTGTATCTCTTCCAGGCTCCATCAAGTGTATTTCGATGCCCCCGCCTGCAAGAATGGCGAGACTGAACGTTTTTTCCTGGTTGGGGATTACTCGTCCTCGGCAGAGTTCTTTGTCACCATAGCCGTTTTTGCATTCCTGTACTCCATGGCAGCTCTCAGCATCTATGTCTTTGCCTTTGAGAAGTACCGTGAGAACAATAAAGGACCACTTATTGTGAGATTTCTTCCATTCTTCCATGTTATATAGCACAAAGGCAGCAGTTTGTTAAAAGCTTAGTTCACCCAAATATTATAAATGTATATATATATATATATATAGTATACCCAAAACAAATGATATCTCATGTTTAACCACTAGTATCTCCATAAGAGCCAGTGGCAAATTCCAGATGAACTGGCCGAGATAATGCTGCTCTTGGCTTGTACATGAGTGCTGAATGTGTAAACAAATTTTCAAACAAACACTATGTTTATATATAAATTGCATATTTGATGTCTAAAAACTTATTCTCACCTAAAAAAAAAATGAAAAAATCACAATAACAGTAGTATTTGTAAAATTATAGTGGTTTGCAGTATAGATCTGGCATAATCAAGCAGAGTGAAACGGTTTCTGTGTGATATTAGTAGTATCATATAATGGCAGAATTTTGAATGTTGGGTGAACTATTAATTTAATGTAGCAGCTCAGTGTTTCATACAACTCATCCCTGTATGTTTATGTATAATTCTATATAAATAAAATTATTTCAGGATTTTGGCGTGACGTGTGTATTCACCTTCATGTGGCTGGTGAGCTCGGCGGCATGGGCAAAGGGTTTGTCGGATGTCAAGACAGCTACAGACCCAGAGAAGGTTCTGGAACTGATCCCCGCCTGTGAACGAGAAGGCAACCGCTGTCGTGAAGTTCACGACCCCGTCATGTCCGGTCTTAACACTTCTGTGGTGAGTCAACTCTACTCGGCTCTATGAGAAATTCCCTTATTGATAAAAAAAAATTATGCAGTTCACCCACAAATTTAAATTCTCTCATCATTTACTCACCCTCATACCATTCTCAGTGTGTATGACTTTCTTTCTTCAGACAAACACAAACACTTTTTTCATAGAGAATAATTTCCATATAATGGCATTGAATGGCACACCCAGCAATTGTAACAGTAATCCATACCTCTATGGATGAATCAATGTTTTATGAAGCAAAATGATAGGTGTGTGTAAGAAAAATAAACACTTATAATACTAACTATTTTAACTTTTTAACAATAAATCATTGCTTGAAGTAAGCGCATTGAGAAGTTTGCACAAGAAGTAATGTGAAACCACAGAGGACTGCCACTTCTTGAGAAAACTTCAAAACGTGCTTAAGTTTATGTCAAGATGAACTTGTGAACGCACCTAGGACAGTTGCCCAGAAGCAATGCTTTATTATTGAAAAAAGTTACAAATTTTAGTATTTTTCTTATACCTAGCATTTCGCTTCAGAAGACATTATGACTCATCCACTGGGGTCATATGAATTACCATCACGATCGCTAGATCGGCACCCATTGCATTATATGGACACACAGAGATTGATTACTTTCGTAAAAATCTTTTTTGTGTAAATTTGAAGAAGGAAAGTCATATTCATTGGGGATGGCTGGAGGGTGGTAAATGATTGGAGAATTTTCATTTTTGGGTGAACTATAATGTCCTTTAATGTCTTTCTTGTGAATCAAACAAAATTTGAAACTTTTTCTCTCCAGGTCTTTGGCTTCCTCAACCTGATCTTGTGGACAGGAAACCTGTGGTTTGTATTCAAGGAGACCGGCATCATCGCACCATTTATGCGCCAACAGCCCGCCCAAGAGAAGCAGCCCGCCCCTGATTCCTATGGGCAGGGAGGTTATGGGCAGCCGGACCCGTACGCCGCTTCCCAGGGAGGTTACCAGCCCGACTACAGCCAGCAAGGCTACAATCAGGGTGGAGACTACGGTCAGGGCGGCTATGAACAGCAGGGGGCACCCACCTCCTTTTCCAACCAGATGTGATCAAAGAAATATCTGAGGAAGCGGGAGATGGCTGGTGAGTGGAAGGTACGTTTTTTGGAGATCTTTTCAATCGCAAAATGAATATGACTTTTTTTATACTGTACTTTATATTGTTATGATGCCTAAATTCACCCGTAGCCAGTGCTTGAAGTATGCAGTGCCTACACTTCTATATTTTAATCTATAGTGTACCCTCACTTTTTACTTGTGTACCGGAACTTCTCACATCCTGCCACACTTCAACCGAGGGCATTCCACTCACCCCCGGGAGTACCGGCACTTTTTCCGCTTCAAGCACTGCTTGTAGCATTTTAAACATTTGATTTCAGTTTTTAGTATTTTGTTTTATTTTGACAGAATCTTATGAATTTGAATATCAGCAATTTATTTATTATTATTTTGAACGGTAGTTTTATTTATTTGTAACGTTATTTAATATATGTGACATTTTAAACTCGTTATTATCGGCCAGATTTTTTAATATCAGTGTATTCTCTGTCTCTCCACAGAAAGAAGTTGATCGTGTGACTCTAGCAGTGTGGTGCCTGAACCCTACCCACAACCCCACACTTCTTCACACTTCCTGTTTGTGTGTTTGTGCTTACGTCTGTGAAACAAAAGACGGGCGGGAGGGGGTGGGGGGACAGGGCTAATCTAAAATCACATACAGAGGGGAGTGGGATAGAGCTCCCCTGGGGTTTTAATGTGCTGTTTATTATTGTCATGTATACAACTAAAAGAAGTTCGATCAAATCTCAAAACACTTGAATACTGTACCAAAATATGAAAAAGTATGTGAATCTTAATGCTATATGAATTTTGAATTGATTATGTTGACAATAGTGATGCTAAACTTGAGAGAATGTATTTGTTTGTGCTGTAAAGATATCATTCCGAACTAATATATATATATATATATATATATATATATATATATATATATATATATATATATCCTAAAGATATGTATGGGATTATAACACTGTAGTCTAGTGAAATTTAGAGACCCTAAATGAATATAATAATAATAATGTGAAAAATAATCACAAAGCCCCACAGAATTTGTTCCTTGTTAATTATTATTTATTTATTTATTTTTATTTTTTTACCTCTGGTGGGTTGTGGTTTGGTACAGTTTGTTCCATTTGTATGTTCACCTCTCTAGTTTAGTTTTGGTATTTTTTTTTATTATTATTATTTCTTCATGGGTGGGATGGAGCACTAATGTGACTGAGGCAGTGGGGGGCGTCCAGGGCCATTGTGGGCAGAATCATTCCCAAACTCATGGAGGGACCACATTATTTCAACCAGCAAGCAAAACGGTCAAGGGTATCTTAAAGCATTTCTCATTTCCTGACTGAAAATGTTGACTCTGTTAAATTCTCTCTCTTTCTCAAATCGTTGTATTATGAAAAGCACATGCATTCTCAGCGCAGAATTAGCATGGTTGTTCATGACACAATGCCTCTGAGTGCTGTGTTGATGTAGTGCCGTTTAAGTTAGAGGATGCTAAAACTAGATATATAAATATATATGGATTGGGGTTTTGTTTGTGTTGTGTGAGCACCGGACAGAGAGAATCAATCTTGTGTGTTGAGATGTCAGTAATGTAGATATACATGCCAGTTTCAAGTTCATCAATATTTTCCCTTTTCCCTCTCTCAAAAACATATACAATATTACAGGATTTAAGCCTGTGATATTGAGGTATATTTTCAGATGTACATATAAAAATATATATAAAGTACCAGCACACTCTTAACCGATATCATGAACTGCTGCAGTGTGAAATTTCTGATTTGCATCAGAGCATTACCTGAATGGCAGTTTAGATGATTTATTTTCTGCTTGATCAATCAATCACTGAAAATGTAGATGATCAAAAATGTACGCGATGGCAAGACCTCCTGGCTGGAATCAAAGGGGTCATTTAAATTAGCTTCGAAATTCACATTTATCATTTGAACCACGCTGAACTGGTGCAATAAAGTCTTAAAGTTATTGTTCTGTATAGTATTCAAACAGTATATATCATGTGACGATGCTGAGTTAATCTAGTAAGTGCACCAGATTCGTTTTTCCCCTAAGTTGAAAATCATTTTATTTAGGGCTGATGCAGCAGACGTTGTTATGATGAGATTCTTTATATTATTGCATGATCAGATGCTCATAATGCAAGCTTACCCAGACTTATAACTATCTAATATTTTTTTAAACTCTTTCATTTGCCTGCGAATTTGAGGAAAACCAGGTTTCGCTTTTGGGTAGAAGGCCGTCGGCCTGCTAAATGTATTAGCGTGTCTCTCCCTCCCTCATTCTCTCTCTCTCTCGCTCTCTCTTTCTCTTTCTCTCTCTTTCTTTTCCATTCTCTGTTCTGGCCCACTGTTCTCCTCCTCTAAATGAATATGCTACTCAACTTCTCCGTTGTTAGTGGTGTTTGATATGTCTTGTGAAACTCTCGATGCCTTTGGGTTGTGCTGTATTTAATGTGTATGATATATTCTTAGCGTTTATGAAGATATTGATGAAAATGGTTATGACCATGCTGAAAACTCAATCACCAAAATTATCCAGAAATTATGTTGTATTGTTCTATGGAATCCATGAAGGAAAAATTCAATAAAGAATAAGTTATCCTGTTGAAAAAATTAAAAAAAAATAAAAGAAGGGTTTTGTTGCTTCTATGAATAGAAAATTACAATAAAATATGATATTTTCTATTTTATTGAAAAATAATATATTGTTTTACAAAAACAAAAATAGCATGAAATAATACAAAATGTTCAAGTGAAAGTTATTTATGCACATTGAATTCATAAAGAAACAATCAGTTAAAAGACTAAAGGATCAACATATTTGATTAGTTTATATTATGTTTTAAAACGCTCATAATCAGATTACAGCTACTTTTTGATGGATTACATGATTACATGTTCACACAATGGCAGAAAATTATTCACAATTGTATTTTTATATAATATTTTGATTTTAAATATTATTTTAACCAATTTATTCATTTTAATTTTACATTTTTATGATTTAATTAATCCTTAGCTTTTTATCAACTTGCAATCCCCTTGTAGTTTGAGAAACCCAGGCATAATGTAGGCTAATGCTTAATGCTTTTTGTGCTGTTAATAACAAATAATGAATATATATATATATATATATATATATATATATATATATATATATATATATATACAGTAAATACTCAATCCCATTCAAATTTAAGTGATAAAAAGGTCAAAAAAAGTAATCAAAAAGTAGTCAGAATAAATAGTAATCTAGATTATGTTACTACAATCTGTAATGGAATGCAATTGGCAAGTAAGAAATCACAGTAAGAAAATTACCACCACACCACATAGGTAACATGAGAAATTTAAAATCATAATAAATCAAATCAATGAGCCTTTAAAATATAATACATAGCCTAATCAGTGCGCACGCATAAAGTTTGCCACAGCAGACAAGTGTGCCGAATTTCGGCCCTCTTGCAAATTATTACCCCCTACGTTGAAGTCGCACCTGATTGCCTAATCCCAGCCCCACACCTACTCCTAAACCTACCAATACTAGGTGGGTAATAATCTGGCAGGGTGTCGAAATTCGGCACAATGAATGATTATGAGTGTGTAGTGAAAAAACAGCAAGGAGACGGTCTAAACATTTTAATAATTTATTGATAATGTTTTCTGTTTTCTGATGCTGACTCATCATCTCCGCAGTATATGCATTCTTCATACAGATTTCATAATCTGAGATTTATTTTTCATTTGAATTGGTTCGTTTGAAAGTAGATATTTAGAGTTTTCTATAGATATATTTCTCGTGTGAGGCAAGTATACACTGAGTTTCGGTTCATGTTTCTTATGTTCTCAAGTTCACTGAGACCTGGACGCATCCTGTTTTCATTATTTTACAAAAGCAGGTTTTGCTGTTATTGTGACTTTACAGAAATAAAAATGGACCCTTTACGGTTCACTTATCTGCATGACCAAAATGATGGAGTATTTTAAGTTAAATGCAAGTGATCGCACATTCAGTGAACGTGCTCTCCACACAAGCATGCGCCTAATAATACCGCACATTGATCTAGGACTAGACTAACATTAGATCGAACGCACTTGTAAAGTTGCTACTACTTACATGTTTTAAGTATGAACAGCCATATTTGAGATGGATGCGAGGTGAATGTTTGGATTTGTCTTAATGTCTCCCGTCAATTTAATGTTTTTTTCAGTAAATCTTGCTCACATTGTTCTTTTAACCTTTGTATTTTTTGTTTTTGTGCTCCATTGTGTCCATTATTGCCTCAATGCAGTCTAGCTATAGCAGTGACATAAATGAAAATGATTGACATGATTTGACCAGCAGCTGATTGGACAGATGATCTATCTAATCACCTGCTTATTATTATTTTTTAATGTGTCTTATGGGCCAATGGGTCTTTTCTGTTTGTGCTGAAGTAAATTTAAAATAATAATAATAAAAAATAGTCAGGCCAATCTTGAGTCCCCGCACACGTGTGGCCCCTGTGCTTTAAATTGCGCCTAAGTGTCAATATAGCCTACAATGAAAAAACTAACATGTAAAATTTTCTTAATAAAATCCTCGTAACAATATGCACTAACACTTTTTAAGTAAAATTTACTGCTTTAATTTTAGGTAACACACTTTCCATAATCAAGTAAAATCTATGTATTAATTGACTTAACATTTGTTAAAATATTAAGTAAATATTACTAAATTCTATTTAAGGTAGGATTAATATTTATTCTAAGCATTTAGATAAAGTCTATATTTAACTATTTAAAATATATATTATATAATGTTATATATAATATTAATGTTACATATAATATAGGCCTATTTTGTAGATTGGTAAATTGTTAATATATGTATGGAAGATTGAAAAGTTTAATCTGTCTGCGTGTGTTATTTGTGAGTATGGCTGACTCAAGGAAAAAAGCATTCGCCTCAAACGGAAAATACCCACAAACTGAAATTTTCTCTGAAACACGCAAAGACAGGAAATGACTGCATTCTCCCCTCACCTAATAAATACCATTCGTGAGTTATACACGCTATGTTGGTTTTTGTGGACGTGTATTATTATTATTTATTTTTTCATTTTAGTTTCATGTTCTGTGATATTTTTACATTTATGATTTTGTACCAAGTAATTAGCATTGTGTCAAAGAGTCTGCCACCACACCCATCACGTCAATTTAAGGATTTTTTTCAGGATATCTTGCTCACATTGTTCTTTTCACCTTTGTATTTTTTGTTTTTGTGTTCCATTGGTCCCATTATTGCCTCATCAGCACCAGATCCCTCATCACCCGAGTTCCAATCCCCGGCACCTGTTCCCCATCACCAGTCACCTCTACTTAAGCTCACTCCTCAGTCATGTTGTTGTCTGGTGTCGTCTATACATGACACTACAGACTCACCTCAGCCTTCTTACCTGCCTGCCTGCCTGCACGCCCGCCCTTACTAAGGGTAAAAGGCCCTCACTTTTGCCAAAGTAAAATGTTTTGCATAATATCTAAGTTAACGCTCATTTAAAATGATCAAATCAGCATTGATCATTGTGACAAGCCCGGCGAGGCAAGAGCAGTGAGAAAACGGTGCGAGGCCGGTGGCTGAGGAGCATCACCTGCACACTGCACCGGTCTCGTATCTCTTACGTAGGAACTCCATAAACACAAAAGGAAGAGAGACAACTGTGAAGGACGAGAGAGGACCAGACCTAGACTTTACGTTATGTTTGTGTGTGCAGCAGTTGCCATTTTATTTTAGTTTTGTTGTTTGTTTATTTTACGTTTATTAAAGTACGTTGAATGTTCAAGGGTTCCCGCCCACTCCGTCCCGTATCTACTAACCTCATTACAAAGATGTTGTTTTGATAAACAAAATGTTAATTTACTGTTTTTCAATAAATACACAAATTCTTGAAGCTTCTTAGACTTCTTGAAAGAGATCATATAATTTAATGTCTTTACAGTAGTAATAATAAATAAGCCTATTTATTACATGATATGAAAACCATGTCATAAATTCAAATGTCAAGATGGTTCACATGTTTGGTGATCATTCATCTTGCTTGATATGCAGGATATGACATTTCATGATTTTTACCAGCATAAACATCTGGGGTTTTTTTTCATCTTCAAGAGCTTTGGAAAGTTATGCAAACCCACCAATGGCAGGAAGGAACTCACCCTCTAGGCCTACTATAGGTAGGTGTGTGACACTTACAGAGATAAAGTGTGTATGCATGTATTGCTGTGCTATGTAGTTTTCTCTCTGCACCTCTACTCACTTGAGAAGTGGACTGCCCCTGTGTGAAAGCATCGCATCCAAGATATTTATTCAACTGTTTCTTTTCAGGTATTTAATGTATCAAACATATCAGATGTTCAGTTTTTAAATGATTATAGTCCACTAAATAATATAGTATATTGGTGAATGTTTACCATAAATTTCAGTTTTATGTTGTAACTTTCATGGATTAACACAGTAAAAAGGGATGCTTTTTACTTTTGTTCAGATAAAGTAAAATACAGTGCATCCCATTTGCATCTTGATCAATATATACACTACCATTCAACAGTTTGGGATCGGTAAGATTTTTAATGTTTTTAAAAGAAATTTCATCAGCTCACCAAGACTGCATTTATTTATTTAAAATTTAGTAAAAAAACGTAATATTATGAAATATTATAACAATTTAAAATAACTGTTTTCTATCTGAATATATTTTACAAAGTAATTTATTCCTGTGATGGCAAAGCTGAATTTTCAGCATTAGTCAGTCTTCAGTGTCGCATAATCCTTCAGAAATCATTCTAATATGCTGATTTGCTGCTCAAGAAACATTTCTTATTATCATTAATGTTGAGAACAGGTTTTTTTTTTTAAGGATTCCTTGATGAATAGAAAGTTCAAAAGAACAGCATTAATTTGAAATACAAAGCTTTTGCAACATTACAGGATTACACTACACACTACATTATTAACATTACACTATACCGTTCAAAAGTTTTGGGTCTGTACAATTTTTCATTTATTTATTTATTTTAAAGAAATTAATACTTTTATCCAGCAAGGATGCATTAAATAGATCAACAGTGACAGTAAAGACATTTAAAATGTTACAAAAGATTATATTTCAAATAAATGCTGTTCTCATCAAATACTGAGAAAAAATATTGTACACAAATATTTTGTTCAATTGTACATATTAAATGTTTCTTGAGCCGCAAATCAGCATTTTAGAATGATTTCTGAAGGATCATGTGACACTGAAGACTGGAGTAATGACGCTGAAAATTCAGCTTTACCATCACAAGAATATATTACATTTTAAAATATTTTCAAATAGAAAACAGTTATTTTAAATTGTAGTAACATTTCATAATATTACTGTTTTTACTGTATTTTTAATTAAATGAATACAGCCTTGATGAGCAGGAACTTCTTTTAAAAATATAAAAAATCTGATCAGAAACTTTTGAACGGTAATGTTATTTATTTGTAATGTTATTTAATATATATTTAATAATGCTTTTTTTTTTTTTGATCAAGTTACAAGATCAAGATGGTAGACACAGAAGTTTCAGCCATGGAGTCAATGATAAAATTCTTCTGGACACTAAAGGGGAAGATTTTATCGCTTGAAATTGTAAGTCTGCCAAGGGTTAAAATATGGTTAATAAAGATTCTTATTGCTTTAAAATGATTCATTTAAAAATCTAAATGGTTTAAAAATAGACTTTCATTTGATACTATATTTATTACATGCAATCTGTAGGTGATTAAAGGGGTTTCACCCAAAAATGAAAATTCTGTCATCAATTACTTACCTTCATGTCATTCTACACCCGTAAGACCTTCGTTCATCTTCGGAAGACAAATTAAGATGCTTTTGATGAAATATGATGACCAGCAATGCCAGCAATGTCACCGATCTTCTCAAGATCCAGAAAGGTTCTCAAGATATATTTAAAACAGTTCACGTGAGTATAGTGGTTCTACCTTAATATTATAAAGCGACGAGAATACTTTTTGTGCGCCAAAAAACAAAATAACGAGTTTTAAACTTCAAACCACTGCTTCGAAGCTTTACGAATCTTTTGTTTCGAATCAGTTGTTCGGAGCGCCGAAGTCACGTGATTTCAGCAGTTTTTTTATGCTCGATCAGATTCACGGATTCGAAACAAAAGATTCATAAGCTTCGAAGCAGTGTTTTCAGCAGTATTCTCGTCGCTTTATAATATTAAGGTAGAACCATTGTAGTCACATGAACTGTTTTAAATATGTTTTTAGTAGCTTTCTGGATCTTGAGAGGTTCCGTGACATTGCTGGCAATACAGGCCTCATTGAGCCACCGGATTTAATAAAAAAATATCTTAATTTGTGTTCCGAAGATGAACGAAGGTCTTACGGGTGTAGAATGATATGAGGGTGAGTAATTAATTACATTATTTTCATTTTTGGATGAACTAACCGTTTAATCTTGAACAATTTTGTTTAAAAATGAGTGATATATGTATAATGATTTATGTATATTTCTTTTTTGTTTTAAATTAGGTTCTGTGTCTCATTCTGATTATTTGTAAAGCAGTCTCTCTTGGATGCTACTTGTGGAGCCCCATTATAGAGCTGGTCTGGGCCATTATCATCTTCATCATTTATGGCATGGAACTGCAGATACAGTTATTCCCATGGACGGTAAATTGTCCATATACTGGATATCGGATTCTATGGATTTTATTGCAATTATTACCTAACCACCATGTTATAAGTGCAATTCACTCAATGGTTTTTATTCTCAACCTCTTCCTATTTTATTCTGAAAATTAATAAACAAGTCACATGTTCTCATTTGTTTCCAGGACTTCTTCAGAGCAATCACAGCCTCGCTCATCTTACTCATTACTTCTATTATCTGCTTAACATGGGCATGGGCAAGTTCTGGAGAAGTTGCTGGTTCGGTGAGTAAATTAGCAAAGAATATGTTTCTGTCTGAAAGGGTAATGTGAAAAGATAGAGCAATAAAAGTTTTAGGTTGCTGGGACACTAAATGGATATCTAATGGTGTCGCGGTCAAACTCACTAACACGTTTTATAAAATGAGATCATATAATACTGTTCTTTTTAATGATTATAAGTTTACAAATGATTTTCTTATGTCCTGCTGTATATTTAATAATCCTTGTGCTTTTATCATTGTTTCTCTAAAATTTTCCATGCTTGATCTTTCTTTAAGATTTTTGGGTTGCTGGCTGCAGGAGTGTTTGGATATGATACTCTTAGCATAATCACACACATCAAGGAACAGAAAGAGCAGGGGAAGGGTGTTAGTAAGTACGATGCATAAGCACTAACAGACCTAAATAACCACCTTTACCCCCAGTTTCACAGACAAGGCTTAAGCTAGTCCTAGACTAAAATGCATGTTGGAGCTTTTTTAACTGAATCTTAAAATATGTCGGTGCTATTGTTTTGTCTCAAGATACATACCAGTAATGTTTTTTTCCAGTGAACATTTATAAAAGCTACTTAAATGCTGTAATTGAACTAAGGCCTAATCCTGGCTTAGATTAAACCCTGTCTGTGAAACTGGGCCTTAGAGTAAAATGTGAGGGATTTTAAGTGTCCTTTTCACATAAAAAAAGAAAACTAAATAGAACTACTGAAATCATCTTAGATGTTGGCTTCACAAATGCAAAGAGTACATGTCCAAAAGCATCACAGTTTCAACTGTTTTAGCTAGACTTTAATGGTGAAACAATTCATCAAAACAATTGTGGAATAATTTCTTTACATGTCCTGTTTTCCTTTCCAGATGTCATTTTGGTGTAAACACCAGAAAAATGGAATACAGCAGGAGCTCATAAGGTTTCCACATATATTTACTATTGATTATTGTGTAGACCTAATTTTTTTGTCACTTCATTATTAAATGTAAGTCTAAATGTGAAACTGAATGATGACATTTTACATTTCAATTCACTTAATGTTATACCATTAAAAACTGCAATTATTAGCCTTTTTGAATGTTTTCTGTTGGAGATTCAAAATATATACAGTAATTTGTCAACCTCATTAAGTGAGATTTCAGCATTTTATTAAGAACCAGCTTTCACAAACCATACACAGTATAAACGTACAAATAAAAAAGTACAAAAAAGTAGTTGAACCATTCCAGAAATGTTGAATCTACCACATGAGCATAACAGTCTCTTTCATTTAAAAAGTCCTACAATAAAAATATTTGCAAAGTCAGACATCCAAATTTATATAAAAATATTCACAAGAACAAAGTAAGACAATGAACACCTATCAACCCTAAAACTGCTAAGTAAGTAAAAAAAAAAAAAAAAAAAAAAAAAAAAAAATATATATATTATATATAATATATATATATATATATATATATATATATATATATATAATATATATATATATATATATGACAAGTGATTAAAAATACAACAATACAGCAACACCACAGACTGGGAAGAGTGAATTTCAACAACACTGATCATACAGAACTTGGTAAGAGAAAAGTCTCCTGAGAACGATACTATATAATAGTATATGTCTTGAGTATAGACTGTCTGCACATTATAAAGTGCACTTGAATTACCAGTCACCTCTTTGCTGTGTGGGGACTGCAAACTGGTCTCCTCTTAGATGGGCTGGTTGTGTTGTGTGTTGTTCTTCCATTTGTTGTGTTGTAGCTAAATTGTCCTCGGCTTTCCTAGTAGACCCAGATGATCCAGTGCAGTTTTGAATGCTATCTCTGAGCTCAGACAGCTGGTGAGAATGGTTAACAAGGGTGCTATTTACATGAGACAAATACCCATCAGAGTGCCTCTCTAGCTCACCTCGAATTCTCTCTAGGTCATCAGCCAGGTGTGCCAGCCCTCCACACTGACCCTCCACACGGGCAACACGACCCCCAACTTCATTTACCTCCTTCTGGACACCCAGGGCAGTGGAGCGGCAACCCTGGAGCTCTCCGGCCACTCTGCGCCGCAGATCCTGAAGTTCTCCTTTCAAACGGGTCAACTTTCGCTCCCCAGTACCCAGCATAGATGCCTGTCGCCCCACCAGCTGAACCACACCCTTCACTTGCTGCGCAAGCCTTTCCTCTCTCTCTTGCCAGGTGAGGTTGGTGTGACCGACCTCTCTGATCACAGAGCCAAGAGACTCTTGCAAGCCACAGAGAGATCTGTTAACAGAGTTCACACTAACTTTCAGTAGGGTCACCTCACCCTGGAGATCTACCTCCTCCTGTTTCTCTGCCAACTGGACAAGAAGATTATATAGTGTGGCGTTGAGGTTATTCAATCTCTCTACAATCTGTAAATCAACTTTCCTGCTCAGTTCCTTATGGCTGTCCTCAATTTGTTCATCCTTAGTTGCCAAAGGAGCTGCATATCCTGTAAGAACAGGCTGTGGAACACAAGATGAAGTGCACATGACCTCTATGGATTTAAGCTGTTCCTGTAAACGGTTCAAATCGTCCTCGACACTTCTTCTGAGTGATTCTATATCTGTCTCCATTGTGAGCACAGCCTGACCCTCTAGCAAAGTTGGTGCTGTAACATTACCTAGCTCCTCCACTGCAGCCAAGAGACGACTTTCAAGAGCCTTGAGCTTCCCCTCTAATTGCACGTCCAGGTTGGTGGGCACTCTTTTGTTAATGCTTTCTTTCTCTTTATTCAGCGCAATATTCATCTTGGATTCCACATAAGCCAGTCGGCCCTCCAAGATGCCCTCTATATGGTCCTTGTGTCCACCAAGTTCAGCACGTAGGTGTATTTGGGACTCATTCAAGCCACCCACTGACTGCTCCACAAGAATTAGCCTTTCAGTTAGACCTGATACAGCAATGCAACAACCCTCTTCAGGCTCCAGGTCTTGAAGTTGAGCCTGAAGTTTTTGGAGTTCTGTCCTCAATCCTATAGCCCTAATATCTAGGACTTGCTCAATCTGATCTTGTCCATTCAAAAGTTCTTCCTTGCACTGGAGCCGCACCTCTGCCATGCGACCCTCACATCGTTCCTCTGCACTCTCCACACGTTTTTCGAAGCCATCTAAGATGGCCACCCGAGCTTCACTCATTTTGGACTCCACCATTTTCTCCAGGGCCTTTTGGATGTTAGTGTGAGTAATATTCACTGACCCATCTGATAGTCTTTGAAGGGTGTTGTTGTGACCCATGACTGCTCCTCTTATCTCTTCCAGCTCAGATGCCTTTGCCAGAAGCTCTGCTCTCAGCTCTGAAACCTTTTCAGCCAAATTGACCAAGTCTGGGAACTGTCCCACCACATCTGAACCCTCAATATCGGGTGCACCTCCAGGCAGATCTCCAAAACCCACAGAAGAGTCCCTGGACAGGGAAGGAGCAGCAATAGGGCTAGGTGCTGCAGTAATAAGTGCAGTCAACATCCGGTTGGCATCTTCACGAAGGGACGCACGCAAGCTGTCCTCCAGACCTGTCACTGTACCACGGAGAGTCTCAAGACCAAGAGAGAGTCGCTGCACATCCTCTTCTATCCTATCCAACCGCTCATCTTCGATAATGTTGTCATCATGATCTGTGAATGAATTATATTTATTTATTTGGGCACACATAATGCTTTTGATTGTACAAACAAATGCTAATTCTAAAACAATTGTATATACAAGAGTGTGTAACTGCATATAGCTTATTTACCTTGGTTTGCTTCACTACCACCAGAGGGCACTTGTGTATTGGAAACAGGCTCTGTCTGACTGTGCTCTGATGTAAAACCATGGTGATCTGTCTGAGGATCCTGGTAGTCAGTGATTGGCTCATTCTCTTCTGGGATTAAATCAAGGCCAAGATCTTGAGACTCTGGCATGGGTTCAGGATAATCTACTTCCGGTTCTTGGTGGTCTGGATAAGGTTCAACTGAGGTATCTTGGGAAGAGGGTTCAGAATTAGGGCCTGGGTACCTATTCATGCCTTTAAACGGTGCTTGAGGTTGATTCCAGGGGTTATCATTGAAGTTGGAAATTGGAAATTGTCCTTTAAATGAAGGCACTGCACCCGTTTGAGAGGGATTGGAACCTTTAAAAGAAGACATTGGACCCTTTTGTGCAGGCATAGGCCTTTTAAAAGTAGGCATAGGACCCTTTTGCATGGGCATGAGCCCTTTAAAAGAATGCATGGGACCTTTCTGTGCAGACATAGACCCTTTAAAAGGAGGCATAGGGCCCTTCTGCATAGGCACGGGTCCTTTAAAAGGAGGCATAGGACCCTTCTGCATAGGCATGGGCCCTTTAAAATGAGGCATAGGACCCTTCTGCATAGGCATAGGCCCTTTAAAATGAGGCATAGGACCCTTCTGCATAGGCATGGGCCCTTTAAAACGAGAAATAGGACCCTTCTGTGCAGGCATTGGTCCTTTGAACAGGGGCCTTGCTTTCATTCCATATACCGCAGTACAACTGACACCTGCATATCCAGGACAGCACTTCCACTCCAGCTCAGTCAGAGTCTTGTATGCAACTTTATACATGGGCTTGAAGTATGTGCGATACCTGTAAAAACAACACTCTGTGAGCTAAAGTGTATTTTTTTATCCAAACATTAATTGCGTGCATGAAAGTTACACAAATATTAATAGCTGTCTTACTTTATAGCTGGGCATTTCTGACCCCAATTACACTTGTTGTATTCTGCCTTCATGAAGGGAGTCACTCCATCCTGAATGGTGAATGAGACAGTTCTTTCCACAACATAAGCACAGTGGTTCCTGAGAGAGAGAGTTAGTAAACATAATAGTTAACATTAACTATAAACAATACTGTACTATTACAACAATTGTTATTCCTGTTTAACATTCATTTTTACACATACATTTTAATATTAAAGGTTATATACATTAACTTTTAATAATTTTTCTACTACTAACAAAAGAAAAATAAATATAATATCACTAAGAAAAAAATAATAAAACCTGTATAGATTATCATTCATTGTTGGTGATAATATCTAAATACATTAAATAATGTTAGTGTAACCTTGTTGTGCAACATTAAATTCACTAGGAATTTACCAAATTTGAGTAAATTTATGACTGCACCTCAGTGTAAACCAAACAGATTCTACCCAACTGTAATGCAAAACTGGAAAATGTTATCTCAACAGATATTTAATGTCTACTGTCGATTCATTTAAGTGGTCATGGGTCATATTTTCTTATGAGGAGATTCCCCCTTCCATATGTAAAGCGCCTTGAGTACCCAGAAAAGCGCTATATAAATGTAATGAATTATTATTAATTAATTAACCAACCACTTAATTAGCACCTCACTTGACACCTCACAAACATTCACATTTTTACCAACATAGATGTAATTAAATAGATTAAGTGCAGCTGTATTGCCTCCCAGATGTGTCTGAAATTATTTAGTAACATTCAATGGCTATTTGGCCATCTGTGCCATTAATTAAGAAAATTAATTTTCCACTCATGGATACTCACTTATGCCTGGCTGTCGGTTTCTCTGAGTTGTACTGTGGATGGGGTCCAGAGTAGAGGCTATATTGGTTTGGTGCAGGGTGTAATGCTGCCACAACCAGAGATGAACTCCAAAGAACAAGAAAACAGCGCAAGTTCTTCTCCAATAACATGATTTTTTTGTATATTATCAATACTGAAGAAAAATCCTTCTATTGCCAGAATTTTGCCTTATGTTAGGTAGATAAAAGTGTGGCACTAGCCAGTGTCACACCTGGCTATGTTGTTATTAGTCAAAACAACAAAAAATCTAATAAAACAGTGTCTAAAAAGGACATGCTGTGCTCCCGTTGTGGTGGTGGTGCTGAGATTCCTGCAGACTGCTGGGACTGAGAGTCTTGGTCACTTCATAAAACACTGGACCACCTCATTTACATAGATCCACCCACTATGCCACCTAACACAAATCTCACAAAGGTGCTATTTTTGAGACCTGACCCACACAGTACAACAGTGATGTTCAGAAGTTTTGAACTTACTTCAAGTTTGAGACTTGAAGGTGGATAAATCATAATTATTAGTCTAAGCGAATTACTTCAGAATAAATCAAAATGTACATCAATTAGTAATTAAAATAAACTTATATCAGTTTAAAAGGTAGCTATTGCCTTCTGAAATAAATACATAAATGTATGTTTTATTTATGTTACATTTGACATTTGATTGATGATCTAGTCATAGGAATGCGTTTTGAAACCCCCAATCTGATTATTGGCTGTTTTCTGAACACTAAATGATACAGGAGCATATGGGTCTGTACATAAGCTAAGAAAACATATGGACTCACTAGCTGTAGGCTGCAGTCACATGCTCACACACACACAAACACGGACACAGCCATGTGGAACAAATACAGTTTTACTCAGATAAACACTGGGAGTCGGACTGTAAATATTAACGATTACTTGACAATAGCAAAATAGCTCTAATGAAAAATATACGATGTGAAAGAGATTCTTTCCTGTTGACCATGTTTGTCCCATATAGGATTAATTGCAAAGCTGAACAAACGAACCATCATAGAAGTTACCGCTCCTTTCGCTTTATTGCTACAACATCCGTCCACAATACGTGTATCCATGGCTGTCACTATGGCCGAGGTGGTGGTTGTCTTGCAGTCCCTGAACGACAGGTCTGGGGGAAAAAGTGAGAACTCCAAACACTCTTTACCACTCATAGACCTTAATTGTGCACGGCCCAAAAAATGTCACCTACCACACACCGGCAGCAAACAAAAACAGCACCTCAAATCTCCCTTCTAAAAAACCACAAAGGCAAAACACACTATGACTTTGTTTAGTTGCGGTGGCAAATTAGACAACAATGTTTACCCTGTCTCCAAGGGCTGTGCTGCTCTAATGTGGAGGGTCAGGATTCTGTATAAACAGGCTCCTATTTTCACATTTCCAAATTTGAAAAAGCCCTGCTAATGTGGTCACACAGATCTGAAATAAAGAAATCTGTCTCCACTGTTTATGTAAATCACTGATAGGATGACTTGAAAACTGAAAAATGTGTAATAAACATTAAGTAAACAAAAGGACTGATAATGAATATTTTTATGAAGCAATGTTTATGAACGATTCGAACATGAGTGTTTCTTCAATGGTTCCATTTGTTTTTTTTTAGTACAATCTGATTGTTGTTCAGAAGTTGATTTACTTTGAGATCCTTTTCTTGTCATCACATACTCAAATTATTTTTGCTGCTATGTCAGTTCATTAAAATGAGCCAATACAACTTAATGACTGTTCATTTTTGTAACAAATTCAAGTTTATTTAACTGTGTGCAATCCACTTAAATATCCGAAATAGAAGTTAACTTTGAAGTTAAAATCGCATGGATCATTTTCGCTAACATTAACAAAAACTGGGCTGGGGATTTCTAGTTTCCAGAATGCTTTGCATGGGACTGGATGGGGAGATTATATGTTTAAATTAAGTGTTATTTTATTTATTTATTTATTTATTTTGATGAAGTTGTCCAGTGTTAAATTTTCTGTAAGATTCAAAGTCTGGGACAAGGGTAAAATGTTAAACTCTGTGCATATGAAAATTTGAAAAGGAGCAAAAATAAATGAAGACATGGAAAAAAGTTTCCAAGACAGAAAAAGAAAATCATTTTAAATCTGTTAGTTTTACTAAAAAACAAAACAAAACAAAAATAAAACTCAAGTTGAAGAGACGCTAGTTACATTCTCTGATTAGATCATTTCAAAACACAATATTATAGCAAATTTCCATGACAAAATTCAGACAGAGCTAGTGCTATGTTCCTCACATTACACTTTCTTCTGAACAAATAAGGCAATTACAGCTCAGATACATGTCATAACAAAATTAATGGTCTTCTTTTTGACCATCTGACTGCACATTATCCTTTAAAAACACACATTTATTTTTTGTGAATGAGGTCTTTAAAGACCACATGCCATAGCTCTGGCTTATTTCAATTTCAAATGACTTTCTAAAGAAATGGTTCCCTGAAGTTAAGTATGTGTGTCTGTGTGTCACCTCCCTCATATTATTCACCAACTGACAAAACATGCACAGTATGTTGTTGGCACTGGCATTCCACTACCACACCAGCACACATACACCATTCTTCACAACCACCTCCACCCAGGAAGTCCACAGGATATGACATCACAATGAACCAGCTGTTCAGGCCTCAAACTTTCATAATGCCGTTCTGTATTCAGTAGTGGGCAGAACCTGCATTCATCAGGTGTAATGATGTGTTACGCCTCAAATAGGGTGGGACCCTTTTTCATTTCAATCACAATTCGCACCCTGTAGAAGCTGAAACTACTGAATGATTTAAAGAGCGCAAAACATGGTAAATAGGCTATGGGATGTGTGCAGGGTGAAATGTGCATTGTACAGGGGAAGAAATTATAAGGAGAAGTTTAAGAATGGCCTTTGACATGGATGAAGATGCTTTATTTCCGTCTCACTTGCCTTTGTTTGTAAAAGAAAATTAGCACCAACTATCCACATTCAACTCCTGATGGTGAAATCAGTCAAGTCAACTGTGTGTTTGTCTGTTATGTTTGGTGTGAAGTGTGGCTGATGCCTGGCACATTTCCACTACACAGAAACTTACGGAAAAGACTGAGAACGTTTGTTCTTTTACTGATCTAAATTTATATTACCGATAATACATTCACTGACAACACAGAGAAGCAAATTAAAGAGAATGCTATAGTAAAGAGAGCTAAATTGCCAAAACAACACAACATTTCATCAGTGATGCTTCTTGGCATTCATGCATGCCATCACTGCTCAAGGTTGTTGTGGGGACAAATTTCTAGTATGCCACTTTGTTTATTCCCAATAACTCTCCTCGTTAGTGTCCTTTCGTCCACACACAAGCTGTATAAACGCAATATTGGATGATAAACTGTCATTATCATTAATCACTTCTAAAGACAGATGTTATTAAAGTACAGTTCAAGGATACTTGCACTCCCAGAGCCTAGAACAAGTTTTTATAGATGGAACCCCCAAGTTGGCATTAATGCCCAATCCCACACTCAACACTTCAAACAGAATGCCCAGTTTCTTTAGTCAAGTACTTATCATACACTTCAGATGACTTCACATGTGCTTCATGACTTTCATTTATTCATTTAACACACTTTTATCTAAAGTAAGCTGTCACTAATGAATATATGAAAATTAACCATGGTTTTACTACAAAAAACAAAAACATGGTTACTATAGCTAAACCATGGTAACTAACCACAACTTAATCATGGTTTTGCTACACTATAGTAGGTTAACCATGGTATTTGTAGTACAACTGGTTATACAAATGATAATCAATCAGGTTTTCAAACAGGTTTCCCCCGAAAAAGCAAGTGATATTTTAAGCATTTTTTGAGAAATTTTATCAGGCTGATGCCTAATGTTTTGTCATTTTAACATTGGGAAGTTTAATGTGGTGTGAAGGCTGCAAACAACACATTGATGTCTGAATGGTTTTCGTGCCCTAATTTCAGAGTATGTTGGCTGAGGTATTCAATAAAGAACTTACTTCTCGACGATGATGAAGTGATTAAAGTTCTTTGTGTTTACCCGGATGTTGACCTGTGACGCACAAACAACAACCGTGAAGATAATTTACTTAGGTGTAGCTAAACATGTATAGTTTAACGTCGAAGAACAGCTCAGTTTTCCGCCATTTTTAAACTTTTCAAATCTGACAGGTCTTCGCTCTCGAGACCACCGGTGTACATTATAGGTTGTCGTCAGACCTCAGTCATACAACGAAAAGGCATCATGCTTCAGACTAAAAGGTTTCAGTCATGGACAAACCGGCATCGTGCCTCAGACTGAAAGGCGTCAGGTCTCAGGAAAAACAACGTCAGATGTCAGGCCTCCTACAATAAGGCGAAATTACAACATCGGTCGAAACAGCCTCAGAATAAAAGGCATCAGACCAAAAGGCTATGTCTGTTTCGTCTGATGCTTTTCAGTCTTAGGCCGTTTTGAGTGAGTCCGTTTTGTCTGATGCCTAATTGTACGAGGCCTGACATCTGACGTTGTTTTTCCTGAGACCTGACGCCTTTCAGTCTGAGGCACGATGTCGGTTTGTTCATGACTGAAGCCTTTTAGGGTGCGTTCACACTTGTCATGTTTGGTTCGATTAAAACGAACCCTGGTGCGATTGCTCAGTTAGTGCGGTTCGTTTGAACATATGTGAACGCTGCCATCCGAACCCTGGTGCGCACCAAACAAGCGGTCTTTGTTAGTGGTCTCGGCCCGCTTCCAAACGAACTCTGGTGGGGTTCGATTGATATATGAACGCAACATGGACCAAAGACATGTAAACGAACCAAAAACAGGACCACAAGATGTGACGCTACAAGTCAGCTGATTTGACGATGCAGAAAGATCGGTGTATCCAAAATGAGTAGAGGGCAAACGTGGAGCAACGAGGAGGTAAAGTGCCTCATCAATATTTGGTCCGACGAGTGGTCCGTGGTGTCTTGAATGTTTTGAACCTTTTATGAGCTCTTCGTGAGTTCTCAGCTGGTAAACATAAAACCATATGTATACACGCATAAAATGATCGTGTTTAATCCAGCACACAGCAAGGTTCGGTAAGCAAGCTCCATCGCGAAATATACGTCATAAAAGCCGACCAATCAGATTGTGACTGCATCCCTATGCCTTTGGTTCGGTAACTTTATAGGTTCGCGGTTAAAAATGCCAGTGTGAACGCTAAGTGGACCAGGACTATATGTTTTGTTTTTGTTTTTTGGTCCAGACCAAAGGAACCGAACTACAAGTGTGAACGCACCCTTAGTGTGAAGCATGACGCCTTTTTGGTGTATGACTGAGGTCTGACGACTCCCTAAAATGTACACCGTAGCCTACTACGGAAAGAAATCATCGCTGGGTCATCTCAGCGGATACAGTAGCTCAGGTCATGACGTGGATGATAATAATTCAGATTTAGACATACTACTTAATAGACATGCTTTGCAACTACGCATACTCGGACTCGGTTCTCTGCTCAGGACCGCACACAGAGCAGCTGAATTCAGTCAGGTCACTCAGGTGAGGTCTTGCTGAAGATCTGCTCAGAAAATTGAGGTGAAATGCCTCCCTCTAGCGTTTAAAGTGCAATGGTAAAAAAAAAAAAAAAAAAAAGTCATGCATTTTTGAGGGGTTCCTTTTCAAACCGTTTCATAAACATAGTAGGATATAATACGGGCGTTGACTCATGAAGTCAGTAAAGCGAACAATATCGTTATTTTATACAATTCTCACAAACTTTGGTGATGGGTCACAGAAATTCCTCCCCATACGTGCTTGAAGTTCACAGACTAATTACAGGCTTTGGCTGCTGAGAGAGAGTCAGACGACCGTTTCTCACGAAACACCCCTTTGGTGACAAATTTAACGATTAATACATAAAGCTAGCGGGTTTTCAGATAAACACAGCACATTTTTAATTAAGGCTACTTAAAAAAAAGTGTAGATTTGAGGCAATTTAGCAAAGCGGCTGTAGCCTATATACATTGCCTATATAGAATTATTTATACTATTTAGGCTATATTTTACTTTTCTATTTAATAGATAACATCTTTTAATAGCATACATTATATAATAAAGAGGCGTTTTCTTCACAAAATATGAAAAGCTTGATAACAGAGGTGGTTGAGGTGAAGAGTTTGCGTGGGGAGGGGTCAGTGTGAGAATGTGCAGCGCGCGATATGTGTACTCTCATATTTTACACTGTGAAGCGCGAGCCGATCACTGCACACTGGATGTACCTGCTAAAGAGACACCTTTCAGTGCGTCCAGGGTGGGAAATGGGACACTTCAGTTCGCAACTTTTAATCTAACAGGAGTGTTGTTGCAGAGTCTGGATTGTAGACATGGCAGTAGACGGTAATTATTTTATTTTTATTTTAATCAAAAAGATGATCGTAGTAGTTAGATGGTACGTTGCGTGCTAGAGATGACTCGAAGTAGCCTATCAGTTGTCCCAGAATAATTTTTACATTTAATTTCTTAGATTAGAGCTGTATGGTTTGAATATATCTCATATGAGCTTTGCCATTATTTGAATGCAACATTAGTGTTGAACCTGCGCTCAGGTGGGCATTTGGATTTATCATATTTTTAAGCTCATTAGATAGGCTAATTTGTTTTCGTTTAAAGGCTCTACTCAGGGTAAAATAGCATTGGACACAGTGACATGGTTAGTTTTAAAGAATTAAGTAGGTTGACAGTCTTCTAATTAATATGTGTGTGATGGCTTATTGTTTTTTGGGAGGTTTCATTGTGTTGGCTACAGTGTCAAAGCCTTTTAATATGAATCAGCTACAAAATAATTTTGAGTCATTTGCAAGCAGTAATATTTTTTTAGGTATGTCAAATCGATTTATCACATCTAACAAAAAAGTTTTGTTTACATAATAAGTATCTGCTGCTCTTCAACTGTATATATATATATGTGTGTGTGTGTGTGTGCGTGCGTGCATGTCTATATATATATATATATATACACATATGTATATATATATAATATACATATATCAATATTTGCATACATATATATATATATATATATATATATATATATATATATATATATATATATATATATATGTCTAACTTAAAGGTTTGTGTTTATATATTGTATAAACACAAACTTCTATGTTAGATATGATTAATCACGATTAATCGATTTGATGATTTTTATTCATCCGGCTCTCCAATATGAGTGTAAAATGTCAAAATATTTTGTTTGATATTTTGTGAAGTTTAGAGTAAATGATTACATTGTGTAGTTTTCGGTGTGGAAATCGAAAGGTGTTGACTCGTAATCACGGCTTCTCATTGACAAAACTCTGCACGAGAGTCCACGTCTCAACATATCCTTCAAAACTTCAAAAGAAAACCCACTCTTCTTTCTTGATCTTTTCCGCCACACATTCATATGAAGTACTGTATGGGATCACAATGAAACTTAATATCCATACTTTTCTGGTGAACCAGTTACCTGCTGAGCGCTTTGTGTCAATACACCACTTTAATGATGGCTTGCATATTCATTTTTGCATTCATCTGCATAGATAATGAGGCCAAACAGATCTGAAGCAGCTATCTCCACATTTCTCTCTCTCTCTATCTCTCTTGTTCTATCTGTAGCTCATTACTTCACACAGATGTTGTGTTTCACTCCCTTCCCAAGTTCAAACCCCTCATGCTGTTCAGAGATCTCTGGCAAACTTGCTTGGCTCTCACAAGAGAGCACATCGTTAGTTCAGTCCAGTGGGTTCAGCAGGTGAGAAAAACACCTTGGCCTGGATTTAATTATGTGCTTGCTTGTGCTTTAGGGAATGAAATGCTGTCATGGATGATGGATCTGTAAATATAATATGAATTTAGAGATTTGTCTGTGTTTGGCTTTCTCTTTCATGTTGGCAACATGAAGTGTGGCTTGGACCATATCATCATGTACTCACACTCATGTCATTCTGAACTTTTTGAAAATTGATGATGGCTTTTTCCATACAATGAATATAAATGGTGCGAATATAAATCAGTCCCCTTCAAGCAATGAATATGGTGATCAAAAAAAGATACAATAAAACTTCTGTCTGCCCTTTGTACAAAACTATTATATGACTTCAGAAGACTTAAACTACATTTCAGAATATAGTGCTGTGAGTCATATCGAGTACATTTATGGTTGACAACATCTGGCCAACATCTTTTACTTTTATTGTATGGAAAACATTTTGCTAAATTGCTAATTTTGTATTTCACAGAATAAAAATGTCATACAAGTTTGAAGCAACATGATTTTTTAATGAATTTTTCCTTTACAATTCAGACACTGGTAAACCTAACTCTAATCTGAATGCTCATTATAGATTAATCATCATCTTAGGTGGTTATGGACTTGAACATTACTTTTCAATACAAGAATAACATTCTTTATAACATTCAACATTTAGGGATCAGTGCTTTTCTTTTTTTGGAAAGAAATTAATACCTTTTTTAGCAAGGAATCAATTAATTTTTAATTAATTAAAAATGACAGTAAAATTACAAAAAAAAATCTTTTTCAAATAAATTCTGTTCTTTTGAAATTTACATTCATAAAAGAATCCTGAAAAAAATGTATCACAGTTTCCACAAGAATATTTTAAAAGTGTTTTCAACATTGATGATAATAAGTAATGTTTCTTGACCACCAAATCAGCATATTAAAATGATTTCTGAAGGATCATGTGACACTGAAGACTGGAGTAATGATGCTGTAAATCCAGCTCTAGAAATAGAAATACAATAGAAAACAGTTATTTTAAATTGTCAAAATATTTCGCAATATTACAGTTTTTACTGTACTTTTCATCAAATAAATGTTGCCTTGATGAGGATAAGACACTTCTTTCAAAACCATTAACAAAATCTTACCGACCCAAAACTTTTGAATGATAATATAAAAACTCTGCTGCCTATAGTCTTTTCTATCCCCTTTAGTGGTCAAGAGTATAAGTTTCAGAAGGAGATACTGTTTCTCGATTTAGTAGCACATCTTTTTGCGCACAAATATAGAAAATAAGGGCAACATCTGTCCAGGACTAACAGGCCTTGACGTGTTTTCACCCTCCAGCCACAGTATAGTGCGACATCTCTCTAATGTCTGCTTCAGAGCCACTGCGATGAAAGGCTGTGTTCATCTGTGACTCCATCCCAAATGCATTCATACAGGCAGGCATCCCCCATGCACTCTTGATGAGGACGGCCTTTGTAGCCGCCTGTGAGGCTGCAGGGAACGAGAGCAAAAGACATCCCTTTTATCTCATACAGGCCTCCACCTTCCAACACACACACACACACAAACTTATAGTCTTTCCCTCTCATCAACCCTTGGTTATGCACATACACAAATGCAGATAAAATACCATCACACACACTGCCATGCGCAGAGATGACTGATTGTGCTCGTTTGTGCTAAGACTATGGTGGTGATTAGAAGCCTGAGGTTTTAATGAGCACACACGCACACTGTATCTGTCTTTGTCTGTTAATGCACTGGCCTCTCGCAGCTTGTGGGAGAAAATCTGCTTAGACTGCCCACCGACTCATTTACAGTCACCAGCAGAGCGAAACTATGCTGTGCTGGTCTGCTGTATTGCTTTTTGATTTATGCACATTTTTCTCAGACTTATACCAGCAGCTACATGTATGTAAACTTTTGGAACACAAACAAAGATATTTTGCCGAATTTTTTCAACCTTTTTTTTTTTTTTATCTTTATATGCTGAAAGTCAGCATGGTCCAAAAACAACAACCACATTTTTAAAATTTGTTACACATGTGTTCCACAAAATAAAGAAAGTCATACAGGTTTCGAATGACATGAGAGAAAGTAAATGATTTTAAAATGGTATTTAAAGCATATTTTATACCAGATAGGTATCAAAGGGTTAATTCATCTAAAAATGGAAATTCTATCATTTATTATCACCCTCATGTCGTTCTGCACCATAAAATCTGATGACTCAGTGAGGCCTTCATTGACAGCAAGATAATTAACACTTTCAAATGGCCAGAAATTTACTAAAGACATATTTCACATGAGTCACGTGAACCACTGAAATTTCGAAACAAAAGATCTGTAAAGCATGAAAGCTTCATGAAACAGTGTTTTGAAATCAGCCATCACAAACATTGTTGAATAAAGTCTTTTTCTTTTTTTTGGCGCACAAAAAGTATTCTCATTGCTTCATACCATTAATGTCGAACTACTGTTGTCACATGAACTGTTTTAAATATGTCTTTAGTACCTTTCTGGGCATTTGTTAATTAACTCACTGTCAATGGAGGCCTCTCTGAGCCATCGGCTTTGATCAAAAATATCTTATTTTGTGTTCTGAAGATGATCTTACGGGTGTGAAACGACATGAGGATTAGTAATTAATGCCAGAATTTTCATTTTTGGGTGAACTAACCCTTTAACAAAAGTTTTCAGATAACTGTATCATGAATTGCAAATGCTAGTTTTGTCTAGCTCAGCAAGAACTGATGTTTCCAAGGCGTTCGGTATTTAGCAGCAGTTAAAGTTTTCCTTCCTGGAAATCTGGAGCCTCATATGCTTTTCATTAGATTACCCCACGGGCTACCAATGCTTTGCTGTTTTATCACCCTCTGACACGCCAATGCATAATTTTCCCATTAACTTTGCTGACTAGTATCTTTAGGTATTATTTTGGGAAGAATTCAAGCCGCCCAGTCAGTCGCAGCAGATACGAGTCATTCAAACATTTCTTTCTGTCGAGGCTTAGATTTTATTTGAGCCAAAACCTTGTACTCTTATCTTAACCAAAACCGACTTAATTCAACAGTACTGATCTGTAACCACAAGTCATGTGGTTGTATGGTGTGGTTGATGGGTGTAAACACTGAATCTCCCACAATGCAAATGGTGCTGCTGTACATCTCAGTGGTCTGTGTCTTTCTGAATGCGGACGGGAAAACGTAAGTAAGAAGGATGGAACCTGAATGTCTAAATGAATGAATGAAAGCCAAATCTCTCTTTCTATTTCAGCGGCCTCCAGTTTTACTTTCTGTCGCCCTGCGGTGGAGTACAGGGCTCTTCCAGAGGACTTTAAGTACCAACTGAGTCGTTGTGCAGGTGGAAACCTCACCTGGCACGAGGGACACGGACGCAAAACAGCAGGCGGTCGAACGGTCAAACTACTGCAGCAGCCTGGAACCGAAGGACTGCAGGTGAGATCAAGAAGGAAATATTTACAGAACATCTCAGTCCATTTGAATATGAGCCTACACTGATCACGAGAAAGACCCGCAGTCCTCTTCTTCTGATTAAATAATAAAGATAAGAACAAAGCCAAGCAGTTTATTATATATTCCTTTTATCAGCTTCAAATTATCATCATTTTGTACCATCTCATTAAGTTTCAAAACCAAAGCTCTTTCAAACTTACTAGTGCATTTTCACATGATGTTGTAATTGATCAAAAGAGGACATTGTGAAAGACCAGTGTTGGACAAGCTATGCAAAAATGTTGCTATAGCTGATTACCATATTCATGTTTCATGTGAGTAGATAAACTAGTAGCTTTCGATATTTGCAGTGCAAATGAATTTGACAGCTGTGAAAAATTGCAAAGTAGGCTGTGGAAACTAGTTATTATACAGCAAAGCTAATGCTATGGCAGATTGTTTAGTCATTAAAAGGTGTGATTAGAGAATTTGTGTGCAAATATAATGTATGGCTCTCTTTTGTTGCATTATTAATAGTGTGAAAATGTTTCCCGTCTCCCAGAAATGCTCTTGTATGAAAACCTGTGCGTTATAAAAGGTGGAGGAGGGCAGTCTGCAAACAAAATGCTTCATTTCTCTTTCCATCCATCTAAAAGCTTGTTTAGTTTGTAGTGAATAAGTTAGACGCTGTTAGGCCGGTGGGTACTGAAGAGAGAGACCACTCTCCACAGAATGGCTTTAAAAAGCCTTGTGGGCCTCAGGTCACATGGGCACTGCTGATTTGAGCACTGAGAGCAGAGATATGGGTCGTAATGTGTGTTTTTAACTTCATTTGATCTTCTGCATTAGCATATTAATGAAGCAAGTGCCTCTAGTCGGGTGTGCAGAGCTTTGTGGGTCAAAGTCAGTCTCACCCGCGCAATTAGACTCCTGTTAGAGTTTGTCACAGGTTTGCACATAATAATTAGGCCCAAACCTGATTTCGTTAAAATGAGATAGATAATATTATCGTAATGAGTTTGTGTTCTGCCTTTAATTAATAGTATTCAAAAGTAATTACTTAAGGCAAATCCAGTGTTCTGCGCTCATTTTCTTTTCCTTTTCTCTTTTTCTAGTGCAAAATTAGTTTTTTATCTCCTCAGTGAACTTAGCAGAGGTGCTGTGCATTCAGAAATTTTGTGTTCAGTGCATTGAATAGGAGAGTTTAAAATATTTTGTAAAATTAAAAAGTAACTGACACATTTGATAGGAGCTGCTTTTCTCTGAGATTAATGCTTTAGTTTTGGGTCAGTACGATATTTTAATGGTTTCGAAAGGAGTCTCTCAGTGAATATGCTCACCAAGGCTGCATTTAATTGATCAAAAAATACAGTAATAATTTGGAATGTTATTACAATTTTAAAATGTTTTCTGTTATAATATATTTTAAAATGTAATTTATTCCAGTTATGGCAAAGCTGAATTTTCAGCATCATTACTGCAGTCTTCAGTGTCACATGGTCCTTCAGAAATCATTCTAATATGCAATTTAGCACTCAAGAAACATTTTTTATTATCATCACAATATTGGTCATCACATACTAATGGACCTTTCCCGATCCCATCCCCTCCTCTCTCTCCAACCTGGGGAAAAAATGGCAAAAAAACAGCCTTAGAGACCCAAAACTTCTGAACGGTATATATTATTTTTTATTATGTATTATAAATTATTTTTAATGCATAAACATGGCAAAATCCTTCATCTGTTCATCTGGTTGTTTTTTTATTTCAAGTCTCAGACACAGTACAGGATCTAAATCTTTCACAAATCTTGCTTTTTGCCAGAGTAATTGGAAGAGGAACACCAGACTTAAGGTGAATCTTTTGAACTTGGGTTTAAATTTGTTGGATTTTGCTGAACCGGATCAGAGTGCAAAGGTTCAGAGTATTTTCCTTTGATTTTCCAAAAAGTGAATCCATGATCAAAAGCTTGGCGTGATCAGACTTCTATGTTAATTTATTCCTCATGAAAACCCCGAACAGGAGCTGATGAGATTCTAACTAACCTCTGCACTTTTTTGCCCTTAATTTAAACCATCGTTAATGAATAGTGAACCTTGTTAGCCTTATCCTACAGTGACAGGACAGAGAAACAGCTCTGTTTTATCTCTTCCCCTAATGCCTTCACACACAAATGCTTTGTTCATATCAGCTACACTTGTTACTATTTTTCTTAACAATGCAAGTTTGTGTATCTCAGTACATAAAAGACTCACTGACATCTGACACTGTGTGCTCATCACAGAAAAAAAAGAAAAGAGAATAGAAAAACATGTCACTTTTATCACAAATGTTTTCTCACTTTCATCTATGCTGTTGTTATTGTCTATAAATTTTGCCAAGACACGCCACTTTCCGCGGTTGTGTCATCTCAGAATGATCAAAGATGAAATGAAGAACTCAAGCGCCTTTTGACTATTAGTAGTCAAAAATGTGACTATTATGTATGCATTTGTGTACAGGGGGTTTGTATTTGTTAGGGTTTGTATTTTCTCTTTATTGTTCTCACACTGATTCTCTGGGGTCTATGTAAATGAAACTCATTCTATAAATAATTAATATTTTACATTCAAGTTGTGGGATTTCCTCTCTCACTGACAGATTCTGTAATCCATAGACTCTCTTTATACCATTGCCAATAGGGACATTGCAGAGTAAGAAGGATTGCATCAGCGTGTCCTACTGTAAATGACTCAATCACATGTCATAAAGCACAATTCAAGAGAGAATCTTTAATAATGAGCATTAAAATGGAGAAAGTTTTACAGCTACTTAGTCAAATCCATTTATAAGCCACAAACAATAGGATGTTCATGGTTTACTGTGAGAGCAGGTAGTTAAAAAGATGGGCGCAGATGAAAACGCATTCGCTGACATGCCTAGTCTCATATTCCCATCTGTTTGCAATCCATGGAGGGAGCTCAGTGTGTTTATACCCTATAGAGAACATTAGAGACAGTTGAGAAGTGCATCCCATCCAAAACCAGCTGAGTGGAATTGTCACTTATTCAGCCTATATATGTGTGTGTGCAATGCATACATGTATGTGCATGTGCAAGAATGTATGTGTGCAATTTCCTGCCGTTGCAGAAGAAAGAATTCCCCACTGCCCTCAAGGGCAAACACAGCGAAGGCACAAAGTAGAAAGTTGCCTGAGGGAGAAGAGAGAGAAAGGGAGCAAGAGAGATGGGGCAAAAACTGTGAAGGAGAAAGAAAATTGAAGATGAACTTGAGGGATGGGGTACAGATGGTGGCAAATGGCTTAGAAAAACAAAACAAATAGAGGGAGAACTGTGGAAATGGAGGGCTGTGATTTTGTGAGGATAAATGACTGTTAATGAAACGGAACACTAAGGAAAGGGAAGAAAATATGCAAAGCATAGTGACTGAAACTGTTATTTTATGAAACAAAATTTGCTTCAGGACCAAGAATTTATGGCGACTCCACACATTATGAAATAGTAAAATAGAATTTGCAAATAAAATTATTAATTAGAGTTTGATTTGGTGTTGGTATGATTTTTGATGTTTTTGAAATAAGACTCTTATATTGACCAAGATGCATTTATTTGATCAAAAATACAGTAATATTCTGAATTAATTATTACAATTAATATAATGTTAATAATCTTTCACTGTTCCAGTTTTCAGTGTCACAATATCCTTCAGGAATTATTCTAATATGCTGATTTGATGCTTAAACATCTTATTATTATCACTGTTGAACACAGTTTGGCTGCTAAATATTTTTGTGAAAACCATGATATGTTTTTTCAGGATTCTTTAATGAATAAGAAGTTCAAAAGAACATAGAAAATATTCAAATTTAAAATAGAAATATACAGATATGTAACATTAACATTATTATAACATTGTAAATACCTTTTTGATTCTGTCCTTGCTGAATAAAATTATTCATTTCTTTCAAAAACAAATATTTGCAATGCTCGTTTTGGTGTCACATTAAACAAATTGATCATATTTTAGGTCACAGATGCATTAAGCCCTCTCTGGCTCTAAATGTGGATGATTTGCTGGAATTATCTTTGCTGGATGATTTTGTATTAGTGTAATTAGTCAGCGATCATATGGAAGTGTGCCATGAAGGTCAAGCGAGTGTTATTGTGGCTCATGTCACTAGCGCAGTCATTGTGACGAATGCTAATCATTCTAGAATGGCCTCTATGAGCAGAATCATGGGCCATGTCCAGTAGGTGGCCAATCGTGTGGCTGCGTGAGATGAAAACATCCATCATAATCACTGCCGATCCATGACAGGGAACGCAGTTATTTATTTATTTATTTTTAAAAATGTATATTTCCCAGAGGTCTTAGCAGGAGGGAGAGATGTTTATCTGTTTATTGGCCTATTCTTTTTTATTATTGTGCAAGTGATTGGTTTCAAATTAGTTGTGCTATGAAAAGTTGTGCATTCATGCATGGCAGGACTCCAGAAGGATGCATACAATTCAGTTACATTTTGAGATTTGTTTTCTGTTTCACTTCTCTGTGAAATGCATATTTAAATTAGTTTCCCTGTCTCTCTCCTTCCCATGCTCTATTTCTTTCTCTTTCAGTTACGTTCAGGTGAATCGTACTCTGTTTACCACACCAGCCCCACCTTGCCGTGTCTCTCCAGACCAGTGGTTCTGTGGTCTCAGCAGGATGTGTGCAGATGGCTGAAGAAGCACTGTCCTCACAACTACTTGACCTACGTGGAAGCCTTTTCCCACCACGCAATTACAGGTGTGTAATCCAATTCAAAACAAAAAACCAATTGTAGTTATTGTATGTAATTTATATCCCTATATGATGTTAACATATACTGTAAGCCATTATTCAAATGGAATTGCGTATGCATGTAGTAACATTTTGTATAAAATCTCACATCACAGTTGCGACCCTGCAAAAAATATAGCATACTCAGCAGTTAGACCAATCCCCTGAAACCAACACATCTACTGAATCTCATATGGTTTGACAGGAGCATTAGCATTTTAGCTGAGGGTCAGCCAACCTGTGCTCTCCTAAAAGCAGTGGCGGACTGGGACAGTAAATCAGGCCAGGAATTTGACTCCACCCCAGGCCACCTCTGCTGCTTTAGTCACCACCACCGGATTCATGTGTCCACCAGCCTGCTAAACTTATAGGGTAACCCTGTTAGTTGATGGAACAGGTAGACTACAATTCATAATATGAATGGATAAATAAATAAACCCTCAAAAACTCACTAGGAATAGACCATCTATACTACCCCACCAAAGACAAATATAAAATTGGCTTACACATTTTAAGAAGGGATAATAAAAGATACATATTTACATGTTAAAATATTTCTATTTTATATCTTTTCAATGCACTATGTATCCCCATACAGTATATAAAACAATGTGCTAGTTTGTCATTAAGATGCGCTTTTAAAAGTTCTATCATTATATATATATATATATATATATATATATATATATATATATATATATATATGTTTGTATTATTATTTATAAATAATAGATTTTATCTATTGTAAGTTGCTTCAGATGAAAGTGTCCATCTGCCAAATGATTAAGTAAATATTAGGGGTGGAACAGTTCAACTTTTTCACGTTTTTTTCTCATCGCTGTTGTTGTAATGTCTGGGAACCCAGAATGTTCATCCATCAACAGAAACATATATTAACTGAACCCTGATTGTTTTACGTGTTATTTATAGTAAACCATATTACAGATGCTTTGTCAGATTTAAGTTGAACAGCGGGCCGTCCGCGTGGAGAGCCGAGTCTGGAGAACCGAACGCATCGATTTTTTCTCCACCCCTAGTAAATATCATGTAAATGTAATTCTGACCGACCTGTTCCCTTACCGGCGAACATGGCTGGGATTTTGTCTGTGGCCAGGGCTTTTCTCCTTTTCATGCATTCCCTCTCTGCTCCTCCTTTGCGTTTACGCGCCATTTTTTGCACTATTTTCCAAGATAAAGCCTGCCTCTGGATACAGCCAATTAGGCAGTGCTTCGCTGATGTTACGTCATGTGGTGGTGTCATTTTCACTCCGCGATCGCATGATGCGTCAATTAACTCGCAGTTGCATACCAGCCTGGAAAATGTCCCTGTGCTCCCGATGGCCAGTCCGCCCCTGCCTAAAAGCATGTATCTTGTCAAAGAACTGATACTGTTTCATTGTCAACTTCTTAATTTACAGTTCCCTGTGCTTTTTTCTTTCCTGCTCCATTTTCAATATTCTAAAAAAATGTAAATGCACTGGCACAGGAAAATCTTTTACTTTTTGAAAGACATAGACCTAGTCAATTTTAAGGGTTTCAAAAAGATTCAATTCCAATTTTAATTTATTTGTAAAGCACAATTAAAAACAACTGCCATTGACCAATGTTCGGTACAAGAAGTCATACGTAACAGACATAACCATAAAATACATTTAGGCAGGCACAAAGTCACAGATGTACAAACGGAGTGAACATGCCAAACTGTGTTGCATGTGTGATACGGTGGTAAATGCAGTCAAAGCACAGAAAGTAATTGCACAAAGACATATTTCATTGAAAAAAGTTACCCAAGACATCTTGTTTTACATTTCGTGAGATATGAACACATTTACCCACCTGAGAATAAGTGATAGAACGTAAGCTGGACATGAGGTCACAGAGGTCATTTCATCTTCTTCTTGTGATGTTTATTAGTGGCTTGCAAAGCAGCTTATAGTGCCGTGTGGTGCATCAATCATTATGAAAAACTTTACATTCTTATATAATTTCCTGTTTCTTTTCAACAACGTATAAAAGCAATTCTAATGTTTATTCTTTTGCTCTTTACTTAATAAATACTTGAAAGTCACGTTGTTTCTCACAGTTTCTTTTAGGTTTATCAATGCTTTTCAAGCAGAGGCTCTCCCATCACTACTAGCATAGCGCGTCAGGTTTTTGACATCAGTTTGATTTCGATATTTAACCTGTTTTTTGACATCAGTGTTTGATGTCAATTTGATGTCTTCTCAAAATCAAGTTCCTACTGCATTGTTGGTCGAAAGCACATCAACGTGTGGATATCAAATGGATGTCATGTTTCTGACATCAGTTTGATTTGGATATTTTGACGTCAATGCTTGATGTCAATTTAATGTCTTTTGAACATCAGTTGCCCACTGGGACATGTTTTAAAAGAAGATGTGGCAAATGGATGCTGTTCAAGGCCCTAGTTCAGAAAAACAATGCTACTTAAACTTAATCAGGCTGACAAAGAATTCATATTATGCAATAAATATCAATCAAACACACAAACCATTGCTGTCAATGTGATGTCCATATCACATCAGTTTGACATCTAAACCATGGCATTGATGACATGACATATTGGCCTGCATATACATTAAACTAATTGTAGTGTGGGAATTAACTTCCTCTCTTCACCCAATTAACACTGGAAGAAATTGCCATCCAAAGAGACCTTAAAATGATGTGGACAGCATCTTGATCAAGTCTGGACTAACATTTGTTGTCAAATTTATATCAAGTGATATCAAGCTGCCCGATGGGTATGGTCGAACCACTGTAATCACATGGACTATTTTAACGATGTCTTTACTACTTTTCTATGTTTCTTTCTATGGTGGATAAAAAAAAACTATCGGATTACAACAAAAATATCTTAATTTGTGCTCCGAAGATGAACGAAGGTCTTACGGATGTTGACAGAGTAATTAATGAGATAAATTTGTGATCAAGGGGGAACTAACCCTCTAAGTTGGAATACATGAAAATTTTTGATTGGCCATCAGTGCAGTAACATACAACCAGACAGTTTAGGAGCAAATCTGGCCATGCTAACTAACCAAACCTTGGCCTCTCGACAACACCAATGACTCCCCATGCACTGGCACGAAGCTAAGACTGGCTGGCCATACTGATTTCCCTCATTATTATTTTACCATGTTTCCTTGGGTTTGAAGAATGTAGTGTGAGTATGTCTGAGTGTGTCACAGGGTCCCACACACGCTGGTGCTTAGACCGCTGCTTCTCCCACTCACTCCTTAAGCACGATCTCGCTCACTAGGGACCCATGCAGGTCTTCTCTTCTCTATTGGTGGACACAAAGCATCGACATCACAGACTCGCTGGGTGAGATCCAAAGAAAAGGAAATCAAGATAAAAGGAATTCAGGGAGTTAAAAAACATGAGGACGAAAGACAGCCACAGTGGTTTTTCTGCAAAGCTGAGGACTGAAGTGTTTAGAGTCACAGCACGAGAGGCTCAGTTGGATACAAAGTGGGAAATGAACCCGGGGCGGCCTGTGCCCTCAGGCAGCAGCTCCACACAGCATGTTTCCATAGTCACACATACAAAGATCACTGAGAACACAACGATAATAACCTTACGGGGATTTGCAATGCTGTAACTTGTTTATAGCTGCCAGCAAAACTGTGCATACATAATGCAGAGGCTGCAGAGCTTGTGTGTTTCCAAAGAGCTCATGCCTACTGACAAAATTTTGTCTCTTTCTGACAATTTGTCTTTGTCAGGTCGTGCTCTCTTGAGACTGAATGGTGAGAAGTTAGAGCGGATGGGTTTGGTTCAGGAAACTCTGCGACAAGAGCTTCTCCAGCAGGTTCTACAACTACAAGTACAAGAGGAAGGGCGCAACTTACAGCTGCTAAGCAGAGGTGTGTATGTGTGTGTGTGTGAATAAAGAGAAAAATGAGGAAGGAAGATTCTGCAGCAGGTGGCATGACCTAAAGCGATAATATGAGCATAATGGAAATTGGAAGTTGTGGGGTTTGGTGTATATGTGCCTATTTATCTCTCTCTAGCAGTGTTGTTATGCTTTAGTGCAGGGGGTTTTACATTTTTTGATGATAATATGTTGATCCCCTTGAAAAGGACACCATTCCAACAGCATAAAGCCAGCTATGTATTTAAATGTATATAAACCCAATTATATATATATATATATATATATATATATAATAATATAATATATAAATATTATATATATTTTGTGTGACACATTTACTTAGTATTAAGTTGACAGCGTATATTTTTTTTCCTACCCACTAGAGATATATTAGATGTATAAACCTGAAGAGAAACAAACTAGGACGGTCATTAATATAAAATAATCAGTGCACTCAAGGTATGGATTTTATTAATTTTATGAATGGTCACAAATAAACAAATAGTAACAAATAAAAATGATAAGAAAATGAGTGACTTGTTTAGAGTCCCAAGTATATACTACCTTTCAATAGTTTGGGGTTGGTAAGATATTTTAATTAAAGTATATTATGCTCACCAAGGCTGCATTTATTTGATACAGTAAAACAGCAATATTTTGAAATATTATTACAGTTTCAAATAACAAATATCTATTTGAATATATTTTTTAAATGTAATTTATTCCTGTGATAGTAAAGCTGAATTTTCAGCATCATTACTCCAGTCTTCAGTGTCACATGATCTTTCATAAATCATTCTTATATACTGATTTGGTGCTCAAGACACATTTCATCGTATTATCAATGTTGTTTTATAACAATATAAATGTCTTCACTCTCAATTAATGTATCCTTGCTGAATAAAGGTATACATTCCTTTGAAAAAAGTCTTTCTGACCCCAAACTTCTGAACTGTCGTGTATATTAAAATCCCAAACCCAGAGAGGAAATTTTATGTCCTGGATTCTATCATCCACCGTACAGAACTAATATGTGTATGTATATGGGTGTTTTTACACATTAAAATCATCCTTTCTTCCTTTTTTTCTCCATTCCTCAATTTCTTTCTCTGTCCCTCTACTCTCCAGGGCTATCTGGAAACCTGTCATAGCTTCAACCATGCATGGAGCAGTTCTACAAGACTGACTGCACTCTGAAGGGACATCAATATGTGTAGTCAGGTTGAGGCCAGAGACATTTGACTGGAGCTGTCAGGGACTGGGACACAGGGACAGGTTTCAGTTATACAGCTTCGTCTCCACCTCCAAGGAAACTCAGACCAGATGACACCCACAAAAGGAGCTTTCATGTGCGTCCTTTCATTTATCTACCCTAAATCTCTTTAAAAAATCATAAAATGTATTTGATGAAGGTGGATCCAGCTGGCTGTACCAAAGCTCCCTGGATTTTGTAAAAAACGCAGATCTACATTAAAGTCTACAAGGCGTTCAACAGTAACCTGGATGTCTGGCAACACTATCAGAGCGTGCAAAAGCCATGTGCCGAATACCTTTTTCACATAGAAAACAATCTTGCTAACTTTTTTCTGCTGGAATGTGACCTTACCAGACGTGCCCTCAAATGTGCCCCGTCAAGACTGTGATATTATATAAGCAAAATGTATCTGGTAGACTTCCTGTAGGTGTTACATGAATTAAATAACATTAGAGATTAACCTAAACCTGCATACTTTGTACTCAAGTGGACTTCCTGTATATGGCTATAGGCTGTACTGTTTTTTTTTTCTTGTAACAATTCAGTAGCTTTTTAACTTAAGAGAATTCTGTTTCTGGGAACAAAGATAAAATGCGTCCAAACGAGTTTCACACGTGACAATGACAACAGCATTTACACTGGATGATAAGTATCGTTGGCCACAAAAGGCTGCGTAAATTACAAAGCTCTGCAAGGGTTTGAGAATTGCAGATGACAGATGTAAGGTTCAGATGAAACGGATGACGTGCTGTGTTGTGCCCTAAAAAGACTCAAGTCTGGACTTGCACGAGAGACCATTCAAATAACCCACATCAAAACACTGAGATGATACAGTGCGAGAACCTGAAAGCTGTTTGAGACACGCAAAACTCATAAAAGTGTATTCGTACATTATTTTTTAAAGAGTCTAATGTATTATTTTAAGCAATGATAAGAGTCTGATTCCTTAACATGGATTGTTGAGTGTTGTGAGACCATGACTCAGCTTGTGATGTATCAGATTTGATTTTCTGTCAAGGTTGGGCAGAAGCATTCTTGTGGGAAGTGCATTGGCATTTAAGATGTTTTAAAAGATACTTTATAGGCAACTGAAAAATGGTAAACTAGTTCAAGGATTATCTTTACTTTGTTGAAAAACGTATTGTTTTGTCATTTAAAAAAAAATCGGCAAAATGTTTTTTAGCCACAGTTCGGATTACACAATGTGCTTTTACCCGCGGGCAGCGCTGTTCGTGTTAAATCTGGATTGTACATTTTCAGAATGCTCTGTCACATTTTCACATGACATACCAAAAGAAACATTTGCATTTTTTTCCACATGTATTTGTATGATTGAGACGTACAGTTATAGACTGTTCTAATTGATCACAAATGTTAAGTATTAAATTAATTTGTGATGTTACCATTTTAAAATTATTATGTGCATATTTGTATTTGATATTGCAAAAAATTTCTTACATGTTTGACAGGTTGCTTGTGATCATTATGAACCAGTAGCCTATATTTTTCCCCATTTCCTTTTATGCTTTTTGTTTGTGTGTATGAATATGTGTGTGAAATGGGAATTAGTTTAGAGATAACAGTACTCCAAACAAGCTGCACTCAAGCTGTTTTGTGCACTTTTTATTTAAAATAAAGTGAGCCTGCAAAAACTTTAATCCTTTTTAAAGAGAATGTGTGTGTTTTGTTTCTTTCTAATCAATTATTTTATATGAGTCACACAATTCAGTGCCTTTGAGCATTGAAACTTTTTAAACTACTTTTAAAAAGTGTATTTGTTTCATAGTCATACAATTCAAGCTCAACCACTTTAACAAATATCTAAACTCTTGAAACGTGGACTACAACTATCATGGAGAAGTTGCGTACTTGCAAAGTTTTTTTGCGTACCTGATACTCAGCAGTTAACTCTTCAAGTATTGTAAAGTAAACAGAATTTACTTGTAATTCTTTATAATTTAATAATATAAATCATTTCCATGGTGAATTAGCCTTTAGAATTGGCCTACTAAGTGATGGTACAATTTACAAGGTACAATTTGAGGCCTGATGTAATGTGTAGGTTTTTATAATAAAATAGATTTATTCTTTTCTACCAGCTTTTTAAACCAGACATTTTAAGACAAATTTTATTTAAAAAAAAAAATAAAAAAATAGAATGATGTCAAATGTCATAACTTCTATTTGGGACTTAAAATGCACTGAATTGTAAGAATGACCCACATTAATCATAGAGCGGGACGAAACTACATTTCCCACAATGCGTTTCGCGAGGCAGGAACAGCTGACAGTCCAGTCCAGCTTTATGGCGAGTCGGAGTGGAGAATGTTGAGTGTGAGATGGAGTGCAGGAGGAAAAACTCAAGCCGCTCGAACAGGTATCACAACACAGCTGTCTGCGCTCCATTTGTTATTCTAAAAACATATAGGCATATACTAAATTATAATGGAACGTGTCAGTGCGTTGTGACGCAGGTGTATACCTCTTCCCTCCGTTGTTAGATGCGTTGCTGTTGACCCACATCGGTCCAATTAATAATTAATTTTGGCATGGTATAGAACGATTTATCATACGGTGGAATACAACTTTTCTTTGATCTGATGATGAAAGAAAATGATTCATCATAGAAACCTAAATCAGCATTGCTATTAGTTAACCCCCTTCCTTCCCCCTGTCCCAGTTTCAGCAAGCTTCAGCTGCGCGCCAGTGACGTGTTATTATTATAATGAGCTGTAGACTGAGGTCTCCCTCCTCACGCTACATGCATTCCCATTAGTGCACCGTGGAGAGGTCACATCCTAACAGATCAACAACCGAGATTTGACCTTTGAGATGTTTTAATAGACTTATTATTATGCTGGGGTGTGTAATTCGTTACAATAGCCTGTTTTAATTGACCCTATGGTTCTTTTTATATAATATATATAATATTATTGTTATATTTTTGATATTTCCCTTCATATTTAGTCCATAAACACGCTTGTCTCCTCTGATATTTCAGTGACAATAGTCTCAGTCTCATACTGTGAAAAGAAATACAATATTTATATATAATAAATATATTTAAGTTTAATATTTATATTAAAAAATAATATATAATATAATTTCAAATTCTTCCTAGAACAAATGATCTGAGTTTTGCTATCAATTAGGTTTTAGCTCTACATTTTGTATGAAAAATTGTTTCAATTTTTTATAACTTTATTTCACCTTAGGAGAAACATCTGAGATGAAACTATAACAGAACTCTCAGCAGTAAAGCTGTCCTTAGTGCTTCTATTAATACTTTCCATCCACATCACCTGTAGAACTGATCCTCTTATTTGGTCAAGCCCACATACTGAGCGAGCCAGTGTCCAGACACCGAGAAAAGTTGTTTTTCTATTCATTACCAGGTTTATTGAAGACATTAGTGGTCAGCTATAACGTTCAAACTTCAAGGGTTACTCTGCTTAAACGGAGGCAGATTCTGCAGATCTGGTCTTTTCTTGAAGCAGGCGTGTTTTTTCCAGTGCATTAGGAGCGGTATGATGTCCGCCCTCTCCGTGACACAGGCTTTGTGCTTCAGCTGTGATTATTGGCTGGTTTATCTGTGTTGGGCTGTTTGAGCTTCAGTGAGAATGTGACCTTTATTGCTTATATGGAAGACAGCCATCAGGCTTTCTCAGCCGATATGAGTACACTGCCCGGATACACAGGGGCCAGAATATCAGGCTGCTGGGCTCTCCGTACAGATGGAGGGTAAGTTATTAAACGCACTGTTCAGTATTTAAAAGCTTAATTAAATGCCGTTTTGTCCACTCACAACAGACGTGTGCTTTTAAATCATTGTTAACAGTGCAGAAGCTGCTGTTTTCTCAAACCTTTTCACTGAAAACATTTGATAATTTCTTATTGTTTATATTGTAGATTTAGAGTCTTCTTTTATTTCAGGGCCAATATACTTTTCTTTTCTTTTTTTTCAAGATGTTATATCTTTTGGCCATTACCTTACCATATAATTTCAGCAGCACCTTTCTCTTTTGCTCTGTGTTGTTTGGCTGTTTTGAATGTGCTGTGACTAGTGGCCTGATTTAGTCACTCATATTGATGCAAAGAGTGAGAGAGACAGGTTGTGTATGACATTGACGTGATGGTGGAAGGATCTCTCGGTTGCTGTTTTAAACCTGCTAAATGAATTCACATGGATTTTTTTATGGCTGAAAGCTTGTTTGATTCAGTTGATCGTCAATCTTGTTGAAGTTTTTTAGTCATTCATTCACACATATGCCTACTAGTGTTATTTTAGTATTATCTATACATACATGCATAATTATTAGGCAAGTCTATATTCTGACCAATTCCAAACCACATCAATCTTAATATCTACTATTAATATTGTATATAATCATTTATAATTAGTGTTGGGTAATGCATTACTAGTAACTTGAGTTATGTAATCAGATTACCTTTTCAAGTAACTAGTAAAGTAACACAGTACTTTTTCAATTTACAACAAAATAAGTAATCTTTAAAATAAGTTACGCAAAGTTACTTTTTTTTTACATTTATTGACTGACAGCTCTCTTGTCCCCATGTGGAGAGAAATAAAATGCAGAGGTGTTGTGTTCTGGAAGTGAAGAACACCTTATATGGCCAACGCCTTAAAATGGGCCAAAAAAGAGATTGAACTCGCTCTGAAAAGTTATAAATTATTAAATGCCTTTGAGATGAATGCAGTACTACTGAAATTGCTAAATAAAGGCGTGGACAAGAACATTTGGGCCATTGCACAGTTTCATTTAAGTTTTTCATCTAATATTTGTATTTTATTTTATTTCAGCTTCATTTCAGTTTTTGAAAGATTTTTAACACTAACAACAACTATGCCCACATGCTTTTCAAGGCATTAGAGGTTAATTTATTTTGTCATTTACATCCAATACACATAAAACAAGTTATAAAATATGTCTTCATTAAATAATGAACTCGACTTGATTTTAGGCAAAAAGAAAAATAAAATTGCTTGGTTTCTTACATGTCACATTTTGCTAAAAGGAACAGCTTTTATTCAGTACTGTGGTGCGTGCTTTATTGTTGAGTTGAGGGGGCAGAATAAAAATATATTTATTTTGCATAAATAATTTTTGAAGGGTTAAAAAAAGGGGTAGGGTTGTAATTTGTGTCACTAGGAACACCAAAAAGAATAGCAAAAGTGGTGTCAAAAAGGTTTCCCATGCACTCCTCCTGTATCTCATTGGTTGGATACAAAGATTTTTCCCGCTCCAACCTCACCTCATTGGTTGAGCTGCTGTTGCTGTGTTGGGTTAATCAGCAACACTTTGATAGAACCACAGAGAAACAGTGTGGAGAAATCAACCAATGAATGTCTTACTGTATAGTCGTTACATAGTTCTGCTGGTAGTGTAGCTTTAGCCTGCAGGTATTCACGTGAGTATATTTTATAATGAAATAATTCTCTTTTTTTTGGTTTAGTGGGAGTGGTGAAGATTCTCTGGACAGGCTCCTCCCTCCTGTCAGCACCTCTCGCAGGAAGAGCAGCACTCTGGGTAAAACAGAACCTCCACTGCTCCGCACCGGCACACGTACCATCTACATAGCCGGCAGACCGCCCTGGTACAACGAACATGGAGCCCAGTTTAAGGAGGCCTTTGTCATTGGTACGAGTAGATGGAAAGAGTGAACTGAAACAAACCAGTGACGTCCTGGTGATCATTCAAATAGAGAAATTAAAAAGACTTTCAGTATTGGCTCAGCTTGATCCCTGTTAGGTTTTCTTGTATATTTGAACTTAAATTCTAAATCTGAACGTCTAAATAAGTACTAATGTTGGTACAGGTCTGTGTGGAGGCAGTGCCTCTGGAAAAACTACTGTCGCCAATAAAATCATTGAAGCTTTGGACGTTCCTTGGGTTGTTCTACTATCTATGGACTCATTTTATAAGGTGAGGTGTTTATGAAAATGAAGTTTGGTCATCTGAGTGAGATCTGAATGAGTGGTTTGTCTGCCATGTGAAGATAATCTTGTAAATTAAGTGCTTCTGAAAGCCTCTGTAATCTCCTTCCTCCTTTATCTCTGTGTGAATCCGTTTGTTCCAACACATGACCATTCAAACACGCTGCAGTCTAATGACTGACACTCGAGTTCGGCCGTTCACATTTGATCTGCACATATAACATCAAAATGGCCTCTGTGGAGATTCGTCTGTTCTTTGTTCAGCCAAACAAATGATTCTTCATCCTTCATCCTATTCTTTCATCCTTTGCTCAAAATTATCTAAAAAGAGTCATTTGTTCAGGAATTGGACTTCATTGGCCACACTGTATGGTTTTGACTCCTCAACTTTGTTCAGAATTCTGACTTTGACTAAAAACAACCCACTCTTTAGAGTCATTTGTTCTGGAATTAGACTGCACTTTTTTAATCGCTTTGTGTTCCTTGGGAGAAAAAAAACAATATAAGGGTTTGACATGAATGACAGAATTTTCATATTTGGGCTAACTATTCCTTTTTGAAATTTTGTGTAAGCCTTAACATGTTTTCATACACATGTTAAAATATCTCTAACAGCCTTCTAGCCTCAGATGCCATGGTCTATGTGAAGAATATAAACATGTTAAAGCACATGTGGTGTTAGGGCAGGATTGTGATCTTTCCTGTATGTGGCGCCCCCACCAGTGATAAAACACGCAACCTTTATGTTACCCATCTGCAGGTTCTGTCTCAAGAGGAACAAGCTCTAGCGGCCAGTAATGACTACAACTTTGACCATCCGGGAGCTTTCGACTTTGAGTTGCTTGTGGCCACCCTGCGGAAACTTAAACGGGGGAAAAGTGTAAAAATCCCAGTGTATGACTTCACTACACATGGACGCCAGAAAGACTGGGTGAGTGTGTGTTGCACGTGTTTCACGTATTTTCCAGATACCACCAATACAGATAGAGCAAAAGATGTCAGTTGTTTGATGGTGTTTACTTTTTCATCCCTCTCCCAGAAAAATGTGTATGGTGCCAGCGTCATTATCTTTGAAGGCATCTTGTCCTTTGCAGACAAAGAGCTCTTGCAGGTATTATGAAATGTTTCAGTTTCTGAATGCTTAAATGCTGATAAAAACTCAAAGTAAAGTAAGTGAAGATAATGTTTTTGTGATGAAGGAAAGGAGATGAATGAGGGGACCATTTATCACAAATGCCTCTTAAAGAGCCATGAAATGAAACTTTTTCTGTTGCTTTTAGTTCCACGTCGATTATGTTTTAGCACATCTATATATGCTAGTAAGTTGCTAAAAGTTTACGAAATCAACATTTTGCAGGTATATGCATTTAAAATGTAATTTTTTTTAATGAAAATCTCTTTCATTAAATCCTACAACTGAAAACGGAATATTTATTCAGTCTTCCTATGTTTTTTGCAGCTGATGGACATGAAGATTTTTGTAGATACAGATTCGGATATTCGGCTGGTACGGCGGCTGAGGAGGGACATCACAGAGAGAGGACGTGACATTGAGGGTGTGATTAAACAATACAATAAGTTTGTAAAACCAGCCTTTGAGCAGTACATAGAACCCACCATGCGACTTGCAGACATTGTAGTGCCACGTGGTGAGTTCGATATTTATTTCCTGCTATGTATAGCTGCAGTTACCATTGCCTTTTGAATACACATGAGATTATCTTCTCTCCTGTAAACACAGGTGGGGGTAACATGGTGGCCATTGACCTGATCGTTCAGCATGTTCACAGTCAGCTAGAGGAGGTGAGTGCAAATGTGTTCCTTGAGCTAATCTTCTCCATTGTTTCAGCAAAAGAGAAGTTGTACACCTTTTCGATGTGGTCACATCGCCCTAGACGAGATATATTAAATTATATTAAACTGTTTAATGTTCATTGTGTAAAACAGATGTTTTAGTGTAGTTGTGCAGGGTTTATTCCCAATATCATCTCCAAAATATAAGGGGGCATTTGGCATGTTGAACAGACTTGAAGGTTTTTCAGCTTCCTTCACATTTCCACACACTACACACAGAAGCGGCGCCCTCTGTCTGTGAATAGCAGTTTTTCAACTTAAACTTTTTTTTAAATCTCAGTTTTACACTAGTTATGATAGAAGTACTTATTTAAGACACACTTCTCTCTACTCTCAACTTGCTAACTCTTTCACTGTTTTTCACTGATCTTTCATCTCTGTTCTGTTGCATGCGTTCTCTCTGCAGCGTGAGATTAGTGTCAGGTAGAGAAGTTTTTTACTCATGCTTTTAAATACACAAAATATGTGTATGTATGTATATATATGTAGTCCATGAGTGTGTATGTAATGGTATGTATATTTCAAACTAAGGCAATCATAGCTCCTTTAGTGTGGCAATCATTGTTTGAAATGTCCCGGTGTACAAATCGCCTTCATTTGTATTTGAACCATCTTTTTGTCTTTGACACTGCTGATTTGCTTTATATCTCTTCCTTCATATGCACGCGCACACACAGGGCGCTCCTGGCCACGGCCCATCAGTCCCAGCCGCTCCCTCAGACTCTCAGTGTGTTGGAAAGCACGCCACAGGTCCGAGGTCTCCACACCATCATCAGGTGAGTGGTGAGTGTCGCATGAATCAGATCTCATACAACACATCAAAACATAACCAAGTTTAAGGAGCTGATGCTTGCTGTTGAAGTGTGTTTTGGAATCCATTCATCTGTTGCAAGTGCCATTCAGAATTCCTCACATGTCTTACTGTGTGAATCAGACTAATGACTCACTGGCCTGTTTTACCCTTTTCCCTCAGTCTCTTATGATGCACTCCTCCTCAATTTTTCTGTTTGTTTTTAGGAACAAAGACACCAGCCGTGACGAGTTCATCTTCTACTCAAAGAGACTGATGCGGTTGCTTATTGAACACGCGCTGTCTTTCTTGCCCTCCAAGGTGTGTGGGTGTATTTCTGTGTATGTGTGCCACTCGTTGTCTTTTTTGGCAGACTTTGATATTATTGTGCAATCAAAGATAAATCTACCGTGATTTAAATGATACCTATTGCTCAGTTAAAAAACTGAATTACAAGACTACTGCCTGCTAATTAATCAAATGAATTGCTAATAACCACACAAATGTCAATATATTTGATATGTCATTTAATTAATCAAATGAATAACAATTAATCATGCAATAAAAATACAATTTTGTCAATAAAATTTTATTTGAATTAATGACATGATGCAGCAGTTAATTAATCAAATATATTGCTAATAATCAAACGCATATCAATTAAACTTTTGATCGAATGAATTGCATTATATGGCAGCTAATTAATCGACAAGGCTAATCGTATTAGTTTTCATCATTTATAATTAATCACAGTTAATTTGCCTGTTTTGTACTTTTTAAAATAAATAGTAGCCTATAAATATATGATTTATAGATAATATTAATGTTATCTATAAGATTAAACACCTTAATATAAATATTATGTTTCACTTTTGCTGACCTGTGGGTGAAACCCTCTTAACATTTTCTTCTCAGCTGTACAATGTGTGTCATCACAAAAATATCTGTCCTTCTTACAGGCCTGCACCATCCAAACGCCTCAAGGTCAAGAGTATAATGGCCGCAGATTTAGCGGGAAAGGGGTAAATTTGTGTATCTGACAGGCTCATTTTCAGTATTTGAACATTTCTTACTTGATTGGAATCATCTCGGTCTTTCTGTCTCTTAGATCACAGGTGTGTCTGTTCTTCGGGCAGGTGAGACCATGGAGCCTGCACTGAGAGCCGTGTGCAAAGACGTCCGTATTGGCAAGATTCTGATCCAGACTAACCTGGATTCGGGAGAACCAGAGGTATTGGCCAGCCACAAACATGTGACCCTCGACAGTTGACACGTGATTTCTCCCGAGACAAAAAAATAACCACCTGCAAGCTCGTACTGTGTACGTCTGGCATTAGTTTTACTCTGGACTAATTCTAGCAACTTTCTAAAAAGAAATAGAAACATATACATTTTATACTTATTTTTTTGGGGCACAGATTATGTCTGGCACTTGACCATGTTTTTTTGTTTATATTTGTCATTTTCTTGGCTCTCCTCAAACCCTGTTTGTCCATTTTGCCTGTTGGTCTCTGTCTCCGTGGTAACAGAGATCTCCTGACTCCTCAGTTTAATTTTTTTTTTTTTTTTTTTTGGTGGCTGTGGTTCCCTCTTTCTCACTTCGTTTCCGTGGTAACTAAGACTCCCTCCCCTTCCATTTAGCTGCACTACCTGCGACTGCCCAGAGACATCAGTGAGGACCATGTGATTTTGATGGATAGCACCGTTTCTACCGGAGCTGCAGCCATGATGGCAGTGAGGGTGTTGCTGGTATGTGGCTGTAGACCTCATTCCTTCCAAAATATACAAACAAAAAATGCAAACCCTTTTACACAAAGTGCATTTTTACTCTCTTCTCTGGAAATGGTAATTAGGTGACAAAATTCATTGTTAAAATGTTTTAATGGTTTTAACTTGTTGAATGTGAGTTTGTATGTGAATATACAGGACCATGATGTCCAGGAAGACAAGATCGTGTTGGTGTCTCTGCTGATGGCGGAGTTGGGAGTTCACTCAGTGGCTTACGCCTTCCCTCGTGTCAAAATCATCACCACTGCTGTGGACAAGAGCCTTGATGACCTTCTTCATGTCATCCCAGGGATAGGTGAGTGTTCCTGACATAGACACACTACCGTTCAAACCGTTTAGGGTCAGTAAGAAGTATTGTTGTTTTTTTTAAGAAATGAATACTTTTACTCAGCAAGGATGGAATTGTTCAAACGTGGCAGTTGAGACATTTATAATTTATAAAAAGAAAGATTTGTATATCAATTGAACACTGTTCTCTTGAACTTTCTATTCATCTTGAAAAAATGTTTTCAATATTGATAATGAGAAATGTTTCTTGAGCACCAAACCAGAATGTTAGAATGATGTCTGAAGAATCGTGTGACACTGAAGACAGTAATGACTGCAGAAAATTCTGCATTGCCATCACAGAAATAAATAATATTTTAAAACATATTAAAACAGAATACAGTTATTTGAAATTGTAAAAATATTTTACAATATTTTTTGTGAAAACCTTTACTGGGTAAGAAATAAAGAAATAAAAAGAGGTGCATAACTGGGGTGAGCATAAGAGATGTCTCTTAAAATTCAGCTACGCTTTACAATAAGGTTTCATTAGCTAACTACATTTGCTAGCATAAACTAACAGTAAAAATTCTTCTAAATATTATTAATTCATTCATATTAATGTTAATTTCAAAATGTACTAATATATTGTTACTTTTTTTTTTTAAATATTTAAAGACCTGAGCTAACATGAATTAACAACGAACAGTTAGCAACGAACTCATTGTTAGTTATTGTTAATGCATTAACTAACATTAATTAATAGGACCTTATTGTAATGTGTTACCAAAAATTCTGACCAACCCCAAATCATTTGACGGTAGTGTATCTAAATAAAAGAAGAAGAAGAAGAAAAAGCATACACTGTGTACTAAAATCTTGTGGGTGTGTATTTACTGTCCTTAAAAGGGGACTTTGGTGACCGTTACTTTGGGACAGATGGATCTTCATCATGGATTGATGAAGAACAGCAAGAACCAGATAGCTGCTCATCAGAGGTTTGACACTTTGTTGAAGCGATTCAGGCAGTTGTGACTAGTGAGGATCAACACTTCATAAAGCCAGCCAGGAACAAAAATAGTTTTTCCTACACTCTCAAGAGGAACAGTATTTTGTAGCACTTTATTTTATATCCGTATGTTCATGATGTGATCTAAAACATTAAAATGTCTTTTATCTATAAACAAACACATATGTTGGATTTGATATCTTATTCTAGCTCCTCAAACACTGTCAAAATAGTTCAAAAAGTAAAAAAAGGTCACTTTTATAAGCATTAGTTTGTACAATTGTGTAAATGTACAAATTTATGAATGGCTGGACCCATTTGGCTGTTTATTGGTTTTACACATTCGACATAAAATAAATTTTTTTCAAACACTTGGTAATGCGTCAGTCCTTCTAAACACGTTATATATTTTCTTCAAACATTCAAGTTTACAATTCCAAGAGAAATTTCTATTTCATCATTATTCAGACAACTAAGGGAGTTTTCTGGGAGCAGATTAGAGCTGGGGGGTTTTCTCCCCTAATGTATAATTTTTTTTTTTGCATGTACTACTGCAGCCTTAACACCAGGTGGCAGTACTTCACTCCTCCTGTCTCATTGTACTTCTGCAGGTTCAATAAGGACATTTAAACCTCAACTATGAGCCTAAAATGCATTTAGGAAAAATGTAGTTCGCTCAAGAATTTAGAGACAATCAACCCAAACTATGTCCTTAACCTTAAGAAAAGGCGAGAAGAAGACATTGACCTAACCATGACCCTATAGTAACTAAACAGAATAGTGACAATATTAAACTCAAGGTGTTTTTGTTGTGGAACTAGAAGCCTTGAGAGTAAATAACAGCTAACTTACTTGGATCAAAAACCTATTAAAGGTAGGGTAGGCAATTTTGGAGAGGCTAGCAATAGCAAACTAGCTTGAAAGCATAAGATCCCACCCTTCCTTCAGAGCGCTCTCCCAAGCCACTCCTCCAGTAGACATGAACGTGCACAGCCAGAGCAGAGTCTGCAAAGACCTTTCAGACCTTTCCTCATGTTTCAAAGTACATAACATTACAATAATAATGGATCAGAACAACTTAAAGACCTCTTACTTATACCACCTGACTGCTGCAGATTCATTGTGGCGTTGGTAGTGTTGACAGAAACTCAAAAGTCCAAGTCTGAGGACGTGAACATCTTCGAGTAGAATGTCACAGGTTGCCGTTTCTTAATTACAGTAGTTATGGTGTGAAACCAGCATACGCTCGTTGAGTTGGTTCAAGAGGAACTATAAATGGTGGCTGCTGTTTAAGACCAAATGTAATGATTGGACAAACATTTTCTGGTCCTGCGACTTCCACAAAAGATATATGTACATTTTTTAAATATATATTTTTACCACTTCTGTTATTGATGTGATATTATCAGGATGTGAAGAGAGTTTTGACTAGTTTAACAAAAAGTGTTTATGGAAAACATTTCCTACCCTACATTTAATAGCTCTAGGTGAAGGTCTTCATTGAGAGGAACTGAAGAAGAGCTCTATTGAGATGGAATAATGAACAGTCAAGTGCAGGCAGGGTATAGAAATAAGACGATAAGAGAGAACTTGAAGATTAAGTTGTACAGTAGGTAGGAAAAAGCCATAGAAGACTTTAAAAGACAGATGTCTCATCTGTTTCAGAAAAATGGAAGAAACTTTTCTAAGATCAGATTTTACTAAATTAGATAACTGGAAAAAAGGGTATCTGTCTAAAGAATCCATCAGATATCTTTGGCTGAAATTAACCAGACATCATCAATCTCTTCATCACTTCACAGATATGACCTATTTGACTCAACGGGAGCTAAATTTTTTAAAGGCCAGAATCTGACCATCTGCATTTTGGGCAAAAAAACAGCAAATTTATTTACTGTAAAGATCTGCACAAAAAAACTTTTCAGCATTCAGTCGACTTTTTCGATAAAATTTCTAGCAACTACATGACATTTCTCAGTAGCAAGGTAATAATGGCACTGTTTTTTCAAGCAGTAAATCTTGGCTATTAGCCGCACAGACTCTGGTAATTCACAAACGCTTCTCTTAACAATGGCTCAAGCCTCCGTAAAATGTTTTGGAATTGGCAACTAAGGATTGTGATGAAATTGCATAAAAGTATAAAATGCATGAAATGTGTTATTTAAACAATGGCTGCATCCAAAATTGCGTACTTCCCTACTAATATAGTTATTTTGTATGAGACAAAATAAGTATGTCTGAATTCACTGTACTCACAAAAGAGTATCAAAAAAGTACACTGATAACATACTATTTCCGGTGAGATTCTGAAGTGTGTATATGGACACTACTATCCCATGAGGCCACAGGAGAGGATTTGTGAATGACAGTGAAGCAACACAACCGACACTGGTAGATCACATGATAACGACAACAACATGGCGAATGTAGTACGTCTGGATTATATTCACACCACACACATTCATACTAATATAGAACATACTAGTGGTTGTAAAGTAATTACTTAAACAAAGTAAGTACCTACTCGAGAGAGAGTATACGATTTCGGATGCAGCCCATGTCTCGAGGTGTTGAATTAATTGGTGTTGTGGCTGCATACCATCTCCGGTGTGCATTAATTTTCAATAATTCAACAGCACTTCGTCAATTATTCCTTACACGCACGCACGCACACACACACACACACTTATAAATCTAGCATAATATTTAGAATGAAAATGCTCTCTTCTCATTTGATGTTAATGGCACATGTTATGAAGAGAACCTACCATTCCCTCCAAATATTTAATAGCATGCAGAATAATTCAAAGGAGGTAGATGCCAATTAAAGGCACTGCACAGTGTTGACATTGTATAGAAACCAATAGAGACTGTTGTACCCAGGTTACTACAAAATGCAAAAATATTTTCTAGGCTTCTGAGCCGGGCCCTTTCCCTAGTGTCGCTGTAGCTCTAAAATGTGGGTGACATCTTGACTTAGCAGAGCTCCTCATACATGCTGGATTTGCCTAGACAACAAACTGGTCTGCGACTGCAGCCTCAAGGTTAACCTGTTACTATGGAAACAAGTCAGCCAATAAAAAAACAGCAGACGGTTGCTATGTTGACTGCACCCTTTTTGTTTTAAGGATGACCTATTTTTTTTTTCCAGAGCAAGTCAGATGCAAGCTTGTGTCACATAAGCACACGCATGGACACAGGTTACACTTGCAAACAAACAAGTTCATGTGGTCTAGTAGAGGATTTGAATGAAATAAAAGAAAAAAAATCCCTGTGACCTCCTCCATCTGTTTGTAATGTAATCTTACTGTGAAATGCGATGAGATTTTCTCTCAATGGAGAAATTCTTAAATACCATACCATGACAGTGAGGCAGTTGTCATAGGAACAGCATGTACCACAGTGAAAGGCCGATGTGACTGCAGCTTCAATGGCTAATTAGGGTAAACAAAGAACTCTAATGCAATTCCTCATCTACCTGAGTGTATAAACTAATCAAAGCCAGTTTAATCAGAGTCTAATCACAACCAGATTTAGAATAAGAAATGTCCTCTGGAATATTTGCTAAATCCTTTAGCAATGATGCCTACAGACATCACACAATGCAAATCTAACACAGGCACACATCTGGTTCTTTTGTAAATCTGCAAGTTGGAGCAGCAAGACATTTGCTCATTACCGTCTTCAAGGTTTTTGTTGCGGTTAAAATCCATAGTTCTTTTTAGATGACTTAGATCCGACTTCTATCTATTTATTTTTCTCTGAACAAGCAAAACACATGAGATCCGATTCATATGAAAGGGTTAGTTCACTCAAAAATGAAATTTCTTTCATTATTTACCCTCATGTCGCGTTACCTCACTTTATAACATTGATTGAACCACTGGATTCACTTGGACTATTTTGGGCCTAATTGGTCACGGCGTTGCTGTGTATAGGGAGGTCAGGAAGTTCTCGGATTTAATCAAAAACATCTTAAAATGAACAAAGGTCTTGCGAGTTTGGAGTGACATCAGGGTGAGTAATTAATGACAGAAATTGAATGCATCTTAATATAAACTGTCATATAAGATTTCATGTTTTTTTCATTATGCAGTGACAATTTATATCATGTTCCTCAACCTCGCGGGTCCATATACCTTCCTTAACTCTGGTACTTGCAAGTAAATGATGTGTATTCCACCTTTTCCCATGTTTTACGCCATTTTCTGCGACAAATGTGTTCAGTTGGAAATGGCACCCACGAAAAACATCTATTACTAAAATCTCGTGCATGGTGTTTGTGACTCCACCAATGTGGAGCTATGTGCACACGCTTACAAGCATCAAATAACTACAATTAGCGCTACAAATGTTTACCAATAAAAAAAGAATTGTTCAGCACTTGCTGTCTCTTTCAAGAATGAATAGATGACTTATTGTGAGAAAACACTATGTAAATGCTATATGCTTTGTGTTTTTTTAAGTGCTACTTTATTTAAAAAAGTATAAACTTGACCCGACATTTTTATGAATAGTCATTTTGATATAAAAACATTACAATCTTTTGCACATTAGTACTTAATTACACAGCTTTAATACACACCACCCTGTTGTTTGATAAGCAAACGCACAACATTAGCTGCCACACTAAACTCAACTGGTCTTTGAGATACACAATATAGCTAAAATGATGTGGAAAACAAAAAAATCCCAAAGCACATAATCAAAACTCACAGAGATACTGCTGAGATAATTTTTCACCAGAGAAAAATCATTCCAAAAGGACAACCGGAAAGAAACGAATACTTTCAGGAACACCAAGAGCAAATTCCCTCCCCCTTTCTGCATTTCTTCGGTTTGTAACATATTTACAACATTGCACCAACATTTGATAGCAACAAGGGCTTGGACAAGCGGGTTGTTTGTATTTGGTTGACCTGACCCCCTTTCTGAGTGCCCCAGCTATTTGGGATAATTTAATCCAGATCACATTAGCATCAGAGTCAAAGACACTGAGAGAGCGGCCATAGTCCACAGATCACAGAAAGTTTGACATTGTCCTCTGGTGAAGCTTGTCACCGTCTGGCCATAAAACCCCACACCCCCCTCCCATAGACCTACAGGGAGACATACACTAATTTTAAATCGCGTTATCATTGTAAATTTTTTTAAATCTCCTATTATTTCCACATAGCATAGAGGAGATTTTTTGCAAGAATCTAAAGTATGCGATTCCACTCAATCTTATCTGGACATACGTGGACATCCTGACTGCTTCTGAAATGATGGGGGGGGGGGGAAAAGGGATCGTCTATGATACATTTCTTCTGACCAAATGTGTTATATTCCTAACTGTCCATTTTTTTATTTAGAGAGTCCTCCTCGGGTCGTCATTGGTCTCCCCAGTCCTGAAGCGATTCACTTTGTGCTCTTTCTCAGATGAAGAAAAAGGCATATAAATCAAACAATCCACCAACAACAGCAAGAAATAAACCATTCTCTGATACCACAGGACAGTGCTAGTTTCACTTTACTTTCTTTTCTTTTTTTATCCCTTTACAAGGGTGTTTTTTTTTCTTTAAAGCATGCATCTTTTTAATCAGGCAAAGTGCATAAACAGTATTGACAAAGAAAAACACTTACTCTACCGCACTGAAGTGCTATGGTGACTTATGTGACCGAGTGAATTGATGTATGACCAAAACAAAAAAGAACATGAAAAGACATCGGGGGTCTCCTGTCAGATATGTCTTAACATTTGTGTGCAATTATTTCATATTTTTGTTCACTGTCCCTGAGCTTTTGCTAATTCCCTCTGTGATCTTGCTTTATTGACAACTACAATTTATCATCTATTTTTTTTTTTTAATATGTACTCAGATTTTAAATGTACTCTTCAATTTCATAAGGGGGCTGTCTCTGACAGATGACATGCTGAGCATGAAATATTTGTGCTTATAAGAAAATACTTTCTTGATGTACAGGATCGAATTAGAATATTTATTTTAGCTCTAAAATTATGTGATTAATTTTTTACAGAAATAGAGGCTTTGACATTACAAAAATAGGGCCATGTGTTTCCTAAAGCTTTTAGATAATAGATAGCTTTTAGCTCTTTTAAAATATGATCAATTCTTCTATGAACAGATTAAATAAAGGCTTTTTGTCAATATATGTTATTTTACTTGGCAATAGTTTTTGATTGGCTCTCTGATACACTTTCTGTATATTCATTTTTGAAACGGGACAGAGCTTTGCTTGGGGCTTCTAATCAAACTTTGTTTTCCCTCAGAGGGCCACGGAACACAGTTAAACTGTGCTTTTTAACAAGTTGCTTTTGTAATTGACTTGTGCTCATTTTTTCTCCTTTGGGATTTTCTAGGCATCAAATACAAGTTTGACCCGCAATTCCGATGCTCACTTTGTCGGAAAATACAGCATTTAATGGCAAAAAAAAACAAGAATTCCCTGTACAGGAATGCTACTTTTGGGTGTGATATGTTGTGTCTGTGGTAATATGTCATGGCTGGTGACTATTTTTCTTCCTCGTGATAAGGCATGTGACTAATCAAAATAATTTTGTCTGGATTTTCACATAAGCATTCTATCGTTTTGTGCTGCGAGAATACTGACCTTTAACTAGACTTACAAAACTCAATTAATGCTCAACTAATACTTGGAATCCATGTAAAATATATAGCAGTGGCACAATGCGCATATCCCATTGGGTTACGACACGCACACGTGTCCCAATTCAAAATTCAAGCCCCAGAGAGGAAAGTTCCCTTCCCCAGAGCGCCTCCTACAGGCCAGTGACATACATCTCCATACCGTCATTAAAAGTAAAGATGGTGGTTGTGCTGGAGGTGGCAGAGCCCTGCTTCAGGTCAGGGATGCTCTCGTACAGGCTCTCCCCGGGCATCAGCATTGCTTTGGCCGGGAGATGCTGCAGTTTGGGGGTCTGCAGGGGGGGTGGAGGGGGTGGGGGTGGTTGTTGCAAGGGCTGCTGAGGCCGTTTCCGCTTGGGTCGCAAGGTGGCGCTCGCATTGGGCGGAGGCCTGTCACGCCTCCAGCCTCCCCCACCCTCCATGGTCTCGTAAGCCAGGTCTGTTTCCTCAGTGCTGATGGCTTCATAGCAGTGGTCCTCCATGCAGCCGGGTGGCACTCTTGAGCCTTTGCCCTCCTGCGGTGCCCATGTTTGGGGTTTGACTACCACGCTGAAACCCCCGTCACGCTCACCACGGTCACCCCGAGCCAAGGTCCTAAAGCCGCTGATGTCCCTCGCAGCGGTGGGTGAGCCGGGCATGCCTCGCTTCTTTTTGCCCGGCTTGCACACTTTCGAATACATCTCTGTGATCTACATGACAATAGAGAGACGAATCATCTGAAATGTATTTGTGAGTGGAAAATGTGTGTATATATCTTTTACTCCAAATGTTTGTTTTTGATTTGCAGCAACAACAATCTGGCCTTTTAAGAATACACATTTTACAGCTGCTTCTGGTTAAGTCTGAAACAGTGTTTAGGGGTAAGGAAGTGCTCTGGGCTCATCTACAGACAGTTTCTAGATTGTATAATAACCTACAAATGAGAGGGTAGAGGATGTCTCAGGACTGTGATGTTAGGAAAACTAAATGCACACTCACCCCTGCTGCAGATGCTGCCATATTCTCTCCCGCATGAGAGCTTAGAATACCCATCTGCTTGTGCTGGAAGATGATGTCATCGTCTTCCGGAGGTTTCCATATGTACTGCTCTCCATTTCCCATAAACACTGCCTCCTGAAAGTATTAAAAACAATTGAATAGAATAAATATTATATTTCAGTTTAAGGAGCCATCTCAAACAATATACACTGGAGAGTAGAGCTAAGCTGAACAGCATCATGAAATAGTATCATACTACATCAAAAATGACCTTCCAAGCACAGTTCATAGGATTAAAACCAGTGGTTTTAAAAGAATAGCTCACCCAAAATTGAATTCGGTCATCATTTACTCACCCTCATGTTGTTTCAAATGAGTATGACTTTATTTCTTCTATGGAACACTAAAGGAGTTTTCAAAACGGGAGCTTCGAAAGGTGCAAAAGCAGCATGAGAATACAATTAAAAAGAGTCCATACAACTTGTGTGCAATATTAAATCTTTTTAATGTCTTTGTGTGAGACACAGTTTAAATTTTAAGTCATTAGTCAGTAGTCACTTCCAGCAAGCTGCAACAGAATCAAGTCAGTAAGTTGAACTGAAGTTCAATTTGTGAACAGATCAACCATTTCACTCATTTATTTCCATTATGTGGAGAAGAGTCGCCAAGATATTGTTCAAATATTGTGTGGTCCACAGGGGGGAAAAAAGAAAAAAGTAATAGGGGTTGGGAATGACATAAGGGTGAGAAAACGATGACAGAAAAACACAATATTCAAAAAGAGTAGGAGTAATTCAACCTACAAGTTTACTCCTATATGTTTTAGCTGTTACAGGTGACCGTTCAAATTTATTAGAATAAAGAAACCCAAGAAGATAAAAACCCTTTAAAATTGTTTCATAGTCATATACAGACATCCAGCTGGATGTTAGAAATCCACGAAGACTTTACAAAGGTCAGTTGAGGAGTCAATTCAAAACCTGAAAATAAGCCCATGTATTATAATCAGGCTTCAATCCCCCTCTTAACGCCTGCCCTCATGTCTAACCATCTTCTGCATCTAATGATATTGAGCTTAATGTGTTTCCTGTACTCGGGTTGTAAGGGAACAGGCTGATGCTTGCTGTGCACTTTCTCCTCATTGTTATGCAGGAGAAATGGAAGGTGGGCAATGGGGTGTGTCACAGAGCCATCTTTAAGGCAGGGATTAGCATGTTGTTGTAGCTTCTTTCTTTCAACATTGCAATTCACTTTGTCTCCCATTAGATCTGGCCCATTTTATGGGTTTGGCTGTTTGCCTGGGTTTCAGTGATTGAGAGGTTTCACTCCGTGTTTCCGCTGGTTGCATCATCCTCATAGTTAAGTACCTGTGAGCGTGTAACACCCCGAATGCTGTGAATGGACCACAATGCTCGCAAGTATCATTGATTTGGACAGTTTCCTCACAGAGGAAATAATGAAGTACACTTGCAGTGTACTTAATTGCAGACCCATTTTATTTCTAAGTCCACACTACTGCTGAGGCACACAAAAATAGAGGAAGCCATTCCCAGCATGCTTCTATTTATAATATATTCCATTTTAAGACACAATTTAAAGCGCAATTAGAAATTACAGTGAGGCAAAGGCTTTTAGTAGTCATGAAAGGACAAATAGTTTCCATCAGAAACAATGCTTTAATATACTGCAGTAGTTCATTGCATTCGTATCCCCAGTGAAATTCTGTTACAGTGTTGTATGATTTATTGAATTACATGCTGAATGTATGTTTAGTAGTGATATAATGACACTTTAACTAATTGATTGGCATAATTAATTTATAGCATTTTAGCACTGATGGTAATTAACTGCATTGTTCTTGTTCACTGCTATATTATGAGGTTTATAGCCTGAAGCTCAAACACTAGAGCGTGATACTAGCAACACCATGGTAGTGGCTTTGATGCCCAGGAAATGCACGAACTGCTCATAAAGTGTAGGTAATTTTGGACTAAAGTGTCTTCCAAATGCATAAATATAGAAGTAAATGCAGGGCTTTGTCCATTTTCAACCACTACTGTCCTGAATTCTTTGAGAGGAGGGTCTATGGGTTTGGGGTTGGGGTTGGGGGGGGGGGGGGGTAAACGTATGGGCTTTTCGGATCTTTTGATCTAATGGGGGAAAAAAAGCTCACGCAAATTTACATATGAACGCACCCAGACATGATGGAGAAACATATGGAGAGCATCAGCTTTCATTTCTGCTCTGACAGCCGCAAGACCATGCCGAATGCTGTGCGTGTTAGAAATCAGGAATGGTGAGAGAATATTGTGCTCGGTACGTTTTTCGTCTTAAAACCAAACTGCGCTCTTCAGTCGTCAAAGTTTAAACACAATCTAGAGAGTGTGCTTTCCATAACGTTTACTCATTAGGTCAGTAGGAGGAAAGTAAGGGGTCTTTTGTGGCACATGAGCCATTCCACTGTGAAAACAATCCGGCCGAGTGTGTTTTCGACTACCTCTGGAAGTGGTTGAAAGTGGACAAGCTCAAAGCGTTTTAGACCCCCGTTTACACCTGAATTTAGCGTCGTCCATTTGTGATCCGATTGAGCAAAATGCATCTTAATACCAGGTGTAAACAGGGCCATAGATAGATAAGTCTTTATAGGTCTAGAGCAGAAGTGTCCAGTCCAGCTCCTGGAGGGCCACTGTCAGGCAGAGTTCCGCTCCAACCCCAATTAAACACACCTGAAACTAATCAAGGCCTTACTAGGCATGCTAGGCAGGTTTGTTGCTAAAATTGGAGCTAAACTCTGCAGGACAGTGGTCCTCCAGGACTGAGCTTGGACACCCCTGGTCTAGAAAGATAGATAGATGCATAGATAGGTGGGTAGATAGATACATACCTTAGGGAAAGACGGTAGGTTGAAGGCTTCCACGTTTTTCCGAGGAATCTTCTGACTGTGTGGGTGCGTTGGAAGTGGGGCTGGGTGAGTGGGGGGGGCATGCCGTATGTCCCCACTGCTGTGTCGTTGTTGTCCAAGCCCTTCCTCGGTCTCCGTACCATTGTCCCTCTTCTGGGCGGCTTTGTCCACTCTCCGAACCTTTCTGATGCAGGCGTACTCCACTGTCTCCTGCGGTTGAGGGGGTGTGTTTACTACTTGAGGGAGGGTCTCTGGTTCTGGAATCCCGCCCTCCAAGCAGTCCCCGTCAGGATCAGGTGGAGCTGGGGTATTAGCAGGGACCGCCGGTGGGGCGGGTGTGTCCGTTTCCCCAGCTCTACCTCCGACGCCATAGCGGGAATCCTCAGAACCACGTGTGGGAGAGGAGCGGCGCCCCACCTCGGCGTACGTGTGTTCTCCGTCCTCACCAGAGGGGATCTGAGGCAGCTGGCGGCCCTGAGAACGCAGGTCGGAGTTTGAGCGACGGCTAGGGAGTAGGAGCAAATCCATGCTGGCAGGACGGTTCTTCTTAGAAGATTCTACGGAGAGCAGCATGATATTAGCTGAAGTCGAGAGCTTAATATCTGAGAAGCAAAACCATTGTTTTTTCAAATAGACAATAAAAAGATTTGCTCGAAACTGCAGAGGCAAAGGGCAGCAGACACATGCCAATCACTATAGGGTAAAAGTAATTACATCTACTAAAATAGCCTCATGGAAACTCGGTACCATGCTCAGACCTTCCCACCGAACTGCAGGTATGTGTGAAGAACTAGAGTCTATCAAGCTTTAAGAGATGTGATTTTACAGTACATACTCTTGCCATTGCAGTTGAGTCTGTTCATCTCATGAAGCTTGGTGTCTGACTTACTGATGGAGCGCAGCTTGGACTGCCGCAGTATACTCTGAAAACAGATGCACAGGTAAACTGCTTAAAAATGGGTATTCAAATAAAAATAAAACACAGCATAACCAGTACAACAAAATTGTCAGTTTTCCTATTCAGCCTATGCCTGGCATATTTTTGGGTCAGGCTAGTACATTGCTCTAATAAATACCTCTATGCTAGGGTGTCTTACTGTGCGGGGTGCTAAAATAGTTAAATGGCCCAAATCCTTTTGTTTTACATTCAAAGCTTAAGAGATCCATTCAAAGTTTAGGTCAGATCTATTTCCACTGAGCCGATTAAGAAGATTAATTAAATTCAGGAGGAGCCTTGAATTTGTTACTTGAAAACTAGTTTGAGGGAAGAATTTAAATCCTGAAACAAAACCACGAACGGCTTGAACTGACATGGAACTGAGCCCAGACCCAGGTTCCTTAGAAAACATGTAGAAAAGAAGGAATTGATTGCAAAAGAAGGACTTTCATTCGCTAGCCATGCATACACATATATTTGTGCATAAAAACCTGTCTGTAAAGGTTTTCACACAAGTCATGATTCATCAATAAGGTTGCACTTTGGGTTACTCTCTAGTTTGGGATCAGTAAGATTTTCTTTTTTGAAAGAAACTAATACTTTTATTTAGAAAGGATACAGGGATACAAATAAAGATGTTTATAATGTTACAAAATATTTCTATTATATTCATTATCAATTAAATATTTCAAATATTATAAAATATTACTTCTATTTCAAATAAATGCTGCTCTTTGGAACTCTAAATTCTATTCAAATAATCCTGAAAAAAATATTAGTTTTTACAAAAATATCAAGCAGCAACTTTCTTTTTCAACTTTTCTTTTTTCTTGAGCACCAAATCAGCAGATTAGAATAATTTCAGAAGGATCATGTGACACTGAAGTCTGGGGTGATTACTGATGACAACTCATATGAATAAATTACATTTTAAAATGCATTGAAATAGAAAACAGTAATTATAAATTGTAATGATATGTCACAATATTATTTGTGTGCAATTATTAGTGAATAAGACACAGAAGAGACTTAGAAAGGCTCACCATGTCCATGAGCCTGTGCTTCCTCTCCTCTCCAGGGCCATTGTGTGTCTTCCCCTTTCTGCAGGACACAATCAGAGAGATGTATATCACTTCCCAAATCAAACATTTTAGAATGTTGGGATCAAACTTCAAATGCTTCGTTTATCCGCTGATTTATGGAGACAGAATGCGCTGACTCATTTGAGCCTCCTGATTCAATTTACTTTAGTAGCTCCAACTGTTTATCTTGTGCAGGAAGAAAATGCACATTTCAATTCAATTAGGCTACTCAAAGGATTCAAGGCAGTTGTTTTTCATAAACTGTTTGAGTGAAGTCATTTGATCAGAAGTAACTGGGGTGAGTGTATTCAAGATGAACTGTCCTCAAAATGAGTCCAGATTGGCATTTGAAACAACAGAAGGCTTTCACTGGATAATTAACAGGCTGAGTAACTGCATAGCGATGGTGTTCCGGCCAAAAGTTGGCCACAAAGAAAATCAATCAAATAATCAACATAACACAATTCAAACATCACTACAATAATTAAATAGATGCTGAGGATTAATTTCTTCAAGAACAGTCATGTCTTTAAGTGACTCTAGAATCTAAACTTTCCTCTCTCACTCATACACAGAGCCCTGATTCAGACCCATTGCCCGGAATGTTCCGCCAAATTTGACCAGACATCTGTTTATTCTTGGAAAAACATGTCAGTCGTTCCCTTCTGATTGCCAAGCATTGCTTTGATAAGATTACAAGAAAAGTGAAGGTATCAGGATTCTACCCTCAGCAGAAGAAAAGCAGAAGAAACAGATACAAAATGGATTTTGTAAAGTACTAAAGCTATTACTGAGATTACAGTGAATCACTGATATTTGTTTTTAAGGCATAACAGAATAAAAAAACATTAGTGTAATATCACGCAAGAACATTTACCCTTCTCCAAAACTTTTTGGAATAAATACATTGTTTACAACTACAGCTTTTTAAACCCATATATTAATCTGACCATTTTATGTTATGAATTATGCAGAAGATTAGCGAGGAAAATTGATCACATAAGCTTCAGTTTTGCCTTGTGCTCTATAAAGGGGCAGTTTACCCAAAAATAAAAATTATGTAATTTTTAGGACCTGAGCCGCAATGGTGCGAGAACCCTCTTGGAATTGCTCCATTTATTTGTATTGTTTTTTTCCATGTAGTTACAATTAATGGGAGGTATTAAGCTTTAAAAAGGATGCAAAAGAATCACAACAGTGGTCCCAACTACTCGTGCACTACATTTCATTGCTTTGTCTAACAAACAGTGCAGGGGGTAACACATTACTAGTAACGCAAGTTACATAGTCAGATTACTTTTTACTAACTAAAGTAACTAAAGGGGCTTTCGCACTGAATAGTTCTAGGAATTCTGTTATAGGAACTAGGCACTGGGATAGTTCCCTGAGAACTAATTTCTCCCCTGGATTTCTCGTGGATTTCGGCAGAAAAAGAGCTAAAATGTTTGTTTGAGCTGCGCCCTCTACTGTCCAGGTGTGAATTTGCACTTCCTTAAGCCTGAGGCTTATTCATTTCACTTTTGGTGAGAAAGAGTCTTTACATTTGGCAAAAATATCCCAAAATATATATATTTTTGTTGTTAAAAACAAACAAGGAAGCCCAGCCCAGATGAGAAAAAGTAACACAAAAGTAACTAAGTAATGCATCACTTGCCATAAAAAGTAACTAAATAATGCAGTTAGTTAATTTTTAGTATTATTTCCCCAACACGTGATAAATGTTAACCACTTCAAAGGAATCACTGATTTAGAGAGCCAGTGAGAACCGAATCAGTCGGATTCATCAATTAATCATTCTAACTGGTTTTGGGAACTGTCTCAACTTTCATTTTTTGGGCTCCTTTATGAGCCGCACATAGACATTCAAATGCAAGAATTCTTGAAATCTTATATTAGTAACATTTTAGTTATTCATCTTTGACTGTAGTGTTCAGTATACATTTGTGAGCTCTAAATAATATTGTACATACAAAAACATACAAAAATCTTTAGATTTTTTTTATTTTTCCCCCACAAGATCTCAATGCATTTCTCATCTGTTTTTCATTCGACCCTTGTCTTTGTCTCCCTCACTTCTTTTCCTCCATCTTTCATTCCCCTAATTCTTTTTCTTTGTCCTCCCACTACCAGATGCATCATGTGCTTTGACACAATGAGACATTAGCATTCACACAGCGTGCTCTGTGCGATCATCGGTGGAACAAGAGAGAGATGGAAAAGTAAAAAAAAAAAAATCCCAAAAAACAGGCACTTCCTGTTTAAACATCCCTGCCATGTCAAAATGACATCCCCACCATTACACAGTGAGCATGAAAGAGGCGTGGGTGAACTTCAATACCATTTTTGAATAAGTTCTATTAAAGACCTTAGTGATGGGTGAAGACAGGTGATATCTGGCTTTCATCCTGGAACACACACACATACACGGCGAGAGTGGCTTCATATTGAAGGAGCATTTTCTGTGATATTGATGTTATGAAGATTTTCAATACAAAGCACGCTGTTATAAGAAAGTATGAGAACACTAGTTCGGTGCGAACATGTTGATCAAAATATCTGCTTATTCAAAAATAATGCATTAAAGTAAGATCTGCCAGTGTTATAATTAACTGTGCAATGGACTGGGAAAAAAATCATTTAAAAAAAAGTTTTTTCAAATGAATGCTGTTCCTTTGAACTTTATATTCATGAAAGAATCTTGGACAAAAAGTATCAAGGTTTCGACAAAAATAATTAGCAACTGTTTTCAACATCGATAATAAGAGATTAACATCTTGAGCTCCAAATTCAGCATATTTAAATGATTTCTGAAAGATTCAGCTAAATATACAGCTTTGCCATCAAATGACCAAATTATATTTTAAAATATATTAAAATATAAACAAGTCATTTTAAATTATAATAACGTTTGTATTTTTAATCAAATAAATGCAGCCTTAGTGAGCTAAGAGACTTAACATTTTATATTTACATTTTTAAAAATCTTACCGGCCCTAAACTTTTGAACGGTAGTAAAAGAGACAAGCTATCAATATCATCTAGTGGGAGTTGCTATGCGGTTGCTACAGTGTTCTAGGTGGTTATTAGCATGTTGCAATGTGATTTCTGGGTTGTTGCTGGTGTGTTTCTAGATGGTTTCGTTTGTGTTCCAGCCCATGTCTCTATAATAATGTGATCACAATATATGGTGTCCCTCCTGCAGTGGAAGTCTATAAGAAAGTTTTTCACCATTTTTATAACCCTCTACACAATGAGCTGCATGATTTGAGGTATTATGTATGCAACACAAAAGCAGGATGAGTTATGCACTATACTATACTATACTATACAGGCACTCCTGAATATTAATCTAAACAAACAACCAAAGAGGACAAGAAATCAGAGCAGTTTCTATATGAGCATTTGTGTTTGTGCGCAACTCACCTCTGGCAGCCCACACATAGCACGACGATGAGAATGGTGACAACGAAGGCTGAGGCGGCGGCGATGGCCCCCAGCAGCAGTACTTTGCCGTAGGGATGAGCAGAGAAGTTCACCCCGTCCTGCATGGAGGCCATGTGGAAGTGCTAACACACACACTTTCACGCGCGCCCTCACACACGCACACACATATGCACACACACTGTCAAACACTGTCCACAAGATCTGAAAAGGAAAAGTGGAGGTGCTAGAATCAGTTCCTTTACTTTGTAAAACAAGCCTTTTTCACCCATCAGAAGGATAACAAAAATGAATCATACTTTTATTCCTTCCCTGAAGCCATTCTGTGGAGTGTGAATGAATGACAGGGAGTGACTCTCCCCCACACTTTCTCTTGTTCTCTCTCTGGCTCACTCTTATACGTTTATTTTGTCTTTCTCTCTCTGTGTCTCCTTTAGGTCTCTCTCTCTTCTCTCCCACAGTGTGTCATTTTCTGCCCACAGACTGTCACTCAGCGTTTGTGTGGAATCATTTACCTCAGACTGGGGGGCATTTTTCATATGAAGATTCACGATCATCAGGTACCTCACCTGTCTACTGTTGCGAACAAACAGGCGACAGTAAACGCAGTTGCTGAAACGCGGAACTTTTACATGTCACTTCAGGCCCTTTCTAAACAGAGATACAGTGTTGTGCTTTCTGCTTGAAACTTTGTCATAAAAAAATACTATATTTTGCTCTCCAATGAATTTGACAGTACACTCGTTGTCCTGCGAGACCCCTTGCTCTGCTTGCTTTTAAAAACACTTGATTTGGTAGACTAACATTCAGTGACTAAAATAGTAGAGGCGTGCCCTCATAAGCTTACACAGAAAGTGTCGCAGTGCCTCGGGGTCCAAGTGGTCAGCTACTGCTAAATGTGCCATGGGTCCCAGGGGCCAAAGTGGTTAGCTTGCACTGTGTTCGCCAGGAGCCCAAGTGTTAAACTTTATTTGACAGTGTCAGGACACATGGCTTGAGGCTTTGGAGGCCCCTGGCACTCCGAGAGAAACGAATGTAGAAAAGAATGCCAATATTGTCCAACCTGACATGGTGCATCTTAATGTGCCAAGTTTGAATTTGTGCAGATGTGATCACACACTGATGTAGTGCAATACACTATTATGCATTACAATACGAAATACATAATATATATATATATATATATATATATATGGTACATTTTATTTTACACTCCTGTTTCGCTTGTACTATATACTTTTATTATAGTAATTACAATAACTACCTGAGTAATAACTAGGTACTATTCCTGAACCTACCCCTAAACCTAAACTTAACCTAAGTAGTTACCTTATATTACTATATATATATATATATATATATATATATATATATATATATATTTACTGTATTTACTGTATATATATATACACACACATCTCCAACTCTTCCTGTTTCTATAGGGACATCGCAAATGACTGCACAGGAGAGCATTGAATTGATGCATTGAAATTAACCCATGTGAGACAAATGTATAATACAGTCTACACACTTGACTGCGTTGTGTACGTTTCTCCAATTGTCCAGTAATCTCCATTACATCAGAAATCTTTTGAATGGGCCAGCACTTTTGAATGGAGAATGAGTCCCGAATCGCTCAGTCACCTTTTGTTTGCACACACAATCCCATCTTTATTTTTCATTGGGAACACTTGTACTGCTGGTGGCAGTACAAGAATTTCTATGGCTATTTCTGACTCACACCTTACAGGCATCATACATGAGCTGAAGTGTGTGGATTTTGTCAGATAAAGAATTAGCCCAGTTTTAATTATTTTGGCTCTTGGTTTAGTACTATCAAAGGGAACTGTGTCATGATAAGAGCTAAAAATACCTCTGTGCATAAGCAAATAACAGTGTCAAAACAACAAAGGAGGGAGACAATACCAAGAAAAAAATTCTCTTTTATTGTCTCTTGCCCTTTGTCAGCCTGAAAAAGGACTTTTTACTATAATGTGGTTGTTACAAGTATAGTACGCATGCATACTTGCCCTGAGTTGCACCTGAATTCCTTATGACCCCTTTTAAACTGTACACGGGTCTCTTGAGTATGCATCAATGAAAGAACATGCCTGAAGATTAATGAGTGGATTCATCATACACTGACTCCGTCTCTACACAGAGCTGCAACATGATCTTGTAAGAATACAAGATCACATAGTAGTCACATTTATTAAATGCAGTTTACTCATCTACTTAATATGAAATAACATTTCTGTTTGTGACTTGTGCTGCAAACCCGTTTCGTAGGATTGCATGTTACACAAGACTACACTTTAAAACCTTAAAATGAATAATATAACAATGTAATTGTTCAGCCATTTTGTAATATTTAGTTTGTTTGGTGTGAGACACAAAAGGTGTTTTCTCCTATGCAGTGACTGAAAACACAAACATAAGACACATCAAAACACAACATAAATTCAAAAATCACATTGATTTTATTTGTTGGCTGTACTCCAGAGCTTTAGAATCCATTTGCAAGGAACAGATCCAAATTTAGCCTTTTATCTTCATTCTCAGCAGTGACCATCAAGGTCAAAGCCCGCGCTCGTTATGATTCAAATTTGACAGTTGCGCCTTCGAGAAGCACTACATGGTTTCCAGCACTGATGTCGAACACTCATTGGCTCTCACCTGCTTCGTCACAGATTGCGACATGACGTGTTCCAGTGGATTGACATTTGAAATGAGTGTGCGACTTTACGGAGAGAAGCCGGAATCATATTTTCATTAAATTTAACTTAAATTCTGCTCTGTATCCCATAAAACTATTACCGCCACAGAGGACTGCGACTGCAACTGCAACTCATCATCATTTGGACTATTTTTGGCACCACTTTTGACAATTTCCCAATAAATCAATTATTGCTTGCCTGTAATCCTTTATTTATAACAGTATGTTGTTTTAAGAAATGGGTATGGGTAGGTTTAGTGGCTCAAAATATCGTTTTAATGCTATATTGCTACTAAAATTACCATTTTCCTATACATTTCTGTCCATTAGTGTTTTATTCTTCAGGTTCAGGGTGGGGTTTAGGGATCTTACATTTATCTATAAAATTATAAAAGGGAAATTATACACATATCTTCATGACATGAAAGATTCATAAATATTTTACTTTTTTTGCTGTAAAAACGTAATAATGCAATGTTTAAAATGCTGCCAATACGTCCATATTGTACGTTTCAGCACCTATCCAAACTTAGTGTTGAAAGTTAATGAAAGCTACATATTAAGAGCTTCTTATTAACAATGAGACCAGGATGAAACAGAGAGTTTTTGAGAAAGGCTGTCAGCCAAATGTAAGGAAAACCATTGCGCAAGCATCCAGACTCTCGGATTCCAGATTTCTATGATAACTACGATAGGATAGCCGGCGGCGCACTGTCTATCCAACAGCACAAAAAATTTTTTTTACTCAATATGACTAAAACAAACCAATCTTGGTCTGATCTTAATGAGGTTTGGACAAATGGAACCAGGTAAAAACCTGCTGTTTACTCTGGAACGAACGCCTAGTTCTGGAGCTATAAACTAATATATAAATCAACTACTTGTAGTTGTACTTTTTTTTCTGTACTTGTAACCACAATAGCAGTAATATTTAATTATAATATAATACATGTTTTACTTCATATTATTTCAATTCTCATTCATGTATTGGCAGTGACATTATTCTCACATCCTAAATGCATAATCAAATTAAAGAAATGAAAAACGGCTGAAAGATAATCTCTTTCTCTAGATGGGCCTTTGTTTTAGCACCATTTGATTCGCTCGAAACAAACAGAAGCTCAGGATATTGAAACACTGATGACTTATAATAAAAGGCACTGTGATTTTGATTCAAGGTGACTCTTTTGAAATTTTGCACATGAGCTGCTTATTTAGGTTGCAGTAGTATGATAGAATATGCAAGTGGCAGCCTAATGACTTGAGCTTTCTTAGTTTCTGGTTTCTCCATCACATGAGAGTCAAAATCATCATCTCCATAATGCCTTTAAGAATCAGATATACACATAACTCTGTTTCCAAGGAAGTTTTCAGTGACAAGAACTTTGTCCACATTGAGCATGAAACTGCTGTGCGATGCGACTCTCAAACCAATGAATTTGGACGAATGAGATGTGAATGAGAACAGTGGACGGGGCTTCCAAGTTTGATGCAGCAAATATAGACACCAAACACTCATCGTAATATCCTGTCTGTCACAACATGTTTGCAGCTAGGACAAAAACTCAGATTTACATGGTGCTTACAAGCTTTAATTGTGATTAAGATATAAAGCATCTGCTAAATGACAACTAACCGATTACAAAACAATTCTCCATGTTGCAAACAGCTAGTGTGTGTTTTCCTGTGTGTTTCTGGAAAGAGAAAGAAAGAGAGGAGGACAGTGATGAAACCAAGTCCTCCATCAGTGATTGTTCTGTCATGACCAAATTATTAGTCTGAGGCCAGATGGAGCTTGATTTGACTGTGTTTCACCTCACCGAATGGCCGAATCACATGTTGGTCCTATTGATTTGTTAAGTCATTCCCAAAATAATGATGTGTTTCATGCAGAGAAGGGTGAATAAAATAGTCAATGTAACTGTCAACAGGTGCAGATGCTGTTATGTGACTAGACTAGACTGTTACATTAAAGAAAAGCAAAACAATAAAAGGTATTATAGATTCTGACCATTTGGATGACAATGCTTGGGTGTGTTTGACATATCCTACAGAACTTAAGCAGCATTACAGTGTGTTTTATGGCTTACTACATTGAGTATTTCCTTTAATAACTGCCAGAAATTAAAAAAACTCTTTTTTTCTAGTCTCAACCTAAGACAGCACTATTATTGTGGTATAATCATTATGTGTTGGTCTATTCCCATCTACGTGGGTGGTTCTTGGCCAGAATAAGTTGCGGTGTGAACTGGACCTTATGTTGTTCATGACACTATAGGGCTCTTTTAGTCCACACACAAATGTACATGCACACACATATGTGTTGGGTCAAAGTCCAAATTCAGCCACATCTCAAAAATAGCACTGAAAAGACTAACATATGAACTCCCATCACACTTTTGGACTGAGTCGAACTTGCCAAATGTGAGGAGTTTGTGGCTAAATCTACATCTTGTCTTTGCTGGGCTAATTAAACAGTAAAGAGCTTGTTTCCTGTGTAATTACACGGATACTGTTTGGGAAGAAGCAGAGGCTTGTCTCTGATACACAGTCCCTCTTTTTATTCTCTGACTGATTAATTTGCCTTTCTGAAAACCAAATCATTAGAGCAAGACAAAATCCTATGTAATTGGCAAAATCAGCTAATACTGCGCAATTATTTAGGATACCCAGGATAATCCCCTTAAAATTATTACCACTTCATATTTGATTAATGTGACCAAGCAAAACGAAAACATCCTGTTCACTTTTAATTGGAGACTTTCAGTCCACCACACAATTTAAATTGAAACACAAATGAAACAAGCCCTCCAGTCTTGAGAGCTACTAACAGAAGTCATGATCTATTACTGCAGTAAATGACTTCATGCAACTTCTTGACTAGAGTATACATAAATTTAGTAAAAATGTTTGACATGTTGTTAAAATATATAAAAGATCCCAAATTCCAGGAGTCAGGCTCCTATATAGTTAAATAGGGATGTACAGATTTTAACGTGCCCCTTTATCGAATAGTACCTTTGATGCAGTGTGTAATATAAAAGCTGTTTGTGAATGTAAAAGGTCTGTAAAGTTTTAAAGATCAAAGTGCACAACAAATAAACGTATTTTCTCCTAAAAGAAAGAATCGATTCTGATCTGCTGAAACGAGTCGTCAGCAATTATAGTCTCACTTCCTGTTACGAACCTACATAGCAATGTAACAATTATGCATAATGCCAGTCTGTGCTTCATTGGCTTCCTTGAAAACAGCATCTACTCTCACCCACCATCAAACAAAGTAGCTGAAGCTGAGGCCTAGAAGAGTTTGGTTTGTGTTGTCCACATGTGGAGAAGGTGCTATTGTTGATTGATATTGTTTCACTTCTGACATACTATGAGCGGCAGACCAATCTCACCAATCAGAGCAGAGTTGGTTCATGTAAAGGGAGGGTTTAGAGAGACTGAATCTCCAAATGAAATGTTTTCAGACTCATTGAGTAATTTGTACTAGGGGAAAATTCAAGTGTTTTTGACCTTTGATTCATGTAAATCTATAGTAGGAGACCGGCAGAACAAAATTAGAAGCCTTTAAAAGCATAATTGGGGACGTATTAAATTTTACCGATCAGTGAAACTTAAATGAAAACATTATCTTGGTAACTAACTGAAAATAGGTTTCATTTGAAATACTACAATTAATCCTTTTAAATCCTACAACTGAATTTAGGCAGCACAGCATAATAATGTGCAGTATGAAAATGGATTGACTATTCATTTTGAGACTTGCTAAATTTCAAACCGTTTTAATTATTTATGTTTTTTTTTTTAATTCCTAGCTTATATAAATAATAATAATAAAATAAATCTCTAATACCGACTAATGTAAAACATCTTCTATAAAAAAGATGACATACCTGAACCAGCTAATCAAGGTCTTACTAAGCATACTAGAAACTTCCAGGCAGTTCTGTTGAGGCAAGTTGGAGCTAAATTCCAACAATGCAGGACAATGGCCCTCCAGCAATGAGTTTGGATGCCCCTGATCCAGTAGTTTACCAGCAGGGGCTAACTATGCTCGCATTTAGAATGCTTAAACCACTGATCCCTAGTGGTTATTGTCTGCAATTGCAGATATTTCAAACAAGGACAGCTTACAGGTCCCCAGAGTCCTTCATGAAGCCTCAGCATGTCCAAACTTCAGTAACTTCAGGTCACAATCACATGATTAATATTTTTTATTTGGGTTCCTTGTTTTTCTTTATTTTTTTTACCATGCATTTGAAATTAATCTCATTTCTTTAACAAAAACTAAATTGGATTGCGTAACAATGGCAGGTCTCCATCTGTATGTCAGACACCAGCTTCTATTTTCCAGTCAATTACTTCCCCAAAGAAATAAAGAGACGGATTGTGTCTGTTTGTAAGGAGCTCAGGAACAGGAAAGAAGAAAGAGAAACAGTGAGAGATTGGGGAATGGCATGTTTTAATTACTGTGAAGCCCTAGATTTCAGTCAGAGAGAAACTGGCACGTCCCCCCAAACCCCGAGACATGACTCTCTCGCCTCCTCCCCCTCTCGTTTTTCCCCTTTTCACTCTTTTCCTTCTCTTTCTGTCCATTCTACATCAGCAAAAAGAATAGGGGAATGGATAGAAGACAATATAAGTAGAAAGTAAATTACAAAAATGTTGACGACAACTGAATATATGAACAAAAAACATGTTTTAGGCGTTCCTACTCGACCACTCAACTTCTGTCGCTGGCTTTCATGTCATCAGAAATAATCAACTCTCATTGAAAATGAATGACTTGCTGCTGCTTTGTTGTAAATCTCAGCATGAATGGCCCTTAAGTCTCCTCTGAGCAGCATGTTAGCATGAGGGATGTTAAATTATTTATTTGCGAGCAAACGGTAAAACAGGGTGTCCTCTGTCATCTTTTCTTGGGTTTAAAACAAACACATCCTTCAAGCCAAACTCTTCAGCGCAACCTTTGCATAACTGCTTTGTTCTAAGATTATAACTTATTCCAGAACTAAGTATAAATGACTGGTGGAACTGATTTTACAGCTGCACTGCTGCTACTATTTCCATCTAAAAGCTGAATATGATGAGAATATAATAATAAATAAATAAAAATATTCCATTGACTCACAGAAGAGGCCATATGACCAAACTTGAGTGTAAGCTCTATTGACTAGGAGCAGTATGCAACCTCTTAGCAACCATCTTCAGACACCCTAGCAACCACTCAGAACATCCTATCAACTGTGTAGACCACTTCACCTATATTCTTGTGATGGAGAGTTTTGCACTAGCAAATATCACTCAGATTAATTATTCAGACAATTTAATGTAAATTCACTAATAGTTTTAGTTAACAGCAACACTGCATATCACACTGTGCATCTTGTGCTATGAACAGAAGAGAACTACACTGGGAATCATTTCCCATTATCAGCCTAGAAAGTAGCAAAAACAGCTTCAAAATAATAGTCACGCACTGGCTATATAAATCACACAGTGCAGAAGATTCAGAAGAATAAACAGTCTAATGATAAATCAGAGGGGAAACTCAGGAGAAAACAACCAAACTAATGTTGATGACACAGGACAAAGTACTAGAGAGAGCTCAGGGTTTATATAGACATGAGATGATTAACATAACTTAGGAACATGTGCAAACTCGATGTATTACCATGGAAACAAACTGGCAAAGGGAACACAGGCAAAACAGGAACAGAACAAAACAAACCAAAACACAACATGTGACGCCCCAAGGCGGAGTAGAAGGAGGGAGGAGCCATGGTGTCAAACTCAACGCCATGGGGACGATGGAGAAAGACGCAGATGATGGGAAGGGTACCAGGCAAAGAGCTGATGGACCAGAGCAATACCGCAGACTTCGGAGACTGTAACGGAGACTCAGAGACCTGAGGTGGAACCAGGGTGCCAGAGGGTTGAGGTGGAGCTGGGGTTGCTGAGGGCCGAGGTATAGCCGGAGGGAGGGCGGAGCCAGAAGGTGTCCTAGGGGAGGAGAGACGGAACAGCAGACAGCTCACGAGTCCGTGTCGCAGGCGAGGCGATATCTGACTGAAGTGGAGCCGGAGGGTCGAGGGAGCCCGGTGGAGCTGTAAGGCGATGGCCTCAGGTGGAGCTGAGGGAGGAACCAAGAAGGAGGAGTCTGGACAACAGTCCGAGGAGGAGTGACTAGATGAGCGGCTGGAGATGGAGCAAGGGGATCCCTTCGTCCAGGAGAAGCTGGATGCTGTAAGGACCGAGGTGGATCCACACCACAGAGGGGTAGTAGAGGAAGAGGAACCAAGGGGCTGACAGGAGACAGCGGTGAGTGGGCAGAGGAACTGGCTGGAATTGAAAAGGAGCTTGGAGAGGGAGGCTAGGAGGGATCATAGGGAGCACAGGACACCGAGGGCTGGGCGGAACCAGCGGAGAAACAGGATACTCAGTGCTGGGCAGAACCAGCAGGGGTGGGAGGAACAGGGAAACATCCTCTTCAAACCAACAAAACAGAGTTCAGGGGCAGCTCACCCTGTGTGGCGGGAGTGTGGGTGGGCTCCTATCCATTCCCTTGATTTCAATGAGCGTTTGCGCGACAACACACGGTGTTGCTGGCTCATACACCTGGTCAAACATTCGTCGAGGCTCAGGCGCTGGGGAAATGTTTTGCTCCGCCCTAATTTCCAGCGTTGACTCGTGCCTCACGGCAGGTTCTGGTGTTCTCTCTGCACAGAGGGATAGTGGCTGGCTGTCCTCTGGGTTGTGAGCTGTACATGAAAGCCCTCCGTGCTGGAGCATCCAGCCCAAATACTCCAAGGAGGAGGTTCACTGATGATAAGTTTATGTTTTAAAAGTTTTAAAACAGTCTTTCATGATAAATCCGAAGGGACACTCAGGAGAAAACAGCAAAATTAACTTTGATGATACAGGATTAAATACAAGGCTTATACAGACAGGAGATGACTAACCTAACTTAGGAACAAATGCAACCTCAATGACTAACAATGAAAACAAACTGGTGAGGGGAACACAGACAAAACAGGAACAGAACACAGAGAAAACGAAACCAAAACAGAACTCCATGTGACAAATAACAGTATTGTAATTATTTTTTAATTTAAATTTCATCTGCCATTTTAAAAACTACTCAGTATATTAGTATAATGGGAAAAAAACAATGTAAACAAATTACTGGTGTCATGAACAGCCGCCAGTGCTAAACTGTGTACAGACCAAAACACAGCGACAAAAATAGCAGATTTTAAGGTCACAAGAGATTCCTGCCCTTACGACCTTTGTTTGGAGGAAACAAGGACCTTCTGACCTCTCGCTAAAAGATCATGGAGATGTAGTTTTGCTAGCAGCTGTGAATCATTCTGGTTTGATCAGAAAGGGTCTCTTCCACATGACCTTCATTGTCAAACCAAGTCAGCAAACATTCTCCCACAAAATATGGACTCAATATGTAACTATAGGTGGGGTAAATTAATTTGCATTTCCTGTATTTTCATGCAATCAAATTTCAAATGCTCTTGTGGCAGATATTGCAGGTCTAAAAAAAAAAAAAAAAAACCACACAGACACGAACACACAAATATGCCCACACACACATATGTTCAAGAACAGATACAGGCTGTGTATGTTTCCTCCTGTGAGGAGCTATGACCACTCATCTGCTCCATGATAAGGTTGAGAGAAGGAACTCCACTGCAATTCACAGTATCGTCAGCAGAGCCTCAAGTTTAATGGATGTCTGCCTGCGGGGCCTTATCACACCGTCACACACCTACAGCAAATCTCTGACGTTCTCTCAAAATCGGAAGGCTCTGTTCATCTAGTAGGCCACCTCAGGATAAACAAGAGGTTCAGGAAATTGAGTACAGTGGAAACACATTTCAGATGTGACAAAACAAGGTGTGTGATTCACGTAAAAGGTTTCTCGAACAGAAGACTTCAGTTCTTAGTTTAAAAAAGAAGATCAGCTCGCTCGTCTTGTTGACCAACCTGGTCTGCTTCCTCTGTCATTACCAAGTTTGGTCACCATTACTGAAAAACAAAGGGCCAGGCTTTGGACAAAAAGACACAATCACTATCAACAAATGCAGCTTAGAGAAATGATTAGGGTTTAAAAATACTCCGAATACTGATGCAGTCACCGTCATTGGAATTTTACTATCCACCACCTGTATATTACACTTACAGATTATATTATAACCTTGTAGGATTTCCAAACAAGTGCAGCCTCCTTGTTTCTTTAGACAAAAATTTATTTTCACATGGAAACCGTTCTTTACCCCTCCTGACTCCAGACTTTACATCATATCACGTCAGCCAATGTGGGAGTTTTCTGTCGTTGATCGGACAGTACAGAATATTCTACTTGCTTTCTCTGATGCTCATGATTGGGGACATCATATCTGTTTCAGTCTCCACCAATCAACAGGAGGTTTATACGACTGAGCAGTTGGGCCCCAGCAGTCTGATTCATTGCAGCCACTCTCACAAACTCACATTCATGATGACACACCATAGACTAACACACACAGAGAGCCTTCATCTGTCTGTCAATCCACAAGCCCTCCCTTTACACTAGTGTTGGTGATTTCATTCATTTAAATTGCTTGATTCTTCTGAATCGATCACAAAAACGATTCATTCAGATTCGTACTGTAGCCTTTTCTGCAAATTACATCGTTAGGCCAGTAGGTGACACTCCAATAGTTTTTGTTTATTGTTGTTTAATGAGAGAATCATTGAACCAAATAGTTATAAAAACACATTCATGACTAAATCATTCCGGAACGAGAGTTTGTACGAGTTATGTGAACGATAATGATTGACATGAAGATATTCCTTAACGAAAGATATTCCGCACCGAGCAGCTCGTTCAGTATAGGAGTTGCTCGGTTCAGCCATTGAACTGTTGCTTCACATTTCGTTCTCAATGCTATTGGTACGAGCTAAAGAAAGGACGGTCACAAAATGAGTGGATTCAAACAATTCGTTCACCTAAAATATTGATTCACGAACTGAATAGACTAGTTTGGAGTCATTAGTGTTCTGTTTAGTCTATATACTTTTGCGTTTTATTTAGCACGGTCGACAATAAACCAGTGCGCGTGCCGCCTCAAGTTCGTCTCGTTTTTTGTGTGTGTTTTTTTTTTATTTTTTTTGCAAACAGGATATCAGTCGGTTTCTACTGCTGCTGTTTATTCAGACACAACAGGTTAGCAAAATAAATACTATTTTAATTCTATTTACCCTATATGAATTTTAAAACGTCTGCTGTTACAACTGAAATGCTCCTGTAGGCTATATGTCAATTATGTCAGTATAGGCTACTATGCAACACCATTGTTTTCCCGGCTCGCATGTGTGACATGTAGCGCGAAAGCATGATATGTTATGGCCCGCAGCGGTCGACCTCTTATTCGGCACGAGTAATTCGTTGCTCCCGTGGGTATTGTCCCGCCAATCACTGATGCACTCAGGAAATAATCTCACAAGATCAAAGTGGATATGCACGCGCAGTGCAAGCGCGTCCTCGAGGCCAGCTCCCACAGCAGACTGCAAGAGGTTTCCATCGAAATCCCTTTTAATTGAGGGGAAACAAATAAATGAGGGTCTATGTCGCTGCTCTGTTAATTGATTCCATAATTCACGTTATTAATATGATACCGAGCAGTGCTGAACTGCTGGTTTCCGCTGAGTGAGTGAGGGAGTGAGCCACAACCTGCTTCTAAATCGTTTAATTAAGCGTCGAATCACAAAGGGTAATGCGGCTACATTGAAGCTGTTGCACATGTGTCTTCTGACTTATATGATGCGAGTCATTAAGATCATGTAAACCGAACGCGTGCTCCTCCATCATCCAACAGCAAATGATCATGCTATACATTGTCATATGCGTTTAATACAGGGTTCCGTTGTATGGTCAGCACGTAGGCAGAGGTGCATGCCAATGAGAGCCGTATACAGATGCTGCTGAAGATACTCACTCAGTTTAGGGATTCAGGGGGCGCGTCGCCGCGCAGCATCCACCTCGCTGCACTCTCTCTGCTGCTGCTGAAACGTCTGGCTCCCGGTCGGACCCCGCAAGCATAATCAATAACCTGCGTTGAGCCTGGATTCGTATGTTAGGGAGGACATGTGTGCGGTATGGCATCTGGCGTCCTCAGCGCAACCTCTGACCATCCCCATTGTTCCCCTGCATGCCGCGTCGCTCACAAGGCGAAAGGTGTAAACGCACAGCTGGGTTATTCCAAGTCGAGCTTCGGTTGTGATATCAAGACCACGTCACAGCTGCCTCTTTTGAGCCTCAGAGCCTCCTCAAGCCTCAATCCTGTCTCGAGCATCGGCGGCAGAACCATTTGACAGCGCGGTGCCCACTCCATTGGCATTTGGAGCTCGCGTTTTGCGCCCCTGTGCGGCCAATTTGGGAATGACGGCCAGTGGTTGAAAAGTACAGGAAGTACTGTGTATGTAGTATTTAATGATTACCATATTCACTCTCATTAATGACACCTTAAAAGTACTTCATTTGACCCGTTTTCTGTTATACGTGACAATTGTAAAAGTAATTATAAAATAAATTGAGTAACAGGAATGAATGGTTGAGCTTGACCAATACAGTCAACACTACACTCATACATATAAATGTTCCAGAAGGGAGTTTTCACAGCTATGCCATAGAATAATCATTTTTGCATTCCCAAAGAACATTTCAGGGAACCGCTCTAAAAGAACCATTTTTTCTTAGCGTAAAGAACATTTTAATGATCTAAAAAAAAAACCTTTTCCACTATATAAAAGAACATTTGAAAGTAAAAAGTTCTTCGTGGAACTATCGATGCAGAAAAAGACCCAACTTGCTGTAGGAATTATTTTAATGTTTATTTTGCACGAGAGGAACATTTAATCACCCCACAAACCTTCATGTTACAGCCTATACAGATAACAAGAATACACAAACACAGAGACATCGTCTTCTAAATGGACTCAAAAACAGAGCAAAGATTCACAAAGATGTTCTAAGTGCCAACCCAGCAATCTAACACAGCTCTCTTGCTAAAGATAGGAAATTAGTTTATCAGCACATACTGAGATACACAGACCTAAACCCCTGCACCCTGCTGTTAATCACCCATCTGTGGGGCTATGGACCGTGCCAGTAAGCATACTCACTGCAGCAGGCAGCTGTGTTCAGGTGGGTGATATGTGCCGAACATGGCTGGGCACTGCAGGGGTTAGTCAAGTAGGGGGGCGTCCAAATGATGAAAAATGCAACCTCAGGGCTGACATCTTAATTACTTTATCTAAAAAACAGACTTAGAAGTCCATAAACACAAACACAGTGAGTTGATAACAGCATACTGTATAGTGCACTTCTTCTGCATACAGGATGTTCTGAGGATTGTGTTTGTCATTGTGTTTGCTGAGGTAAGTAAAGGAGTACAATGAAACTTTGTCATCATTGTTGTTACAAACCTATACGACATTTTTCCATGGAACACAAGGCGGTATGTCCAAAAGCAGAATGTTGAAGCTACTTTCTTCCATATAGAATGAAAGTGGATCAAGAATGTGATGTGTCATTGTAAGTCTTCTGAACTCATTTAACAATTATTTCACAAGTTCACACTAACTAGAAATCAGATAGAATAAAAAGTATGTGTATTTGGCGTGAAGGGGAGGGCTTCGAGCTCGGAGTTTGGCCCGAACCCACAGTTGTATCCCTTGTATCTCTGGTTAGGATAGTAACCAGGTGAGTGTGAGTGTGGTGGAGGGATGCAGAAAACTGTCAAGGAACATAGATGAGTCGGCTATGTATAGTCAGCATATAAATATAAATATATATATATATATATATATATATATTATATAATATATATATATATATATATATATATATACATACAGTGCCCTCCATAAGTAGTGGGAGAGTAAAAACAAAATTGCTCTGCTGTGGTGTCTATAAATACGATTAAAAGATACAGAATGTCACATTTTATTACTGGCTGTTTCAACACAAAATGTTTTACCAATTAAGAGGAACAGTACTTCTAGAGTTTCATCCCTCTGCCTACTGTGAGCATAAGTATTGGGAGAGTGTCACTGAAAGTAAATGTAAATGTGTAAAAGCTAATATTTAATTGTAAATCCCTTGTAAGAAATCACAGGTGTGAGTCTGTGACCCATAGACATCACCAGTTTCACACTTTGAAATGCTTTTCCAGGCCTTTAATACAGCCATTTTCTACGGTTGCTTGTTTTGGGGAGTTTGTGCCTTTAGTCTCCTCATTAGCTGGTGAAATACATGTTAAATGGGATTTAAATCTGGAGACTGACTTGGTCAATCTAAGACCCAAAATGTCCTTACCATGATAATCTTCATTGAGTTGGCAGTACTAGTGTTTTGGGTCATTGTCCTGTTCCTATACGAAGCTCTTCCCAGTGAGTCTGGTGGCATTTTCTTGAACACTGGTAGGCAAATTATTTTGTTCATTTCTGAATTCATTCTTCTGATATCACTGAATAAGTCATCCATAAAGTGAGTGATCCTGTTTCAGAGGCAGACATGCAGGCCCATGACATGACACTACCTTCACCATGCTTTCCAGATCAGGTTGTATGCCTTGGATCATTTGAAGTTTCTTTTTTTTCTCCACACTTTTTGCTTTCCCACTTTGATAAAGGTTAATCTTTGTCCATAAAACTGTCCCTAAAACACTGTTCTAAAACTCTTCTGGCACATCTCTGTGTGTTTTTGCAAATTGGTTTTCCTATATTTGGTACTGATCAGATGTTTGATCTAGCTGTGTATTCTCCCCTGTAATTCTGTTGAAGTCTCCTGCAAACAGCAGATTGTGAGACCATCACCCCAGCTTTCTGAAGGTTGCTGGTGATTTTACTGACAGTTATTTTAAAGTTTTTTTCATAGTCCTCGTCACTTCTCAGCTGACCAGGTCTTTGTCAGTTGCTGAAGCTTTCCAGTGCTATCTGTCATTTTCAGGACATTCCAAATGGAACATTCCAAGACAATCTCCAGATTTAAATCCTATTTAATATGCATTTTACCAGCTAATGCGGAGACTACATGCAAATTCCCCAAAACAAGCAACCATAGAAAATGGCTGTATTAAAGGCCTGGAAAAGCATTTCAAGTGTGAAACCAAGAGTCTGGTGATGTCTATGGGTCACAGACTCACTCCTGTGATTGCTTGCAAGGGATTGACAGTTAAATATTAGCTTTTACACATTTACATTTACTTTAAGTTACAACGTCCCAATACTCACATTAGGTAGAGGGATGAAACTCTAGAAGTGCTGTTCCTCTTATTTGGTAAAACATCTGTGTTGAATCAGCCAATAATAAAATGTGTCATTCTGTACTTCTGACTCAATCTTTTACTCACTGATATCTTTCCTTGAAAATTCTGCGTGACCATGGCGGTTACCATTCCTTTACATTGAACGGAAATGAGCAGCTTGGACAACCATAACCTTCCTAATCAGCACAATGCAGCATGAGTTCCTCTTTGGTCCAGGCTGGTTGGTGCTGGCTAGACCTGAGCTGGTGTAGCTGATTCACCAGGACTCCTGCTTTCCTTGCTGGGGACCAGTAAACCAGCATCCCAAGCTGGTCCCAGCATGCAGAACACTCCTTATGCTGGTGATCATCAATGCCTTTTCAGCAGAGGAAACAATCTCTACAATCTTTAACCTATCAAATTTGCCTCTGTGTAGGCTAAAACACATGTGTATATGTACAATCTGCAACTTTAGCCTAATTTAAACCAGCCAGGTTTGCTGGTCTTACCTGATCTACGCTGGTCGCCTAGTTTGGCCAGCAAATGCTGGGAGACAACAGACCAACCTCAGCCAGATGTTTTTCAGCGAGAAGTTTCAGCAGCAGCAAAGGAGATATTGCATCACTGAGTATCTTGTTTAAAACAATGCAGTGTCGTAAAAGTCTAGTCAGATCTAAAATGCTTAAGTTAATCAGTTTACAACTCTTCCAGCCGCAAGTGCTCCACCTGCCGCTCCCTCTCAACAAAGCACCAGGAGGTGGTGGCTGTCACATTTAAGGACCCACCCCATTTTATTTACCCCGACCTCACCCTCCGTCCCCCCGCCTACTGCTTCATACTCCGTTTTTAACCCTATGCGCTATGTACAGCTATGATCACACCCCATTTTAAGGGAAGAGTTCTGAAATATACCTCGAGTAAATACTGAGGATCTTCAAAAATGCATCTGTTTTATTTAACATTTTGAGTTTATACCGGAGAGAACAGAAGATGGGGTGCTGCTCGCGGAGGTGTATGTTGATGTTCTTCTGCGCTCTTCAGCTGGTGAGTGCGTATAGAATTGTAGGAAAAACAAGCGTCTACTCGTTGCAGATTTGTATCTTTTTTATGAAATCTGTATGATATAAAAACAATTGTTTTATGAATTTTGACGTTTCGATATTAACTTCGTGACTAGTTTATGAACATCTCTTCTTAAAGTCTGCAGTCTTTTAAATTGTCTATTGTATGAAAGAACTCAAGTTTTGGGCCACAAATAACCGTAGTTTTCCATTTATAATTGGGCTAGTGTACAGACAGCCTATAAATGTATATGTTTAAGCCTTTCTTTTTCATCGGAATATACAGAATAACGTTTGGACAGTTATGGGACTATTGTAAAGTATTGTGAAATGGCACGAACAAAACTACATCAACATTTATAATACACATTTATAATGCATGTTTATAATATCTCATACTCAAAATGAGAAGTGCAAATAATACATTAGTGAGCAGTATATTGCTTTGTGTATTGTGTTTACTATACACATTATTATGTATTTATATCGTTGATTATATTTAAACATATTTCATTTTATTTTATTGTGATGTATTACATTGTCCTGTGTATCATTGACTTGTTTTACTGCTATTGCAGCATCATTTCTCTCAAAGGATTTATAAAGTATCCATCATCCATCCACCTATCCATTTATCCCTGCTGTGAAACTCATAAACCCAGCATAGATTATGATCTGCTAATTTAAACAGCAAATGTCTTACATTAGAGAGAGACCATAAAATAAGTGTGAGATGTGAATCAACTGTGCATTATGTGATAAAAAGAAAATGTTGTGTGTGCACACATTTTAAATGTGTTTTCCTGGATATTTATCTTTATCACTACTCATTGATTGCACATGGTCTTTCACTGGTGTGAGCTTATTTTCTCCTCTCACATAAAGTGATATATTGGATTCTACTTGTCGTGTTATCTCACTTCAGTGGTTGCACTTGTTGTCTGAACACCAGCAGAGACAGCGACCTCCATCCCTGCTGTTATTCTGCTTAACCTTTCTATGGTTTTTAGCTTTGGTTTAACCTTAGCTTTACTGCCTTTCCTAACCAGTCTGTTATTACATCATGTTTGGACTATAATCTCTGTGTGGTTTCATTAACTCAGCCATTATTTAAAAATATATATAAATACTGTCACTTAATAAATGATGAAGATTTGGTGAGACAGCGCAGAACCGAGGTATGCGGTCTTTACAGTGGTACACATTTGATCTCAGCTTGGCTTAAAAAAATAAACAAATTCAGTTCACTGTTTCACACCTTTTACTGCCAGTGAATAGAAAAAGAGAGGTCTGCAGCATGTCTGCAATGCCATGTCCGATTTAGTATAACATTTGGCAACTATAAGTCTTGACTGAACAGTCATCCTTCATGTATATCAACAGGTTCTGCCGCTGTCGCTGTGCAATTTCCTTTAATATTTCAAATGGGTTGGTTCACGTTTATGAATTAGATTCATACTGTATGGTCTGAGACTGTAAATAGATATTTAATACAGATGTGGATAGCTCATCTGTATCTGTGAAACATCTCACAGTTTTATGCATTTATGTTTGGCTGATTAAAGTCGGCACAGCTCATGCTGGAACACAGTGGATGGGGACTGTGGTGAAGATATGCTACGAATGGTTGTTTTGAGGTGGAACCTCTGAGAACAGCTGGTACACAGCAGCAGTATGGCATACAGAGAGAGATTGAATGGGGGATGGGTGGTTAGTGGCAGAGAGAGGGTTTATGACTGCTGCAGTGAAGCTTTATGAGAGGAGCAGCATCCCCCACACCCAGCACCTCCCTTCTCAATCATACATCTCCCCTCACTGAGCCTCTGACCTCCAAGAAGAGCCCTCATCTCCTCTCGCTCAACCTTTTCCCCTCCTTTTGTCTTTCTCCACCTCTCACTCTGTAGTTCTCTGTCACAAGCTTTGTACCCCATTGGCTCTGTTACCCTGGCAACCCTGAGTAAAAAGCCAGTATGTGGAAAAACAGAGGTGGGGGTTTTGATTGTGTGTCTCTGGGAAAGCGAGGTGGGGTCTCCATCATTATTCTGTGTGATGGTGTTTTTTATTATTATTATTATTATTCGTGTAGATGCAAAGTAGCTGGTGTTGTTATTGTTACCACATTTTGTAGACATCTTGTTCATATCATACTCTGTCTTTCTCTCTCTAGATCACTGCTGTGGAGAGACAGGTGTTTGATTTTCTAGGTTACCAGTGGGCGCCCATTCTTGTCAACTTCGTGCACGTCATTGTGGTGATATTGGGCTTGTTTGGGACTGTCCAGTATAAGCCCCGTTATGTAGTTTTGGTGTGTGTACTTACCTCAAAACATTTGTATGACTCTTAAACTGTTATAACTTTTGTTACAGTTAATAAAGCTTGTCTTGTAAAAACAACAATAATTGTAAAAATATAAATATTATTTACAAAATACTTATATTACATATTATAACATTAAATAAAACAAAAATACTTGAAATAATGTATTAAAGTCAAATAATTTATTTATTGAATAAGTTAATATGATTAATTTAATGTGAATAATAATTTTTTTTATTAATTAATCAAAAATGAATAAACATACTGTGGACAATAACATTTATTGAAAGATATTAATTCTTTCATTCAGAAAGGATGCATTAAATTGACCAAAAATGACAGTAGAATGTTTATAATGTTACTAAAGATTTCTATTTTAGGCTGTTCTTTTGATCTTTTTATTCATCAAATAAAAAATGTATCCCGGTTTCCAGAAAAAAAAATATTAAGGAGCACAACTGTTTTCAACATTAATAATATTATAAATGTTTCATGATCACCAAATCAGTGTATTGGAATGATTTCTGAAGGATCATGTGACACTGGAGACTGGAGTAATGATGCTGAAAATTCAGCTTTCCCTTTACAGGAATACAATTTATAAAAATATGAAAATAGAAAACAGTTATTTTAATTAATTACAGTTCATTTGAATAATTACAGCTAATTCCACAATATTGCTGTTTTTACTGTATTTTTGAGTAAATAAATGTAGCCTTGGTAAGCATAAGGAACTTTCAAAAACATTAAATCATAGCCACTCTAATCTTTTGAATGGTTGTATATAGCCTAAAAATTTTATTTTTAAGTTTATTTTCTTCTTCGGTTTATGAAGTTAACAAGCTGTGGATCCAACATTTTAATGTCTTTAATGATTACCATTATGTGTTCTTTCCTTTTCCTTTAGTATATGGTCTGGACCGTGTTTTGGGTGACTTGGAATATCTTTATATGTTGCCTTTATCTAGACCTCGGAGGGCTTTCAAAGGTAAAGAGCCCTCTTAAATGGAGATGCTCACATGGGTCATTCAAGTGCTAGACCAAGTTCACATACATTCATGCCATCGATATGAAATAACATCATCTCTGTACTGTAGTATAGGCTTACAAACCAAAGATGAGATGGGATTAAAAAGAAATTTAAACTACCTTACACAATATGGTTGCTCAGTACTACAGCATTAAAGTCAATAATGTATTCAAAACCATGAAACTGAAATTCGGAGTGTTAAGGCATTTCTGTGCTGTGCTGTTATAGGAGAGTGATTATCTGTCACTGGGACTTTCATCTCACCGTTCATGGTGGAAGGACAATGGTCCAGGCTTTGAGAACAGAAACCTCCCAACCACTAGATGGCAGCATTTGGACAGTCCTGCTCTGGTCTCTGAACTGAGCTGCTTGTTAGAGTATCAGTACATCGAGGTTATGCACAGCGCCCTGCAACTGTTCATTTCTGTAAGCACCTAAAACCTGATGAAGTCATTGTCTGTTAGAGCTGAATTGTGCAGAAAAAATGATGGTTTTCAAACAGGTTTTTGGAACCCAATCACCCAGTCTGCATTTGGTTGAGGCAATGCTGTTGATTCAGACATAAGTTTTTGAGAACCTATAAAATTACATACAAACCTACTAAAAATGACATCAGTTTTAATCTGAACACTTCATAATTCAGCTTTAACTTTCTGCAATACATGCATAAACACGAATACAAAAAATGTGACTTGTATGCCGCTGTTGCTTTGTTTGTTTGAATATAGGCCCTGGGATTTGTATTCGCCTGCTACATCGTCAGCATCTTCAATGAAGAGGAAGACACATGTTTGTAAAATCCATTTGTTACTTGTCTTTTACCTTTTAAAAGTGTATTAAGCCATTTTTGATTATGTTTTGCTTATTCATCTTCCTAACTTACTGTTACTTTTCAGATATGTATAAATGACAGAGTCCAGATGTCACTATTCCGAGACAGAGAGAAGAAACATTGAGAAAGGAAAGAGATTCAAGCATTCTTGGAATTAGCGAAAACAGAAACCAGATCAGATGGATGTTATTTTTTTATATATATATGTATAAACATAATAATACACAAAAATTAAGAAAATAAGATTGATGCACCCAAACACTGCCCTTAAAAACATGAAAATTCAAAGGTGTTGAACTACAAGAAGCAAGTAACAAGGCATCTGTATAGCTATCCATCCCGAAGCCAAAGTATACAGCTATTAACCTCACAAGCTTTTATGCCTACATATTTATTTTCTTTTCAAGAGGTGATTTTTCTGTAAAACTTTTTCATGACTGACTTTATGCTAAACTTCTTGCTACCTACCTCTGCCAATTCTTTGTAATTTTATTTTTAAATTTTGTATACTGTTTGAGTCTGTGACTTCTAAATGTACACTTCAAATGGTACATTTTGTACATTTTATTCAAATCAGGAGTTTAAACAATGCAGAGATTTCAATGGTTTAATGTTGGCGATTAAATGAAGAATTGCTTTACATGCGCTTGTGTCAGTACACAACAAAATGTTGCTTAATTTTTAATGATCAACATCTGTCTCCTTTACCAGTAACACATGCCATATTTGTGTGAGTATGGGAGAGAGCCATTATAATATCTGCATGCAGTGGTCTGTAACTGAATGGCCCAAAGAAAAACGCTGTAACACAAATAGAACCTCATTTTGTAAAAGTAAAAAACACAGCATTTACTGAACACTGTATTTTGAATGCTGACTGAAGTGTGTCGTATAATATGTTCTTTTCTTACATTATGCATGTAGTGCATATCTTAATAAATATTTGATAAAAAAAACAAAAAAAAAAAACATTTTGTATGACAAAAAACAACACTTATGTCAATGTTTTGATATGTAATCGAGGAAATTCCACAATTCGACTCAAATTAGACTGACACCTAGTGGTTAAAATGAGAGAAACGCAAGTTGTTTTTGAATCATAGACTCCAACATAATTATAAGAGCACTACTAATGATCTTGACAAGCAAGCACACAGGGATGCCATACACAAGAATCCCATGATGCAAAGTGATACAATATTTTTATTATGCTATTGACATCAGGTCATCAGCATCCAAATCCAACATGTTCCCTCTGCATTTTCAGATAAAACTTTAAGAAATGTATAGCAAAAACAACTTAATGAGTGCAACACATTTATATTATCTATGACATGGAGGTTATGTTGAAACAGAGCTGCTCCTTGTGTGGGGTTCCAGTGCCCTATAGTTTCCTACTGCAAATTTATTAAACAGAAAGACCCCCATCCCACCCACCTCCAACTAAGATCAAATGCTAGATATCAGTCAGCTACCCTGAATGCCCTTTATCAGCATGAGGTTTAGCTGTGACACAAGAGTGCTCAGTGCTTGGTAATGGCATTCTTTAACAGAGAAAGTGTAAATGTTAAAAGTAAGTGCATGGTGACATGTGGGCTATTAACAAAACTATAAGCCATATACAAAAGAGGAACATGGTCATGGTCAAATGGTCTAATATGGCTTGCAGAAAAAGACATCAAGCCTGTCAAGAACATCTGTTGTGAAATGTAAGTTCTGAAGTAAGACTTCTTTGCACTTATTTATGAATACATGAAAAATAAAGGAAACGACCAGCTGAAAGTCCCCTTTATCTAGAATTAATTAAAAAAAGTAATATTCATTAATAGTCCAATTTTTTATCTACAGGATGGTTTATGACATTCACCTGTTTTGTCCACATTAAACAGTAAACACAACCCATTCAATAGTCCTATATTTGACAGGTACTCTGACAAATGTCATACTGAGGTGTGACTAATGAATTAATGTTATGTAATATTTCTAATATCAAGTGGAGGAGGCAGGTAGTTTTAATTTTAATTATTTATTATAAACATAAGGTAACACTTTACAATAAGGTTCATTAGTTAAACATTTGTTAATGTATTAACTAACATGAACTAACCACAAGCAGTACATTTGTTATTTACTAATCTTCGTTAACATTAGTTAAAGAAAATACAAATATTCATTGTTTGTTCATGTTAGTTCACAGTGCATTAACTAATGTTAAGAAGACTTTAATAACGTATTAGTAAATGTTGAAATTAACATGAACAAAGATTAATAAATGCTGTTTAAGTGCAGTTCATTATGTTGTTAACTAATAAACCTTATTGTAAAGTGTTACCACACATAATTTCACTATTACAATTTATGTCATTACTACAAGTGTGCCATTTTTTAACCTCCCATTCAGGAATAATAATAATATTAAATAATAATAATAAATTAAAATTCGCGGCTTGGCCCCTAATAAAGATAATACACATAATATCCAATTAAGTCAATGCCAAAATATGCATCTCATATATATATAGCCTGATCCACTTGAAATTTCTTTAGGAAATTATTAGATTGAAACACGAATTTTATTTACTTAGATAATTAAGATATGTATGCGTTAGTAACTTCTTTCCCAATTTTCTCAGGTTGATCACCTCCGCATGGCCACCCGGTCCATGTGGCGTCAGTCCCTCCGCGCAGATCCCGGATGGAGCGGCCATTGGGCGGAAGTGAACAGAGGTGCACAATAACTGCGGGCTGGGAGGAGGAAAAATATATATATACACTTTGAAATTAATTTACACACGGCGTGTGACAGCATTGGATTAAACCTCAAAACTGCAGAGCCTGTTATACTCTCGGAAACATCCTCAGGCTGGACTTTTAGTGCGCTCGAGTGGACCGAATCGCCAGAATCAAGTCGTGGAACTTGCTGAAAAAAGCGCAGTTCAGCCTGCACGGAGCCGAGAGGAACCCACGGGCTTCGGGTTACGCCGAGCACCTTCAGCTGCTGGTTCAGTTTTTCTTTGCAAGACTCTTGCTGAATCTAAAGAGGCCCTCTTGATGAATTATGTCTACCACCAGTATTGACCCACAGGTAGGTTGGAGTGGTACGGCGTCGCTAAGGCCTTTAGGAGGAGCAGGGAATGCGCGTGCAGCCTCCGCCGCTTTCTGCGGAGACATTACGGGCATCTGCTTCTCCTTGCTTCACACAAGCGCGATGGCTAACGAGTTAGCATTTTTTCCAACTCGTTTGATTGAATATTACTTTGCGTTTCCTCGGTCCAAACAGACGTTTCCTTAATTCCTTAATTTATTGCACAATCTCTCTCATCATCTTCCGAGAGTTATAATCCGTTTTCTCTGGACTTGGGCTGATCCGGTCGACGAAATCTTTAGCTCTCCGGGTGGATGTATAATTCCGTGATTGACTGAATAAATGTCAATGTAAGCCCCCGTTGTTGTTTTTTTTAATAACAAATGTCGAGCGACCCCTGATAGAGCATTGATTTATTGTTGATGCTGTGATGGAGTCGATGTGGATTAAGAGCATGAAACACTGAAGTATTTACATGTTAAGCGCGAAGAACTCGTGTTTGAAACAGCGATTCAAATGTGTTAATGTTTTATCTTGTTGTTTATGTCCGTCTCTGATCGCCTACTGAATGGGAAGACATCTAAAGGGCAAGACGCTAAAGGTAAGTTTGCTTTTATAAATAACAGCTATGTCTATACAGATTTAGAAACATGTCCAGGATATTGTTTCTCATTAATTCACATTGAATCTCATTTCATCTTCATGGATGCTCTTAGCTAATTCAGTGAGTTTAATTCTCATTAAACTCATTGAATCTCATTTCATCTTCATGGATGCTCTTAGCTATAAATTTGGGCATTCTTTCTCGGACTCACATCAAGCCGAGACCTGGTTGCCGTGTTTCTCGTATATCATCCAAATGTTGTCCGAGAGCTCAGTCAGTCACCTGATGGAGCATATGCCTCCTCCTGGAGTCCAGAACTACTCCTGTTGGATTAACACCACACTGACACATCTATTGCCATTGAGAGCTTGGCTTTTGAGCACATTAAATAGATTATGCTTCTTAACATAGTTGTGAATTTGTGTAATTTGGGCTAGGGAGATTTTTAGACGGTCCTCTTCAGCCGTGACTGTGTGTCTGTATTATTGTGGTACTCGGACAGAGCATGTGGGGAATGACTCAATGAGATCAGCATGGTGACATACATATTACTGTAGTTGTGTATCATTTGTTAAAGATCAAAAATGTGAATGGCATTGCATTCGTTAAGTGATGTCTTTCACAGAAAAGAGAAGACTGCTGGATTTAGCACATGCTTTGGATTTATTATCAGATGTAGTGATTCAAAAGTAACCCTGATGTTAAATGTCAATCTTTATTTCAGTGCAAAATGGCTCTCTACATCAGAAGGAAACGGTCCACGACAATGATTTCGAACCATACCTCACTGGCCAGTCTAATCCGGTGAGAAATGTGTTTTTGTGTTTGTTTTAGGGTATGAAAAAGAGAAAATACATTTCATTTAATGTGTCTCATTGTTTTACACAATTTTGTTTTCAGATATATGCATCTTGTTTTAAAGATATTTAGATTGAAAAAATAACTTAAGCGCATTATGTATGTCAAATGGTGTATGTAAACGCACTCAGTGCTCTCACCAAATTAAAATTACTTTGTTTCAAAAATAACTGTTTTTGCTGTTGTTAACCACTAGAGTTTATTCTGGGAAATTTCTGTAAATTTATTTTTAAAATACCAGTACATAACCATTACCACAGTACATTGTTTAAAAGGAACTGATTGTATAATATTTTTATAACATATTTGTTCGGAGTTTAAAGGAATTTCCATTGAAATCGTGTGTATTTCTTACTCGGTTTCATGTCAAATCTGTTTTTTATCTTGTTTATTAGTATATTTAGTTTGCATTTTGTCATTTATTAATTCTAATATCTGTATTTCTGGTTATCCCCCAGAATAACAGTTACCAATCCATGACCGACCCATACTTGTCTAGCTACTATGCCCCCTCGATTGGGTTCCCGTACCCCCTCAGCGAGGCCCCTTGGTCCACTGGTGGAGACCCACCAATCCCGTACCTTACTCCGTACGCCCCCCTCAGCAATGGAGACCATCACTTCATGCATGACACTGTGTTTGGACAGCCTGGGGGTCTGGGCAGTAGCATCTATCCACACCGCTTTAACTTTTTCCCTGAAAATCCTGCGTTTTCTGCCTGGGGTACGAGCGGCTCCCAGGGCCAGCAGACTCAGAGTTCTGCATATGGGGGCAGTTACAGTTACCCACCTAGTTCTTTAGGTGGCACACTGGTGCCCGATGGGCAAACGGGCTTCCCCAGCGACACCTTGAATAAAGCGCCAGGTATGAATAGCTTAGAGCAGGGCATGGTGGGGCTGAAGATTGGCGGCGACGTGACTGGAGGTGGTTCTGGAGTGAAGACGGTGGGCTCTGTTATCGGAGGAGGGCCAGTGGCGGCGGTGGCCACGGGTAACGGTGGGACTCCTATTGGGCTACCGCCTCCTAAACCCACATCCTGGGCGGCCATCGCTAGCAAACCAGCCAAGCCTCAGCAACTGAAGGTGAAGAGCAAGCCGGGGATGCCCATGGCTGGAGGCACCCTGCCCCCGCCGCCCATCAAACACAACATGGACATTGGAACTTGGGATAATAAGGGGCCTGTGACTAAAGTTGCCTCGCCACTGCCGCCCCACCACCAGCAGCAGCCTCCCCTCCACTCCCAGGGTCACCTACCGCCTCACCCTCACGGGCTGCCGCCTCCGCCTCAGCCCCCCATGCCTTCTGCCCAATCACTTGCCCAGCAGATGGCGATGCAGGGCCCGCCCCCTCCGCAGCCTTACCAGAACCACAACCCTGCTCCTCCCCCTCAAACCCGGTGGGTTGCCCCGCGTAACCGCAACCCCGGTTATGGTGGGGGTGGCAGCGTGGACAGCAGTGGCTCCTCGAGCGGCGGAGGGGTCGGCAACGGTGGTGGAGGCGGCCTTCCGGGCTCCGGTGGCGGCGAGTCCCACCCGGTCCTGGAAAAGCTGCGTGCGGCACACAGCTACAACCCCAAGGACTTCGATTGGAACCTGAAAAACGGCCGGGTGTTCATCATTAAGAGCTACTCTGAGGACGACATCCACCGCTCCATCAAGTACTCCATCTGGTGCAGCACGGAACATGGTAACAAGCGGCTGGATTCTGCCTTTCGGGCCATCAACGGCAAGGGTCCCGTCTACCTGCTGTTCAGCGTCAATGGCAGCGGACACTTCTGCGGCGTGGCGGAGATGCGCTCGCCTGTAGACTACGGCACCAGCGCAGGTGTTTGGGCGCAGGACAAGTGGAAGGGCAAATTCGATGTGGACTGGCTGTTTGTTAAAGACGTGCCCAACAGCCAGCTCAGGCACATCCGCCTGGAGAACAATGACAACAAGCCCGTGACCAACTCCCGTGACACACAGGAGGTGCCACTGGAGAAGGCCAAGCAGGTGCTGAAGATCATCGCCACCTACAAACACACCACCTCCATATTCGATGACTTCTCACACTACGAGAAACGGCAGGAGGAGGAAGAGGTGGTAAGAAAGGTAATGTGCATGGTTTAATCTTGAAAATTCAGCTGGGTTATTAAAAATATTTTTAGTAGCTCTATTGTTTAGCACATGAATGGTAACTAATATTGTTGCAGATTGTTTTTTATTTGATATTATTGTCTTTTGTGGTTTAAAGATGAATCTAATGAAGGATAATATTTCTATGCACACCGTGTTGAGATGAATGACCATAAGCGCCGATTAAACAAAGAACTTTGAACATCATGTGATGTTCAGGCTACTGTTGTGTTCATGGCACAGAAATTGCCTATGTAAATGTTACAGCTGTTTATAGGTGCCATAGATCAGTGCACGTCAACATGGTTCTTTTTGAATGGTTGATGCTCTTTGTTTTTGCTGTTGATGCTTTAGTTATTTTATTATTATGTCTTTGATGCTTCGTCCAGAGATGATTATTAATACTGTGCTGCTGCTGCTTTAGTCAAGTATCAAGCTGCTAATAAATTGTATTTTATCAGGGACCTTTAATGACCTTTAATGACAGTAAGAAAAAATACCTGTCTTCAATTGGCTCCACTCTGTTTGCACATTTTAAATGTGATTTTTATTATTTAAAAAGTTTTATTCACTGTAAATTATTTCTGTTTTGACATGTTACGGATAAAACAATTGGTTAAGTTTGGCTCTGTTTTTTTTTAAGAATTTAGTTAGATATTTTTACGTGACAAAAGTGCTGATGTTTTTGATTTGTCAAAGGATTGATTTTATACTCGTTCTTTCATCTCTATTGACAGAACCTAGAGCCTGCTCCTCTCCAGAACCGATCCCGACTGGATCAAGTAAGCTATTTTGTTTTCTTTTTAAAAAGTCAACTTTTTATGAAAGTTTAAATGTTTATATTTATGCTCAAATATGAAATATGTCGTTAGCTAATTGCTTTAAATTACACCTTTTTATTCAAGGTTGAAGAACTACCATCTTGCTGCTTCTGTAACACTCTTTTGACTGTAAAAGATATTCTGTTAAACTTCACTGCTTTTAATGTCAGACATATTAAATATTTTAGAATTCTCAATTCAAATAAAATATATTTTATGTTTCTGTATGTAATGTCCTTTTAAACAGGGTCCCCGAAAGTCATATTCAGTTGAATCAAATTAAGACCTTGATAAGTGTTAAATGGCATAAGAGAAGTCTTAATTATCATTTCACTAGGTCTCAAATTTGAGGACAGAAAAATAGGAATCTTGAAATGGCTTAATGTGATGATTTAAACTTCAAAAGATAGCTACGTTTCAAAGCAAAAAGTTTTGATGCACGTTGTACTTGCTTGGGTGTTTCAGTGCAATTCGCAATCAATATATACTTATATATGCTTTGTGCCAAGCAATTGATCTACTGTTGATGAATTATGACAGTGTTTGCTTTATTGTGTTTATCATACCTTTCATAACTGTGTTGAATACAGGTTTTACCAGAGTAACCCTTATATTTCTGAGAGAAATTGCATTTTCACTCAGCCAGTGGATTGAAAAAAAGATCCAAAGAAATTAGGATAACATGTATATGTGAAATCATTTTAATTTAATATAAATATTGTCACTTAGCATTTTGACTAATCCCTTTTTCTTAAAAATGGTTTACAGGCTGAAATGGGAAGTTTATTGTTTTATAAAAAATGTTGTCAAACATGTATTATTTTAACTGTAAAGCTGTTTAAATTTCATTTTTTTGGTTTGGATGTTACCATAGATCTTGCCCCACCCATATGGTATTCATTGTATTTGTGTAGGTATTAAAAAAGTATGTAAAAGCCTGCCGATACCCTGTTAAATACATCTATTAATTTAGATACCTACATTTTAACTGATACCCTTTTTTGCCATGACATATAACCAAAAAAAATGCATTACCCCTTTTTGAGTCTACATGTTTTTAAAGATCCAAATTATGAAGAACTGGAAAATTCATGGAAATTATTGGTCAAATAATTGGTAGAAAATTAAAGTACAGTTTGAGGATATTTTTGGATTGCAGTATTAGTGTTTTGAAATGAAAATAGCTGTTTTTTGAGTACATCAAAGTGATTTCCCTCCATTTTTCTCTCTTTCCCTCCTGCAGGAACGCCAGAACCGAAATAAACAATAGAAGGCTGCCCCCTACAGCTGATGAGCAGCTGATGTTTTAGGACTGACCATTTGAAAATGAAATTTAAAGAGGACAAGATGAAATTTAAAAAATAAACAATCATTATGTTTTTCTATTTAATTCTGGTGACTTCAGCCAGCGTCAGACTCGAGCCTCTGCGCCTCCTGCTTTACCTGTGGGGGCTGAAGTCGATTAGCACCTCTCAACGTCGCGTCATTTCGATTTCTTTTTTTTTTTTTCCTTTTTTTTTTTTTTTTTCTATCATTTGGTATTGTTTTCATAAACATCCCTCTCCCCTTTGACCAACTGATATCTGTACACACTGTCTTTTATTTCATCCTGTATGTTTATTTCTTCAGCCCCACTGCTCCTCGTCACGAGTGGGTAGTGAATTCTGTGACACGTGTATGTATGTGTGTGTATCAGGGATGGTGGTAGAGTGTATGTCAGTCATGTGATATGGCAGAGGTTTGGGAGGGGGGGGGGGGCGTGTTCAGACTCCGCTCTGGTCAGGGGGGAGGGGCATCTCCAGCATCAGTAACTGTAACAGGCCAGTTTTATGTTCTTTAGACCCAGAGTGGTTTGAACCCATTTGTGGAGAATCGTGCAACTGCGTAGAAGGGACAATGAAATGTGTCTTGACATGAGATGATGTTATAAAAAAAAATAATTATATTTTTGAATTATGTAACACTTGACTTTTTTCTTTTTTTTTCTGTTTTCCTGCTTGGAGCCTTAACATTTTAAAGCTACAGAAACCGTTTAATAATGGCTGTTCTATACCTCAATTGAAACAGCATTATCAGGGAGATGACATCCCATACATCCTTAACCAAGGGAAGTCAACATTGTCACTGGCTGGACTCAAAAAAAAAAGTAAAACTGATGATTTCGTTATGGTTCAGAGCCCGGTGCTCAGACTCTGTTCCCTTACATGCTTAATGTTTAAAGAGCAGAAATGTAACTACTTACTGTTCCAACCCCGCCCAGCAGAGGTCGCTGTTTCTTTAAGCCATTCTGAGAGATGTAGCAATTCACTGCTTTTTATTTGAAATCACTTTAGATGCATCACCTCTTTTTTAAATTTTTTTTTATTTTGTTCCTTATCCTTTCTTAACGGATTTCATTTTATCGCTTTTTTCCTCCCCCATGTCCTCAGTATATTGCTAAGCTTTAACGTAGGATCATATAATTATAACAATAACGAAGAACGCCTCAAAACGTGTAACCTAAATTAATGTTACTGATTTACTGTTAAAAGTAAGAAAAAACAAACAAAAAAAGAGTATATGGTTTCTGTGCGTGATTTTTTTAGGACCTGCTTGCTGTTTTGTGTGTTTGTGTGTGGGAGAGCGGACTTGAACCGTGTGAGGGTTTCAGATTTCTATAGTCATATAACAAAAGATTCATGAAAATATATGAAATACTAAAAATATTAAAAAAAAGTTACAAGACAAACATTTAAGTCACCCCTGAAATGAATATGCATTGTATTGGAAGGTCACTATCTATCACGTTCTTAGATTTGATCATGCTCATTATTAAAATAATACTATATGGTGTAATTGTTGTTCTTTTTACTGCCTTCTGTTGGAAAGATTGTATTTTGTTGACGAGATGCACAAAACAAGAATTCTGTATCCATTTTTAACCTACTCACACCTACCTGAAAGGGTTTAAAGTTAAGAAATCACCTTTGATGAACACAGGATAAACATGCTTAACTTGAAGACGATGGACATATATTTATGTGTTTATTTTTTGAATCTCAAAATAACCCAGAATATATATTTATGTCAATGTCACTTCTGAAAACTGTAAAATAAGCTTAGAAATAGAGCTAATTCTAACAAATGTTGAAATTCTGTAATTCCCTCATGGTCTCAATATAATCAACAATGCTTTATAAATGTTTGTTTTACCCAAATTTTAAAATGGTTCATCTGTGTCATCAAAATTCTAAGGTTGTGTTATTGATCATTTTCAGAGTTATGAATACGGTGCGCAGAATATTTTACTCACTTTTCAGACCATTAATTGCTCAGTTGAAGAGAGCAAGCATTGTGCTGTAAAGATTGAATGGTGTAAAGATGGTAGACCATTTCTCAGTAAATGGCCAATGAGAGCATCTGTACATTGTGGTCGAGCTCTGAGGTCTTTGGCATGTGTGGCACATACATAGCGATTTCCTTAAGGTCACATAAAGAATGTTAAAGTACGTGTTGAATCATTGAAACGGCTGGAAGTAAAATTCTGTCGCTCCCGTAGAATCTCTAGATAACCATCTCAGTTGATTGGCTGCCATATTGTTCTACACCTCCAGCACATAGATAGTTGCAAGAAGAGGATGGCATGATCATGTGGAGTTCTGGAGAAGGCCAGGAATATAAACTTGAAGCAAATTTCTAGACAGGCGACAGATTTGCGTGAAATAAGGGTTTATTGACAGTCAAGCAAAAAAGCGTGGAAGGACGTGACAGGTCTTCTTGGTAGAAGATGCTCTGCACATTAAGACAGTGAACAATTTGAAAACAACAAATCCTCTTCTAAATGTTACACAATGATATCTTCCTGATTTTAAGTTAATGTTTTATAGTATTTTTATCTAAACATTTCCAAATATTTCAGTTGATTGCAAATGCACTCTATTACAAAATCAAAGAGGCCTGTGTGTGTGTGTGTGTGTGTTTTTTTAAACAATTGGCAATACAAGAGCAAATCATGATGCAGGTTATGTGAACCTTTTTCAGGTTATTGACCTGCGTCATTCACTTCGGTTTTGCTGCGTTTTCTGAGTTGCAATGGGAACCCAATGTCTTTTGTTCAGAATATTTGTGCCCATGGTTCCTTCAGGCAATGTAATGTCTACATCAGCAAATCCCATCAAAGAAAGCTCCTATTAATTACATCTGTTTAATAATTATTATTATGTGAAAATAACCTCATATAGACTAGTGGTCATAGACTTAGTGAAATAGTAATATATTTTGAATTAGAAGAGGAATTTCACATTCCTGTCAGCTCCCAAACTTAATATTCCTATCATGCGCCTGCAACCCAAGCGGCCTCAGTTCCTGTTCAGCTCTGTGACTTTACGAGAGTAACCACAGTCTTAACTCCGTGCTGCTGCTCGTTTTCTAAACGAGACCGGTTTGCCGTTCTAAGGCCCCTCTCTTGGCATTCACCGCGTGCCTTAATTGTATGGATATTAAATCAAGGTCCGCCGTGAACACGCAGAGTGGCGGGCCCGTGTCACCACCCTCCATGACGCGCGCACACCAGAGCAGGCTCCTCTTCAAAGAGTACCGCAAAGAGGGATGGCGTAATGCGTTTTGACAACACGCCGACGACAAAACGTCAAAATACTAATCACACTAACGTTTCCATAACGTTTTCTATATCAATTTCGCGCGAAACACAGTGAAATATCCAAGCATATATTGCGCAGACCAGGCCAACCAGTGGCCTAAATTCACTCCATTTAAGAGCTGCTTCTATATGATTCCGCAGCCTCAATTCAAGCAGCCATGGCTATTGTCCTCCTCCTTTTGAGTCTCTGGGATTTTTTTTTTTTTTTTTTTTTTTTTTTTCGAACGGTTAGGAATTCAAAAAAGAATGTCAATGCCCAAAATAAAGCATATCATGAATTAATATCGTATAAAGCAAGGAATTTCATTGCAGGCGACAGAATGAAAGCAATGAAGAAGGTGTAGCATCCGTCCGAAGGGCGCGCATTGTTATGATACTCACTCGTTTTGCTGACCTCTGCAGTAGTGCATCCTATAGACTACATCAAGTGTAAACAACACACTTTAAAATCTCAAAATACACAATCAACTATTTTTCAAAAAACTGTCAACCAACCTTATTCAAAATAATATCACCGCCAAAACAAGCAAAATGTCTGAAACATCACTACAGTCCCCGTAAACACGATGCTCCATTTTTCTCCGTCGAGCATCTTTTGAGCTGCCGCCGTATCCCTCCTGCATCCCGCAGTGAGCAATGAGGTCACGTCTTTCTTTATCGCTGAAACACACTGATTGTATCCAGGTTTTAATCGTAATCGACTTCTGCTGCAGTGTTCAAGAGTCTCGTTTGCGTCTTAGTCGCGCTGATCCCTTCTGGAGAGATTAGTGCTTCCTCGCGTCCCCGCGCGCTCGTCCTCCTCTGCTGATAGGACTCAAGAGCGAGAGGATTACATCGGGACATGGTGACGTCATGACCCGCACCGAAGCCCCCCTCCTCTCCCGTTCACCAAATCCCCATCAGAACGATGCCCTTGAAAAGAAGAGAAGCTGACATTCGGAGGACTGAGAGCCATTTGCGCCCTTTAAATTCAGTTGTAGTAGCAGCTTCTCTAAATTGTTGTAGCCTACCCACTGCTGCTGTTAGTAGGCTAGAAATGCCCCCAAAGCATTCTAAACAATACCTATGTGTCACGGTCAGTTCACGGTTTATCACTTGCTTCATATAGAAAACTGTCTGATTTATTTCCAGACAGAACGCTGGAATTATATACAAACGCCGTCTCAAATCTGCTCCGAGGGCAGAACTTTGTAGGGAAGGATATATGCTTTAGCCTATAAAAGAAGTGTCTAAATCGAAAACAGGCCTATACAAGAGCTAAATATTAGAATATGGAAGATTTGTAATTATGGATTAGTAAATCTATAATAAAGTGATGAATAATTAGAATTAATATATGTTCGATAGCGTGTGTAGGAACTTCTGGAGCACGTAATTATATATATATATATATATATATATATATATATATATATATATATATATATATATATATATATTCATACTCTGCATATTCATTAAAATGTTCAAGTCTTAATAGGAGATAAAATTCCAAATATATTACCTATCATGTTTGCTGTCCAAATAGGGTACATGTGCACTTGAATTAGGCTAAAGCACTAGGCTACATCAGATTATTTTGCCCCGCGAGTTTCCCTAAATCATAGTAAACATTTGTGAATCGTAAACAAATAGGCCCATCTAATTTCTCTAAATGAGAGCAAGTGGGAGGAAAGGAAGTAAGAGGATTTGAATATTTAGGAAGCGTGGAAGCCCATAACCCACGCGCAATTTCATGGAGCTGACAGTTTGCTGCAGTAGGCAGCAACTTAAACTTCGCCATCTTGAATTCACCTCATTTCCAATCCCCCTCAGATCCACTGTAAATGTGTAAAATCCAAGAATAGATGTTCAACCGGGAAAACGGCTATTTACTCTTCCCCTGAAGCGATATTTTGGGCCTACTTCCTTCTCCATTGAGCAAGGGAGGCGTTTTGTCTTTGCATTACAATGACGGCCGGACCATTCATCCCGCGCGTCTCTGCTCTTCATCGGCCCGTCCACCCCACAGCGCGACCGGGGCCTCTCCATCATAAGACGTCACAACAAATGCAAGTCAGGGCAGGAGGGAGGCAGGGCTTTGTCATTGACGTGGAGTCAATATAATGTAGATGAATAAGAGCTGAGCAAAACCCATTGAGTATAAGTAGCTGCCTGCACCTGCTTCTACTGTCATGTTTATCTAACCCTGCCGTCGAGGTCAAAGACGCCCCTTATTCTTTCAGGGATTATTAAAAGACGTTTAAAAACTTCCAGTTTAGAAAACGATTGTTATAGGCTTCTGTATTTAATTCAATGAGTCAATTTCAAAACAAAACAAACAAAACTACAGAATATTAACAGGAAATTGCATATTTAAAATAATTATGAAACAGCAATTAAAAAAAAAACAAGGCAATATGTTGTAAGGCAACATATAAAAATATAGCTACAACCACATCATAATTAATAAATAAACAGCTAACATAAAAAATGTCCTTAGAACACAATATAGTTTAGCATGGGATGTTAAATCAAAGAGGGGAATGAAGAAAATGAAACAAATGAAGCAAAAATGAAAAGGAATATGTACAGAATAAATTGAGTTTAGGCATAAAGGATCCACTGGAGGAAAAATCACTTTCTGTGCTGCACTTATCACTTTTTTTTTTTTTTTTTTTAACTTTTTTTCTCCCTCACCTTTTGTCTTCCTTGTTTTGTCTTATTTTCACCCTGTTCGATCATTTTCTGTAACTTCTCTCTATTTCTCTCTTACTGCCAGTCTTCCTTTCCTGCACCCTCTTTAACTTCCAGTCTCCCTCTCTCTTCCTCCCACCCTCCTTCTCTCTTCCTCCCACGTGTTTCTACATCACTCTCTTCAGTATGAGATCCACTCTGCCCTACATGTCTCAGCTGATTGGACCAGCTGCTCAAATCAAGTTCACCATAGCAACTATGATTCAGTCGCCCAGCAACGGGTTTTACTTTCACCCCACTTCCTACTCAGGGACCCCCGTCTCCCCAGCCAACCGTCCAGTGTGTGAATCTGTGGATGAGTGATAAAGTGCGACTCTCTTACCTGGTTTCACAGCGTGGATCACAGCAGTGGGCATGGATCCATGAGGAAAGATGTGTTCCAGATAAGAAACAAAATCATTTATGGTTTATGTGTGATTTTGACATGATTTAGCATTTTACATTTCAAATGACATTCATTATCTTAAAGTAAACATATTGTCCCCATTTTTTTCTTATACGTTTATCATAAGATGATACTTTTTTCAGCAAAATTACATATAATTTTACAGAGAAATGTAATATCATTTATTTTTATTGAGTCTGTTAATTTAAAAAAAAAGCCTTTACATATATTATTATTTCTGCCATTTTCCCCATCATTTCATCAGGATTCTTTAATTCAAAATAGAGCCGAGATGAATTTGAAAAAGGCAAAATATAGGCACTTTCAGGTAAAATGTCATCATCAATATGTTTGTGTAAGACAAATGGGTGTGCTTTCATTGGTGCATCTCCTTTATTGTGTCCTCAATCCCTCCATTCCTATTGTTTTATTATGTTTGACCTGATGGGAGTCCTTATGAGGTCATGTGATATTTCTTGCCATGTGTCATTTACTGAAGTGAAGTTCACATTAATGTTATGGCTAAAGGTAATTATGTCCTGATCAAATTTATTTACAACCACTACAATAAGGAATCGGGGCTACATAATTCAACTTTATTTGATATAAGTTCACCGTGAAAACATAAAAAATTAATTTGGCATGAATCTGAAGAATATAGTTTGCAGTGCCAATATTTAATCCAAAAAAGGGTTTTAAGGGTAGGCTACGTTTACATGACAATGTATTAAAACTGAAAAGTTTTTCCTTTACTTTTTATTTATTAATTCATTTTTGAAATTCCCTGTTTACACAGATCCGCAAAAAAATGACAAAGAATGCAGTATTATTCATGCCAGGCCAATAGTTGGCGATGTCACTTTGTAAAGAAAACGCACCTAAACACATAATGCACCGTTTTCACAAATTCGAGTTTTTGTAGTTCACACAGAGACAATAAAGATATGGTTTCAAAAACTTGCACCGTTTTCAAAAGTTTGCAATTTCAGGCTCCCAAAACACAGTTGTTGTGTAAATCAATGGCCAAAACGCATAAAAAGTTTTAAGTTTTCGTTGAAAACTGTCGTTTAAACAGCCCCTCAGATAATGAATTCCTTTGAGTTTATTATCGTTTGACATGTTTATGGCTAATGGAATCATGTTTGCATTTAAATCATAAGAATAAATAAGGCCATCAACTCTCGCTTATTAAACAGATGTGTTTCTCCATATCACAAAATACTTGATTGCATTCCATCAACCCCCTCATGCAGGATTCCTCCAGCGCTGTAGGTCTAATTTCTAATCATGCTCATTTGCATTAATAAATGATGACTAATTAATCAGACTTGTTTGGGGCATTTCTCGGGTGTAGGGATATTGCCAATTTGCTAGACTGGCATAAGAACTGTTTATACAATGGAGGGAAAACAGTTTTCCTAAAATAAATAATGAGTCAATCCCTATTAGCTTATTACAATTATCAAAAACAGTGTTTGTGTGTGGCCCAGTTTCCTTCTGACTTTTAGAGGAAGATTTTTTTGGAAATGTCTGCTCTTGCATGCATACAGATTAACACCCAGTAGTAATTTGGCGTGATGACCCAGTTTCCAAAAGCAAAGCCAGTCTTTTCCATCTCTCACAAAGTCAGTTTACGTGACAGAATATCAACAACAGGAAATTTCCTGGAGCAGCTATTTGACCAGATAACATACAATTTTTTTTTTTTTTTTAGAAAAGAAAACCTCACAGGGCAAATTATTATAAGCCATAGCCTTTCTTTATATTTGCTTTTATATTTTGGCTACAGTTCTTTACTGGGATTTGTCATTCCCATACCAAAAAATCCAATTCCGTAATTTATTGTTTTGGATATGGACTATAAAATGAAGTACTATGATGATTGTTATCACGGCTGTTTTGAGGCAATAATCGTGTTATTTTATAAAAACAGCACCTGTTTGTTTGTGTGGCGGGACTCTGATTTGATTGGACAGACTGTTAATCCTTCAAAAGTTTCTACAGGTCAAATAGGCGTTACTAACTCTATAGCGACAAAGGATGTTGGAAGTGGACGAATAATATTCATATTTGCGATCAGAATGAATATCAGGAGAATGTATCCGATGGCAGTTGGTGAACAAGACTGTGAACTGCCGTTCTGCACTTGCATGAGCAGCGCGCCCTACGGTCAGAGCCTCGGGGAAGCTGTTCCCACGCGTCCCTCAGACGAATTAACCACGGACCATCGCGTTATCGAAGAGACAGCATCACCAGAGACGGACAGAAAAAGTTTTCAGGGTCTGGAAAAAGGATTTCTCGAAAACCCGATGTCGAGCAGCGGGACAAACAGAAAGCAAAGAGCGCCGCGGTTACTTATCAATGCGCGTGAACGCAGGCGCATGCACGATCTGAACGATGCGCTGGATGACCTGCGAGCTGTCATACCATACACGACGAGCCAAAATGTGAAAAAACTATCCAAGATAGCGACGCTGCTCCTGGCCAAGAACCACATCCTGATGCAAGCTCGGGCTTTGAAGGAGATGCGGAGGATATTCGAGCAGCTGAACGTGACACAGAATATTATGACACCACATATAGGCCTATGACGCATTAAATCTTTATGTCAGCGTGTTATTAATTTTTTACTATCTCTATGTAATTATGAGTGATCTGATCTACAATTATCCAATAAAAGCATTTAATTATTAGGCTACACACTATACATGCAGGTTCTTTTTTTATGTAGCCTAAATAACATGAACACTGTGAATGAAATGTATAAAGGGACTTTATAAGTGATGTATGCAGAATTTTAAACAGTTTTTATATTTATAATTTCTGTCACCCATATTTTAGCCTATGATTTTGTAAGTTCCCAAAATATGTCTTGTCTTGAATTTTTCAAATAAAATAAAAGCATTTTGTATTTGAAAAGTGGTCCTATTTATTGATTCTGAAACAGGCCAATTGAAGTTAATGTGCAAGCACTGGTCAGGATGTAAGGCTACTCTATGCAACATCAAGTGTGCAGCTACTGGACATCATTTGGACAGCCTGAGATTAAAAACAGGATTTCTTATTATATTTTAATGCCAATAGAATAGCATGTACTTACAAATAAAGGATTTTAAAGCCTTATAGCACAAAAAGGCTTTTTCCTCTATAATTCTTTGAAAATGATGCTTTAAAAAACCTAGAAAACATAATCAATGAAAGCAGTACATGTTTGTGAAGAATCTATAGCATCAAGTGTTTTTTTTCTCTATAGCCAACTCAAGAGCCATACACTAAAAATGGTTCTTGAAAATAGTTTCTTTGTTGAAGCTTTAAGGGGACACAAAGAAACATTGGAGCTTTATGTTTTTATGAAATACATGCAGGGTTTAAAAGGACATATACCTGCCTTATACCCCAAATCACTTTTCATGTTTACTGCTTATATAATACATTTGATTAGATTAACTAAATAGATAAAATCATATAGCATAAAAATATGAAGCAAAATTGTATTGCATCACCTGTCTGAAAAATAACATATGGTGTGGTTCAACCTGAAAGCACACAAAAAAACACATTTTCATTGGCTCATTCCGCCTGGTCATCATATGGCAGAAATTAATTCCAGCTGTTATCATTTTAATGTTATGAGGAGGGAAATAAACAATAGATTGCTATTGTAGACAACAAAATTCTCCCCCTCCACTCTTAACAGGGGGATTTCTCATCTAGACCTCATAAGGTGATAGACTGTCCCATCTAATCTCTGAAACATAATCAATTATCTCTCTAGGCCTACTGTATATTTTGGTTTTGCAATAACAGTATTGTGTTAGATAAGAGGATTGGGCAAATTCAAGCGTGTTTTTTGGAAGGTTAAAGAGTAAAAGGTAAACATCAAAGGTAGTTGGCATTGTTTCTCTTCATGAACAAAACACTAAAATTGCTGGAGAAGTTAAAGTCAATAAAAATATATTAGAACAATGTAATGTCCAGTTATGACATTTTGATTGATAAGGTGAATTTTCAGTTCATGCCAAATTTAAGAAAAGTATTTTAGTTAACAGTTTTGAAATCTCTGCAATTTATAGGTCAAACAGTTCTTTTTATTTTTTAAAATAGTTTACAAACAAATAATAATAATAATAAAATGCTTGTTTCAAACATTAATGTTCGACAAATAAAATAAATCTGTAGGATCAGTCCATGATCACTGTTCACCTGATCTGGCGTGACCTCATTTTTAAAATTATTATTGCAGAAAACGAGAACATACAGAAGAATAAGCATACAGTACATAATATCAAGCACAAAAGCAATAAAAAAGGAAACAAAACAACAAGAAGAGAATAAAATAAAAATAAGTGGGCCATCATCTAAACATGATCCGTGATCTGGCAACCTTTTTTTAAATTAAAGAAACGTTTAAAAATACACAAACACCTTCAGGAGAAAATCAGAATAAAAAAAGACATTTGTATGTAAAGTCAAATATCTAAAGGAAGTTTTATTAAACAAACAATTATTTACATACATATGAAGAGGACACATAATAAAGACAAGGGATGATAATCTGGCAACCTTACCAGCTTTGCCACAGCAACCGTGACGTCACTATTCTGACCAATCACTGAGCTCGCCTCAAGTCTCGTTGGGAGCTCTTCTTTGTTATCGCGTGATCTTCGGTGAGGCCCACCGCTATTTATAATCGTAAACAGTAAGTATTTTTTCACCATTCTTCAAATTTTGCGAAAAACAGATAACATGCATGAACAACAGTTAAAATTAATATAATTTAGTATTATTTTATTTTCATGTGTGGTCACTGGGAAATGTTATTGTCTGAAAACGGCCCGTTTGCAAGTCTCACTCGCTGTTGGGTTCATTCTCTCGGGTCTTGTTTATTGTAGAGCCCACTTAAAAGCGAAAAATATTTAATGAGAAATTTTCATCCCTTAATGGCGAGTTTTTTTTTTTAATATAACCTGTCAGATGCATAAGTGTCACTATTACAAAATCTTATTACGTCGCGTACGCTGTTTGCTGGCCAGTGAGCCGCTAGCTTCTCTGTTGTGCTGTCTAGGAGCAGAAACACCGCGAAAATATGAACCTCCACAGTGCAGTTCATTCATTTACCGTCAAACTCCAACATCCTAATCTTAGACTGCTTAAAAGCTGAAGTACGTTTAATTTTTTTTGATAACATGGACAGCCAGACCCAGCGTGCACTAAAAGTGAATCAAACCTCTTCTCTGACAATTACATTTAAAAGTGAGTGCACGTGCATTTTTAAATCGGATGTAAGCAAAATGTTGTTTGTTGTGTTTACATGTCATGTCTGCCACAGCATATCCATGATGAGTTATTCAGAAAAGCCTGAGGATATTACAAAGGAGGAATGGATGGATAAACTGAACAATGTGCACATTCAGAGGGCGGATATGAACAGGCTTATCATGAACTATCTAGTAACAGGTTTGTTAGTTTTATTTTATGGTATAGGAGAGTGCTTGATTCAAGTTAAATACACAGATATGTGTAAATTAAAAATAAATATATTTGCACTAACCCGTGGCTTTTCACATTACGTCACTTTACATTATGATTTTATTGTATTCACAGAATTTTTTGTATTTAGAATCAAATGTATAAACTGCCCCTCTGATCATGTTTCTATTCCACAGAGGGATTTAAAGAGGCAGCAGAGAAGTTCCGTATGGAATCCGGGATTGAGCCGAACGTGGATCTGGACTCTCTTGACGAGAGGATAAAGATCAGGGAAATGGTTTTGAAAGGTCAGATCCAGGAAGCCATTGCTCTCATTAACAGCCTACACCCCGAGCTGCTTGACACCAATCGATACCTCTACTTTCACCTTCAGGTAAACATCTGACCTCATATGGACATGCTGGGAGGGAGGGAGATGTCTAGCAGAGCATTGTAGAGGAACAGATCCAATGCGAGCCATGAAAAAAAAAATCCATGGATATATTGCATTTATTCACAATGCACAAGCAAACGTATCAACTAAGGCCAATTGTTCCACCCAAGAAGACAAAAAAGTACTGAAAATAAAATCCTAACTCAACCTTTATTGTAAAACTGTTGTTATTGTTTCTCGTGAACTCTTGTAGCAGCAGCATCTGATTGAGCTCATCCGTTTGCGGGAGACTGAGGCAGCGCTGGAGTTCGCGCAGTCGCAGCTGGCCGAACAGGGAGAGGAGAGCAGAGAATGTCTCACTGAGATGGAGCGGACCCTGGCACTGCTCGCCTTCGACAACCCGGAAGAATCGCCGTTTGGAGATCTGCTCAACATGATGCAGAGGCAGAAGGTGTGTGTGTTTATTTGTGTAGGACATAACCATCACAATGGGTTAGTGCTCCTTGTTTCCATGAGAGTCGATTCTCTTTTTTTTTTTATGAACAGAATGGGGTATTACTGTATCTAGTCTAAATTCCTCACTTTTTTTCCTCCCTCCATAATGCTGGGTTGTGTCTCCCTCTATAGGTGTGGAGCGAGGTGAACCAGGCTGTTCTAGACTTTGAGAACAGAGAATCTACTCCAAAATTAGCAAAGTTGCTGAAGCTTTTACTGTGGGCTCAGAACGAACTGGACCAGAAAAAAGTGAAATACTCCAGAATGACAGACCTTAGCAAGGGCACCATTGAGGACCCCAAGTAGAGACTGTAATTCACATGGACACGTTTGATTTTTTTTTTTTTTTTTTTTTGTCCTATTTATGAATGGTTGTGACTGGATGGCAAATATAAATCTCTCTATATATAATGCTTGTTTTTCTTGATGCCTCTATACAAAATAACTTAACAGCATATGATTTTATTTCAAACAAAACTATGCTGATTAAAAACAGTAAAACTAAATGTTTTATTTTAATCTACCATGTACTATGGTGGTAGCCTATTTTCTCAAAAACATGGAATATTCCTATGGTATTTGTATTTCACATATAACACTGTGTCCTCATGCTTGTTTTAGGCTGTATTTTGAGAAAGTACTCTTGGTTGGAAAGAAAAATACTTAATTTGGTTGCACTAGAAACTGATATAATTCAACTACTCTTATCATGGATCCAACAACTTCGTTTATCATTATATTTATGAGCAGCTACAGATGGTGGTAATGTTGAGTAAGTAAATGATTTAGACTTCCATGATATAAACTATTTTAATTACAAAACAACAAATCTTGTCATTACAAACTCAAAGCATTTGCCTTATTTATTTTTACCTTATGAGTTTTGTGTCTCATTTTTGTTCACATTTTGTACTGCTTCTTTGGGAAGAAGTTGATTTCACAGTATATTTTCATTTATAAGGTCAAATCTCCTGATTTCACCGCGATCAGATGATTTTGTCGTCTTGCGTCATCAATTGTACAAGAATGACCCTGATTCCTACAGTCTTTATGATAAATGCAGTTCAGGATGAGTTGCTCCAAAACATTTAATGTGGGTGTGGCGCGATCATCTCCGCCCTAAAAATGCAATAGTAAACTTTCATGTTCAGTGCAGAACCAGTGTTCAGTGCCAGGTTTTTACTCAGTTGGATCTAATGGCTGCTGAGCAAGAAGCGGACCGTTTCAAACCACCTGTGGGCTTTGTGAAAACACCTTTCAGAAACTTGAGTGACACAACTGGGTTAAAGAAAACAACGTTATGGCCAAGGTATGATGAAACTTATTTTTTAACGGAGTTTTAAAAACTTTACTGAACAACATTGTATATTTGTGCGTTAATAGTATATAGGCAATATTTTCTGCTGTAAATAAAACACAATAAAACATCATTCTGCTGTGATAGAGGGAGTCAATGGGCACTGAAATTCACATCACTTCTCCTCCATCCTCCTTCCTGGTAGTTTCACTTCCTGGCAACGGTTGCATAGAAATGGTCTACTTTGTCACTGCGGTCTCCTGAAGTTTTTGGTGGACGAGTCCTAATTTAGACTTATTTTAAAGATAATTTTTTATAAGAATCCAAATAAGCTTTACATATCTTTATCGGAAAGGGTTTAAACAATGTTGTTCATGCTCATTGTTCCATTTCTGTTCGTCAACACTGTCTGTGAAGTTTGATCAGTGTATGTCTCAGATGTTGAATCTTTTAATGCTCTTACAAATATTTCCACGTTAAGACATTTGCTGAAAATAAAGCAGTTAAAAGTGAAAGGATGCTTCTGCTGTTTTTTTGTTTTTTATTTTGCTGAATTTATAGAAAGAAAAAAAAAAACAATAAAATAAATTATTGAGCTGGACAGCTCCAACTTCCACTCCCTAATGTATTATGAATAAAAAAAAAAGAAGAATCAGCATTCGTTTTTATTGGTGGTAGGTGTTTTGTAATCTGAGGGTACCAGAAATATTTTATTGAAGATTCAAAAGTATTGAATCTCATTAATTATATATCTACCTAATTTTATTAACATTTGTAACTCATTGTTTTCAGAGTGACACACACATGTGCTGTGGACCACCAGATTGCGATAGACTGTTGTAATTGTAATGTCCCACCTGCTGTAGGCCACTGGCTCAAACATGGACCCTGATGCTGCTGTTGGTCACATGTTTTCTCTACTGGTCACGGATGGCTTTGCCAATCTGTGCCGTCACCTTGGCGAAAGAATTTGGATGGAGCAAGACTGAGACTGGCATGGTACTGGGTGCTTATTTCTGGGGTTACTGTTTTACTCAGGTTCTTGGTGGCCATGCTAGTGATAGGTGAGTGTTTTTGTGAAGGCCACAGGTTATTTATAAATTATGGAAAGTTGTAGAATATGATGATGAAGATTTATTGTTTTTACAGGATAGGAGGAGAGAGAGTCCTGCTGCTGTCCACCCCCTCCTGGGCCGTGATGACAGCTATCACTCCGTTTCTGGCCAACATTGGACTCCGACCTCTTATTACCATGACAGTGACCAGGTTTTTATTGGGTGCAATGCAAGGTGAGAGCACTGTAAGAGACAGTTGAAAATTGTGAAAAGAATTAGGGGAAATTAGAGAATCAAAAAGGGAAGAGAAAAATCTGACTACATGTTTGAGCTAGACATTTCTGCCACTATGCTGAAGGCATTGGCTGTAATTACCAGGGTGGGTCTGAGCAAAGACTATAGATTGTCTAAGTTAGTTTAATCAGAATCGGCTCACCCTGACTAATTTTGGTTGTTCGTTTTGCACATCACACATTTTTTGCATTCACTCTATTTCATCTGAGCCATATGGAAGCCCCTTTGGTAAATTTATACTATCTCATAATCATGATTTAAAGGATTTGTTCACTTTAAACTGAAAGTTACCCCATGATTTACTCACCCTCAAGCCATCCTCCGTGTACATGACTTTCTTCTTTCAGACAAATACAATCAGAGTCATATTAATAATCACCCTGATGTTCTAGACATACTCCAAACGGCTCTGGGGGATGGATGATGGATGAATCGCTTTTTTTTTTTCTATCTCCATACAGGTGATTTCTGTGCACTGCCAGTATAATTCTCTGGAACATCAGGGTGATTATTAATGTAACTCTGATTGTATTCGCATGAAAGTATGACTTAGTATGTCAAAAATAAGACTTTTTATGTCACAATTAACTTGGTATGTCATAATTTTAACTTTCATAATTATGACTTTTATATACTAATTTATTTTTGTATGCTTATTATTATTACTTAGCATATTATAATTTACTTATTTTTATTATCATAATTTTGAATTTTTGTTATATTTGTAATTGTGTGGGTGTGTCAGAAAAGGGCTTAACCCCTTGAAGACACTTTAAGGCAAAAAGAAATTCAACATGATGGTAACTTTTACTGTATGCCACAGAGTAATTCTCAGTTGCACTGACTGTGAGTTATGCTATCTTTGGTTTTAGGGGTTCACTACCCTTCTCTTGTCAGTGTCTGTGCTCAGCGTGTGACGGAGGGAGAGAGAGGCTTTTCGATGAGCGCTCTGGCATGCGGGTGCTACCTAGGGTGATAATGATACTCTGTCATTCCAATTTTTGTCCATAGAAACATTTTTTTATTATTATTATTCTTGATCAGCACTATTTTATGCAAGCACCTCTGGAATCACATAACTTAATTTAGTGCTCCATACTATTCATGATTTCCTAAGTTAGGTTTCTCTCTCTCAGGATGATGCTGGTTGGAGTTGTGGGTTCCCTGATGCTGGACTGGTTTGGATGGGAAAGTGTGTTTTACGGAGCTGGTCTCCTTGCTGTTTGCTGGACCTTTTGTGTATGGAAATGGCTTCTCCAAGGTATCTTTATATGATTCTTTATATATTTAAATTAAGTATCATTGTTCTTGAGATTTTGTACTCTTTCTTGATTGGTGAGTGCTTGCTTTAAAGGTCAGAATTGATATAATTAAGTCTCTTAGAGTAGTTGCAGCGAATCAGAAACAATTAGAATTTGTGTTTGCCATAGCAACAGTAATTGGACAATTTTTTGCCAGTGTTATTTCACAACACCCTGTTTTTAAACATCTGACTCACCATGCAGCACCATTAAATTAGAGAATTGTGCACTAAGGTTCCTGTTATATATTTATCATCTTACCTTGGTTTTCTGCTAATGGTGTTTGTTTCATCTTACAGTTTTAAATGTCAGTTTGTTTGTCACAGGTCCAGTTTTCTCCCTCGACTCGCTGTGGATCAGCAACAATTGCATGCCTGACTCCATTAGAATCAACTGGCTGTATCTCCTCAGAGAGCCTAGTGTCTGGTGAGGTTCAAAACATAAACATTTGTCCTTCAAGCTACTCTTAACTTTCACTCATCATTATGTTTGGTTTTCCATTTTGAGGTTTGTGTCATTTTCCTGTACAATTTTTTGACGATTATGCCAATAAATAAATAAAAACAGACGCTGAGAGTTTCCAGGGATTCCCTTCATGATGACTAATATTTAGGGGACTTATATTATCATAAGAGAAAATGTTAAATATGTTGATTTTACAAAAAAAAATCTTTGTTTTCTGAGTTAAGTATAGTGGAAAAGTCTTAGGGACTTTAGTATTTTCACACACACACACAAAAACATATAGTATTTCTTTAGCTCTAGTGTGTCAGTAGGAAATATCAATAATATATTCAATAATATATGCATAACTTTTTATAAATATAAATATACATATATATACTGTATATATATATATATATCAACATTTACTCATTGCATGCATTTATGTGTGTGTTTCAGGGCCATGATCATTTCTCATCTATGCTTTAGCAGCACCTATTACACCCTCATGTCATGGCTACCAACATTTTTCAAAGAAATGTTTCCTCATGCCAAGTTACTCCAGCCATTGTACATTAGTCAATTTTACTGGTTGTTTCCCTCATTTGTATTTACACTTCCAGTTTGCTTACCAGTGTTAATGTTAATATGTTAGTGACAATTCTAACACTATATTGCTAAAGGAAATGCAGGAAGTTTCCCTCTTTTGGTCGTTTGATGTTGTCAAAGCATTCCCTGTTTTGTTTGCTAACAGGATTGGGTGTTTAATGTGATCCCTTGGTTTGCAGCGCTGCCCACGTCACTGTTTGGAGGCGCTATCTCTGATCATCTCATTAGACAAGGTGAACAAAAGCTACACTCTCTCATGACAGTTTGTAACTATTCTGCATTTTGGTGAACTGGTGCTCAATTGGTATTGATTTGCATGATCTCATTTGTACGTTTTCGTGTGATCTGCTTGCACCCGAGTTTAGTGTTTAATTTTAGTGATAAACCTTGCTTTCTTTTTTCTAAAAATCAAATTGTATGACTTCACTTGAAATTCATACAAAATAGTTGCATTTTCACATGAGATCGGGTTATCAAAACCAGGCAGTGGCAGTTTCTGGTTGATCCTGATGTTTCTGTAAGTAATCATAATGAAATATGTTGGTGTAATCAGTCACTTTTATGTCTTCATGTCAGGCTGTGGGATAGCAACTGTAAGGAAACTGATGCAGGTAACTGTGAGCTTTACTTTGCCCTGATTTTCCCAGTGTTTTTTTTTTCCATTAATAAAATGCATTGGTCATTGGTTTGTGTGTGTCTGTTTGAAACATGCTTGTGTAGTTCTGTGCTATGGGAGCAGCCAGCGTGTTCATCATCCTTATCTGTAAGACGACCAGTTTTGTCCAGGCTGTTGCTTGTGTATCTGTGGCTGTTGGGCTGTCCACCTTTAATAATAGGTTAGAGAACGAACTGTCATATCCAAAACTTGATCTTACAGCAACAGCACTGATTATATACAGGGTGGTATATTGTTAATGTGTGTACGTGTGTGTGTTTTTATGTTAAGTGGGGTGACCATGAATGTGCATGACGTGGCTCCATCATGTGCAGGAGCCCTGTTTGGTGAGTCCATTTTATTTTATTTTATCTTATCACAAAGTTTTATGTGTTCTAAATAGCCAATTCTGTTTCTTTCAGGAGTTATGAACACATGCGCTGCTTTTACTGGTGAGTTATAATCCATTTAGCTATCTGTAATGAAACAGATTACATATAAACAGACAGCCCACTGGATATTAATGTGCTCATGTACTAGTAGGAGTATTCAAATAGTTAAAAAATAGTTTTTGATTGGTCGAATTCTGTTTGAATATTAGAAACATGTAAATAGTTAAAGTGATCTGAAACTAAAGTTTTCAATCTGCAAAACTGTGTAACAATTGTGCACAGAATTGTAATACATTCCTCTTTGTCCATGTCATATGTTCTTTGTACTGTGTTTGACAGGTTTGCTGGTGGTGTATATGTCTGGGTACATCATTGAAATCACAGGTTCCTGGGTGACTGTGTTCTCCGTCCTGGCTGCGGTGAACGTCTTTGGTGTCACCATATTCATTATGCTGGGTGACGCAAAGCGAATTGTTGAGCCTCAGATCATTTGAACATCATGTTGAAAACAAATTCTACCTCTCAGAGGCATATTTGTCATTTGTAACAAATGGATCGGAAGCTCTTCAACACACTAAAAACTGTACAATGACTTTGTCATTATTTATTCATTTATATATATATATATATATATATATATATATATATATATATATATCTTTTTTTTTTTTTTAATTATTTGGAAGAGCTGGTTGGAAATGATACAGTGAAAAAATGTTTTATATAACAAATATTTATCTAAAATGTAATTTTAAAAAATATAAGAAATAAGAAGCACTAAACTGTCGCAGCCTTAAATGTTTCTGATCAGTGATTAATGAGCGCACTTGTACTTATGATTCGATGCAAGTTCTCTCATTCACCAGAAGGTGGCGACAGGGGACAACTGAAGCTGCATGATTCATGGAAATCAGTATGAAACATTAAGGAGCATTTCACAGTACCAAAAATTAGTTACCATATTTAAACCCACACGATACTAGGTAATGTTACTCTTTTGACTTTTGAGCCACATCCTCTCGATGACAGTGTGTGATCCGTTTCATCCAGTGAGACGGGCCTAGTTCAGTACAGGGGGTGAAGCGTACGTCGTTGTGATGATGTCACGAGTGGGCGGAGCCGAGCGAGCTCTGCTGCATCTGGTACACTTACGTGATCGCGCGGTTCCCGGGGATGCAACCACAAATTTAACATCGTTTCTTTAACGCACTGAAATTAAATCACGACGCCGGGGCCGACGAAGAGGTAAGAGGTGCATGCGTTGAAGCCTCGTTACATCTTAATAAAAAAAAACACATTTTGCCTGCTCTCTTGATCTGGCAGTGGGTTTTGGTGAATTGCTCTTATGTGGTCTAACGGGAGCGCGAGCTAACAGGCCAGATAATATGGATGATGGAGCGCAAACCAAAGCACCGGGGCCCTTCCTGGTGATGCAGAAAGCGGAGCAAGTCAAAGAAAAACTATAAAACCGTTCCGTTTGTTGAAGTAATCCATTTCAGGAATCTTTTAAAACAGCCGATCGCAATTTTTTAGAGTATAAAAATGATGTCATTGCCGTTTGTTGCTTAGATTCACATCAGCCAATCGCCCATCCTCAGCTTTATATTGTGAATGAATGAATCATATGTGTATTTTCTCTTGTTGACATCGTGTTTGAATAGAGATTCCGTGACGCGGACAGTAGTGCGACATGTCTTGTTGGAAACGAGCGCTTTTCCATGCAGACCGAATAGCGCAGTTACGTGTGGATCTCGGGATGGGAATCGTGCGGAATGTGACGATTCTTGATTTCGATTTCGGCTCCTTATTAAGATTTCTTTTTGTACTTCTGAGGGAAAAAAGTATTTGGGGGTGAGAAAGAGATGCAGTTCGTTTCGCATTTTATATATGTTGCCAAATCATAAAATAATTTCAGATTTCAACAGAACAGATAAATAATTAAGCCAGAAATAACTTGTAAAAGGAATGTGTGCACTTTCTAATGACATTTTAAAGATTTTTAGAGGCGGAGTAGATGCAGTAATGCGCAATAATTGGCCCTAATGAAAAATGTAATGCCTGTAATATATATATATATATATATATATATATATACACATACACATACACACACACACACACATATATATATATATATATATATATATATATATATATACAATTAATTGATTAATTTACTTTAAAAAAAACATTATTTATCAAACTTTAAAAAATACTACTTAAATACACATTTTCATCTAAACAACCAGTTATTCGGATGTTTTACGAGCCTTATAGCGCAGAACACAGTAACAGTTTTCTGGTGAAGTCAGCATGAAACAAGTTCCAACAGACCCATTTTGAGCAGACGTCACAGTTACGTCACTTGCAGCTGCGCGTATAGTGGTTGCAGAAAAATAGCGTTAGCGAGTGGAGGAAAATGTGGAAAATCCAGAGAATTAAGGGAAAAATCGGAATGCAAAAAAATATAGTCTTCATTTTTTATAGAATACCGTTGTTGAAAACGCCATTTGAAGCTAAACAGAGACGTTTATGTTGCAAGTCACTGACTGGACTGATGAAACCTGCAATTACTTTTTTTGATGTAAACAGTAAGTCTACGTAATATTTACATATGCAATTCTTAGAGGACATACATACATAGCAGTTACAGTAAGAAATAATATTTAAACCCATAACATTTTTCATAGATAACTTTTAAACATTTTTATTTCACAATTCTGAATTTTTTTCCCTAGTTCAGACTTTATAACTTGTAATTGTGAGTTTATTTTACAAATCTGAGGGGAAAAAAAGTCAGAATTGTGGGATACAAACTTGCCATTCTGAGGGGAAAAAAATGAATGACGAGGATATCTCACAATTCTGTTTTTCCTTCTAAGAAATGTGAGATATATATATATACACATATTTGTGAGAAGTAAAAGTCAGAATTGTGAGATATGAACTTGAAAGTAACCTTTTATTCTTTTATTCATGGCTTCTATTGACTGCTCCTGCAGAACTGTGGTTTTCTGGTAGGCTCCACTCACAAAAACCGTCATCAATGTTTGCAAACACCAAATTGGTCTATAGTCTTTACTTCCCTATTGGAACGTATAGCCGACGAGTGAAACAGATTCTCGAACAAATAAAAATGCATGGCGGGACTCAGGTTTTGTCCATCAGGAATTGATTGGATGGTTGTGTTTTGCTATTGCTGTGAAGTTCGACATGATTGCTAAAGTAGTGAGTCAATTTACTAGCAGCTTCAACTGATTCATAATGTGTTCGGTTCATGAGAGACTTTCGTTTGGGAATCGCACTAGAATGGCAGCGCTATAGCTTGGAGAAGAACCAACTCAAAACTCGATTTACTCTCTTGAGTCAGTTCTTTTAATGAATCAGACTTCACGTTTGAAAACCACAACAAAATTCTACCCATACCTCCTGCTCATAGACTGTGTTCCACAATTTTGTGGGCTGTCTACTTAGACATCATTATTGGGGATCATGGATGGGTCGGCCTGAAAGTTTCATTGAACGATGTTGAATGCAGCCAGGCCCTTTTTTTCAGCTCCTGAATCCTCATGACGCTTTGGAAAATTCTTATCTGTGACACATACATTTTGTAACACTATGTATTTTTAACATCATTGTATCATATATAGATGCTTAACAGCAACATATGTATTAAACACAAAATACGATGAACATCGTATGAATATAAGGTACATTATTTGCTTATGGCAAATGTGAAATAGGTTCAATGGTAGCCCTATTCATTAGAAATCTTTGTAGTCTTTTTCTCTTTGTTTTCTTACTAATCTGACTTTAAAAAACTGTGCCGAAATTTCTTCTTGTGAGGAGTCCCACCCTGGATACTCGTCTCAATTGTTGGGGCTGGCTGTGCTGAGTAAACTATCTGAGATACTACAGTCAGCTGAGGAAAGCTCAGTGTGCAAAAGATTGATTGGGCACAAACCCAGGCATTCCAGACATGATGAGACAGATTAAACACTAGCATTTTTCTCCCACTGATATGAAACCATGTCACTCTTTATATGTCATGTGCTTTTGTACACCATAGTAAGGCTGTAATCTACAGTGTACACATGCCAATATGGATTTGACTGATTCATTGGGCAACACTTATGAAAATCTGTCATCACCCTGCGGGGTTGTGAATATGACATTTGCTGGAAACTGAACCCGGTGATATTCTGTGGAATTGATTTCTTTTTCTCGGGAAGAGCACGAGAGAATCAGCTGACAGGAAATGTGTGAGTCAGCTAGTAGTGAATCATGAGTAAAACTTCTAGAGATGGCTAGTTATGGCAACAAAACGGTATTAAAGGATTTACTAAAAATAACTATCGGCGTGAAATTTAGCAAGTTGTCATTAGAAACATCTTTGTGATGTCGTTCTTGTGTTATCTGTATCAATAGGTCGAACATCTGGTGTAAAACAGCGTAAAAATTCAGACAAAACAAGCCGAATGATATCCGTTGTTGTTTTTTTAGCCCCTGTTTAAAACTTTATGCCGTCTTTAAAAGATCCAGCCGCTCTGTTTTGTCTCCAAGTTGAAGTATTGATTTGAAATCCATTTAAACTACTAATTATCTTAAGTGGTTTTAGTGTTTAAACCTCAAACCATGATCTGGAGAATATTGGACATGTTCTCTCTGCAGGCTGTTCATCTGGTAATGCGTTTTTTGTGTCCTCTGAGGTTTTAAAGGCACGTTTATAATCAGTACATATTTACCAACTCCAAGGGTTTCTAAACAGTTGATAAAATGAGAGCAGACATCTGAATGAGATTTTGTTGGGTGGTTTTACATAAACACTTGGGAGTGGAAAAACTCGCCACTTTTTGCAATATCATTGGAATAATAATATATTAAAACGGTAACACTTTACAGGTTACTAACACGTTCATTAGTTAAACATTAGTGTTAGTTCATGAAAATACAGTTGTTCATTGTTTGTTCATGTTAGTTCACAGTGCATTAACTAATGTTAACAAGACTTTATTAGTCAATTAAAACCGTAAATGTAATACATAAACGTATTAGTAAATGTTGAAATTAACATTGAACAAAGATTGATAAATGCTGTTTAAGTGCAGTTCATTATTAGTTTATGTTAACTAATGTTGTTAACTAATAAACCTTATTGTAAAGTGTAACTATTAAACACTATTTTCTTCTCAAGTCATAGATGTGATAAATTCAGTTGTAGTCTGTTATGAAAGAAAACCTCACTTCAGTATGTCTGTTTGAGAGTATTTCATCTTTGTGACATCAAAAATGCATTTTTGTTATTAGTTTCAGACAGTGTTACAGTAAATTAATGTTTTGCTAACTTCACCAAACTACATGAAACATACTACATGTCGCACTGAATTGTAAATTACTCACACTGCAGATTATGGATTGTAAAAATAAATTTTCGGTGACTGTCTAAAAAAAGGCTGAGAGAGAGAGAGAGAGAGAGAGCACATGAAAAGATCAGTAGATGACCTAAGCAAATCAGATCCATAATTATTTTTGATTAGTGGTCATTGAAGGTCGTTTGGCATTTGGGAAGTTGTAGATATTGCAATATAAAGTTCCGTGGTGTTTAAATTGTACACTTTAATATTTGTGTTTTGATTTTTTTTAAGAGTTTGTAATATTGTCATCCAGCAACATGTGTTTTTGTGTGTCCAGATTGTTGAGGACCTGATTCGCCATGGCTGAGCAGCAGAGGCAGCGCACTCTCTCCACCTCTGGAGAATCACTCTATCATGTTCTGGGTGTTGAGAAAGTGGCCACTGTCGATGACATCAAGAAGTCATACAGGTGAGTTTGACAAGCTCCGGCCCTTCCTCAGCATCCCTGTACGGCGTTCTGCTCTTCTTCATTTCACTTTTTACTGGCCTTGATTTTCATCAGATGTTTATCAACTAAATGCAGCACACAGCAGTGTGGAACCCTGCAGCTCAATAAAACTGAGTGCATTCAGGGAGCGTTTCCCATTCACAGTTTTTGCCTACTCTAGAACTATATGAAAATAATGGACCTGATTATGAAGTGTTTTTTTAAAGAGACATCACAGTGAGAGATTTTCATGATACGTTAACCTACACTAGAAATATCACAGCTTTGCTATCACTGTATTATGCATCAAAGATATTTTATGATTCTCAATACCAATTTTTTACACAGAAAAATAATATGTTAGTAAATTAAAAAATTAAATATTAACTTGTTAAAGGGATGGTTCATCCAAAAATGAAAATTTGCTGTTAATTGACTCACCTCAGGCCATCCAGGATGTAGGTGACATTTTTCTTCAGCTGAGCAGTAAAGAAGATTTTAAGTTGATACCATGGTCCTTGCTGATTCGTATAATGCAAATCAATGTGGGTGCCGTCACTTTGTGAATCAAAAAACATTACAGGCAGAACAACATTATTACCCGTCGCTCTTGACGATACATTGAGGTCCTATGAAGTGAAATGATCGGTCTGTGCAAGAAACTGAACATTATTTATCACATTAATCCACAGCCTCAGTGAACGGATTCACGGTATGCCCGCAAGCTTCCTGTTGCATATTGACGTATGTCACACTCACACCTGAGCTGATGCTGGGTTTTTTACAACAGAGAGGAAGAACTCATGTGTTGTATTGTTCATCAAAATCATACTTATTTGTGCTTATCCTGGATGCAGCAACATACACTCACCTAAAGGATTATTAGGAACAACTGTTCAATTTCTCATTAATGCAATTATCTAATCAACCAATCACATGGCAGTTGCTTCAATGCATTTAGGGGTGTGGTCCTGGTCAAGACAATCTCCAGACCTCCAAACTGAATGTCAGAATGGGAAATAAAGGTGATTTAAGCAATTTTGAGCGTGGCATGGTTGTTGGTGCCAGACGGGCGGTCTGAGTATTTCACAATCTGCTCAGTTACTGGGATTTTCACGCACAACCATTTCTAGGGTTTACAAAGAATAGTGTGAGAAGGGAAAAACATCCAGTATGCGGCAGTCCTGTGGGCGAAAATGCCTTGATGATGCTAGAGGTCAGAGGAGAATGGGCCGACTGATTCAAGTTGATAGAAGAGCAACTTTGACTGAAATAACCACTCATTACAACCGAGGTATGGAGCAAAGCATTTGTGAAGCCACAACACGCTCAACCTTGAGGCGGATGGGCTACAACAGCAGAAGACCCCACCGGGTACCACTCATCTCCACTACACATAGGAAAAAGAGGCTACAATTTGCATAAGGTCACCAAAATTGGACAGTTGAAGACTGGAAAAATGTTGCCTGGTCTGATGAGTCTCGATCTCTGTTGAGACATTGAGTCAGAATTTGGCGTAAACAGAATGAGAACATGGATCCATCATGCCTTGTTACCACTGTGCAGGCTGGTGGTGGTGGTGTAATGGTGTTGGGGATATTTTCTTGGCACACTTTAGGGCCCTTAGTGCCAATTAGGCATCGTTTAAATTCCACCGCCTACCTGAGCATTGTTTCTGACCATGTCCATCCCTTCATGACCACCATGTACCCATCCTCTGATGGCTACTTCCAGCAGGATAATGCACCATGTCACAAAGCTTGAATCATTTCAAATTGGTTTCTTGAACATGACAATGAGTTCACTGTACTAAAATGGCCCCCACAGTCACCAGATCTCAACCCAATAGAGCATCTTTGGGATGTGGTGGAACGGGAGCTTCGTGCCCTGGATGGGCATCCCACAAATCTCCATCAACTGCAAGATGCTATCCTATCAATATGGGCCAACATTTCTAAAGAATGCGTTCAGAACCTTGTTGAATCAATGCCACGTAGAATTAAGGCAGTTCTGAAGGCGAAAGGGGGTCAAACACAGTATTAGTATGGTGTTCCTTATAATCCTTTAGGTGAGGGTATATATGCATGATCTCAATCGGAAAAATTGACTTTTCACAAATTCTCAGTCTTTGAGGTCCCGTGCATTATGTGACAGGAATCTTGTTCTGCAGACTGTCGTGAATGCACTTAGTACTGTTGCAGAGGCTATGGATTACAGGTAATAATGTAAATGATGTTCAGTTTCTCGCACAGACCAATGGTTTTGCTTCATAAGACCTCCATGTATCGTCAGGAGCCTCGGTTTTTAGTTTTGTTTTTCCTATAATATGTTTTTTTGAGTGACGGCACCCATTGACTTGCATATTATGAATTACCAAGGACCACGGTTTCACCTAAAAATCTTTTTTACTGTTCAACTAAAGAAAAAATTCTGGATGGGCTGAGGGTGAGTAAATTAACAGCAAATTTTCATTTTTGGGCAAACTATCCTTTTAATTTGAATGAAAAACTTAGTAAGCATTGCTTCACTAGTAAGGGACAAAAAATAAATTTAGCTGATCTCATTTACTTTATTTTTCTAAGTTTTTGCTTTTTTGTGTCAGTGACAGGTCTTTTGGGCTGCAGTCATATCTGAAATATTGACACAAATAAAAATAGTCCATTCTTGAGTCCAAATTTGTGACGTCAAAAACCCATTGTCATTTTTAGTGTTTAATGATACACTAGATATTAAATTCTACACCAATTTACATGAACTATTATCAAGTAAAAAAAAAAAAAATCTATATGTCTATAAAAAAACTATATAATATCATTAATATAAATTTATATATATATATATATATATATATATATATATATATATATATATATATATATATTTATATATAAAATTATATTTATAGTATTATATAGTTTTTTCTTTTAGAATTGACGTTGAAATTGTATAATATCACATTAAAATCTACTACTATATTGATACAAATTGTCCAAATACCAAAATCTGAATGCATTTAATGTAGTTTGTGTAATTTTTTAAAAATCTTTTAAAGGAAACTGGCATTGAAATATCATCCTGACAAGAATCCTGACAACCCTGAAGCAGCTGATAAGTTTAAAGAGATAAACAATGCCCATGCCATCCTTAACGACCCAACAAAGAGAAACATCTACGACAAGTATGGCTCTCTGGGACTTTATGTGGCTGAACAGTTTGGAGAAGAGAATGTCAACACTTACTTTGTTCTGTCCAGTTGGTGGGCCAAGGTAAGACTCAGAGTGGCATGTCAGTAAAAACATATAATGACATAATGACATTGATGAAGTTCAAAAGAATAGCATTTATTTGAAATAGAAAAATTTTGTAACATAAATATATTTACTCTCGCTTTTGGTCAATTTACTGCATCCATGCTAAATAAATCTTTCAGAAAAGAAAAAAAATCTTTGAAAGTTAATGTAGTTCACTCTTATAATTGTTGTGTTGTACTTTGTCTCCCCCTGCAGGCTCTGTTTATTTTCTGCGGCCTGGCCACAGGCTGTTACTTCTGCTGTTGCCTGTGCTGTTGTTGTAACTGCTGCTGTGGAAAGTGTAAACCACGGCCACCTGAAGGACAGGAACAGGAATTCTATGTCTCCCCTGAGGACTTAGAGGCCCAACTGCAGTCCGATGAGAGAGGTTAGATATATTCATGTATGTTATATGCCCGTAACATGCAGCATGTAAACAGCTATTCCTATAGTCCTAAAGATTCTTTGTGCTTAAAGCACTTTTTTCCCTATTGAAATCTTTCTGCAGAGGCAGGTGGAGGTGAGCCTATTGTGATGCAGCCCTCGTCTGCCACAGAAACCACCCAGCTAACGTCCGACGGTTACCATTCTACTTACCACACTGACACCGGCTTCAACTAAAAGCCTCACCCTCTTCACCTCCACCCCGTGGCTTGTCTCTCGCCACTCTGTGCCATCTAGCCGAGGGGAAAAAAATGAATGGAAAGAATCCTTCAACTACAACTAAAAAAGCCTGTTTTTGAGATGGTGGAAAGCCAGCGATGGAGCTGAGTTCTTTAGCGTTTCCTGTCCCTTATTCACGCACCGCTTCCATCACCCACACAAGAGTGGCACACATCCGCCTCACCGTACCGTAACTTAAAAAACGAGCTTAAGAAAAAAATTAAAAAGAGCCTGTCGTTTACCCTGATCTCTTTGTTGCCTTTGACCTCCGATCTTGCCTTCCACTCGTTCCCTCGCTCCTCCAGCCAGATTTGCTCGTCGTCCTGTGGCATGCACTGTTCCTTGACTTTGTTTAATGAATTTTTCGCAGTTTTTGGTATATTTATTGACATGAAATGTTTGTTCCCATTTATACGTACTTGAGTGTGGTTTAAAGTTGACTCTGTGAACTTGCCATAGGTGGCTGCACTGCGAAACAGCAGGAATATGTTTCCCTCTTAAAATCTGAAAATTGTCTTCACAATCCTCCTGGTTTACCCAGAGTTTGAATTTATCGTGTTTCTGTAGGCCATTTTATCTGCTTTGTGTCATGAGATTGAGTTTAATTTTGAAACTAACAACATTTTACATTAATTGGGTTCTTTGGATTGCTTCGCTTCTTTTTTTTTCATTTCATAACAGCTTCACTTTTTTTAGAGAGAAAGAGAGATGATACGAAGGATGCAATTGCTAACATGCCATTCCTTCCAAGCATTTTGCTCATTTACATTTGGGTGTTTGTGTTCCTGTGTTGTTTTGAGGACTATTTGCAACAAGCTGAGCAAAAATTAGGACTCTTCTCTATGTATGGAATGGATTTAACTGTCATCTCTTTGTAGTTTGTAGGTAGTTCATTGATGTGGGCACTCAGCTTTGGTCTTAGTGTTAAGCTCAGTTTGGCCCAGTTGTGTCTCTTTTCTCTCGTCAAAGGGGAATCGCGAGCGCAAACTGACATAAACTCCCGTTGTGTTATATCTTGAGTGTGTACGTAAGGTGGAAACTAAAACAGATGGCATTTTTATATAGCTGTACAATCTACACACATCATGTGTATGTACAATATATGTATATTTTGAGCATTTTTATATTTTAGTTAAGATAATTCTTTGTGTCTGTGGTTCTGGCCTCTTGCGGTCACTTGAGACTCCCTATGCCAAGATATACTGTATATTGTGAGAAAAATGCTTGTTTTTTGCCGTCATTAATTCCTGAGTGGTAGCTATTTAAGCTGTTTGTTTATCAGATTATTTATTCAAGTGGCAAAGCTCTTTTTAACACTACTAGCATCTGGATACATAACCTGAAAGGACTAATATATATATATATATATATATATATGCCTGTTTTAGGACATTTTCATAAAGAATGAAAATGTTTTTCTGGGGATTTTTTTTTAAAATTAGCATAAGTAATGAAAGGTGGTAAAAGAATAAACATATTTAAATAAACATATATACTTAATTGTCATGAAAATAATTCATAACATTTTAATTGTCTTAAAAACAGGCTTTTTTCTTTGTGCAAAATGTACTGGGGTTTTTTTTTTGTTTTTTTTTTTCGTCCTGGCAAATCCTTCATCTTTCTGAGGGCAGAATTCACAATGAAGTGAATCTATCCAATAAACGCTAAACTGTTTGTAAGGAGCAAAAGGTAACTGTCAAAATAATAATAATAATCTGACATAGTCTTGCGTTCATTTCATGAAGTTGAAAAGATTGAACAAACTTTGCAGCCTCAGATGACTTGGAGATTAACTGCGCTGCTAAGGTTTGCTCCTTACAAACAGTTTAGCGTTTATTGGATAGATTCCCCTCTGAGCAGTCTCAGAGAGGCGGCATTATCCCACAGAAGATTAAACTAATAAACTAACTAAACCATTCAACTGTTTTGTGTCATATAGCCTTGTTTTGTGATCCTGAACCTTCCTTGTGTTGCTCTTGGTTACGTTTACGCTTTGTATTTTCAGTGAAATTGTGGTGGTGTGTGGTGATGTCACCAACAGCTGGAAGGGTTTGAGACAGCATATCTGAAAGTGCTTTAATAACCTCCCTATACCAAACCTGATTTTCTGAATTTGCAGTTACAAACACTGAGATGATCATCGATGCCATATTAACTCATGCTTTTAACTCAAACATCCCTCGCTGCCTGCTTAGATGGGCAGGTCTGAATTGTGTTTGTCATCTCTCTGTTCTCATTTGTCCTTCTCAGCTCTTACTGGAGCTTAATACAAATGTCACCAGCCATGTTTATTCACATTTTCTAGTTACTCTCCAAAGGCCAATGATTTTTCATTGAATTGTTTACATTTCATTATTGAGTTCAATGGTATCTTCAATCACTATCTGCTCTCTTTCTCCTCTCTCTCTCTTACTCTGTTTCTCATTCCCTCGTTCCAATGCTCTAGATGGTTTTAATGGATGTTAGCCTCTGTGGTCTTTTTTCCTGTGCATTTATCTGTATCAGAACTACACTTGTATAAACAGTATGGCTTATTCATTAAAATGTTGAATTTTAAGTTGAATGAACCTTGCTGAAAAAATAAAGCATACTGGAGTAAAATTGTCAAGAAATTGTTGCATATTATGTCTTCAGAAAGAAGAGAAAATGTTTAGTGTAATTATAGTGAAATGGTAATTTTATGCATTTTTTAATTTCATTTATGATCTTATTTTGTCATGTTTATAATGAATTGTCCTTGTTTCAAATGATATGTTAAATGAATTTGACTCTAAAACTATGCTACTCATAGTTCTATAGTGAAGGTCTCTTGTACATACACTGAATTATTAAAAATAACAATACTAGACCTTTATGTTGTAGCATGGTTATTGTATGACTAAAAGATAAAAAAAAAAAACATTTATTTGCTGGTGTAAAATAAATGTTTATGAACATTTGATGTGGCTTAGAGTACTCTTCTTAAAATAAAAAATAAAATGGCTATATATATATATATATATATATATATATATATATATATATATGTGTGTGTGTGTGTGTGTGTGTGACTAGAAAAGTGAAATGACAAAAATTATGAAAATATGATGGACAGTGAGTGAAGTGTGAGAAGTACCCCATCGTCTTTATGTAGGCTGTAAAGAAATAGAAGGCTGAATAAATATCGTTTTTTTTTAAAAGAAAGAAAATAGAATTTTATAACTTTGTTTTTATATATAAATATAAATTATATCAATGTAAAATGTTGTCATGTCAAATTAAAGTGATATTTTTTAAAATAATTTTTAAACCTTTAATGTATCACTTAATATTATGATTAAGGTGCATTGCTAATGAAGCATTGCATTAATGAAGTATTTACCAACATTTAAATTAGAATTCTAATTAGAATATGCAATAAACACTCATCTTTTACACCATATATTGTCTCTTCAGATGAGAGTGACCAGCAACAACAAAATCAAATTTGTAAAAAGTACATGAAAAGCACGTAAAAGTAATCTATCTGTCTCCTCAGATAAAAGATATAAAAATTGTCGTTTTAAAAGTCGTTTAATCCTAAAAAGCTCGAGAGGGCATGGTGACGTCATATCCGCGCTCCGGAAGCTCAAGCCCGTCGCTGGTTAAAGCCTCTTGTGCATGTTTCTCAAGTTAGGGAGGGTCATCTCTCTTTTCCCATCCATTCCAAAATATACGCGGTGACATTTATTCACACGCAGATAAACCTGACCGAAGATCATATTTAATCAGAAATGGACTCTTCGGAACCCGGTAAGTGTCGTCTGTGTTTGGAGCAGGTGCACTGAAGATGTCTTCCGAGTTGGTGGCGCTAATAAAAAGTACAAAACAAGCCTTATTTACAGGCTTATAAAGAGAGTATTGGGGAAAACTCTAAATATCAATTAAAGGATTCACTTAATATCGTGTTTCGCGGGTTTAATGGCGTGAACTTAAACTGTCGGTACATTTCATGGCAGGTCTGATCGGCCTGACAGCTGATCGTGTAGTGTTGGCCTAGCTGGAGATACTAAAAAGAAACATTGTCTGGATTAAAACCCTGTTAAACACACACCCACACCCTGATCTTGTGGCTCTCCCGTGAAGTACCACAGTGTCGGCTCTTCTGGCCTGAACCCCTGCATTTTTGATTTGTCTACAGGCTCTTCAGTGATTTCTCCAGGTGTAGCTGTTGGAGGGACTCTACCACCAGGCCTGACAGAGGAGGAGGCAGAAGAGATACAGGTGGAGCTCACCAAGGTACTGCAGACTTTATCCACCATTCTGAACTCCTTACTCCACACTTGCGGCACAGTTACTTCAAAGATTATATGAAATGTTGTGTTGTCTTAAAGGGAGAATTTTGTCATCAATTACTCGCCATTCTGTTGTTCCAAACCCTTTAGAGTTTTGTTCATTCAGTCTGTTCACCCCAAAATGGTTTGAAACATTCCTGAAGAGATTGTGAAATAAATTTAGATTTAATTGAAGTCTCCTAAAGGGACATGATCGCTTTAAATGATTACATTTATGCTTTTATGATCAGCGGACATGCAGAGAGCAATTAAATATGATAAACAGAAGTTCAAATGTACTTGTTTGCAAGAATGAACCTCTTTGCTTGACATTCTGTTTACCTAATTTCAGTGCAAATTTCATTTAAATCCTACATTAAATTTGTATATCATATAAAGTGAGGGATTAAACCACTTGATTCATATGAAATAATTTTACAATCTCTTTATAAATGTTTTGGGTGAATAGATTTTGAGGGATGGAAATCTCTCAGATTTCATTAAAAATGAAATTTGTGTTCCGAAAATGAAGGAAAGTCTTATGGTTTTGGAATGACATGAGAGTGAGTAAATAATGGCAGAATTTTTATTTTGGGCTGAACTATCCCTTTAAAATCAGGTGAGGTGTGGAAGGTGTGTGCTAATAGTACTGACGTCTTATTGGGATAGGTCCCTGAAAAATGAAAGTAATGTCATTGTTAAATCATCCTCATGTTGTCTCAAACCCGTATGACTTTCTTCTCTGCAACACAAGAGGTGATGATGGCCACTTTTTGCCAGAATGTTCATGATTTTCTGGTGTTTATTTTGTTCTCAATGGAGCTTGACAGCCTTTGGTCACTATACATTTGTGAATAGAAAAGAGCAGCTTATTTATTCTGCAAAGTATGAAATGATGAATATGTATTTAATGTTTTTTTTATGTTGAAGGTACACCATATAGCACTTTTTTTTTGCTCAGAATTAACTAAATTTAAATAGCTTGTCAATATATCATCAATCCTTCTATCAAAATGCGTTTTTGTTTTATCCTGAATCACTATGGTAAGCCTATTAGGAGTGTTTTCGCAAATTGCGTACACGCATCACTCGCCCGTGCATGTCTCGTCAGATCAGTAATTAGAGAAAAGTTGTTGCGGCTATTTTTGACGTTTGTGTATAGGGCAGTTGTCACAATGAGCGGGAAAGGTTGACATGGAGACTCGCGTGTTTAAAAAAAAAAAAAAAGGCGAACAGTGTGCTGGCAAAAAGAATGCAATAGAGCTCATAATAAAACAAGAATCAGCATTGGCTTGTTTTGTTTTTTTGGAGATGGCGAGAACTGAGGGACTTGTAATGTAAATTATTTTATTACTCTACAGGTAAGGTATTTTATTGAACAGATAATTTGCCATAAGTAGCTTTCTGACAGTTAATTGTAAATCAATCTATTGTGAAGGGTCATTTCATTATGGTTGTTGTAGCGCAATGCTGGAATTTATTTTCAAGGAAGTACTGTATCTGTTAATGTGTAAAACTACAGTAGGATCTTCAGCTAATCATCTTGAGATCCTTTCCATCTAAACTGGTTATATTTCTTATGCCTAGTAGTAAATGTTTTATGATAATCTTTTTTTTTTTTTTTAGTTATGAAAAAGAACCAAATTCACCTGCACTGTCACACCGAAACAATGTTCTTCTCCAAAATGCATGCAGTTTTGTCCTTCGTTTTTGTAAGCATTTGTTTAGGTTCATCTTGTATTTTTCTGTGTTAGGTTGACGATGAGATTCAGACACTGAGACAGGTTCTCGTGGCAAAAGAGAGGCACGCCGCTGAGCTCAAGCGCAGGCTTGGCATCAGTCCCCTCTCTGAAATAAAACAGAACATCACCAAAGGCTGGCATGACGTTCAGTGCTCCAATGCGTGAGTACTTTCTGTCTGTTAAACCTGTCCACTCTGTTTGAAGATCATTTATTAACATCTGTCTTCTCTAATCTCATGCTGTTTTTATGTGCTGTCTGAATCTCTTAAAAGTCCCCACTGAAGGGACGTAATTTGTCTTTATTATTATTATTATTATATGAATATGTTATGTAAATGGGAATATAAAATTTTTTATATATATATATATATATATATTATATATATAATATATATATATATATATATAACTCCATCTCCGCAGGCCTATTTTCTTGAAGCTAATCGTTCTTTCACGAGTATCTCAGCTTAAACAATTTAGGGGCGAAAAAAAAAATTTTTTAGTTTCAGTTAATGTTTCTATATTTCTGCTTCTAGTTATATGAGAACCTCACAAACTCTTGGAGACTTGAATCGTAGAGTTACCTCATCTAATTTGTGAGTTTTCTCTCTTTTGCCTGTAGCTGCTTGGTCATGTGATTCTGTTTGCTAGGTGTGGACCTGCTGCCCTCTTGTTTCTGTTTCATTTGTATACTTTGTTTGTTCATTCCAAATTACTGAATGTTTCGATGTTCCCTTTCCGTAAGGGAGTTTGCCAGCTTTCTTAAGAAAAAAAAAAAAAAAAGCTTTTGTGATAATCGCCTCTGTCTTACGACAGTATATCTTTCATAATTTAATAGTTCAATTATGATCAATTATTAATGAAACAGTTTTATCAGTTCTGATTATATTGCTTGAACAATAAAGCTGGCTAGCTTCTGATGCTCTGTGAAATGAGAGACCAATATAACAAAATAAGAGGAAAAACTGCAAGGTTATGTAGGCCTTTTTGCTTGAAACTTTGAGAAAGGTACCTCAATGTTACAAGCCAAAAGCACAATAACCAAGTTTTATTATATTTGTCTCTTATTTCCTATTGATACCAAGCTCAGATGGCCTTTTTGTCTGGATTTAGCCTTTGTGGTTACACCTGTGCTGTTGTGTCTTTAAACGTTTGAAAACATTTTGAATTAATAAACGGACGTTCCCTCCCACCCAGTTTTAAATGCAGATATATTCTGCCCAAAATAGGATATCAGCCCTCAATTGAGCCTCTAAATGCAGATTTTTGATTCTCTTCAACAGAATATTTTGAGATTATTACTCCAGTAATGTGGAATTTATGTATGCACAAAAATAGCTCGCATATAGTGTTAGGGAGGGTTTTAAGAACACTAAGCCTAAAAGAAGTCAGACCTGTTTTAAATGTTTTTCAACATCCCTGGGTGGTGATTTGCATTCAGATCAGTGCCTAAATTCTGTTAATGAACTCTTTAAAGTTTAGGTTTGTATGCCATTCATTTGTTGGCCCTCCTAAAGGGTTTCATCCAAAAAAGAACATTCTGTCATTAATTATTCACCCTCATGTCGTTCTACACCCGTAAGACCTTCGTTCATCTTCGGAACACAAATTAAGATATTTTTGATGAAATCCGATGGCTCGGTGAGGCCTCCATTGCCAGAAAAGTAATTAACACTTTCAGATGCTTAGAAGGGCGCTAAAACATATTTACAACAGTTCATGTGAGTACACTGGATCAACTTTAATATTATAAAGCGACGAGAATTCTTTTTGTGCGCCAAAAAATCAAAACGACTTTTCAACAATATAATGGCTGATTTCAAAACACTGTTTTGAAGCTTTATGAATCTTTTGTTTCGAATCAGTGGTTCGGACCGCCAAAGTCACGTGATATTAGTAAATGAGGCTTCGTTAAGTCATAAGTGTTTCACAATTTCAATAGTTCACGTGATTTTTGGCAGTTTGGTATGCAAACCGAATCACTTATTCTAAACATCGGATTATCATAAATTTCTTAATTTGTGTTCCGAAAATGAATGAAGGTCTTATGGGTGTGGAACAACATTTTTTGTGAGTAATTAATGACAGAATTTTCATTTTTGGGTGAACTGACACTTTTGTCATCAATTTGAGGTCTAATGTCAAAATATGTTGACATCCATAAGTTTATGTGCACAGTTCACAGAATTTATACAGGACTTTTGTATGTTGTTATATGTCAGTAATGTGGAAATTTGTGTTTGTAGATACCTTACGGCTTCAGCCACACTTGAGGACATTGGACGTTCTGAAGCGTGAGTTTGTTTTATTTTGTTTTTTTAACTTATTATTTTAGATTTAAATGTTCAAAATGTGTGCATTTTTATGTGGGTTTTGTTTTTCTTTTCTTTTTTCAGCTTGAACCTCTCATAAAATGTTTTAAGTTCGCTTAAAGTCTTAAATTTAAATTTAATGTTAATGCATATAACTCGGCGGGTAATAATGTAAACTTCATAATGTTAATACAATAATGTTTTATCCATTGTTATAAGGGTCCTAAAAACAGCACTCAGCAACACGTCGATACTGAAATAGGTTAAAATCCTTTCTCTTCAGATTGAGAGACTTTAATCTTGTAACAGCACTGATGTCACTGTTTAAGAAACTGAACAACAATCTTCTCAGTGACATTAGTGCAAAGTTTCCTAACCGTCATGGTGTGACACACTAGACCCCTCTGATGTCGAAGAGATCAGATCATAAATCAGAAAGGACAGGAGGAAATAAAAAGCACCAGACCTCAGAATAATTTGAATTAAAATTAGATATATTTTTTGGGTTGAAATCTTCTTCACTGGCTCAGTGATCTCAATAAATGATGTCAAAGCTTTGTCTTTTGAATTGCCAAGCCAGATCCACAGCCACCACACTAACTCCCTTGTCAGATGTCTATCAATGATCTTCTATACTGTCTGATCGCAGACCTTGAGGCTACATAGAATTTGTTGTGTGGTTTGGGAAGGGTGTGGTGATTGTGCTCAGGCATGTGCTGAGAAAGCTGACTTGGAGAACACATGATGGGATTTTCCCCAAGTAAAGTGGCTTAGTCTTACCTAGGGTCATTAGAGGGCTGTGTGACGGAGCCTGTGTGGATGTGAACTTGTTTGCTTTAGAGATTACATCACGTGTAAGAGACTGAAAGAATTGTGTGAAAGAAATTGTGTGTGTGTGTATATATATATATATATATATATATATATATATGTATGTATATGTGTGTGTGTTTTTTTTTAAAGAAAAAGGACAGGTGCTAATGTATATGCATGTGCATCTGTTTGTGAACTGTGCATGTCTGAATATGAGAGTCTGCACAATTGTGTGGGGTGTGTGTGTATTCAGGATGATGATGTGCGTCCAAAGCAGATTCTGTGCAGGAAGTTTCAAGCTGCAGCATCTGGTGCAAAAAGATGGACAGACAGGTGTCGAGGGTTTATCCAGTTAGCTCTTAAAAGAATAATTCAGCAAAAAAGATTCTATCCTTATTTATTCACCCATATGTCATTCAAACCCATATGCTGTTGTTGTTTTCTGTGGTAAAAAAAAACAAAAGTTTAAACATTACGCCGTTACACTATTAAGTTTGGGGCCAGTAAGGTTTTTTTTTTTTTTTTGAAAGAAATTGATCATTTTTATTCAGCAAGTAATAAATGATCTTTTAAAATGCATTATAATAAAAAATGGTTATTTTATGTAATATAAACAAAAAAAAATCTGTATTTTTGATCAAATTAATCCAGCATTGCATGAGCATAAGAGGCTTTTAAAAAATGTTAGACGCTAAACTTTGACCAGTATATAGTGCACAAACCGCACAGGCAACTTTTATGATGCTTTTTGTTTTTTCAGAACTAAAAATGCTGACATGTTCTTGATGTATTCGCCTCTAAAGAGATGTTTTATGTTGCTGTCTTGGTTTTAAGTTGTCTCTCTTTTTGAACTATCAGCTGCTGTAGTTCAATGCCAACTGGTGTTTAAAATATAACTGGTTCTCTCTGTTCTCTGTAGCTATAAGAGGACTCAGGAGACTCTGTCCCAGGCAGGTCAGATGACATCAGCTGCATTCTCCACAGTGGGCTCTGCCATCAGAAACCGATTTGGAGAGATGAGGTGAACTCTATAGTCCTTGCCTGCATACCTTCTCTCATCACTGTTTTTCTTCCTTCCACTACTATCTAATCTCAATCACCCATGTCTTAAACTTTCAATCTTCCTTTTCTTCATCCTCTCTTCATCCTCCTCCCTCCTTTCCATCTTGTTTTCCAATTCTCGTTTGATGGTTGTTTTCCTATGTACTGTATATTTGAAGCTGGTCTTGTGCCTTCTTCAACTTTCAAAGGGGTATTCTTAAGAGCCAAGATCGTCTTTTCAAGTCCTTTTTACTTTCTGGGATAAAATTTGTAGAAAGTAAGTAAAGCCTTTATTTGTAAGCAAGTAAGTTACCCAAGAGTGCATGGGTAGAAACTTATATCACCTAAGTTTTTGAATACTATTCTGCGGTAATGTGACATTTGAGTGATATTCAGCAGGGGGAAATATAGGGTGAGGCTTAATTTGGTCAGTATTATTAAATTGTGAAATATGGTCTCTGTATGAAAAGGAGCTGACAAATGGTTTATTTGAAATGGTGTGCACTGATAAATCATGCACAAGAAGACTATGAAAAAATAAAATGGGGTTAGTTCTGATTTAATGTCTAAATTTAAATTCAAATACCTTCAATACATATTTGTCTTCATAGCACATTTCGGACTTCTAGCCAACAGCCACTCACTGTCTGTACCTGCAATAATAGGGTGTTGGTGTAATGGGAAATCTCCAGATGGCTACAGTTCTGGGATGTTTAGCATTGAACAGCTTGTTTTGAACACTGTGTCAAGGAACAGACCTTATCAAAATGAGATGTTCTGCTCTGGTTTGACAGAAAATAAACTGGTTGTGTAATTGCATAGCTTCTTAAATCATGTGATTATGCTGCTTGTGTATATCCTTGTTTTTGCTTCTCTGACTAAAATCCATTACGTACGCTACCATTCAATATTTGGGGTCTGCAAGATTTTTGAATCCTGTGACATCTGTTATGCTCAACAAGGCTGCATTTATTTGACCCAAAATACAGTAAATTTTAAAATAGTAATATTGTGAAATAATAACTTTTTTCAGTTATGTTTTATATATTTTATATAGTAATATTCAGCATCATTACTATTGTCTGCAGTGTCACATGATCCTTCAGACATCATTCTAATATGCTGCTTTGGTGCTCAAGAAATATTTCTTATTGTCAATGTTAAACACTTATGCTGCTCAATATTTTTGTGGAAACGGGGACCTTTTTTTCAGCATTGTTTGATGAATTGAGAGTTCAAAAGACCTCATCAAAATAGACATCTTTTGTTACATTATAAATGTGTGTCACTTTTGATCAATTTACTGCTTCCTTGCTGAATAAAAGACCCCAATGATCATGAATGGTAGTGGAAGTTGGGATCAACTAACATCCTATTTTACATCCTGTATTTGCACAACTTGTTTCTACCTTTTGTCTTACCCTCTGCTGCCCTAAATATCATCAATATCATGTTGTGATAGAGATTTGAAGTGGTTCTTTTGTTTATTGCTGTGTTTTTCTCCACACCGCTGCATTCGGGCTGCTCAGGGCTCTGCCGTACTCTAACTCTGGGTAAGAGCTATTCGAGAGCCTGCACAGGTAGCAGCCGTCTTCCTTTTGAAGTCTCCTCTACCTGTGAAGATTTCTATAGAACATTCTATGGTACCTGTGACGCTATAGACTTTTCTGAATCTATCTTCATCACTGTCACCGAAGTCTTAGTTCAGCATTTGACCTTAGATTTATTAGAGCTATGATAGAGATATTAGATATAAGATTAACCTGTCTAGATTAACCTATAAAGTTTGTTCTGATGTCTCTGAGTTTTTCATTGTGCTCTGCAATCTCTCTCTTTCTCTCTGCTCTGTGCTCGGCTAACGTTGTCTGCTCGGCTAACTCTCCCTGCTCGCTCTGTCTGCCACCTGCTCTCCACAGTAGCAACTTTTCCATGCGTCACTCTTTAAGTATGCCAGCTATGAGGTAAATTTCCAGCATTTCTCTCACCCATTTCCCTCTGCCTTTTAATACTTGGCTGACCTGTACAAATCTTTTTATTAACTTCTTTGCTATGAGGATAATTATAGTACTTATTACACTTTGGTTGACTTTCTTAAATTATAATAATATTACATACAAATATATAATTTTATTTTTTATAGCGTCACATTTGTGTCTGAAGCAATATAAGCGCACAACCGGTGCAAAAAGACATAGTATCAGGTCGAATTAAAATGACATTGTGACACAACAGTTAAAAAATATTGCAGACACAATGCATTAAGATGCAGCTTTTTTTTCTGCATGGAAATCAAATGCTTTTTCACTTTGTTTATGCCCTGTCAGGACTGCTTCACCTAAATGGGTAGAAAAAGCCTGTCTGTTTGTGTCAGTTTTTTAGGTTTTTGAAGTCTACATTTTAGGTTGCATGTAAAAAAAAAAAAAAAAAAAAAAAACTAAATAAAAAAAAAATTTCAAGCCATTATTGATTGGCTATTATACTTTTTTGTTTGTTTGTTTTTTTTTTTTTTCTTTTTCTTAAATATATCCCCAGGAACTCTCCAAGCTTTAAATCCTTTGAGGATAAAGTGGAGAATATGAAGGTTAGAGCTGCTCATTTTTTAAATCGACTCATTATTTGGTTTCTAATTTAGTTCTTGCTTAACTTAGCACAACTTTGTCTGTGTTTGTTGCTGATAATGACTAATGTATGTTTGTGTTTTGTTTATGCTGTTATTACTCCATCCATCATGTGTTTTCCTGTTATGCCTCCTCAAGTACAAAGTAATGGGGCGGTCAAATGGAGAAAGCGACCATTCGCCAACCAGCAACAACGCACCTTTCTGAGCAGGAAGCACAACCTCATGACTGTGAACTGACCTCTGTGATCCCTCTTAAACGCTGTACCCAAATACACTCCAGTTTCTCCAGAGCTACACTAACTTCAAATGAATGTACAGACAGAAAATTATGCTTTATGAAACTAAGATGCCAATGAGCAATTACTTGAAAATTTGAAGACTGCCACTCTTGCAAATGCATTGCAGTCAAACTAAACATCTCTAATTAGAATATTGAAAAACTGGAGAACCCTTTTTAGTACTGTTGGTTTTTTTCTGTACTCCAAATTACCTTTAAATGTATTGTAATATTTTATTTTGTCAAACAACAGGGCTTCTCTGACACTTCAGTAGTAAATGGTCTGTTACGATCAGCATGAAGTAGTTAAATGTTTGCACAACTCACATTAGAATGTCCTAAAACACTGAAGGCTTCCTCAGCCTGCTTTGTTGCCGCTGTTTATGATTGTTACATGCTTCCTACATTGAATATTGCACTGGTTATTACCCTGCTTGTTACTCAGGGCAAAAGGTGCTAAAGCTTTCCTTGTGACAAGACTCGAACACCAAATTTGTATCATCTCTGAAGGTGTGTGCTAAATTATTCACATTTATTTTCTTGTCTGTTTTGAATTTTTCCCCAGTTTTCAAAGTCATAATAAAAAAACAAAACTTACAGCTGTTCTAAAAAAAACAATAAGAGATTCAAGCTACACATAATCTCTCCTGTTTCTTGTTTCCTGTATTTTAGATTGTGGTGTCTTGCATAGAATTACCCTCTTTTTTTTTTCAGAGTACATTATTGTTACCATGAACATAAAAGCATTTGGTGAGAAGATGGGTTTTTATAATGATTTAATTACTAGGCTAATATTTTCAAGTAAGATAATGAAATATAATGATTGGAATGTTTAATCCAAATATTGTGGGCAAAAGGTCAATTTCACTGTGAGGTGATGGAAAACCCATTTTTACATATTAATTTTTAATTATTTGTGTTCATTCAGCTAGTGCTGATGGAAGCACTATCCATGCAATGATCTGTAAAAGAATGTTACCATGCTGACATAACTACTGCATAAATGTTTGATTCTTGGTGGCTGTAACGTACTACTCTGTTCAGGATTTATTAAAGACAATGAAGTAAACGAGAATATTGTGGTTTGATCTCTGCATGCACATTCAGAATAAACCTCATCTTCATGCAGCCTCACTTAATGGTCAATAATTATAACGGACAGCAGGTGGCGACAAAAAGGTGCTTTCGTCCTACACTTAACCTGTTTATTATTGCAATCTGTTTTTTTTTTTAATTTTGTTTTATTAGACCTGTAACGCACAGATTGGGACGACAGGTGTTTTTAAAAGTTTTAAGTAAAATTATTTTTACCTTGCTGTTAGTATAAAATCCTCCACATGAGATTTGCCATTTTATTTCTTTATAAAGCTTCTTTTGCAACAAATTTCGAAGGCACGTGACCGTGATGTATTGATGGAAAGGCGACGTGGACTTGAGTTGTTTGGTGACGCTTATCTGCCTTCGTCTACAGATGTGGACCCCCCCCCCCCCCATCCCCCTTCATTCCTATGAAAACATTGTTTTGACCTGTCAAACGCGGGCGGCCACCAGGCCACGCCCATTATCTAACGCCAACAAGCAAACCACGCCCTCAGCGCCCTAAGTTCCAGCCAGCTGCCAAGCCACGCCCTCCGGGAGGTAAGGTTTTATCGTCTCTCAGGTAATAAATAGACCGTGCTCCATACATGCTCTAGAATTTGGAGCAGAGGAGCGAAAGACCTTGGAGGGTCTCACCCAACAACCAAACTACAAATGGGCCCCGTCGCCTAGCATTTACTCGACCAAGCCTTGCTTTTGGTGCATTACCAACATCATCACTCACCAAAAATAAAAGGTAATGAGAAAAATAGTTCATTATCATTATGTATATTTATGGTTGCAAATAGAATATATATGTTTACCTTTTTTTCAACTGAAAGGCAAAAGAATAAACAGCTAATCTTGTTAGATCTGACAAACCCTATCTTGACATTGCCTTGTCACCCATCTCAGTATTTTGTACTTCCTCTTAATTAACGGTTTATTTTACTCTTAGTACTTACAGCATTTAGTAGGCTACATGTCAGCTTTTCAAAGCACTGGTGGTGTGACTCTAAGGCTATGTCTCATCTGTTATATATGTAGCACAGAAGGGTATTAACCAGGTCACGTGGTAAATCCCTCTTCCCATCTGTAACCTGACATTGACGTCTGCAGGTCCTTGATGTGAAACTAAAGCAACAAATGCTTAAATATTGTGCAGTCACTCAATCACTGTGCCTTCTTATTATTACTGTATATTGGTAACCTTAAAACATTGGTAAACTAAACCAGGAGATGCACTTCTTTCCTGTGCATGACTTTAGTATAATCTGTAGACTGTAAGTGTAATGAAGCCCATATTTTTTTTTTTCATTTAATTAGTCTCCCTTTCTTTGAAATGCTCAAAGCAAACTTTAATAGCCAAGTGTCATGAAATGCAAGTTATTCTGCATGTATGCTGCCGCACAGTCATCATGGTTGTTCTAAGCAAGTGGGAATTTGAATATTGAAATTTGATTCTTGTAGTAACAGCTGTTAAGTATCAGCATCTAGTCGCACTAATGATAGATCAGATGAAGGGATGGATGTTTCGCTTCAGTGGAACATTTTCTTCTTTCAAATGTTACAACTGTTCTGACAGTCTATAACTGCACTGATTGATACTTGGCTCTTACCGATACCATTAACCAACAGGAAGAAAAATGTTGGCAACACCTTGTCTGTGATCTTGACAGGGCTAAAAAAGCCTCTTTAAATCTTTGAGTGTGCAGCACAGATTGTTCGAGCATCTGCCTACCCGAGATATTTTCCAAGCTGCCCTCGTATTTCAAAGGCCACATTGTTGTAGTGCCACGCAGCTGTCGTCCTCGGACACGTTAATTCTTATCATTGCTGTAAATCTTTTTTCATACAGGTCTTCCATCTTTCCATCTTACACGCAGTTGACACTCGGAGGACGAGGAAAATGGCAGCAATTCCATCAAGCGGTTCCCTTATCGCCACCCACGATTACTACCGAAGTAAGTTTAATAGTTTTTTACATTGTAATCAAGAATATTTGATGCATGTTTTTTTTATATATATATATATATATTATTATTATTATTATTATAGTTTATTTAGTGCTAATTGGAAAAAAATCTAAAATAATTACATAGTTACATATCTTTTTTATTTTATTCCTTTTTAAAAAAAAAATGTTTATTCATGTCGCAGGGCGCATTGGATCTACGTCTAGCAACAGTTCCTGTGGCAGTTCGGAGTACACTGGGGAGGTCATTCCACACCCACCAGGTATATCAACTGAAAATCATCTCAATACCCTAAAATTCACATAAAAATGTACATATAGTCAGTAATTTTATTGTGTATATATAGTCCGCAATCTTTGTAAAGGAATAGAAAAGCTCAATTCCATGTCCAATTCCATGACAGGTCTGGCACGACAGGACTCTGGCCACTGGTGGTCCAGTTTCTTCTTTGGGAAGCAGAATCAAATGGGGGCACCCAATGGATTTGAATCCCAGCAGAAGTAAGTATAAGACCGGTTATGTGTTTGATGTGACTCCACTCTTGAGCCCTGGGTTTCATGCAAGGTGCTCTTGATTTTGATTGGCAGGTCTGGCACCTACACCGTGACAAATGGTCAGGTAACCTGCGTTGCCCGGGAGATTGTGATGAAGAGACAAATGAGTGAGAGCAGTGACTCCGGGAAGGAGCCTGGATCCCCCCTCCCCTCATAAACCACCCGACCCAAGTCCACACCCTTTCACCCTTCATCCAGGAGTCACCGTAGGCAGAAGCAGGCGACGGAGGCTCCATTTTTTTTTTTTTTTTTTTTTTTTTAGTAAAAATTGGCTGCTTTTTATGTCATGCTATATAGTGCTCTTTTTTTTTATCTATGACCAAATCAAAGTTGTAAAACTAAATGGCAAAAAAATGCTTTCCGTTTGACTTGAGTATTTTAGTGTAAGTCACTGTATCACTGGGTGCACTTTGCAATTATATTGTATAAATAAATGACTTGCCCAAAATGGCAGCCCAAAGTATGTTGTAAGTGTGGTGTTTCTATTACTCCTGCATTCTGCCACTACACAGTGTTTCATTAAAATGATCATATACAGTTGCATTAGCGTGGATTATGATGAATCACTATTAGGCTATCAATACACTCTCATACTGGGATTGGCACCAAACAGCCTCTGTTCACCGACTCTGCTATTCTACAGAGAACGAGCTGCTAATCAACAGCCTGTGCGCAAGATGTTTGGAATTAAGCAGGCTTTGGTGCGATTAAAACACATGTGCTAAGACAGGACACACTAATACAGTTTATATAACACTACACCTGCTGCCATTGGACGCAGCTATTGTATATGTGGCAACAACTAAAACTGGTTCTTCCTTCAGGCAGAATTCACTTTTAGAAACCAGCTAAACAAAATAATAGCTGTAACAGTGTCATCTGTGGTAATAGCAAATAAAAGGAAGGTATTTTTGCACACTGCGAATTCCTCTCATATATGATGCTGATCATAGAACTGTGGCATAGATTTAAAAGCAGATTATTATTTTTTTAAAAATTGTCGTTTTTAGTAACCATGACCTATACTATTTAAATAATTCTCTTAAGAATTTCGATAAATAGGTCAGTTCTAAATTAGAACATTATTTGCCAGCCTGCTGTATTAGCTATATGTTGAAGCTTCAGTATTAGCTACTTCTGAAGACTGACCGATATTATGTTAGGATGACCAAATGCCACTTTAGCCTAAAGTGCTGTTAGCCATTATAAAGTTTTGGCCAGGTGTGAACAAACATTATTCCAGTAACATTAATCGTTCGTTCAAAGTTATGTGGTCTTTATTCTCCAAACGTTAGCACATGAGTTTAGAGTGCGAAAAGATAAAGTGGATTGCTCTCAACGTGTGTGTAACCAAGAGTTTTTAAAACATTAAAAATCCTAGACGTTTTGATAATTCAGAGAACATTTAGAAATAATGTTTTGTTAACTTAAACGTTATTTAATGAACGTTCCTATTTGGGTCAATGTTTTAACGTTCCCAAATAGCCTAGCCTTTCACCTACAATAATATTTTAGTGCCGTAGACTTTCCTCACTGATCCCACAGTTGTTTCTAAAAACAGCCTCGGTCCGTCGTCTGTCAGCGAACTTCACGAGCTCTCCTCAGTCAAGGTTACCCTGTACAAAGGTGAACACGTGCACACAGACAAGTTTGTGTAGAGATTCTTTCTTGGAAGTGTTTCAAGATGGTAAATTTGTTTCGCAATTCCCAGTGTTTTGGAACCACGAAAACAGGAAAAGTTTACAGTTAGCATGATTCGCATTTCCAAAAGTCATTTTGTTTATTATTTCAGCCTGTTTTTCATTAACATGTGCGCTTATTGCTAATACAAGTGTTTATTCTGATAACAGGATATGACGTCTGTTATTGTTTATGCACGTATTATTTTATGCACGTTTGCTTACTGCCCTTGTTGTTACCTTTATGAATTAACGCACGTTTCACGTATGGGAAAATATGACCATGCAAATATTTCTATTGTTTTCCCTTTAAAAAACAAACAAACTTTGAAATATTAAGCCTTTTAGTAAGACTGACCCAGTCCCAAGAACACCTAAACATAGAACCGGAGTGTTTGCATTACAAATCTTTCCTGTATTCTTGGCTATTTGTGATTAAAATCTGGAAAAATGAAATTGTGTATCTTCAACACAAGGGAATAGAATTTGTGGGCATATTTTTGCCCACTTTTTAATGGGAAGTGTTGTTGTCTCAAATGTTGTTGTTTTTTTTAACTCTTGTATCTCTAACTTTATTATGCATTTTTTTATGGTTTTCAAACATCTTCTGACATATGTTAAAATGTACTATAAATCAACTTAGTAATGCGGTCTTTTGCTATAGACTTCCGAAGCAAAGTAAAATATGTGGCACAATACTTGCCGGTTGTTTAAAAAAATATGTCTTTTGGACTTGATGCAAGTTCCACAGGCAGTGACAGCCAACCAAACTTTCTGTTGTGACAGCTTTGAGTGAGTGTTGAAATACCATTGCAGCCCTGTTTCATCAAGCAGAGTTGAAAATGCAAAAGCAGGTGAAGGAAGAGGTTGTGAGAGAGAGCGTGAAAGTATGCAAGGCCTAGGCTATGACAGTATCATATTTGTCTCTTTTCTGATTTGCAGCCCTGCCACTGAAATCTGAATTATTGGGTATCAGATTGCAGAGTACAAGAGGTGACCAAATTCCATCAGGTAAATCGGTCATCATGCTAACGTGACTTTCCAGAACATGTCATTTTCCCCGATTAGTCTGGACAGGCAAGTCTAGAGTGTTCTAAATTCTATTTCTGCTCACCACTCACCCACAACATGCACATGTTGTGGCGACACTCGTGTTACTGAGTTTAAATGTTTCAGCAGTTGCAACTGTCAGCAGAGTGTGGTGCATCTGCAGTGTGTGCATGTGTGTGAGTGACCCATATCTAATCTATGAACGTCACACAATCAAATCAATTAATCTATTTTTTTTCTTTCTTTTTTTTTTCCATGAAATTAACAACCCTCATTCTGTCCTGTTATATTTAATTAACGATAACTACTCGTAAACTACTTGTGAAGAGACAACCCTGAGCCAACTAAAACTGCAGTGGAAAGTTTTCAGAGATTGTGAAATGACCTGCATCCACAGAAACTGGACTCGGATCTGTTCCGGATGTTGTGTTTACTCAACATCTCTTATCTCTTATATTTAAAAGCTTGTCTGGAGCTGAGAGATTTAAATGGGTCACATTATGATAAATCATATCTTCCTTGATTTCCTTGCACCATGAAAACATACTGTAACTTTCAAAACTCAAAAATCCCTGTGTTGAGGAAAGTTACATTTAAAAGTAATCCGTTACTCCCCACCCAAAAAAGTAACTAATTAAGTTACTTATTCTGGAAAGTAATGCTTTTGGTTATCTTTGCGTTACTTGGTCTCAGCTTGGCAGGTCTTGCGGGTTTGTTTTTTAATTACAAAAAAGTTCTGTTTTTGACAAATGTAAAGGTTCTTTCACACCGCAAGCGACATGAATAAGCCTCAGGCCGAAGGAAATGCAAATTCATTCTTGTACAGTAGAGGGCTCAGCTCCAACAAACCTTTAAACTGTGCTGCCATTCTAGATTGCAGAAGAATAGGACACGGGGTAGAAAGTTCACTCTTATGTGATGTTTATCTAAAGTCAGTTTTGCCAATGTTATTTTGACATTGGTTGGATTAGTTACTAGCCCATCCTATGTGTATATGACTTTCTTCTTTCTGATGAACACAATCTGAGAAATGTTATAGTGTCTCCATCCACATCCATCCAACATAAACATATTCCACACGGATGTTAATAAAGGCTTTCTGAAGCAAAGTGTTTGTGTAAAAAAAAAAATAGTGCATAACACTGAACAAGTTATGAAGTAAAATATCTAGCGTCTGCTAGACCGCCTTACGTATTCAAATTACGGAAAAAAGTAAATTAAGTTGAATAGGGAAGGCATAGAACCTAGTGCAAGCTTTTTGAACTGCGAGACTTTTACACTTCCTATCATCGTAAGTAGAATACATAAGGCGGTCTGGCAGAAGCTAGATATTTTACTTCATAACTTGTTAAATATAATTTTTTTTTTTTTTTTACACAAACGCATTGTTTCACTTCAGAAGGCCTTTATTAATCCCCCGGAGCCATGTGGAATATGTTTATGTTGGATGGATGTGGATGGAGACACTTTCTTCAGTTCATACTCTTTTGGCAACGCTTACTGCCATTATAGAGCTTGGATGAGGCAGGATATTTATTTATATTTCTCTGATTGTGTTCATCAGAAAGAACAAAGTCATACACACCTAGGATTGCTTGAGGGTGAATAAAGCGTGTGGTAATTTTTATTTGAAAGTGAATTTTAATTATGCAAATACACCATTAAAGGCACAATACGTTTTTTCACCACTCGCCAAACTCTTCAAACAATAACAAAGGCAGATTGATGACGAATGGAATGAGTATGGAATCAGAGAACTTGTCGTTATGCGGATCTAATAATATTTATGGGTAGATAATGTTTATGGATGAGTGAATGCATGACAGTGGTATGAAGCAGGGCGTGGCCGAGAATGGTGGACGAAGAAGAAACGAGGACATTTCATTCTACCAAACCACTCTTAAGTGCTGAAATACTTCTCAAACAGGTCAATTTATTTGACTAATTAAAACTGTGAGGTAACGCAGCGCCGTTTCACTTGGTCTAATGTTTCACTATCGTACTAAACTGAATTTGAGTGTTGAAAGTTGTAATGTTATTCAGTGTATTAGTTTGTTCGCTGTATGAGATTTAAAAGTAAGCTATCTCTGTCAAGTTAAAGTTTGTCGCAAAGTTCTCGCCATCTCGGAAAAAATATCGATCCTTGTTTTATTTCTCATTTTGTCCCAAAGTTTGCTTGCCATGGTAGATAATGTTTGAACGATACTATGGTTACTATGCAACATGAGCGGAAACCAGGAATAATCATATATTACGTCATTGACAGGCGCAAGTGACAAGGGAGGGACGTGGACTATTTAAAAGTGTGAATTTCTCTTAATTTACATATTCTTGGAAATATTTAGGACAATGTAAGTACACATCTGAATGAAATATATAAAACAGTGCAAGTGGTTTTTGGATATTTTAATACACAAATTTTACATATTGTACCTTTAAAACGATCAGAGATCAGGTAAAAACCATAGTCACTTGTTCAATGGTTTGCCTCATGATTTGCCCCCAGTGGTGAACCACTGAAATTTTGAAACCGTTAACTTCCTCCGTATAACGACGCTTCGTTTACTGAAAGCCCGTCACTTTGGCAGTTTGATACGTGCTCTGACCCACTGATTTTAAGCAAAAGATTTGTAAAGGTTTTGAAGATTCATGAAGCAGTGTTTCGAAAGCATCCATAATGCAAAGTATATTAATTATTGCAGGTTTGCGTAATATTAAAGTATAGAGTTTATATTTCACAGTTTTATTCATTTTGAGGAATCCTGAATCTGTTTTTGTGCAGATGAGGTGAATAAATGCAAGCTCACATTTAGTCCAAGAAATACAATAACAATCATGTTTACACTGCGCACACAACGCTGCACCTTACTCCCGATTTCTCTCACGAGGACAGGACAACTATCAGTCAATACATGGGAAAGCAAATCATTTTGAAAAAGTAACTCAGATATTTTAAAAGTACTAGTTTACTAGTTACTTGAAGAAGTAATCTGATTATGTAACGCGAGTCACTTGTAATGCGTTACCCCCAATACTGACTGTCACTAGTGGAGAAACTGGTTTTATTTATTGGTCCATCTGATCCATTCATAAACCAGTCAGTTGCCAGTCTCCCCAACTGGATGGGAAATAAGCATCAAGGTAGTAGAAAACAAATCTTCAGAATAAACAGGTGTTGTCTTGATTCAATTAAATGTGAATAATCCCACATGAAATTAGAAAATAAGCACACAAAAAGTAAAAGTGCATGAATACTGTAAAAAGAGGCAAATCAACGGGTGAAAAGGTGTAGGTGTTTAGAAATCTGGAGTGACGCATGAAAATGAATGCTGCCACAGTCCCATTCCTTTGCATGGTACTGTTAACTGATGCCTCCTGCTGGATCTGATGCGTCATAGCTGCTCTCATTGTTACACTCCATGGTTCCGGTAATGAAGTTCTCCAGGAGCTTTTTAAGTTCACTAAAATCTGGTCTTTCGTCAGCTGAGTCTCTCCAACACATCAGCATTGTGTCATAGATGTGCGATGGGCAGTTATTGGGCTCAGGCATTCTGTAACCCGAGGAGATCAGATTGTATACCTCTTGATTTGAGAAAGCTGTAAAAAATATGCGCAGAAAAAAGGTTACTCTAACCTTACTCCCATCTGCATGAACAAGAGGTGTTGTACATACCTGGATATGGGATTCCACCATAGGTGAACATTTCATATAGGAGTATTCCAAATGACCAAACATCAGATTTGTTGGAGAACCTTCCATGGCTGATGGCTTCAGGAGCACACCACTTATATGGTATCTTTTGATCTACAGATGAGTAAATTGGCTCCTGTGAAACAAAAGCCCCACATATTTTAAAAGCAAATTTTAAGAATAAATATCAGATGTTTTTGATTAACTGAGGTAAGTCTCACCTTGATGATTCGAGCTAGGCCAAAGTCGGCTACTTTACAGATGTAGTTGGGTCCCACTAGCACATTGCGGGCTGCCAGGTCTCTGTGAATGCTGTTCTGCTCCTCAAGGAATGCCATCCCATCAGCCACCTGGCTCGCCATTTCTGTCAGTGCCTGAGCTTCCAGGTTCCGCCCCTCCTCACCTATGAGGGAAAAATTGAAGGAATCATTTCTGTCTGCTTCAGGACTGTGCACAAGACTCAATCTGAGGAAAGATGTGTATATATTGGTGTGCAGTGTTGGGGAAAGTTTACTCCCTAAAAATGTAACTAATTGCGTTACTTGGTTACTTTTTATTAAAAGTCATGCTTTTCAAGTAACACGTTACTTTTGCATTACTTTATCTCACCCAGAACGGACAGCCTGTTTGTTTTTTAATAATGAAAAAAGTTGTATTTTTGGGAAATGTAAATGCTCTTTCACACCAAAAGAGAAATGAATAAGCCTAACTGAAGTAAATGCCAATTCACGCCTGTACAGTAGAGGGATCAAATCATTCTGGATCACAGGAGAATAGGAAGCAGGACGAGAACGTTCAACACTCTTGCTTCAGCAATAAAAACAAAAAATGAAACACAAATGTGCTGTTTAACTTGAGTAATTTTTGCTTGTTAGTATGGTTGAGTTGGATCATCGAAGCAAAGACATTGGTTTGTAAAGTGAGATTAAATACATCATGTATATTTGTGTACTTGAACATATTTAAATATAGGAGGTTTGCATAATATTCTGAGCAATTGATGGTTTTTACTAATTTTGAGGAATACTGAATCTGTTTTTGTACAAGTGAGATGAGTAAATACATGTTCACATGTAGCCTAGAACTACAATAACGATCATGTTTACACAGTACACATGACACTTCTGCACCTTACACTCCCGATTTCTGAACATGGGGACAGGAGAGCTGTCAGTCAATAAATGGGAAAAGACAGTTTTCCATTTCCCATGCGTTACTTTGAAAAAGTGACAGATATTTTCTAAATATTCTAAACCCTTTTCACATTTTCTGGGGTTTCTGTTTGCTCCAATAGCATAAGAAAATCTGTGATAGCGTTTTCACAACTTTCCAAAAGAGGGAAAAAATAGAGAGCTTCGTTTCAGCAATCAAAAGAGTACACTAATTTTGTACTTAACATACTAAAATTGTTCCGTAGTACTTCTCAAGTTCAAAATTAGTGTGTGAAAATAGAGCACTTTAAGTACAATATGGAAGTGCACTTTCCCCCCCACCTGGCTTAGCTGTTGTATTTGAAATTCCATTGTAAGCAAAAAGAAAATGTAATAATTTTGGTTTATAGTCATGTCATTTTTCATTAAACATATTCTTAGCTTTACAATTATTTACATTTTCTTAAATAAATGTCATGTGACAGATGATTTTCAATTTATGAACCTCAAAATGAACTTTTCTCAAAATGAAAAAAATGGAAGCAGGTCACATGTAAGCAACATTATTGACAGATTACAGTAGAAATTTAAAGTTGACGTCTAAAAACGTTCCGATTAACTGAGCTGACATGAGAGTGAAAGAGGTTTTCACCTCGGAGCAAACTGAGCAGGTTGCCTTTTTCCATAAGCTCAGTTATGATGTAGAAAGGGGTGGAGCTTGTGCAGACAGCAAAGAGTGTGATGAGATGTCTGTGCCTGAGCTTTTTTAATATTTGAGTCTCCATCAGGAACTCCCTGTGGTTGAGAGACTCTAAAGGAGATGGAAAAACAGAGGAGCACAACAGATGATAAACATCAGAAGGGAAAGATGATATTTATTAATACATCTGTCAAAATATGGAATTTACTCCTACAGGGGAATTTTATATTAATACGCTGCCAGACATAAGCTTTAGTTTTACAATTGTTCTTCTGGAGTTCTCAGTGTGCTGCTAACTCTACTGGCAAATTCATGAGGGCAGTAGCCTGTTCTCTTATTCCTCCAGCTGTCACAGTCATAGAACAAGAAATGCTGCATTTCTCGCATTCACATAGTATCAGGAACAGAAAACAACAACACAAATTGGCAAAGAGGAAGCAGTCCATTTTTAAAATATCCACAAGTTGTAATTCCCTCATTTAGCCTTAAAATATGTTCCTTTTTATTTACTCTACTTGCACCAACCCTACCATTGCTTTTGAGGATTTTGATGGCAACATTGACCATTCCTTTCCATTTTCCACGGTAAACATCCGCAAAGTATCCTTTACCGAGCTCCTCTTCCAGAGTAAACTCTTCCTTAGGTAACTCCCAATCATCTACTGTTTGATGGGAAAGATCATGTGGTTTTGGTTCTGGCTGTTAGCAAAACAGAGAGGAAAAGTACACAGTCATACAGACAAATGTGATTTGTTACATATTGTAAATTCAGTGTGTGCTGATCTGCTATAAACATGGTATATTGGAATCACTGTATATATAGGCAGAATATATGTGAAGTATCAGGTGTAGGGAACTCAGTGAAGACAATGAGACGTGGATGTATCTTCAGCAGGATTCTTTATTGAGAACTTGCAGTTTCGACCGCTTCAGTCCTCAAGTCCCACTAAGGCCCTGTTTCCACCTGGTATTAAGATGCATTCAGGTCGATCGGATCACAAGTGGATGACGCTAAATACAGGTGTATATGGGGTGTAAAATGTTTTGACTTCCAGAGGTAGTCGAAATCACATTCATGTGGTCAAATGGGTTTGATCAGCCACTAAAGACAGCCTACTTTCCGCCTACTGACCAAACACAAACATTAATGGAAGACCCAAGTTTGCACAATGTTCCCTCGCCATTCCTGATTTTTTAACACGCATTCACAGTGTTCGGCATGGTCTTGTGGCAATCAGTGCAAAAACGAAAGCTGATGGTCTGCATATTGTTCAAGCTTATTTTGTCCATTAGAACAAAAGATCTGAGAAAGCCCATACATTTACCCACCCATAGACCCGGTGGTTGAAAGTGGACAAAAGAGACTAAAATATTAAAATACCAGGAAACAGGTATGTCCCTCATCTACTTGTGATCCGATTGACCAAAACGCATCTTAATACCAGGTGGAAACGGTCTTGGGGCAATGCTTAGAGATAGAGACAAAGCACCTGAGACACGACCTTAAAAGACATGCAAGTATTCGGGTATAGGAACCGCCCAAGACTCTAGAGTTTCATCAGTCTTATTCCAATCAGCATAACTATTCCAAGAATGGGACCAGGGCACCAAGAGCCATTAAAGACAAAAGGAGAGAGTCTTAGTAATCTGTTTTATTTGACTTACAATAAAGAAAACAGGACCTGGCAGAAACCTGTTGCTACAAACTTTGCTTAAGAGAATCTGTTGTGTGGTGTCATGTTTTAACACCTTAAAGGGTTAGTTCACCCAAAAATTAAATTCCTTCATGTCGTTCCGAACCCATAAGACCTTCGTTCATCTTCAAAACACAAATTAAGATGTTTTTTTAATCTCCCAAAGAAAGCAACTTAATCACCACATTCAAGATCCAGAAAAGTAGTAAAGACATTGTTGAAATAGTCAACATGACTACAATGGTTCAAACTTAATATCTGAAGCGACGATAATACTTTTTGTATGCAAAAACAAAACAAAAATAACAATTTTATTCAACCATTTTTTCATTCCCTGTCATTCTCCTACAGAGTTTACGTTGTATTGACAGTTTAGCACTTCCAGGTTCAACATCAGAACGCATGTTAACAATCTCTTTACTACTTTTCTGGCCCTTTGAATGTTGTAATTAAGTTTAAAATTAAATGCTAAATGCAATGTGCTTCACCTTAGTTTTTCACGTGATGTCACGTCAGGACATAGGATCAGTTGATCTTAAACAGATTCTTAAAGACTGCCTGTGGTGAAAATCAATGTTTCAATGTTTCTTTATGATTATGTAATGTTTTTAACATGGTTTAAGACAAACCATGTGCAAATTCATACGTCAACACCATTGCTGAGTATTTTCTCCTTAAAACTACAGTGAAAAAAGACTGTTTGAAATCACTGGTATCTGTAAGGTCACCAACTACTTTGTAACCAACCACGTCAATGTGACGGCAGGCTTTAGCATATCATTAATTGCGAACTAGTTGGAGAGTCTTGAAATAAGCCAGGTTCTCCCGGTATATATTTCTGTTGATATGAAAAATTGGGTAGATTTAACGATATGGCGGGTGTATGACGTATATTACGATGTTATTATGAACTATATGCCTTTCTCCACTGACGTTCTGAGTTGTTCAAAGCATTTGTAAGGATACGGATTGTTAGAACGCAGCTGTCTGACTGTGACATGGCGAAACGGGAACATGCTTTGTGTAACATTAGCCACACATTATTAGCTGTTTGATAACATAGTCAAGCAAAAGGATAATCATATTATTTAGCATTAAGTGTCCCATGTTGTAAAGAGCGAAATCTTGAGCAGCGTTTACCTCGGTAAGTTGACAGAGCGGATCTCTGAGCTGGAGTGAGTGAGTAGAGGAGGGGCTAATTTGCATATTCATTGACCCATGTTTATTAAATGAGGCGAGGTATTCAAGCTATTTTAAGGCATGAAGATTTGTTTTTTCCACAGGATTTTTTTTTTAAATACGTCATTTTGCTGATCACAGATCAGTTTTAAGGGATAAAATGACTGACAACAAGGGGACTTTAAATGTGTAATCCCATACAGGACTGCAAGGAAATTTAACATGATTAGTTATTTAATCTTAAATGAACTGACAAAAGCTTTCTTATTTCAAAGGACAATTTGCCTGAAGTTAGTGTTTGTTATTTGACTGAAATCATATCTTCGCACAGACAGTCTTTTTCCTCATATCATAGATGGTTTTTTGTGTGTGTGTTAGGTCTGTTACTATCTTAGTTCCTCTTAAATAGTACGTATTAAACATTGAAAAGTACACAACAGACACACCCACTATTCACTTGTTTAAAGAAATAGTTTGCCACAAAATGATTTTACTCATACAACTTATGCCATTCCAACTCATTTTCCATCGTGAAACTGGAACTTTCAAGATTCAAAAATGCATGGAAAAAGCAGTTTTGTAAAAGAATCATTCAAAGCGGTTTTGTGAAGCAGATGCAATGATTCACTGAAAAGAGCAGATGAATCAGATGCAGCTGCTTTTCTCATAAAGATGCCAAAAGAGAGCGAGGACAGCTGTGGATATCAAAACTTTCATTGAAGAACCTAAATGTCCTCACAAAAAGCTATCAAATAACTTTAGAAGACTTGGATTTTAATGCACAAGTTGTTGTTGTTTTTTTGTCATTTTGACATTTTTAGGAGCTACAGCCAGTGTAGCCAGTTGTTATTCAAAAATTCACCTTTTGGAGAATACTGAAGGAAAAAAATCATACAGATTTGGAATGACATGAGTAAATAATGACAGAATTGTGACATTAATGACCCCCTGCATTTTACTTTTCTTTTTTGTTTCATTCTCTTACCCGTCCGCAGGGATGTGTGAGACGGATACCAGACCTCAGGGAATTCCTCCTGTAGTGCTCCACCAGCTTCTGCAGGCTCTGAAACTTTTGACTCTGATACAAATAGAAACTTCCATCTTGATTCTGATGGACCTTAATGTGTTTCACTTCCCTGTCACTGATTAGCACTGGCAGAATGACACAGAGAGACAGAAAGGATTCAGACAGTAGAGGGGCAGTGTTGAGATATTTTCAGGGATGAATGAACCAAATAGGTGAGCAGAACACAGAGAAAAATGCTTGCACTTTCAGCAAGTCTATAAATGACTGAATTGACTACATTTCTATTGCAACAAAACATATGCCTCAGAGATTAATTTACAACAATCACATCCCTGGGACGTGTAAAGACTAAAAGCAGAGGCAGAACCTGATGTAAAATACAATGAGTTTAAAATCAAGTTCAGTACACACAACAACTCTGACGTACCTGATAATACACACCCTATGTGATCCTTTTCACTCTGTCGCAACAGGAAAGCACCTACTCCATTCCCTGGAGCCATAAGCAAATTCTGGGTCTCAAAACGGTTCAGTGTTCCAAAATACCAACTAAAGAAGAGCACAGTGTTTCAAATCTCATGCGTGTGAACCAGAGTTTGGACAAGACTGCATTTGTATTGGACGCATGCAACAAAAGTCAATTGTGAGCAACTTTAAGTTCCAAATCTGACTTTTCCCCCTCACAATTCCGAGTTTAGCTATAAACTCAAAATTGCGAGATATAAACTAAAAAGGATAGCAAAAACGTCAGAACTGTTAGATAAAAAGTTGCAAGAGAGAGAAAGAGAGCAGAAAATAGGAGTTGAGCTCGAAATGAGTGATTAGCTGTTGCTTCCGTTCCTCTCTGCGTTACTTAATTTTCAGTGGCTTTTTCGTTTTCAAATTAATAATTTATGTAGGCCTTCATGTACATATACATATATATATATATATATATATATATATATATATATATATATATATATATATATATATATATATATATTGACTACAGGCATCCTTTTTCATTGTAATAACGATAATAATTATCTTTATTTAATAATTGATCATATTATTACTAGGCCTACTTCTTTCACAGTTCACGCGCTCAGAGTTCTTGACTCTGTAGGCCAAGAGAAAACACGGTAAGGTTGGTCTACTCACGGTTGCTCTTTCACAGTTTGCCTTCTCGCCAGGAAATTGTGAGGAACGACGCCCTTGGCTGTTACCGATCCGTTTCCATCCAGTTTAACAGCTGTCCACCAGTCACCCTCGCGCTTGCAGATTTTGAACTGCTCTCCCTCCTGGAATGACAGTTCCTCGTCCGCGCGAGCCTGGAACGACCAGAGCGCGGTGTATATCTCACCCTCGGGCTCAGACGCGGATGGACAGGGCGAAATTTGTGTCTCAAGTTTGCTGGTATTTGCAGGTTTTTCAACTTCGGTCTTAGACGACGAGAAAAGTCTCTCAAAAAGCGCCGCCAAACCAGGGCACGAACAGCACCCGTTCTTGTACATTTCATTTGAATATCAATCTATGACAGCAACAGGTTCCGGTCTGATGGAAGCGGAATCCTCCACCGTCAAGTGTCTAAACTCGAGTGAGAGAGTTGGGAGGAGCACAGACAGGTTGTGTCCCACAACAAAACCTGGACAGCATGACAGCGCTTGTACCCAAGAATGCTGTGTAGCACAATGAGTTTTGAGGCACGACCAGGCAGGTTCAAAACTCCTCAGAGAGCTACACTGCAAATGATGCAAATATGCCGTTCAAATCTAGTGCAGTAGTCATGTGCTCTGCATGAAACAATAAGCTTCTTTTCATAGGCTACAATACACCTGCTCTCCCCCCCCCCCCCCCCCCCCACTGACTTTGTTTCATCTGTACCGATTTCTTTAAGTGTATGAATTTAGGACAAGAAAACAGTGGTCATGGCCACTGAAAGAAAGGCAGACTACAGTGTGACTTCAGTTCACAGATTTTATTCAGACAGCTCTGGAGGAAAGAGCAACTCAGGTTGCAGGTGCTTTCTCTGACCACACAGCGATGACACCACACCGAAAATTTTAAAATGGGTCTCTCGGCAAAGTGATATGTAAAAGGCAGGAAAATCATCCACCTGTGCTTTTTAATTTTTTTTCTTCTTTTTTTATTATTGTTATTTTTTTTTTTTTTACATTAAACAAACAGAAATGAATTTTACCTGCCATATTCTCCATCTTTTAGGCGCTTCACATATATATATATATATATTTATGTTTATCAACACTTTTCTAAAGAAAATATTCAGCCACATGTACTGGATTCACTTTTAAATCACAATAAATATATAAAAAACAAACTAAATACATACATAGCAAATCCAATATAATTGGGTTGATATTGGAGAGAGGGAGGACTCGTCAGCCAAGACGTACAGACCTGGTTAAAAAAGAAACACAGATCCAAAGGGTTCCTGAGGTTTGCATGTTCCCCGTACGTAAGAACAGTGTAAGGGGAATGGCTTTCCGACTCACTGAGAGGCTTCTGACTGAGGTCAAAGAGCACAGGTCAGTTGGTTTATGAGTTGGGTGGATCTACCCCGCCCCAAACATGATGCCCCTATTCTATATTCCCAATAAAACATTTAAAAAATGAAATGACATCAAGTTTTGTATTTTGCTTTTTATCTAGAGCAAGCATAAATTATTAAGGGAACTACTGTAAGGAGGCATTTTACTCCCACATTTGTGGAGAAGAATGTTAGTGGTGCCCTTTGAGCTGATGATAAGTCCCTCCTCTCTCTCGTCCACGGCATCTACCATCAGTAGTGACAACCACGTCTAAAGGCCCTTACACAGAAGATGTTTTGTGCTGGATGTCTGACAAAGGAAGAAACGAAAGCATAGCTAATAACTTAATATTCACACTTCATTTAAAAAAAACAAAAAACAAAAAACATTTGCATGGATCATAGCAACAACTCATGAGAAAATATACTGAAATTTATGCACAAATTGTGCAAAGGCCTTTTCTGTGGTTTAAGTTCAGCAAGTCCTTCAGTGTTCCCCTCCATTCTGATTTGATTTAAAGTAAAAAGCACGTTGTGGGGTCACGACAGGACAAGAGGTGGGTCTTTACTAGGACAAACAAAACCAACAACAAAAATAAAAGCAACAACAGAAGAAAAAAAAAAATCGTAAATTCTGTACATGTAAACATCACACACTTCCACTGAGTCAAAAAACCAGAAAGAAATCATACAAAGCTTCACATTGGTACAAAGAGAAACTGAGCTTCAGCCTACAGTTTCTAGTAAGTACAGGAGTAAAAACAAATAAAATACCATAATCATAATATTACAAAGCACCACAAAATTAAAATATATCACAGGCAATGGTTGTTACCACATTTGATTTGATTTTAGCTGCACAGTTTAAAAACAAAACAAAAAAACTTGTAGCTTTTCTTCTCTTTCCTTTTCCTTTCATGTGTCTTGTGTTCACCAACCTCAGATGTCCAGAGAGCTCCCAAAAACATCTTACACTTCTAACATCAATTATGAACAAAAATGTACAAAACAAGGAGCAAAAAAAAAATTAGAGCAAACAAAGATCAATAGCCTGATACCACTTTTGGACTCTCAATTCACAAATATCTGTCACCATATTAATTAGAATAAGCCCCAAAACATTTATCTTCTTTCAACTCAAAGCCCAGTGCTGGACTGGCTCACATTTTCCTCCATGGAGTAAAGGGAACAAATAATTACAATGCAGAGCAAATAAAGTCAGAACATTATGGCTTGAGAATGATCAGCTGCATTTCATAATTTAGGATCATTTACGGTAGGTGGTTTTAAGGCTCCATCCCATAAGCATTTGACCCATTTTCCTATTCGACTCATTTTCCTTTGCGGATTGTAAAGTGCTACTATGTTTACCAATTTTATAATTTATAAAGAGTAACATCTGAATATAAATGATTTAATGTTCCTGCACATATCATTTCATCTGTTCATCAAGGAATCTATTTCAAAGTGTAACAAGTAAGAGGTAATAAACAGGCGTTCAGCCATGTATCAAAACCAAATTGTTGGACGCAACTTAGATCTTTTTTCTCTTCAAAATTTGTGATTTGGATGTCATATTCAGTCACTTAGAGACCAATTTGAGAAGTGTGTTTTGTATTTGGAATGTTGAGACTCCCAACGCCAGTGTCGTACAACCTTTTTGTGAAAAGTAACAAAAAGATATTTAACTTGTGGAATAAAAAAAGAAATAGAAAACAACAAATAAAGCACAAATGGAATTGTAAGACAGATAATTACAAATGGGTGTTTGCAGCTAAATAGAGGAAAATGCTCTGTTCCACATAATCATGTCGCAGAGTGAGGACACAGTTCAAGCTATGGCTACAAGACTTGAAACTTGAAGGCCCTGTATTGTCACACTCTGCTAAAGGCTAGAGAGTCAGAGTGAGATCTCACACACCGCTATGCTGTTTTACGAGGGATCAAGTCAATTGTTCAGGATTGTCTTTTGCTTTTTTTAATACAGTTTTTTTTTAATGATGGCATTTGTGAACATGAGAAAATGCAGGCAGGAGGAAGAGTGAGGCTGGTGTCAGAGCGGAATCGCATCGTCAGACTTTGTTCCTGTGGATGATGCTACCTTAGTCCACCAATCACTGCCTCTCAAGCTCTCAGGTGTTGTTGACAGAAAGGAAATGATGTCATCTTTGTTTACCTTCTGCTAATATTTGGTCCTTTTCTCAAACTCACTGTGCATATACAGTATGTGTGCCAATAGGATGTTAAGTCCCTCTGTTTTGATTGGTCCCCGTGAAGATGAAAGTGTCTCAGTCATGAGGTTAGAAAAAAAGAGCAGCATTCACAACTTAACAGAATGTGTTTGCAATGCAATGCAGCATGGGAAATGCAGTCCTTGTCCCTTTTTTTTTTTCTTTTCAAGTCCATCAACGGCTCTCCTGTCTGGGAGGTTGATGTCGCCCATGTGTTCCTGTGAGACATTTTCCTACAGTGCATTAACGAGCTGAGGATGGAGGTTTGCCAAGGCAACCGAGCATGTAGGAAAGGGTTTGAAGCGTTCCACTCAGCACAGCTTCATTTGCATAAAGTCCAACATTCCCAGCCAATAGAATTTCAGCATCTTCTTTTTTTGCGCTCACCAATCATGGTTTCTTTTAGTAGACTTTTACGTGTGCATGTGTAAGCTTGGATGAAAATTCTTATGAGAGGAATATATATATATATATATATGTACAAAGGACATCTGTTAAAGTGTTTATGATTGAAAATGATACATTTTCAGACACTGACACACTATAACGATTATCATCTACATTGCACCTTCTCCCCAAACCTCATTAGCATTGAACAGATAAAAGAGATTTTACAAAAACCCTTTTCTCTTGAATCTGTTCTATATCTAAAATGGCTAAATCTGGAGCAAAGCTGCTGCATGGATATGTCTATGGTAACAAAAGAACTTGAAGGGTTAGTTCACCCAAAAATGACATTTCTGTCATTAATTACTCACCCTCATGTCATTCCAAACCCGTAAGACCTTCGTTCATTTTCAGAACACAAAATAAGATATTTTTGATGAAATCTGACAGGTTTCTTTTATCTCCCATAGAAAGTAATGAAATCACCACATTCAATGTCCAGTAAAGTAGTAAAGACATCGTTAAAATAGTCAATGTGACTACGGCGGTTCAAACCTATTGTTATCTATCCTGTCAGTCTCCTACGCTTCCGTGTTTACGTCCAATCGCCAACTCAGTATTTGCCGACGCTGTTCACGCGAGCACCTCGACGCAAGCGTGTGATGCTGACACAGGAGTCGGCGTTCGGACATATAACGCGGAAGCTCTGCAATGTGTCTTCAACGTAACCTGCATAGGAGACTGACAGGGTAGAGAAGAAATTGTTGAACAAAGTTGTTATTTTTGTTTTGTTTTTGTGTATTCTCGTCGCTTCCTAACAATAAGGTTGAACCTCTGTAGACACGGTGACTATTTTAATGATGTCTTTACTACTTTTCTGGACCTTGAATGTGGTAATTTCATTGCCTTCTATGGAGATAAAAAAAGCTCAGATTTCATCAAAAATTTCTTAATTTGTGTTCTGAAGATGAACAAAGGTCTTGTGGGTTTGGAACGACATGAGGGTGAGTAATGAATGACAGAAATTTTATTTTTGGGTAAACTAACCTTTTAAACATCTGAGGAACTTTTCAAATTCAATAAAACAAGACTAATCTGACATCTAATCTGATAGCAATATTTTGTGCCATAGTGTAAACTTTATGCACGAGTTGACATCATTTTGTGTTTGTTTTGGGCATCACTTCTAAATTTACTGCTTATTTGTCTCAAAAGATGAAAGGTCTGGACTCTCTGTGGTGGACTGATAGATCTCCCTGTGTTGTGCTCTATGCAAGACAATGGGTACAGACACCTCTTGCTTTGTGTTCTCTGATCATCAGAAAACAATGTTTAACAAGTCATCTCAGCTCTCCGAACAGGGTAAAGCCCTGATGGACTCAAAGGTAAGGAAATGTGATAAAGACACTATGATGGACATAAAGCTGTCATGAGCAATGTGTGATAGGTAGGTTTACGGGAAGAGCATAGGCGGAGTTTGAGGGGCGCAAGGGGAAACTGCGTGTCTAGAGCCGAAACTGTTTTATCTTTGCGCAGTTAAACCTAAAAAATAAAATGAAGGATCTTTTTATAATTGAAATAGTTTTGGGCAAAATGAATGTATCTTTCTTCTTGTTTGCTGTGTACAAGAATCAACAATCTATTTCAAGTGCGTTAAACATTAATTCTTGTGACTGCAATTCCTGTTTAAGTACATTTATGTGCATTATCTGTGTAAAGCACCTTACATAGTAACATAAGACCTAAAATACTTGCCCGGTGCCGAACGCAAGTAAAATTTGTTGACTTTATTTGGAACGGACACATAATACATGGTTTTATTTTAATATGTTCTTATAAAGGTCAGTTTTTCCCCGTCTGCAACTATTAAAATATTAATCCTAATTAAGCCACCAAAACAGTTTTCATGAGAGGTAGCATTTCATATAGAAAATACAGGTTCATGGCTAGTGAACCTGAGAAAATTATGGCTGGTAAATGTTATCAATTTTAGACCCTGTACTTGCGCTTCAGATACAGCTTCTGACCCTTCCATTTTTCTCCCCTCAAGCGAAGTGAAACCCCGTCTATGGGCTTTAAGGTGTATATGTATGTAAGTGCACATAGCTACATGTATCTTTCGTGTCATAGTATGTATGTGTGTTTATGAGAGTGAGACGGGCAGCACCAGCCTGTGTGCAGTTCTCAGTTCTGCTGCAGTATGAGGTTCTCGAGCTCATCAGCAGAGCGGAGCAGGAAGGCCGCAGACTCCCGATAACCCGCAATCAGTTGCCGAACAGCCGTGACCTCAGGCGGGCTGAGCTGGGCAGATGCCCCTCCGCCCCCTCCACCCTGACCATGACTATTTGAACTGGAGGAGGAAGTGCTGTTGGATGCCAAAGATTTCATACTGAGATCAGTGGGACCTAAAAGAAAAAGAAAGAGACATTTGTTAAAATCAATAACTAGTAGATTTATAGAAAGGACTATACTCTATACTAGGGTTGCTTCAATACCAGTTTCAGTAGTCGATAGCAATTTCAGAAAACTTTTATGATTCTTAATACCAATATTGATATATATGAAATATATCACAGAAAAAAAATTAATTAAAGTAATTTAATTGTTATATTGAGCAATTAAATAGTAAACCATGAAGAAACTTTTCTGCATTTCACTCACCATTGGTTTGTGATGTGCCATTGTTTTGGAGGTTGTTGCCAATGGTCCCATATCCACGGAAACTGTAATTAAGTCCACCATTGGTGTAGAGTTGGTCCTGGGCGTAAGCCGAGGCGGCCAGTGAGAAGCCTGAGTGAGCCAGGGCAGCCGGATCTCTGGAGTTTGGCTTGTCTGCTGTAACTGACTCATCCTGAACAGGAGTGCATGGAAAGGAAAAATGTGATAAGGCAAAGAAAGACCAACAGGAGATAACTCACCAATTAATCTAAAAACCAAAAAGCATTCTGGAATGAAGTCAATCTGATTAAAGATCTAGAGATCAATGCACACATGCACTCACATGGGCCTGATAGATGTCAAGGCGCATCCTCTTAGCAGCATTACGTGTTTCACTCTCACACGCTGCTGCGAGGATGTTCTCAGCCATGGCGGAGGTGAGGTGAGGGGGTGTCGGCCGTGTCTGACATCATCGGACAGGGCAGAAAAAGATAAATGTTATTACCTTATGCATTCCTGACAATGTTCTAATCTTAGAGGATGGCGTTTTTAACTCATATTTTATTTAAACTGCTACAAACTGCTGTAGTTATGAAAAATTCTGTCATTACAAATTTTTAATCATTGGATATTCAAATGGATATTCTATTTCTATTTATAAAGCAATACCAAGATATCTTTCAAACAGGAAAATTGCTGTGTAGCCATGCATCTTCCCGGTTTATGATTATTGAGAAAATGTTTTGCATAGCTGCACTGTAAAATTAGATTTTTGGAGCAACGTGCATCTGTTCAAAGATATTCAACCACTTCAAGTTCTGTAAGTCTTTGGCTACACCAACATCGTAGTTTCTAGAAATGCCTGTTTGACGGCATTTAATTCCTGTGAGATACAGTAAATAAGGGCGTGTTCACACTTGCAATTCCGTTCTCTAGGTTATTTTGGACCGAAACAAAAAAGAAAACAATACATTTAGTCCTGATTTGGTTAGTATTCACACTTTCATTTTTAAAACCAAACCCCAAGATACAAAAAAAAAAAAAGGCTTTTAATGATATATATTTTGTGATGGAACTTGTCGAATATCCAAAACAATGCTGTGTGCTGGGCTAAATGTGGTTACTGTATGTGCGTACATATGATGGAGCTGACAACTCATGAAGAGCTTATCAAATGTGTAAAGGTCAAAACAGCGGCAGGAATCCCTCCATAACACAAAAAAATTGTGATCTGCTGTGATGGGCAACATCACGACTATGGCGAGAAAAAACAGGTATGCTACATGTGCATCTTGTGCCAACATGTCTTGACTTTGATTCGTTTAGATGTCTTTGATTTGTGTTGCATTCATCGAACCAAAACTGCCTAGTGTGAACACATCCTATGATATGAATTGGAAAACACTGAACCTGTTCTTTAGGAGATTCACAATCATATTTTTTCTCAATCAACACATTTTTGATCTTTCTCCTAAAATTCAGGTCATGGAGTTCATGAGTTAAATCAGGCTCAGTGCTGTGGCATTCAAGGACAAGGGATGGAAATGACTGCCTGTGACCCTGTTTGCCACTAGAGGGCAGTAGTATGCTATTAAATGGTGTGTAGCACAAAAAACATTTAAGATTTAATATGTGAAACATTTTGGATTATCTGTGGTATTGTAATAGCTCAAACAAATTATGGCAGATGTGTGTGTTTGTTTGTCAATATATGTGCAAATGCCCATGTTTCCATACCTCAAAGCCACCCTTCTTCATGCGACGACAGGATTTGAGGTAGGTTCGGATCCGTTTGCGAGCACGTTCTTGGAACTCTGGGAACTGGCGGCTGCAGGACTCAATGATGGCCTGGATTTTCTCTTTGGGCTGCTTTGAGATTGGAACCATCCGGTCCAAGTTCTCATCCACAAACAACCGTACAAACATCTGAAAACATGAAGAGCAAATCAACAAAGGAAAGAAAAGAGGATGGAAAATAGAACACATTAACGAATCAGTAGGAAAATTTTGAGAAAGATGTAAACAGGTAGGGGTGCAACTGATGCAAATCCAACTGATGAAACTTCTGGTTTTGCATTGAGATGCTAATAATTAAGGTTGAGCAGGCTACTGAAATGCTTCTATTTTTTATAAGACAGGTTTTTCCTCATTGTAAATAATTTTACCAACGTAACAGTTTGAAAGGTGCAAATTATTATCGTAGTTATAACAGTGTTATTTATATACTTAATTTTAGATTAATTTTTAATAATTTTGTTAAGTGGTTTTGTCATTAATTAGCTTTATCTTTATATTACAATTACAATTTAGGTATCATTTATTTTTAGAGTTTTTTTTTTTTTTTCTTATTTCCAGCTAATTTTAGTACTTCAACTACAGTTATTTCAGTTAGCTGCCAAGGCAACATTTCTAATTTTCGATTAGTTTAAATCTTTCATCTAATGATTATATTTCATTTTACTTCTGCTTTATTTCAATTTAAAAAATCAAAATTTAAAAAATTCCATTTTATTTTTGATAATGAACCTGATCCAGACTAGCATGACTTGAAAATACGCCCAAATGACTGACATAATATTTCTTATCTAGGCCTACTTTATGTAAATAATGTCTCTTTGATTTCTTTCTTTCAAAATACTAAAACTTTCTGTTTATTTGCAGGATGAAACAGATTTTAAATCCCAGACTGTCAAATGTGGTCTCGGACTTTTTGGACCCCACTGTACCTCCAAAGCATGTAGGTCATAAAGATTGAATGAATAAAATTCTAAATTTAATGTAAACCATATCAAATATGAGAGAGAGAGAGAGAGCGGTTCAGAGGGTCAGTCTCACATTAAAAGCTTTAAGTCGTTCAGGGTCCAGGCCCTCAGCGTCATTTATCTTGTCGCTGTCATCATGGTCATCATGATCGTCATCATCATCGTCTATGACCTGAGAGCGACCCGGGGTCATGTCTTCCCCGCACGTGCTCAGTTCCGTCTTCACAGAGTCATAGCTTCCTGAGCTGTACTGAGGCGACTGTGGAACATAAAGCATGTACAAAAGTCAAAAACTCCATTTGAACACCATTATGCTTACTATTACTTTACATTGAAAAATTTTGTCTCATACCTTGTTACCATACTCAGATTTGACAGGGAATTTTCGGTTAGGGTCAGATGAGTAGGATCCAAGCGTCACTCCAGGCAACAGTCTGTCGCTCAGGTTGACAGGCTGCTGTCCCTCCTGTGAGGAAGAGGACGATGAAGTAGTGCTGAAGTCCAGCGGCGCTGCGGCACCATTACCGTTCACCTCTCCGTATGGAACCACCCCCTCAGTTGCAGGAACTCCTCCTGTCGCCATGGCAGCACCACCAGGCGGAGTCAGTGCAGGGAGACCGTTAACTGTGCTGCCATTCTCTGAAGAGGAATCATCTGAGAAAGATTAAGTCCACCATTGAAATGAAATGTTGAAGTGTGTTATTCAAAAAGTCACACACAATTGGATGGGGGTCTGGATGTACGTGTGTCAGTGTACGTCTATCAGGGGAAGGAGAGTGTTGTGTGAAGGTTTTAATGTGAACAGGAAAGCACCATTGGGGTCAACTGTCAAACCAGTAGAAGGAGGCAGATTGAATAGGGAGACAGCTGGATGAGGGGAATGAGATGGGTGTGGGTTTTAACAGTGTCTGAGTGGACGGGAGGAAGTATTCAGAAAAAGAGAGCTTACTGGAAGAAAAAGAAATAAAACCCTTTCTCATCCAACCAGAGAACAGAACAAGAAAGAGATGTAGAGATGGAGAAAGAGATGGAGAAAAAAAAGATATGAGATGACCAGACATCGTTCTGCATGTAATGTTAGCTGCAAAAACATTTTTATATTGTTTCCAGTAAAACACTAACATTCAAAAGTTTGGGAAGGTAATATTATCAAATAAAGTAACTGATTTCTAATATATATATATATATATATATATATATATATATATATATATATATTTTTTTTTTTTTTTTTTTTTTTCCTCCTGAATTTTCAGCAGTTATTACTCCAGTCTTCAGTGTCATGTGATCTTTCAGAAATAATTCTAAAATGCTAATTTGGTCTTCAATTTTAATTTTATTTTAATAATTTTTAAATTATTATAATCAAGGTTGAAAACATAATAATATTTTTGTGGATTGAAGGATTACAGGATTTTTTATGAACAGAAAGTTGAAAAGCAGAATTTATTTAAAAACAGAAATTGTTACAAAACATTTAAAAATCTGTACTTACACTTTTGATAAATTTAATGCATCCTTGGTGAATAGAAATATTAATTTCTTTTCAAAAAAATAATCTTACTGACCCCAAACTTTTGAACAGTAAAATTCCAAAAACAAGGTAAATTTACTTAAGAAGCAAAAAATAAGAAGTCGTGGCCTAGTGTGAGGGAGTCGGGCTTGTAATCTGAAGGTTGCCGGTTCGATTCCCATGCCGGCAGGAAATGAAAGTGAATAAACAGCACTCTCTCCACCTTCGATACCATGACTAAAGTGCCCTTGAGCAAGACACCTAACCCCTAATTGCTCCCCTTGTAAGTCGCTTTGGATAAAAGCGTCTGCTAAATGATGAAAAATGTAAAAAAAAAAAAAAAAAAAAAAAATCTTATCAAAATCATGCAAATCTTGTAAAACACATTTTAAGCATAAGCATCACTAAATTGTTAGTTCTATGTTCAAAACAAGAAACAATACTATAACATTTATATTAACATTTTAATAGAGAAATAATTTAATTCAATATAAACTGAATTATAAACTCTTCTGAAAAGTTTTCATATTTATTGCAATATTGCTTGTAAAGTAAAATGATAGAACATATACATTGGAATTTTAAGTTTATTTTATTTCTACATGGCCTTTTAAATTACTTGCATTTGCAATCTTTTTATTCAGTCATATTAAATAATATATTTCACTTGAACAAAACTAGTAAACTTAGATATTTCACACAAAGTACATTTAGGTTTTAAGGTTATTTTTTAGATATCCAATCAGATTATAGACACTGTGTGGACAATGACATTGGTCTAAATGAAAAATATAGTATGTCAGAAACTAATGACATAAACACAGAAAAGGACAGTTCCCCTCTGAAGGCTGGGTGTAATGGTAGAGTGTGGGTTAAATCATCATCCTCTTGCCCTGTGTATCTCTAAAAAGCACAATCGTCTGCCATGAGTCAAGGGAGGAATCCATTAGTGCATGGTTACATTTATATAGAGTACAGGATGGAAAAAAGCCTCATTATTTCGCAAAACACAAGCAGTGGGTCATAAACACATCCCATAACAACCACACCAGACAGTGCAGATATCAAAATTACAACACAGATTTGAGTCAACAAGGGCAGTACTGGTAGCCATACAAAAGTGTGTCTGTGGGAGAACACGTATGATAACGGCAGGGAATGAAAGCTATATCGAAATAATAAGCCAGTCCCAGACAGTCTGGATGTGTTTGCAAGAGTCAAATTCTCACTAAATAGGGAAATATTTAGTTGTTACCTTAAAAGACACCATCACAGTGTTCTATTGAAACCAGAAGGCGGAGAGAGACATATTACAGCCCACCAACACAATCTCCCTCCCTCCCTCCCTCCTTTTTTTTTTGTAAACAAAGCCAATAGATTTTAGTGACATTACAGTCATGAATCGTAGGCTGCATCCAAATATGCATCCTTTCCTAAATAGTACAAAAAGAACAGTGAAAAGTCTATGTTTTAATTCATAGTATTCATAAAACAGAAGGTATGAAGTACCCAGTTGATCTACGAGATTCAGAAGTGTGTATCCAATGGACACTTTACAATTGCCTTAGGCCATGGAAAAGGAGTGTGAATGGCACAACTGATCCTGCAGGTCACATGACAACAACAACATGACAGTAAGTATGTCCAGTTTCCACATTATTTCAGGAAGAGAACCCTGTAAATTTGTCAGTACACAAATACACTATTGTTCAAAAGTTTGTGGTCAGTAAAATATTTAATTTTTTAAAGAAGTCTTTTATGTTAATCAAGGCCCAATAAATTCTTTTTTTATTTTACAGCGCCAACCCCCCCCCCCCTAAAAATTAGTTGCTGTAACTTAGTAGTCAGGTTAATTCAGTCATTGTACATCATATAATAATTTAAATTCAATTAAATGATACAATTATTGTAAAATATTTTGTTTTATATTTTATACATATTTTTAAAATTGTAAATATTTTATTTGTTTCAATATTTTTTAAACAAAGTGAGTATTTTTACTTTGAATCTGAGATAGCAATAAGTCAAACATGCAAAAAACAGACAAGCTTACGATGTCGAGCAGAGGGCTAACCTTTATGATCACAGATCTGACTGCCATTCCTAAAATACTATCATCCCTCTTTAGGATAATTCCCAGAGGGGCCTCTACAGCTGTCTGTCAAGGGTAAGGTGCACTGAGCATGTGCACAGCCCTTTAGTTACTTTCTCTCTCCTTATGATGGAGTAAGTGGACACGCGTCTGTGTGTGTGGCCGAGCTGTTCCCTGCAGCCCCCTCGGAGCAAGATTACACAGGATTAGCCCACAAAGAAGCGACCCAAGCCGCTTCCTCCCTCTCTGCCACCCAGTAAGACCCTTTGACTGTCCCAGCAGCCATTTTAAAAAAACATCTCCACATCCCCCTCCCCCTGCCCTCATCCTCTTCTCTCCTGCCCCATTCATACGCCACCCCAGCCCCCCTGCACTCAGCTGAATAAGAGACAAGACAGAGAGGAAGTGTGTTCAATTCAAAAAAGGGGCAGGGTCAACAACCCTTGAGTCTCGCAGTTGTTTACCCTCATCCGCAAATATGGAAGCCTTTGCCAAAGATTATTTTATACATTCTGAGGTACAGATATATATTGGTTATGTGAAAAATAACACTGATAATAAAAATGAAATATAGATATGTAGATAATATTCAGATTGAGAATAGAATTCATCAATTTGTCAGAGTATTATATTTGTAATGTAATACTCTTTTCTGTAACTGATCTATCTATCTATCTATCTATCTATCTATCTATCTATCTATCTATCTATCTATCTATCTATCTATCTATCTATCTATCTATCTATCTATCTATCTATCTATCAGTCTATCTATCTATCTATCTATCAGTCTATCTATCTATGGCATGTCTCTGCATACCCCAGACATCCATTTAACCGGAATCTGTCCAGAGAGTAATGGAAGAGAGCGAGAGAGGCTGGAGTGCTGGGAAAAGGGCTATAATGGGCCTTCAGGCACCTCTTCAACATCAGCTTTATAAAACACTTATTAGACTCTCACCAACACAAAGTCTTCTCTGACAAAAGCTGACTAACACTGGTAAAGGTGGCTGTTATTTCAATGAAATGTACAGCTACATAAACAGTGTGAGTGAGTAGGAGACATCGTACCTTCTTCCTCTTTAATGCTGGGCTGTGGGGGTGTAGGCATCCTTTCTGTGTACGGGGCGGTGGGGCTGCTAGGCTCTGCGGCTGGAGCACGCTCAGTAGAGACCCAAGCGGGCTCAGCCATGTCCAAATCCTCACTGCTTACCGAACTCTCATCCTGCATGTGTGTGAGAGAGAAAGAGAGGGGGGAGGAGGAGGAAGTCAGAGAGCTCAGGATATTCTGTGCACAAAATGAAGCTCACCCACCCCACTATCATCCCTAGATTCTCCCATATCTCCTCCACAGCATCTCGACACAGGCAAAGTCCTCAAACCTGTGTCAAAATAAACATTCTACATTTGCTGTTTGGTTCAGCCATGCTGCTATGTGTAAGATTGTGAGGCAACAAACTCTTTCTTCAGTCTATTATCCCGGTGTATCCTTTATTGAGGAAACTCCGCATTTTGGGATGAGGGATAGGAAGCATGGGATGGAAAGGGACGGAAGGAGGAGACTCTTAAATAATGAGTGAATACGAGGGGAGCTATTTTTAACCCTGTTGGAAACAAAAACCAAAAGATACACACACAGCATTAGAAGAGATGTATGTTTTCTTCAGGAATCGCAGTCTGGTTCAGAGTTGCAGAGGAACATTTAGTACACACACAGTTCATTGCATGCACATATTTTTGTGGTCGGAGTTTGGAGCTGTGTAAAATCGACATAATGGGTGAATGCTTTCACAGCTGTGTTAAATGTCCAGTGTTGTCATTGTTAACTAAAGTTCGGTATTCAAAATAAGGGTAAAAAAAAGAAGTATAAATATTAGATTCAAACAACATCAATCAAACTTAACTAAACTAACTAAATAAGTTTAAGTTCTAAAATTGCTAAAACTGAAATAAATATTAACTAAAGCTATATAGAAATAAAAAAAAAAACTACTAAAAGCAAAAGCACATAAAATTACTTAAATTTAAAATGAATAATATTAATAACCAAAGTACGAAAATAAGTATTTCAAAGTTTCTTGATTTGGTTATAATTATAGTCTTTTGATGAATATGTCTTTCAAAAAAGACACTGTATGCGCTCCAAAAAATAACCAGTCCGTTCTCAGGTGCTTAAATCAAGAAAAGTTTGATCAACCAAAAAATCTAAATTGTCCGCACACTGAATTAGACTAAGGCAAGTGTCCATCAGAAAAATTACTTTAATTTAACATCTGCAAAGTGAAAAAGTGTCTTAAAAACAGACCAAGGAGCAGAGGTTTCAGCTCAGTTTCTTCAGTGAAAATTTATGTTGCATTCTACTACAAAAACGAGTTTTTCTTGACCAAAAAACCCCAAAAAACAATATGTCGAATGTACTGTAACAGACCTAACTTTAAAAAAGTACTCCAACATATGACCATTTATGTAACATGTTAAACATAAAAGTATAAATATAAAACAGCATGTGAAAATCATTGAAAAAATAGAAACCCCGAAAAAAGCATATAAAAGGGTATACTGAAGTACTTCCCATTCTTTTTTGTGAAATTGATGTGTTGAATTTTAGCACACTGTTACAGCAACACATATTCACAGAGTTGCACATCCCATTATTTAGTTCAAGTTCATAATGCAAACTTAATGCAATGTGCAAATGCAAAACAAGCACTTAATTTTACCAGTGTTCAGAATCTTGCAGCTCAATTTTTTCTGGATGTTTTTTCTACTAATAATATTGTTATTTATATTTTTTTTTACCTTCAGTGTGTTCTTATTAAAATGTTAAATTATCATCAAAGACAAACCGAACAAACGTTTATTCAGCTTAAAGGTGTTTTTAAATATGATCTGCATCATCTATCCATGCTGAATAAGTGCCGGTCCATGTTTAGCAGGCTGAAGGCATAGCAAATCACATCGTGACCCTTGTCTTCACCTACGCTATAAGCGTGAACACACCTCTCTACCTCCGCCGTTGTCATGACGATGAAGCTGAGAAAGTTCACTGTGACTTATAGCAGGTTCTAGAGCTTTTGTTGAAGTTAGCATCAACGCTTTCTTATAGCCTCCCCTCACAACCGCTCACCAAATGTTCCAGGAAAACCCATAATACACCCTGTGCCACCCATCTGCTGAGATCAAACCATCACAATGCCACCACCGCTAATCTTGTAGCCGCCGAGTTAAAGACTACCAACCATCCCCACTGACGTGTGACTCTTCCTCATTTTTATCACAAACACAGCACTCATTCCACTATCCAACTCCAACTCTGCACTAACACACACCTGAACACAGAATTTAATTCTTCTTCTTCCAAAAGACCCTCAAGCCGCTGCATGGGCATCAAATTACTCCATTCTCAGCAGGCCACTCAAGTTTTATTTATTGAAACACTTTAACTTGTCTTGAACATTTAAAGTAAATTATACTTAATAATAAGCTCAATTTATTCAGCATAATTTAGCATTACCAAGAGTCTTTTTCTTCCCCCCCCCCCCACACACACACACTACATAAAATAAGTCACTGGTTCTATGTTTATTGTTACCATGGTAATGTGAAGAGTAGAGGAAGCTGAAAGAATGTAATCATCATGGGGTTGTCGTGGCCTAGTGGTGAGGGAGTTGGACTTGTAATCTGAAGGTTGCTGGTTCGATTCCCACGCCGACAGGAATTGAAAGTGGGGATTGTGAATAAACAGCACTCTCTCCACCTTCAATACCACGACTAAAGTGCCCTTGAGCAAGACACCTAACCCCTACTTGCTCCCCTTGTAAGTCGCTTTGGATAAAAGCGTCTGCTAAATGATGAAAAATGAAAAAATGAAATGAAAATGGTGCTCAAGCGAAGGTGAGAAATACAGGTGTGTAGACAGAGAGAGAAGAAAATGTCTGGTTTCACACCGTAAACTATCACTGTGTATTTCCTCTCCATGTAAAACCCACAGGATTTTCAGCACTTTTCAGCACTGCACTGCAGACAGGAAGGAATTCTCAGACAAACATCCTGAGACCCCACAAATGGTCACAAATTAAGCGGTATAACTTATCATAAATACTTTATCAAGCATTAGATTAGTTTGAGCTTGAGACCCCTGTTGTTCATATAATAAGTACAGTATTGTATTACAGAAAGCCTGGAGCCTGAAATATTTTGTGAACTAATATGTATGCATGTGCAAACACACACACACACACACACACACAATAAACATGGATCTGTGTGATTCATAGTTAGCCTTGGGAAAAATTGGGTTCCCTCTGAGGTTTGTTTAGAGGACTGATGTGTGCGGTGCTGACTCCATTAGGTACCAAGTGGAGCATCAGTAACACAAGCAATGAGAAAGGGAGAAAAAAGACAGGAGCAAGAAAAGATCAATGCAGACGCAGGAATAAAGGTACATGTAAAACAATTAACAGGGAGATGAGAGGATAAAGAAGAGAATAAGCTAAGTAAATAGATGTGATTCAGTCAAGGACATAACAAGCAGAAATTGTATGTACACTTATATATTTAAATATTACATTTTGTATTTAAATTTTAAATTGTATATTTAAATATTTATCTGTCCAAAAACAACTGATGATTTCACAGACATACACGCTTGAGGTCAGTAAAATTGGCTTTTGTATAAAAAAAAGAAAAAAAATGTAAAAACAAAAACAAAACAAATAAAAAAAATGTAGCAAAGATCCATTAAGTTGATCAAAAGTGACAGTTAAGATTTTGACCAAAAAAACAAAACAAATAAATGGTGTTTTTTTTACCTTTTTATTCATCACAGAATCCTGACAAAAAACTGACCGTTTCAGCTGCTTTCAACATTGATAATAATAATAAATGTTTCTTGAGCATCAAATCAGGATATTAGAATGATTTCTGAAGGCTCATGTGACACTGAAGACTGGAGTAATGATGCCGAAAATTCAGCTTTGCCATCACAGGAATAAATTACATTGTAAAATATATTAAAATAAAAAACATTATTTGAAATTATAATAATATCTACCAATATTACTACTTTACTGTATTTCTGATCAAATAAATGCAGCCTTGGTGAGTTGAAGATACTTCTTTCAAAAACATCTTATAGACCTCAAATTTTTGAATGGTAAGGTAACAAATGATAAATTATGATTCTGCTCCATGGGGATATCTAGTTCACAAAGATTTGATGTTACTAACCTTGCAAACATTGACAAATCCATTGATTATTTTATCCTCAACAGCATTCATTGTATTAGCCTGGTACCTTTGTTTCCTGGTGGACTAACAAAAAAAATCCTGTGTGCCCCCACTCCAGAAATTGCGTAAATCCAGCCAATTAAAATTGAGCATGCCAGATGGAGAAAGTGCAATATGCATCTGACATCATTGAACAACAGACGGTCTGTTGGTGTGCTGTCTGAAGGTAAGACCAAATACTAACATAACCTACCCTTATAATCTGAGAGAAATGATTTGTTTATGAGAACGTTGTTTGAGCCCATAATCCTAACTTTAGCCCTGAAATCTGATTGGTTTATAGGAATGTTGATGCTAGAACACACCCTATAGTTGGGTGAATTACTTTAAGCAAGAGACAATACAACAGACAGACTGCAAACAATCTTCAACCTAAGCAATCTGATTGGTTGCCACCTGACATGCAGATGAATAATGGTACTGTAAGTTTTTGCTAAAAATTTACATATTTTAGATACTATTGTTTCTTATTTTGAACATGAAAAAATGAATACAGCAATTCTATTCTCATGATAGGTCTAATAATTTTAAGTTTTATAAAAGGGGAGCTAGATAAAGTCACATGTTGTTCAGTTAACTTCCCAGCAAAATTCATGTTTTTCCCCCCAGCTCTTTGTGACCAACAAATCATCTAACTCCATGCAACTAATGTATAGACTGTTTTCATTTTGAAGAGAGCAGTACAACAGCGCCCCCTATCCACAAGAATGTAGGATACCCACTAGTGTATATTCCTGTATACACTATAATATATAACTATATTCCTATAAGTATAGGAGAGTTATTTTAGTTATCTAAAAATGGATCGTAACATTTTTCCTCAAGAAATTTATAAAAACTGCCTATTCAAACAGCATATTATATTACTTTAAAATATTCAATAAAAGAAGAAAAGAAAAGAAAAAATAAGCTGGGACAAGGGCAATGTAGCATGTCACAGGTACACGTTTATAACAGCCTTTGGACTTTCCTCTGGATTTCATGCTTTGCATGTAATGTTAGAAAGCTTTCACTACAATGCTATTTACACTGTATTTCTTCTGAGATGTAGAAAAGAATTAAAATGATCCAGGAAAAAAAAAACTTGACAGCTTTTAAGTGAGCTGAAAATGCAATTGACCCAATGATGAACCCTGGTGCATCTTGAGCTTTCTTTTATGAGCATATTCTAAAGTGAGAATATTCTCTAAATACAGTACGTGCTCTTTAGTTTCAGCTATACAATTACATTCATGTACTGTTTTAGTTCAGTGCGGAACTGTCTTTCGCAAAGATGGGGGTTGTGTGTTTATCATCACCCCATTTATATAGCACAGTGACCCACAGACACTTCTAGCTCTTGCTATTCCAGGCTTTCACATATACTGTTGCTGAGGCAACCATGTCTATAAGAGTTTACCTTGACAACCACACATTGCACCATAAGGCCTTGTCGCAGTTCCTTTGAGCTGAGTGACTTTTACATTAAAGTCTTTGCCCAGATACTAAGGAATATTTAGAATCATGACACCACATTTTGTTGATAAAACTCAGCTTTGGGAGCAGTCAGCAAACACACAGACCGGTAACAACATGTCAATGCTGAATTACTTTACACTTAATGTATTTTAAAAAATCTGACGTAATGTAAACAAAGCTGCCTTTCTCTCCTCAGTGCTTTTGCATCTCTCACTCTCTTGCTTGGTTTCTACATACCTGCTCATTAGTGTTCATGCACTGTAGTTTCATCTGTTTTAGATAGGTGGCAGTGAGAGGCATGTTGTAATCGATGAGGTCTGGGACCAGGGAGGTGGGCCGGTCATTCTCTGTGGGTGAAAAACAACAAAAGAAAGGAGATTTAAATTTTTACATTTACATTTGTGATTTGTTTTTAAATTAATATACATGCTACCATTCAAAAGCTTTTGGTTGAAAGATTTTTTAATAATTTTGAAAGCAGTCCATTATGTTTACCAAGGCAGCAATTACTGAAAAAACATTGAATAAACAACAAGTGAAAGATTATTACAATTAAAATGTAATTTATTCCCTAATTTTTTTCTAAAGAAAAAAAACTGCATTTATTTGATATAAAAATTTTTTGTAATATTGTGTACCTTTTTGGTGTCCTTTTTGATACATGTAATGCATCCTGCATGAATAGAATTAACTTCTTTAAAAAAAAAAATCTTACTGACCTCAAACTTTAACGGTAGTATACAGGTGTATAAATATTTCTCTTCAAAAAGCTTATTATTACTTTAAAAAGATTGCAATTAATACATAAAACTCCTTTCAAACATGCCCTACTTGTAATTATTCATTTTAAAGCCAATATTGTTTCACTCAATCCCATTCTCAATAGTGTGCATGACTCAGTTGGGTCCCCTAGAAGGCGCTCTTGAGACAGAGCTCCAACAGACCCTGCTGAAACTCCCTCAGGCCTTTGTTAAAATCAAACACAATAAATGCAGACAGGCTATTGTTTGGACACAGATCTCCTGACTTGGCTTATGGTTCCCAGCCACAATATAGTGTGAACAATTCAGTGGCAAATCTTTATTCTATAAACTGCTTTGGAGAGCAGGGATGACTCTACCCTTCAGATCCCCTGCAGGCAGTAGCTGATCAGCTAATTCACTATTCAAAGTTTGTTTGACATTTATTCTCCACAAATGCATAAATTTGGTTCTGCATTTGTGAATCATGTTTTGTGAATGTGAATTAGGTTATGAGTTTGTGAATTGCTGTTTGCAAATATATATTTTAGCTCAATAGACATCAAGCTTATCTGTGGCAGTGTGAATTAGTCACATCGGTACGTGACTAATGGCAGACCAACGTCACGTCTGCACAGATAGCGGACTTACAGCATATAGAGTACAGCATCTCATCTTTGGGAAAATGACCCTTTCTGATTTGTGTGCAAGGAAAGGTACTTATAGCTGAGTCACAAAACACTATGATAAAAATGAAGTTCTGATTGTAACATCTCTACTGTCTCTGAATTAAATAATGATGCAAATATCCAGAGAGAAGCCGTATTTGAAGGTCATCACATGAGCGTCTGCTATGTCAAGTCTTGAAGGATTGCGTGTATATTTCCTTCAGCATTATTTTTCACTCTTTTTCTGGTAATCAGATGTTTACTGTGGGAAACGCGTGGGTCAGATTATCCATCCGTTAATTACAAGGGGCCCGTAAAATTTTAGTCTTGCCTCTGTGGCTCATCAAAACAGTGCGACTTTAATGAAGATTTTGGAATCCTAATCTTTCCTAATTACCGCTAAAGGGTGATGCACCCCCAAAACTTTAATTAATGATGAAATGAACGAAAACAACCAATTTACTCAGCGGTTCACATTCAAGTTTATGGTGAAAAATCATTAAAAATGGCGAATCTAGACATGATAGGGCAAGAATGGTCTGACCTTTGAACTCTGCCGTGCTGGGGTTGATGTGCATCCTTTTCTGACATTCTCCACAACTCATCAGGAAACGAGTCACTGCTTCACGTGGAAGAAATGCATAGGTCTCTGCAATCTGACAACCAAAGGAGAGAACGGAAAGGAGTCAGCAAATATTTTAGGACAGATTAAACAGAGAAACAGAAACAGAAACAAGGAAGTGTAATGAAAAAAATAGTTTGTGAACCAAAATCCACTAAGGATAAAGGGGGTGCATGCAACATGAAGGCTGTTCACTTTGTGTTCACAGTTGGGTTCAGAAGTAGGGTGTAGGGAGCAAGGCAGCACAGTTTTGGAACAGAGCTATTAATTTTCATACTAATGACAACATAACTGCAAAACAAAAGGTATTTGCTCCAACAATGTCTGTTTTGCAATGCCTCCCTTTTCTTCTTTGCCCTTCTTAATTTTTTCCAGTCTTTTCTCATCTCTCTCATCCCTGTCCCCTCTCCCTCCTCTCTTTTGCTCTTGCTTTCTTCTCCTGGAGGCTTTCTGTGTGCGACCTTCACACAGAGAGGGTGATCGAGCAGTAGCAATGGCAGGCCCTCCACCCATCCCCCCTTAGGTGGCACAGAGGGAAAAGGCCAACCAGGGAAAACCGCACCTCCCAGAATGCCATGCTCCCAGACTGCCCCCTCCTCCCAGGCTGGCAGGGCTGGTCTCTGTGGGCTCATCGTGCTATGAGACCTGACAGCAGGGCTCTCTAGGGCACTGGCTGAGAAGAGGAGGTGAACGTTGCCCCAAGGACATTGTGCAGCCCCTGCCACCCCCGCATACACCCAAAATACACATATACAAACAGCTTTTTCCATCTTCAGTATTGGGGGTGCTCTCTTTGTGTGTTCAAAATAATGAACACATATTTCTCTCTTCTTCAAAGGAATAAGCTGAGGTCCAGAATGACAGAAAACATTGTTAATGCACAAAGCACATTTATATTATAATAAAAAGAAAATAGAAAAAGAAAATGCATAGAATCTCAGGGAGTGGTGTCACGGGAGCCCCATAAGTGGCCTCAATCGCAATACAGCATCACTGCAGTCTCATCAGGACACCACTAGAGGACAGTGTGCAGATAGAAGCAGTGTATTAAAGAGTAGTGGGTCAAGAAGGTAATAGTGATCCTGAACAAGATTCTTTTTTTAGTCACAGTAGTTATGACTGGAGATCTTTTATATATATATATATATATATATATATATATATATATATATATATATATATATATGTGAATATGAATAAGTGAGCACATATACCTATATCATATTAAATAATATTATGAATAGTAACTGTATTGTATTGCAATATACAATTTAACTAATCATATATTAATCTCCAGTAATTAATAATGCAGTTATTATTATTATTATTGTTGTTATTATTATTATTAGTCACCCCTCACAAAATATTATAATGAATATAATAAAGAATAATTCTGAATCATTTGTATTATTGTTTTAAATTATGTTGTAAAATACAATCAAAATAAATTACTTAATATAGCTCTTTATTTTACAATAATAAGAATAAGAATTATTATTATTATTGTATAAAAATATTATTACTACTACTACTAAAATAGAATCAAAATAAATCAAAATTAAAATGGGGTATTATTTTCCAATAATAATAAATTATTATTATTAATATGATTATAATTATAATTATTATTATTATTATTATTACTAAACCTACAACTACTATTATTATTGGAAAATATTATATTATTAGTGGAAAATAAAATAATTATTATCATTAGTTACCGCTCCCAAAATAATAATAATTATAATTTGTATTTTTTTATATTATTTGATTATAATACACAATTGAAATAATTGATCATATAAAATAGGTTTCTCAATAATTAATATATGGTTATAATGATTATGGTATTGTAATATTGATATACAATGGAAATAATTAATATAATGCATTCATCTGCAATAACTGCAATAAATTCATCTGACACAAACCTGGAACGTATCACCATTTATGCCTTTATGTCAAAAAGTTTGGACTCTGATCAGGACCGGAAAAGGCTCAGGCAGCATTTGGGACAAGGCCACAGATGAACAAATGTAGGCTTCTGGACACCACCAATCAGAGTCAGTTGCAGCTAATTATACAGCCAATGAAAGTCAGTTCATCCGGAGCAAATCAAGCCAATCACAGCTGATTTCTGAAGGTCACAGCCAATCGGTGAGACTTTACAGTGCTCTGATCTTTGCTTGTCTGACAGTCCAGCAGTTTTAGAGTAGTTCAATGTGTGCCAAATGTCAAAAACATGGCTATCAGGGAGTTAATTACTTTAATTAGGTGATTAGCTCAGAGCTTAGTGGGGGCTGGAACCCGACACCTGCTTTCACACACCAAGGAATCACAGCACAAGAAAGCATAATCAAGCATACTCAGTGCACAGTTACACATCGCCTATCTACTTCTATAAGAATATATAAGTCTAGTTTCTGTGTTCTGCTTTAATTGGATCAGATGCTAACTGCTGCATGAGGTTGTACTTCATATCATTCCCCCTCCCTTATTATCAAATAATATGCAACATAATAACTTGCTGAATGTATGGGCTAAGAAACATAATAGTCTGCTTATAATTACACAGTACATACAGAAATTATGCTGCACAAGAATAAAGGTAGTCTACGTGATATAAAATCCCTATCGTTGCATGGCACTTCAGTATGAGTGTATTTGGTCCCTCAGATTAAGTCAAACTCAATGATATGTTTTCCTCCTACTTCATTCACCAGTGTCTCAGATAAAGGAGAGGTGAGTCACAAGCGCACACATACAGGTTATTAATATTGTCTATCGCCTAACCCAACCCCTACCCCTAAATTAATCACAGAAACATGTTTTGGCTGATTTATATAAGCCTTTTTAACTAGTGTTAGGATTAGTAAAATGTCCTCACTAGTCAGTTGTCATAATATTTCACTATACAAGTGAGGAAATTTGGCCCTCACAAAAATAGCCAAACATGTACACACACAGACACAGTCCCTTTAAATGATGGTTGAGAAAGTACTCGTTATTATGAGCACCAGCAGAAAAGAAACTGGACAGAGTTGTTATGAAGTGAAGCAAAAATGGTCAGAGTGTTTTTTCCTCCACTAGATATCGTACAGAAACTCTGTCTGACACTCTTAAGTTTTCGAGACCTCTCAGACAGTCAGAGTAAAAGAGAATATGGCAGAAAATGAAGCGGTACACTGGAGACAAAAGGTTTGCAGGGGTGATGCACAGGTTGACTCATACCTGCAGTTTGGGCAAATTAAAATACAGCTGTATATCAATCCAAAATGAAATCCACTGTCTGTGGCAATGAAAATGCTCTAGTTCTATCATAGGTAAGAAAAATGAAAAATGAGAACTTTTTAATATAAAATATTTACTATTTTTAAAATGCTTAGAAATATCTCACATGTATTGTACAATCTCTCATGTGTATCAAGGTTTTAATATTTCCCAAAAACAAATATCAGCTATCTATACTCTGTCAACATTTTTCTAATTTTCTAAGTTTATTTCTCCTAAGGAGCTTTAGAAGAAACATTCGTCTTACTTGGTTACATTTACTGAGAACTAGGGCTACACAATTTGGGGAAAGAATCTAATTGCAATTTGTTATTACTGTATATATCAATATGACTGGAATAATAATAGTTCCTTTTATATATAAGAAATACATTAAACTAAATGTAATAACATTTAATATAAAGAAAAGTATTTATGAAAAAATATAATAATTTAATTTTACTGTACAACTTCTAATTTTTAAAGCTGTATTAATTTCTTAATATTCAATTGTTAAACAATCAAGGAATTAATTTTAGCAGAAAACCACAGTGAGATTTTATTTTGTTACCAAAAGAAGTTTCTTCTCATTACAAGTTTTTATGCGTGTTCAGGACATGCAGAAATGAGTTCCTGTGAAGCAGCATTCCACTTTGAGAAACTGAAAACAATGTATCAGGAGCTGCCCGCATGTAAAAGCAGTGCCTCGTTTCACTCTGAAACATGCAGCGCATGTATTTACTTAAATTTCAACCGTTGTGGTTTTAATTCGATTAATCGTGCGGTCCTACTGAGAACTACAGACTCCTGAGTCATGAAAGGGCAAACTCTGAGCAATACAATTTTCCTCTGGGCTTGGCGAGCGTGGCAGCTTTATATAAGTCCCATGATGCAATGCTTGTCACTTGGGTCTTGTCATGTTTGACAGCTTGAGAGGTAGTGATGTTGACTTACATCGGTGGGTCAGACGGGTTCAGGTTTAAAAAGATTCTACATTGCGTTGGATTGTTTTTCACAGACGTGGGTGGGTGCGACTTGGAAAAAGCTGGCCAGTACATCAATAGTGTGCATTAGCTGTTTTTGGATTAAAAAAACCATAAGAATAAATCCACAAAACATAGTATTCCATTTAAAGTTTAGACTCCTTTCTGAATTATAGTCTATTATGGCTCAACAGTGCGACAGGTGTTTCAAAATGGCTGCAGTTCCCCCAGCAACAGCCTCTGCTCGTAGTTATACAGATGTTCTATTTTAGAGTTGCTTTTGTGGTCCTTGAAATAAATAGAGTGAGGACAGTTTTCCACATTGCTGCATATGAAGCCTATTCTGCATGTACCTTTTTAAAGCAAAAGAATGGGTTTTGCTTATGTGTCTTGACTATTTTTTAGGCACTGAATGATTGTATCTCACCGCCTTATAGGTCTTTTTCTGGCCGGCGTGTTTGGGTGCTCTACCAGGATCCGCCCCCATCTCAACGTGCATGGCGTAGATGATATCAAAAAAATCCTCCACTACAGCAACTCGCTTCAAAGAGCTGTCCTGGGCTGCCCCTCCATCTGAACACTGCAGAGAGACAGAGAGAAAAAGTGATTGTGAAAAATAGAAGAAAGGTCAACATTCAAAACTATAGCTATGTTCAGACTTCAGGCAAAAGTGGCCCAAATCAGATTTTTTTGCTCAAATGTGAATAGCACAAACCACATGGAATCGGATCTGTTCGATTCTGATTTGGGCCACTTCCATATGTGGTCCAAAATCATATACAGGTCAGATGTTTTGCAATGCTGCCTTAGTCTGAACAGTTGTATTGGAATTCATGCAATTTTTACATCACTCTAGTCTAGATCAACACTGGAAAGATTCGTTTTGGTAGTTTTGGTCACACGGTTGAAATGTAAGACAGCTTTGAAAGCAGGTTACAGCTCTATACAAGGAAACCTTGAGGGAAACAATACAAGAAATGTGTGAAAGCTAGAGAAAAAATGCTCTCTTTCTTCTCATCCTCATCTCTGTCCTCCTTATTGGCTGTGCACAAATTTGCTGGTTTGAGTGACACATCACCTTATAAATGAACATGTAAACGCAGACTCAAGACAGTTCAAATTCGATTCACACTTGAATCTGATACTGACCACATTTTTAAAAAAATCATACGACCCCCACAGATCTGAATAATCAGAATTTAGCAGTAAGGCCTGCAGTGTGAATGTAGCCTATGATACCTCATGTTTCATTAGGATTGGACAAATAACAACTCTGTATAAAAACAAATAACACATCTCTTCTTCACTCCATTTGCATTTGCTAGACATTTTCATTTTTCTCTCAAATCTCTGATAGCAGCAATGACACAGTAACCAGATGAGCTCTACATGCCGCAGACTGGCATCTTTATCGGTACAATTCTTTACAGCTCATACATTATTTGACTTTCTGAGTTTCATTCGCCACATTTATGCTGATCTCAGTCAACTAAACAGCTCCTGGATGAGTGCTGTGCTAGGGGGCTTTATGCGTATTGCCCTGGGGTTATGGTGGCTATGTAAGGCTAAGAGAGTCTCTTTTGTGTAGTGTATTATTGAAACATTCATTGATCTGAATCTAATATTAAGTCCTTCACAGCTCAAGAGGTTTCTTACTGAATATCTCCACTGTTAGATTTGTGCGTGTGTGAAATACAGTTTGGTTTCTGAACACTTTCCTGTAGCATTTAAAAAATAACTGCTTTCTTTACCACAGACACACACACAACCAGCCCCACCTCTAACCATCACCACCTTCAACCCTGCTTTCCATAAAGCTGACCCTGTCGCTATGGCAACTGGCAGCGCTCTCGGGCAGGTGTGCAGGGCAGCGGGTCATGTGACACCTGCAGGGATTCTGATCACTAAAGACAACCTTCTTATTCTCCCAGTCCCACACAGGCCCAACATCACCTGTTCTTTATTGCTTTCACACCTTTTTCTCTCATTACTTCTTTATTGGCTTTACTTCAAAATTTCATGTATTTTTTTCCAAGTAACTGTGACTTATTTACTTTCTTTTAAAGGTGAAATGTGTAATTGTTGTTCCACTAGCATCAACAAAATGGAATTTCAAGAACTGTTGTTTTCAAACAGGTTTCTAGAACTCTCCCCGTCTTTCATTGGACAAATAAAGTAGCCCCGCCCCAAAATCACACCATTGGTTGAATCGCTCTAGCTATTTCAGGATGAAGTTCCACAGAGCTACAGTACACTTTTTGGGAATATTATTTACCAATAGCTTTTAGTTGTCTCTGAATATGAAACTGGGATATTGTAATATATCTACAGAAACAGTGTAATTGTAATATATTAAACTGGATTTTATATTGTTTACTTTATTTAAACATCGAAAATTACGCTCTTAAAATGTAACTCTTTTATTTGTCACTAATATCACATACATCTCTACTACACTTCAATATTGTTTTCATTTTTTGTATTTCCAGAGTCTATAACTGGCATAAAGTTAGCTTGTATTGGCTGTTTCAATTTTACACACAACAGCAGGTGTTGAAAAAAAAGGAAGTAGCAGTCATTCTCCTTCCTCTTCATATAATTTTTTTCTCTCTCTCCCTCGTTCTTTAACTGCACATTTCTACTTTGATTCCCAGAGGGGCTAACGTTTTTCTTTCCTCTTTTCTCCACTTGCTTTCCTTTCTCCATCACCTTTTCCCCAAGATATCTTTCTTTTTCCCTCTCTATCTACCTTTTTTCTCCTGTCCCGCTCCATCTTCCCTCTCTCCCTCTTTCTCTCGCTCCCCCTTTCCCAAGTGCCAGGTAATGAAGGTTGCCATGGCAACTAAAACCAGCACACAGAGCGGGCTCGCTTTAATCCGGCCCTCTCCAGCCGTCCGGCTTGTGCATGCGTTCCCTCCTCTCGTCATAATTATCAGTCTTATTATGCCACGATCAGTCATACATGCATCAACCAGGTTTTCATGATTTCTGTCACGAGGTGACTGTGCCACACCTATGCAGAAACCCTCTTGCTCTCTGTCAACCAGAGAATATTCTAGAAATGGTCCCTCTAGGATGCAGGAAGCAGACTCCTTCAATGCCTTAGAGAAGAAAGCCTTGGTTATAGCCATGGGGGGGGGGGACCATGTGTGTTTGACTCTCTCTGTCCTACAAACATCTCCATCTCAGCTCGATTGCTCCATTCCGGTTGCTTTCACACATGCACTCACAGACACAAACATTTCCTCTGTCCCACCCACCCCCACCACCCCCACATTTCCCCAATCTGAGGGCACATCACAGTCTGAGACGCCAGTGTGTGGGTGACTAAAGTAGGCCAGCAGGATCAGGGCGATCTGCTCAGCTCTACTCAAGGCCTTACTTGGGCCAAACCTGACACACAGTGACGCCATACTGCACCCATATAGATCCAAATATGGGTCAGTTCAGTGCACAGTGCATAGAATCATTGTGGGCAATAATAACAACATATCACAATTAAATCAGCGGGTCATCGCAAATTAAATCCCAATACGAAGCAGGGTATCTGATATCACCCCTAAGTTGTTTATTTTGCAATAATGACTAACAGTTCATTATTCTATTTAATACAAAGCTGATTGATATGAAATATTGTATTCCATTGACTGTACTCAGCACAATAACAGTAAAGTTAAATCTAAAGTAATTTAAGTGAGAAAATAGACTGCCAGACAATAGCTGACTATTTTGTTTATTTTAAGGAACATGAACAGTTCCTCCAAAGAAAAGTTGATTTACTCACACTCATTTAATTTCCAATCCATATTGAAACGGTCACCTGCTTCTTCTACTGTTATAATCCACCAGTATAAAAATGAGCATTTCTGCCACCAAGTGGCCTGGTGTGCAGAGTGTTTAATGATGCACAGAATAGCTGCAGTTTTACTGTAAAATTGCTACACTGTAAAAAAAAAGTCACTGTAACGTGAAGGTGAGTAAATGATAACAACTTTCATTTATTTAGGCAGTCAGTTGACTGCAACAATGGTGAATTAGTGGTCAAGTGTAGTGTTCAAAATATTTACTACAGAATGCAACTATTGACCAAAGTATTCCAGAGCACTTATAAATAGGAATTAAGCGTTTGGTTGTAAACATTTCAGATTTGAAAGTGGCGGATTGTTACTAATGATAAACAGTAACCAATTGTGACTGCATATAGTATGACTCACACATTGAATGTTTTATCAACCCTGATGAGGTGAACACACTCCTCATTCACTCTTCCTCAAAGCACAAAAGCGCAGTGTTTAGATTCTCAGGTTGAGCTTACTGTTTGTTCCCAACGTGGAGCAACAGCGTGTGTGTTTAATCATTAAACCACTGTAGAGCTGAACCGGCGTGTGTGAGATACTGCTTTCTGGGCCTGAAAGTGCACAGTTTCATCATCCTCTCATCATTTTAAAGAAGCGCTGTGAATTGTCAGCAGCAGCAATCAGCATTTCCCCTTCTAAAACTCTATCTGTCTCTCTTTTTTTGAGACCCTGCAAGCCTTGGCTTTTTCCAGATGTGGCATATTTTTCAATCTGCCTCTCTTCCTCTCTATCCCCTTCTATTCTCTTTCTCTCTGCTTTTCTCTCTCTTTCTTTCCCTCTCTCACCCGTCCCGCTCCAAACAGCTCTGTTGCTAGGAGACTGGAGGGGCTGATTCGGCAAGCGGCCACCCCGACCCCCCACCCCCTCTGGCAGTCGCACACACACAGACAGAGAGTCTCTGAACATTCGTACACACACAGGGCCAGTGAAGGGAGGGGGCGAGAAAGGAGGCAGCTGGGTCACACTCGCGCACACACGCACATATGCATGGGCCGACAGAGATAGAAGAGCCCAAGCAAATATTTACGGTGAAAGACCTGATAGACTGGAGCAACGCAACCGGACATGACTGATACGGCAGCAAACGGGACACGATAGATATGCATACATGTAAGATGCTTTTTGCAATTGCTCGAGCCATATAGCTTGAGTAGCCAGTGGGACAATATTGTGGCGTCACCACATTAATCGTCGTTCCTCACTGCTGCCCCACACATTAGCTTTATCAGTGTTCAGATAAATTAAAGCAATGATAAACTAAAGCACTGTAAATGAACAATCACAGACATACCAAATAATAAAATATCAGTCTCTTGTGGGGTCAAGAATTATTTTTATTTTTACGATAGGAAATTGACTATGCTATTTACTAAAGTTGTTATTGCCAAACTCACCATCATCGTGGTACATTTTTTTATGCCGTAAGTGGATTTCTATGAGCGTTACTATTTGGTTGCTAAGGTCTTTGGAGTGTTTTTTACTCCATTTCAGTTTCTAGGATGTTGTTAGTGTAAGAGACTTTTGTAAGAGATTGCATTCAGTGTGAGTTTATTTCTTATTCTTTCTTGCCATTTTTTATCCTCCACCAGGCAAAAATGTAAGTTAGTTTGCTTCCAATAGTAATATCACACCTCTTCTGCACAACCCGCACAATTTGAGATATCATTCATCGCTACAGGACGAGTTCTGTCCAAAGTTTAATTCTAACTGGCCCATATAAGCATTAGTTATAGTGCTGGTAGCCTTAGCAAACATCACTAATTATATTACAGAGAGAGTGAATTGAGTGTTGTCTACCATCAGACACCTAGACACTTAATATCCAGCAGTATATTTATGAATTGCTTTGTTTGTTAAAGCTGTCATAACACATTACAGTGATATAGGGCTTGAGGGAAAATGGGGGAAATATTTGTTTTACAGTGGAAGAGCCAGGAATGTGTGTGTGTGTGTGTGCACATGTGTGAAAGAGGAACTGTTTCAACAATACAGGTGATTCAGATCAGCTTGCTGCAAATCTGATAACAGGTCACCTCTTAAAGTCCCAGCTCCACCCTGTGAGGCCAGCAAAATGTATAGACCTACAAATCGTAGAGATCCGTTTTCTCAGCGGGATGTGGGAGATTTAGAAGAGGGTTACAGGGCAGGGGTGCGGCATGTGAATCTTTGTGCACGAAGGTCAAGGAAAGATGAAGTGTAATCCCTCCATTCCTTTCCTCTCCTCTCATCTCCTCTTTTCAATGCTCTGACAACCCCCCCCCACACCCACTCTCTCCACCTTCCTGCCACTGTGCGTTCACGATGCTCACCCATTAAATCCATATTACACTTTTCTCTCTTTCCTTTCACTCTTTCCTCATTGCTAACCCTCCCTCTCACTCAGCTACTTGTTTCTTTCTCCTCTCTCTCTCTCTCTCTGACAGGGTGTGACGGACGCTTTCAGCTCCTTGAACGGGCGCAGCTCTTCCCGGGGCTCCATCTGAATCCCTGCACCCACATTACCCAGACACAACTGATCATTAACTGTCATCTGCGTTAGTCTGTCACTATAAAGCTTTGGTCTCTATCGTGTTCCCTTAAAAGTATTTTTTGTGTGCCTGATGTGCAGTTCCTTATGTGTGATAGTCAAGCAGGATATCAGACATTGTTGTGAGACTGCAAAAGTGAACATGAAATCAAAACGGACCTAATTTGTTTCTTAATCCACATTCCCAGTGCACATAAATAAATTTAAAAAAAATGTCTTCTTGATCTTTAAACTTTGTCCAAAATGTTTTTTTTCTTTTAAGCTGATATCACTTAGCTATTGGATCATTTCAAGGTACAGTATTTATGCACATTTTCGCAAATTTGCAATCTGGCATGTAAAAGTCAGAAGGAAGAATAAGTGTAATCACATTGTTTAATTTTTCATTTTTTTATGTCCAGGATGTTTGGTTTCAGACAAAAATTTTCATTTCGAAGTATCGCGAGTATCACTATACCTGCTTCCTGTCTGCTCTCCGTTTTATAAGCATAAATGTCAAAAGTAAATCTAAAAAAAGATAAAGAATTTCAAGAATCAATCATCAGAAAACCCATATAAATCAACCATTAATCTGAAAACCTCTAGCTCTACAGTGGTTATGGCCCTACATAAGGCTAAACCACAGAAAATCAAACACTTGTTTGCATGTGGGTATAAACGTGATCTGTTCATGCTCTGAGGTGTCTGCTGGGTCACGTGACCCTGGTGTCATGGTGTAATTGCGTCCTGGGGAGGGGGGTGCAGACAGTGAGACAACCGGACAGGATCACAACGCTAATGAGAGACTGCAGCAGTTAATTACAAAGGAGAGGGAGAGAGAGAAAGAGAGAGAGAGTGGCACAGAGGGTAGGGAGGATGAATATGAGGAGGGGGAGATAGAGTGAGACACTCTTTTGTCCCAAAGCTGCATCCTCCCAGAATAGAGATGGAGAAAGCTTTTATTCGCTCACACACACATGCACACATCCTCCCAAATCCGCTCAGGGAGGCAGCGTGTACCAGGACTGTGTCTGTGTGTGGTTATCTGTGTAGGTGTGCAAGTGTGTGTTTGTAGGAGCTCGCTCTCTTTCTCTCTCTGGTAGGGGGGAGGCCCTGGAGCCAGTTAAAAATGGTGTTAATTTCTTCTCCTATGGGAGAGGAGAACGGTCTCTCCATGGCAACAGAGAGAAGGAGCCGAGGGGAGGAACACCAGAGCAGCACCATCCGCGACCCTCTCTCATCACACACACACACAAGCAGTACAATGCAGTACACACAAAAACAAACACACATGCTGACAATATACATATACATGCACCCTAAATGCACATAACTTCGCTTTTCACATTTATAAATTCCTCCTACATTCCTGCAGATTCAGAACCAAGGGTTCACACAAATGGACCGATTCTTCTTCTGTGATCCCAAAATCTCAAAGACAGTAGCATAAAAGATGGGAAATAGTAAGAGGAGAGGAGAGAGGATTAGATCCGATCACCTACTTCTGAATCGAACATCCATTTCAAGTAGGAGGCTTCTCACTTCTAAGAGACAGACTGAAGTGGGTCAATCAAGCGGTGTGTGTGTGTGTGTGTGTGTGTGTGTGTGTGTGTGTGTGTCTGGTAGCACAATCAGAACAGTTCTTAATAAATCTATACAGTGACATGGTAACATTTTTTGTTTTCTGATATGATTGCTGGCAGCTAACAAAGCAAACCAATGATTGATTTTTAGTTAAATCAATCATTGGTTTGTATAAAAAGCAGCAGATGGACTTCATTAAACTTTAAAATTTTTCAACATATATATAAGTTTTCAGTTGCTGTTTTTTCACTTTCTATTCATCAAAGAATTAATTTGATATTATCATATAATATTAAGCCACAACTGTTTTCAACATTGATAATAATAAAAAAGTTTCTTGAGCACCAAACCAGCATATTAGAATGATATCTGCAGGATCAAGTGACTCTGAAGGCTGGAGTAATGTTACATCTTAAAATATATTAAAATATAAAACAGCTATTTGAAATTGTAATAATATTTCTGTTTTTACTGTATTTTTAAACAAATAAACGGATCCCTGGTGACTTTTAAGTTTAATAAAAGTCTCTTTCTTTGAGTTATTGAGTTTTTGCATATTAATCATCAAGGAGAAGAACTGATTTATGGACTTTTGGGTCAGTGCTAATGAAGTATGTGAGATAGAGAGAGTCTTTGTGTCGGTGAACATTGTGGCTGTCTTGTATGTTGCATGTAGACAGCACAGTGCACTCTGTGGGCTTTTCATGTCGTAACCTGCTATTGCAAATGCATCATGCAAAACTGTTAGCATTCATGCAAATGACTGGTAGATAAAAGGCCACTGTTGAGGCACAGAGTGTCTCTGGGTTTGGAGGGGTGGTGAGGGGAGCTGAGGGAAGGTCTGTTTAGATCCCCTTTTCTCCAAGGCTCTCTGCAGATACGCTCGCTAATTAATCACTTATCATAATGAGATTTTTGCCTGATTTTCTTCCTCAGTGATATGCTAATAATGGAATCGAAAAGTGGTTTGCTACAGTTTAACTCCGTCTCTTCTTCACGCATTTGAGCGTAGATACGTGTGCTGTTGTCAGCAGTCATTTAGGTGGATAACTGGATATGTGTGTATTTTTGAGATCAGTCGCCAAGAGAAGCAACTCCTTCAGGACAGAGGACAGTGTCCCCTGATCCCTTCAGGCCAGACAACAGCGTCTCTTGAGAGTGTTTCTCTGCACAGATCAGCCTTCTGCTGACCTGGAGTACTGAGCAAGCGAGGATAGAAGCTAAAAACCACACGCAAAAACACACATTCATAGCTGACTGCAATTTTGCTGAAGCTTTTTTACCATATCAGGTACATGTTAAAGTGCCCCTATTAAGCTTTTTCAGATATTACATTTAATGCAGTGTGTAATATAGCTGTTTGTGAATGTAAAAGGTCTGCAAAGTTTTAAAGATCAGAGTGCACAATAAGTAAAGTTTTTGTCTGCCGAAATGAGACGTCAGTAATTCCAGTCAGACTACCGTAACTTACATATGTAAAAATGCAACAAATTTGCACAATGCCCACTTAATTGTGTTCACTGGCTGCCCACGAACAACATCTACTTTGATCCGCCCTTGCCTCAAACACTGTGATGTTTCATGATGTGTACATGTCAGGAAGACACTGTTTTCTGCTCTGCAACGCAAACTCTTTTTGTAAACACTTCCAAAGGATGAGGATGTGAAGAGTCAGTGGTTAAAATTACCACAGCGATACAACAGCGGTATGACCTTTTGACGATTGCTTCTCAAATCTCCATGAGGTCTAAATGAGATTTACAAAACACTTATCCATTAAAGATGGGATAGTACCCACTTTATTTGGACCACCTTGCTCCTAAAAATCACAACCTGATAGTAGGATTAATTATTGATGTGTACACTGTATATTCTACCGGGTGTTCAAAATACGTAGTTTTGTGTTTTATATTGAGTAGGTCTAATCGGCTAACTCACGTTATTACTGTCTTACTGATCAGCTGTGGGCCCACTGTTACCTAAAATTGTGTCCATTAATGCAGATTGTTCTACTTTGAGTAATGATAAAGGATGGAGCAAGATTTGTTTTCCAGTCACATTAGTGCTTGGCTAACGTTATTAATACATTACTACATGTACAGCACAATAGATTAGAGATATATACATCAGTTTGTTGATGGACATTGTTAATGAGGATGGTGAGGAATTACAGTTGCAACATCTCATATTGTACGGCAAACTGAGTAGCAGTAGCGTATGACTGAGAAACGTCCAGCTCAAGTCATCCTTGTGATGGAGGTTCGGGTTGAATAATTAGTTCTTTCAATGTTTCATCATCGGATCTGTACTCGAATTGATTTAGTAAAATTGATACCATCATTACAGTGTGTACAATCGCTGAGGATTTATGAAGCTTCCGGGGGTGAAGTTCAGTTTTGGTAATTGGAATGTCTTTTCTGACACGTGCTGTAAGCGGTAGACCAATCACAACAGACTGGGTCGTCTGACCAATCAAAGCAGAGTAGGCTCTCGGAAAGGAGGGGCTTAGAGAGAATATTTGTATGCACAAAATTTCAACTTGCGATTCATTGTATGGCAATATTTATTGGATAGTGTGCGCTACAAATAAAGTTTTGTTCATGCATCAAGTGAAAACCGCATAGACCAAAATATTGATTCATGAATCAATGTTGGTTCATCAAAATTAGAATTGATATTTTTCAACCTAGTCCTATAATGTATTTAGCTTTTTGCTTTTCTTAAAATACATATTTTCAATGAATAATTACTTAGCAGTTATAATTGTACTCTTCAACTCTGGGTGCAAAATGAAGAACAAAATCATAAACATTTAATTTCATCTTGGCCATGCAAAATGTATAAATGTCTCTTTTTCACTCATCAGACATCCAAGCTTCTCAGCAGATAAGTCATATTAGGTAACAGGTATGATGTAAGACGCCAAAGGTTTTCTGAAACACCTGTATGCTTTTGTAGGATCTCTATCATCCCTCAGTAGATAAGATGGATTGAGTGAGTCTCGATCGCTTGACCAGGTGATTTCCCCCAGCTCAGAGAGTAAGAATATGCTCACGGTTGTCTTGCCATAGGCCCATACTGCAGAACACTGGCTAAACCTTCACTCTGTCACACACACATACACAGCAATGAGGATATTTCTGTTTCCGTTGGCATAGCAACAGAAAGCAATCATTTCCCTCACTTAAAATCTTGCAGCATCGTTTCTTCTCCTTTGCCCCCTTAATAAGAAAAATCTTTAAAAAGTCTCCCTCTCGCTGGACTCTTCATCAGTTTCTGAAAATCAACAGAGACATAGATGAAGGGGAGAAAATGAGTGTGCGAAGGATAGGAGAGCAGTGTGAAGTCTTACAGTGGGCTGTAGTATATCTGTTACTGTCAGCATTTGGTGCAAATGCAGTAGACTGTGAGATGTGTTTTAAAGGAGGTTTTACAATAAACGCCTATTGATGAACCGGGGTTAGTGTGAGAGAGTTTTGAAATGGTTAATGTGCCATTACTGAGTTGTTGGTAAGTAGATGGCTTCATCAAATTGACAAGAATGAACACAAAGCTTCAAATAAATCAGTAATGTTTTGTACATTATGCAGTTGTTGACAGAAGCATCTGTAGAAATTTATAGCTCGAATAGAATGATATTATATAGCTGTTAGTATAATTTATTATCCCTGCTATTTTTTATATTTCATGAAATTTTAAACTTTTCTTTACGAAAATACCCTAAAAAGAGGTTTTTAGCTGACTATTATTGTAATTTACAACTCTAATCAATTATTTGTAGTAAATTTTGTATTTTATTAAAAAAGGAAAACTTAACTAAAAATATAACAAAAATTGATGATTGCCTAAAAATACATACATATATGACATAAAAATATATTTAAAAACTGGGTTTAAAAACATTTAGAAACTGAGCATAAGCATATACTGTTGAAAAGATTGGGATCTGTAAGATTTTTTAAAATATTTTTGAAAGAAGTCTCTTATAAAGGCTGCCTTCATTTATTCAAAATACAATAAAAAAACTGCAAAATTGTGAAATATTATTACAATTTAAAATAATTATTTTCTATTTTAATATATTTCAAAATGTAATTTATTCTTGATTGCAAAGCTGAATTTGCAGAAGCTCCAGACTCACATGATCCTTCAGAAATCATTCTTCTATTATGCAGATTTGGTGATCATGAAACAATTTTTGAATTGTCAATCATCAATGTTGAAAACAGTTGTGCTGCCTAATATTTTTGTGAAAACCATGATACATTTTTTCGGGATATTTTGATGAATACAAATTTGAAAAGAACAGTATTTATTAAACAGAAATTTTTTGTAACATTATAAATGAATTTAGTGTCACTTTTTAACTAAATAATGTGAGGATATATAGGGGCACTGACATCTTCCTGACCCCAAACTTTTCAATGGTAGTGTAAATGCACATTAAATATATTAGTGAATATAAAATATCAACATTCTTGAGACAGGGTCAGTGAAACTGACAGGGCAGGTACATCCTGAATGAGTAACCAGATTGGGCAAGCAAAATTTTTTAATTCTGAGCTTGTGTGAATCTGTTTTTGCAACTAAATATGATATTGCATGTTTTACTGCATGTGCGTGTGTTTTTGCTCCCAATGTTAGCCACAGGACATAACAGGTGATAAATGAAGTTACTCCCCCTCGCTAGAAAGAGAGCAACAAAGAGAAAGAGCAGAAGGAGATCAAGAGAATGGGAGAGAGAGAATATTAAAGCGACATAGAGAAAGAGTCTAACAGACAGAGAGCAGAGCGAGCTTGTGATGCCCTGCAGCTGAATTGAGCACCACTCTCATGAAACAAAGTCTACAGTGGGCCTGTGACACAACAGATACATATTTAATAGCTTTATGAATGATATGTGCGCAGACAGAAGAGCACGGGCCGTTCAACTTATATGCTATTAGTGGCTTTTTCACTTCTCTTTCTCCCTCCTTCGTCCACAGCTATTGTAACTCTCTTAAAACCACACAGGATAAACAGGCCCCTGCTCCATCAGGTCCCCCTCCTTCTCGCCCCCACACACTGAAACTTGGCACACCCATGGAGTAGCTGCATCAGAGAGGCCCTTCGCCACTCTTCTGCAGCCCACACTGCGCTAGGCCTCCAACTCATACCATGGCACCCTGCAGCCCTGCCACCCAGGGGGAGGTAAAAGGGAAGACACTGCTCACATGGGGGGTGGGGGGTGGGTGGGGGCAAAAGTGGAAGATGTAGAGGAGAACGTTCAGATGTGAGCTGGCAGGGAGCGCTCTGGTTGAAGTCAATTTTGTGTTTATTATTGATGATAAAGAGAAAAGACTGAGAGAGTGTGACTGATAAGCGATAGAAGCAGCTTCATAAAAATAGAAGCAGGAAATAAAAGTGAGACTAAGAATTAAAAATTGTAAAAGAAATGTACACACAAACTAACCTAAATGAAGATGTCAGTTTTAGGTAAAATATCCTCTTTTCAACCTGCTGTATTTAAAAAACGAACTTTTACATAATGAAAACAATTAGCTACTCGTATAGTGCTAAATGGAAGCACAAAGATATTGTGCTTTCTCTGTGTCCTATTACTGAAAAAGGTCCCCCTTGCCTCTGTTCCTCTTATTATTCTGCTCTGTTTTGTTTGTTCTTCTTTCTTTGTTTGTTGTCTAATTTGCGTACATTGAGCAGGTTGGGAAGGATCCCCTACTGTTCCGGTCCTTAATGAGATAATAACGCTGATGTGAACACACTTAGTGTGTACATGTGTGGACGCTTGCACTTCCTTGTTCTTGGACACATTGTGGCATGCTGATTGGTCAAGAGCATGGCAGGGGGGATATGAAATGTCATGTTTCAATTTTTTTATTTACTGCCAATTTGGAACTTTGCGGTCAGTGTAAAATAGCTTAGAAATAAAAGGCAGCATTATATATATATATATATATATATATATATATATATATATATATATACACACACCAGTTTTTATTATATATAACGAGTTTTAAACAACCATGACCCATGTCACATCACCTGTAAATGGGGTCATATCCCCCTACCCCCAGCTGTCAGTAGAAACCATGGTAATACAGTGCACTTCCTGAAAAAATATGTATGTAGTAATTATAGCATCAAAGCCGACGATCTCTGTATCCAGCAAGCCACAGTTGTTTGTTTTGCACATTCAGAATAGACCACAATTCATCACAGCTTCATCATTGCATCGTTAAGCTTCGTCTTTATTGTTTTGAATAAGCAATGTCTAGTGGTGAAACTTACATACTGTGCCTTTAATAAATAATTGTTTATTTTAATATTAAATTATTAAATGTAATCATTTAATTAATAAATAATTTTAAAATAAAATTTCCAATCTTTGTGCATTAGCAGTGGCTTGTTAATTAGGGGGATTGTTTCAAAAACCGTTTGAAAACAGTAATTAAATTTTGTTTAAAAAAAGTACTAAAAAGCATGGACAAACATAGGCTGACATGGGCAATGATTATGTCCTTCGGATGATATGTTAAACTGAGGTCCTGACCCTCTGTGATAATCAAACACTTCTTGTAAAAAAAATAGGGGTGTGTCCTGGCCAAATTCCCTCCACTGACCCTTATCAATCATGGCATCCAAATAATCCCCATCCACTCAATTGATTCTATCACTCTCTCTCCCATCCACATATAGCTGGTGTGTGGTGAGCACACAGGCTCTATTGTACTGTGGCTGTTTTCGCATCATCCAAGTGGATGCTGCACACTGGTGGTGGTTGAGAAGAGACCCCCTGATATGACTGTAAAGCAATTTGGGTGTACAGTAGTACATAGTAAAGCGCTATATAGTGTATATATATATATATATATATATATATATATATATATATATTATGTATTTTACATATATATTAGGAATCTCGATTTACTACATTAATTTAATTATGGAAAAATGATGCGTTAAAATAATTTAACGCATTTAATGCCCATGGCCGTTTCAGGCTAAAAGTTTATGTGTGTATAAATTCTATGTTGAATGAAACAAAATATTTACTTCTAAAACTACTTTTTACAATGTCTATATGATGCTTTTTTCATTTAACACAATAATGACTTTATCTTTAGGGGGTAATTTGATTTGTGATTAATTTGCGACTAATTAATGCGACTAAATCGGCACATCATTTAATTAATTAAAAATTCTAATCACTTGATATATATATATATATATATATATATATATATATATATATATATATATATATATATATATATATATATATACATGCCCATAGGCCATAACCTCCCCCATATGACAGAGCTGCTCATCTGTGTGACTGACAGATCATATGTGAGATGTAGTGTATATGTCATGTGGCGGCAGTATTAGGATGCACAGAGGCTCCACGGAGGGACAGCAGCATGACTGATGAAGGTTAAAACAAACATGGTATTAGGGAGCTGTTAAATAATGATAGTGAATGCCAGTGTATACAGACATCAGATCAGCCACATGTTCTCAGAGAAAGAGAGAGAACGTGGTGGGTGGAGAAATGTGCGTACATTCTGGGGGAGGGGCGTATTTCTCAACAAGCAATTCATATGTGTAATCATGAACTTCACTTTCACATCTGACTTGCACATTCATTCCATTACAGGAGCAATTTAAGGATAGGGGATCTGTAATTGCCACAGGCTCACTAGATGTCCTTTGGGTAGTTAAACCCACACATCTGTGTGAAGGGTTAACTTAGGCGGGAGACGCTACTATGTTCAGAGTTCTGGCTCATTTCTTCTTAACACAGTCTTATAAATTAAAAGCACGCTGGGAGCTGCCTGTTAGGAGCTGTCAAATGGTTGCATAGCAATTATCTGCTAACGAGGATTAATCGATGCTAATTTAGCTTTGGTTATTTTTTTATTTTTTTTTAAATGTAAAATGATACTTTTTTGTACAAAGTGATCCAAAACTCACTTTGTTGCTCCTGTCTGCATGATTACCAATCCTTTTGTTTTTAAATGCACAGTCAGACAAGTAGGATTTTATGTGAATAGTGAAACGAGTATGAACGGTCATTAAAATACTCATTAAAAACAGTCTTGTTACCATTGTTCCTAAATTAAGTGCTTCTTTTTCTCTGGATAAGGTGTGCCAGTCTCTGGAGAGTCAGTACCTCTTGGATGGCAGACAAAGGTCTGTTGGTGGGACCCCTTGAGGGCAATACTCAAAATGGTGTCTGTTCATGACACTCTGAATGGCATAATGCACCAGTGGTAGTCGAGGACCTCCTAGTGTTTAAGAAAACAGTCCCTTGCATGTATTTCCGAGCCTTTACACTACATTAAATTTGGACATTTTCACATTCTGATTTCATAAAAACACAAACACCTTCTGTAATGATAGGTCGTAATAACCATTCATGTCTATTAAACTATTATTAAAACTATTATTGGACAGAATGGGGCTTTAAATAAGCTCCGTGACCAAATGCCTTTATGCATCGGAAAAAATTAAATAGCAACATCCTCGCGCATCCTTGGGGTGCAGAATTTTTGTCCATTCCTAGGCCATCAAATTGATTCAAAATGAAATCTTGCTTTGGTTGTCTTTCTAATGATGGATTCTGACATAGTCCTGGGATGTGTGAAAAAACGCGAGCATTGTAGAGCAGAACAGGTAGGTTACCAGAGCAACGGGTGCCAACCGTCCGCTCCGCCCTCATCCGGTACAGAACAATGCAAGTGCTCTCCCTCAACAGAATAAAAACGTACGAGGCACGATCGAGAAATAGTTGCGCATTTTACATTATACTTGTTCAAGAACTCTGTTTTTATTAAGTGTTTCATGTTTGTTAAATGTTTGTTAAATGACACATTGATCGGCGAGCGCGCGAGCGGCAGTGCCTGAGATGCCCACAGGAGGATGTTGCGCGAGACCCTCAAGTGTCCACGAGAGCAGCTGAAGTCCCTCAAAGACAGATTTACCGGAACACACCGATTAATGTACATTAAAATAGCTGTTTTTTGTATGTTGTTAGCCCCTCGGGAAAACTCTCGCGCCCCTCTGCGCCCCGGCATCCCCGGCAATTGGGTACACGAGCTCACCACACGCTCGCTCCCGCCTCGAATCGAACCGTCCAGTGACAAAACCCAAAGTAAATGAAATCGCGTTGCCTCAGTCAACATTATCATGATTTGATGGTATGGAAAAAAACGGGGCACGTTGTGATTTTCTGTGACATCCCGATCCCGTCAGCAGGACAACGTCATGCCAATTCGTCAGATACCATTACTACACCGCCGTTATTGCTAAGAGGGACCGGCGTTGCTATGGCAGCCAGCTCTCTGAGTAAGGCTGTTCTGCCCGGTTGGGGTGAGGGATGAATATGCTCGGTCAACCCGAGGTGCAAGATTGAAAAGTTGCGCACAGCAATGTGGTTTGCGCGTAGGTGGAATCAAACGAGCGCTGTCCCGAAGCATATTGAGAAAGGTCTAAAGCATCGGCAGAGCCATATTGAGAGTTGAAGTCCCACAATCACATACACACAGTCACAGTTCACTCACATTTTGTCAAGTGGGAAAAAAACACTTTACCGTAGACTTGACAGGGACGTATAGGACGGGCTTCCCCGATGGCTCCTTCTTGTTGTGCTCGCCCAAGATGTTGCTGCCGACCTGAAAGCCTTTGGACTTCACCCAGAATTTGAATTTGGCGTTGATGTGGCTGTTGTCGACATAGACACCGTCTGACTCCTCGTTCTGAAGCAGGGTCTGCATGATTTTGTTGTATTTTCGGCGCGTGACGGTCTTTGTTTTACCCGAGTCTCCGTAAGTCCGGAGACACCAGTCCTGAAATTCGCTGAACATCTCTGCCTCCAGCACGACGGGACTTCGGCTCCTTTTTGTTAAATCCGCGCATGGTTTCTTAGTTGCCATTCCTTCCTCTTTGTGAGCCGCGTGCCCCTATTCGAACGATCAAATGCAACTACAACGCCTGAAAATGATAGTAGACTCCCCCTCCTCTCCCTGTCCCGCTACGAGGATGGATCGCTTCGACACCGGTGCTGGAGGTCCACCTCCGCTAAACAAGACAAAAAAAAGTCGTATTACGTGTGCCTGTTTCGGTCAGTCGCACACCTGTTTGCAGAGACGCCTCGCTTACTGTCCCAAACCGCAACGGCAAATGTCACTTGCACACATCATCCGCTGAGGAACTGAGAGAGGGGGCCGTCCTACCAAGCGGGTATCTCCCACCTGTGCGTAAACGGCTCGAGGACCAGTGTAAGTGGGAAAAACCCCGAGGGTCGATACCGTAAACGTAAAAAAATACGCAAACCTTCCTGGCTCCAGGAAGGGGTAAAAAAGCTCGGCGTGACAGACTTTAACGGCCCACTTTTTAAACGACCGGCGCGAGCGTTCTAAAACGGGATGTGGCACGCGCCTGTTGATGTGATGAGAAGAGAATCCGTAGCAAAAACGAATTGTTCGAACTATTTTAATACTGATGTTTCAAAAAAATAAATAAATAAACGCTATGCGGGTTGAAATAGACTGCCTTCACGAGCCGCCGTCACGCGCTAGGACTGTCCCACTCTTTCCACCTGTTTGAATCGGACCTGCGCGTGCACTGCTGAAGCCACGCTAGAGACCGTCCCAAATTGACATTTCTCGTTTATAATCTTCAAGATTTAATAGCTTCTGGCAGTTTTGTGACGGAAACGTTTGCAGTGGCTCACAATAAGACAAAAAAAGCAGCCGTAACGAAGTAGAAGGCTGTTTTCGTTATATCTCTTTTTTCAGGAAGTAGACGGTGCAGCGCGTGGACGCAGTGGTTACAAAGCGGGCAGACATAGCTAGTGTCGCAATAAAGAGAAAATTTTCCTATTCAGACAGAAGAGGAAAAGGACCGACTTGATATTTCTACTAATAAACATTAGTGAAAACATCCCCTATTGCGTGTATTGAAGTATATTTAATAAAATATGATAAAGCAATTTAAATGTTTTTGTTCTCTTGTAAAATAAAAGTGATTACCAAAACAACAATAGCAATTTTTTTCTTGATTTTTTGAGCAGTGTGGTGATTTGTTATTTTTTTTTTTATAATGTAGCCTACCCGTTGATCTTCTCAATCTAACAACTTTACAATAATAAACAAAATGTTATTGGCCATAAAATTCACTTTTTTCATTGTTTATTTATAATAATGCACTTGATACAGGGGATGAAGAGGGGAAAAATGACCAGAAAACAATTATAAAAATGTTTTTTTTTTCTCTATTCACAGAGTGTTCAGTAAATTATATAGTTTAAAACGATTGATTAATATCAGAAAAATTGAGCTGGATGCTCTGTTGGCGAAGTCACATTGTAATTAACTCTTGCACACCTGATTGATTTTTGTGATCATTTCCCATGTTTTTCAGGAAAACAATAGCTAGTGAAATCTAATATCCAAGTTAAAACAATGTAAATATATACATAGTATATATTAAGTGTCCTCTGATGCCAGGTTCCATGTGTGTATTTGGTCTGTTCTTTTCTAATACACTCTGTGACAGTGCGCTCATGTTTGGTCATGTACGTGTACATATTAGTTGCATTGTGTTTGTGTGTGTGAGTGCTGGTATGTGAGCATCCTCTCTGTCTCTGTGCAGTCAGTAGTGTGAGTGCTCCGGGGCTGTGTCGAGGACCATGCTGGGACTGCTGGTGATGTCGGCTGCTGTTGCTATGACAGCAGCTCAGCTCCAGCAGCTGAAGAAGCAGAACAGGCCGCCTGTATCTGCCCCATCCAGACTGCATTGCCTCACTCCAGAATCTTCTCTCAGTCCTAGAACCTGTTCAGAGTTCTAAAAGGTTTCCCTGGCTCTGGAATCACTTCAGCATTTCAGAATTCTCCCTGAGCTCAGGAGTTCCGTCAAAAGGTCTGGGATTCAATGGATGAAGCTGACAGGAATGTGTCCCTTTGATGTTCTCTGATTCTTAAAGGAGTATTCCACCTTGTTTAAATACCATGTTCATTTTGCCCAGCAGCTAGTATTGACTAGTCTGTTCCAATAAAATGTTTGACTGACAGCACTAAATCCTCTTTGATTGGCACAACCCTGCATTACTGTCCCAGATGTGCACCCCTTTAGTTAGAAGAGATATTAACAAACCAATTAACATCACTAGCCAAGCTACATTTTGATGAAATAGATTTGAGGAAAATGTTTTTAAATCCATCTTTTTTTATTTAGACATCTTAGTGAGAGTAATCTCATTATTTTACTTTTCCCAAAAGAAATGTATTATTTTTAATATGACAGGAAAATTACACAGAGGTGTTTGAGAAAATCTATTTTCATTGGTCTTGCAACAGTAATGCTTGTAAAACGATAAACAATGTTAGAATATAGCAACGTGTGGGCACATAAAACTAATTACTTGATCTTTCAAACAACTTGAAGTGCACGAAGGAGACATAAATGTTAAAGTTAGCTAATTAGTAACTATATCAAGCCAATTATGAAATAGATACATAAGTTAGAGTGATTTAGTAAGATAATGGACTTTGAAATTAGACATTTGCTAAAAATAATTTAAGCCAGATTTATTTTTTTAATGTTTTAATTTATTGTGTGTCTTATAATCCTTAGTGAAGGTATTTTACATGCATTTATAAAAGTAAATTATTATTACTCATTGCTTATGGGGCATGACTTTGTCATAAAAATATATTAAACTCAGACAGAAAATAAATAGAATACAAAAAATGCATAAATGAAGGACAACCAAAAGATTTTCTGAACATGTTGGTCTCAAACAGCTGCCCTTTTTTAAAACTTACCGCATGTTTACCTTTGTTTTACCGTTTTTCGTCATGTCATGAGTCACACCTTTTAAAAAAAGATATATAGTTGTTCCACAGTTACCATATGGCCTTATTAAGGTAAATATTGACAGCCTTACCTATAAAGCTTTGATTGCAAATTTGGAGCTTATTTTTGAAGTCGGTGTCAAATATATAGTTTATTTATTTGTATTTACATAAGACAATTTAAAAAAAGTTAAAAATGCAACAAAAAGAAACCCCGTTAGGTTTCTGTTTTGTTGTTGATCCTTCAAATATACTGAATACATCTATGTGTTTTGGGCAGTCATTTCCCCTTAAAATGAAATTATTTTGGTAGCCTATTTCTTTTATCATAAGCCACAATTAACATAACTGTAACCATACTGGTGTACACCTCTGGACGTAAAACTCTCACTGCAATGTGCTCTTCAGGTGTGAATTTTCAACTGAGGACATTTCTCTTAGTTTCATCATTTCGACCAAACTCTGGACAGAGATGTGTGAATTCCAGGTCCGGCCCGTGATTGGTCTGTTTTAGGCCAGAGAATTCTGAGTTAGCAGATCAGCTCACATGACTAATCGCTGACAGGCAGGGAGGTTAAAAGCGGAGGTTAAAAGCAGAGCTTACCCTAACATTTCGACATCATGCCTTCTGGCTATGATTAAACGTACTGGCACTGAAGCAAACGCTCTTATTTTTGTCCTTTTGCGTGTTTTTCCATGAGTTTATGTTTCTGTGTCATTCCCTTTCTGTGTTTCTCTCTTCGTTCTGGCCACACACACAGTGTGCACCACCAGCCATTGGCTTCAGCATGCCAGGTTTCTGTTACAGCAACAAAGGGTGTATCTCACTCCCATTGAGAGCGTGTGTGTGCAGAAGTGAATGGGAAGAAGGGATTACGGTGCCAGTGCAGAGGAGGCTGCCGCGTTTTGTATGTGTGCACTGCTGCTTATATTTGCCGGCTCAGGGTGGGTGTAACTAAAGCTGCGCATTAGCTTAGAACTTAGCTTAGGAAATAAAAAACAGTCACCCTTTTTCTTTTAATCTCCCCCTCTTTTCCCTTCATTTCTCTCTCTTAAAACATCTTCATTCCTTTTTGTCCTCCTTTACCTCAGTTTCCTCATCCTTTTCTTCCTTGCCGTCGATCGCTTCAGTTTTCTCTCTTTCCGCAGCATCCTTCTGCACTCAAGCCGAGTATCCAGTTATATGTCTGTGTGAATATAGATTTACATAATAAATATAACAAGCTATGGAAACAGCAAGAAATAAGCTGACGTTAATGGGGGCGACTTCTGGTGCGTCATGTGATTATAATGATGACTGTGTGTGTGCAGCACAAAATCTCTCTTCTGTCCCTTTTAAGACCTTTTGACTTTTTTGACCTTTGCCCCTTTAGATTGGTGACGGAACACCCTGCGGCCCGAATTACATCAGGATCAGCTGGTGGGATGCAAAGGAGGAGGAAGTGCGTGTATTTGCGTAGTGAGGGGGTTTATCATCTCACATTGTTAATAAGCCCCTCGCTTCATAATTAAACCCCCCTTAATACTCTCCCCCTCCCCCTTTGCAGGAGGACAATGATGAACCTTCAGCAATCGTCTCCATAACCCTGTCATTTAGAGCAGGAGGAGGGAGGGAGGCCAGGGAGAAGCAATCTCTCCCCCTTTCTGGTCCTCAAAGGGTCACATGACTCATCTCAGCCCTACTCCAGCAAGCCTGGCTCTCTAACTGTGGTGATTAGTGTCAAGCAGGAGATGTAGTCTCATCCTGGTTCTGAGATGTTTAGTGGGATGCACTCTGACTTTGTGTATAAATTAAGGGGAAGCCTTGGAGACTTCTGTCATCATTTACTCGCCCTGCTGTTCCAAACTGGTATGACTTGAAGATGAAGTTGATATTTTGAAAAAAGCCTCAGTGTTTTTATGTCCATACAATGAAAGTCAGTAAGAACCCATGTTGATTTGGACCCAATTGACTTTAATTGATTGGAGAAGAACAGTTGAAACCTTCTTCTGAATATCTTCCGCAAGGTGTAAAATATAAAGTTTGTTACAACATTAGCTTTTAGAATTAGAGTTTTATTTTTGGAAATGACTATACCTTTAATAACTTGAAGTCCTTACTCCGTTCATCAAACCATATCTGGTTCTCTCGCAAAAAAAAACATTTTACCAATCTAAAAGAGTAAAAGATTGAGAAAGGAAAGCAGTCAGATTGAGACGGAATGTGTGGTCAGTGCTGAATCAGATGAAGTTTAAATGCTGACGACGAACATTAATTTTTCTCAGTTGATGACTGATGAGGAGTTGACTGATGATCTATTCGCTGCTGCCACCTTAAGTTCAGCCACGGAACTGCAGTCGTAATGCATTTTGCTTTTGTCTAAAAGCTGCTGAAATAGATGCAATCAGTTTATTCTATGCATTTACCTTGGATGGAAACACTTTCAGAGTAATGACTAAGCTGACAGATTTTTTTATTTGTATTAATTGAGTCAGTTCATCAGCATGTCTCTCTTGTGCTCTATTTCGAACAGTTAAAACATTACATGTCAGAACCATAATGTGACTTCGAATCAGCGATTTATTCAATCACGACACATTTTAAACATTTTGTTCAAGTTTTTCCAGAATCAATCTTGAGAAAGACTTGTATAGCCATGAATTGCCGTTTCCAGTCGTCTCTCACTCAATCATTGTCTCTCTACCTCTGTCTTTCCATGCAGATAAGCCATGAATTCTTCAGCAGGTGTTAAATTGCTTGTACAGGGAGGTGGTCGGCCTGTTTGTCATCCAAACTGAGGAAGAAGTGAGGGGGAGGGAGCGAGCACACGAACGCAGGCAAGCAAACACACACAGACAGCCTCGTGGGACATCAGCGTAGGGTGGGCCAAGGCCTTGGCGTGCAGGCTGGGGGGCAGTGGGGAATGTCAGGACAGGAGAGCCAAGAGGCGGTTGGGAAACGACAGAATGGGCATAGTCACCATGGCAACGCAATTGGCCCAAGCAGTTCGAGGCAACCGGTAACCAAGTAACAGGAAATGAGCAGTGAAAGGGGGAGAAGCAGAGACAGTAGACAGGAGGGAGGTCTTTGCTAATGGGACAGGCTTCAACTCTTGATGGACACTGATGTTAATTTACAAAGGTGCACTTTATATGTGTGTAAATATGTATGTTTACACATCTGTCAGCATCCTAAAGTCACAGCAGCTTCGATCAGTGAGGGGCACCATATGTGAAGACTGGCTGACTGAGTCTCTCCTGACTCCATTATAACAAACTGTGACAGCTATGACACATGGGGTTAGAAGCAGAGAGAAAAAGGTGTGAAGCCCATAAGCAATACGGATGGATGGATGGATGGATGATAGATAGATAGATAGATAGATAGATGGATAGATGGATGACTCACTCAAAAAATCATCTCATTTATTTTTATATAATTCTAAATATAATTGTATTGTTTTTCACTTTTTGAAACTTTTCTCAATTTGTTTCCAGAACTTCTAAAAACATTTATTTAAGGATCAGTCTTGTCGTCTTGACAACATGTTTGTGAGCTTTAGAAGCAAATATAGTTCTGAACAACCACTTAGCATGCTTAGCAATTCATGAATTCATATTATTGTGCAAAGACTTGTGTTAATTAAGACTGACTTGTGTTAATTAAGATGAGGCAAATATGGAGAAAGGACTTCTTTCTTCTGAAGGAGTAACAAGGCCCTCCATCTCACAATTTTCACACATAAACAACATGAGAGAAGCCTAATGAAATCTGAACTACTAGAACCAATAAGAAATGGATTAAATCCAGGAATTTGCAACATGTGCTTTATTTATTCATGAATAGCAGATAGCACTTTACTCATTTGAATCTGGAACGGTTTTATAGCGCTCCAAAATTATTGATGTATCATCAAAAATGTTATCCTGTGTTCCTTATGAAGTGATCAACAATAGACTCACTCCAATCTGTCCATGAAATTTTTGAAATTGAGTATTGAGACATTAGAGTAACAATTTACTGACTGACTGATCTTCTGACTGTGAAAGTGTTTGATGCTTTTCTTTTGGAGAATTTTGAGACCTACTTGTCATCAAACATAAACCTGGTTTGTTCTTATACATGTTTACGTTTTAATTGTGTTTCAGTTCTCATAAAGCTTGTTTCTACCAGACTGCATGTTTTTAGTCAGCAAAGTAATGTTAAAGACATTTAAAATTTGTTAACAAGTAATTTTAGTCGGTGCAGGGCTCAGGGCTGCCTATCAAGACTGTTGGTTCAAGCTCCACAAAGAGTGCGCTTTCAGCTATCGCTCTTGAGTCCTTAATAAAGGCACTTAACCTCAGGTTTCTTCATGGGGACTGACCCTGCTGACTATTGCAAGTCACCTGAAGAATCTGCTAAATTGCTGTTTTCTACCTTTTCTACATTTAATATTATTCTCTTTACATGCTTAATATAATTGGAGCTAATAGGCCAGTCTTAAACATACCTTAAATGTGTAAGACTGTGTATGCATGCCTGTTTACTTAAGTGAAGCTTCATGTGGAGCAGAGTGGTTGCCATGGAAACTCAAGGTCAGTGCCTTGGCGATGTGTGTATGTGTGCGTGTGTTTGACTCCTGGGGGTGTAGCAGAGTATCGTGGCCGGAGCACAGCAGGGATCCTGCAAAGAAAATGTTCTAAATTACTGCTGAAAATTTTGATTTGTAATGATTGATAATAATAATAATAATAATAATACACATTATTGTTAATGATAATTGGCATCAAATATAATAATAATAGCAACATACTTTATTATATATTTTTTTTACATAATTATTAAAGGTTATGTATAATAATCAACTGAACATCTCATAAACGATCAATTGACTACATTTGAAATCGACTCTAATAGCAGTTGTTGTAATTATCACACATGTCCAATAGAGGGCGCTCTGTGTATGTATTAACGAGGCACTCTATACATTGTGCTTTTGAAGCACATTTTTCAAGCAGGTGGAGTTTTTCTGTGAGGGGAAGTAACTGGCTACACAATGGCCATGTGTTTGCCACATGGTCTTAGAGAAAAATAATTGTTAATTGGATTCCAAATGATGAAACAGCACAAGGTCTAAAAACTGGACAGAAAGAAAAAAATAACACTAGATGTTAGAGATGTCAGATGTCATTCTCTAAAGAGATTTTGTATCTGCAGTCTGTGTTACTATGAACAATACTGAAAACCTTGTGGTGACCCCATGGAAGAATAATACAATGACTTCACAGCCAAAGTGTTTATGACCCTCTTGACTCCACTCATGCCCTCAAATCTACAAACTCAGTCACACATTAACAGATACGTCTGCTCTAACTAGAAGCTGCACTTGTTTAGCACTGCAAAAACGTATATGTAAACAAACCCACATTGTCAGAAATCTTAATCTTTATTAAGGAACTAAATTTCCTTTATGGTGGCATACTTTTAAAATAGTATGTTGTCAATTTACAATTAAGTACTTTAACAGAATAAATATTTTAAAAAAATATGTAGTTGTGAATACACAAGATCAGGTCTGGGCGTAGAATAGAATATTATGAAATTAAACGTTAACAACAAATAACTATAAATTGTTGCTGAAAATATATAACATTAAGAATAATATAATATTATGAAATATATCAAACATTGTGTTAAAAACAATTTTAAAATAATAATAAAAAAATGAAAAAGTGAACTTCACTATAGGCACATTTCTTGTCTTGCATTTTAAAATTCTGGGAAATTTCTCTTCATTTGTGGCATTTTTGCCCTTAGCCCTGGTTATTTTCTGACATAGCACACTCACACAAATAAGTGTTAAGTGATAGAATAACATCTCTTGGGAAATGTGTCCTCCAAGAATAAAAAAATACCCCATGAAAAAATGAATAATAAACACATAAACAAAGTGATTTCATGTCATGTCACCTTTTAGATTTTATACAGGTGTCTAGAGACGTTTACAATACTCCACTGACCTTTATTACACGCTTTGCAATTCCTTCCCTCATCCCTGTCAGTCAAACCCAGAATCAATCAAGATGATTGGCTAGAAGAGTCTCACAGTGAGGAGACACAAACAAAGGCAGCGCTCATGCTGTGGCTGTGGCTGATTGGCTGTGACAAGTGCGGTGTGACCCCCTGTGGTGGCTGTGAGTTCCCTTATCCTGGGAACTTGTGATGAGTTTGATCGCACCTGTCAGGACCTGACCTCTAGTATTGTGTTCTGTCTTTTCCTTGTCTCAGCTGCTTACCACTCTCATTCATTCACCTTCGTCTTTCTCTCAGGGATTTTAGCTCAACCTTTCCTTTCAAAAACACACCTTAAAGAGCTGACATTGTGAATGTTTGAAACCTAATACTGCGAAAAATGTAGCCACAGTGCAACCTACAAGTTGTGAAAAGTTACTAACTCAGCTTCAGGGAACCCAAATAGCTCTCATTAATAAAAATGATCAGCAATCATGCAAGAATGTGAGCTGTTATCTAAGACATTTCCAAGACATTTCACCTCATATGTGAATTTGCTGTGGCATTTACCATTTTTCAGTATTTTTTTGCATGCCAAAATTCATTTATTAATAGAAATAGAAATCCATGTGGTCAGGAATTTCACGTAAGAAACTATTTCCCACACAGATTTCGTCATGGGTTTAAAGTGGCCATGTTGACCAACAGAAAGTTGTTTGGTTTGAAAGTGACATCAGGGGGGTATTCCAGAAAGCAGGTTATGTGACATACCCAGGTATGTTTATGAGTAAATAAGCTGATAACCTCAACTTTCGATTCCAAAAAACGGAGGTAACTTTCAGGGTATGTATGTAGCCATAGCAACTTACTCTCTGAACATAACCTGCTCCGGAGCAAGTTATGTTCGAGAGTTTGATTAAGAGGTATTCATATGCATGTCATTTAATTAATACCGTGATAATGATGTAACTACATTTATACAGTTATACATACAATATTATTGTATGTATAACATACAATAAATCAGAAATATTTATATTGCATCATATAATTGTGATATCTTATTAAATATTTAGTATGAAACAAACAGTATAATTCTTACTCAGTGAATAAAGATTCATTATTCAATGAAAAGATTGGAAAAATGATTACACAAACACCAAATAGGTGACGATGTGCACTATGTAGGTTATGTAAATCGCCATTAAACAAAAGAAGAAGAAGGAAGTAGAATGGCACGCTTTTTCTTAGCGTCTGTTTCCATGGTGAATCCTCGATTCATCGCTCTTTTGGGAATGTCTTGTATGTTAAACGGGAACATACTCTGGGTTGACTGAACTTACTCCCTGATGTGTTTTTGGAACCAGCATACCTCGAATAAGCAAGGTTTGGGTTAATCAACCGAGAGTTCAGGGTATATGTGATGGTAAGTTAACCTTGCTTTCTGGAATACCCCCCAGCTGCAGTTCATAGGTACTGACAACAAACAATGGACCTATTTCTGCCCATGCCACACCTTGAGTCAACAAACCTCATATTTTTGCTACTGTTAATATAGCGACCTATTTGATGGATTCGGTGTTGCAGCCATTTCTCAAGCAAAACTTCTTTTTTTCTGATTTAGGTAAGAACCCGACTGTCTTTCTTTCCTGTTACTCACAGGGTGCTGCCCCTAGATAAATAACACAATGCCTACCTTGACCCCAGTGACCCTGTTGTGGTAGACCAGGCATGACTTGCACCAAGTGAGATAGGATTTGCCATCTCAATAGCGAGGTGAGTGATGTGACAAGCTGTCTGGGTTCTTGAGTTCATCTGTGGCTGAAGGCGAGAGTAGAGCATTTGTGTTAGGAAGCACTTCTCAATCTGCTGCTGTTTTTAACGCAAGTGAATCTTTACTGTGTACTGTGGTGTGACATGCTCCATCTAAAACTAGTTATAAACATTTTATAAGCTCATTTTAGCAGAGACTACGAAATATTTTCGCTTTCAAAAATAAATTTGCCACGCCACTATTTAAAATGAACCACTCAATGAAAAAAGTTGGCAAATAACATAAACAAAATGGTGACCAGTTAAAGCATCTAAGCTATACTTTCTAAGAAAGAATTTTCATGTAATTTCTTTGACAGAGCTCAAATGGAGATATTTGAATTTGTTTTCCAATCAATTATAATAAATGGGCTGAAGATTTCTAACTTCACGCCAGATGCAAAGCTGTATCTAAAATTTCATTAAAAGTGATCCATATGACTCTTGATGTTCACTGAAAGTTGAGAGAAGTGCAATGTCTAATTCCTGAATAAATCATTATTTAAGTCATATATTTTCAATTAATCAGAACTGGTCTAAACGATTCCTTAACTAACTAGACTGATCTTGTTTCTCACACAACAGTTTATATAGCATGAATTACTTTTATGGTTGGGTCCTTTTGGTACTTTGAAGCTTCACTATGACAAAAGAAAAGTCTTATTTCCTTGTTTGTTCTACAAATGAAAGTAGTATAAGTTGGGGCACTGTGAAGATGAGTACAGGCTAAATAATAACAGGACTTTCATTTCACTATTGCTTTAAAGTATGCGAAAAACCCTGGAATCCCAAATGTTTTAAATTGCTAAAAAAGGTCCTTCACAAACTAGCAGCAGCTACAAATAATCACACGAGAAACAGTATGTCTCAAACGCAAGTTAAATGGTCACTTTCTCAAGAGTGCCAAAGCAGACATTGTGAAATATGCATCAGAAAGATTTATGTGTCGGTAAGTTAGGTTGTAGTGAAACCGTTATTTTCAGTTTCAAACAGCATACATCTGGAGGGGACAGGAAGGAGAGAAGATAAAGACTACTGTTTTTTCTGTAGAGCAGAGCGCGCGATAGGGATCGCTGACTACATATTTTACTTCTGATAAGGAACTCACTTCAGTTTAAGCTTCCGTGTTCCATTGGACAGTCAACTTCAATAATATAACAAAAACATTAGATCACATGGTCTACCTTTGCTCTTCTCCTGCTCTCTCATCTCTTTTTTGTGATAAGCTGAAAAAGGTGCTTTAAAGTATTAAAATGTTCATCACCCAAGAAAATAAATGGGTCTTTTAAGAACTGATCATGGAAAGTTTCTTTGGGGAACCCAGAAGTGTTCTTCTATTGCGAAAATCCTCTTTTGGAACCATTAAATAGTGTTGTAGGTTTCCTTAGCAGAGAAGAGGTTAGTAGAGAAGAACCAATTCTCATTGAACCATTTCCCAGAAACCACACTTTGAGTGTAATCACAAAACGGAATTGGAAAAATAACAGTTGTTTACAAACAGGTTTCCTAGACTTTACCATTGGTCAGAAAACAGGTAGCCCTGCCCCAAACTCAGTGTTGGTTGTGTCAACATTGTTCTGTCGGGCTGGTTGAAATGCTCAGAATGACATTTTAATAGTACCAAAGTGCTTTTTGAGGAAATTATCCATATTATAGCTCTCTACATATTAAGATGGGATAAGGAGGAATACAATAACACAAACTTAAAATATTTATCAAAGAAAAAGAAGGGATATATACTGAGCGAAAGAAAGAGCGAGTATTAAAGGAAGATAAAAAAATCCTGGTCTATTGGTGTAGACTCAACGGTCCTGTCTGTCCTGCTTTGCCTGTAAACAAACTAGGCGTTTATGTTAAAAGTGCAATACCTATGTAAAGGGATGGTCATAAACCTGCTTCTGAGTAATCCAGCTCTGTCACGTAAAGGTAACTTTGGTATATTCCTTTTTCTATTTTTTATGTGTATACAACATTGTCACTTTATGTTAAAGCAGTATTGTGGTTTATATATTATTTCTCCTCAGGCTCCAATATAATTTACTTACATAAACTATTTTGTATGATTAAAAACCTGTTTGCTTGTGTAACATGCACTAGATTAGCTGTGTCTTCTTTCATATCAGAACAGAAAACATCACAACGTTTTGATGAGTGGCTGCATGTACACAGAAGGTTATAGTGGGCTAAATTGAGATTGTAAACTTATGGAATCACATTTGTGGAGCTTGTAAGTGTCAATAAACCCAATGGAAATGAATTGCGTCTTAAAGTACAAAAAACGAGTCACACTGCAGAACAAGCCGGTTAAAATAGCCCCGCCATTTTAGGTGGTGAAAAACAAGCCCCTTACCCGAAGCTTTTTTTTTTTTTTGGCGCCAGACACGTTCAACTTACGGCGCACCGCCCGCCATGTCAGTGTCACTAACCTCTCACTGTTCACTGTAGAAAAAAATGATATTTGAACGATATATGATGTTAAAACACTTTAAACGTACACGTTATGTATATTTGACGATAAAATACGTAATTTGGTCTCTGGAAAATCTATACATATTACTCAACAACAATGCGAAAGCTCGCGTTTGTGGTCATTTAATCGTAACGGAAACGATTAATAATTTTAAAAAGATGAAAGTGAATTATTCTGCAAGCAATGAAGTTCACCATGGGCGTATATCGTCAAACAATTCTCAAACCTCTGGAAACCTTTGAACGTAATTAATTACATGTTTGTTAACATTATTTTATAACTTAATTAATATAACTAAGTAAATGTTCCAAAATCGTTTATGGGTTTAAACAATAATAGTACATAATGTGCAAAACAACTGAAAGGGATATTTTTAATTACGCTATAAAAAAAATAAAATCGCGATTGCCCGTTGTCGGCATAAGAGCGGTCGCTGATTGATTACGAATAAAACAACGAGACTGACGTTAAGTCCGTCCAGATGTCTCTCACATCTCTATCCTGACGCGAAAATACATTTTTTGTCGAAAATAACACGCTATTTCGAACGTTTGAGAAATCTAAGCTAGCTAGTGCAGTATAGTACCTCCCACTTCATACAGGCCAATCCTAGTCTTCACAATGCATATGTTGGGGGAAGGCACTGGGGTGGACTTGGGAATACCTACTTAGACTGGGGAATAACGAGGTCTCCGGGACCAAGGTACAAATAAGGTAGGACGTACTTGATTGTTTTAAAAGCACGTTTCGATATGTTAGATGTTGTGAAGAGCTGTGGTTCTGCTGAATCTGAAATCCTTATGTTTTATGGCCACGTAGTTTCGCTTCATTTGAGCGACCATTACAGCAACACAAAGACGTACTGACAAAGGGAACCGGTCCTAATACAACGAGAACGCGGATATTGTTTGTGAAAAAAAGTGTTTGCGTTATTTGCAAACATATTTTGCACTGCATGTTTATGTTTAGGTTAAAACGACTTGCAAAGTTAAAATCACTTAAATGAAGTACACATTTGTCACTTTTGCGTTGTTTTGAAAGGGTTCATAAAGACAACAAGAGTCGGTGACAAGATTATAAAAAAATCGCATGCTATAACAACAATCCGCAATTCCACAAATAAATCAACCACTAAACATCTAAACGCATGCTACCGGTTTTATGTAATTTTTTTTAAATACCACGTGTTTATTTAGTTTTTGTTCGCGCATTGTTTGCGGCCCACGGTTTTTCAAGTTGTTGTCTCTAGAGAAACCTATAAAAAGTGAAAGCTACTTTTTAAGCGTGCTACTTTCGCGGCAAAAATTACACCGCGAGATTTTCGTGAAGTGGGGAGGAGTTGTTTTACACACTGACGCAAGAGAGAGGCTGTAGTCTTTTTAGTTTTGAGGAAATGCAACATCGCCCAGACTAGTTGGGCAACTTCAGAATACAAAAACCTTCAGTAAACCTCATAGCTTTTGATTAACCTCACAACTTGTATATCATATTGTAGGGGATTTTACAATTTAAATTTTTTACTGAAGAATAGTTTGCAGTTTCATCTGCAGAAGCCAGATTCAAGTCTCACAAGGAGTTCGTAGGCCGCTCTCTCTCTCTGTACATTCACACTTCCACAACAATTATACTCTAACAGAGTCCACTAACTACGTTATTACTAAGATTCTGATTGGTTAAGAAGACTAGACAAAACTGGTAATTTTCTGACGATCGGACCCTGAACATAGGCACAGAGTGTCCTGTTAAGTCAGGACAAGGTGTTGGCAGGTCTCAAGCAGTCCCAGTTGTCCACCAGTACCCATAAAGGACCTGTACTGAACACTTAGCGCACATACAAAGATACACAAGGGTCACAGTTTCTTCAAGGCTGATGTTGATCTGCTCTTAACAGGAAACTTTCCCAAAACATATTGATAAGTTGTACTTTTCTCTCAGTTAGAGGTACAGACAAAATGCATCATTATTTTCTAATGTTTGAAAATGAAAAGGAAAATAAATGCTTTAACTTAAATTGAAGTTAGTCATTCTAAATAATTCAATATTTAGAAAGATAACTTCGTGATAAATCGTGAAGTTATCATAGTATTATATATATATAATAAACAAAACTACAAACAGTTCTCAATGATCTCAAATGTGCAATGAAATTAACTTATGATTTATTGCTTCTGAATGTTGTCTCACGTTCTGTTATTTTGCAAGAAAAATATATATATATATTTTTTTTTTTTGCGTTATTAAAGCAAAGATGGCTACAAATGTTAGTCTGGACCCTAACAACCCTGATGACAAGTGCAGTCGTTATGAGGTTTTGGCCTGGATCAACGAAACCTTACACACTAACTTCACTCAAGTGGAGCAATGTCGTTCAGGTACTGTTTTGATTTTTATTTTTCTTTGTTAATATCTATATATTTACAACAGCTTTAATCTGAATTACATAAATCTTTCTCTTTTTTAGGTGCCTGTTTTTGCCAGCTTATTGATTTGCTCTTCCCAGGATACATTGACATGAGCAAAGTAAAGTTTGAGTCCCAGAAGAGGTCTGATTTCATCCAGAACTACAGTCTTCTCCAGACAGCTTTCCAGAAATTAGGCATAACAGAGGTCAGATTCAACTTAATGTATTCTATTAATCACGTTAATCGTTCTGCATATAAAATTGTGAATGTTTAAGGTGATGTATGCGAGTTTATTTTTCCTATGTTGTTGCTATTCTGTTTAATCCCATAAGTGCTGCAGAAATTATATGCTGGATCTTTAAATGTGAATCTTATGTAAGAACATAATCTGAGAAGTATGCTGTCTGTCAGGCTCTTTACAGTACATGTTTCGATGTTTCTTTCAGTCAGTCCCTGTGAAGGAGCTTCTCACAGGAAAGTTTAGACCCAATTTCACCTTTGTGAAGTGGTTCAAGAAATTTTTCCATGCCAATGAGAGGCAAGGGAGCGAGTACAACCCAGTTGAAGCTCGTAATGGTCAGGATATTGTACAGGTAGAGGACGCTGCTAAGTCTCCAAAATCCTGGAAAAGTCCACATGAATCCGGTAAGTTCAGTTGTGTATTTCATTTGTTCTTTAATTTTTTTAGTATGATGACTTTGAAATGTTTTATTCGATTCTTTTCCCCTCAGTCATGGAAAATAGAAAGTTTTCCCCAGTATCTACAATACTGTAAATTGAAATAATCTGTGAATTTTTTTCATTTTATACAGACAGAGTAAGAGATGAGTCTGAAAAAGACACGGACTTTAATGGAAGGAGGCGATCTGTGACTTATGATCCTAAATGGCAAAGAACCTTTAAATGGCTTAAACCTAGTCACCTGGAAGACAACTATGCTTACTGCACTTTGTGTGACCATAATATCTTCCTACATGCAGGATTTTACAATCTGAAACGACACCAACAGACTCAAAAGCATATGAAACGTGAGCAAGAAGGATCAAATTCATCTGGGAAAGAGCAGATTGAAGATTTGATTTCCTGTAGTGAAACCATGCTGCTTTTCATTCAAACCCATTGCCTCTCCAGTTTACCCTCAAGGATCAGCAAGGTCTCCCAACATACTGCAAAATACATCCTCGGACTAGAGTATCCAAAGGACATTGTTTCTGCTTGTAAGCTGAATCCGTTCTGTATCTACTTATATGGGCAGGTGCCACTTGATCCAGAGAGCGGAGAAAGGAGCTCCTGCTATGTGGTGCTCGTGGGCTTTTTTGAGGAAAAGCAAGCAAGGTACTGTATCCGTTTCCTTGATGTCTTTCAGGCTGAAGACTCCAGTTCTGAATGTTTACTCGGTGTCCTCCAAAAGTTTGAGCTTCCTGCTAGCAACATGGTAGCTTTCTATGTAAATGACCAGGAAAGGATCTCAGGAAGTGTTGTGTCACTGTTTCGGGAGCTCAACCCACAGGTGATTGATCTTGGTGGACTTTACAGCATACCTGACACTGCCTGCAGTGCCGGACTAAAGGCTTATTCCAGTCAGGTTCATGAACTTATTGCCAACATCTACGCTCACTTCACCGCGTGTTCCACCAGCAATGACAACCTCAAGATGCTGTTCGCAGGCATTGATGGACTAAAAGACACCAGCACACCCCTTTCAAACAGTTGTGAGGAGTTTTGTGTGCTCGTTCAAAGGATGCTTGGAATGTGGAGTGATTTGGTATCATACTTTACTTCTTGTGAAGAAAATACTGATAAAGCTAAGCATATTTGTTCACAGTTGGAGAACCCTAAAATTAGGGTTACCTTAATGTTTCTGGATCACGCTCTTGGACCACTCCATGCCTTCGGGCAGCACCTGCAACAAAGCAAAGGGTCTGTTCGTGCTGATCTCGTCCAGATCCTTCGAGAAGCAAGTGGGCTCCTACGTTCGTACGCCTCTAGCTTTCTTCGCCCTCAAGCGGTCATACGCTACCTAAAGGAACGAGACTCAGCCATTCTGGAGAACTCAACGCTCTGCCTTCCTGCTACTGAGCTCAGTCTGGGTGGGGTGGTAGAAGACTTCCTCTCTGCCAGAGAAGATGAACTGGCAGATTCTCTGAATGCGTTTCACGACGAGTCTTTAAAGTTCTACAAAACTCTTACGACCTCCATCGCTGATAGTCTCCCTCTGAGCGATAGTGTTTTGAGGGGCATTTCACAGCTCCTCAGCCCAGCGGGAAGGTTAAAGGTCACAGGAAAGAATGTAGTCGACCTTGCTGTACAATTTGGCATCTGCTCCAAACCGGAGGATTCTGCTAAGCTCACTGATGAGTTTTTGGAGTACCAGCTAGTTGAGGATGAAGACGACACATCTTCAAACCTTTCTCTTGAGCGATATTGGTGTAGTGTGCTAAAGACTTTTCCACCAGCATCCATTTTCAAGAGACTTGTCCTCTGTCTTTTGGTTTTGCCCTGTCCATCTCTTGAAGCAGAAAAGATCTTTGCTCAGGTATAGAATAAAAGTCTCTTACTCTTTCTAATGATTTTTCTATCAATCAGTTTTGTCATGTTTAAAATGGTTTTACTTAAACACAGGCTGTTGAAAATGGTGATGCTATTCATTGGGATGATAGTTCAAGTGAAAATGACACCGACATAACAAAGGAGCCGGATTCCAATGATGACTCCTCTGTAGAGCAAACTGAAGTCAAGATTTCACCCATCAGAAATGGGAGGAAGAAAAAGGTCAGAAGCAGCACATCAGGTAAGTTTACAAAGTTTTTGTTTTGTTTTTGTTATTATGTTTTATTAAGGCGAAGCATAGACAATCACTGGTGACAAATTTGCACCAAAACGATTCACAGAGAGAATGACTTATATATTCTCAGCCTTCAACAATAGTTGGCATACCTGGAAAATATGTATACAAACCATTTAAATAAGTTTGTAACCTTTTGAAGTTTGGATGCACAGGTGTCTTTAGCAGTCCATCTGAACACAAAATTGTGCTAGCGAGGTAAGGGCTATTACTGTAGTAAGGGTTACAACATTTGAGAAAGAACTAAAACCTTGATAAATCAGTTATTTATTTATTTATTTTTTGAGGTTCATGGCATTAAATCTGAAAGATATATTAAAAGTTGTGTTGCAGTGAAAAAAAGAGTAGATAAGATTGGATTGGATCAGCAAAGTCAGATCAGGCTGACAATGGCTTTTCCATTCTTGATTGTGAGAAGCATCTCAGTGGTCACTGCCAGGACCACAATTGTCTGCTGCCAATATTTTCAAATTTTCTAGATCTATTGATGATGTGTAACATAGCTTATGTGTGGTTCTTGGCCAGAATGAGCTCCAAAGTGAACCCAACATTAAGCTGACAACCAAAAGTCTAGCTCTAGACTAATATCTGGATCTTCATTGTCATTAAAGTGGATGAAGTTGTAGAAACATCTTCCGGCTTGCATGTGATCAACACTGGTACTTTGTTTTGTTACTAAATGGTGCTCCTCAGATTACTGTATTGCTTTCCCAATTAATTGTCATGGATTAATTTGGTGCTATAAAATAATTTACATACGAAGTACAATAAAATTATCAAATTGTAATCTGTATTAATGTTTGTATAGTGCAGTTAAAGTTATTTCCAGTCAGATCCAGCAGAGGCTGGTTAGATTGATGGAAACAATGTGCTGTTTTCCAGAGACTGTTCAACACTCAAACGCAGTGAAGCCATGTGTGGTGCGACTGGAGAAGATCACCAGTCAGAGAGGTGTGAATGAAATGCTTAAGACCAGTTTAAGAGGTTCTAGAGCAGCTATAGACTAATGCTTTACAATCTCAATCGCTTCTCCTGGTGGCAAACGTCTGTTGGTCTGAACTTTCTTCCTTTGCCTCTGCTCCACTGTAAAAGTTCAAGAAAGTTGTTCCAATGCATTGAAATTGCAAATGTACATGCTCTATTTGTCTGCACTCAAATTAATGTTAATTCCTGTTATTAGTGTTGCTTGTTTAGGTACCTCAAAATAGATACATTCATAACTGACTGTTCATATGGATTTAACGGTTTAAATTTTAATTTCTTGCAGAAATGGATGGAGCCAATGATGATGTTAACACAGCACAGGAGGTAATAATAGCTGGAAACAACTGTGGCTGATTTTCGACTATTAAATGGTTCAGATTTCTTTTTAAGCAAGGAATTAATTCTTCAGTGTCATTTTAAATGGTGGCTAGGCCAGTATGTATGTTTTAATGGCTGATGCTGAGAACAAGAACAGGGAGACTGACGAGGGGAAATGCAGACTCCATTTATTTGATCAAAAATACAGTAAAAGCGGCAATATTTTTAAAATACTTTTACAGTTGAGAACTGCTTTGTATTTGAATATATTTTAAAATGTAATTTATTCCTGGGATGACAAAGCTGAATTTTCAGCAGCCGTTACTCCAGTTGTGCTGCTTAATATTTTTTACTGTGAAACATTATCAGGACCCTTTGAATAGAGAGTTCTTACACACAGCATTTATTTAAAATGAGAAATCTTTTGCAACAATGTAAAAGTGTTTTCTGTCACTAATTACTTACAGAAAAAAAAACTTACTGACACCAAACATTTGAATGGTAGTTGTATAAGATTTTGACTAGGGTGTTGGTAGATCTTGTACTGACATGAAGGAGAAACTAATACTATGAGTAATGCATGAATGGTTATAAGCAATACTATTGATCGGGCCTGGTAAAAATATCGGTAGATCACTAATTATTGCGTTTTATTGATCAAGCTTTTCTGCCAAAGTCTCTTTATTGAATATGTCCTGAGCAGTGAATACTTGTGCTGAATAATACAGCACACATTGTATTCTTGAGATGATGAAGCAAACCAAGACTGATTTGGTCAACTTAAGTTATTACTGAAAAAAAAGCACTGGTACACACAATCACATCAACCATATCATCACACTAACCTCTCTTTATTTAACTTCTTTCTTTCCTTCTCTATATATCTGTACTTTAGGGCCCTGATACTGATTAATTAACTTTAGGAGTCATGTGATCTGTGTAATTTGTATGCATATGTATGGGTCTATAGGGCTCTGTTAGAGGAATATACGGTTGGGAGAGCAGCTTACGGCAGAAACCACAGGCACGTACAGTCTTTCAGGCCGGTGCGGGGACCTGGAGCAAACCAGTGAACCCAGACAAGGACAGCAAGCCAGAGGTGGTATGTACCTGCCCAGGTCAAGATTCAGTGCTCTGTCTGGCTTATCGCAGGTGTAGAGGGTCTGCCTCTCAGATTCGTCCCGCTCATGCTCTCTGTATTACATTGAGCTGCTTTCATAAGCATTAGATGCTGCTTCATGAATGTGTGCATGAGCGCTGTGCTTTCTTTTCCGACTGGTAGATTAGTCTTCGGAGTCTTCCTTGTAGCTATGTGTCCTTGTCTGTTTTTTCCTCTGAATTTTCAATGCTAACCTAATCAATCGTAACATCTTCTCCATGGTGTTTTAAATGGTTTCTTGTGTTTTATTTTCATTTATGCTGTGTTGGGACAATGTGTATTGTGAAAAGTGCTTTACAAATAAATTAAAATTCATTGTGTGCAGTGTTATGCATGCTCTACTTATACACTAACACACATAAGAAAAACAGAAATGCTTGTGTATAAAGAATACACATCTTTTCATGGGGTGTCATTTACAAATGACTGTAAAGTTAATCACTTCAAGCTTCAACGAGACTTTTAGCATTAGAGAAGCTTGCATACAGACACATCAGCAGGAGGCTTCATTAAAATGGTATGTGTGTGTGTGCGTGTGTTTTCCACACAATGTTTACTGTCTAATTGCACTCACTTTAGACTGTTTTAATTGTAGGTGAAGAACAATGCTCTGTCTTCTGCATCAAATTCGACACCGAGCCCCAGATCTGGAAAGAGAGAACAAGCATACCAGGTAAGTCTTTTAGCTTTATAAATTTCTTTAACATCATCACACACACGACCTGTATTAAATAAATTTCAGATGTATGTCACATGATCTGCATCGATTCATTAACATGTCTCTGTGAAGGCTTTTGATTACTTCAGGATGTGATTTGAATGATCTGATCACAAAACATTTTAAACTGTTTTTACACTGGATTTAGTGCTGTCCAATTGAGGATGGAGCATCTGAAATTGAATACCGGGTGTAAATAGTTGTATTATCTTAGTTTTCTTTTGATTGTTCTGACTGTAGGACATGTGGAAGTAAAATTCACCCTGCTTGTACAGTCACTTCTTAGTTGATATAATACAACGATTGACTCTTCTCTTCCCTGTGCAGGATGGGAAGGGTTATGCCATTGGAGAACTGGTGTGGGGAAAAGTGAAGGGCTTCTCTTGGTGGCCTGGACTGGTGGTGGCGTGGAAGGGCAGGACGATTCCTGTGTCTATGAGGCGTGTAGAGTGGTTTGGAGATGGCATGTTTTCAGAGGTTCGGAGTTTTTACTCTTTCTTTCTTCTGATTCTCATCTGAGAAATATTTATTCCTGCATTCTTAAAAAGATCCAGTATTTCACACTGAAACACGCTTCTCTTGTTAATCTTAGATTTATACAGAGGGACTGTTGCCCTTTTCTGCATTTGCAAAGTGCTTTTGTAGTAAATCCTATGAAGGTCTACCTACCTACAAGAATGCCATCTTCCAAATCCTGGAGGTACACTGGAAAGATACTTATGTTACCATTCTCAACTAGGGTTGGGAATCAGAGTTCCAGTTTTTATATTGTTCTTATTGCATTATATTGTTGTTCATGTGTAGTTGGCAGGGGAGCGCAGTGGGAAAACTTTCCCCCCCGCTGAGAAGAAAGGGGATGAAGTGAAAGCCATGCTAGATTGGGCATTTGGAGGCTTCCAGCCCATGGGGCCTGATGGCTTTTTGCCTCTTGGAGGTATGTACAAAATCTAAAACATATCTGTAATTGGGGAAAAAAATTGGTGATTGACAGCAATTTTCAAAATTCATAATGGGCTTGTTTACACCTGGTAACTTCAGGCGTTTTTACTGATTGGATAGCTATCTGATTTATTAAAGCGTTTCCATTTACACTTGAAAGCATTACTGTGTCTCGGCAAAGCAAATATAAATCCGATCTTAAATTCCTGCGCTATTTGCAAATTTAACAGTTCAATTCAATGAAAACAACAGTCATGAGCTGCATTTCATTTATCATCAGCTGATTTCAAAATCAGACCGCGGTGGAGGAGAGAGTGGCATCAGTGCTGTTAAGATTATTTAGTCTCACTACTTTTAATGAAGATCATTGTGTTTTGAGGATCTTACTTTGTTTCTTTTGGGGCAGTTTGCTCGTTGGTTTGCTGAAGAGATTCTTAGCTGCTAATCTGCAGCGATGCCTGTTGCAGTAGCGCTGTCATATCTGGCTATAGAACATATAACATGCTGTCACACATTTAGTTAACATTTTGACAGGAGTAAATTTAACAACCAAGTGCATTTACGTTAGTCCAGTTTCATCTGGAATGCATCTCAGACCACCTCTTGAAGTGGTTTGATGAGTGATCAGACTTGAAAGCATTTCGGAGGGCATTTACACGTGGTATTTTCATACTCGGATGAATGCATGAAGTGACCAGGTGTAAACAGGCTCAATAACATGGAGTGCCAAAGTGACAAATCATCTATCACGAAAAATGCAATAGTTGTGTGACTTCACAGTGGTAAGAAGTATACAAAAACCTCTCAAAAGCCGCTAAGAAGCACAATGTTGATATGGGTTGTTTAACAACAGTTCTCTTTGTTTATCAATTTCACAGACAGCTCGACCAGTAATAAAACTGAATCGGATTCCTCTGTGTCTGATTATCAGCCTCCAGCCAAGAGGAAGTACATCAACAAGAACAGACAGTCAACTCAGGAGTACACCAGAGGTGAGTTATACAGTGCATCCGGAAAGTATTCTCAGCGCTTCACTTTTTCCACATTTTTAAATTGTTTAATTAAATTCATTATTTTCCTTAATTGTACAAACAATACCCCATAATGACAGTGTGAAAGAAGTTTGTTTGAAATCTTTGCAAATTTATTTAAAAAATAAATGAATAAAAATCATGTGTACTTAAGTACTCACAGCCTTTGCTCAATACTTTGTTGAAGACCTTTTCTCACGAGTTACAGCCTTTTTGAGTATGATGCTACCAGCTTGGCACACCCATCTTTGGGCAGTTTATCCCATTCTTCTTTGCAGGACCTCTCAAGCTCCGTCAGGTTGGATGGGGAGCGTCGGTGCACAGCCATTTTCAGACCTCTCCAGAGATGTTCAATCGGGGCTCTGTCTGGGCCACTCAAGGACATTCACGGAGTTGTCCTGTAGCCACTCCTTTGTTATCTTGGCTGTGTGCTTGGGGTCGTTGTCCTGTTGGAAGATGAACCTTCACCCCAGTCTGAGGTCCAGAGCAGGTTTTCATCATGGATGTCTCTGTACATTGCTGCATTCATCTTTCCCTCGATCCTGACTAGTCTCCCATTTTCTGACACTGAAAAACATCCCCACAGCATGATGTTGCCACCACCATGCTTCACTGAGCGGTGCCTTGTTTCCTCATGACATGACGCTTGCTTTTCAGTCCAAAGAGTTCAATCTTTGTTTTATCAGACCAGAGAATTTTGTTTCTCATGGTCTGAGAGCCCTCCAGGCAGGCTGTCATGTGCCTTTTACTAAGGAGTGGCTTCCTTCTGGCCGCTCTACCATACAGGCCTGATTGGTGGAGTGCTGTAGACATGGTTGTTCTTCTGGAAGGTTCTCCTTTTTTCACAGAGAAATGCTGGAGCTCTGTCAGAGTGACCATCGGGTTCTTGGTCACCTCCCAAACTAAGACCCTTCTCCTCCGATCGCTCAGTTTGGCCGGGCGGCCCGCTCTAGGAACTTCTTCCATTTACGGATGATGGAGGCCACTGTGCTCATAGGGACCTTCAATGTAGCAGAAATTTATCTGTACCTGTCCCCAGATCTGTTCCTCGATACAATCCTGTCTCGGAGGCCTACAGACAGTTCCTTTGCCTTCATGGCTTGGTTTGTGCCCTGACATGCATTGTTAACTGTGGGACCTTATAAAGACAGGTGTGTGGCTTTCCAAATCATGTCCAATCAACTGAATTTACCACAGGTGGACTCCAATCAAGTTCTAGAACCATGTCAAGGATGATCAGCCCTTAAGTGATTTTTTTTTCTTTCTTTTTTTTCCTTTTCTTTTCATTTTTAACAAATTTGCAAAGATTTCAAACAAACTTCTTTCACGTTGTCATTGTGGGGTATTGTTTGTACAATTGAGGAAAATAATGAATTTAATCCCTTTTGGAATAAGGCTGTACCATAACAAAATGTGGAAAAAGTGAAGCGGTATGAATACTTTTTCGGATGAACTGTATCAATCTCTGTTGAAGCCAGAACTTGGCATAAATCATAGTATCATAAATTATGTTTTAATCTCATAAATCATTGAACTGCAGATTAGTGACATGTTTTTGGGTGTTTACATAATTTTGGTAAGAAAAAATAACCTGTTTATTCCTTTTATTCTCAGATCAAATGGTCTATGAGGTATCTGTTAATGGTAGAAACATTGAAGGTGAGTCACTTGTCTTATTTTATTTCCATCATATTCATAAATCTCATTAATGAAGCTATTTCAGGGCTCAACAATATTTTAAATGATAAATTTTCCTGCTTTGCCAATCAGAAAACCTGAAAATGCAAAGAAAAGGGACTTATTTTAAATTATGGGAATTAATAAAATATTAATAAATGGTCATGGGAAAATTGTAGAAATAGTTATGGCCTCCATAAAATAAAAATATATATAAAAAAAATCATATGTTAATTAAACGTTATGATAATAGGTGTGTCAATTCATTGGGCAAAAGCCATGGAAACCCTTTAGATTAATTTGTAGTTACACTGTCAGTAGTTTCACAGCTGCAACCACAAGAAATCCTTTCATTTTATTTTATTTTTATTTTTAGCAGTTTAATTTTGCCTTTGGAACAGTTCTTATTGTTCAGTCCTGAAGTTTTAATTCATTACAAGATAATTATACAGAATGTCTGTTCTCATGGCTCTTTCCCTAGATTTCTGTCTGTCCTGTGGAACTGCCAACGTTGAAATTTTCCATCCTCTTTTCAAAGGAAGCCTTTGTTTTAAGTGCAAGGTATGATTCAATTCTTGTCTCGTCTTTTTAGTACTGAATCACAAAATTAATATGCTACTTGCTATCATTTTCCATGTTCTGTTGTGTGTTTGTGTAGGAGAACTTTACAGAGACACTGTATAGGTATGATGATGACGGCTATCAGTCATACTGCACTGTGTGCTGTGCTGGACAAGAGGTCATTCTCTGTGGAAATGCCAGCTGCTGCAGGTTTGAACTTACGCAAACTTAAACCTTAATGTCATGTTAACCATCAAAACAGGTTGTTTTACAGTATTTCTCATTTTTCACTCTGTTCAGATGTTTCTGTAAAGACTGTCTGAATATGTTGGTGGGACCAGGGACATTCGATAAGCTAAAGGAGGTTGACCCATGGAGCTGTTACATTTGCCTGCCCTCAAAGTGCTACGGTGTGCTCAAGCTCAGGCCTGACTGGAGTGTTCGTGTCCAGGAGTATTTCGCCAATAACAGTGCCTTTGAATTTGTGAGTGTCCATCTTATCCTTCTCATGTTAGATATTCAGGTAGTCCAATTCGTATTTTCAATTTACGCTGCCATTGTTAATGTACCATTCAAAAGTTGGTAAGATTTTTAAAAAAGTTTTTAAAAGAAGCCTCAAGAATACTGCATTTATTTGATCAATAATACAAAACAACAATACAGTAAAACACTAATGTTGTTAAATACTAAAAACTTTTTTCTATTTCACTATATTTTAAAATTCCTGCGATCACAAAGCTGAATTTTCAGCAGTCATTACTCTAGTTTTCGGTCACACAACTCTTCAGAAATCATTCTAACATACTGATTTTGTGCTCAAGAAATATTTATTATCAGTGTTGAGAACAGTTGTGCTATGTAATATTCCCGTGAAATCTCTTTGATGAATAGAAAATGCAAAAGAACAGCATTTACGTGAAATAAAAAAATCTTTTGTAACAATATTTTTAATGTTTATTTTTCAGTTTATTGCATCGTGCCTAAATAAAATAAAATAAAAAACTTACTGACCCCAAACTTTTGAATGGTCATGTATATTTTGGAAAAAAAGGAAAAGCAGAATGGTGTATTAATGCAAAGAAAACTGTTTTTGTCTTTGGCTTAGGAGCCACACAGAGTGTATCCTTCTATTCCAGCTCATCAGCGTCGTCCAATCCGAGTCCTCTCCCTGTTTGATGGGATTGCTACAGGTCTGCTCACTTTAACATTACTGGAAATTTTCCAGTATTTTGGGGAGATAACAATCCATTTAAATCTGTTTTAAATCAAAGTAAATACTGAAACAACAGCACTTAATTTTTTACTTTGTTTACCTTAAGGTTTTTGCGGTAGCAATGCATTGTGGGTGTTCTAGACAAAAACAAGGGTGGTTTTTGATACTTAAAGTTTTTTTTGCAGGCTATCTGGTTTTAAAAGACCTGGGCTTTAAGATAGACCGCTACATTGCCTCTGAGATCTGTGAAGACTCTATTGCTGTTGGGATGATCAAACATGAAGGCAAGATTGAATATGTGAAGGATGTGCGCACCATCACAAGGAAACATGTACGTATAGAGCATTATCGCATGAACTGTGAACTACTTCACATTCTTTATAAACATTCTTTGAGTAGTATTAGGAATTTGACACTTAGGCAGATTTTAATAGATAAACATTGGTATTTTATATACACTATTCTTCGTATCTGCAAGAACAAAGGCTGTCACTGTGACAAGATCCCTTTTAAAGTTCCCTGTTGTCACATTTTGTAGCTGGCCGAGTGGGGGCCATTTGATCTTCTGATCGGCGGAAGTCCGTGTAATGACCTGTCCATGGTGAATCCAGCCAGAAAAGGTCTTTTTGGTAAGATATACTTTATATACTACCCATTTAACAGAATTGTGAAGATTTAGGTAGATCTGAGCGTCGTCTTTAGTATCAGAAGATATTTATATAAATCAATTGTGAAGAAGTAATATTTCATTATTTCATTTCTCTTGTCTTCTTTTAGAAGGCACAGGTCGGTTGTTCTTTGAATATTACCGCATGCTAACCATGATGAGGCCAAGAGAGGATGACGATCGCCCATTTTTCTGGCTCTTTGAGAATGTAGTAGCAATGAGTGCCCATGACAAGGCTGATATCTGCCGTTTCCTGGAGGTAAACTTTTCTTTTGTTTGTTTGTTTGGTTTTTTGCCAAGGCTAAAATTTAAGTGAATTATCATGGGCAAACAATATTGTTCATTGCTAATATTGTAGCGACGTATGAAGCTCATTTTGTCACTTTCAAACCAAGCAGCTTTCTGTTTGAACTTGGGGTACGCTTATACGACAACATTGTACTAAAAATGGAAAAGTTTTTACTTTACGTTTTTTCTGTACAGTTGACACAATTGTCAAAACCATCCCGTTCACACGGATCGGCGAAAACTAAACACGCTGTATTATGCATGAGCATGTTACTGTTTTTGGTGGTTATGAATTCTCTTTGCATTCCCTGTTTTTTTGTTTCCAGTGTAATCCTGTGATGATTGATGCTGTGAAAGTAAGCCCAGCCCACAGGGCCCGTTACTTCTGGGGGAATTTACCTGGAATGAACCGGTATAAATGCGCACACAGATCACACATACCTGTAAAGCATAACTTTTCTGAGTATGGAAAAGTATGTGTGTTCAGTAGTAGGTGGATGCATTCACAGAGTGATGTGACGGAAGACTTTTAATTATGTGTTTTCAGACCACTTGCTTCTTCACTCACTGACAATGTAGATCTGCAGAACTGCCTGGAGGTTGGACGAACTGCAATGGTGAACGGATTTATTGTGTCTTCTGACTGAAAAGTTAATGTTTTGCACATGAAATGAAAATAAAATGCACAAATTTCGGCACAAAGTTAGATGTTAGAATGTCAAAACCAATTACAATTAATTTCTTTCTCTTTTAACAAATAGGATTTAATAAAATGTCTGTTCTTTTTCTCTTTTTTTTAATGTATCATCAGTTCAACAAAGTTCGCACTATCACCACCAAGTCCAACTCCATCAAACAAGGGAAGATGGGACCTCTGCCAGTCACCATGAATGGAAAAGAGGACTATCTTTGGTGCACTGAAATGGAGAGGTCAGATATATATTATATATATATATATATATATATATATATATATATATATATATATATATTTTTGCATACACTAAATTATTGGGTGTGTTTAAAAAGCTGCATTTGCTTTTGACAGAATGACTGACATTTTATACCTGTCTGCAATTTCAGAATATTTGGGTTCCCAAAGCATTACACAGATGTGAATAATATGGGGCGAGGACAGAGGCAGAAGGTCCTTGGGCGGTCCTGGAGTGTTCCCGTAATCCGACACCTCTTTGCCCCTCTGAAGGATTACTTTGCTTGCGAGTAAAGGCATCCTCTGGTCCAGCCGGCACTGTCACTGCAGGTCCAAATCAAGTCTCTCAGATAAATTAATTAGATTTTTTGTTTTTTAAGGTTTCTGCAGATTCTGACCTCACAGAATACTATACATTTTTAATGTTGCATTTATTCTAAATGTTCAGTTTGTTTTTTTTGATCCCGAACATTGATCCTTGGGATGCACAGACACTTTTAGATCTGATTTCAAACATCACAAGTACTGTCGTTTTTAACTTGTGTGCTTTTAAAGTGATTTAATGCTGAAAAGAACTACACGATTTTCCACCCACTACCTCAGTGCCATTCTGTGATTGGTTCATTGTCTGTAGGAATGCCGCTTTATGCCTATTTATAATTTAATGAATAAGTTAAGATTAGTTCTGTTTACTTTATCTAAAACAGTTTTTAACATGATGTCAGCTTTTTATATTGCATTTTTACATCAGAACTTTCCATGTTTAGGAATAAACATGTCCTGTTGTTAATTATTGCATTATTTTTTTGATGGTGATTGGCGACATTGTCATTTCACGGTGCTATTTTATAATATAGGATGTTTGGCTACTGGACAACTGTACTAAGTCAAAACTTCATTTTTGCTAAATAGGAAAACATTTATTTAATCGAAAAGAATGTTCATACACACCATAGATGACTTGGGTTTCATAACTTGCATTTTAATTATAGGAATACATGCAACCCTGTAGTACACCATATAATCAGAATCACAAATGTTGTCGGTGCCATTATAGTTTAGTGAAAGCCTTGGGCTGTTGATAGATTTGAATTGACAATGGCCTTCCAAAGTTTTAGCCTTTTTATTCATGGTAAACTTGATCATTTTTAATCAATTTGCATTGTGATTTTAGGACTACTTTTTTGCCTTGAGCTAACATTTTAGACCTTACTATCACATCATTTTACAATAAACAGATCACCAATCCTTAGAATTAAGATTGCAACACTTAAGTTTTGTTTGTTTGTTTGCTGATGGTCTAAAACTGGTCACTTTTTAGTAAGGATTCAGCCTACCACAATATCTATGTGAGAGTTAGGCACTGTGTTAATTAAGAGGCCTTTTTATAGAATATGATGCAGTGTGACCGAGGGCTGAAAGAATAAGTGCCTACAGGTGGATGGGTTATGGGTTATGTTTATGTAGGACAAATGTTGAAACGATTTTAACTGGCATGACTTCAGATTGCATTAAAGGGAATAATTTTGGCTACTTTGCATTTCCCTAGTGCAAGTGTCTTAATTGTATCTCACCTTTGAAAGTCTCAATACATTTTGTTATCAGTTGTGGTCATTGAAAACTGTGAAATTAGGTGCTTCAGAATGTGTATAAATGGTTTCCTTTCTAGTTGTTTAGCTTGTGTTTTCAGCATTATGCAGAAAATGGTGATTGTGGTTCTGACTTTGTCACTTGTGAAAGCTGATCTTTAGCTTTTGATAGTTTTCTAAAACATGATACCAACTGACTCAAACTTAAGACTGATTAAATTTGAGTAAGGCATGAGCCAGCTTGAGCTTCTATGTGTGTGTGAGCTTTGTTTAAAGATCAATAACTGGATTCCAAATGTCTTGAGGCGTTTTGGATGTCTACGTCTTTTAGCAGAGCTTTAGAAAATCTAAATAAGAACTGTGTTGTTGATGTGATACATGTAATTGTTGTGAAATGACGGTCTGTGTGTAGCTTCGAGGTGCAGTATTGTCTCATTAGAAATAACTCCCTCAGGTCTTCTCAACACCAGCAGGCCTCATAGGATCTTGATCTTTAATGTCACACTGATTATTTTTATTCAATACTTTGTGAACAGAATATACTATATATTTGTACCATTGGAATTGCCCTTAATACCTCTTTTTTTGTTCCTTTTTTTTACTGTTGAATGGGTCTTTCAAAACCCATGTCTTCTGGTGCTAAATGGAATACTAATTATGTCTGTAGATCTAGGATGTTTTTCTTGAACTGAAGATTGACAAGATGATTTGTTTTAATAGCTTTTTGATATTTTCTATAGTATGCTTACCTAACTTTAAATATTCCATGCTTGTACTAACATCAGTGATGAAAAATAAATTGCACCAAACCTATTTGTCTGTCTTTCTTTTTCAGTTGATGTTAATTTAAGTTTTATCAATTAATCATTCAGTCCTCCAGATCAAATGTGACTTAATATTTTTCTTTTAGGTTGCTGGTTAAATAATGTGCTTTGAAGTAAGAAATTAAATATTTAAAAAAAAAAAAACTTTAAAATTTAGTTTAATAAAAAGAATATTTAATAAGTAAATTAACTTAACAGAGAAAATAAACCTGGAAATATTAGGAAATTTAAAAAATTATTAATTAAAATTATCGGCTTGGAAAAATCATAGGAATTAGAAATCATTTTTAAAAGTGTAGTTTTATATATATATATATATATATATATATATATATATATATATATAAATAAAACTACACTTTTAAAAATGAAAAATGAAATGAAAATAATAATAAATAATAAAATGAAATAATAATATGAAATAATATTTCATATTATTATATAATTTTTATTTCAAATAATAAAATGAAAAAAATACAGACTGACTATTTAAGATTATAATTCAGTTTTGCTCAGCTAAAAAAATATTTGACTACATATTGCTCAAGTATGATAATATTGATTGTCCTATTGGAAGCATTAATACAGTAAGCATAAATATATTCGGTAGATTGGTAAAAAAAAATGCAAAATAGATATATCTTAAATTTAATTATATATGTAATACTTTTAACGGTGGCTTATTTGGTTGATGATTACTTTTATTTTGACAGGTGGCAGTATGCTTGTCATATATTTAGCCGGATGAAGGCTTTTATTTTGACAACTGTGATTAGTTACTAAGCTTCTGCTGTGGTTGCAAGCTTGCAGTCCGTTTTCCAGCCCGCTGCAGAAGCGCCACTTTATGAACAACACGCCGGTGAAACTGCAGCCCGGTTCCCTCACATCCAATCATAGTTTGGATTTTCAGAACCAAATGTAAGATAAAGGCATTGATTTGATCTGTGACACAGAAACACAGAAAGACTGCACTTTTATGGTAGTTTTGTTCACTTAGGACGATACTTGCCTTTTAATGTTGTGTTTTAAATGTTCGAAATTTAACGTTAAAAAGACAGATATTATAAGAGCATCAACCGTTTGTGTAAACGGTTTATACGATTCAAACGATTAATAATTCTGACAGTTTAGTTAAAAAAAAAAAAAAAGACATTAAAGAAGAGCATTCAATCGGCATCCTACAAAAGACTAACTAAAACAAATTTGCCGTTTTTATTCCATCTGTAAATGTGCTTGATTCAGACCAGAAACTGGATGGATGCGAATATACAGCCACAGATTGAAGTGACATTAAGTAGGAAGTAAAGATGATGTAGATGGGCTGAAGGGTGTGAATGTATGTTTAAGGAAATGAGCCTGAACTTTAACTCGACCTCTTTTTCTAGCAACTTCAGCGGAGAAGTGTCTCCATCAGCTTTAAATAATTGGTTTTGTCTGAGACATGGCTGTGAACGTGTTCTCGACATCAGTGACGAGTGAAAACCTCAGCCGCCATGACATGCTCACATGGATAAACGAGTCTTTACAGATGAGCCATGCCAAGATCGAGCAACTGTGCTCAGGTCAGTGACCAGCTGTCTGGCCCCTTCACTTCATTCTCCCAACTCAGTCTCTGAGATGAACATAAAGCCAGCCTAGTTTGTATTTTGACCATAACGATTATATATAATAGTGGGATGTAATAAAATTACCGTTATTTGCATGGTAAATTTGTCTATCGATATCTGGGGCACTTTGGTGAGGGAATGAACAGGGGTTGTACTGTGGAGGGGAATGTGAGTTGTTGTTTTTTTTTGTCTAGTACCAGTGTATATATGTATTATTTATTTTGCTGATTATGTTTGCTTACTAATATGTTTTAAGGTGCTGCTTACTGTCAATTCATGGACATGCTGTTCCCTTCCTGTATTCCACTGAAGAAAGTCAAATTCCAGGCTAAACATGAGCACGAATACATCCACAACTTCAAACTTCTTCAAGCCAGCTTCAAAAAGATGGGTGTTAGCAAAGTATGTCAACCAGTTACATTTATTAGCACGCAAATCATGTTTTCCGTTTTGTTACACAAAGTATACTCATGATGTGCAATGTGTAAAGCGTAACAAATTTTTTGTAGGTTTCTCATAAAACATCTTCCATCTGTGTAGATTATTCCTGTCGACAAACTTGTGAAGAGCAAGTTCCAGGACAACTTTGAGTTTGTGCAGTGGTTTAAGAAGTTTTTTGACGCAAACTATGATGGGAAGGAATATGATCCGGTGGCAGCTCGACAGGGACAAGAAATGGCAGCCAATCAGAGTCAAGCAGCAGCAGCAGCCACTGCTAACAAGCCAAGAAAACCTAACCCAGGTAAGGAGGGAAAACAAACAGGAAGTTCTCAATACCGTTGCAGCCTTCTCCTACTAATATTTAGTGGATAATTATCATTTTTTTAATAAACAACTATCAGCATCAGTTTTTTGGGTTCATATTGTACTCTTAGAAGTTTGTGGGACTAGCATTATTGTCGGAAGCTAGCTGTCCTAATGATAACAGGTGCGTGGCAGCTGCAGCTGTTCTGGATTATGACCCCAGAATATGTGGGTGTGACCAAGTCATGCACCCATGGGCCAGTCGTACATGCTTTAGCTGTCGTACATTTGTGAGAATGGCTGGAGCCTCATGTTGCCCGTGCATGGATTTTTCTGTTTACTTCAGACACAAACATCTCATCTGCAGTCAAGCCAGTGGCCCCTGTTGGTAAGATGTTGAGAACTACCAGTTAGTTTAGTTAAAGCACATTGGCTGTTCATCTGTCTACTAGGTTGCTTCAACTCTGGGTGTTTTCTCTTTCACATTGTGGCGGTTCCTACATTTCCTAGTATTGTACATTTGCAAACAACAGTCATACAGTTTGCGGTTGGGGATACGGCACTTATTGGTGAAATATTCTTGAAAGATTATTTTTAAAAGAACATTTTATTCTTTCAGCTTTAATATTGGAATTACAACCATTTAAGAATTCATCCATTGACGAGTAAATTTGAAGCTAGAACTGACCCTTATCCTCAAGGCAGGTTGACCAGCATGTATAACAAAGTGGTTGATGTTCAGCTCCACAGCGTTCAGCCCCAGCACCTAAATCTGCACCAAAGACTGCTCCAGCTGCAACACGAGGTGCAGGGACAGGCGGTGGTGATGAAGAGAAAGCAGCGCTTACTCAGTCGGTAAGACTTTACAAGAAACAATAAATCAAGGCATTGGTATTATATGATAACTTTGTTCCTATATGAATAATTTTATAATTTCAGATAAATGACCTGAAGGCCACCATTGCTGACATGGAAAAGGAAAGGGATTTCTACTTTGGCAAACTGAGAAACATAGAGCTGATCTGCCAAGAGAAAGAGGGCGAGGGTGATCCTACACTGCAAAGGATTGTGGATATTCTCTATGCCACAGATGTAAGTGTATGTCACTGTTTAATTTGAGACTTATTTTTCAACCCTCTCAGTTCTGTGATTATTATTTTACTTTTATTTTTTATTTTTTACAGGACGGTTTTGTAATTCCAGAGGATGAGGTGGGAGAACCGGAAGAATTTTGAGCAATCAGGGGTGACCGTTTTTTAAAAGAATTACCCCGTTGGACACTTAAATGCACATATTGGCTGATTCCTGCTGTTCTGCTGCACTTGCCTTTGGTCCATCATTTTGGACTTTGACTTTTGAATGTCTTTTTATTCTGGGAAGTTCTATACCTTGAATTTTCAGCTTTTTTATTGACCATCAAAACACAATTATTTTTGTGAATGAAAAATAAAGTACTTTTCAAAGGCTTTTTGTATGAAGCAGTCCACTGAGGTCTGACGGTTATCTAGTGTCTGATCTGTACATTTGACTGCTTGTTGACCAGTTGTGAGTGAAGTTCACTTCCTCTAAGCTCTGAAGCAGGATGTGTGTCAACCTTTTGCATTTCTCTTTACAAGCATGAGGCAATGAGGAACCATTTGTCATGAGAGGCTTTGGTTTTGAGTCAGATGATATAGGCCTCTTTTGGATTTAACTGACCAAAGCTGCTTAAGGGTTTTTTGTTATGCTAAATCTGACGAAGTTAGGCCATTTTGTTCAGCAAGCTTTATTTTACGTTCAAGTATGCCATGCATGTGCTTAAAGTCATATACTGCAAAAACAAACAGAATTTCATCGACGTTTGCATATAAGCATAATGTGTCATAAGTGTAAAACCAGTCCATATTTTATTATTAGGAAATACGGCTCATTTTTCCCATGGTTTTGACTTTCTGGGCATCTGAGAAACCGTGGGCTGATCATGACAAGGTTTGACGTCCAGCTTTTGGAGTCCAGGAACCTCCTCCCCTGCTTGAATCATGCGGAACACCTCCGGGAAAGAGAGAGACTGCGGCTCCGCGATCGCCTCCGCCGCATCGGACTTATTTTCACGAGTCGCCTCCACATCACCCTGCTTCTCCATCGGTTTATTTACTAACTGCCACAGCTCTGTTTAAAACAATTCAAATCAATTCATCACGCAGTTCACTTAACTCCTGAGATTTAGTGTTCAAATGTGATGCTCTATAACATAACAGACGTACCTGTTATTAACGAAAACCTTTACATTTCAGCAAACTGTTCGTGCCAACCGGATTTAGTTTCAAATTCTCAAGAATTAGACATTTAAACGCGGCGTTGCATTTTAAATGCAATTTGCATTTAAAGTAGGTCTATTAGCAGTTGGTTATTCATAAACTGTATGTGTTATTAATATGAAATGCTCAGTTTTAAGGAAACATGCCTTAATGCGCTTGACTTCCGGATACGTCTCCAATGATGGATTTTAAAATAAAAGTCCCTCACTCAAAAGCATTACAGGTCCACCACCAGCATAGCATTTTTGATCATTTTAACAAAACTTTAATGGCCCCCAGAATACTTGGTTATATGAATAAATTGACATATATCAAAATAAAGAATAGAGCCTCTGCTGTAAATAAATAAATAAAACAAGGATTCAAAATAGAGGTTTTTTTTTCAATATTTGCGTAATAGTGTCCCCCACCGTCTAACTGTGAAAACTCGGAAAGCCGGAAAATTCCGGGACAGTTTGCCCAAAAATGAAAATTCAGTCATCAGTTAGTCACCCTCGAGTTGCTCATAACCTATAGGAATTTCTTTCTTCTGCTGAACACAAAAGATATTTTGAAGAACCAAACAGTTGATGGACTCATGGGGACAAATAGGCCTACTATGGAAGTCAATGGAGTCCATCAACTGTTTGGTTCTTCAAAATATCTTTTGTGTTCAGTAGAAGAAAGAAATTCCTATAGGTTTGGAACAACTTGAGGGTGAGTAAATAATGGCCGTATTTTCATTTTAGGGTGAAATACCCCTTCAAAGCTCAATTTTCAATTTCCTCGAACTCCAAATTGATGATATGACCAGGGCTGGGTAGGTTACTTTTAAAATGTATTTCACTACAGATTACAAAATACATGCTTTAAAAAGTCATTTGCAACGCATTTCGTTACATTACTCAAGTTTAGTAACTTAATCTAAATCTAAGTTTAGAATACTTTGGAATACTAGTAAGTGTGGAACAAACACAAAAAAGGTCATTGCAAATTTTTAACTCACAATTCTGACTTTTTCCCTCAGAATTGCATGATATAAAGTTGCAATTGTGAGTTATAAAGACAGAATTATGAGATATACACTCCCAATATTGAGAAAAGTCAAAATTATGATAAACTCACAATATTGAGAAAAGTCACAATTATGAGATATAAACTACTAAACTAGTAAACATACTAAATTGCAAGAAAAAAAGTCAGTATTGCAAGTTTATATCTCCCAATTCTGACTTTATAACTTGCAATTGTGAGTTTAAATCTCGCAATTCTGAGAAAAAGAAGTCAGAATTGTGAAATGCAAACTCACAATTGTGAGGGAAATAAATAAATTGTGAGAAAAAGTTGCAGTGGCGAGTGAATTATGAGTGAAATGACACACAAACAACTATCACAAAACATGAAAACAGTAGTGGATCATCAGGTCATGACAGGACAGTTAAGTTGACAGTTGGGCAATTTTTTTATAAATTCCGTCATTTTGTCTTGTTCAGGACAGTACTAAATAAAAATAACAATATTTTTATGATCCCTCTTAAAAGTATTAAAATGTTGATGAAACTTAACTCTGTTTTTTCAGATTGTTAGAGTCAGAGAATCACCAATTGCTGTTTAAATGACATTAAAATTCAAAGTAATCACTTTGGTAATCTAAAATACATTTTAGATGTAACTGTGATCTGATTACCACCCATTTAAAATGTAACTGTAATGAAATACAGATTCTGAAATTTTGTATTTTAAATATGTAACTAAGTTACTTGTATTTTGTTACTCCTCAACAATGGATATGACTCAAACTGTCAACCTTTAAGTACAATTCATGTTAAATTATTTTTTATCAAGAGGGCTATAATTCTTCAAAAAACTAGTCATTAGTAACCAGACAAGTTTTTTTTAGTGTGTAACATGAATTATGACCAGTGACTGAAATTATATTACATAGCCCTAATTAAAGTAAATTATAAAATTGTAAAATGGCTCATTACAGATAGAGAATTGTTTGGTATATATTTCATCAGTCCTTAAAATATAAAAAATCTTTATAAATTTCCCATGTACTGTATTTGCAAACATAAAATAATACAAGATTGTCTGAGACTCGTGGGAAGATGGACTTGGCCCTCTACCTGCGCCCTACCTGTGTTTAAGTCAATCATTAATAAGTGAGCTCAGAAAGACACTTAGGCAGTAAGAAGCCACCTTGGTATAGATTTGGCATAATTATTTATACATTTATCTAAGTCTTTCACTGTTTCTATAGTACAGGGTTTTGACGCCTTAATTGATAACAAGTGCATGTTTACTTATTTGGATCCTGACATCTAAGGAGTGCCAACTGAAATTCTTGTGTTCATAGGTCTTCCAGATTTCACTGAACAATGAGGAAGGTGGACAACTGCACATTCATGGGAGGTGGCATCCCTTTGTCATCTGAGTTCTTTAAAGGTAGGAGATTTAACACAACATGATTGATGAAAGGCGTTGAAGTATCAAGCCAAGCTCTGCTGTTATAGCTGCAACCCATGCTATAATGCTAAATGTAATTTTCCCTGCAAATGAATGGCAGTACGCTGCAATGTAACTCATGGATATGAGAAATGCTGTACAATTTGTATATGTAGTGAAAAAACATATGAAACTGCTTACAGTCAACAATATTTACAGAGCTATTTGAGTCAGCTAGCATTGTTTCCCCCATTTCCCTTCTTCATTTTCACTTGTTCCCAAGATAGCGGTCAAAAGTGAGCCCCTGAGACACACAAATGGGTACCAGAATGGGAAATGATGTCTCTTTGAGTCTCAAAAAAAAAAAAAAAAAGGTTATCTTTTGGCATCCATGATTCCATTCACATCCATGGAACCTTTCAATTTCACTAAAGAGTCCGTGAAAAGTTTCTTTAGATTATTAAAATGTTCTTCTAAAAAATGGTTATTCTGAGAACTATTTACTGAAAGATTCTTTTAGGAACCCAAAATGGTTCTTCTGTCATTGCTTTGAAAATCTTCTATAAACAATGTGGTTTTGTTGATAGTGATCAAGAACGATCTCTGGCTGTTCCTCCTTCCTGCTGTGTTTGCCGTGCTGCTGCTTGCTCTCTTCATGGAGGAGATCGGCTTTTTTCTGCGTCACGTCCCCTCTCAGCGGCGTAGACATCTCAGCCTGTGGATCCTGGGAATATATCCAGTAAAGCAGCACCTTCACACTCAATTCATTCATTTCATGCCTTTAGTTACCTTCTGATAACATTTGATTTGTTTGACAGGTTTTCGGAATGACGTCTATCATTGCACTATATGTTCCACGCTCCTCATCCCTGTGCAATTTCATTGCATCTCTGTGAGTGACTTTTGACTTCCACTGTTATAATGTTTTGTAATCTAAGTGCACAATAGTGATCTCTATCCGCATATATGTGTGGCATGTTTTATATTTCTTGGCAGATATCACTCCATTACACTCTTGAAGTTCATGGGTCTTATCAAAAACTTCTTCGGTGGAAAGATCCGCATGCTGGAGGCATTAGCAGGGGAGAAGGTGTCTCCAAACCCTTTCCCCTGTTGCTGCTGCTGCTGTCTTCCTCTCTTTAACATCAACAAGTACTTCATCTCACATACACCTGCGTAAATGTTTAATTAATAATAACAGGACTGTTTCATTATAGTGGGGGAATCTTAACCTTTTTTCCATCAGCACCAGTGTGGGGTGGATGATGGCTGCTGTTCTTCAGCTCTCTGTGGTCAGAACAATCCTGTTCTTCCTCACTCTTGTCCTCTGGACCGATGAACAATATGATTACGGGGATGTAAGTACAATACGCATTACTTTGAGCTCACTGTAGTGTCTTTTTATATGATATGCATATAGAGAGAAGCTTTTATTTAACTTAAATTAATCTCTTTTTCAAGATCACAAAATATTTCTTTAATACTCAGTGCCATTCACAAGGTGCTTCCTTAAAACATTAACATTCAAAAGTCTGGGATCATTATGATTTTTTTTAATGTTTTTGAACCAAGTCTCTTATCTATTTGATCAAAAATACAGCAAAACCAGAAATGCTGTGAAATATTATAATTTACAATAACTGTTTTCTATTTTAATATATATACATTTTTTATTTTTCCTGTGATGGCAAAACTGAATTTTCAGCAATCTTTAGTGTCACATGATCCTTCAGAAATCTTTCTAATATGCTGATTTGGTGCTCGAGAAACATTTCTTATTAGGGGTATAGGGTTAGTATCTGTTTCAGCATTGTGTAGCCAATCAGCACTGTGATCGGAATGACCTATGAAATCTTTAGCATGGGCAGTGAGGTGACGTTTGCTTCTATTTCTCTTTCTCAGGTTAATTCGGTTACTCTCAACATGTATGTCAATGCTATCATTGCTGTATCCACGTTTCTGTCCTTCTATGGCTACTTGCTGTTTTATAAAGCTACAAAAAAGGCATTGCCTGGATACAGTCTTCGAGCCAAGTTTATTTGCATCATTGTTGTCCTGGTCCTTTGTGGACTACAGAGTGGAATTCTGGAGACCATGGGTGCGCTGAATGTCATCCCCTGCACTCCTCCCTTCTCCGATCTGTTTCGTTCACAATGTAAGAAATATAAAACATGTTCTTGGGTTTTCTTTGAAAATTTCGGGATCTGGAAAGTGGAATACGTCTGCTTTAATTCTTTAACTACAATAATGATTTTCTCTCATTTTTTCTTTTCACAAGTAATCTACCACTATTCTGTAATTGTGGAGATGTTCTGCATCAGCCTCTTTGCACATCACACATTCCGGAAAGTTGAACCCTGTCAAGACGAGGGTGAAGAAATTGAGATTGATGTCATAAGAGTGCTCAATGAAAAGGCAATTCAGACAGAAGACGAGCTGCCAATCGCTGTGCAGCTCTCCTCCCAAGAGGATGAGCCATGCCATTCTAACCTTGGATACAACAGCGACAGTGAAGACAGCCTCTGTAAAATTGAACACGCACCACTGGACCGCTTCACTTTTCCCTTACAGCACAGATTACAAACTGCAGCAAACATGGAGAAAGTATATACTACACCACCTGAGGACTCCAGGAGTCTGCCGACAATTACTGTCAGTGCTGAAATTAACAATATCAACAGTGATGATGTAACTGTTGTATAGAAGAATAAGAGCATGTAAAAAATGTATAAATGTATAGTTTATTGTACTTTATATGTCTATGGAAACTAAACAAAGAACAAACGCCATTTGAATTTTAAACTCACCAGCATAGCAAGGTTTTTTATAATCTCTAATATAGCACATGCAGTTTACTTTTATTAGTACATAAAAAAAAAAACACAATAATTTATTACTGATTCCCAATAAATAAGGCTAAAGACTGGTAGGCCCCCCAGAGATTTTACCTTTGAACTTATAGACATAGGCGAGACGTCAAAACTAATTCAACTTATGAGTAAAATAAGGTCTGTGGTAAACATAACTTACAATACTTGGATGTTTTGTTCTGTAAACTGCACACACAACCCATGTTCTTAAAATTTTCTCATCTTGTTACTTATAAAACTTTCTATAACGTAATGTTCTTATCTAGTTACTTATTAGAAACATGTTTTTTTTTAATAAACATGACAGTTTCGAAATTTGCGTATTCGATATCGATGTGTGTAATGTAATGAATTTTTTTCATTACATGTATTTTTCATTTTCACGGATGTAAATGAGGCTGTGAAGGATAGCTGATCACATGATTTTCAAAACTAACAACTTTCAATACTGTTTTATGGAGTTTTTGTCAACTTAAAGTTGAAATTTTTTGAAAGCTGTATCATTAGTTGAACAATAGGCAGGTACAGCCTCATTTTTATTCCAAATATGTTGTTACCCTGAATAAAGTCTAATTTCTGATTTCATTTCTATGCAAACAACTTTACGATTTGTTCGTTAAAACAAGAGATAACAGCTTTCAGTAAAGAGTGAGATATTCTTCACGGTTATATATTCTGCTCTGAATAAAATAAACATAAAAATAAAATAATAAAAATAATTTAGAAAAAGCTTGTTGACACCTTAGACATAAATACATACAGGCCCGGTTTCGGTTTAAATTAAATCAGGATTAGGCTTTAGGCCATTTAAGAAGCTTTACTACCCACGAGGGGAAAAACATTACTGGTGTGCATCTTGTGACAAAACAATGGCACTGACATATTTTAAGATATGTCAGCGCAAGTTGCTTTCAGCTCAAACATGTATTTTAGTCAGAGACTAGGATTAAACCTCGTTTTTGACAAATGGCTCTATGTTTGACTAACCTACACGCGGTCAACGGGATTGACCAATGAACTTTAGGTATTCTTCTCCTAGCTACAACTCGACCAATCATCAACGCGGATGCCTTATCGCGTTTTTCCGGTACTGGGAATACAGCACGAACGCAAGGTGATTCAGGCGGATATGGCGCAATATTTGAAAGGTAAGATTTCTTTTACTTTCTTCAAATAGTGACGAACAGTGCTGTTAACAGTGCACGTTTCAAATAAAATTAATAAACGTGCGTAATGACTAAACTTAAAATATATATCATTGCAATTAATAATAAGAAAATGCTATAAGTAACGTTAGTATCAAGCAAGTGCTCCATGACACTAACGTGTGAAAGGCTGCAGTTGTTTCTATGGAGCCTCTTGTCTCCTTGCATATGATTCAAGATTGCAGGGTGTCATGTAAACTTTCATGCGAGGAGCTCCAGGCTCTGTGCCGAAGAAAAAGACTGGTTTGCAAACAGCTGAGTGTCACAAAGAGCGACTTTAATGAAGTGGAGTATCTGTGCAACTACAAAAAACACAAGGTGAGTTATCAATTATGCATTGCATGTACAACTGTGATCTAGACATTTGTCGTTCCAATTGTTTCTCATCCATATTTTGTATTTCAAATTTACATGAAAAATATGCATTTTCAGGGTCGAGAATTCTTCCTGGTAAAGTGGAAGGGCTCCGTAGAATCAGAAAACACATGGGAACCCGTCAAAAACATTAAATGCCCAAAACTCTTGCGCCAGTTCCGAGCAGACATGAAGGTGGCTCTACTTCGGGCCAGAGAACCGCTCGATTCTGCGTCTTTGAGCGCCCCCGTTGTTTCCTTCCTCCTACAGAAGGCCAAGCAACGTATGAAGCTTAAAAAATGGGAAGACCTCATGAATCAGACCTGCAGGCACAAAGGCCGTATATTTGTTTGTAATGAGGTCGACCTGGACGGACCTCCTAAAAACTTCACCTACATTAATGACAATAAGTTTGGGAAAGGGGTGGATGTGAACACAGTGACAGTGGGCTGTGAGTGCTATGACTGCATCTCTCAGCCGATCGACGGCTGCTGTCCAGGGCTGCTGAAGCTTCGGAGGGCATATAATGACCGCAGGCAGGTGAAAGTGATGCCGGGCGTACCCATCTACGAGTGTAACTCCATGTGCCGATGTGGACCTGACTGCACAAACAGGGTTGTGCAGAGAGGTATTCAGTATGATCTATGCATCTTCAAAACCGCAAATGGCAGAGGGTGGGGAGTGCGGACGCTACAGAGAATTTACAAAAACAGCTTCGTTATGGAGTATCTTGGAGAGGTAAGCAGGTTAAAGGGATAGTTGACACCAAAAAATGCCATTCCAAACCTGTATGAACACAAAGAAATGTCATTATTAAAATATTAATATATTAAATGTAAAAAAAAAGAGATATTTTGAAGAATGTTTGAAGTGTTTAAACAAAGCAATGAAACTCAGTGGTGTCCAAAACAACATTAGACCCATTTTTTGGGTGATCTATCCTTTTAAATTGGTAAATGTTGGTGAATCCTGTTTTTTTTTTTTTTTTACCTCTGTGAATGTTGATTACTAACATGTTGTGTATTGCATCAGATCATCACCACAGAGGAAGCAGAGAGGAGAGGAGTGGTGTACGATAAGCAAGGTGTCACCTATCTGTTTGATCTTGACTATGTGCAGGACGTCTACACCATCGATGCAGCTTATTATGGAAACGTCTCTCACTTTGTCAACCATAGTGTGAGCAATAACTAGCTGTACGCATCATCTGGGTTGTCCATCAAGTAATTGGGAACAAATTCTGTTATTTAAATTATATTTATTTACAGAAGGTATGTTGCATTATTGTGTTTTCTTGATGTTAATAGCAATTTTTTAATAACCAATTTTGGCATTATAGTAATCAGTACCGATTTAGAGATATTTTGGGACATTTAGAAACATTCAGTGGAAAATTAATAAATAAAAATATTTGAAAAATATATTATTTTAAATTTAATTTACATTATTATGATTTAGTGATTTGAATTGTTAGCAACGTCGATAATAGTTAGTAAATATTTCCTAAAGCATCAAATCAGCATTTTAGAAGGATTTTTATTTGATTTCTATTTTTTTGTTATTAATTTATCTAAATTAAAATGATTATATATGATCTTTAACCCAGTACATTTAGCATTATAGACCGCTATCAATTTTAAGAGAATGAAAACTTAAAGAGAACATTCAAAGGTCTAGTGAAAACCAATAATGCAGTGAGTTGCTGAGTCTGGGCAATATGATGTTTCTAAAAGTTAATGTGCTAATTTTTGTTTTTGCAAATATTTCAAAATTAACATTATAACAGTAACCTCATAAAGCATACGATTAATAAATCTTTGCTATTTGGTTTTGCAGTGCGATCCAAACTTGCAGGTGTATAATGTTTTTATTGAGAACTTGGATGAGCGACTTCCCAGAATCGCATTCTTTGCAAAACGAGGGATCAAAGCAGGAGAAGAGCTCACCTTTGACTATAAGATGAACAGTAGGATTTTTTTTTTCCCCTTTTATTTGGCCTTTTATTACATTTTTGGGGGCGGGTCTATTAATATGAGTAGGTATTTACAACAAAAGTATACAAGATATAATATACGTACTTCTCATTTTTGCTGCAGTTGATCCAGTAGATGCAGACAGTGAAAAAATGAACTCAGACTTCAGTCGGGCTGGATTTGAGGATCGCCCATCCAGAGGATCCGTATGGAGTGCAAGTGTGGGGTGAAGAACTGCCGGAAATATCTGTTTTAATCCAGCTCACACAAAAGCATGCATACTATGACAGGTCAAGATTCTTAACACATTTCATGAAGTATATTTTTGTGTATGTTTATTCATTTGTTTTATTTCTGTGTATATACTTCAAGTAGATTTTTAACTTTATGCATTTGTTAGTGACTATTGTGATGTTGATGGCCTTTATTAATTCAATTCATTTTCTGGACTGTTTTAATAAAATAACATTTTTATCCATAACGAATATGCATGTTTTTATGTTCTTTTATTCGGATAATAAAAACATTTCTTTTGATAGCTACTGTGTTGAGTATTTATTCTGTCTATATTTGCCACTAGATGGTGCTACTGTATTCATAACACCTTTTGTTGGATGTGATTTACAGCCTAACCAAAATTTACAGATGAAAAGGCAACATGAGATGTACACGCCATGCAAATCCTACAAAATTATGTGACTAAAGACAACGAGCAAACCATGTGACAGTGACTGATGTATTCCATTAGTTATTGAAGGATTATGTGCCTGGGATTTTGCTTCAGGTTGTTCCACAAATATAAACCATGGAAACACAAGGCTGTCACAAACTATACAAGATATAATAGCAAGAATTAACACATCTGTGCAGTAAATATGGATCTGGCTGCAGTAGGACCCTACTCATCTGGCCTAATTTGATCTGTGGCCTGAATCCTCTGCTTGGGCCAGACACAGTCAGCTCAGATCAGCTTTAACCTGCCATGAGGAGGTGAAATTCCTCCAGGCCAGCGCCTTTACTCATCCCTCTCCCTCTGCTGTTGAAGTCTTCATTCCTTCCTGCTGTCATTCTGTTCATTTATGTCCATAGCTTTTTGCATGCCTATCTTCTCTGTAGAACCTAAATAAACGATACACGTAACATCCCGACATGCCCCTCTCTCTGTCTACCACGAATGTGAGGGTGAGTGGTTGCCTTTATTGGATTTGCTGTGGATCAAACCTCACTAAGCGTAGACTGGCCAACATTAATCAGTTGACCTCACACATATGGTGTGAGCATCTAACCATGGCCAATCTCACGCCGGGTGGACTAATGTTCATCCACCGCATGCTGCTGATCACTGTGGAATTCCGATGGAGGCTCTCTGTCAAGTTTAGCCTGCAAAATCTGATGTGGCTGCAGAGACACCTTGCTACTATCTGATATTATTTAATGTTCATGCAAATATTTATCATTCTTGCAAATGACCGTAATTGGAAAGAAGGAACAGAGCAGGAACCTGAATGAACATTTTTGTTTTCTCGTGGCAATTTGATCAGAAATTAAAGTTGACATTGAACGTAAGTTGCAACAGCCTTTTCTTCCCTATTGTGATGTATATCAATGTGAAATCCTTTTCAAATGAAAAAATGTTGGGTGGATTTGATTTTGTCCATCGGGAATTGATTAGATGGTTGGGTAGGTTTGCTATAGCTGTGATCCCATGTGAGTGACAGGTTTTCCCACCCTCGCTCCAGTAAACACACCATGAGAAAAGAGATGTCGCGGCAAGAGGGAAGGGAAATTATTTGATTAAATATTACACGGGCACATTCATTTTTTTAAATGATGTGCACAGATGAGTCATTTATAATAAGTACTGCAATATTCCATATAAAAACAAGAATTGTACAATTTGACTTCATGCTGACTTTAAAATAATCACATCTAAATTGTTGGCCTATGAATGAGAAATGCGAATATACAGTTCAGTGTCTATCCGACACATTTTACCTGACTGACTCAAGCCCTCCTGCAGTGCAGAGCATCAGCCATAAGTATCGAATAGATTAAGGTCAAAGGTCAACTCATAATCCAACCGTGTGAACCTGAGGTGTCTACGAGTTGGCAAACTTCACTGTCAAAGAGGTTACAAACATTATGACAAAAGAGTAAAGACTCCAAATATCAAATAAGAATATTGCTAACTCAATCCTGAACCAGATTAATTGAGTAAAGGTCAGACGACATTAAGAGGCAAAAATGCAACAAAAGTAAACTTTTATTGTCATGTTGGAAAAAAAATCCTGTTGATTTACAGATCAAGATATCTGAAAGCTGACTCACATTTCTTTCTTTTTTTTTTCTTTCAGTTTTTCCTTTACCCCTTCATTCATCATGCATTCACAAATAAACAACTCCCGAGTTGCTCAACTAAAATTTCAATCCCATGAACGTTTGATGGATAGGTGCTGTCTATTGCTCTTGTAATAGTTACGAGTGGCTTTTCATATCTAAGCTGTTTTCATTCAGTAGTTGAGTGGTTCATTTTTTCATTCAGTCGTTCAGTGAGGTGACATGATGAAATCACATACTCATGCATGTTCATGTAATTTGGCAATTATTAGCGATTAATCAGAAATAGATTTTTTGATCAACTCAGGCACTATTGATAATTAATATGAAAGGCAAATAAAATTAAGACAAGTATGTTAACTAAAACTTCTCAACCCCAAATAAACTATGGGACAGTTTTAGAATAATTAATCTCAAGAAAACTCATCTTTGTCTATTAAAGCTTTCCAAAATTGATATGGTGGTTTCTCCAGGGTTCTTGAAAAAAATCTTTTTTTGTTTACCCAAAAGTGTGGAATTGTTCTTGAACAACAGTTTTAACAATTCTGTAAAAAAAAAAAGAAAAGAAAAAAGAATTTGGCAAAAACTGGAGATAATGAAGTTTAAAATTAGCGAAGATGATTGACTGCAGTTTAAAGGTGCAACCTGAAATATCAAAATTCACTCAGTAATCACTGTAACACTGAAATTGCTTTTCCATTTGTAGATGTCCGTTTTCATGTCAGTGATGTGGTAAACAAGACATATTCCTCTTTTGAGTGTTGGTTATGATCCATATTCCCTGTTGATTCTAATAAACATTGTGTCTTATTTAAGGCTCTCTGTAGTCTTTGCAGTTGTGTTGAAGCATTGAAAATGTGAAGTTTTAGTGGATCAACTACAGGAGTGGTTCCTATCAAACAGTGTATCTCTGACCTTTCACCTTCCCTTTGCTCCTCATAATACCCAGTTCCATCCACACACTCATACTCAGCGTAAACACTCACACACACATGCGTGGTAAAAAGATGACGATCAAGGGTCGTAACCCCACCCTTCACTCCGCCCCCCACTTGAAGTTAGTGCATTGTCCATATAATACACATGAAATTACACAGAGGTTCACAGTTATTTTACAAAAGATAAGATGCCTGAAGCAACTAAAAATGTTCTACCAGGCATTTTTGCTTGTTACAAAATCACATCCGGTTCACCCAACCCCAACACCGACCCAAGCGATTTCCTATTCACAGGTGAATACAACAATAGCCCAAACCGTCATTCACATACTGTCCCCCACCCCGAACCCGCCCAAAGACGAGAAGAAGAAAAAAAGTCTCAAAGAAATCCTTACGAATCCAAGAAGTTCCTTCCACGGAAAATCAATTTGTGTCTCTCTGTGTTCTTTTGTTTTCGTAAATTCAAGTCTCTCCAGAGAACTGAGCAAAATTGTACACTCCCACGTGCCGCAGTTCACAAATTCGTCATCAACACGGCCGATGCAGGCGTCTTCTTACCCACAACCCACAGGCTTGTTAAGGGCATCGAGACATGTCCTCCGATAATCCACAAATACACAGTGTTGTGTTTTCCCCAGCATATGTTTTAGTATGATTTATTGGTGTCTATAGAAGCATACAGCTTTCAGATCATTCTTGCATTGGTAACATTAAACCTTGGTAATGGAGTAAGGCATAAAATGCAGATAACAGAAAGAATTATTCCTCTTTTTCTGTTCATTATAGATGTTTTTCTGCTGTTTTTCTGTGTTCTTGCAATGACAGGTTTCAGAAAAAAGAAAGTCTGATCATTCCCACCAATCCCATGCCTACCCTACAGAGAGATCTCATTGAACATTCACGGAAATATTACAATCTGTCCTGTCTGCATTGGTCAGCATTCTGATTCAAGTCAATATATGCCAGAGAAATCATGTGGCTGATCAATGATTTCTTGAGTTGTGTGCAAAATATTAAGGGAAATGCATTTGACACTGAACCCATTTCGGAATTTAGTTCATCCACCTATTAGCTCCTAATGAAATGGAATACTTCAAAAAATAAATCTAAACATTCCACTAACACCTTACATGTTTTTTCCTCCCTAATCTCACATTCATATTTTTTATTACAAGATTAAAAACCAGATTTATGTTCGATTTAGAGTCAGCTGGAGGCCGAATTACACTGTCAGACTTCAATCCAGCACAAACATTTAACTTCAGGTTCCTTAATACTACTTGACCAAAAACTTCTTTCCAAGAAATTCATCCATTCATCCTGTGTTAGTCTGTAAAACACAGTAAATACAAACTAAAATACCTCTAATGCAACCTACCTGTCACTTACATATGATTGAAAATGAAAAGGCTGAAATGATTACCTTCCAAGACACATGTATGAAAATCGCATATTAAAAACCTTTTGTATACGAGAGGCTAGCAAACTTTCATTCAAGTAATTCAAAACACAAAAGACCAAGTAACTTCTCCTCTACAATATCTTCTGTGCAAGCGTTCGGAAGGATAAATGATCGGTTGGTTTAACCGAAATACATCATTTACAGATCAGTATTCAATACTCATCCGTCACTTCACAAAATGAGACCACTAACAGTAAAATACTTCATCTTTCTGGTTTCAATATCATAAGATGGTCATATATTCAGATTCATTATGGAAATTATAAAGGCATGAGATATTTTGTGCAATGATATGAAATATTTGATAAATTAAGTAAATAGAGCTGAGAGAGAAAAGACAAACTAAAAAAAACAGAATAAACTACAACAAAATCTCAGGGAAAGAGCCTACAACCCTGAATAGGCCATATTTCACACAGATTCAAATTTTCAGTCAGCTCCTTTAGTCTACAATCCCTTTGAATCAACATTATTTCGGAAGTTCCTTTTTTTATACACACTGTTTTTCATGAGCATCTTAATTCCTGCCTGATGGAGCCACAGGAAGGATTCAGCCCAACTAATTAGCATAAATTGTAGAAACTTTGTCTTTTTTTGTCAGCCTCATTCGTTCCTAGAGGCTTATGCTTGGCACTCATTTTTAAAAATAGTTTAATCTCAAGTTTGTTTCCCCTTAAAGATAAGGTAATACACATGCACGTCGAGTACTTTTGAACCACTAGTTCAAATAATATAAATTACTCTGCCAGGAGTGCAGCTGTTCACAAGGCATGAATATGAATATTTTTGCAAATCTTTGATTCGAGGCCCTCAGGATCCTGGTAAAGGGATACAGATTCTGAGCCAAATCAAATGGTAATGTTTGTTGAGATCGATCATAAGAAGCCATTTGATATAGCCTTCATACATTCACCATAAAACAGACCATCAGTTTGGTTGATTTGTGAATTTGTACCACCCTAACACGAAACATACGGTTCTTCAAACCTGATGATTTACCAAACCACACATTAGCGTAGAGCCCATTTTGCCCTTAAAATCATTAAGGTGACAGTAGATGCTTATTCCGTAACATCCACCCCTTTAAAGCATCTTAAACTGAATCAAAGGCCACAACAGCTCTTAAAGTTTGTCCATATCTCCATCATTACAGACCTCTTATTCCCTCCCCCTGGCTGTCCATTTTCCAACCATCCAGAAGAGAAAGAACATAAAAAAATGAACATTATGAATGAACACTCATCTTCACATGACACAGTAAGGCTCACGGGGCAGTTGAGGTGGAGTTCTACAACAGGGAGGCAGGTGGGCCAGCAGACCCTTCTTCAGGTCCTTGTTGAGGAAAAAGCAGATGATGGGGTTCACGCCAGCCTGGGCGAAACTCATCCACACGGTAGTTGACAGATACCGGTGCGGGATGGTGCACGCCTTCACAAAGACCCGCCAGTAACAGGCCACAATGTATGGGGACCAAAGCACCAGAAAAAACAAGGTGATGACATAGAACATCCTGCCAAGCTGCTTCTCGGCCTTAAACTCCTCCATGCCTAGCAGGCGTCTGTTCTGGTTGTGCAAGTTCTGCCTGATGCCCAACAAAGTGGGAGGCATTGGGCCACGGCCGAACCCTGCTATCCAGTTTGCGGCCGCCTGCCCTGTGGCTCCAGGTCCGTGAAAGGTCCAGTTTTGGCTGATGGCTGGAACCATTTGGACCGGCTTCATCTTTCGGTGCTTGTATTCAAACAGCAGAAGCTTCATGTACACCACGTGAGTGGCCAAGATTAGGACAGCCAGCATCAGCATGAAGCCTAATGTGTCGTTGGCTTTGAAGTAGCGATGTTCGAAGATGCATTGGTCCTCCTCACGGATAAACTTGTAGGTGCCGACGTCAAAGACGGGCGGGAATGCCATGGCGACCGACAGCGTCCAGACCATACATACCACCGCCACACATGTCCAGAAGGTCATTCGCTTGGAGTAGAACCGGTGGTGGGCGATAGCCATGTAGCGTGTGACGCTGATGCAGAACAGCATGAAGGCAGCATGGAAGCAAAAAAGGACGGCCATGAAGGCCACCACCTTGCAGCTGAGCACGCTGTAAGTCCAGGCCGAGCCGTTCTTGATGGACACCAGCACGAAGGGAAAGCAGACCGCCGAACGGATGGTGTCGGCGAGGCAGAGGTCCAGAAGAAAGTAGTAGGGTGCCTTGTGTAGGGCTCTGTCCCTTAGCACCAGCAAGGATACCACTAAGTTGCCCACCAGACTGATGCAGATGATCAGCCCAAGAAGGACGAGTTTCACATAGGTAGACACGGCTGATGAAGGTGCTCCACCCATCATGCCACCTGTTGTGGACACCACAGCCGCCAAGGGGTTCCCAGGCCCATCACTGCTTGCGTTTCCGTTGGCCATCCCTTTTGCTGCTCAAATTGCACACCTCCTCCTTCAACTCCTCCTTTACCCCCACTTCCTCCACTCCCTCCTCCACCTCCGCCACCTCCAGCTGAGCTGTCGTCCGTCCTCGTGGTTGCCTTTCGTTGTTGTCTCAAATGGAAGGAGAGAAGCTTGACATGCATTGCCCCATTTTGTACAGTTCTCTTTGGAACGTCCCTTCAAACGTGCCACCTCTCTTGGACTCCACACCTGTGAATAAAGAACAGAACATTTGTTACAAACAAATGCTGGTCTTTAAAGGCCATAAATACTACTGGCTTTTTGGGAAAGTATATCTTTTCTGTAATGCCTGGGAAAAAAGTCAAGAAGAGTTAAATAGCATGAAGTTATATCGAGGAAAAAAATATACCACTACAGCATTTTTTTTAAGAGTATTGTTTTTTCTTGCAAATAAATGAAGCACTGAGATGACCACACCAATTCAACAGCAAACCACTAGTGCCAAATAAAAAAAATCTAACTCTAGAAGTACTATGGCAATTCATAAATAATGTGACATAATGTGATAAAACATTCAGGTACAGTAGACTTAAAATATATAAAAATCAAATAAAGAAAACTTGCCATGTGTGGAAACATACTGGTGATAAAATGTATAGGGAAAAAACTGGAAAATCTTATTTTATTTTTTCCTATGGAAAGATTTACATTAACATTTTATTATTTACTAGAAAGGTTGAGGTTTGAACTACCTATTCCCAAACTAACGACCACTATTCCCAAAGAATTACAAGACAAAGCAAAGTAATTTTGGTAGCACTTTATTTTACAGTCCTGTTTCGAATGTACATACTTTGTACTTATTGTGGTAATGACACTAACTGGGTAAGGTACTAACCCTCAACCTAACCATGAACATCATTTAACTTGGCATGGCGTCTTAAAAATACGCACATGCGCAAGACCCTGAAAAAGAAGCGAGACATGGCGCACCTGTCTAAAGACTCTCCTGTAGTTTGTTTACATAGATATAACAATGAAAAAAAATGCAATTGTTTAGCTCGGCTTCATCGGCATCAGCGTAATCTGCAAAGAACGCCAACATGTTGATTCAGTTCAAATATGCTGCATCTTTGCACGTTAATGTCGTACAGACAGTGTTGATTAGTTCTGATTACATGTAATCTGAATTACGTAATCAGAATCCAAAAATTTTGTACTTGTAATTAGAACATATTACATTTTAAAATTCTCATAGTCAGGTTACACTTACTTTTTTATGGGCTACATGATTACATATTATTCACACAATGGCAGTATATTATTCATCATATATATCACTTTAGCATCGATATCGCTATCTTGGAGGCATCGTTATGTAAACAGACACCACGGTTCAAAACGCATCTGATTCTCGGATTAATTTCAGTTTGACTATCATTCAATGAAAGTTTATCATTTACAAGTGTTTTATGTCCTGTCAGTTTAAACATTCAAGAGATTTTAAACCATTCGAACGCAAGAAGGCGTGAATGCATGTTGTTTTCTATGCGCACACAGAGAGCCGCGCAGATGGACGTGAACACCGAATGCCGTTCTCTTCTGTGTCTGGACACGTTCATGCAAAAAAAATAATAATTTGGACAAAATGTAACGTTAAACATCGAGTATCCCCGTAAAACAAAGTTGCTTATGGCTTTGGTAAACTAAACAACTGAGAAAGCAAACCGGATATGTAACAGTATTTTGGATTCGTGTATTGGGCATTAAATTGAGAGCAGCCTGTTCCTGCTGCTTTCTGTAAAGAATGTTAATCAAACAACAAAAGGCAAAGAGAAAATTAACTTTTGTAGCTTTAACACAGATTAATTATATTTAATTTATACAGTGAAGACTATGCAGTGTTATTTGTATCTTTGTTTTATTATATTTATCTATGCTTGTAATTTGTTCGTATTCACTTGCATACAAAATCATATACTGCATAAAAACAAAATATTGCAATATCATTTTTTTCCAATATCGTGCAGCCCTATTCTCCCAAATTCTTTTTATTCTTTTAAATTTTCTTATTAAAATTCATACAATTTAGCTTTGACAATATTCACAGCATAGAATGGCCATGTAATTGCAATGTAAATAAATCTGCGATGCTTCTAGATTTGGGGACAAAAGCCTCTCTCAATTACACCATGTATGAGAGAAATAATTATGCAAGTTACTAAACACTGCTGATATGTAGCTGTGAAACACAATGAAACCCTCACTAATTATTGATCTGGATATTTCAAACCTGGAAAACTGTGAATGTGTAATGTCATTGCTGTTTTCATGTTTATTATTGTTTGATCAAGTAATGCAGGGATTCCCAAACTTTTTTTCAGACAAACCCCTTTGCCCTAATGACAAATCATGTAATCATGTAATTTATTATCAGTAACAGAATGCAATTTGTGAATAATCTGCCAAGCATAAAAGCAGATGTGATTTCTCAGGCCATTTTATTTTTTGGTAAGTAATGATTCTATAATTAATTTACATCTTTGGATTGTGCACGAAACATTTATTTTCAATAATGTTAAATAATAATGATTTTATCATGCATCAAATATAAACTACAGTAGAAATAATAGAAAAAAGAGCACCTGACACCACAAAAGGTATTTTGTGTCCACCATGAGTAAACACAGATCAATCAATAATTTGCTGAATGGAATAAGCAGGGCTCCTGTAAGCATCTGCTGTAACATGCTGAGGAACATCTTCTGCTTCTCCCTTAGTGCCGAACAGATCAGCTGTTTCCACCACACGCTACATGGCATGCCAGCAACTAGTCTTTCATGGTAATTACTTCATTGTTGCTAGGCTACAACACATCACTTTTTATATGTTGAGTATAGGCATGTGGACCGGGATGCGGGGGCAAGGGGTGTGGGGGAAGGGGGGGAATGAAAGAGTTAGGGGATGGGAAATCTTTTTAATCTACATTAAAGGCTGCAGCAGAGCTTCAAAACAAAGCTTTACAATATATTGCGATATTATTCGCTTGAACATAGTATAAAGGCACGAATAATTTTGGCCACTTTTCACCAAACGTTTCTGGACCTTCCACCTAACCCAGGCTTTCTCATTTACACCCACATACCGAAAAGGCAGACTCCGCCCCTGGCTGACGGTATTTAGACGAGGACTTGCCAAACAGACATGTACCCTGCTGTGGTGTAGAGCAGCCAGCTAGCATTATCTGACTCTCTCAATGTGAAAGAGCACTGATCCATGAATTCAGATGTATGCCTTCACCTGCTGAGGTGATGTTGGCAGCATTTAAAGCACCATTTGTGCCAGCCCTCACAGGCTAACATCCTTTGGTACAGAGAAATCTAGAAGTAGACGCCAGCCGATGACAAAGTCACTGAGTACCTTAGTCCAACAGGAGATAGAACCGCGCCGACCCATTGTTTTAGAGCAGAAACACTAATTCACTTGTGTCACAGCAATTACAGCTGCTTGTTGCTAGGCTACAGGGCCCTTCTGCCTAGTGCGGTGTATGTGTCTTTGTAAGCCTGAATGCAACTCAGAATTGTATGCGTTGAGGTGAGCTGGGAAGGAAAGTGTCATTCATGAGGAATAATCAGCCAGAATGGAGATTAAAGTAAATGTGTCTGTCACAGAGAAGATAAAATGTTACAACCTGTTGTAACCAGTTTACAAAATGTACAGCTTTACATCAGTTAAAGGCGGTCTTTGAATCAGCACTTCCACTCTGTTAAGAAGACGTTTCCAATTGTAGTAACCTTTAGGTAGAAACAGACTGATATAAACATTAAGTGATATTGCGTCCTACATGCATATCATTGAACTTTACCTATATGCAAAAAAGATCAAAGGAAGGGATATAGAACCTGAACAACTGTTTTCCCACTGCTTAATGTCACATTTTTCTCTTGAAAAAAGCAATTCAGTTCAGTATTAACACTTTTATGGTCCAAGGATGAACATTTTCAATATGCAAATTTTATCGATTCACAAATTTTTTCTCACAGTAAATGCTAATGTGCTCATGTTTTGGTCTGTGACATAAAGGGCTAAAAAAATATGTGGCTTATTTGGATGTGTCAGAGCTGGTAATGTCATTCATGTCACCTACATAAGTGAAAGTGTTCACCTCTCACAATTTTCTCAGCTAGATTCGTGGGCATGCACACGATCCAAAAAGGTTGGCTGAGAAGTTTCATTTGAATTTACCCTCCTCCACAGAATACTTTGATAAGCCGTTTGAAACACTTTCTCTCGGATATTCAATATTTAACATAGGCTATATGTCTTGAAGACAAACTGGTCTGTTGGCCTTCATATAATCAAATTTATTTAAATGTCTCTTATGAGAGCGGTACTGATTTCTCACTATATGTCAACACAGTACTTTCCTAAACACCGTTTATCACTATGCACAGCAACATTATTCGAGCCAAAAAGGTGATTATGTGCAATGCCAAAAGGTCTGATTTTTTAAATGTTCCTGTTAACACATACAAAGTGCTTTTTTCATGACTATCAAATAGTTGAAATAATAGTATTTGCACGAAAAAAGTCCATAAAGATGGTAGAGCTAAAGGTCCCCAGTGAAGAAACACCAAAACGCCTCCAAAAATGAATACACTTGTTGCAATTGAGAGAACACTTGTTAATTTACAAAATTTTAAATCAAAATGGCCTTCTTTGTCAGACAAATATTCAATAACAAGAAATATTTTCCACACACTTGGAAACACACACACGTTATCCTTGAGGGAGGCCTTTAGCTCCATTGTACCCATTACAGTTGTCATCCCTTGGGTTATCAATTATCATTATGTTGCATTAATTATTCTGACTCTTTAAATTTCCCTCCAGAGATTTAGTGTGCTCTTATCTCGCATTAACAGTGAGAAGGCCTTCGATGTCGTTGGGAGGAGTCAGATGTAAAGGGAGTTGGTTGGAGGTAGAAGGCTGGATAGCAACAGCAGTGAATATCGCTACCGAGGTCTCGGTGGGAGGAGGCGACGCGGAATTCACCAACCATACGAGCCTGAATCATTTCGACTCTCCCACACCTATCGTTTTGATACCATAAAAAAGAACAATGTGATCCCGTCGTTCGCGGCTAGCTTTTATAAAATGTTTTCTCCGTATCGCCATCGTCTTCGTTTGCGATGGGCTATCGGTGCGCTTGGTGATGCGCCATACATAAATCGTTTACTGAACTAGAGCCCGTTTTACAGCGCGTGCGTTGTCGATGGTTTTCTGTAAAACACATGAAAAATAATGTATTGCTTAGAACTAATGACGTGACTCGCACAGCCAATACGCAAAAGTGCAAATGACCCGTATGGACTCTGTCAGGGCGCATATACGACAGTCCCAGACAGTGTTACACGGATATTTCGTTATCTCTCTTGGGTGCGATTCACGTCTTCTTAGAGCATTGTGACCTGCATGGTTATCATTAGATATCATGAAGAACTACGGCGTCTCTCTCTCTCTCTCTCTCTCTCTCTCTCTGTGTGTGTGTGTGTGTGTGTTGTTTCGCGCGCGCGTCTGCGCGTTTGCATGAGGGACAATGAAATAACAAATGCATAAAAGAGGCCTGCATTTCACTTCAGTACATATTATGCGTCATGGCGAGAGTCATGCATGTTTTATTATCATTATTGACCGTTTTTTAAAATTATGATTTAAATGCTCGAGCACTCGTACCCCCATTTGATAGGCTACTTAATTATAAAACATCAAATAGGATGTCATAAAGTGGTGGATCTCTTACCTGTAGGCTAATTCTCGATCTTCCTGTAGACAATGGACCTTGTCTCAATAGTAGGCCTTAGCTGGAGCTTGTTGCAAATATTAAAAAAAAAAAAAAAAAAAAAAAAAAAAAAACAATCAAAAGAAATAAAAGAAATTAAAACACACAAAAAGGTGCAAATATGTTTTTTCGACCGGGCACAACGCGTTCAATAAATCGCACATGAATCCAAATTGTAATCCAAGATGAACCTCGACGTCCTTTATGAACAGAGAATGAAAAAAATAATTAATTAATTAATTATACACGGAATGGTCACGTCTGAAAAACAGAAACAAGACCTGTTTCACTGTAAAGTCTTTTGCTGAACGGATTAAACAATATTATGCAAGAAGCTGGAATATCACATACATATGGGTTTTAAAAAACAAAAAATATCGTTTCCTCTTTTTTCGTGTGCATGTCATGTCTTCGGGTTTTCCATAAAAGCTAGGCCAAGCCTTAGCAGTATATTCCCATCACACGGTGACTTAATCAGCAGAGTTTAATAGCACAATTACTCTATTTCTGCAGTGTTTTTGTGGTTTCGTTTAATCCTGAGACACAGCGTCAGTTTCATTATCTTGTGCGCAGATTTAGATATGTAAATAACGGCTGACTCTCGCGACTGGGCTACAGGACGAGACGCTTCTTCCCATCTTCATTTTCTTGCTGGAGCCAAAGACGTTTTCTCCCACGCCACACCGATACACATCTTATCTTCGACGTGAATAAATCCGCTTTATCAAGCATCATCCTTCGGTATATCCATTGGCATCAGCGTTGTCCTCTCACATAGTGTAGTCATTCTGTGTGGAGACATGTACACAGTACATGCAAGCGCCCTATATATTTAAAATGCATAAGCCTGGTACGGGCTGTGATGCAAGGCGCAAAAAGATGGATCACACATGGCAGTCAGACCCGAGTCTTTGCTCGGGAATTCGCCAACACTGTCAGTATCCCGGTGCCATCGCTGAATTAACACTGTAAACGAAAAATGAACGAAATGAAATGGTTTCTTCTGCGATGGAGAAGTGGAAACAGCGGCTCCCGTCTCTGCGCTCTACCTCAGTTTTCTCTGGATCGGATCCCTTCGGAAACGCCTCGGGATTTTTCGGCAGGCTCACTGACGCTGCACTGAAATCATAGACAACCACAACTTTTAAATGGCCAGTGTTTTCAAAAATACAAAATGATCGTTTCTAATACCAAAATAGGGCATGCATAGGCTATATATATATATATTGTTTTGAATGACTATTTTATGTTTGTTTTGCTGATTTTTAATGATGACGGTGGATGTGAGTAAATCGGATTACATAAAAAGTTGAGTGTTTTCAATAACATAAAAGTATTGTGTTTATATATACAACTTATTGTAATAACATTCTTCATCCTTAAACATTTCAAAACAGGTATGCTAAACAAAAGTTACCAGAGACTATCTACAGTTTTAGTTCATGCACCAAATATAAAACATTCAAATTCTTTTAGTTCTACAATTAGTAGGCCTACTTCACACTAATTTAAGCAGTATGCACATAAGACATTGATTTATACTACTTTATTTAGAAACAAATGAAATAGGAATTACAACCCTCCCAGGTCTCTGGTTCTTTGGCACAATTTTGACTGAAGAGGGGAATGTTGTACGCCAGCTCACTCAGTAGGTCCTTGATGTGTGAGCGTTTAATCTACCTGTAACTTCCTGGTAAAAAGGTGTTTTGTCTCTGCGTGGCACAGCGACCCGCCGCGTGCCCTCATGCCTGGCCAAACAGCTGTCTGAACCGCTGGAAGCCACAGGAACAGATGGCCCTACCCGACAAAAAGGGAAACTGGCCTAAGGTAACACAATCAATCACCAGAAGGAACTAAACGAAACAAAACAGACGTAGTTTGTAATATTTTTAACGTTGCTGTAATTTACAGCCAGAAAAAACGGTAATTTACCACAAATTAAGTGCCCTGTCTATCTGCTAAACGAGATGCTTATAGCGCTGATTAGCTGCTGGTACATCCTCTGCTGTTGAAGCTGTGACATTAATGTTACATTACAGTAACCGTGACTGTAATGTAACAGTTAACGTTACATTGATGCGAGCCATGGTAAAAAGTTTAGTTACCTCACAGAGCTAGTTTAAACATCCCCTGAACTTTGTTGCAGGCCCATGCTCCGATATATTGCCATAATCATCTTTCATGATGATCATTAAGAACATTTAATATAATTTTTTTTTTTAATGATCAATGGTCTCTGTCGTAACGCTAGCCTCAAATAGAAAAAGATCATTTGGTTTCGCTGTATGAGGGCTCTCTGAACTCAGTAGCGTCCTCTAGTGGAAAAACGTATAGCTCGAAGTCCATCTCATTTAAAAAAAAAAAAAAAAAAGACTTCATTTGGCCATATATAGACCTGGTTTCACAGACAGAGCATGATTTTTTTCAACATTTATTTGTTGTGGTATGATGCCGTATGGTGACAGAAGTTTAGACCTGTTTCATAGTCTGTGGATCAAAATAAGGCTTATGACGAATTAACCTTTGCTTCGTCTGCATCAGCATCCATCTCTCACCCATAATGCAGTTTAAGCTGTTTAATGCAGGGCCTTGACAAAAAAACAGGGTTTAAAAAAATATTCTTTGAGTACTGATATAAATCATTAATATATGTAGGTGCAGCATGGAATTTGTTCATTCGAGATGCATTAGCGATAAGTGAGAGTTCCGTATTCGTAATTAGAAAGAGCTTTGTCACTCGTTCCAGTGAAAGTGTTTATCTGTGCAAATTTGATGACAAGTAATCGTGTCGATGGCGGCCTTTCAGAGGAAATCAGAATGCAGCTTATCAGAAATCATAACATGCTTGTGTGACATTTGCCAACCACAAAAATAAGAATTCTCATCAAAACATACTTGACGTTTGCTCTTGTGAGGACAGTCCCATTTATGTAAATTTAAATTTTCTGTGTGTTCCTGTCTGATTGCGAGAGCCTTTTGAGTAGTTGTTTGCTTCAAATTAAGACCGACTTTAAGTTTAGTCATTTTGAAATGGACGTGGGGATTCAGCTTTATTGCAGTGTGCCTTATTATAATTAAATAGACATAAAATACTAATATTTAAATGATCACATATGGAAAATCAAAATATTTCAACATTTGTCTCAAACGTGTCCGTAAAACCCACCGTATGGTAATAGAAACCTATGAAGAGGTCACCTGATTTCGATTGAAAACTGGTGTTTATTACAGTGGAAGCTGAGTTTTCGTAATACAGCCGTTTTGTTTATGAACACACGGCAGTTAGAATTTTAAGGTCAAGTTCACATTTATGACAGTACAATGTGTGAGACCCAGTTTTCAAGATCACTGCCAGTTTCACATTTCAACAACAACCTCTGCGCTTTGGTTAGACTGGCTGATACTTAATGCGATAATTCTCACATAAATATTGAGGTCATGTCTCTTCAGTGACCACACTACAACGTAAAATTCATATTTTACGCCTACAAACGTATCCAAATAAGCTGAATCAGAGAACACCTACATTAAGAAATACTGACTCATACTAGTTAAACACATTTGACTCACATTTGTGTAAAAGAGATAAATATCTACTGAGGCAGATATCCAGAAACATAGAGATGCATGCCAAGAAAATGTCATACTTCAGAAATAGCAGACGTACCGCTGAAGTCAAAGTCGTCAGTTCTGGCCCCCGCAGCTTAAAGATATTAAAGGTTATGAAAGCTGCCAAGTGAATCAGTGTATTTTGTTTAGTTGATCTTGCCTAAGGATTTTTTTTTCAGCTTGATTCATTCAGTGAGAAAGTGCTACAGATCTTACTTTGTATATTTTAAACTGTGATATATTGCAATGTAAAATAATATATCCTGTTCATCGACATATGCAAACAGCACATTAAAGGGAAAATTCTGTCATTACACAAAAGAGGATATTTTCGAAAATATTGGTGTTCAAAAAAAATCTTCTCTTTTTTCCGTGTTTAATTTTTCAAAATATATGCTTTTGTGTTCCACAGAAGAAAGAAATACATACGGGTGTGGAACAACATGATTTGTATCTTATTGAATGTCTACATTTATTCATACTCTGCTGCTTTTTATACCACAAACTGCAGGAGAGAAATTACAGTATGCAAATTATATATGGCACGGCAGAAGGGAATTGTTAACACATACATTTCTTCATATGACATGATAATGATTATTTTCTTCACACATTTCTCTTATTTAGTTATGATAGTGGCACAAAAGGATGCAGCAAAAATTGCATGTGATATACATACAATTACATGTATCATTTTTAGGAATCATGCATTGACTGCCATATATGTAGAGCTAAATATATATTTAAACATTTATGTAATTTTTGGGGAGCAATTGATGTTTAGATTCTGGTTACATTGAGCAGTACCGAAAAGAAAACTGGAAAGAAAAAGATTCACAGTCAAAATGATAATGATCATCATGAATCTTTATGATTATTTTATTATTTTTACTATTACTATTATTAAAATTGTTGATATTATTGTTGATTTTTGTAATGACACAGATAATTAATAATGATTTTCAGCCCCAGGAAAACATTTTATACAATGACTCCCTCAGACATATGTCAGCAAATCATATTAATGCATAATTCAAAATATTCTCTCATGGAATTTAACAGTCAGTGATGAATTGATGTGTGGGACTTTTTGTGATGTGTGATTTTTATTTCTTCATTAATTATGCTATTCACTGGTCAATGCCAATTAAACACCTTCTCACGGGAGCGTTCCTGTCAAACTCAAGAGTTGTTTACGATTATCCTCACCGTGTTGTTTGTGGAACGTGCCGGTTTCCTTTGTGATGACACTGAGTGTTTTCTGAGTATAAATAAGTGCTGGATTGCCAACTACAGGCAATGACACATTCTATGTGGGAAGGTGAGACAGGTGAGTCTTAAAATGCACTTCAGCTCTTTGGAAACTATTCCGTGAATGCTTAACAGTTTGCTAAAGCGTAAATTAGATTCTTCCTACAACTTAACACAGTTGCTTATGTATGGAAACCTTTATTTTCCCTTTAAATGTACTTTGCATTTGTATTTGTGTCTCTGCAGGAAATTGTGACCTTAGTGATTATTGACCAAAGACCAGTGAATAATATATATTATAAAAAAAATTAATTATTTACATTCAGATCTTAAATTAATTCTGATTATATTCAGATTATATTAATTATTCATATTATATTAATCTTAGATTATATTCAGAATATATTAATTATTCAGATTATATTAATCTTGGATTATATTTAGATTAATTTGTGAGTTTTTTCTGTATTACGGCATAGCAGAAATTAGACATTTATGCCATAGGCTATAAAGCAGATCAACATTTTATCAAAACTTTCTAATTTGTCATAATTTGTCATTCATAAGTATAAAAAACGGTGCATAATCTTTAAATAATATTTTGTCTCTGAATCTCAAAATGAATTAAAACCATACAAGCCCTTTTTCCTTTTAATATTGTTTAACATAACAAAGCATGGATTTTCTTTAAATCTTACACAAGAAAACGTGCGCTCAACCCCTGCTGACTGATTTGTTCGATGGTCTATTGTCTCTGGTGCATTCTTTGCCATTCATAGAACAATTACTTTACCTCATGTCATGATCTATGACTTTTGATGTAAACTGAAGAATATAACATTGCATTTACTCCTTTGATGTGAGATTTTATCTCTCTATATTTTTTTTTCAGATTGTCATTTTTTGTCCTATAAAGATCGTTTCACTCTCGTTTTTAACCAGAACAGCACAGGAAGACAACAGGACTGACTACAAAGGCGTAAGGTAAAGAAAGCTGGTGAATATTTATTTGTTTGTTTCTGAAATATAATAGTGCCTGTCATTTAATGGCAACTTTGGTGACAAAGTATTCCATGCAAGCCTTAGATGAGGCAGCTTTGTATTAAATTTCCAAAGTATTTTAAATCTGCACTCACATTATCTGCATGCACATAAGTTTTTAATACAAATATTTAAAATGCATGCTTATTTTCCAAAGAAAAAACTTCTCAAATTATGGGATTATTATAATTTTTTTTTTTGGAATGCCTGCTTTGCATATCTGAATAATGTTTTAAACATGTTAACCAAGCAAATAATGATACAGTATGACACAATGTATGTCGCACATTGAGATATTGAGATATTTGCTAAAGTGATTTGGAACTGTGAATGTTTACTATATCTATACGCCGGCAAACATTCAAACAATGGAAATATGAGTGTGGGAGGATAAAGGAGATAAAGTTATGGTCATTGTGAATCATTTTGTTTTGTTTTTTTCTCATCCTGATTCACAAAGACAAACAAAGTTCAGGTTTTCAGCTTGTTTCATGTGGTAGAAATGGAAAGGAAAGGACAAATACTGATTACTATATGCAGTTTCACTTAGATTTTGTCTTGACCTACAGTTATGTGAAATGAGGAAAAAGAATGAAACGAGATAGTGAGTAATATTCCATCGCTGAGTTATGTCAACCTGAAAGCAAAATTACATATGGAGTGATAGACACATTGTCTAGAAAAGCGACTGACTAGAGATAATAATGCAAGTATTATATTTTTGTTTTTATTCTTAAGAGATGGAATCCAATTTATTTCATTTTTTATTTAGAATTTCATTTGCTTGCATTTTGCATTTTTTTTGTGCACAATTTTTTTGATGTATGTCTAAAAGGTGTGCATGAAAACAAATCATTTTATTGTTAAAGATGCTCTGATCTCAACTCAATAACATCATCAACCACATTGTTGTCTTATATCCCTTATCCTGTTCCTGGGTTGCTTCTTTTGTGCATGTTTTTGCAAAATGCAAAGTGTGTTTGTGTGGTTTCCTGAGGTGGGAGAGGTTTGTGTTTTGTATGACAGACAGATGTCACGCACATTTTGGGTTTGCATTCAAGCAACTCTCATGTTTAGGTTTATCTGCATGGAGAGTTTAACCAAAAAGAAAAACAGAGTTAGAGGTTAGAGATTTTTCAGAAATTGTCTAAATTATGTAGTCTGTCCACACGTAGTTATATTAAACACTAGTAGTCTGACTGACTTTTTCTTTAATTATTCAACCCCTCAGTGCTTGAAAACACCACCATAAGATTGACTGTGTTCCTGGGACTCATATTCCTTACATGCATGCCGGAGTTTCCTTTTAAATGCAATTTTATGGAATCTAATCAGCACCTTCCTTATTTTCCCTCTTGGTTTTCTGTGAATGCCCATAATATTTCTATAGTAGCCTACATTTTTTAAGGCTCGTAATTTTTGCATACATGTTAATGGGTTAGTTCACCCAAAAATGAAATTTCTGTCGTTAATTACTCACCCTCATGCCGTTCAAAACCCGTAAGACTTTCGTTCATCTTTGAAACACAAATAAAGATATTTTGTAATGAAATCTGAGAGATTTCTGTCCCTCAATTGACTCCACTTTGACGCTTCAAAAAGTTCATAAAGAGATCATAAGACTAATCCATATGAATTGAGCGGTTTCGTTCAAATTTTCTGAAGAGACATGATCGCTGTAGCCTATTTGATGAACAGATTTAATTTAAGCTTTTATTTACATTTAAACGCACAAATCAACACACACAAGCTCAAGCATGTTCGCTTGACGTGGAAGAACCAATGAAGTTCATTCTAGTGTGTTACTACACTTAAGATAGACACAAACTACAAGTAACTTTGCAACTATATGCCAACTAACTCTCATGACTGGTTAGATTAGGTGTTATGGTTTGGTTTAGTAAGTTAACACGTAGTACTTGCAAAGTAATCAGTAGAATGTCTGTTGGGGTGCATTAAAATATAGTGTGAGCAGATATTAATCAGACAGGGTACTAATACTCCAATGACTGCTAGTTGACATGTAGGAGCAAAGTAGGTGACTAAAGAGGACTATCAAAATAAAGTGTAACCAAAAAGTCGTCAACAGGTCTGTGATGGCTATGAGGGGTCCTGCAAGGGGTCTGAAAATTATGGTTTGATCTAAAACTAATTTTTGTAAAATGAATAATAGCAATAAATAATAGAAAATATATTGTTTAAAACACAGTATTGTATTGCATTTAAAAAAAAAAAAAACTTTTTTTACTTTTAGTTTTCAAATAAGGTGCACACTTGCAATGCCCCAAAGAAGACAACAACATGGTGAAATTAAATTAACAGAATAATGTAAAAACAAAATAATGTAAAGAGTCAAAGAAAAATGTTCCTAATAATTAAAGTAATATAAGAGAACTGATTAAAAAAATCACAACACTTACACCTTACACAAATAAATCCGTACATACATGCATACAATCCAATCCAATCCAATCCAATCCAATCCAAAAGGAATTGTAAATTCAAAGCAATTATATTCCTAGATAGAGTCTAGACCTAATTTAGAAAAGTTAACCTTGACCAAAGATACAGTTAAAAAGCTAAGGTTCAGCTAATTATCAATTGTAACTTAGTCTCTTGTATGTATTTTGTGAAATGAAATGTCTAAGTATATGATGCTGTACATCAATTTGCAATCTTTGTCAAACTCTTGACTTCAGGAATGCCTCAGTCTGAGAGAGAAAGTGACAAGAGGGTGAGTGGGAGAGAAAATGAACGACAGCCACAACTAAAAGAAGAGCGTGACACATCTCCCCTTCTGATAAGTGAGCATTCTTCACCCCAGTGCGCGGAAGATCTTTCGCCTGCTGTACGTTCTGTGAGTGAGCTTCATTTTTTGGTACATTCTGTAACGATGCCTTAAAAATGAAGACATCCCTTTTGCAGGTTGTTTGCATATACTTTACACTGCATTTTCTGAAGATTCCAAATCATTTTGTGTATAGATGTGTTTTTAGGTTTCTGGCTACATGAACTGCAATATATATTTCTGATATATTTCAACATTTCTGTAGAATTCTGGCCCTCAGACAGTGGCACCAGTCCAGCTCAGCCATGGTCCATCCAACAAATACTTAAAACATCCACTATGCCAGGTAGATTAATAAACTACGGATGTTTAAAAGCTGCATGAAGCTTTCAGTGAACAGCCTTTATTGTGGAAAGGGTGTTGGCGTGATTCTCTGTGTGTTTGTGTATGTGTGCAGAGAGCTGGTGATGAGGAACGGATGCATTTTCTTCAGCTGGTGTTTCAGAATTCTCGAGTTGGCCAGATCAGGCCGTCTGTACTCCGCTCTACGGCTCTCCTGCTTCAGGGTTTGTGTTCCAATGAATTATTCAAACTTTACATTTTTCTCGACATAGTCAAAGTAGCGAAATTCTCAGAGATACCATTACATTTCATATATGTACATGTTCTGTCAAGCAACAATGTTGCACATACACATACACTGCTGCACGTAACCTCTTCAAAGTGTTTCGGAATTTCAAAAGAAATAAAACAAAAGTTTTTGAACTCTCTGAAGGCGGTGCCGTAGTTATGTTTTATATAATATAGCGTTGAGGTCATACCCCTGGTAGAATCTGCAAAATGTTGATCATTTTTGTATATTAAAAGAACCCAAAAAACAGAGGGTTCATAATTTTTTTTTTCCGTATAACTCTGAATAAGCTGTTTCTCGTAACAGATGTTGACATATTGTCCACAAAACAGAATAATAACAAAATTTCCTTAAATTAAGTTGTTACTACTACAAATAATAATAATAATTATTAGTAGTATTGTTATTATAATCAAGATTTAACATTTTGCAGTTACTACAAGGACTATGTAAATGTTTGATCACAAATATTAAATATAAACATGAGAATATATTATTCATAATATTTATATGTAATTTTTTACACAGTATATGCATATATATATATATATATATATAATACATAATAAAATACTCATGATTTAAATGCATTTTAATTGATCTTAAATGAGATATATAGTTTTAAAAATATATTTATATGTTAAATATTTTACATCATTTAGCAGACGCTTTTATCCAAAGCGACTTACAAGGGGAGCAATTAGGGGTTAGGTGTCTTGCTCAAGGGCACTTTAGTCATGGTATTGAAGGTGGAGAGAGTGCTGTTTATTCACAATCCCCACTTTCAATTCCTGTCGGCGTGGGAATCGAACCGGCAACCTTCAGATTATAAGCCCGACTCCCTCACCACTAGGCCACGACTACCCACAAACAATATAATATAATAAATAACTGGAAAAAAAGAATACATTGTGCACTGTTTTACCTCATTCTTTAGCAAATGACAGTCACCCAGCAGCCATGAACAGAAGAAAAGACACCGGTCACAGTGCACAGATTTCCATACAAGCTGTTGCTGAATCAAGCCAGCACAGGAAACAATCTCCCAGCTTTCACCATCATAGGTTAGTATCACTGAAAATAAATCATAAAGATCATAAAAGTTCATCAATAAGTATCTTCACATCTTTCATGTGTCCTCCTCAGCCCTGTCCAGACAGAGATGCAGATATCCAGCTCTCTTTATGTAAATGGCCAGTGTCGCTGGCCCGGCTGTGATAAAGTTTTTGAAGAGTGCACACATTTTTTGAGGTAAGTCTGAAATAACATAAGCGAGTTTCCCTTGTTGTAAACTTATCATTTTTAAACTGAAACACTCCACTTTTGATTCTCAACCTGTCTAGACATCTGAACCGAGACCACAGCACAGATGAGAAAGCTATTGCACAATGGCGAGTTCAGCAAGACCTGGTTTGCCACATGGAGAATCAGGTACATTAGTGATACAATCTCTTACAAGCAGCACACTCAGTCAGTCATTATGAATGAGGCGTTGAAAGTGAATCATGGTTTCATTGGTTTTGAGTCATTGATTGTGAATCCAAAAGAATCAAACATCTTGGTAAAAGTGGTTTGAGAACCCACTGGCTCTAATGTGCTCTATGTGATGACTTCAGCTCATTCAGGAGAAGCAGAAACTTCACGCCATGCAGATCCACCTTCAACTCTTTGAATACATCTCGACATGTACTGTAAGACAAGTTTCGTGAGAACATACAGAAATAGTGATTCTCATTGTGAACATGACATTTCCTTTTTGTGATTTCATAAAACATCAGTAAATCTATACAAAGAGCAGTTGTACTCATTTCAGGATGTCTACGGCAACCTATAGCTGTGCTCATATTAAGGACTGACTTGTGTATTCTTTATCAGGGAGTTGCTACAGGCCGGTTGAGGCCGCTGGCACTAAATTTGCCCCCGTTGGGGGAGCCAGATGGCAGGACAGAGAGAGCTGGTGAAGCACCGGTACAACAGGAACCCTGGCACATACCCCCACCAAACCTGCTGCCAGGTAAAACCTGCTAAAATCCAAAATACACATCTTGCTGTGCCCCTAAACACACACAATCTAGCTAAAGAGTTTCTTTAAACAAGAATAATCCAATCAAGAGGAATTGAAATGGTGAAGGTCAAGGTCAAGGTCAATTTTATTTATATAGCCCTTTAAAACAGCATGAATGCTGACCAAAGTGCTGCACAACATATGAAACAAGTATCCATCCACAATAGAATTTCAATACTAATAATAAAATATGAAAGGAAATCAAAACAGGAACATTAAAAAATAATAATAATATCAAATTACACATATGCCTGAGAAAAAAAGTATGTTTTGAGAGAAGATTTAAATGTAGAGAGAGTAGGGCAAAGTCTAATAGACAAGCGTAGGGATTTCCAGAGCTTAGGACCAAGAACTGAGAAAGCTCTGTCACCTTTGGATTTGAGTCGAGATCTTGGAACATATAATATCATCTGGGTAGACGATCTGAGCATTCTTACCGGCGAATCCGAATGGAGAAGGTCTGAAATATATGAAGGGGCAAGACCATGAAGCGATTTAAAAACAAATACTAAAACCTTAAAATCAACTCGGAAACGAACAGGTAGCCAATGAAGTGATGACAACACAGGTGTAATATGTTCTCTCTTTTTTGTCCCTGTTAAAAAGCGAGCCGCAGCATTCTGTACCAGTTGTAATCGCGAGAGCGAGGACTGATTTATTCCAGCGTATAGAGCGTTGCAATAGCATGAATAACGGTCTCCAAATCTCTAAAGCTCAGAATATTTTTCAGCTTTCGAAGTCCCCTAAGCTGCAGAAAACTGGCTCTAACTACAGAGTTGATTTGTTTATCAAATTTTAACTCAGGGTCAAAGGTAACTCCCAGATTTTTAACTTTATCACGAATGTTATCTTGAAGGGGGCCTAGGGTAGAACTTATATTATTTAAAAGATGTGAAGGGCCAAACAATATGACATCAGTCTTCTTCTGGTTTAATTGGAGGAAATTATTGTCCATCCAAGCCTTAATGTCCTCTAAACAAGCTAGCAGAGAGGAAACGGGAAATCAAGCTGAGTGTCATCGCCATAAATGTGATATGAGACTTTATGGTACTCAAAGATGGAACGAAGAGGGAGTAAGTATAAGGAAAATAAGATTGGACCTAGAATTGAGCCCTGTGGCACCCCACAGGTGACGGGAACTGAGCTTGATGAAAATTCTCCAATCTCCACCAAAAAGTTCCTGTTTGCGAGATATGATGCAAACCAATCTAGTGCTGGAAGGTTACCATTCAACAGGGTTTACAATGAGAGGGCCACACACATCTTCTGTTTACTTCCTTTCCCTTCATGTTATTGACCAGACAGAAAGTTGGTGGTCTACCACTATGACTACAATTGAAGTTGGCATGTTTACAGACCACAAAGGCTGCTTAAGATCTGGACCAAAAGAAGTTCACACGGCCTCAACTGGAGCTCTTGCTCATAAACCATCTATTATAAAACGTTCACATTTGCTGTGCATTGTGCAAGTATGTTTTCGAAAATGACTCATTTGCATTACTCGGCTGTGCACTTTGCAGTCGCAGCAAAACATGCAGCAACTTACATAAGGCACAAAGAGTGTTTGCAGTCAATTTCCAAGAATTATTATGTGATGTTCTGTTTTTTAGTTATTTGGTTTTCTGCCACTTACAGATTTCGTTAGCAGTATCGAATACTACAAATACGCCAATTTACGACCTCCATATACATATGCTTTTCTAATCAGATGGGTAAGAACAAATATATATATCTATATATCTATCAATGGTCATTTTCTAATACAAAAGTGTATAAATATGATTTATCATTCATTCCTACAGTCAATCCTGGAAGCCCCAGAGAAACAGCGGACGTTAAACGAAATCTACAATTGGTTCACAAGGATGTTTTTCTATTTCCGTCATAATTCTCCAACATGGAAGGTACTAAACATGTTGCCAACTGACCATCAGTCTGAGAACTAGAAACAGTCCAATTTGTGTTTAGTTGAAAAACTCAACTTAAGCTTTTTTTTTAAATAATATTTTTAATAGTATTATGAGACACTGAAAGGTTTACTTGTGTATCTGATTTAATGCCATATGAGCGCAAAGCCTACGGGACATCATATTTTTGTCCACATGGTGCCGCTGTTGACACGATAAAGTCATGCTGAATAATCTCACAAAACACCCCTTGACCTAATTCATATAAATATAAAATTATATTTTCTGATTTATAACTGCTTCAACATTTTTCTCAGAATGCTGTGCGACATAATCTTAGTCTCCACAAATGCTTTGTGCGGGTGGACGGGAGGACCGGGGCGGTGTGGACAGTGGATGAGGAAGAGTTTCAGAAGAGGAGAGGGCAAAAAATCAACAGGTCCTCTCAGGTTCTTCCCTCATCCTTAGACTAATATACAATTATGCGTTCAGGATTATCAAAACAAAAATTTAGATTAAATTTACAAAATATGCTCATTGTTTTGAAAGAGTCTGACAATATGACAAAGCAACTTCTCATGGTGTGTTACAGGGACTACACTTTGAATTGGCTGACACCCTTCTCCCATTGTCCATCCCAAGAAGCCTCAGATCATCAGATGTGTCAATAAAAGCCACAGCTCTTCAGTGAAACCTTTTACAAATGCTTTGTGCAGTATGAGCAATAATGAGGCTCAACTTTAGATTTAAAGCAGTTTTGATCCTACAGGATGAGATTGTTTGTTGATATTCTTTCATGTAAATCTATCTGAAATGTCTTCCTTAAAAAAACTGTGTCACTGTCTTACTAAGCCTTTAAAAGAATATGACAAATATTTATGCAGACTGTAAGTTTTCTTTTTAATTCATAGACAGTGGTTGTAAATAAATGCATGCTTTATTTCTGTTTAAATTTTGTAGAATATCTGTCTAAAATGAAATACAATAGCAATAACACATTAGAATATTCAAAATTATTCAAAATTTCACTTTGAGAGTCCAAACTCCAACCTGACCAGAAGAGGGCATCTGTGTGTACTCGCACGTTTTTGGGTGTGGTAATTCTGTTACAGTCCAGGCAAAGACAAAAAGCATCATCAAAGCTGCTGGAATGAAAGACAAAGAAATGTCCTATGTGCATTTCTAAATAATATTCAATTGATATTTATACTGCATAATAATTCAAAACTGACACACTGAAAGAGGCTTGAATACGGATATATACAAATTGTATGTTAATGAAACATGAAAACATATCTTGATAAAATCCTCACCATGTTGATTTGAACTACTGTAGAATTCCGTCATTTTTCATCTGCTTATTCTTCCTCAGATGTGCACATGGCTGCTTGTTCAACCTATTTTGCACATGTGTGACTTAATGCTGCAGTCTAAAGGTGGGGAGTAAATAAATCTACTGCATCTGTTCCCCTGTGGCTCTCTGTTTTGTCTTCCAGCTTGATGGGAGTGTATCCATCCCTTATGATGTATCAGCCTGTGCTTTTGTGCCCCTCTGTCACCACAGGCTTTTGTTCACCCTCATATTTCACTCCCACTATGTGAATTCCCACAATGCCGATTATATATTTGTTTGCTTGATTAGAGATAATGTACTATGAGTCAGTCTATTGCCATTACATTTTACCAAAAAAAATACATAGACATGAAATGCATTAATGTTTCCTCGAAGTAAAATATTCCATTACAGCATACGCATCAAACGCCCTTACAACAGTATTACAGTAAAATTAAAATGGAAGTTCTCTGAGGTCATTCTCTCTACAACTAGAACGCAAAGTAGTCCAAGCCACCAGGTGGGCCTACATTTGTATATTTTGAAGGATGCATGAAGTGCATCCTTTGCGTCCTTAAATCACCCACAGTGCTTTTTACACATTCCAATTCCAGAAAAAGAACTTACAGAAAACGAATTGGCACTGAGCTTGTCTGAGTTCACTCTGAAATGTAAGACAAAAATATTGTTTTCGGAGATTAAAGCATAAATGTTGTCTTTTATTCTGGTGTAAATTAATCACTTAACACTAAACTGCCAATCATATTAGCCACTGGGAGACCACAGATGGTTGTCATTCACTGTATTGCATTAATAGAAGGCCAGTTAATATAATGAGTTTTGTTCAAAAGAAGGTTTTAATAGTATTTTCGTGCCATGGGGGTGTGAAATTGTGACGTAGCCATGCACACTTACTATGATGTCTCATTCTGGGATTAATGCTGAGGACTCTAGTCTACAAGCCTCCAAAGGACTGGATTAAGAAGAACACTATCTCATTAGGATGCAGTTTGAGAAGAGCCCATTAAGTGAGTCCGTGGTGTGATACGAAAGACATTAAAGTAGTGCTGGTGTCATGAACAAATGGGTCTGCCAAATCAGTAGTGATGGGAGAAACACTAGGGCTGCATCTGAAATCGCGTATTTCCCTATATAGTAGACTAAAACAGCATGTAACAAGAAATATATCCGAATTCACAGTACTCTTAAAAGAGTAGGCAAAAAGTACCCGGATGACCTACTATTTCCGGAGAGATTCTGAAGTGTGCATGTAAAAAAGCCCATGTTCAGTTTGTGTTCTATTATTATGAGGGCTGTACAGCTATTATGTTGTTCATTGAACTGAATTGAGAGGGTGTGGCTTGTTCAGAGATCGCGCGAGAGCGGATCAGTTTCAATTCGTGAACGGCAGAGTGAACGCTTAGGCCCTGCAGTCTTGTCTGTAAAGCAGCAAAATAAGGCAGATTAAGATCTCTATCTGTAGCGATTTCACTTTGTGAACTACAGGGAGAATATCTGTGATCTCGATTGCCAGTGGATGATGTTTAGTTACCTCACAATTCCCTTTGAATTTCCTCCATGACGATTCTGGAATGTGCGTCATTGAAGACTGTGAGTTTCGTTTTGAGTGTTAATTATATTATTACTATTTCATTTATTCACTGTTTAACTTGATATACTGCTGCTAGATTATAGTTTATGTGACATGAGAGTGTGATTACCCGATTATATGTGGTATAGTGTGTTTATAATGGCGAGCAGGATCGCGATTTATATAGCTACAATGACTCAGCAAATTCTGTTGTCCTGTTAGCGATCCATCGCACACTTATACAGTTTCTGTTTCTGATTAAGTTTATTTGCTTATTGTAGAACCACATTTGAGAGACATTCAAAGCACAGGATAAATCGGTAACACGCATCATTGGCTTATACACCGGGATTCCTCATCGCTGAAGATTCATCACACATCAGAGGACCTGCAACTGCAGCTTAAAGACCAGCTTCACACGGACATCTGAACACCTTCACGAACTGACTTTTGCACTCATTGCTCTCTTCAGAATATATCCTTGAAATCCAAATTGGGAAAAATAATTAAGTTCTCTTGTTTGTTATTTTGCGTAGGCCTACGCTATTTATATGTATCTTTATTTTCTATCTCTGTGATTCAGATGATATTGAATTTACCCAGTATATCGGAGTGTTTATATTAAGCTTCAAAGACAGTAAAAGAGTGAATTTAATCCAACTGTTTGCTCTTCATTTCTCTCATGGCCATTGGACATTAAATGCGGTAATCGACCCTCTGAGACGATTGGCACCGTAGTAGTAATTGGTGCAATATAGTTCCTTTCCAACATTTAATGGTCCTTCGAGCCGGAGGCTATAACCGTCTCAGCAATGATGTCCAGACCCAGAGAGAAAATGGTAGATGAAGTAGTCAGGCCACGCAGAATTACTCGGCAACCGTTGTATCTTCAGGAATATGAGGTTAGTTATCCTCAGAGGCACCTCACATTTGCAGATGAGCAAGTTAATGCTGTAACAAATGCTGATGTTCTATCTTGTATTCGTGAAATGAGAGAGGAGAGCAAACAGCTGCGGCAAGATGTGCAACGCATTTCAAATATAATCGCTAGTTCTCCTGTATTAGCTCCATTACAGGATTCATCCCCTTCGAATTGTTCCTTTAGTGCAGAGGATCTAGTAAATTCTACCCCCCTCGAGATGTCAGTCATTCTCCAGTTGAAGAACATGCTTCTCATTCACATTCTTAGTATCGGCCCATTAGGAGTCTTCATGATCCTTGCATTGGGGACCGAATGCACCCTTCACAGAGAACTGTCTTACCTGATCCTTCGAGTCATTATCTGCAGCGGGACCGAAAAACTGACCACTATCGTGGAAACGAACGGCTGCAGCCCTCTGATCGTTCATATTCATTTTTGGATCAAGATCTTAACCGTCCTTGGCACCCAATGCCAGTGCAATATCGTGGGCCTACACCCACAATCCCAGATTTCATTCATGATGATCCACGAGAGTTCGCCAGACTTAAGCTCGCTTTAGACAATGTTCTACCTCATGATGCTTCTGAATCTTTCAAGTTTCAGATACTCATGGATCATTTGAAATTGGAAGATGCTCTGCTTGTTGCAGATTCTTACAGTCATAGCCGTTTTCCATTCAGTGACACTATGCAAGCTCTTACCGACATGTATGGGCAACCACATCAGCTGGCATTGCAGCGGATCACCAGCTTAATGGACGGGCCCAATATCAAAGGTGGAGATGTCAAAGCTTTCAAGGGATTCGCTCTCCGTGTTCGGGCCTTAGTTGGAATGTTGAATCAGTTAGGTAGCCCAGGCTGGACTGAGTTGAAGTGTGGTTCTCATGTATCTCGCCTCTTAGCTAAGTTACCGTATGACCTAAGAGCCAACTTTAAGAGATTTGTTAACCCTCTTCATACTCCTATTCCTACTTTGCTTGATTTGGCAGATTGGCTTGAATATGAGGTCCGCGTGCAGGTGGAGGGATCCCGGTATGGTACCCACCCTGATCATGAGAAACATAGTGCTCACAGAGAGAAGAAGCCTGGATTCATGCCTCGAAAGCTGACCACTGTTCTGCATGGGGGAGAGCAGAAACAAGTGCCAACAGAGAAACCAAAGACAGGGACTGTGTCCTCTGATAAGGTTCAAGAGAAGCCCAAAAGGTATTGTCCGTTCTGCGACACCATTCAGCATTACATGAATCAATGCGCAAACTTTAAGCTCTTGAACAAGGAACAGGTCGAGAATTGGATCAAGATGGGTCATAGATGCTGGAGATGTGGCCGAAGTCACCATACCTCAAAGTGTACATTGAAAGCGAAGTGTAAGAAATGTGATAGGAGACATCTTGAGGTTCTTCATGATGTTAATGCTTCTTCTGAGTCCAGCAGGAAAGAGAGCATCAGAGAGTCAGAAGGGAGCGCATGCCCCGTGAATTCCACTTCCCAGACTTTGTATCTGGACCGTCCCACATGCGGAAAGCAAGTGTTACTTAAATTGAGTCGAGTTGTGATACAGAACGGTGACAAATCGTTAGAGACCTTCGCAGTATTGGATGATGGATCTGAGCGAACCATTCTGCTGCATGAGGCCGCTCAACGTTTAGGTCTACAAGGTACCATTGAAGATCTAGCTCTTCGTACTGTGAGGCAGGAAGTTCACACCATCCGTGGAAGTTCGGTGTCTTTCTCTATAGCCCCAGCCTCACAACCTGACAGATTATTCCACATTCATGGAGCCTTCACGGCTAAAGAGCTGGGTCTTGTCCAACATACTTATCCCATCACAGACTTGCAGCGAAAGTATCGCTATCTGAGAGATCTGCCTTTGCCCGATATCAATCAAGCACAACCATTAGTGCTTATTGGTTCAGACTATCCACATTTGATCACACCTGTGGAGCCGGTTAGATTGGGACCAAAAGGAGGACCAGCAGCTGTGCATACGAGACTTGGGTGGACATTGCAAGGTCCATCAATGTTTCTTCGTCCTCGTCTTCAACCGCAGGAGTGTCTCTTTATTTCTTGTGTGAACCCAGATTCTGAACTCTTTAATCATGTCGAAAGGCTGTGGAAACTGGACATTCTGCCTTACCGGTCTGAGAAGGTAGTCACACGTTCACGACAAGATGCAGAGGCCCTCCGCATTCTAGAAGAGAAGACCATCAGAATCAATGTGGATGGAGTAAATCGATACGCTACCCCATTACTCTGGAAAGAGTCACTTCCCCCATTGAATGCATCAAAGGAAGCTGTCATGGCTCTCCTATGTAGTACGGAGAGACGATTATCCAGAGAGCCACAAATGGCCGCTGTTTACAATGCTGAAATTCAAAAGTTGCTGCAGGCAGGCTATGTCACGCCACTATCATCTGAGGAGTGTGGATTGAGTCCTCATTCATGGTACATACCACACCACATGGTCCATCATAATGGCAAGGATCGTATTGTATTCAATTGCTCCTTTGAGTTCCAAGGCCAGTCTCTAAATGAGCACCTCTTACCTGGACCTACTCTTGGGGCAAGTTTGATGGGAGTTCTCCTCCGCTTCAGGGAGCACCCTGTTGCTGTTTGTAGCGACGTGAAAGGCATGTTTCATCAAGTCCGTCTCATTGATGAAGACAAGCCTTTCCTCAGATTTCTGTGGCGTAACGGCAATACTGCTAAGCCTCCAACAGTCTATCAGTGGGAAGTATTGCCCTTTGGAACCACCTGCAGCCCCTGCTGCGCTACATTTGCCCTTCAGTCCCATGTCGGGAACTATCTTGAGCCCACAGACGATGTGCGTCAATCTGTTGAACACAGTTTCTACGTAGATAACTGTCTAAAAAGTGTCCCAGATGAAGAACAGGCTGTGAAGCTAGTAAACAGACTACAAAATCATCTAATGGAGGGTGGATTCGAGTTGCGACAATGGGCCAGTAACGTTCCCACGATCATTCGCCATTTCCCTTCTGAGCTTAAATCACAAAGCAGCGAGATCTGGCTTAGTCAAGGAACATCCAACCCTCAGGAACGTACCCTTGGACTGATCTGGCACTGCAAATCTGATACTTTGGGATATAAACCATATCAGAAGGAGGAAGGTGAACCTACCATGCGCAAGATCTACCGCACACTTGCAAAGCAATATGATCCCCTTGGATATTTGATTCCTTTCACTACAAGGGCTAAGATCATTGTGCAGCTGCTTTGGGACAAGAAACGCGGTTGGGATGACCCTTGCCTCCCTGCTGAGTTGCTTGCCGCTTGGCAGCAGTGGGAGAGTGAGCTCCCTCAGTTGTCCCAGATCTCTCAGCCCAGATGCTACAGCTCCAGCAACCAGCATGCAGTCAAGAGTCGCAGTGTTCATGTGTTCTGCGACGCTTCGGAGAGAGCCTATGGTTCTGTAGCATTCTTGAATACTGAGGATGAGCAAGATGATGTTCAGGTAGCCTTCTTGGCTGCGAGATCCAGAGTCGCTCCAAAAAAGCAGCTCTCCATTTCACGCTTGGAACTTTGTGCTGCACTGACAGGCGCGCAGCTGGGTGCTGTATTAAAGAAAGAGCTGACTTTAGACATACACAACTTTGTATATTGGACTGATTCTACCACGGTTCTCGCATGGCTGCAATCTGATTCTTGCAGGTATAAGGTATTTGTGGGAGTTAGAGTCACTGAAATACAAGAGCTGTCTGATCCACAATCCTGGCACTATGTTGATTCGTCGAATAACCCTGCTGATGACATCACACGAGGTTTGACGCTGCACCAACTGGCTCAAGACACTCGCTGGAGGCAGGGTCCAGCCTTCTTGACACAACCCAAGTGCAACTGGCCGAAAGCACCTGAATGTCAAACCCCTGATGAAATTCAGGAGCTTAAGAAACCCATATTCTGTGGCTTACTGCATGAGACTGCAACACCTGCCATTCCAGATGTTCATCAGTTCAGTAGCTATCAAGAGCTTTTAGAAGCCACAGTGCAGTCCCTGCATGGGGCGGCTGGCAGTAGAGAATCACCAGGGGCAGATGACTACCATGATGCAGAATTGACTCTTATGAGGCACTGTCAAATGCAAGACTTCCCTGAAGAGTTCACCTTACTCAAGGAAAGAAAGAATCTCCCAACTAGCAGTCGACTGATAGGACTTGCACCTGAGCATGACAAAGATTCCAACCTGATCAGAGTGGGTGGTAGACTTAGAAGATGTGACAGCCTGTCCAAAGATGTTTTACATCCTGTGATCTTATCTCCAACTCATCCAATAGTGACACTCCTTATTAAACACTATGACACTCAGTTACATCATCCAGGACCTGGAAGGGTGTTCGCTGAGCTACGGCGAAAGTTCTGGATATTACGGGGGAGAGAGGCAGTGAAGAAACATCAGCGTTACTGCCCTGAGTGCCAAAAATGGAGGGGTCGACCAGAAATTCCAAAGATGTCAGACATCCCACCATCAAGCCTCAGACTATTCAAACCTCCCTTTTTCTCCACTGGGGTCGATTGTTTTGGTCCCTTCACAATAAAAGTGGGCCGCCGTACGGAGAAAAGATGGGGTGTTCTCTATAAGTGCCTCACTACTCGAGCGGTCCACCTTGATCTTCTAGACCATATGGATACTGATTCGTTCTTGCTGTCCCTTAGACGCTTTGTCTCACGTAGGGGAAAGCCCTATGAGCTTCTGTCTGATCAGGGAACCAATTTCAGAGGAGGGAGTAATGAAATGGAGGAAGCTTTCAATCAGATGCAACCCAGCCTCAGAGATCAGCTGGCCAAAGAACAGATCAGGTTCCGTTTTTAATCCTCCCAGTGCACCGCACTTCGGGGGATCATGGGAAAGAGAGGTGAGGTCTGTGAAAACAGCCCTACGGACCACACTGGGTGCTCAGGTAGTCACTGAAGAGGTATTGAGGACAGTCTTAATAGAGATAGAAGGCATCTTAAATTCAAGACCTTTGGGTTATGTCTCAGGTGATGTGGCCGATCCAGATCCTGTAACTCCCAATTCATTGCTTATGGGGCGGCCTGACTCCTCACTACCTCAGGTAGTTTATCCAGAGTCTGATCTGCTCAGTCGGAAGAGATGGAGACACAGTCAGATTCTCAGTGATCACTTCTGGAAGCACTTTGTACACGACTTTTTGCCTACGTTACAGGCCCGTCAGAAATGGAACAGAGAAAGAGAGAACATCACAGTTGGAACTGTAGTCCTTATAGTTGATGAACAGTTACCAAGAGCACTCTGGCGAGTGGGTACCGTTTCATCCATCCTTCCTAGCTCTGATGGTAGAGTCAGAACAGCTGTTGTTAAAGTGAAGGATCATTCTTACACTCGACCGGTTGCTCGATTGATTAGATTACCCGCCTTACCGCAGGACACAGATGATACTCAGAAATAGATTAATACCGGCAAATTTGTCCACCAAATTTGGGGGCGGCTGTAAAAAAGCCCATGTTCAGTTTGTGTTCTATTATTATGAGGGCTGTACAGCTATTATGTTGTTCATTGAACTGAATTGAGAGGGTGTGGCTTGTTCAGAGATCGCGCGAGAGCGGATCAGTTTCAATTCGTGAACGGCAGAGTGAACGCTTAGGCCCTGCAGTCTTGTCTGTAAAGCAGCAAAATAAGGCAGATTAAGATCTCTATCTGTAGCGATTTCACTTTGTGAACTACAGGGAGAATATCTGTGATCTCGATTGCCAGTGGATGATGTTTAGTTACCTCACAATTCCCTTTGAATTTCCTCCATGACGATTCTGGAATGTGCGTCATTGAAGACTGTGAGTTTCGTTTTGAGTGTTAATTATATTATTACTATTTCATTTATTCACTGTTTAACTTGATATACTGCTGCTAGATTATAGTTTATGTGACATGAGAGTGTGATTACCCGATTATATGTGGTATAGTGTGTTTATAATGGCGAGCAGGATCGCGATTTATATAGCTACAATGACTCAGCAAATTCTGTTGTCCTGTTAGCGATCCATCGCACACTTATACAGTTTCTGTTTCTGATTAAGTTTATTTGCTTATTGTAGAACCACATTTGAGAGACATTCAAAGCACAGGATAAATCGGTAACACGCATCATTGGCTTATACACCGGGATTCCTCATCGCTGAAGATTCATCACACATCAGAGGACCTGCAACTGCAGCTTAAAGACCAGCTTCACACGGACATCTGAACACCTTCACGAACTGACTTTTGCACTCATTGCTCTCTTCAGAATATATCCTTGAAATCCAAATTGGGAAAAATAATTAAGTTCTCTTGTTTGTTATTTTGCGTAGGCCTACGCTATTTATATGTATCTTTATTTTCTATCTCTGTGATTCAGATGATATTGAATTTACCCAGTATATCGGAGTGTTTATATTAAGCTTCAAAGACAGTAAAAGAGTGAATTTAATCCAACTGTTTGCTCTTCATTTCTCTCATGGCCATTGGACATTAAATGCGGTAATCGACCCTCTGAGACGATTGGCACCGTAGTAGTAATTGGTGCAATATAGTTCCTTTCCAACAGTGCATATTGAACATTTTACTGTCCCATGAGGCCACAGGAGAGGATTTGAGAGGGGCAGACTTAACTGACGCTATAGGTTACATGATAATAACAACGTGGTGAATGCAGTAAGTAACTTTTTTTAGCAATCGTGAAGTAATTACTTATTCAAAATAAGTAGCCCACCTACAGTATGCAGTTTTGGACACATCCAAGGTGTGAACTTACGCAGTTTTGGCCTGAAGGTGTCACCAGAGTGCAGTGTTTCAATTAGGCCTACTTCGATTTTTTGTTTTTTTTGCGAAGCAATTCACCCTTCGCCGGCAATTTGATTGACAGGCGATCTAACCAATCATAACCCCAAATCTGCCATTTTGTCTGACGAAGCAGTCAGGGGAGTTAGTAGATTAACATTGGTGAACTTGAACTTGAAAAATTGTATGTACTCACGTCTTTCCGCGCTTGAAACAACATTCCCTCTGATGTTCATTCATGATGCTATAAATGAACTAGTTTGAAGAGATGGTTGGTTCACGAGCCGATTGGAGGAGCTGCAGCAATCTGTCACGACACATTAAAGAGAAAAAAAATCTTGAAGCACTTGAAACTTGTAATCGATTAAATGTAATCTACAAATCATTAAATACCATATAATTTGTTTTTTAATGTCTAATGCTTGTTGTTGATTATAAAAACAATTTTAGGTTCTAAAATGCTCTGTTGATGTGTTTACCTAAGCTAAAGAATTTTACACTCGTTTTATTGCTCAAATTTTCCAGCTGTCTCAGTGGGTCTACTCTAGCCTGCTGATAATTTTATTGGTTCAGCACTGATCTGACAACATATTTCAAACACTATTTTTTTTTTCTTGTTTCCATGGCCTTGAGTCCGGCAGATTTATTATGATGAAAAATAGGCAGTTGACAGCCGCAGGCTACAGAGTTAGCTGGACCCTAATTACACTTGGAGCATTTCCTTCAGAACACACCTCATTATACCAGCCTCTGGACAGCCTCACTGTTTCTGACAGCTGCCTCTCTCTGTGTCAGGTGCTTATTACCTGCTCTTCCTCCCATGTTGACTTCCAGCTCCAAACAGGTGTCTCAGCCCATATATCTAGTGTGTTATACGACTGCTGTTTTCATTACCAGAACCTTCAGTGGATATGCAGCGGAAACAGAAGATGGTATGTCCTTTGGGGACTTTCTGTAGAGTTTTACAGCCCGAGAAAAAATTCAGCATTAATGGAGAGTGTCCTTTTTTAGCGTTTTGCAGGTGAGGTAGTAATCATAGCTCTTTCCTATATACACTAGGTGTGTTTTGGTTTAAAGTGTGTCATCTCCGAGATTTCTTCCACATTCAAATGTTATGATTACGAACATGCTCTGTAATTTTGGTGCTGAAGTATTGCTTTGAAGCACAGACATCTAATGTAATTCACATGCATACATGAAGGAAGATATAGCTATATGAGCAGATGGGTGAAAAAAAATGGTGTTTTGTGGTTAAACATGAAATTTTAGTGAACAAAAAGCACTGAGAAACTATTTCATCTAGTCATAAATAACAAAGGTAAATATTTCACACTTCATTAGCTTCATTCACTCTTTGACAACAAAGACAGACTCTACCGAGACTTGGGCTTGTAGATTTTGTTTCACTTCTGTCTTGTCACTCCCTGACAACTTCCCATCTCTGAGACATGCAAACGCTCGACATGGAGCCAGCGGGCTGGTATGTTTGACAGGCCGGGACAGAGATAAGGAATAGCATAAATGACACCCCTTCAACTAAACCACATAACAGAGAAGAGCCATAAATCACTCTGCACCTGTACAACCTGATTCAAGCAGCCGCACAATAAAACTTCATTATTCTGGATTGTTGGGTGAAAATTGCATTGAAAAGCATCTCAGAGGCGTTAATTTCGTCACATTTCCTTAAACGATTTTTCAGCATTTTTTTTTTTTTTTGGTAACAGAACTGATTTGTGATTAAAAAGGGATGGCAAAATGTTCCTACTTATTGGGGTTTTGAGAAACAGATGTATCCTAAAGGTATTTGCTAATTTCCCCTTTACTGTTTCTTTGTACTCAAGTGTGACGGAGTTTGTACCGGTGTGGGCCCCACGTGCTGACGTACAAACCATCAAGTGTCCATATTCTCTGGTCTCAGCAGGAGGCAGGCAGTCAGGCAGTGTTTTTCTGGTAAGTTCAGGGCTCTCTTTGCATTGTAAGTAGGATTATGAGGCTAAAGGCCATGCTACAACCTCAGCCTGTCTATCTATTCATCTTCCTAAAAATGCTTTATGCTAACAACACACCCACACCTACACATATGAAAGTGTTTACTCATTTAGCATTGAAATCTTGTGGACTTTCAGAAAAGAAACACACTTCGCCCCCTTGGAATTATAAGGTTCTATTTGACATTTGTGTCAAAATTTAGCTATTCACATATTTAAACGTGATTTTTTTCTGTTATTGTGAACATTTTGGTACTTTTTATTTAGAAAACAAAAAGGTTCTATTTCCAACTCTAAATTCCAAGGGGACGACTTATCCACCACTTTGAAAATTTGTCCATCAACAATGTCCTGGAGTCAATATACATTCATCACAAGAGAATACTGTCATTTACATGGTTTTAATAGCATGGAAAAGTCATAAAATTGCTGAAACTTTTGTCTTAGCATACATTTTATATATCCTAATACACACAATTAAATATTTTTACATTTTGTGTAATTTGATAAAATTACAGCTTGTTGGAAATTATTTTATTTCAGTTAATTTGATATTCAGGCCCACTTTTTCTTTTTCTTAACATATGGTGGCATGACGCTCATTAGCACTGACATCACCAGCCACACTCCATTCTCACAGCTCTCGCCACACATATCATATGCCTCATAATTAATTTAATTTATGTCTCATAATTAAATTAAAAGAATCGTCTTCACTGATACTTTTGTCTCCTTCGTCAAAAACTTGGCTTTAAAAATTGTTGGCTGTGATGGAAATGACTTAGACAATCACTGATATAAATCAATTTCACACAATAAATATTAAAAAGGGTTATGTTTATGTCACTCTTTTGAGATTGTAGATTTTAAAAGTAATTTCTTTTTACTTTTATGAAGTAGGATTAGTTTTAGTGTCAGATAAGGGCAGTAAATGAAGTAAAAGGCATTTCAAAAGTAGCAACAATAAATGAAGGCATAAAAAACAGCTTTTTCATTTTATATATGAATTGAAACTGCACATATTTAAGAAGTATTCACTAAAAACAGCAGCCATTTTTTAATTCTTTTTTTACATAAAGGCTATGATAGCATCCAAAATCGCGACTGCTAAAAAAGAATGCTCTATATTGTGCGTGATTCCCCCCCCCAAAACCAGTTCAGAGTAAATCTCGCCCTGGAGCCAATACTAAACATACCATTGGTCATGTCAATCACAATAACGATTGCCTACACCCAACCCTGATCCCTAAACCTACCCGTCACTATAGCCTCAGCCAATGAAATTGGTTGCATGGCGGGGATTTCCGCTGAACCGTTTGGGAAAAAAATTGCGCCTATATAGTATGAATGTGTGTAGTGTGAGTGTAATCCAGGCACACTACACTCGCCATGTTGTCATTATGAGCGTCATCTACTCTATTGTAGGGAAGTTTGCGATTTCAGATACAGCCCATGACTCTCAAGTTCTCTGTAATTAAATTTTTCTATTAAATTTTTTTTTTTTTAATTTTAATGCCTAAATAGAACATTGATCTATTCAAAATGCAAGAACCGCCACCCTCATCTCAATATGTTTTCTTAATATACCATTAAGTGTAAGGTCTTCAGTCTGCTGAAGATAGAAACTTGGCCCATGTTTAATACAGTTAGGGTACAGTTAGTAATCTGTCTGTCTGTGTGTCTACACAGTACAAAGCTTAATTACACGAGTATACAGCTATCTAAATTGCTGCTAGTTGTATGACCTTGAAAGAGGAAAATCATATTTAGCAGAGAGACACATTTTAATAGGCTCTGCTAGACCTCATTAATTTCTCATCAGAAAAGGCCCTGGTCATTCATTCAGGTTTGTGAAACTTCAAACTGGGCTTTTCTCCCCAAACACAGATGTCGGTATCTAAATAGACCATCTAAATTCATTACACCAATCCCCCACGTGTCTGATATTTTCTCAGTAACTCTTTGTTCCTTCCAGCATCCCAGCTGCACAGCAGAATTTCCTGCGTCGCATCTGCAATCTCTCTCACCTTGATGTTGTTAGACGCGTTACGTTTGAGAGAATGAAAGAGCGTCTTTCTGCAGGAGAGGATGAAAGGGCGCTGGCCTCCATCTTAGCAGCGCAGAGAGACGATCTCACCGCAGGGCACCGCAGCTCTCTGATGCCTCCTGACAGCTCAGGACTTTCCACAACTTTCAAGTCGTGATACAGTAGTCAAATAGCTCTGGGGGAGAAAGAACCCATAATGGGAGAGGGGAGTGAGAGAGGGAATCTTATCTCCATTTTTTTCTTTTTAGCTTAACAAGTGCTGTAATCTAATTACCTGGGAAGAGATGCCTGGAGATGCGAGTATATTCTAGAAAGACGACAAATATGCACTTGGAAATCTGTATGGACCAATCTCACCTGTTTGTTTTTTTTACTTTATAATAGACTACCTGGATTATACAGGACAAACCAATCTGCTGCTGGTAATCGAATGCATATGCACGCACAAACATAGAGAAGGCAGAATGAAAAGGGGATTTGAAGCCTGTTAGATTGGTGATGTGAACACAGGCACAGACATGTCATGCTTAATTCTGGTCCAGGGATTTCCAATGGGTTTGACTCCGGCAGACTGGTGTTTCTGTTGATGGGACTTTAAATGAGACAGTGTTGTAAAGCAGAGATCATGCTACGAACAGCTTCCGTATAAACAATCTTGCATGCATGAAAACACACATTCATGCTCAGGCACACATGGCGTAATGTAGGAACACACACACACATACATGTATGCACATACAGCGAAGTACAAGGAGAGTGGGAGGGAGGGATGGAGAGATTAGGATGAAGAGAGAGAAGATGAATAGCAGGATAATTAGCCTCATCTCCCAGGACTTGACAGAAATATGCGGTTGAGATGGATGGAGTCCACGGAAAAATAGAGCCTATAGTCCACCCCCCCCCCATTCACCCATCCCCCCCCCCAGTTCTCTTCCCATCCCACCATTCAAACGGGACTACGGAGAGAGGCAGAGTGAGAGAGAAAGAGTTAGAGCATCCCTATGGTTGGTTGTCAAAAGCCCCTCGTTCCCCAGAACTCCTCTCTGAGAAGTCAGCGAGGAGAGTGTGAAGTAGAAAAAACACAAGGTTTTAAACCTACATGACAAAGAAAGCCACAGAAACTCCAGTGAAATTCACCATAGAGAGAGAGAGAGAGAGAGAGAGAGAGAGAGATTATTCTGACTATACCACTCACAATTCTACAGCTTCCTTTTTAATTACTTTTTTATGAAAAAAAAAAAGATTGGAACTTATCAAAAAAAAAATTCGATAATAACATATGAATAAAATAAATATGACTTAAATTGTTGATAAATTATTATTGATTAAAATAAATTGCATCTAGATTTATTGAGACCTCAGTTCTGTTAAGAACAGAAGCTGATCCTGTTGCTTTGAGCTTTGTGTGTCAGGATGCCTCATACAGAGGAGATTAACATCATGGAAAGATAACAGGCAGAGAAAATCCTGTTAGATGTTTTTATAAAACAAGACACAATCCCTTTCTTGTAGACAAAAACACTTTGCAGATATGTGTATCTTTAGTATTTGTCTGGTTCGGCGCCAATTTGAATTCGTGTAAAGTAGCTTGAAAACATGTATGAATAACTTCAATCCTTCATCAGTGCTAAAAACAGGTGGGAAGATGTTTGTCCAATTACTGAGAACATCATTTTATGAGGTTTCCCACGATGACTTTCTTGTGACAAGTTTACCATTGTAGCCTATACTTGCTATACTAGCACAGTCAAATGATTTCTCGCCGATTCAAATGCTAAATGCTAATCCTTAAAACTTTATTCTTCTCTTTCTTGCTACTTGATGATCTTTAAAGCTGCTGTCCGTAACTTTTTTTCTGGCTAAAAATGATCCAAAATCTTTTTTTGAGCATGTACAAAACCAGCCAGTGTTCAAAATGATCTCCTTACCTTAGCCCGACTGACAACGGTAAGCTTGTAATAACGTTTATAATTCGGGTGGTACTGGTGGGTTTTCGCGGGAAATTCCGTTTTGTCTTTGTGTCATTGTGTCACCTCTGTATCCATAAAGGCTATTCCCAGCTAGTATGCTATATCTGATGTGAAGTGGATTATTTATAGATTATTTATTTTCTCACAGCAGCTGCAATAATAATTTATCATTTTGATGGCGGGTTGTATGACAAATTAACTTTAAACTGTACAGAAATTGAAATCTACAGCTAATACACACAAAATATAGTCACGCAGTGCTGATGTTGATAACATTAACATTTTGAGAACAAAGTATAACAATAATAATAATAATTTGACGTGATATGAGCCAAGCGATCATTATATTGAATCACCATTGATTTACTGTAATTCTTTTTTGATCAGAAAAAAAGTGGCAGACATGTTACTTCCTTGACATTCTCCGGGGAAAATTCTTATTTTGGTCATACTTCCAAGATTACAATCTGTGATTCCTAAGTACAATATCCACACCGATGTGGTGACAGAAAACATCAGATTCATCTGTTCTCAGGAGCTGTGCAGTATGGAGGATCAGGAGTGCCACATAAAAATAAAATGAAGAATCAATTAATTCATTTAATAATTCACACATAAAAATGTATATAAATAAATCACTTTTATATAAGCAAATGAATAGACATATTTAAAGTTGTTTATTTAATTCCTGTTTAGATTAATAGAACAATAAAAAATACATTTTTAAATAATTTTAAATGGCTTTTTAAAAAAGAATTTGCCAAATGCTTTTCTTTATCCATTTGTCAATCGAGTGCTAAAATGCCAATGGACAGTACACATGTGGGAGCAACCAATCAGCTTTCGCCTCAATTTGAAGAGCCGACCCTCTCTAGAAGAGTTCGAGCAACGCGATCACGCAAAATGTCAGGCGAATCTGAACGTGTTTGGAGAGGTTATAATGGTTTTCATCAGACTGTCCTTAGCGACACAACAATTCATCCTGCTGTCTCTTCTGCCGGCACATCCAACGACTGGTGTTGTTCGAGAATGCTTGGAAGTTCAACCATAGCGTGAGGGCTGAGGAGTCACTGAATGACCTCAAACTAAACCCAAATCCTTCCATTTATTGTACAAGCACAATTATCCGCGGCATTAGCCGCGTCTTCCCTCAACTGAAAAACTCTTTTACATATAAAATGATAATCGAGAGGAGAATTTCTTTCGCAAAAATCAGCTAAAGCTAACAAATCAAAAGCCATTTAAAAAGCCATTTAAAGCCATTTAAAAAGCCATTTAAAATGATTTACAAATATATTTTTTATTGTTCTATTAATCTTCGTTTAAAATCAGGAATTAAATAAACAATTTTAAATATGTCTATTTATTTGCCTATATAAAAGTGATTTATTTATATACATTTTTATGTGTGAATTATTAAATGAATTAATTGATTCTTCGTTATTTTTATGTGGCACTTCTGGTCCTCCATAGTGCCATGGCACAACACACGTAAAGATATTAATTCAGCAAACAGCTGCAATTGCAGGTTTCAAACAGAGATGGCGACAAAGAGGCAAAATTAAGGACTGCAGCTTTATGGCTAATGCCCACAGCGGATGTAGAGGACTGTTGGGTCTGTCAAACTCAAATAGAATCCATTATAAAAAATGACGCTCACTATGAGACGTGTACTTGAACTACTTACAACTGGATAAATGCCTGAGGAAGAATTTTTAATTGAGGTAATATTTGTTTTGACGCTACGATAGCAGTCAGTACATGTCAATGGACACACCAAATAAAGACAATTTTTAATCACTAATGAATTAATCAAAAAAATCTGTGACCATACTAGTATCACTAGCCTACTGCTACTACTAATAATATATTAGTAATGTAGCCTATCAGGGGCATTTCTTTCCTTAAATATGTGCTTGTCATTGGTGTTGATTTGTTGAATATTACGGACTCAACACACCTGGTTAAAAATCTTGTATTTATGTCTTTTTCTGAGAATACTAGCTCAGAGCTCAATAGCAAATGTCTGACAAACAACATGTCAAAAACAATTACGTCAACACAACATTACTAAAATGATGACTTTAAGCCAATTTTATCTAGCAGATAAAATGAATGTAAGTTTCCATTCAAATCCATTCAGGGTTTTTTTTTTCTTTCTTTCTTTTTTCTTTCATGCTTTTCTCAGTAAAATAAATAGTAGTCTATAATTTCCCATGTCTTAAATGTCTTTACACAGTGCTCTAGTGTAAACTTATGAAATCAGTTTGACACACGTGGATAATGTTCAACAGTATTGAGATTGTCTCACACACTGCTTCTCCAAAATTATGTTAGATTAGATATAAGGTTTTAGTTTGGACTAAGGTCTCCATTATGCATTTTCAGAGGTTGGGGTTTTATTAGAAACAGAAACTCATATCTCTGTGACCGTAGGTCATATTCTTGTTGCAGGAGAGTTCAACCATTTTTTTACCTTTTAATCAAATAAAAAGAGGTTCCATGATGCTGTTGGAAAAGAGTGTAAGGTTTTTTATGCTTTTTCTCACCAAGGATGCTAACTATCTTCAGGTGTTTAATAGTTGATTCTTTGGGTAACTGACTGAATTTAGAGGCTGATAATTGGATTTCACATGTTCCTCTCTCTGAGGGGTTATAATCCTCTTGCATTGACTCTTGGTGATCTCAGTAGAACCAGAATTTCCCGGTACTGATCCCACTGATATAATCAGAGGCTTTCATTGGCCAGAGAGAGAACTGAAAGAGGCTTCTTTGGGGAAAAGCTGACAGTTATAGGTGGGCCTTATTGACTCTCCCTATGACCTTTTTCCTGTTCTCTGTCTCCTGTTGTCTGATATGGGAAATTGTTCATATCCGTTGGCGAAAACTGACCCTTGCAAAACCAAGTATCATATCCAAATATACAGAATATGAACTTCCTTTAATTCACTTAATCATCAAAACCTAACAGCAAAACTAAATAACAGAGTTTAAGAGTAGTAAAATGTGAAACTCACACATTCTCTGTATTGTTTGTATGATTGTGTTTTGGGAAACTTCTTGCTTTTACAAAGCCAAGTGAAGTCAAACTGACACATTCTGATTGTAAAATATTATATGCATTTGTGACTGTAGTACACAACAGGAATGACAGGACAAAGTATTGTTGTAAACACTGGGTCCTGCCATGCTCTTCCTTGCAGGTTTTGGAGACTGATATATTTCCATGGTATAGCTGCCAAAGCAAAGCAATGATACTGGAAAAACCACTGGAAAAGTTCAGAACGCATATGTAAGTCTCATGAGCAAACCAGGAACTAGAGTAAGCCTCCAACAATCTAATCATTGCAAACTCGGTTTAGAGGAAAAAGGAGAGAAAAAGATACATATCATGTATAAAACAAATCCTTCATACGTTTCATGTCTTTTGGGGAATTTTAAATATTAAAAACAACCAAAATAGTTACTAAAAACAAAAAATAATTGAAAAACATAAAAAGTGAAAGTGACTGTACATGCTGTACCTAGTTGTAATAACTTCCTCTTGTAGAGGAAGAATGCAGGTGTTCCATATGCATCAGTTGCGTGACTGTCAGCTACATCAGATTGGGTGTTCAGAGGATATCCTACTGACAGTGCCCTGGGTGGGAAACTACACTTCACCCTTTACTGATACTCTCTCATCCTGTTCAACACCAAAGCAAACAGAAGCGCCCGACAGAGTGGAGTCGTGACTTAAACAAAAGTTCTCATTGACTGTAATAAGTGTGCAAACATTTCTAGGTAAAGATCATGATTCATTAATACGTTCATGCTAAAAGTATTCTAAATTTAAAATAAACCACATGGTTGCAAAACTCACATGCATGTGGATAGCCTTTGAAGTAAGTAAACTGGTAAGACAATTGTTAAGACAAACATTTTTAGAAATTGAATAAAAGATTCAAAGAATCATTTAATTATGATATTGAATATGAATTATTTTTGAAAAAAGCATTTTAGAACGTTGGCTGCATAGGTGTTTTGGCATCGGGAAAATGAGAGATCTGAAAGACAATCACCTCAAAACGTCTATTCAAAAGCCGTTTGTAGTGTTCTAACTGGTTTTGAGAATTACATTCTTTTCTTTAGAAGATCTTTGCTTTCAGGCAAGAGTGTGCACAAGTGAGAGAGCGCGAACGAGCAGAAGAGAGAGAGAGAGGGAAATGAGGCTGTAGGAAACCCTTATAGGGACATGATTGGGTGTGGGTGGGTTTCATGGGTGTAAATTACGTATAACTGCTGTCACACTTTCCCTAAATTAGAATAATCCGGATTCATCATTAGAACCATTTACATACGTACGCACCTGTTCGAAAATGATGTGTGAAAACTTTTTCTGCCCACACAAAAATATGAGTGAATTTTTCTGTTCAAAAATATGAGTGAATGAGGCCCAACGTGTCTTTCATTTACTCATCAGCTTGCACCAGCATCGCCCTGAACGAATACAAATCTAGTAAATGTATATGTAACTTTTGGCATAAAAGTCAACTTTTTGATGTATTTCAATTTAATTCACATTTAGGCACTTTTCACAAAACAGTTTTTCAAAGCAGCTTTACTGAAAACGCATATTTCAAATATTATTTATTTAAGAAAGAAATCAGTGATGAGGTATTGGAGAAAAATCTTGAGAAGCTCCAAACTCATCAGTGGGAGCCCATCCTCTGTCAAAAATATGGTAGCCTATAATGCAAGTCTATGTAAGGTAATACAAGTCATGGTTAGTTAATGAGTAGTGGTCTTACACGTATCACTCTCACGGGAAAGAACTTTCACAGTTCCAAAATTAGAGGTAACTGAAATGTTAATTAAAATTCACTTTAAAAGTGCAACAAATATGCAAAAGCAATTTGGTCCGATGACATGAAATAAATCTGAACCAAATGACCTATTGTGAAAAACAATTTTGAGATTTGGTCCACATTTACAACCTCATTTTCCTGTCAAAAACATCTTGCGGTTTGTGTCATTGTTGATATTACCTCCTAGTTCATTTCCACACAACTGCCTGCATTCTCTGAACCCCTTCACCCAGATAGCTGCAAAGCCTGGTCGTCCCAAATCATTTTCTCCTTGTGAAAGCAAACAAGAGCGATCGATTCATCCTCCCAGCAGGTAGAGGAGCCCTGCAGCAGGCCTGTCAGTAAAATCGTGAACATCTACAGGCATGAGGGATTGAATAGGCTGTGTGAGACTGACTTGGGGAGGTGAAGGGTCTTGGACTCCATTGGAGAAGAGGGTGACCCCCACACAAAGGACCAAACAGAGACATTGGGTTTGTTTTGGGGGCATACAAGGCAGACACACACGCATGGACACACACACATGCACGTAGGAGAGGAATTTGAGAATGCCCTGATGTGAATGCTGTCTTTAATCCTTTTCCTGGTCACCCTGCTCCTTTCGTTGTGGACCAGCAAGGCTGGACTCTCAGGAATCTCAGGAATTCCCAGAGCGCTTTTTACCCTATTCCTACATGGAGACACCGGGCACAATGACAACACTGCCCTGTCTGTGTACAGGGTCAGATCCCCCTCAGTGTCTTTCTCTCTCTCTCTCTGCCACCTCTTTCTGCTCTCTTACCCCTCAACTGTGATGTGCCAAAAATCTGTTAACTATTGTGATTGGATATTGTAACAACATAGAGGGAGTAGTACAATCACTAATCTGGAGGGACAGTGTTTACAGAATCAAGGGTAATTCAGATAAGTGTTTCTTCACAAAGTAACATCACCAACCACTGGCCTGGCATGCATACAGCATTTTTATTCGATCTCGTGGATCCGTGACAACAGGGGTCATTTTGATAGCTTTGTCGTCTGTACGTGAAAAACTCAAAGAAAAAAACTTACATCGTTGTCGCGTAAACACTGTACAAAATGACCGTGATTTTTACAGTGAACAACTGTAATTGGTTTACAGAATGTTTTCGCACTATATATGGTGAATAACTGTTATAGATCTAGAGGTACATTTAATGTCATTTTACGGTAAAATGTCATTAAATTTACAGTTTTTAAGTGAGAAATAAGTCATTGTATAATTTACAGTGAAAAAACGTAAATTCCCACAATTCCCTGCGTGACACTTCACATTTGATGTATTTTCGCTGACATAACTATTAATTGTTTCTAGTTATAGAAATAAAGTTTAAATAAAATGAAATATAAATATTAGATGTAAAACTTCAACTAAAAAAAAATGTAATCAGAAATCTTGCCTTGGCAACTAACTGAAACAAATAAGCTGAAGTTGAAGAACTAGAATTAACTCAATATAAATTTATACACTAATAAAAATGAAAAAGGAACATAACAAAATACTAAATCTTAAACTAAAATTAAAATGAAAGCTTTTATTGTTATATTTTCAGTTAATTCAAAACATTAATAAATACTCAATACAAGTGTTAGATTGTCTCAAATCTCCAAAGAAAAGGGCTAGATTGATTAAAATTTTCCACCTTTGAAGTCAGCATGAAATGGAAGTTGCAATCATCGTTTCTTCTTCTGAGTGAAACAGCTACTCGAGCAAGAAAAAAAAATGTAGGGTGGGACTTGATTTTGTCCATCAGGAATTGATTGGATTGTTGTGGTTTGATATTGTTGTGATCTCACCCAGTACATATCATCAGCAGAGATGCCATTTGAAGAGGGAAGGGAAGAATTGTCAATTTTTATATCATGGGAACTAATAAAATCTGAAGTTAAGCATTTCAAGAGCAAAACCGTGACGTGATGAAGTGATTAATTTCCATTTTTGTCCTAGACATCTGCGACCACAACATATTTTGTTGCTCTCTTGGTTTCTCTGCAGAGTTTCACTGGGCAGTCCCGCCACTGTACAATATTATTGGTCTAAAATCTGCTCAGCGTCTACATTAAACCTGAAAAATCTCTTGATCGGCTGAGATTGTAGTGCATCACACAGCAATTTCACACTCATTGTTGACAGACGAATTGCCTAAATCACAGCAGAAATCAGCACAGCTCCACTGTGAGACGCACATCTGCTGTTTAGGGTGATTTTTGTTTCTGTTCAGCCCGTAAGGCTCATGTAAAGCTACATTAAACACCAACATTACTTCCACAGTCAGAGATAAAACCACCAATATTGCAGCTTATTCTATCAGGTTATGTTTTCAAAATGCACTAGAAGCAACAGAACTGATCTTGACATCATTTTAGACCCAAATGACTGGGTAAATGTTAATCTTATTCATTTCAACATATCTGCTGTTAGAAGATAAGACTATTATCACCAGTATGTCAGAGCCGCTGACAGAAACCCGCTCTGTTTCACATCAAAGAGAATTAAATATGAGGCCTCACCCGACTAGGAGGTTTATTATAACCCATGCAACCTGACACCAAGGGTAATAATTCTAACTTAATAGGACTCGGTATTGGGAACTCCATGTACTATCTTATAATTAATGATTCCCTCTTTGTAAGATTAACTAAGAGGCCTGGTTTATTAGCTGGATGACAATCCCTCATTCAGCGGGGGCTCCGTGCAGTTGAGTGCTGGCAGGGAGCTGGTTAACACTGACACGGCTGGCTGGTTTTAATAGGGAGGTAGTGGAGAGAGGGCGAGGTACAGCACACAGCACAGCCGACACCTGCAAACACTTGACTGGACTCAGAGAGTGAGCGCGTCTGACTCTGGAATATTAACGGATTTGCTCCTCGTAATATTGTGAAAATGACAATGCGGCTGGAAATGGAAAAGTTTCTTTGAGCTCCGCGCAGCTAATTCTCACAACGCGAGCTGCTACTTTAACTGCGGCGACTGGAAACTTTGGCAACTGAGAAAGAACGAAGAAAGACCCCAAAAGACCACAAACAAATGGACATTGACGCGTTCATTTGTATTTTGTGACTTTTGTTCGCATCGGACAGCTGTGTGCCACGGAATGTAACATCTTCCATCTTAAGTTACCTGGACAAGAAGTAAGTGGCTCTTTAAAGAAAGAAACGTGGGTGAATAATTGTTAATTTTCTCATATTATTAGATTTCATTGTTTACGTTATCATGTCACCTATGTGTCTCGAACTGTGAGGTGCCTAACAAGACATCACTTAGGGAATCATCACGCGTAGATGATTCCCCAAAAATGGAGCTGACACGGAGAACGCCTGAAAATGAAAAGAATCGACATACTGATGAAACTCTCAAGAGAATCTAGGGTCAGTTCCGCGAGCAATCTGACCATGAGTTTTCTAGTGGCTTAAGTATCTTTCTGTTTTCTATTTCTATCTTGGTGAGCAGCTCACAGCCATTGTCTCAGGCTCAGTGGTCCACAGGGTCCTTCGTCTTCAGGATGCCGTGAGGTTCCCACACCAGCCTTCATTGTCCACTTTACACCCACACACCAAAGTTGCTCAGGAATTGTCAACTTTCTGTTAAAACAAACTCGTTTGAGGACAGTGAGGTGACATTTCGAAATGCACATTGTGTGTTATGTTCTCGGGGTCAATTTATTATTCATTCACAGCCCTAACTGTAAAAGCATTGTGGATCTTAAACATAACAGATCTGAAATAATGTCAGGGATTTATGTTAGTCCCTATACTTTGAATACTAAGTTTTGCATAGAATAGCAGATGGAGATATTTTTTTTTACAGCTTAACTTTTTTTTTTTTTTGCAGTTTGGTACACAGTTAAACTCAGGTGAATGTGTGGTTTATTTGGACCTTTAATCACTTATTTGATTGATTTTGTAAAGTGCCTGTGTACTTTATCTGAAGTAGTGCCCTGGCTGTACAACATTTGGTGGTTTCTGCAATCAAACATCAATGCTTGAAATACTGCGAAAAACATGAAAAGGCTCTTAGTGGTTATGAGTTTTAAAGCCGTTTTGAAATTCATGTCTTTTGCTTGCAGCAGTTGAAAATATAAAAAATGTATTTCATTTGCGTCGTTGCTTTGGAAACTTAATGATATTTTTTTATGCCAAGACAGAGATGATGAATAAGGAATTGATTAGTAACTCAGTTGATGTTCTCATGGGTGCAATTACAAGTTAGAATTAATGCATCAGATGAAGGTATTTATGCAATTCTGTTCATTACCTTGAACCCTTGAACCTCTTCTGTGTTGTTTCTCTGGCATTCAGATGACCCTGATATAAAGATGGTCTGTTTTAGCAGTATAGAATTTTCAGCCACCCATTGAAGTCATTCAAAACCAACTTGCCGCTTGAAAGACTTGACAGTGGAATTCTGGAATCCATGTGGATTGTGTCTCATCAATTATTGAACAGTTATTGAGGCAGACGAGGAAAGAAGGTCTGAAATCGATTGAGAAGTATCTTGCCCTAAGGGGTTCACTGGATCTGCCTTTATTTTGGTATTGTTGACAGGCCTTAGTGAAATATTAATCTTGCCAATCATAGTATACACTATACACTGACTTAACTAGAGGCTGTGCAGTCCATACTAAAATCCCTTTGCTTGCACCATCTTTTCTATACAGGCTTTTTTATTTTCTTGACAGTTAAACCATGTTAGTTCAAGGCTTTTAGTTATTGATGGAATTGTGTAATTGTGACGTTTTGCGTAAGTACTTTTATGTTCACTATAGAGAAATACAGTGACCCCAAAACATATTTGGCCACTTATTTTACACTTAGAAATATTTAAATTATATTACATTAGAGATAAAATATCAAACCACATGGCATCTGCAAAAATGATGCTTAGCCATTTTTGCGATTAGTAAACCAAGTGGGCTGAAACTTCTTTTTGTGAATATGAAGTCCAGTTCCATAAACATGGCCGCAAAGTTAAGACTGGTCATACTAGTTCCTAAGACAATTAGTTAATTTGGGCTAAGCGGTCTTACTTTTTGGATTCAAATTAGACCAATGGACATTTTTATGTAACTGGCTTTAAAAAAGTAATGAACAATCTTGAAGACAAAAATTAGACTACTAACTTGTAAGACTAGTCTAAACAGTTTATGCAACTGGCCAAACTGTTCTCCTCAAGTTCATACCGGTGTCTTAGCGGAGTAACCACAGATGCAGTTCATCACATTAACTATGTTCCACTAACATTTGAAAAGTTAGTCTTAATTTTGAACAGTATATGTATTGTTTTATAAATTAACCTTTCTAAATGTTCTCTAAAATAACTTCCAAAATAAATTCATTTTAGATTTATGCTTTATTTAAAGCAAGGACATGCTTAAACTTTTTTTTGAGGCTGCTGCATTTCTGTTACTGACAAGTCTTCATGATGTTTCGAATCCAAGTTTATCCTTTCTTAGTCTGTTTTTCCTTTTCCTTGTCATGAAGATGAAGAAGATGATAATAATGTTAAAAGACTGAAGTAAGCATTCTAAATTGGTCATTTTGTTCTATTTTGAGCATTCTTTTAAGACATTCTGAGGTCATGTTTGGAAAGGGAGAAGGAGAGAACTCAGAGCTGATGTCTTTGTGATTTAACACACTTTGAACATTAGAAGGGAATATTTTTTTATATAAACAGCCCCTTAAAGGCACATAAATATTCTCACGGTTGCTTTTCCAGGCATATTTCAAAGAGATATGGATAGTTAATATTTGTACAAACCTGTTGACATAATGTTTTGAGCTTGATGGGGAACATTTGTCATGAAAACAGAAGTAGTCCTTGCATCAGCTATAATTTGCAAACAGTTTATTCTACATCAGTGCTTGTCATTTAAAATTTTTAAATATCCCTTTTTTTTTTAAATTCATTCGGGATTTCAAAATTTTCACTTTCAGACCAACCACTGCTCAAGTTTACAGATTCTTTTTTTTTTTTTTTTACTAGTTTAAAATTCTGCAAAATCTCTCTAGTGAAATTATTATAATGGTTATTCTATGCTTCCCTTAGCTTAAACATTAAGGCTTTTGTCCCTCTCCCAGTTTTGTATTAATTTAGGGAAATGATCTTTACCTCATGTTGGTTCTTTTGCGCATTTCGACATCCATTTAGCTTTTTTTTGTTCGCTGCGTAAATGACACACTTAAATTCCCATTTGTCACAAGTCTCTCTCACTCTCTCTCTCTCCATATACATAGAGAGATGCACTCATGTATACACTTCTCACTCTCTACAAATACAACAAGCCTCTTGAGACGGTTGTCATGACATCGTCAGTGGTGCTGGGGGGTCAGAATGGGGTCAGACTGGACTCTAGGGTTTGGTAGAAGTGGGAATACAGGGCACATGTGATAATTTAGTGATGTCATGGTGGAAATGGGATGCGTCCACCTTACGAATGAGAGTATTCTTAATGCAGATTGTAAATTATATCTGTATTGCTTTGAGATTTGTCATGCCTATTTACTGATTCCCCTGATTTTTTGGTCTACATATATTTATCATATCATATATTCTCTGTTCTTTAATGTGTCTGTTCAAGCTTCAAAGCAGAAGCACCTGACATGACTTCAGAATGCTGACCCCCCTATACAGCCCCCCTCAGCAACCCCATCCCAGTCCTGGTGCCACATTTATGGAGAAAGGCACAATGCAGGGGCGTCAATAACAGTGAGCAAGAGTGCCTAATCCCTGCAGCTGTCAGCCCTGGGAGAATTAAGCCTCCATTCTGAAGATTCTTGGGTCTTTGCCAATCAAGACCAACGGTAGTTGCTGCGAGAGTCTGCTGATAACCAAACTATATCTATTCTCTGGCTGGAAAGGACAGTGGATACAAAGAAAATGAAGTCATCACATCAGAAGGGCATGAAAAGATGCAGGTGTTCGTCAGCCGTTCATCTGGTCCAAGATGCTACACTAATGTCACATTGTAGTGTCTGGCTCTTCTCAGACTATCTGGAAAATGTAATGGAATGACAAAAGTGTAAAAGTAAATGTCAAGTCAAATGTTGAATGAGGGATGCCAAAAATAACAAACGGAAACATGTCACCTAGAGAATTTAACCCTTTCGTATCTTTCACTATCTACTGGTCATATGTGACATGTCGACAGTTTCTCAAAAGGAAGTAGTAGGTCTGAATGGGGTTGCAGAATTATTGGATAATAAATCCATATCAGCTTAGAGAATGGAGGTTTTTTTCCAATTTGATTGATCTTGGACATTTGATTGTGGATGCTCATTTCCACTTAAGTTGCATTTAGATTACCTTTGCCGCATCTTGCATTCAATTAAAAAGAAATCTTTAAAAAGACTAATACTGTGAAGTTGAATGTAAATATTAAAATTAATAGACTTTATACTGTACATTATAAAGCTGTGATGTACTAATTTACTTAACATTTTAAATAATTGTTTGTAATCTTTGTATTTTATATCACCTATTTGAAGCATATTGTATTACTATTGATAAATGTTGAAAAAATAGCTGGTATTAAAATTCCATAATATTTAGTCATTTTATTTATATATATTTATATATGTACACGCACACTTCAGATGCAAAAACCTCTTAGTGCTATCTGAGGTTTTCTTCTGAAAAGATAATGTTTATCAGGTTCTTTTGTTAATGTTCAGTCATTTCACTTTAATAACAATGACTTATTGATTGCCATTAAAGTGAAATTAAAAAACCCAAACAGGAGCTAGATAAAAGTGCTCATTTTTGAAGAAAATTTCAGATGGCACTTAGAGGTTTTTGCATCTGAAGTGTTCATAATTGTTACATAGATCAAATGACAACCCAAAGCATCAATGTAAGCAAAGTCAATTCTAAACAAATCAAAATGCCATTGAAACCAACCACTAATGGATTAGACCTCCTTTATTCTTTTGATGCAGTGCATAACAACACTGCATCCTATCATGAGGTCCCCTGATGCTGGAAAACAGCTGTCAGCTATGAATAGCAGGGGCCGTGCTGGTGGAGTAATTGTAGAGGAATTCAGTGTTTATCATGTAAATAAAAGAAGAGAGGCCATCAAAACAGGTGTTGGTATGCACCGGGAGGGCCATGTGCTGTTCGCCCCGCTCTGCGCAAAGTCTCTCTAATGCTCCTGCTCTCAATTTGTAACATTACAACACACAAGCACCACTTTCAGGGATCTGGTTTTGCCAGAGGGGAGGGGAGCATTGTGGTGGGGATTAAAAAGAGAAGACGGGCAGAGTTCATATGTTCGTATTTATGTGTGTGCGTATGGCATGAGAATGATGGAGTGCATTAATATTGCATGATGTAAAAGCGCCTTTTTTGTTATTTCTGAATTAGTGCCTCATTATTTCCCCATTGGAGATAACCTATAATATGTGCCATGCTGCTCTTTCTCATTGTGTGAGGAAATGGTTGTTGCGTGTTGCTTGGTGACCGCACAACACTGCTGATGTGTGAAGGTGAAAATGTCATCGTGGTTTGTGTGTAACGGTCACTTCAAAGACACGCAGATAAGATGTTCAGAGCTTAGCGGCCTTTGAAGACAGGAGCTGAATCCGGTTCTTAAAGGTGGTGAAGCTTAGCCAATGACTCCAAAGCTGTCTGCTCCACCCTGTTTAAATGCACAGTCCCAGACCTTCGTGTAGGGGGCAGCCAACATTAGAGTTGGAGAAGGGCCACAATTCCCTCAACAGTGGCATGCACTTAGCTCCTTGACACTAGAGAGCATATGTGTGTTCGTGAAAACCTTCCCTCGCTTGCTAAGCGCACAACATGAACTTACTTTAGACCTACCCCGAGAAAGCCAATCTGTTATGCCACTTGCCAGTATACTTTAGGGCTGGCTATCAGCCATTTTTGCATGACAGGTCCAAAAAACATGCATCAAAGGCTACAACGGTTGCGTTAGTGTACGAAAAAGCAAAAATACAGCATCAAATGCATCTATATATAATTTTACTTGTTTCTTATCTATTCTACTCTACAAAAGAAAATCTGTAAAAATTGGACCCAATGAGTTTATGAATTTTTTTTGTATTTATTTTGGAGGTGTTTTGCCTGTATTTTAAATTATGCGCTGCATTGAGGACAGTAGTCCAGTAACTAAAGGATGGAGCTAGACTGCAGAACGTTGATTGGTTGACAGAGTCGTCATTTGCACATGCAAAAGGGGAATGACCACACAAGGTTTTTTTTTTTTTTTTTTTTTTTAATTTACAGTTGAAACCCAAAATCGTTGCAACACAATGTCAGCACACAGCAATGTACCACAGTATCATTGGTGAAGAAAGAATGCAAAAGGAAAGTGATGCCTATCAAGTGATGTTGATTGCAACTTTCTGGCATAAACCACACCAATCAAGAAAGGGTACTGTTGGCGGTGGAAATGTAAGCTGGATCGAGATTTAATGGAGGTGTACTGTACTGTACTGCTTGATGGAAACGAGTCATAAAAAGCTGTCTGTAGATCCACTTTTGAAAGGAGACTTTGGAAATATAATAAAAAGCAAGATGAATCTAGCCAGTATTTTTATATCAATTGTATCAACAAAAAGTAAATATTACTTTGACAATTTTTTTTTTGCAGTGTATGAATTATGTATTATAATTTATTATATTACTGTAAACTTTTTGTAATAAATCCCCCCCATACTCCTCCAAAGTATGTTAGACAACAAGCCTTTATCTGTGGATTAGCTTTAACTTTGGTAGCGACTCTGTTGGAAAAATAGCATAAACCAAGTCATAAGCAGGCTTTCAGGCCTGGTTTGCAGGGGTTTTAGGCTCTTGTCCGACTGGAAGACCAGCTTGCTGATTAGCTAAACCAGTAAAAAAACCAGTAAACACTTAAGCTAGTTCAAGCTGTTTATTTTTCAGCAGGGAAGGTAGAAACTAAAACTTAATAGTAAAGTCTGATTCCTGGTAAATGATTATTGTATTTCTTCTGTGGTGGATGTTGAAACACGACCCTCTTGACCCTTTTGTACACTTGTTAGCCCCTGGGGGCTGTTTTCCGAGTCAGTGGCAGCTCTATTGCTGAGCTAATGCGTCACGCTAATGAGCGCTAACATTGACAGCAAACCGCATTAGCCCCACCCAGCCTGAGTTCTGAGAGGTGATAGGGTTGACTGCTTCACCTTTACTTCTCCACCTCAGTGGTTTAATTGCTTGGGCTAAAGCTCTTGTTACTTTTACCACCTTCTTTTCCATCTAGTTATTTGCTCAGATTTACTCTCTAAAAGTGATTACAAAATCTAATACAAGGTTTGTGCTGTAGAATATGCTTTTGATTCTCACTTTCTTCACAGGAGAGTGAAACGTAGGGAGGAGATTTCAGAGTTTGAGTTTCTAGTTCAGTTTGTCTTGTAACCATATATCTTGGGTAGAGTGGTTTATCTATGTGCATGCATTGCATTAGATCTGTTATGTTGTTTTACTGTATTATAGCTCAAAACGTGTCTCTACCTAGATTTTTGCAAATCTCCAAAAACATACCTATACATACAATTCAGTGCAGTTTCCCACTGAAAGAAACACTAGTGGCAGTAAAACACCATCTTTTGTTCCTTTTCACACAAAATATTTTTAAAGGGGCAGATTATTGATTAATAAATACTTATTTCCATGCTGTTCCTTGTAAAAATGTTATAGCAGGGTTTTTTTTTTTAATTTATCCCTTCTCACCTGTGAAATTGCTTTTATTTGTGCGTAATCATGTTTTCTCTCCTGCCATTACTCTACTCTACTCTGTTTCTTGCTCAGTCTATTGACAATGCAGAAAAAGTTACATTAAACTAATAATGAAAGAGAACCCTATAAATTAAAACCTAAATAAGAACATTTTAACATTTTTTTCATCATTTAGCAGACGCTTTTATCCAAAGCGACTTACAAGGGGAGCAATTAGGGGTTAGGTGTCTTGCTCAAGGGCACTTTAGTCATGGTATCGAAGGTGGAGAGAGTGCTGTTTATTCACAATCCCCACTTTCAATTCCTGCCGGCATGGGAATCGAACCAGCAACCTTCAGATTACAAGCCCGACTCCCTCACCACTACTTCTTAAATTTTTATGCTGCATATCCATGATACTGTGGACAATTTTATTTCAGCTCTCTGCTTTTACTATTGAATTATAATGTAAAAAGGCAGGGTTAAACATGATTTCCTCATGGTATAAAAGGAGTACTCTACTAATGCTTCATAACTAGTTATAACGGACTGCTGTGAATAAGTATTTTATTTAAACAATGAAAAATGGTCAGCACTTCTATTAATGTTTAGGGCCAACAGTGTAAAAGCGTTGTTGAAAGCACGCTAGTTACAACGCTGCCTCATCCAGACATGTATACAGACATATGCAAATGCATGGAAATCTGAATTCAACAATCGCTATCTTCATTCTAATATGAAAGGTAACACATCTGTGACCATTAATACACTGAATATAATTGCATGTTTGTCCAGTAGCTAATATTTTTATTGCAAAGCAGTTTAATTATTCAAGAGAAAATATTCATCAGTGCAACACAGTTTGGATACCACATACCCTGGCAACTTGCACTACTTGACATAAATCGTTAAAAAAGGATTTCTTTTGCCGCTTTGAACTCATCTTGACCTCTCTCTTAGTGTTGGATAAAGCGCGGATGTGAGCATGGGCGTGACGTGAGTGACTGATTTCCATGGAAACGTTTAAATATGAATTTATACATGTACACTGTCCCATGAAAACATCTATGAGAACACTTGCCCAATGAAAAATTTACATATTATTGAATGTGCGAGGTACACATGCGATTTCCAAAATGCATGCTACAGCCAGATTCGTATTTTTCTCTTTCTTAATCACATAAAGAGATATGGATTGGTTTATACTCTCTTGTCTTGTTTTGTCATATAGGCCCATTTATTTAATGACTAGAGCGAAAGAAACCTCAGAAAAGATGTGCACAAACTCACAAAATTATTATTCTTAGCAGATGAAACTCAGACACTAACAGCTCCAGGCTAAAATGCAGCAGTACGACAATAGTCTCTGGTCGTATTCCTCTGATTTCTCCCCATGGGTCGTTCTCAATGTGCCTCCGGAGATCAGGTGGCCCAGATAAACATATGCAATCTGTCACTGCCCACAAATGATAGACCAAACATCCACCTTCATGCAATTTCCCACTCATTTTGTTGCATCATTTACCAGAAATAAAACATCTAATATCAAGTAGAAAACAAGTTTTATGGATGAAAAAGAGTGACTAATGGAAAATTAACCACATCCTTGAAAAAATAGAGCAAATGAAGTAAAATCAAATGAAGACTCATCCCTTGATTTTTGAGCAGCTTGTGTTTCTGGTTTTCTTGGCATGCATGATTTAGCCTGATCATCCATCTTTAGCGATGCTGTCATTGTGTTTTGTGTGTCTTTGGTTAAAGGTTGCTGGCCACTTGTGGTTTTAAAAGTTGAAGCTCTCAGCTGTAACTGTTTTTGTAGTGAGTTATTGGCTTTTAAGCGTCTTCATCACATGAGAAGCACACAGTAATCCAACCCACAGAAGTAGAGATGGTTTTCCTGGTTTCATCAATCTATACATTTAAGATGGAGTCAGCCATTAGAACCCTTCAATCATTTTTGGGTATCAAATCAAGTACATAAACAAAACAAATGAAAGTTTTCCTTATATATTTGAGACTGAGAACCAAGTGAAAAAGAATACAATGAACAAACTTGATAAACCTAAATTCATCATTTTTTGGTACACAAGCACTAAAAAGATTACATCAAAGGACAAAGATGTCAGAGAAAAGACTGGACCGACATGTAAGGACGAGTCTTCTGTCACTGTGAAGACTGATGAGGACCAACAGGTCTTCGAATTGAGAAATGGCCTGTCTTCTGTGGAGGAATGTGTGGCACAGGGTTATCTGCTCTAGACGATCCCTTAGAGCTCAGAAATGGCCTTCTACTTGGTTTTGAATTTTCTCCGATCATTTTTGACTGACTAGATGAGCTGTTAAACATGCACCCTTGAAATTCTTAGCTGTAGTTTGATTAAAAACAACCAATTCACAGAGATTTAACACTCTTTTTAATAATGGGGGACACGCAGGGTGTTGGTCATGTGATCAATCTTGTCTTTATTCATTGGGGCTCCCCCTGCTAAAAGTCTTTCTTTGTTGGAGGCCCACTGAAGAGGTCTGTGTATTTTTAAAATTAATTTATTGACTTACAAACTCTCCTTCATCTTAAGTTTTACTTCTAGATTCAAAATGACCTCTAAATATTGTCTCCCTGCAGAAGCATGAGATTCTTTAGATCATGCTTTTTCTTATTTGTCAATTAGAGCTTCTCTAAAGCGTCCTGTGAGTGAAAATGCAGACATCGGTTGAGCAGGAGGGAGCCACTGCAGTTGAATCATTGAGGGAAAGTCTCCCAGAATCCTTTGTGTCAGGTCGCCCCATGACCTACTGTTTCCACATACCCAGGCTCCTTAATGGTAAATGTGCTGCACTATTGGTTTTCTGTATTCATGCCTTCTGCATGGAAACTAATTTCCACTTGAAGAGGAGCTCAGCTGGAGAGAGAAAAATAGTGTTAGAGAGTGGGACAGAAACTGAGAGAGAGAGAGAGACTCTGCGCCAGATTAGTTTTATTCTCTTTTTGCTGTTCTGTACTCTTTTCATTAAAGGAATAGTTTAGCAAAAACATTATTTGCACAAAGATTTTTAAACTTAAACTCAGGAATTGTAAAATTGAATTGCATATAAAATTCATTTTAACAAACTAATACATTAAATGTGATGCATATTTGTCAGTCATGCATAAATGAAATGAGTAAAAATTAGATTTCTAAAAGTGCTAATTTACTATGTTTTTCAAGCACATATATTTATCATTAATAAAAAATGTTCAGTCTCATACACTTTATTAAATCTTTTGAAATCTTACTCATTTCACAGCTGGACATGTTTAAACCATACTTTTTAACTGATTAAATGTAATTGTTTTGACAGATTTATGCTGATCTTCTGAATAAATTCATCTTCAAAACAGAATTATTTATATCAAATTAAATGGATGCAAATAGTAAAACTATATCATTATTACTAATAACGTACTACTGATCCAGACTTATTTTTTCAGTGGATCACAAAGGCCAAATTTTGAAGAATCTTCACAAAGTCTTCTGAAACCATGCAACAGTTTTGTTATATTAGGTATTTATTTAATAATTATTTTATATTTGTATTTATTTTATTTTTTTCTTTATAGTGTTTTTGTTTCATTTTAGTTTCACAGAAAAACACATCAGGTTGTGTAAACGGTAAACAATTGCATTTAGTTTTCATTTGTTTAGTTAATTATCACTTGTAAGATATTTTGTTTGTTCAGTAATATTTTGAACAAGCATGCTTAATATATTTAAATCAACTGTAAAGAAATGTCTATATATAGTTTAACCCCCCCCCCCCTTTTTTTTCAGACATCATCTAATTCATCCTCCCTGCTGCCTGTCTCACCCTCTGCTGCTCATTTTATTGCCTCACCCTTGTCCTTGACCTCTGCTTATTCCTAGATTTACTCTGCTTCGTTTTATAAGAACCTCATCATTCTGTTGCTCCGTGTGCAGGTGTGGCCCACTTATGCAGACACACACACACACACAGTGATAATGACACCCCTGTAGCCACTTGAGGCATATAATTACAGAGCAGACATGTGCTGACTCTTAACGATAGGTATTCTCTAGGCTACAGGGCTCACCCATGACTGCACCCTCACATTTACAGTGCATCTCAAAATAAAAGATGCACTCCCTCAGGTTCAGAAATAAAAGCATGATGCAGATTGTTTGGAATTGCACTGCCATATGTAATGTAACAAACAGAGAGGTTAAAGAGGTGTATCATTACAGATAATCAGAGTTGGGTTACTAAAAGTAGTGACCCTACTAATTTAACTACAATTTTCAGTAGCAGTACTGTGGCTGTTTTCAAAATGGTGTCACTGTTCAAGTATCCAAATATCTTCTCCTAAGTAGCAAGCTATATTTTTGTAATATTGTATGATATTGTACCGTACATGTGAATTTACTTATTCTTGTGAAAATGTTGACTCTCATGAAGCATGATTCATTTAGTGAGCTGATTCACTTTGTTCATTTAAAATAACCAATTAAGGTCTGCATGAAACAGGAGTTGCGATAATCTTTCCAATTCCAATTGTGACGTATCCGAGTGAAATGGCTACTCCACAAGTAAAAATGTAGGGCAGTACTTGAAGATGTCTATTTACTACATGTTTTTGAAGTGTTGATTTTTGTAGCCAATCACAGACATATCTGTTGAGCGCGTGAACACAATGGCCAATCAGAGCAGAGGTGTTTAAGAATCCGCTCAAGATCCTAAGGGAATCGTCAAATGTTTACTTTTTTTGGTGTACCGAAGTCGGTACTTTTGACTACACTGCGATAAATACTGCAATATTCCATAGAATAATCAGAATTGTCAATTTTGATTTCATGGTGACTTTAAAAAAAGACTCATTTGAAAAATATTTATTCCAATCATTTTACAAAATTGCTTTTCATATGTTTTTGACATTTTATTGGTGGTATTGTAAATTGAATTTTTCAAAACTTTTCTAATCTTTCATCCTCATAGAAATTTATGTATCTGTTATCTAATTCTTTGTATTAGTATTTTTTTTAGTGCAGTTAACTACATGTAGCTTGACAAAGTACAGTTTCAAAGTAGCTTCCATAACACAGCAGCTAATGATTTTGTTATATTTCAGTATGTTTTAATTTTTTGGGTAGGCCTGTATTTATATATATACAAAACAAGTCAGCCGAATGGAATCAAATCAGACATAATGTGGGAGTGCTCTGCTTTTTCTGTCTGTCTGGATTGTTGAGATAAATTTGACAATGTGACAATAATGTGTTTGTGCCAGATTGTAATCTTCTGAAATCTTCACAGGCTGGTCATTCCCTCTGGTGCCTTTCAAGGGTAGCAGACAGTGGAGAATTCAGCAGTGCTATTGTTTTATGAATCTCACACATCAGTTGTGCTGAACCCGAACGCTTACGGAAATATCTAAAAAAAAAAAAAGTGGGCCAATTGGTCTGCTTCAAATCCTAAAGTATATTTCTATTCTCTAGATCAAATTCATGATACGTCAGTACATTTATCATAGATAAGGAGCACTGTCTTTTGGCTATTGTTACTCTGTCATTTTTCATCACTGGAAAAGTGTCATTTACCCTGGAAGAGGGCCAAAGTACACTTCATAGCGTGTTACAAAACTACCTCAGTTAAGATGCCGTTAGTGGTAGAACAACAAACCTATTAAATAACAGCATAGTATACATAGTGTACTTTTGGCACTAATTATTTCAGTCCAAGGATACAGTGAGACACTTACAAGTGGAAGTGAATTGGGCAAATTTGTAAGTGTTAAAATACTCAGTTTCAATCAAGATGCAAACAATATAGGGGTTTAACATGATTTTAGTGTGGAATAATTACTTAGTTACCTTTTCTGTGTAAAGTTATTAAATATCAACTTCAACCTCATTGCCATGATAGTGTAATGCCGAAAACTCTAAAATTATTGTAAAAATCACAAGAACTAAAATTAATTTTTAAATTCTTTTTTTTTTAAAGTTTAAAAAATTAATGCACACTACCATTATTTGATTATGATCATTATTGTCATTGACATTTATTTTGTTATTGTTATTATTATTAATATTATTATTATTTTGTAGATGTTTTTTTAAAAATGTGCTTATCAAGGATGTTGGCCATTTGGTCAAAAATACATTAAAAACAGTAATGTTGTGAAACATTATTTTCTATATTAATATATTTTTAAATTGTAATTTATTTCTGTAATGGCAAAGCTGAGTTTTCAGCAGTCGGTCCTCATGATCCTTCAGAAATCATTCTAAAATGCTGCTTTGGTGCTCAAGAAACATTTCTTCAATCAGTGTTGAACAGAAACATTTGTGCTGCTTAATGATATTTTTATGGAAACCATTTTTTTAATAGTTTTTTTTTTTTGTGGCAATGTGAAAGTCTCGCTGTATAAAATTATTAAAAAAATCTTACTGACCCCAAACTTTTAAACGGTAGGATTGACTGTAGATTGATCTTGACTTGTATTGAACCCAGAATATTCCTTTAAACCAAATATGTTTCTCCACTTTAAATTGCGTTAAAGACATTGACATATTGTGTCATAAATCAGCATTGTTCTGAGCTCAGTGTCTTTGAGCATTTTCATTATAAAACATGCTCGCAATTGTTTGCATTCCTGTTACGGTTATCCCTCATTAACCATGTAAATCTGTGTACACAGCTTGCATAGATACGTGCTCGCCATGTTTAGCACCTCAGACCGGGGTGATTTTCTTCAGATACGGAGGCTCACAGTAGGTGTGCCGTTCCCTTCCACCCAGGAGTAAGAGTTTAAGATTTAAAGCAAGGCAGTGTGACATGGATTTGCCGTAGCTGGAAGGATTTGGCAGACATACTTAAGAAACCATTGCTTTCTGACTGCATAGTTTTCTAATCTCTTTTGGGCGCATGTCCCCACTGCAGAAAGACTTGCTGTCCTCTCCCACACAATCTAACACTATTTCTGTGGAAAAGGCCAGTTGAGTTCAGATATTTGTCTTTTTTCCCCCAGATATAAAGCTAAAAAGAAAACAAGACCGTACCTCTTGGATAGTTTGAGCTGCTGTGCTTAAATACCTCAACATTGTGATTTAACTGGCCTGTTAATAGTCCTCACTGTGGATGGTTGTAAATGTTTGCAATCCTGTGATTTATTGTGTGAAACACTTCAGTCAAATATCAAAAAGCCAAGCAGACACCTTTACTAATTTTGTTTTCTTTTCTCTTCTGAGCTTCTTTACTGATGGGTGGGACTTTTCTTAGATTTTCAGTGACCTGTAAACGGGCCTAAATTTGGGGCAGGGCTTTTCAGTGTGGGAGCTTCTATGCTAACAAGACAAGAACATTGTTTAAATCGCTTTTGTTTTAGTGGGCACATTTATAGAAACAAATTGAAACTAATCCGGAAATGTATATAATTGTTGTCGGCACACAATTAATAAAGAACTGTTTCTGTCTCTCTCTCACTTGCAGATCTCGGTGGGTAAACTGCTGCCATTATCATGAACATGATGCAAACCCTACCTCTCATCCTGAGCTTGTGTGTCTGGGGTTGTCATGGCAATGCCCGCACAACACCCCGAGTACACCTGTCATATAAAGGTGAGAAATGTGGAATTTCTTTCCAGTTTAAACATGCGCAGCACACATCTTTTTATTTATTCATTATTTTCTGAGTAAACAATACATTGCTGGTGTGAAAACAAAACTAGCTGTATTTAACATAAATATCTCGATTTTTGATTATAAAATATGGCAAAGAGGTGATCATTATCACATTAAAAGATCCAACCGTTCAGTCAGAAACGTGAAACATTTAGTGAATGTCTTCACAGAGCAGAGGTTTTTATCCTGGATATGTGAGGGAATTTTAAGTGTCATTTTTAAACCTGCGTGATTTTCTTTCTTCTGAGGAACACAAAAGAAGATATTTTGAAGAATGTTTCAAATGTTTTTGTCCATATAATAATGATGTCTAAAACAACATCGGATCCCATTGACTTTTCATTCTATGGACCTGTGGTTATCTTATATGATAACTTTTATGATCAACCTTTCACATTTGACAGTTACATTTTCCTAAACGCATTAAATGTAGAAACTTTTGTGAAAATATAGCAATTTTTCGTTTTAATTTAAAAGGCATGTTTGCGTTTTCTAGAAATTCTGTGGAATATAGTTTTCATGCTTTGTGGAGCTTCTGATTGGTTTTTAATTCCTCTCTTTTCTTACTGTTCCTCATGTCACTCTCTCTCTCTCTCTCTCTCTCTCTCTCTCTCTCTCTCACTTTCTCACTTCCTGTCTTCCTGTGTATGTTTTGAATCTGGCACCAGCATGCCTCATCTCCCAATTAATGCCCCAGAGAGGGGACTACCCATCATCCCCTCTGCAGGGGGATGTGTCACGGCGGGGCACAAAGAGATGCAAGCAGAGCGAGGCAGATGTTTGAAGTTTAAAAGTCAAATCTCTCAAACACAAAAGCATTAGCATTTTTTCCTCATTCAGGTCGCAAATAACGGTCAAATACCGGGATTGAAAAGATACAGAGACATTGTTGAAGATATATTGTTTTATATAATGAAAGACACTAGGCAAGCTGCATGCAGACACATTTATAATACTATTTTGCCCATCCGTCTGACAGAAGCGCAGCGGCACAACAGGTCAAAGTCTGACATGAATTCGTACTCAGTTCTCAGAAACTGTCACACACAAAACCTAGCAGGTGTCTCTGCAGTAGAGCCCCATTACTTTGTATAATCCACCAGAAAGTATTCTCACACAAATAGAAACACATAAACTCTCTCTCTCTCACACACACACACATACAGTCTCCTCCACAAGGTATATTTAGTACACAACCTGGTGGTGTATGCCAACCTGTGCCATTTCAGCAAGCTGAAGCATGTCACCCTACTGTCAGGATGCTAGGCTTTCCTAAGTGTCCCAACGCAACAATTTTTTGGGCCACGCTGAAATTAAATGCTGCGTATCACAACAAATAGCAAATCAGCATTTTCATGGGTTTCCTTGTGGAATTTGAGGGATTTGTCATCATTTCCAATGTTTTTGAACTTCCACAGGCAGTCTATCAAATCTTTTTTTTTAAATTTCATTTATCATATTTTAAGTTTTATGATTTAATTACTTGGATTTTCATTAAACCTGCGGTTCTATCATGAACCCTGAAGAAATGTAAAATTTAACGTACTTCGATGTTGATACCAAAAAAAATGGAATAAAAATGGAGATTCTCTTTGTATTTTTATATCAATATGGTACAAGATTATCCGATTCAAATCAAATGTGATTTTATGAGTTAGGTCAAAAGTACTCTCAAAAGAAACTGGAGAGTAGTCAGAAGAATATGTGACCAACAACGAGTAATATAGATTGGGGGGGGGGGGGGGGGGCAAATACAGGTTTTGTATACCCAGCTATGAGTTAGGTTTTATGTTAGTCTTTGAAATATAGAATGTGCGAATGTCTGTGCACCCGAGTGTTTGCGAAGCTGATTATGACCCTGGGTTGACTGGGGTTATAATGTGCGTAGGTGACAGTGGGATAGATCCCTGTTCTGAGAAACAGGATTGGCTTGTGGCGTTTGAGGTTTATTATTAGCTTGTATGGTTGCTGTGTTTACCTCGGCCAAAGCACAGGGAAGCCCCCCCAAAGCATGGCGGGGCTCGCTGCCAGCAACCTGCTCCAAAATGCCACAGAGACAACAGGAATGTTTGGGGCTTTAGCCGGTGTCATCCAGCCTGAATCCATCTTCACCTCACAGCAGGGCCACTGGCTTTATCAGAGTCAGGTATTGAGTTATGGTCAGGGTTGGGTTTAAAGATTTAGGACTCCCATTCAGGGGATCTGAATCAAAATAATTCTGCTTTATGCTCTTGAAATCATTGTTTGTTTGTCCATTTATCCACTGCTTCTCAAGACCAAGATTAGTGACTTGAGTGCATTAAGAGAGTGACACTCAAATTCTCTGAGTTCTCTCTGGAGCCAGGCTACTTTCCCTGAGTGCCACTTAAAAGCTGACAGCAATGCCTGCTTATAAATGTGGGAAATGTTTTTGGAAACGATATGTGGTTAAATTAATTCAATAAACCTGAATTACGAGTTAGAGGATCAGAGCTATGCGAGATGATTTCTCTTCTGTAGTCTGTATTATGTGGCTTTTCTGCCAAATGTCTGTGGGAATCAGATCCACCTTCAGAATTGCACAGAAATCTCTGCAGATTTCCACAGCCATTCATGAAGTTCTGCACCCAATGGCCCTTGTGTGTTTGTTTATTGAATATTTAGGCTAATGTAAATCCATTCTACAGAAGTGAGCATATAAAATGAGAGAGAGGGAGGGGGAGGGGGTGATTTCAACTGGGCCTAGATTTTATTGTTAAAAATGCTAAACAAACAAATATGTGTAGGCAATAAGACTAAAATCCTATATCACGATACGAGTAACTTTACTTCACGATAACTAAATGTCACAATACCGTTATTTTTGCTTTAAGTAAGGTTTTTATATCATTTTTTGACTCCATTGATATTTTATAATTCTTGTCACCAATTTCAGTATCACTAACAATAATTATAATAATAATAATAATAATAATAATAATTTAATAATTTTTTACTAGCCCAAGTAAAAAAAAATAACTCAGCTTACTCAAGACAAGTAAATAGTCAGTTATAAAATAAGAACATAGAAGCGAATTACAAGCATTGGAAAGATAGTATATAATATACTATATAACTCTATACTACATAAATTGAATAAAGTAATTAAATGAAAAAACACTGCATAGTCTTCACTGAGCAAAATTAAATATACCATTTATTCTTATTAAAGTTACAAAAGTAATTCAGTCAAGAGCAGTGAGAGATTTTCTCTTTTGTTGTTTGATCAACATTAATGACACTTATATTAGGCTGCTGTCACTTAAAGACCAAGTGCACGGAACTAATATACTCATTCACATGCATTTTCTTTCTGAACCGTTTAAATTCATTTAATACGTAAATGTGTTTACGAGTATATTTGAAAAGATGGGCATTTTGAACCACAAGGATGTGTATTTCACTGTTCAAGCCCAATTAGCCATCAAAAAAAACTCAAGACTCACACGCTCTATGAGCACGGCTTCATGTGTGCCACACTCAGCCACAACACTTAAAAACTCATGCAAATAATAAACTTTAGTCACCGCGCAGCACAGCAGCATAACCACGATAGAGAAGATTGTCCAAAATCTCTGCCGGTTGACAAATTTCTGCCTGTTAATCATCTCTACCAGTACATCGCCCACCCCTACAAACAAATTTGACGTACAAACTAGTTTAAAAACAAGCTAATGTTACTGTATTTCCTATGTATAAGTTCTCTTAGTGAGACTTTGTGGTGTTGATGATAATAAGGATGAAGGCATTATTGTTCACATCAGAAAAGGGTGACCTCTTATTCTAGATTTACAGCGTGGGCGCCTTGTGCAATAAAGAGGGTATTTCTTGAACGCATCTGTCTAACTTGTATTGATACAACTGCTTAAATTCAAGCTTATCTTTGTCATTGGATCACAGTCTTGCAAATGAATACAAATGGGTTTTTCTTTCATATATGACCATCCAAGTCTCTTGTGCAACGTGTTTGTTGGCAGATGCATTTATAATGAGGTCATGTAGAGTTTTGCATTTCATCGACAATCAACATTTCCTTCCCTGGAGAAACTCGTAGGAATTCCTCACCAATGAGACACTTTAGCTTGACGTCCTTTCCTGTGAAAAATGCTCTGGGTTTTTTCTTCCATGCTGGCCTTGAGTTTGCCTCCCATGTCCAAGTAATGATCTTGGCCTTTAAAAAAATCCAGGGCTGAGTGGCACAGAGGAACCGATTTAATAACATTATTAAAAGCCAGATCTGTAAGGATTCTCATGATACTCTTTAACCTTTTTTTCCAGTCATCTGGCATTCAGCCTGCAGAGTTTTTGGCTTGCAGCCACAAATGAAATGCAAAATAATGTTTGCAAACTTGGTTTTGGATGATGGGCTAGCATTAAAGGAATAGTTCACCCAAAAATGAAAACTCTGTCATTTACTCACACTCAAGTTGTCCCAAAGCTGTGTGAAGTTGAAGGTCCCCATTGACATCCATATCATTTTTTTTCCATAGTGTACAAGTAACTGGTGTCCATCAACTATTTGGATATCCATATTCTTCAAAATGTTCTCTTTTGTGTTCAGCAGAACAAAGAAAATCATAAAGGTTTGGAACAATTTGAGGGTGAGTAAATAATGACAGAATTTTCATTTTTGGTGAACTATTCCTTTGAGACGCTGTCCACTCGCATAAAATTGTATTTTCGAAATTGTTAGCTCAGTGTTGCAGTTTTGTTGAGGACAGTGATCAGGTGCTTCTGTTTTTAAAACTGCATTTGATAGAATCATGTGAAAGTGACACAAGGGGCCAAACATATTCATCTTTGCAGTGGAAAAAAAAAGTCTTGGGACTAGTTTGTAAAAATAGCATATGGTTGTGACAGACTACGTCAGTGCTGAGCCAGGCCTATATGTGCTCGCCCAAGACATACAATGCCTGTGAAAAATAATGTGAGCTGATCCCTCTCCCTTGTTATGTGTCAGATTAAAGTAGAGCGATGCAGAGAAATATGTTCAGTGCAGCATAACGTGTAAGCTTTCTTACAAATAAAGGGCAACGGTTCAGCTTGATCCAGGAACTGGAGTGTTCTGAAATGATCATTGCACCATTGAGCATAACTTTAAAGGAATAGTTTACTCAAATGAAAGTTCAGTCATCATTCACTCCCCATCATGTCGAGAGGAGATATTTTGAACAATGCGTCACACCAGTGGAATTGTGAATTTTTGAGTGAACTATCTCTCTAACTCTTATTGAACCTATAACGATCATATAACGTGGTGGCTGTAAATGCACCGGCAGTCATTTTTGACTAAAAGAGCTTTATAAATGACTAGAAATGCAATTAAAACATATTTCCCAATGGAAACCTTGTGCATTTAGGTCATGACCTAAATATTTTGATTTTCTAAAAAAGTCTTTGGCCATATGGTGATAAAATCAGTGAGGTAGAGCAGCGGCAGCTTTTGGAAAGAAGCTGTCAGGGCTGACTCGCAGCAGAAGTTTAGACGAGGCTCAAACTAGAGACATCCAAAAGAAATATACAGACGTGGATTGTTCGCTATACTTTTTATACAGTCTGTGTCTATTTTCTGAGCAGACTGAACTGAACTGCTGACGCAGCTCCTAACATTTCAGTCTCTTTCAGACTTTCTTTTTTTAATGAGATGTCCTTTTTCACAGAGGCAGTAAATGCTGTCCACCTGCCTCCAGCGATTGAGCTGCAATTACTGTTTTAGATGTGTCTCAGTGAAATCATGACATTCCTTTTAGACGTTATAATCTTAGTTTTGCTACAACATACATAAGAAGTTTTGATATGTGCATCTCCTAAGGGATAAATCCAGTTTTCCACTGCACATTAATTGAGGAGTTTGGCATCTCATTCCTCTCCACAGCATTGCATAATGTTTTTTCTTACAGGCAACAGAGGGGCTGTTAATAATCAGACAGTTTTCCCTAACTCATTGTTCAGCATGTTCCACAGTTATCAGCTTGTCTTTGTGTATTAAGCTAGAGATTGTTACAACCACTAAGTCTCCCGGCAAATCTGTATTGAGAACTCTCAAGTGATCCTCTTCTTTACATCTCTGGGACCCTAATGAGTCCTAATGACCCACTAAATTAAACACAACCTCTCAAACATATATTGAGAGAATCCGATTTGTGAAAATAATGTGTGCTATTCAGTATGTCCAGCCATAGTTGTGCATAAAGACTAGAATAGCACGCGGTGATTCCATCTGTGTAGTTTGTTGTACCTTTTTGAGGAGATCTTTTAACATATTTGAAATTAACATTTTCATGACTGTTTCAATGACTCTAACCCACGAAACAGATGAGACCCTGTTGTTTCTCTCCAGCAGCAATGCTGTAATTGTTCTGACGTATTTCCATGTGTAAAAGATTATAAATTCATATAAGTAATTGAAAAAACGTGCAATATTTTCTCAGTTGTAAAAACTAGCTGAAACTTTTTTTTCCGCTCCCCTTCTTGTTTTCGACCTGTTCTGTCTGCCGTTGGCATCATCGCTGTAGTTAGGTTTGGCAAACATAAAATGTTTGCAATTGGGACATTGTGAGTGGAAAATCTGACTGCTTTTGTCCTCCTTAAATGATGGCATTGTAAATGTTATTAAACCTATTTTGACTCATGGCACAAGCTGCCAAACACATACACACTCTCACAATGAGAGTCACAACTGTAGCAGTCAGTTGGAAAACAAACTAGAGACCGAACTCCTCAAACATACACAAAGATACATGTGTCCTCTAATGTCTAATATTTGATAGAGATCTCTAATGCATAATCTATTAATGAAAGGTTTTACCTTAGTCTTGCATGTAGTTTTAGAGTCCTATGAAGTTAAGTTTGCATGTGTTATATAAAATATTTTATATAATATTTTATTTTATCAATTAAATTATACAAAAATATTATTATAAAATCAATACAAATATAAATTAGTATTATTATTATTTGTTATTTATTTGTTTTTATATAAAACATTTTATATATTTTATTTTTTATTTTATCAATTATTTTGTATTAAAAACAACATCAAATACATTTAATTATAATTATAAATGTATAATTATTTTTTTGAAATATAATAATAATAATAATAATAAAACGATGTGTTGCTATAATAATAAGTATTATAATAACTATAATAAGCGGTCTAAGTTATTTTATTTTTAAAAACATCAAACATTGACCATTTTGTGTCAAATCCTTTTTGAATGACATCACTTCCTGACTTCCTCACTCAAGGGATATCACTTCCCTTCTTTCAGGTGTGAGTGTTTAGAGCGTTTGTACAGTGGTAAAGGTCAAGGTCTGACTTGACGTTCGCAGGCTGTCAGGTGCCTCCTCACTGAATAAAGTGAACTGCCCTCCCTTGCCAAAAGATAGTGGATTTTGTGGATGAAGCCTGTTGGACGAGGATGAGAGAGCATGCTGAGAATAGATCCGTGGCCCCAGTGCACAGCAAGCAGTCTGGAATCCCAGCCTGTCCCTGTGGATCGGGCCAGGGAGATTCTGTACATGACTGGAGGATCACCCACACAGCTGCCAGAACCACACATACACACACACACACACCAGCACACTTCGCCACCTAGTTAGAGCCCTAAGGAGAAAACCTAATATGTGGCATCTCACCTGTTCTCATGTGATCTCATGTAGAGTACGAGTGTTCACGTTTACTGCCTGAAGGACTAAATATTATTTAGGTGGGACCTTCAGTCAGACCCTTGTTTCCTTTCAAAAATGTATACAAGAGGTTAATTGGTGTCTTTATTTAATACATTATCTAAAACTCTTTCCACGTACTTCACTGTGACCTTCCTGTCACCGGCCCCGTTCTATTTCTGTTTATCCAACGTGTAACGCTGGACAGGCGTTTGGACGAGAACACAGTAATACCTCTGAGATCAAAGTGGTGTGTGTGGTATGACGCTAACATGGAGTAATTTATAGATTCGGTCTGTGTCAGTTGCGTCGTTCCACTCTGCTAAACTCACGCACTTACTCTCGTACTCTCAGAGGGCAACGATGTCAGCACGTCCTCATAACCTCAGATTTATGTTTAAAGTCAACTAGCTGCTTCTCATATCTTGGCCCAACCTTCACTCTGTTATTGTATGACGTATGTAATTATGTTTTTGGCATTTAAAGCTTTCTGAACATGGATGAAAACACTAAATATTTGGTGTAAATGCATTGCTTTAATTGGTGGTGTCTTTGGGGAAATTAGAGGCTGAATGGGATAGAGACGGGGAAACAGACTCTTGGTACACTGGAGCACGGCGTGCTCAGACAGCTGAAGCCGTCTCTCATCTCTGCACCTGCTCTGTTCTCCCTTGTGTCCTCCCTCGGAGAGAAAGAAAAAGAGAGAGATGGAAACTACCAGCACCTGCTGTGTGAAGAATATGACAGATAAAGAAGTCTGAATTTATAAAATAAAATAAAATAAACTTTAATCATTTTTGATCAGTAAGATTTTTTTAATGTTCTTTCTTCTGTTCACCTACGCTGCATTTATTTGATCCAAAATACTGGAAAAACGGTAATATTGTGACATTTTTATAATTTAAAATAGCTGTTGTCTATTTGAATATAAAATGCAATTTATTCCTGTGATGGCAAAGCTGAATTTTCAGCATCATTCACATCTCCGTCTTCAGTGTCACAAGATTCTTCAGAAATCATTCTTATATGCTATCGGTGCTCAAGAAACATTTATTATAACAAGGTTGAAAACCCCCCCCCCCCCCCAGGATTCTTTGAATAGAATATATATAATTTATTTTAATTTTATAAAAGCATGAGTTGAATGAATGAATGGTATGAATTAAAAATGCTAATTTTATATATTTTTAATTTGTTATTAAATTATTTTTTAATTAAGTTCTAAAGTAAAATTAAAAAAAAAAATTAAATTGTATTTTTTGTCCTACAGGAAGGGATAGAACTAAAAGATCTGCAGGAGAAGGATTGAAACCCCTTAACAAACAATCTGAAGGATGGATTATTTGGAATTAAAGAAAATAATTAACTAAAGAATAAATTGAAGCATCCATACATGAACTACCACCGGTACTTGTGGAGAAGATATTTTTGATGTTAACTGTTTTGAGTTTTCCCTTTCAGAGTTACTGGAGACAAAAACCATACGGCCTTTCAGTTTCTCCTTCAACACCAGTGACTACCGAATTCTGCACATGGACCAAGACCAAGGCCGGCTCTACCTGGGCAGCCGTGAATATCTGGTCTCTCTAGACATGCAAAATGTCAATAAAGAACCCCTTATTGTAAGACACTATAGAATTATTGTATTGTGGAATAATTTTCTCTTATTGTTAGAAATAAATAAGTTGAGTTAATATAAGGTAATTAAACCGTAACTCTTCCAATTGTGTAGTGTTTTCATGATTGCTACTTTTTTAGTGAAGTATTTTTTATTAAAAATGTTTGTGTTTTCAGATTCACTGGCCAGCAACAACACAAAGAAAAGGGGAGTGTAAATTAACCGGCAAAGGTGGACAGGTACGGGCTGTTTTGATTTACTATTGAATCATTTTGACAAAGAAATACATTCTTTGCTAAAACGCCTTTTTTTTTTTTTCTCATTTGTGTGTTCTCAGGGAGAGTGTGCTAACTTTGTGCGTCTGATTGAGCCGTGGAACAGGACTCACCTGTACACCTGCGGCACAGGAGCTTATAAACCCATCTGCACCTTCATCAACAGAGGCTGGAGAGCTGAGGTACACACGCATACGTAGTGTTTTTTATTTTTTTAATGTCTTTTTAATCATTTTTCAACATGTTTGAATATATGGTTAGTGTGTGATCTTATACAGGTTCAGACATTTTACACATTATCAGCAAATAATGTTACTTTTGTAGACTAGAAGAGTTAAATGGGCTAAAGTGAAGGATTGTGTCATGGAAATATTGACTAAATTTAAAGGACATTTTTGAAAAATGATGAAAATGAACTCTGCAGTACAATCATTCTCATTACTCATATGATGTGTGTGTGCTTGATTGTGTGTAGGAATACCTCTTCCGGCTTGTTCCTGGGTATGTGGATTCTGGAAAAGGAAAGTCTCCTTATGACCCCCGGCAGGAGAACGCAGCAGCTCTGATCAGTGAGCTCTCTCTCTCTCTCTCTCTCTCTCTCTCTCTCTCTGTCGCGCTCTCTCTCTGTCGCTCTCTCTGTCTCTGTCTCTGTCTCTGTCTCTGTCTCTCAAAACAAAAGCATGTAGTCAAGCTCCAAAAAACACAACTGTGATTTTTGATTTTTTTCTCTCTATCTAAAATACACTATTGTTCAAAAGTTTTTGCTCAAAAAAAAAAAAATTATTTTTTTTTTTTTTGAAAGAAGTCTCTTATTCTCACCAGGGGTGCATTTATTAATTTAAATACAGTAAAAACTATAAAATTCTGAAATATTACAGTTTACATTTACTGTTTTCTTTTCTAATATATCTTAATGTAATTATTCCTGTGATGACAGATTAATTTTCAAATTAATTCTGCAGCTCCAGTCTTCAGTGTCACATGATCCTTCAGAAACCATTCTAATATGTTGATTTGGTGCTCAAGAAACATATTATCAGTTAATTTTTGTTGAAACGGTTACACTTTTTTTTTTTTTTAAGGATTCTTTGATAAATAGAACGTTCAATGCAGCATTTTTTGAAATAGAAATATTTTGTAACATTTATAAATTTCATGCATCCTTGTTGAATAAAAGTATTTATTTCTTTCAAAAAAATATCTTACCGACCCCGAACTTTTGGATAGTTGTGTATTTTCTCGGCAAGATGAGAAGAAATGGACCAGTATATGGTATACATTTATCATCATGGTCTATGTCTCTCTCCGCATTACTCTCATTCTACTGTCCTTAGATGGGAACCTGTATGCTGGGGTACATGTGGACTTTATGGGTACAGATCCAGCCATCTTCAGAACTTTGGGAGACCGTCCCGCTGTCAGAACCGAGCAGTATGACTCACGATGGCTGAACGGTACGATGAGGAGGAGTGAAGGAGTGAAGTGATTAAAATGAAAAATGAAAAGACAGACCGTTGACAAAAATGATCCCTTTATCTCTTTACAAATCTCTTGATCTCTCCATCAGAGCCAGTGTTTATAAAAATCCAGAAGATTCCAGACAGTGCGGAGAAGAATGATGATAAGCTTTACTTCTTCTTTCGGGAGAAGAGTTTAGATGCTTCGGGGGGCAGCGCTCCGAGCGTCCTCGCGAGAGTAGGCCGAGTCTGTCTGGTGAGAAAATCCAGATGCTAGACACAAGTCTACTTAACCCACACTCTGACTTAATAATAAACTTTAATCATGATGATTTTTGTCATGCAAATCGATATGTAAATCAGATGAAACTAAGGTTTGTTTAAAGTCTAATCTTTTATCCGTTTGTGTGCATTGCCTTCAGAATGATGATGGAGGTCAAAGGTCATTGGTGAATAAGTGGACGACGTTCCTCAAAGCACGGCTGGTCTGTTCTGTGATTGGTGCAGACGGTGTTGAGACTTACTTTGATGAACTCAGTAAGGCATATGTGTTTCTTTCCTCTGTGATCACAACATGTCCATGATCAGCTCTCTGTTCGTCTCTAATGGCTGGTATTTGTTTGTTTTAAAGGGGATGTTTTCATCCAGAGGACCCATGATGAACGGAACCCCATCGTGTATGCTGTGTTCTCCACAGCTGGGTGAGATAATCCCTCATGCAAACATCTAAAATACTTACAGTTCCATTCAAAGGTTTGGGGTCATTAAGTTTTTAAGTGACAGTTAAAAAAATTAGTAGTGTTATAAAAAAAAATCAGTTTCAGATAAATACTGTTTTTGTTTTTTTTTAACTATTCAAAGAATCATTAAGAAATGTATCACAGTTTCCACAAAAATATTAAGTAGAACAACTGTTCTTATCACTAATGATAAGAAATGTTTCTTGAGCAGCAAATCAGCATATTAGAATGATTTAAAATAGACAATAGTTATTTTAAATTGTAATAATATTTCACAATATTATTGTTTTTACTGTTTTTGATCAAATATATGTAGCCTTGGTGAGTATAAGAGACTTTTTTCCAAAACTAAAATAAAAATTTTTTTCAACCACACAAATGAAGATATTTAGTTTTTTTTAAAAAAAAACAATAATTACATGTAATTTCTTAATTTCTCCCTTGGACACAAAAGCTATCATTGAAAATTTGTAGTGCACAAAGGAAATAAAATTACGTCCTTTTTTAGAGCTTGACAGTCACCAGTTTCTTTTGTCGTGTGGAAAAATTTTGTGCCTTTGACAATATTTTATTTGATTGTGAAGCAATAAGTATTATAAATTCCCCGGGTGCTGCTGCAAAAATGGCTTCCCACTGCTGTGTGTGTGTGTGTGTGTGTGTGTGTGTGTGTGTGTGTACTTGGATGGGTGAAATGCAGAGTAAATGGGCAAGGAATATGCTCACTTTTATATATGAATTATAAAGATAAAATATTATTTGAAAAAAAAAAAAAAAAACGATTTGATTCATTCAAATCTTAACCTTTGTAAATGAGTTTGTTATGCCAATCCTGCTTCTTTCTTTTTCTCTCCAGGTCTGTGTTTAAAGGCTCTGCTGTATGTGTGTACTCGATGGCTGACATCAGAAATGTCTTCAATGGACCCTTTTCTCACAAACATGGTCACAACTATCAGTGGACACCCTACACTGGCAAAATCCCTTATCCTCGGCCGGGAACTGTGAGTATTACTTATGAAAACCAGTTTTATATCTTCTTGTTATCTAATTCTATTTTGCTCTTTCTCGTTTTGCTTTAGTGTCCTGGAGGTACCTTCACCCCTGATCTCCACACAACTAAAGCCTTCTCTGACGAGGCTGTAAACTTTGTGCGTGCCCATCCGCTGATGTATCAACCTATATATCCGATACACAAGCGCCCCCTGGTGGTCAGGACTGGAGTTGATTACCGTTTCACCACAATTGCTGTGGACCTGGTGGATGCTGTGGATGGAAGATACGAGGTGCTCTTCCTGGGCACAGGTTAGAAAATTTTGACCATGTCAGATTCTTCCTATTTAGTTAAGTGTTGAAGGTGTTGCAACATGATCCTCCTAATTGCAACATGAACTGGGGCAGTTGTGGCCTAATGGTTAGAGAGTCCGATTGGTAACCCCAAGGTTGCACGTTCGATTCTTAATACCGGCAGGAAATGACTGAGGTGCCCTTGCACAAGGCATCTAACCCCCAATCACTCTCCAGGCGCTACAGCAAAAAGGCTGCCCACTGCTCTGGGTGTGTGTCCACAGTTTGCAGTGTGTGTGTGTTGTTCACTACTCACTACTTCTAATGTGTGAGCCATGAGTTGGCCAATCTCATTGCTTTACTTGTGATTCTCCTTGAACTTTAGATCGTGGAACAGTCCAAAAGGTGATTGTCTTACCCAAAGACATCAGCACAACAGAAGAGCTGATTCTGGAAGAGGTTGAGGTTTTTAAGGTACAAAAATACAGATTTTTCATGACTTTTTGCTGTTACACAGTCTGTTGGGTGGAAATGATTATAAAAATACCATAATGCATGATTTTAAATGAAGCAAATTTTTCTGTCAAATTTCTTTTAGACTCCAGCAGCTGTCAAAACTCTGAAGATTTCTTCTAAAAGGGTAAAAAAATACCTAGTTTTAATAATCCTATATGCATAAAAAAAAAACAGTGTTGTTTTAGTATTATTAACATACTATTATAGTTTTTGTTAATATTTTTGAATTAGACTTTATATTTTGTTTTGATTTTCGTTTGTAAATTTAGTTTTTTTTTCTTTTTTGTTAGTTTTTTTTTATGCATTTTAATTTATCTAGTTTTAGTTATTTTAGTAATTCAACTTAAACTAAATGAAAATGAGAAATACGTTTATTTATATTTGATGTTCGAGCTGCAACACCCAAGTACAAATCAGTACCTGATCTGTAAAAAAATCTTTTTTTTTTTTTTTTTTTTTTAATATTTCCTCTTTCTCTCTTGCGACATACAGCAACAGTTGTACGTGTCCTCAGAAAGGGGTCTTACCCAGGTGTCCCTGCACAGGTGTGCCGTTTATGGCAAGGCCTGTTCAGACTGCTGCCTGGCCAGAGACCCTTACTGTGCCTGGGATGGAGAATACTGCTCCGCTTTCACTCCGGCTACCAAGAGGTCAGAGCACATTCATTTACCCTGACAGGTGGTCCATGATCCTAATTGTGTGGAAATTGATATCTAGGCTTCCTTACGAGCCCATTTTTAAACAACCTTTGCATATTGGTCTTCAACAAAACTACTGAACCATTACAAAATAAACATTAAAGTTTATTTCACAGTGAAAATAGTCCATAAGCTTTTCACCATAACCATCTGTGAATGAATCCTTAGGAGAAGCAGAAGGCAAGATATCAAACACGGAGATCCCTTAAGGCAGTGCAGAGGATTCAACGCTAAAGGTTTGTAAACAGCCTTTTATTTGATACTGACTAAAAATGGCAGAGATCTTCAGAAACTTGAATATGGCCCTTCTTTGATGCTCTCAGTAGAGAAGCGTCTGAGGGAGACTGTGCAATTTGGGGTTGAGGGGAGCAGCACTTTCCTGGAGTGCCAGCCGCGGTCCCCACAGGCCACCGTCAAATGGCTCTACCAGAAGGATGGCAAGCGAAAAGCAGTAAGACGCTCATGTTACCATTATCACTTTTTAAAGAGATAGTTCACTCAGAAATGCTAATTTTGCCATCATTTACTCACACTGTACAAAAATTCTGTATAATTTATGGTAAAAACAGCTGTAGTTTCCAGAACTTTACCATAAAAATGTAGCAGCAACATTTTGGGTTTTATGGATATAACTTGAATTTATAGTAACCAAAAAAAAAAAAAAAAAAAAAACATTTTATTAACTGATGTAATGTTAATATACAAACCTAATGAAGTACTAAAATCTATTTATCTATTTTATAAATCTATTTTACCTTTATAGTACACTGACAACCACCAAAACGCACGGGTGTAGAATTGCCATGTGTAGAATTAAAGTTCATCACAAGTAGCATTTCCAGAAGCTTTGGTAAATACTAATAAATAGAATGTGAAAACACAAAAGACCATCATGGTAAGGAACAACATTAAAATAATACAATATACGTTAATTTAACAACAAATGATCTAGTAAAGTTGTTGGGGGTAATGCATTACAGGTAATTTGAGTTATGTAATCAGATTACTTTTTTTCAAGTAATTAGTAAGGTAACACATTACTTGTATGTGTGTGTGTGTATGTATGTATATGTGCACTGTGTAAACATTATAGTTATTGTAGTTCCTGACAATGCATTTACTCCTCTCACTTAAACAAAAACAGAATCAGTAGTCCTCAAAATGAATAAAAATAGTGAAACGCAAACTGGGAATATTATGCAATCTGCAATAATTAAATAATATTAAATACATGAAGTATATTTGTCTCACTTTATTATACAGTGTCTTTGCTGCTGACCTTCGACGATCAATGTATTTGAGAGAAACATTATATTTGTTTCTTTTTTTTGTACATATATATCCTATTCTTCTGCAATCCAGAATAGCAGCACAGTTGAAAGGTTTGTTTCAGCTTAGCCCTCTACTGTACAGTTGTGAATTTGTGCTAGAACCTTTACATTTGTAATTATAAAACGAACAGACAAGCAAGCCTAGCCCAGATGAGAAAAAGTAGTGCAAAGGTAACGCAATTACTTTTCATAAATGTTAAATTAGTGCAATTAGTTGTGTTTTTTAAGGAGTAACGCAATGTTGTAGTGCATTACTTTTAAAAGTAACTTCCCCAACACTGCATAAAACCTTAATGTATATAACTGAAGAGAAAAAAAAATTAAGGAACAACATTTAAATGAAAAACCATCAAATGTGAAGTGTTGCACAGGGAATGTCAATTTATAAGATGACTTATTCTTTTTCACCTCCAAAAACTGTTTTTTTTGTTGTTTGTTTGTTTGTTTACAATTGTAAAATTACATGAAATGTTTTTTACTGTGTAGAGTAAGGGAACTTACCATAGCATTTTCAGTCTTTTACTGTTAAAATCACTATAATTTTTTACAGTGTACTCTCATGTCATTCCAAACCTGTATGACTTTATTTCTTTTGTGGAAAACAAAAGATGTTTTGAGAAATTTTCTCAGTCTTTTTTTTTTTTTTTTTTTGTGTCAATACAATGAAAGTCAATGAGCTAATGTTGTTTTGTACCCCACTGACTTTCATTGAAAGGACAAAAGCAGTTGAAGAATTCTTTAAAATATCTCCTTTGTGTTTCACCTCATTAATTTAGAGGACTTAAAAGACTCCTTTTCTTTTTCAGCTCAGTCGAGACAAAGAGGTCTTGAAGACCGGGCATGGCATCCTGCTGAAATCTCTCGCCCAATCGGATGCCGGCCTTTATCATTGCCTGGCAACCGAGAACAACTTCAAACACACCGTGGCACGTATCTCCCTACGGATCCTGGACCGGGAGATTGTGGAGGCGCTGACTGAGTCGGATGTCCCTGTTGAACCAGAGCACCGGCGCCACCATTCCCATTCCCATCACCACCCTCCACCCCCACCCCCTCCCCCTCAGTCCAACCCACCTCCTCTCCAGCTCCACCCGCAGCCTGAAGTGCGTCTCATCAACCAGTACTGCCAGTCCTACAGGCAGCAGATACAAAGCCCACCACACAAAACCAAACGCAACAACCGCAGGCACACAGGAGAACAGGAAGATGCGGAGATACAGGAGCAGTGAATGGAACTGAGACCCTGTTGACCATGTCCCATTCTTCCTCCAGGCAAACTCCTATTCAGTCCCTTTAATAAAATGATTTATTAGTTTAGATTGATTAAATTGATTCATTAGATGTATCAGACTGTGTCTGAACTAAATTGATTCCCATTTTGAGCTACAGCTTTTCACATAGCTCCCCTAACTAATATAAATCTGGCTGTGATGTGCTCACTTCCATAGTTAGTGTTAAACTACACTGTTTTCTAAATAAATTCCTTAAAACGTTCAGCCACACCAGCAAAACTACTGCCATATTATGTAAAAATATAAGCTATTCCCTTTTAAGTTTCAGTACACCGATGACTCCCGTGTAAAACTATCAGAAACCTTCAAAAATATGTTTTTGCTTTGCATTATAGAGGCATCAAAAGGTGTTTGGGGTTGATTTTAAAGATCACGGATTCAGCCGGGCATCTCTAAACACCCAGAATATTAAATACAGCATTGGAAGAAATGCTCTAGTACATTTTGAAGATGCTTGGAAGTGTAATTATAGCACAATATATCTTGCCATCATTTTGACCACTGAAGTTTTTACTTTTCTTGGCATTTGTAGTATTTCCATAGAGTTTTCCATTGGAAAGTCCTTTGAAGAACAGATCTATTTGAATGGAGGACTATAAGAGACAATTAAAAATAAAATGAATATATATAATAATCTAATCTTTAAAACAAAAATGGAAAGTTGTTTATTCCATTTTTTTTTATGTTTGAATTAATAAACCAATAACTTATTACTGTCATTTTATCTTTAAGTGTCATTTTAGCATTTCTAGTCCTCCATGCATTTGAGCTTTGATTTTTCTCTTGATCCATGACAGAAATCGAAAGCCTAGAAATAAGCAACTTCCACCAAAAGTGATATTTCTGTAATTTGCATGTTTAAATGTTGTTTCAGATAAAACTTTAGATTGATTGTGAATTAAAAAGGATTGAGAATAACAATATTGGTCATTTAGATAAAAAAAAAAAATACATTTAAAAATGAATTTTACATTTTAAATATTTGGATGATCAAAAATATTTATCTAACACTAAAATATCATATATTCTTCTTTTTGTAGTGGAACAAGCTTCTCTAATTTCAGGATTTGTAACATGATTGGATCATTGCCCTGGAAATTTTTAGTGTTTTATAAGACAAAACAGTGGACCAAAATAAAAGTCATTGGATTTGCGAAGATAAAAATGTTTATAGGAATTATGCATCAGAATCTCTCCCTTGTCATGAATGAAATCAGCTATAGCTGTAGTGTGAAAAGCCGCAATACGTACTTCACATTGCAATTTTGAAATTTTTTCGTCTTTGAATGTGAACGCAACCAAACTTCGAGTCAGTTATCCTCTTGTTTTGTTTTGTCTCGTATCGTTCGTCCCCCTCCAAATGGAGCTTCCCTGATTTGAACTGCTGTATATAGATACAGTTTTTCAGTCTGGTCTCTTCTATCTTTGACTCTGGACTCTGATGATAGTCGGACCACTAAAACATTCTCATTCTCAATCCATAATCAAAACATGTTGTATTCCACGGTTTGTCAATGGTGATATGTGGTCATGTTTTTGCTTGTGTATAAACACAGTATCTGTGCTTTGTGTTGTGTGACAATGACACGTGTACATAGAAAATGTATGTATTCAACTAGTCACTGGTCAGGATTAAAACTAACCTCCTCTCTTTCCTCATCTCTCCCGTGACTTTCTGTCTTTCTCTTTCTCTCACCCACACCATACAACATATTTATTGTGAGAGTGTACATATTCATGTGAGTTGTGCTCTTTGGTGGTGGGACAGGGCTGGTTTTGATGAAAATTGTCATTTAATGTATTGTTTATAAACAGGACCAGGACACATGGAGAGATGCTTAGGAGAAAGAGGTAGATGTTTTTGGAGTAATTGCAATAGTTAAATAGTATTTTAACATTAAAACGCATTTAAATTAACCTTGGGGTTCTCACGAAAAAAAATAATGGTTATAAAAAAATCAGTTAATTTGATCAGTTTGCATGAAATGTGAGCTGATAATTGTTCAGAAAATGTAACTAATTTTTGGGGGGGGGACACACAACACAATTCATATTTGCAGTGTTTTAAGCCAGAAATGTCTACCTCTTCAAGCACTTTCTATGGAATATCACTTGGCACCAAACTAAAGGACAAAGGCAAAGAAAATGTGCTGTATAATTTTCTTCTGGAAATATCTACTTTTTCTGGTCCACTAATGTCATTATTTTGAAAGGATCGAGACTGTTTGTCTTCATTGGGTGTTGGAGGCATATTTATAATGACTGTGTATAAAAAGCGCTCAATGAAGCGCTCTGTGGTTTAAATCCCAGACATGTTATCTTGTCTTGACGGGTGAAGAACAAACTCTAAGTCCAAACCGCATTTCTTTCCTCTCCACTGAGATGTTATTGTGCAGAATGACATCCGAGTCTGTCTCTGAGGAACTTTAATGCCACATAGACTTTCTTTGTCCTGTTGTGTCTTTCATTTGGTGTTGGCTGTTGAACTAAACAGAAACTTCCTAAATATGGTTGCTTCTTGAATATTTCCTCTTTGTATTTACAGATGTTTGTGTAGGTTTGTGTTAATGTGATTGTTTGTGATAAATATTATTTTATTATCATGGTATTCTGGGGTTTGGGAGACCTAATAGGTGTTTTTTAAAGCAATAACAATAAACTGCTGTTTTCGTTTTTATCCAGTATTTTTCTGTATGAACACCTGACATATTTTTTTTTATATTAATGGAATACATTAAATTGCATCACATGTATATTATACTTATTTTAATTCTATTTCAAAAGTGTTTTTAAAAACATTGCAAAGATTACACGAATACTTCTTTTAACTTGTACTTCCACATTAGTCCTGTAGGGGGAAGTCCTCTGCAGCCCACCAATACACAGAACACAAAACTTGATATATCTTACCTTGACAAGAATAACATTACTGGGTTTGTGGTTGAGGGAGAGAAATTTGGAAAAAGACTGTTGTTGAGTTAAAAGTATGCTCAAACAGAAGAAAATATCCAACATAAAGCTGTGGTTAAGCTTGGCAGTCCTGCTGTTTGCATGAAATCTAACACCACTCCTGGTTTGGCTCAACTGATGTTCCTTCTTCTTGAATGAACTCACAGTGAACTACTGCTGCACAAAGACCAGTCTTTGAAACAAGAGTGGGACAAACTGCAAAACAGGCTTGAAATCTAGTCATTATCAGAGTTAGGTTTATATTGCTTTATTGGATTTCCAGTAGATGGAAGATCATTCAGTGCAACTTTAATCTGGAATAAAAGATTTCATGCCTATTGATGAAATGATTTCCACTGAGCATCGACAGCTTTACCAGCTCTTTGTGCTGATTTAGATGGAAAAAGTGTGTGAAAGAGCAGAGAGAAGCGTTAATCATCCCATTCATCCTCTTCCTCTTCATCACCACCATCATCTGCTTCATCATCTGAAGAAAGCAAAGAAATAAAAAACACATCAAAATTGACATGAAAATAGAGTTCGGGTAACTCATTACAAGTAACGTGAGTTACATAATCGGATAGTAACTAGAGTAAAGTAACACCGCTTATATTTACAACTAACTTCAATACAAGTATTGCAAGTCTCCTTTTTTAACTCACACTTCTCCTGTACCCATTTTGAGAGAAATCAAGAGTGAGATGTGTTTGCTGTGTAAACACGCTGGTTATTCTAGATTAAATGTGAGCATGCATTTACTAATCTCACTTGCAGAAAAACGGATTCAGTATTTCTCAAAACGAATAAAAACAGTGAATAATTCAAATTAAAACAACTGTAATAATTAATATGAATAAAGTTAAATAACACAAATATTTAATCTCACATTATTAGCCAATGTCTTTGCTGCTGACCTTTGATGACCCACTTCAACTGTACTAATAAGCTATAATTACTCTAGATAAACATCACATTTGTTTCATTTTTTTATTGCTGAAGAGTATTGAACTTTCTTCTCCTGCGTCCTATTTAGCTGAAAGGTTTGTTTGAGTTTCCTCCTCTACTGTACACCCCTGAATTTGCATTTCCTTCAGCCTGAGGCTTATTCATTAATTGCTAACCGCGAGTCATTCAATAGGTTATCTTTTGTGAAAAGCCCCTTAGATTTATTATATGAGTTACCTGAGGAATGGATAACTTTACTCCTTTTCTGCATCACCATCATCAGAGCTCCCACAATTCCCTCTGAGGACTCATCTTGAACTGAAGGATTAGAGTCCGTTGATTCAGACACCTGAGATAAACACCATATACCCGTTTAAAAAGTGGTTTTTCACAAAAAAGCAAAGCATAATGCTTATATAATAAACAAAATGTACTGCGTTTGTGTGAAAATGTCTCGCGTACATTCTTTAGCACACGTCCACGTCGAATTTCATCCAGTAAGGTTCCTCGTCCTCCTCCTCCTCCACCACCACCACCAGGAGGAGCAGGTGGAGCGGAGCTGGCAGGGCTACTGGGAATGTTAGTGGCTGAAGAAGGAGGGGGTGGGGGAGGAGGTGGGGGCGGAGGTGGAGGTGGTGCACCTCCACCCATAGGTGGAGGAGGTGGCTTATGACTGTGGCTGGGTGGTGGTGGTGGCGGGAGAGAGGATGGCAGTGGAGGTGGAGGCCCAGAGCGGCCTCCAGGTGGCGGTGGGCCGCAATGAGCAGGTCCAGGACTGCGTGAAGGTGGTGGAGGGCGTCCGGGGGGGCCTGAGGCTGCGGGTTGCCCACCACGAGGTGGAGGAGGTGCAGGAGCAGAACGAGGACCTCCTGTTGTGAGAGCAACAAAGATCATTCAAGTCGCCAAATCTTTTTTTTTCCCATATTGTCGCATACATTCAATTGAAATGGATTATCAAAAATGGAAAAAAGTAGGGTGGGGACTTGGGTTTGTGCATCCGTTGTTGATTGGCTGGAGGCAAATCTGAACGTGAGTTTGTGGTTGATTGTAAGAAAGGGGCGGGGTTTAAGCGGACCATATGATTGGAAAAGTCCAGCATACATCACCAGAGAGAAGTCGCTTCATTGGAAGATTAAATTTTTACATTTTGATAAAGAAATTTCAAGCTCAGATGAATCGAGCTGGAATTTCCCAATCAGTCTTCCAAATATGGCAAACAGACTTAAATGGTAAACAAAATTTACTTTTCATTTTTAAGCGCGCTTACCTTGTTTCCTCATTTCCTCTTTTACTGCATCCAGCCCTCCAGATTCTTCGATGAAATCATAGATTAATTTAGATGTTTCTTTATCTGCCAGCTGGGCATCACTGATACCAGCACTGTTGAACAGTTTCTTTAGGTCAGGGTCGAGATTGTTGGTCTAGAGGAGCCATAGTCGGAGTACATATAAATGCTACTTTTTTAACTGTAGAAATGTTATTTGCTATATAAGAATAAGCAGTGAAGATCAATTTATGTGACAAAATTTGCTTTATGCATTAAGGAATAAGGACAATTCTTACATCAAAACCAGAGTTTGGATCCCACCCAATATGAGTGACGTGCCTAAAATGGAAGGAGAGGCATAGACAGCATCACTTCAAACAGACAGAAAAACACAAGGTGAATGTGGTAACTTATGGTAAAACCTTCTTACTTGAATCCACTAGGAGCCCCAATATCTGCCTTGGTGAGCCTTGGGCCTTTCTTCTTTCCCTTTTTGTCTTTTTTGCCTGTGGAGATTAAAGCTGGTGCGGGGGTCGGCACTGGGGCAGAGCGGTATCTCGATGCAACAATATCTGGGTTTTGGATGTCTACTGTGGCCATTACACTTGGCTGTGAAACTGGACCTGATTAACAGACATAGTTGGTTAAACACTATTTATCAATACAGTTAGACTATGTAAACACATCCCAAAATGAAAATTCTGCCATCATTTATTGGTCTAATACAGCATTGGACCCCACTGAATTATATTACATATATTGAAAAAACAAACAAACAAAAAAACACTGGGACATTTAAAAAAAAAAAAAAAAAAGTCTTCTTTGTGTTCCAAGAAATGATGTTGAGTAAATAACATAATAATGACAGAATTTTAATTTTGTCTTTAAATGTTTTAAAATTGACTCACCATTTGTTGGAGGGATTGGTTGTGGTGGCCGTTTTTCTGTTAATCAAAACAATAGTCTTAAAATGCAAATTTATAAATTAATATCAAGCGTACATTTTAATTGAAGACATACCTTCAGATGGAGCATGCTGTCTTTTTTCTAAATATGCATGTAGAAAAAGCCAGAGAACATACCGATAAACCCCCCTGTTTTCATGTCAAATCATCTTAGCAAATTTCATATAAAATATGAAAGCGAATGACAGTAACTAACCCTGGCGGTTGGATCTCTGATTGATTTTCTCCTCTGCGACGTTTCTGAACACGTTCGCTTCCGTTTCACAGGCAAAGTTCAAACCTACTTGACAATCCTGAGACACAATTAAAGTGCATTTAAATACAGTATAAGAGATCCCTCAAATTTTGAGATTTTTGTGGGAAAAAAAATCGCACAGTTTTAAAATCAATTAAATACTTAAATCAGACATTTCAGATGATGTCAGTTTAGCTCAATTCAAGGGAGTTTCTACAAATGTTGAGTTTTGGCTTGAATTCAAGAATTTGAATGGTGTCTGTACCCACATCACCAGTAAAACTGTGGAAGAACCTCGTTGGATAGGTATATGTCATCTGATTATACAGCTCCTGCTCCCAAATCATTTTACCCTCCTGGCAAAAATAAATAAATGAATTGAAAACACACATAAATGCTTATCAAAGTCTAAATGGCACTTCCACAATGTGTCTTCATGAACTGAGTTGAGCAGCTATGACTCAGAACTCAAAGCAGAAGTGTATTTAATTTAATTTAAGCCTGTTTGGTCACAGGTCATCTTTGGTCATGCTAACAGAAGTCAGGATGAATCAATTTATCATCCTGAGCTATTATATAATCTCAGAAATGCATAGAGAGCATCTCTATCTGCATAGATATAGATTTGCTTAAACATTATGTATGTAAATTCTGATTTAAAATCTGAATTTCTAACCTTTATGTCATAGAGCCGGATGTAATATGAACGTTTAGGATTGTCCTTAACGAAACACACGACTCCTGTGTGTTGCAGACTCCATTGGGCTGGATTGTGAGGTAGAGCCATGTACAACTGAGCAACTGCTGTGGCCATGGTCTGCGCGCACACACACAAACAAAATAAACGGACATAAACGTACATTAATAAAAGATTAATCAGTGAATTATTACAATGAAAGCTCGAGCAAAGACATCAGCATCCTCTACAACAACAGGAAGCGGCCTCATAAAGCATTTCCTGTCATTCTCCAGTTAAACTTTGCAGTCGCGTAAATCACTCGTCAATTCAAACAGGTTAACGATGTTATAAAATGCACATTCGGAAGAAAATTATTCACGCTTTTATGATATCAGTGGTTTTCCTGGGTGGAAATAATTGCAAAATCAAAAATCTTTGGATTAAATCGTTCAGATGTTTCTATCAAATTTCAGTCAAATTAGCAGCAAATTCTGTCACAGGGTGTCATAGACATGTTTTGTCTGCAATTCCTTCATCTTTTTCCATTACACACACAGGCAACACAAGAACTTGAAAGGCTTAGTGTCACTTTGACCTTTAACTGACATCAACAGTAACAGCTCTAATCTCATTTGTGAACTCTGCACCATGTCTCTCCTTTCAGGACTTTCTCTTTTATACCTGATTGATTTCTATCCACAAAATCCTTTGTGGGACAGAATGCCCATCTATTATTGGCCTTCTAATCAAAGTTATTTCACTCACCACACATCTCCTTCCTAGCAGCTCCATCAGGCGTTCATTCTCCTGGCTGCTGAGGAGAGAACTGGGCATGTTCTCCAGCCCTTTGGTTTTTCCTTTACTCATTTCTCCTTGATTAAATGGACATTCAGATCCTGGGACTCCACGTCTGGGGTCCCTATTCGGCCCTCAGTACCTGCCTGAATCCTTTCTGAGACAGGCAAATGATTCGAAGGAACTGTTGCTTCCGTGTTCTAATCTGATGTAAATGCAGCACAGCAAAAGAGAACAGGAAGAACAAAACCACTGCGTATATCTGCTTTCAGAATGCCTGTGGACAGGCACGTGTTTCTTTGTGCATTTAAAGGAGGAGGAGCAACAACATATAAATACAGTACCTGTCAAAAATTTGTAAACGTTACAGTTTTTTTTGTGTGTTTTTGAAAGATGTCTTTTATGCCCACCAAGGGAGGTGGACAAAATACACAAGGGAAAGTTGTAAAGACAGATTTATACTTAAGTAAAAGTACAGAAGTACTTGCTTTTAAAACTACTTCACTTGTTTCATTACTGTATGAATCAGCATTTTTGAATGAATCTCTTGAATGAATGATTCAATGACAAATACATTTTTTTAACAGTCATTTGAACAACGTAATCGGTACAATTATTTCAGGCGTCAAGTTAATGTTTGTCTTATTTTAGACATTGTTTATATGCGAACTGTAAACTTTTATCCCAAGACTTCTGTAATAATTTGAACATTTGTAATGCAGAAAGAAATAAAGGAATAACTGTGTGGTTGAAAAGACTGTTTTTGAAGCTGTTTCATACCTGTACATGATAACTGCTCGCTCTCTCTGCTCAGCGGCAGCACCAACGCAGATTTGAATTTTTGTCAAAGTTTAATAGACAGGTAAATCGTTGTCATTTAGGAAAGAGATCGTGTGGATGTTTTTTTTTTTTTTTCTATTTTAATATATTTTTTAGGCTAATTTATTCCTGTGATGGCAAAGCATTATTATTAGGCAAGTTGTATTTTTGAGGATTAATTTTATTATTGAACAACAACCATGTTCTCAATGAACACAAAAAACTCATTAATATTGAAGCTGAATATTTTTGGAAGTTTTAGTTTTTAGTTTTTAGTTTTAGCTATTTTAGGGGGATATCTGTGTGTGCAGGTGACTATTACTGTGCATAATTATTAGGCACCTTAACAAAAAACAAATTTATACCCATTTCAATTATTTATTTTTACCAGTGAAACCAATATAACATCTCAACATTCACAAATATATATTTCTGACATTCAAAAACCAAACAAAAACAAATCAGTGACCAATATAGCAACCTTTCTTTGCAAGGACACTCAAAAGCCTGCCATCCATGGATTCTGTCAGTGTTTTGATCTGTTCACCATCAACATTGCGTGCAGCAGCAACCACAGCCTCCCAGACACTGTTCAGAGAGGTGTACTGTTTTCCCTCCTTGTAAATCGCACATTTGATGATGGACCACAGGTTCTCAATGGGGTTCAGATCAGGTGAACAAGGAGGCCATATCATTACATTTTCTTCTTTTATACCCTTTCTTGCCAGCCACGCTGTGGAGTACTTGGATGGAGCATTGTCCTGCATGAAAATCATGTTTTTCTTGAAGGATGTAGACTTCTTCCTGTACCACTGCTTGAAGAAGGTGTCTTCCAGAAACTGGCAGTAGGACTGGGAGTTGAGCTTGACTCCATCCTCAACCCGAAAAGGCCCCACAAGCTCATCTTTGATGATTCCAGCCCAAACCAGTACTTCACCTCCACCTTGCTGGCGTCTGAGTCGGACTGGAGCTCTCTGCCCTTTACCAGTCCAGCCACGGGCCCATCCATCTGGCCCATCAAGACTCACTCTCATTTCATCAGTCCATAAAACCTTAGAAAAATCAGTCTTGAGATATTTCTTGGCCCAGTCTTGACGTTTCAGCTTGTGTGTCTTGTTCAGTGGTGGTCGACTTTCTGCCTTTCTTACCTTGGCCATGTCTCTGAGTATTGCACACTCTGTGCTTTTGGGCACTCCAGTGATGTTGTAGCTCTGAAATATGGCCAAACTGGTGGCAAGTGGCATCTTGGCAGCTGCACGCTTGACTTTTCTCAGTTCATGGGCAGTTATTTTGCGCCTTGGTTTTTCCACACGCTTCTTGCGACCCTGTTGACTATTTTGAATGAAACGCTTGATTGTTCGATGATCACGCTTCAGAAGCTTGGCTATTTTAAGACTTATGTATCCCTCTGCAATATATATCACTATTTTTGACTTTTCTGAGCCTGTCAAGTCCTTCTTTTGACCCATTTTGCCAAAGGAAAGGAAGTTGCCTAATAATTATGCACACTTGATATAGGGTGTTGATGTCATTAGACCACACCCCTTCTCATTACAGAGATGCACATCACCTAATATGCTTAATTGGTAGTAGGCTTTCCAGCCTATACAGCTTGGAGTAAGACAACATGCATAACGAGGATGATGTGGTCAAAATACTCATTTGCCTAATAATTCTGCACTCCCTGTATAGTACTACATTAAACTTTCCAATAATTACAATAATTTAAGATTATTTAAAACATTTAACATGTTAAAGATAAAAAGAAAATAGGAAAATTAAGGAAAGGAATGACCAATAAGAAGTGAATACTGATAAGAGTGATTTCATATATAATAAGGGATCCAATGAATAGACTTTATAAATGATGATGTACTTGAATCAAGTACACAGGGGTACATAGAAAATAAATACATACATATTGCATTTTTTAATACTGACCACACAATTTTTTATTGAAAATGGCATGGCAAAGTCAGAGGCCAGTTCAGTAAACCAACAAACAAATGTAAAAGCAGTAGAAAAAGGCACTGCCAACTCTCTTTGGTGTGTTTGTGTTTCACATCGGAACTGTCAATCTTTAACCTCATACAATTTTTCCACCTGTTTTCTAATTAGCTAACAAACATAGTCATCGAAACGAAGTCTTTAGTTCTCCTAAAACAGAATAAATAGGCATTGCAGGACAGCTGGGAAGTTGGAGAGGAGGGGGGTTGCCATTCTTTAACGGTCTTAGCAATGGTCTGGAGTGCACACTGTGAGTAGGTCTGCAATGAAATCACTTTCAAGCTTCACATTGTCTCAGAGTCTACAGGGGACCAGGAGGAAAAAATGTAACTTAATGATATACAAAGTCATTGTTCTTTTTATTGTTTAAAATTTTTAAGGTTTTTGCCAATTATTGGTGTAACATGTAAAACTTAGGGTTAGGCTTAGGGTTTATTGAATTGTTGTTCTTTTTTCCCCCCAGTGCTATACAATTACTTTCTATGAACAATTTACTTTTCTACCAGTTGCTCTGACTGAAAACGGAATGAAAGATAATTATGGGTTGGACAATGAATGATAGGATGATGGGAATATGGCATGAATCACTGAATTCACAGGTTAGGGTTTATTTGCATTAGATGCATCACAGTGATGTAAGCAATGTAAGCACCTTAATAGTAGAAATCCACCTGTTCCTCAACCGAAACAACAGATGGCATTCCACCCCACTGCACCACGAAATACTGCAACTCTACGTACCTTACATTTGTTTGACAACATGAATTATATCCAGCAGGAACAAAAATGAAATAGTATAAAGCTGATTGTCTTTTTAAGTGTAGTGCAGTTTTTCATCACATTTCCAGACTAATTTGTATCCCAAATATAAATATATATGTTTTCCTGATCAATTTAATTTCTTGAATTTCAGGTATTTGTTTCTCGGATTAAAAAAACATAACAAAATGCTGACAGATTCTGTTCAGGTCTGCAGCCATTCTGAGATGATGTAGAATTTTCTTATCATGAGCAACATTTTGGATGAACAAACTGAAGAAGGAAAATATGTTTCAATTTCCCTAGTATTGCACTCTGGGTCTATGGCTTGCGTTTAATGGGGACAACAGAACAGATGATACGTGATGAACATGATTGTTTCCCCAGTCTCCATCAGACAATAAAACGAACCACTCCAGTCATTTATTTTTGGCTTCTGCTGTAGGTTTTAGTGTTATTTTAAAGCTATTTAGCGGGCTTCCATCTCCAACACAAACATCATTTATCGCTACGAAGCCTGTTTCTAGAAACAGCCTCAAAATGGCATGACATTTCTGTGTCCCCCAGAAATCCTCCACTATGAAACATCATAGGATTCATCCATTTTAATTTTAAAGATGGCAGGACATCAGTCCTTTCCTTACTCAGTGGGATAACAGTTCTGAGGTGAGTTGGGTCCAGCCTAAGTGATGTTTTGGTTTCTCTCACTTTCAGGAGAGAGAAGGGGTGGTGGTGTTCCTCTAAGCAGGCTTTTTGGACCCTTACAGTTTTGTGGTTGAAGATCAGTGACCTCCTCCACTTCGATTCTCTCCGTAGACCCAATCCAGTGCAATGAACGTCAAGCTCATGCTCATAAAGATGAAGCCTAGAGCAGTGAAGCAGGCAGCCTGAAACACAAGAGCAGGAGGAGATACTTTTGATGACTTAGAACATCTGACTCTCAGCCAAGCAATGTGTACATTAAATCAAAATTTCTTGTGATTTATTTGTACACCACTTTGACTAAAAAATAGAGAAAGTTTGAGACTTGCCTGAATTTTTGGTCTTGAGTTCATTGGCTCGGTGGAAACGATTCGGATGTAAAATAGACCTGGGAGGATGAAGATCAAGCTCGGAGCAGAGGTTGCACCTATGAAATGGACAAAAAAATAAGTGAAATTTCTACAAGAAATGTAAGCTTAAGGTGAGGTCACATTAGCAAACTTTAACCAAAATGGTCAAAGGTCTATTATCAATAGTGTAGCAGTGATACATTCAAACCATGCAGCTGGTCAAGGCAGCAAAATATTGTAATTGAACATTAATTTATTCAATACTGAATTACCCAATATATGTGAGAAGTATTTTTATGCTTCTTAGATTATCATGCAACTAAACTAAAGCCACAATAATGTTCTTTTGCTGCATTGCACAGGTATTTTTTTTCAGGTGCACATCTAGGGTTTTTTTTAATATACTCACCGATGATGCCGAAAATGTCACGAATGTTGGGCACAAAAATGACGAGCAGATTGACAACAAAAAGGAGACATAATGCAATAGAGATGTGACGCACCCAATGGAAGGGCTTATCGGGGAACAGAAGTTGAAGGAGGGCTCTGCGAATCTAAAAAAGAATAGGACAAAGAATTCAATTTGATTAACACATCTGCCCTACATATAAGAGAAAAAGTCTCAACAAAGGGATACTCCACCCAAAAATGAACATTTTCTCATCATTTACTCACTCTCATGCCGTCCCAGATCTATACGTCTCTTCTGATGAACAGAAGCAAAGATTTTTAGAAAAATAATCAATCTCTGAGAGTCCATGAAATGCAAGTGTATATTGAGCCCCAAAGTTGATGCTTCAAAAACCACACAAAGTAAACATGACGGTAATCCATAAGACCCCAGTTGATAAATCAATGGCTGAAGTGAACCGATGTGTGTAAGAAAAATACCAATCCTATTTTTATAAAGATCTTTGTTTCTGTTCATCTGAAGAAATAAAGTCATATACATCTGAGACAGCATGAGGGTGAGTAAATGAGTCGAGTATTTTCATTTTTGGGTGGAGTATGCCTTTAAAATTTGTCAGTATGTTACAGGATAGCTTTATCTTAGAAATATAAAAGCAGGAAAGCTATAGATATCACTATATAACCACTGTCGATAAAGGGTCTCATTACCGGGAAGAGCACAACGGGAACAGTCAGAGTCACGGCCACCAGCACGGCCACACGTACACACAGGATGAGTGTGTCCAGAGGATCCACCTTGCTGTAGGTGTGTAGAAGTTCTGCCTCTGTGTTTACTGAGAGAGATTAATATGTCGAGTATTACAACTATTTCCACAATTTGCTTCACACACGTGAACAGATATGAGTTCTATTATACAAGCTAAACCATGAATTGATTATTTTGAAACAACTACGGCAAAAACTGACAGTCTAGCCTGTAAATAGATTGCATCAGTGATGCCTCTCCTCTGAAGTCATGTTGTTACAACACAATAATTTACAATAATTACATTTTCATTTCTTTTAATAAAGGAAATGATTGTCATTTTGGTAGTATTGCATGGATAGCAACTGAAAGTAAATTTAATGGCTGACATGCAGCACTGAACATTATTTTTTATTTTAAAATCCAAAGTGCTTACAATAAAAGGTGAGGTAGCCAAAGATGGCAGTGAGCAGATACATGACAAACATCCCCAGGATGGACACGTTGGCAATGGCCTGCATGCGTCTCTTTGTGGGACTAAAAGTGTCAAAACAACAATAATAAAGGAAATTTACTTTTGACTCATGTTTCGCTTCTTGCAACAATGAAATACAGATATATTATAATTCATATGTATTTAGCCTATGTATGTGTATATTTATAAGAACAGCATTTATTTGAAAAAGAAATCTTTTGTGATGTTATAAATGTCTTTACTGTCCCTGCTGAATAGAAATACTACTTTTTCTTTAAAAAAAAAAAAAACAGCAACTGTTATACGGTATTGTATATTACAACTGATATATAAGTGTCTCTCAAAAGAAATAAAAAACTTTTTAATAGTAACCACAATAATAACTAGCGCTCATGAAAATTTTCACAGAGAGCATGTGCGTTCTTAACGTACTTGCGCAGCTCGGTGTAGATCGGCAACACCTCAGGGTGGCATACAAAAGCGAAGGCCAAAATGGGAACCGTGTAGGCTGTCTGTAAGACAGAGTAAATGAAATTACACAAAGACGTGTCTGATCGCATGTAGTGAGGCAGTCCACACTTATGTCATCTTACTGAAAGCAGTAGTTGCTTGGTACTGCTGAGTATTTCCTGTCAGTTAAGAGCAATTATGAAAATAGCTTGTCGACCAGGTCATAAACGGTTAAAAATGATACTCAGAAACAAACATCATAAATAGATTCTTGCAATGATGAAGATCGTTCCTAACCTGCTGATTGATGGTGAAGTATTTAGCTTCACATTCACCATCAATAGATATGTTTTCAGCAGTGTGGTTGGTGAAACCATCGAAAGGACAAGGGATATTGAACTTCTTATAGATGACCTAGGAAACACAAACATAAACATAAAAAAGTTTAAAAAAATAATTAAGAGACAGAGTTAAACCAGAGAGGTTTTGAGTGAACTTTTGATCTTTTCTCAAAATACCACACACAGACCGCATCAACACTTACTGAGATCAGGAAGAAAACCATACATGTCAGAGAGAAGCCACTGGTGTAGCCTAGGTACCCTGCAACAAACAACAAACATTATTCCAGAAAATGTAAACTACATTATCGCCCAGCTATAATCTGCTAAATGTGACTATAAGGCTTGAAGATATCTTTAAATATTGACATCATGATTTTGAAGCAATGAATATTGTAAAAAGTGCTAAAGATGACTTAATTAAAGCACCGGTTCACAGTGGTTTGTTTCAATTTGTTTTGGGTTCAAATCAGTGCTCACAACAAAAACTAGATCTGTAGATTTCAAAACAACTTATTTCTAAACCAGATACGAAATGTTCTTTAGAACATCATAACATCACTCTGGATTCTACCGCAGGACTCTACAGAAAAAGCCACGGACCCTTTCAAATGTTTGAGTAAAGCAGACTTTACAAGTCAAAGGAGGACAATATTACAAAACCTGAGCAAATGGGAAGAGGATGGATTCCCAACCAGCACAACGCAGAATGGCTTACCAAGCTGTCTCATCAGGGCAAGTGGCAAGATGACGCAAATGGACACAATGACAATCAGATAGTTGCCATTCAGGAACCACTCACTTAAAGCGAGAGAGAGAGAGAGAGTGAGAAAATAAAGCAGGTGAAAAGGCAGTCTTCTCACATACAGCAAGGAACATTGCAAGTGTTTATGTATTTCAACATCAGCTGGAGGATTTGGATTGCTCTGAGGTTGGAATGCGCCAATAGTTACCTTGGATGACCCAAAGATCTGATCTAATTCTTGGCTAGATTAAATTAGTCTCATTAGGAGAACACGGGAGAAGCATATGATTGTGTTTCTCACCCACTGCTATGATGAAGGCCAAGGAAAGCCTGAATAACCAGAGGTAATTCATACTTCACAATGAAGAGGTAGCTAGACATAGCTGAAAGAAAAAGAAACGGATACATCAGACACAGTTCGGTCATCACATCCTATCTAAATGGCAGATGTGCATATTTATTTTATGAGTTATGAAAACTTTTTTGCACTTCAACATTTTAGACTGTAGAAGATGTGTCAGAAATAAATAAACAAGGATCTTTGTTGGCGTGTAGCCTAAGGTGACTCGTGCCAAGTATAGAGAGCCAAAATAATCACAAATGTATTACAATAGCGCTGGCAGGACAAAACATTTGTTAATAGTCTGAGAGGGAATGTTATGTAACACAGTCCCGCTAACATTCTATGCGCAACATATTATTCCTCATGAGACTTAGGCACTATTCCTAAATCATATCACTGTATTTTTAAAGGCTTTATAATACTTTAAAAGCCTTTGTAAATATAAATTGTGATGGTTTTTATTCAATCCTACTAACATGACAAATTATAGAGAGATACTATTTCAATCTAATGGATATTAATAACTTATAATCAGAATAACTGGAACCGTTAGAGTGTTCAAGGAAAACAGTCAGACAAAAGATACAGAGGAAGAAAAACAATTTGGAAATGAGATCAGAACCAAGCCAAAGCTCCGACTTACCACCGATGTTGTGTAATGTTATGACAAGAGCTGCCAGTATTTTTCCCGGGTGTCCAAATGCCCGTTTACCCAGTTGTTCATAAGCGCGAATACCTGTACAGACAATATTATGACTTACAGTGAAAAATACAGTATTCAATTAGAAAATAGCAATTGTAAAAGTCTCTTTTTATAACAGAAGCATTTTAAATCATGTTAACATTAACACAAAATCTCCTGAATTGGTCTTACCCACAACCCCTGCGCTCCTCAGGAGAAGATGGACAGAGTACGATGACAAGACAGCAATGCAGGTCAACAAGACCCTGTAAAAAACAAGCATAAAAACAAAAAAACATAAATATGTAAAACAACAAAAGGTCTGTCATTTAGTAGACATGAGACAAGAATGTGATTGAACATTTGTCTCTACAGAGTAGAAGACACGCATTGAAAATGACGCAAGGAAACAATGGAGGAATTATATGGTCATTACATCATTAGTTATTGATCATTCAAACGGTTAGAAATGTCGTACAACATTTTCAAGAAAAAGTATATACTCTGCAGACCTCCATGGCTTTTACATTGTGCAAAGTTGTGAAACTGAGGGTTTTGAGGTGCATTCTGGGATACTCACAGAAAGAGGATGATACCAGTGTTGGACATGGCATAGGACAGTCCCAGAATCCCACTGCCCATGATAGCATTGCTAAGGTTGAAGACAGACATTCCAAATGACGTCTTTCCTTCAAACTACCAGAAAAAAAAGACAGACACAGTAAGTAGGAAAAAAACAACCACAGAGACCCAAGAAATAACTTATAACTGGATGCTTTATTAATATGAGCTGGATAGGATGGGACTTTGATTTCTACACTCACATCTGTAAACTGAGGGGGTTTTCCACCATCACTCTTGTGTGGCAAAAACTCCTCTCGTTCAGGTGACTCTCTAAAACAAACAGACAAATGTAACACTCTATAAATGCAGCAATTATAAGGTCATGAATTATGATGCTACAAACGTAAGAAGTCTAATTTGTAAGTAATGGTACAGGTTCATAAATTAATCAAAGCAAAGACCTCTTTTATGCCAAAAGGTAACCCTTTTACCTTACAAGATGGCCACTAAAATGATGAGCTAAAATTAAAATGAACTGATGCCCCCGATATTTAAACAACCCAGGCCCAGTTTCTCTTGGCATTTAAAATACGCCAAGAATTATACAAATTGATAAATAGTACACGGCTGATTTGTTCAACCTATATGGAATGCATTAATGTGGCCATAAATCCACAGTTATTTCGGTGAGCTAATGAGGTGAAGGCTATGCTGTGGTATGCTGTTAAATTTCTCACTCCCTGGAAAAAAATATTTCAGTTATGTTGCAATGCTCACATTTTCCATTTAGGTTCATTTTAAGTTCACCCAAATAGTCACTTAAAATAAATGTAACTGCTTATGACTGTGGCGTTGTTCTGGAGATGCAGATGGTGAAGCAACTGACTGGTGCTTTTGCTTCGCTTTTAGCATGCATCTTCGTGGCAACAGAAAATAGATACACAGGAAGGATATAATTCTGTTTTTTAAAGCAAAATCGCTACTAATAAACGACACATACCCCTCCTCAAGATGTTGAAAGTCTTGACGGTGACCGTTTGTTAGTTTCTGAAGTTCCATGATGTATATTTTCTTTCTTTTTCTCTTTTGAGCAGTGAAAGTTGTAAAGTGAGGAATGAAGGTTTTTCTCTAAAGTAGATCTGCAAGAAAAAAATGAACATAATTAAACCAGTTTAACAAAAATGCTACAAAGAATACTAGAATTTAAGAAGAATATAGAATATATATATAATCACTGTGCTTTTACACTGTTTAACTGCTTAGAGGCAGCATAATTCCATTTACATAGGATTTAAAGTTGCAGAAATAATGTTACAGCATTAATATTTTGAATATGAATTCATAAATACAATTTAAAATAATGACAAAAATTATGAATGCTAAATTATAAAACACACTACTTTTATAAAGTTTGGGTTGGTAAGATTTTTTAAAGTTTTTGAAAGTAAGGCTTCTTATTCTCACCAAGACTGCATTTATTTTATCAAAAATATTGAGAAATATTATTACAATATAAAAAAGCTATTTTCCATTTGAATATATTTTAAATGTTATTTATTCCTGTGATGGCAGCGCTGAATTTTCAGTAGCCGTTACTCCTGTCTTCAGTGTCATGGTCCTTCAGAAATCCTGATTTGCATTTGGTGCTCAAGAAATATTTTTTATTATCATCAATATTTAAAACAATTATGCTGATTAATATTTTTGTGGAAACCATTTTAAAGGCACTTTAAATTCATTTGATACATCCTTGCTCAGTATTAATTTCTTCAAAATAAAGTCTCAATACTCAAAACTATTAAACAGTATATTCTGTCATGATAACAACAAAGAATGTTGCATCATTTACTCAGAACCAAAGCACACAATCAAAACAGTCTCTTAGCAGGCCATGCAGATGTCTATACCAGGTGATATTGCACAATATTTGTACTATACTATACATAAACTTTGAAAAAAAAAAAAAAGGGCTACTTTAGCGCAGCGACCTGAAGACTGTTAAATGCCCTGTCTTCGTATCCTTTCTATTCAGACTCTTAATCCATAATTTTCCTGAAAGTTATCTTTAGTTATCTATATTTAGCTGTCAAGATGTAGCCGAGTGTCCAGGAAACATGAGGTCCATGTGTCCATTTCTCACCACCTCTACTGTGATTGGCTCTAGGGGAACGCATGTTTCAAGAAGAAAAAAAACCCCAAAGAACACAAGAGTGCCACGAAATCTGTAATTCTGGGTTTATTTTGGATTCTTGCCTTTTCAACCATATATATGATCATTTATAAAGAAACAGCTTCTGGGAGAGACATAAGAGACTTAATGTGACGGGCATGTCAAACACCACACTTCCAGGCAAACTATTGTTCTGGTACAACATGCCATTCTGTATGTGTGCAAATTCATTGATGAACGAAGAGCTCTGGAATTAATGTTTGAGTTAAAAACCTTGTGTACTCTTTTTAGTCATTATGTAACTCTCCAGCTATTGTGTACACCATAATAGTGACTGACGCTCTGGAAGATTTAGTAGTATACTTGTTGTTTTTGAGTTACTATGACACTCATCTCCAAAGGGGACAAACATCCAATCTTTACTGACAGACAAGAGTGGCTGAAACTGCCTCTGGAGACAAGCTACCTTTGGCATTCAATCTTTTAGTAAGGGGTTAGAAGGGGTGGGGATCAGTGTTATTTTACTATCCTTGATTTTTCATTTTACAGTTTTAGTTATTTTAGTACATCAAGTTAAACTTAATGAAAATGAGAAATGTTGCTGCTTTAGTAACTAGCTGAAACAAGTTTTTTCTATGGTTTTAGTTTTAGTGAACTATAATAACCCGAATGGACATATGGGAGTGTGTAGTGGTTCTAGTGTGCACAGTATTGATTGAAAAGTACATCTGCACTTCATTATTATGACTGACATCAGTCAGGCCATCACTAGTATGTTATACATTAACTCAGTAGTGGCTTGCAAACTACTGATGGTTCAGATGTTGAAATCAGTGGGATCTATTCCATATGGCAGGAATAATGGTCACATACTCACAAACATAACAGTATGTGACTCAAACAGCTCTACTAAGAATGTTTCTTGGCGTGTGTATGCGAATTATCTCACAGTGTCTCAAACACGTAAGAATGTGTAAATAGTAAAAAAAAAAAAAAAAACTCTTCGATGCCAGGGTGAATCGGTCAGAAAAATGTAAACAAATATGAGATCGGTGTGTTTATAAGACCCTGTGAAATGCTGCGGGTAGAAGCAACAAGGCGAATTGCTGTTTTGTATGAAATTCACAGTCACATTCAGCCCACAAGTTTGAATACGTGGCTCAGGCTTGGGAGGTTTGGATGTTTTCCAGCAGCCCCTGCCAGCTGTAGTTCCCAAACTGCTTTCCAAACCTTGTACCAAAAAACCTGATAAGATTTGCTGTAATAATAAATACATACCGCCAGCACATGGTGATTCACACCGTGGTCTTTCCTCACACAAAGCAAAGAAATTTCGCAACAGAAGTAGGATTATAAAATGAAAGGTGGTGAAGTTTAAACATATAATATGCTACTATGTGAAAATCTGGTGTAACTGACATTTTAGGAAATGTTATGAAATTAGAATAGTATGAAAATTAGAAAAGCTAAATGACTACATCATTCAAGGTGTCTAGGAAAAAATTAAATACTAATAAGGAAAAAATTAAATACTAATAAAATTATAACTCTGAAAATTGTTTCACCAAGGTAATTAGCATACACAACTCAGAGAATATAAAAGTAACTCAACTCCTCTAAAAGTCTGTTACTCTTATTAGCCTCATCTGACTAATGAATTGATACTATATAGTTTCCAACATTTAGCATTCAGTTGCCAGCCTGAGATGCTGACCTTTTGTACTGTGGTCTGGCAAAATTCCACACTGTATGGTAAAAGTCATTAAAGTGTCGGATCCATCAGGCTGAATTTTAATTCTGTTATAAGTATATGAAAGCTGGAGTGGAGAATTGCACAAACTTTAATATTGATGTATGCCTGCAGGCACACAATTAAGCAATAATAAAGCATTGCGGAATCATGTTTCTCATAATCTCATAATCATTATTTCTTGCTTAAACTCCCTGCTAAAAGACTTGCAGATTCTTTTTTAGTCATTTATAAAGAGTAAATTGTACAGTACTGAATAACTTACCGAAATTTTAAAAGCCTGAGCACTTGTATTTAAGGGGATTAACAATCTATCTTTAATGCAAATCCTGATAATTTTATATAGTGATAAATAATGTACAATATAAATATACAATTAAAGTATACCATAAACAATCAGTGTTGTAATTGTTAGTAAAGCCATTAAAAAACATTTTTATTCAATAAAATAAAGCTGAAATAAAATGAAAAACTTAAATGGAAATGACTTATTGTTGCATGAAGTATTAGTATAAAAATAAATTAGAGGTAATAGAAATATTTAAACGTCAAAAGTACATAATAAATGAAAATAAAAATAAGAGCATATTAATGAATATTTTCTATAAATAATGCTACAATAAAACAAAATATGCAGTATTCAAAGTACAGCAGTGGTGACAGATTGATCTTCTGAGATTCTATATAGAACAACACTTAATTAACATAAGTTAATACTTTATGAACTAAAAATTAATACATTTTTTACAGCATTTATTCATCTAGGTAATGTTATGTATTATAGCCTATGTGGAACATTAACATTAGTGAAGATAAATCATAACCTTAGAACCATATTAGAACCTTACAACCTTAATTGCACCGTACTGTAAAGTGTTACCAATAGCACAAACCAATTTAATCAAAGACAGTACTATACTTTAAAGGCAAAATGTCACATTGCTGGTGGCACGAGTCATGGAGTCATGTGTAAACTATAGGTTAACCAACTGGACAACATTCCAGAAGGGAAGTGTTTGTTAACTTGCTCTTTACTCTGAAAACAGTACACAACTGATCACTTCTCCACGGTTCAACAATCAGGCTTGAAAGACATGGAACTGATTCTAACTTGCATATTTCTACAAAGAAAAGCCTTAATAAATGAAATTATTAAACCTTTTCATGGAAAAATCCCCTATAAATTACATTTGTCAGCTGCAAAATGTCACACTCATGTATTCGCCAAGAATTTCACCCTGAAGGCAGCTTGCCTACAAGACAAGCGGGGAAAGAGAACCTCTCTGCGACAAGACCACCTCGTACGTACCAAGCACCACTCCCAATACCTGCCTGATCAAGTGTGAAATACTAGTGTGACCAGATTGGCTGTTACCTGGGGCAGCTTTCCTCAATGCAGCACTAGACGTCTGTTTATAATCCTTCTCTGGATCTGATTTTAAATGCTAAATGTTGGCCCAGACAACCTTTCCGCTTAACTGTCAGAGAGAGTTATTTGTCTAAACTTTTTAGCACTCAGTTAAAACATGCAGGGTGGGTAGTAGGGACATTGAGGGGCCGGGAGAAAGAGAAATAAAGAGAAAGAGGTGGGGGAGGGTGCCACAGAGAGGAGGGTGAGGTGCGCTGTGACAACGTAATAACTTTTAACCCTTTACCTCCATGAAAAGTAAACTAAAACACACTGACTCTCAAATTTCAGACTGCAGTGGAATACAAAAACAACCATTTAACCATATAATCATGCTCAAATAGGTTAGTCAAATAGGCTTATCATCTTGATTCATTCAATTAGCAGAGAAAGTTCAACTGTCACTGAGCAGAAGCTTAGCAATTTAGGCAGGTGTCAACATGGTTGGTGTACATGACAGGTTTGGTAACATACCCTCATTCTCGTAAACCATGGTAAAAGAACTACGCAGGGGTAAAAGAAAATACTCTGCATACTGCATTAAAGACACAATATGTAAGATTTTTGGATCAAAATTGGACAAAACCACTAGAACAATGTTATTTTAACCAGTGCAATCATTATGTTGCCTGTCAAGGACTTCATATATGCGTTACCCACTTGTTACTTCCATAGAAACCAGGGAAACACCAAAGACGCTTTAATATATTGTATGTTTTATTAGACAGGTGAGAATTCTTATATAGCTCAACACGGTTATCCTTATTGTTTCAATCTCGTTACACATGATTTACCGCGAGTGATGTTACTTTCATCATAACATTAATCGTATAAAATGCATTAACAAGAAACAAAAGGAGCAGCAGTGGCCGACTGCGGCATACAAGCATGATAAAACAAACAGCAACGTAAAAGCCCTGCCCTGCTTAGTACCACAGTAATGCTATAACTTTCATACCTTAAGAGTCCCAATGGATTGCTTTCTATTGGCTGTGGAGGTGAAGATGACGACTCCCATGATTCCAAGTTCATTCACTGCGTCATCAAGCTATGCTTTGGTTATTGTTTCGAATAAGCAGCCTCTAGCAATGAAACTTACATACTGTGCCTTTAAATAAATGTGCTTTGTGAAGTGAAATATTGGCTATCAAAACATCAACATTTAACTTAGAATCTATAATTGTAATAATTTTGAATATATGCAGTTCATGATACAATGAAGATTTCAATTTCTGAATTCAATTTCAATCTTTTGAACTCTCTATTCGTAAAAACACGTTTCCACAAAAAATGTTAAGCAGCACAACTGTTTTCAACATTGATAATAATAAGAAATGTTTCTTAAGCACCAAATCAGCATATTAGAATGATTTCTGAAGGCTCGTGTGACACAAGGATTGTAAATAGTAATGTAAATTTTATACTTCATAATACTATTACATTTAATATGATATCGCATGTATTGTGTTGGAACAATAGCTTGTGGCAGGTTAGCATTTCCAACCACTATACTATCTTCAGCCACTTACCATCAGAGCTAAACAACCACCCATTCCACTCGCATTCCTTCATCCATTTCCTGTCGTTCCACACTCATTCTCTCTAGACTCTCTCCCTATGTCAACATCTCACACCACTGCTACTTATTTTAAGGGCTTGGCTAGAGGTGTATAACAGTGCTTAAATGCTCTTTTTGTGGCAGACACATCAGTGTACTAGCCCATACTTGAATTTCCAGGGTATTCCCATGAGATAATATGATCCCATACAAGCTCAGAGGCCGCATACATCTGTTTGCCAAAATTCAGGCTTGATTGAACTCATAGTAAGTTTTACTAATATAATATCACTAATGTGTTTTCCACATTTTTTGCTTTTAAACCCCGAAGACTCAAACAGTGGAAGTCAAAGTAAAAGACCAGGTCTGGTCATTGTTGTAGACCACACAATGCACTCGCTGATCTCTCCGCATGCTCATTTCCACTCCTGTGGCCATCTATATGAAATGTGTCCAGGACATCCGTTTAAAAGAGCTACGGAAACCACTTGAGGTTTATCAATTGTGTGGGTCACAACTTTAGTGTTTCTTACAAACCCCTCTAAAAAATTATACACATTCCTTTTCATTTTCCACCTGATAATGATTTCCTCTAGTTTTCCCGTCTGATAACAGTGGTATGTCAACATATATTGTGGGATTACTCATAAGTATGCCAAAGAATTTTCAAAGATTACAATGCAACAGGAAGTACTTCACCTGGAGTCAACAGCTAAAATTGTTAAACAAAATGACGTTAAGTCACACTCTCAGCAACACAAACTCTGCAAAATTAAACTTTTGTTCTTTCTGGCTAAATTTCACTTAAAAAATGAATGAAAAATAGAAGAAGAAATATTGGCCTTTCAGTTTTAGCATTAAAGAACATTTAAGTTAAAGTTAACATATTAAACTAAAAAGCATCCTGACCAACCCAACATATCAACATTAGCACAACCAATGGCGTGCGTTTACGATGGGACTATCTGCTTGGCCAATGGCAGATAAAGAAAGTACACAGTGAAACTTTTGTAAAACAGTTGCTGCTTCTAAAATCCCACAATTTCGGAGTATGTGCTGAATTTGCTGAGGAACACACTTCTCAACCATTAATAAATACTTTAAGCAGGCAGTTGTGTAGTATAAAAATATTACCAAGCATACTAGATGTAAAATGTCACCATTGTCCTTTGACAGCTACATACTAATAAAAATAACCACAAATTATAATGCATTTGGAAGTTAACAAGTAGAATTGAACTATGACAAACAAGGTTCTTGCTATCTGTAACAATTGCACTTGAAAAGAGTGGCTTACAGTTGCTGTTCCCATGGCCTCATTTGGGATAACAAAGTGTCCGCTGGATGCAAAAGTCCCAGCAGGTGAACATCCAGGTATTGTGTAAATATACTGTTTCCTGAATACTTGTTGGAAAACCTAGTCATTTGCCATACTGCTTTTCGCATACTATATAGTAGGAAAGAAAAGCATATTCCGATGAATGATGCTAATGGAAAAAAAACCAAAAAACCCCAAAAAAACACATTTCTGCTCTTCCATTTAAAAACCTTTCTTTAAAAAGTTTGCAAATATCCCTCAGGCTAGTGAGTAACTAAAATTACGTTACTAAGTTCAATGAGATTTGAAGTCGCTTTCCCCAAATACATGACCTAGTTGCTCTTGAAATGCCTTCACTAAATCAATCCTTTTGACATACTTCTCACAATACATTGGGGGGTGTACCCTTACACGTTGTGCAACAATTTTTGGATGTTTGGATATTCTGAGGTCTTCATAGTCCCAATTTAGCCTGAGAAGACTTAAATAAATCAGTGAATTGCAGTATATAATCAATTTTACCTAGCAATTTATAGAAGAATATGTGGATCATATGGAAGAACTGAGAAAATGTGAACATACTGCACACTGACATCTCACCTAATGTTTATCAAGCTGATTTTCTTACATTGTCATGGTAGTTCAGCTTAAAAGAAACATTCCATGCATGTAATCTATTCTAAACACAAACCTCACAAAGAAAGAGTGACATTGTTTTTTTTTTTCAGATATGTTGGGTGGGTTCACACTGCTCTCAGTCAACAGAAAACATCTCAAAGATAGTAAAAGACACATGAAATTCCCTATATTTCAAATCATTTGTCTAGTCTGTGCAAGTCCAAATCAGCTAGTGGCCTGTTATATCTGGCTCAAGTTAATTCTAGTCCTGCGATCGGATATATGATACCCGCATAACGTCATGTACAGTGTGAGTTGAAAAGATTTTCCTTCGCAACTCACATGCTATTATCTTCAGTCATATTTAGCCATATTCTTTACCAATGCAAGGTGACTGAGGGAAAAAACAAATCATAAAACTCTCTGACCCAAACAAATCTTTTTAATGGTTATAACAAAGCCCATTGAAAGTGCAATTAATTAAAATCAAAGAGCAAATTGTATGACGGTGAAACAGCATATAGAACATAATAAAAACTATAAATGTGTTAACAAAACTTTCAAAAGCCATTAAGCCTTTCCTGTCAACTGCAGTCTGATTTTTTAGCCCATGTGCTCAGGCAATACAACAGATACAAAGAAGGAAATAAAAAGACTCTCTCACCCTTTTAAATGGCAGTTGATGTTTTCTCAGAGGCAGTGCTGGTGAAGCATTCTCTGAGAGCCTTTCTTTGTAGAGGTGTTGCTTTTTATCCCAGTTGTTAAAAGGTTTAAATAGAGCCCAAAAGAGAAAGAGAGAGAGAGAGAGAGAGAGAGAGAACAGTGTGCTTTCACTGAAGGAAGTAAGGCAGGAGGCAAGGGTGGGAAGCACATGGAGGAAAAAACCCTGAAAGGGAGGGAGCTTCTCCATGCAGTCTCAAGTTACTTGTGATGTCACGAACAACTAAAGTCACTGTTGAACTCTGTTAATGCAGGCAACAGCATTCCATTCAGTGGCTCTTTCACGCTTTCACATCTGTTTGTCTCTTATGCAGCACACTGATTGAATGTCATCTCCACAAGAAGCTCCATATTTTGAGCAGGAAAAAAACTAAACTTCAAATAAGTTAAGTTTGATAAAACTGTATGTGAATGTGAATGATTGGCTTCTCTTTACTTCCTTTATATCCTTTCCTTTTTTTCACACTCTTATATTATTTCTTCTCTCCCTTGTCTTACTAAAGGTACTGTTCACCCCAAAATGAACATTCTGTCATTATTTACTGTGTGTAGTTCCATATCTGTATGACTTCCTTTCTTCCTGGGAATACAAAAGGAAAAAACACCATAAAAACGTCATAAAAGTCGATCTGACTTTTAAGACCAAATACAACAAAATTTAAGATGTCATTCACTGACACAGTGACTCTCACACTGCATCTGCATATGCTCATTTTCAAATATGTTGTGTGAATGCGTTGCGTCTAATTTGCATGTGTTCTCATGTCACATGACTAATCACCATAAATCATGTTTCAGTAAACATGCAAATGAAATTTGAGTACTGTGGCCTATAGGCAAGATTTAAAATCACTGACATTTAGATAGTGGCCACACAAAACTAGTGTTGGGCTTAAGAATGTTTTATAAGCTTTTTTTTTTTTCCATCAGGAATAATGTCAAACTTTTTTCATTGTCTTTTGTGTATGTGTGTGTGTTTCTGTTACTGACCAGTGTGACAAAAGTATTTCTTAAAGAGGTAATCAAAATATGTAAATCAAATAGCAGCATATTTTTCCTCTTTAGGTCAAAAAGATGGACCATGCTGATGAATGGAGACAATTCAGTAAAATTTTTGATGTAGCCTATATATATATATATATATATATATATATATATATATATATATATATATATATATGTGTGTGTGTGTGTGTGTGTGTGTGTGTGTGTGTGTGTGTGTGTGTAAAACCTGTTGTTTTCTAAAAAAAAAAAAAAAAAAAAAGATTTAAAGGAAGAACAAAAAACCAAAATGCTTAAATCTCTGAGGGTTAACTGTTTGTTATAAATCATAATAACCATTTATTCGTCTCGAGTTTAATGAATAACTAGTCTAATATTGAAACTCAGTAGTAATTATATTGACGATAGATGCATTCAAATCAATATCATGTGGTAATAGTAATACTAAAGTCATGATCTTCGGATTTTCTCTCAAGCCTACAAAAACATCTCAATCATATCAATTCGCTCCTGGTGGACAGCGCACGTGCTTACGCGTCGGTCTCGTCACGAGACCTGAACGCGCTGTGAATGTCGGGAACTTAAGTTTTATATGAGTACTTCAGTATGGATGAGTCAAGTCTATAAAACTTCATGTCCCATGGTGCACTGCGTCGGACACTCCTAGGTAATGACTTCCTCTCCAGAAAAAGCAGATTTTTGAAGAGACTGGGTGAAAAAGCTATTGTTTTGACACGCCGTTTTGTTGGAGGATGTGGTAAAAAGCACGTTACGGTCTATTCGAAGCTGCATTGTGAAATGTAACCATGGCAACCGAACGGTCGTCCTGGTTAGCAGCCCTGCACAGGCTGTAGTGAAGGCGATGCTGAGGGTTAGCTGAAGCCTTATGATATTCATTTGCCTTTAATATTGTTATTGAAGACAGTCGAACAGCTACATCTGATCTCGTTCCGTGATGGAAGAAGTCGATAGGATTTTAATTCACTCTCTAAGGCAAGCGGGCACGTAAGTATCCAAAGCCTAAAAGGTCTCTTCAGTTGTGACAAGTCATTTCCTCCCTCTTTTGTGGTGATTTGCATCTTGGGACAATCCAAACTTATTTTATGTCCATGTCTGTGTGCTTGTAATCACCTCATCATCTTCCAGAGACATTGATGAGGATGTTCAGAGTGTGAAGCAGTTCACCAGTGAGCTGATCGTGGAGGCGGTGGTGAGATGCCTGCGTGTGATCGACCCTGCGTTGGGCAATGGATTGTCCCACTCGCTCCCCCCTGGCATGTCTGCCCGTTTCAGACTGGGCATGAGTCTGGCACAGGCCTGTCAGGTGAGAGACTGAACAGCCTGGACGTCCTTCTGTGTGCTTAAGTAAACTTGAATCCTCACAACTAACTGAGTCAGCTGACAACCAGTGATAATTTCATGACTGATCATGGTTTTTAAGTTTTGAATAAATGTGGTTGTGACGGTATGAGATTTTACGGTACGATAACCGTCTTAGAAAATATCACGGTTTCACAACATTAAACAATCATTTATCATTATTATCATTATCATCATCATCAGTTAAAATGACCAATAAATGAATGAAAACATTTTTTGTTGTTTTAAAAGCATGTGTTTATTCAAATTTCAATAATCAAAAACATATAGTCAATTACATAAAATAATTGATTAGATTAACAACTTATATTTATGAATATAATTGATTACAATTCAGAAATTCTGGTTTGACTTAATTCTGTATTTTATGATTTAATACAAATATACTATCAAACCATCAAAATGATGGTAATGAAATGAATGCATAAAATTTACAATTAATTTATTAATTTTATGTGCTGCATAACGGATATTTACTAAATTAAAACATGCACAAAAATTATATTCATTAAATGTGTAAATAAATTGTACTATTATTATTATAATGAGATGTAACGTTACATTCTATTGTACAATTATATATTTCTATTTTTTCCGAGTTAAAAAAACAGACTTTTATTTTGACGGGCTGTAGTGAAGAGCTTTGAGTTTGCGAGTGTATTTGACAATGTTTTTTCCTCAAATAAAATGATGAAATAATCATTAAGTGTTCTCTCAGAGTATGTATATGTGTTCATGTCGCGCATACTTGATTATGTAGTACACTAAACGCCATCGCTGATTCACACTGAGACGCGCAAAACAAACAAATTCATACAGCAGTCTTTTGCACGCTTAATATTCAGAGACCGTTGACCGCATAGCGATTTTATTTATTGTACAGCTCCGCTTTCATTTTATTCATCAATCATCAAATTGTGTGTTTTACATGATGTATGTGTCATACTGTAAATTCCATTTTCATGACTGGATTCCAGGATTCCCTCTGCATCACGGAAATCATACAGACTTAAGTTATAAACGGGACAAACCTTTATCTGCACACATGGTGTTCTTTAATATAGGTGAACATGTTCGGTGCGTTTCCTCCTTTTGCAGCTACTTTGCGTCCACATTTTTTGCAAACTAGATATCTGTCCTCGAGGACAATCCCACGTTTTTTTTAATGTCCAAAGTATTACCATACTGCAAATTTAACAACTTATTTTTGGACATTGGATAGAGATTAGAGATAACAGTTCTGTCTCTGACATTGTCTCCGCTGTATGTGTGTGGGTGGAGCAAGTTTAGAGTCTAGTCAAGTGGAAAGTTGCTGCTTATGCGCAGGTGAAATTCTGCATCTGATTTTATTTTTTCCAGTACTGTAGAGATAAGAAATGTACACGATATGATAATCGTACGTGTTCATACCGGTATATCGTTACAACCCCAGTATGGACAATTTTGCCTCTTATGTAAACTATGAATAAACGTTTTTTGATGAAAAATCAATTTTACTGCAGAAAATCAGTACAACAGACATGTCTCTGCTGTTGAACTTCAACGATTGCATTAATCTGTTGTAATTTGAATAACCTTTAAATGTGAAACAAGAAAATATTTTTTTTACTACAGTAATATAGTTTAAATATTGTCAGTGGTTAACCTTTTTCACAGTTTTGTCTCATAAGTAGTTAGTACCACTCTATAACTACTAACTTTACAAAAGAGAACAATGACTCTTTGATGACTCTGATGTGATTTTTTGCTTTGTGATGTATATTTAGGATGTGGGCTTTAAAGGGGAAATTGGCTACCAAACATTTCTCTACAGTAATGAACCAGAGATTCGCTCTCTGTTCATGTTTCTGGTTGAGAAGCTCCCCAGAGAGAGTGCAGAGGCCTCTGACCAGCCTGCAGGTACTTTTGACTAATGATTTTTACATGTATGTAATTGGCATATGCTTGATATTGATACTCATCTCTGCATGAAATGAAAATTCCCCATTTTTATTTTCTAAAAGCATCATATTGATCTTTTTTTGAATTCATGCATATGGTTTTTTTTTTTTCTTTCTTTTTAACTTGATCTTCCAGGGAATTAAACCCTGACGTGTGCTGGACTCCAGTTATTTAGTCTGACTAAACCATGCCCCTTTCTTAAAATCAGCTTCACAGAGTAGTTCACCCAAAAGTGAACTTTTTTGTCATCATTTACTCGCACTCAAGTGGTTCTAAATCTGAGTGAGTTTCTTTCTTCTATTGAACACAAAATAAGATATTTCAAAAAATGTGGGTAACCACACAATTGATGCCACCCATTGACTTTTTTTTTTCCTACTATGGAAGTAAATGGGTGCCATGAACTGTCTGGTTACCCACATTCTTTAACATATCTTTTTATGTGTTCAACAGAAAAAAGAAACTCATACAGATTTAGAACCACTTGAGGGTGAGTAAATGATGACAATGTAAAGTTTTTGGTGAACTACCCTTTAAGCTTGCATTCAGATACGCCTCCATCCAACCAACAACTGACGAATAGAACCAAGTCCCCATCTTATTTTTTTTAGTATTTTTCGTAAATTGCATTTTATCCAAGTTTCACTTGGATGTACGTCACAAAGCGGAAGAAAAGATCTGTCAATACTTAAATTTCATTGCGACCTTATGATTTACCAGTTGCAATACAGATTGTAAAACTGAAATTTAGCGACTAGTTCATTCTCGGAAAGTATGTAAGCCTGTTTTCTCCACGGAGATAAAAAGGTTATTAAAAAAGGTTAACTTTTTATGTCCCTTATCTGACCTTATTTCTCACAATTCCAAGTTAATGTTGTGCAGTTTTGAGTTCTGAGGAATCTGCAACACACACCTCTATAAATACCATCCAAAAGGAGCAAAACTTGCCTGACTATCTTTTATTCCCCATTTAAATCTTTCCCTCACAATAATGACTGATGTAACAGTGGTTTGCCTCATTAAATCTGGTATGACTCAAAAATTCCATCATAGGATTTTTTAACACCTGAGATGAGTTTCTGGCAGTTTAATCACAATGAAGTGGTATGGTTGGGCTGTTCTTCATGCTGGGATCAAAGGGTAATGTGATTAACTAGGGTGTTAATCTAACAGCTTAAAGTGCTGATTATACCCAGCTTTCTTCAATAAACTAATTTTTTTCTCTCCCTCAGTTCTCCTACATTAATTCATTTAAAAAAAACTTGCATTAAAATGTTTTATTATCTTGGAAAGAATCCAAAGTCCACTTCAGTTAATAGCTTGTTAAATCAGTCTTAAACTCAGTGGGAATCCATACAGACTGGTTCAGACTCACTGTCGCAAACACGTTTTCTTTTTTTCTCAGATCAGTTTGCTTGCCTTTGTGGCATCACATGTTGCCCATGATTATTGGATTAAATGAATATGATTAATGAGACTTGTCTCTCAGAATAGTCTGAATGTTGTGTACATTTATATCTCCTCTCCTAGGGAAGTCTGCCCTGTTGCAGAGAGCAATTGCTGCTCAAATTAAAGCTCAGTTGTCAGTGCCTTGGCTCCCTCCGTCCTGCAGACTCCCCATTCATCGAAAAACGCAGGTACCACAACATGCCTACACATTGAAGTCCAGGGCTATGGCTGGATTTTAAATGCATTACTAGATTTTACTAATATAATAATAGTTTTGGTTCTCGGTGTGAATAGGCCTTTGCTCTGATATGAAGAGTTTATTCAATACCTTTCAAAATTTGGTGTTAGTAAGATTTTTTTTTATTGTTTTTTAAAGACATCTCTTATCTCATCAAGGCTGCATTATTTCATCAAAAAATACAGTAAAACAGTTTAAAATAACTATTTTCTATTGTACTATGCTTCAAAATATTATTCATTCTTGTGATGGTAAAGCTGAATTTTCAGCAGCCATTACACTAGTCAAATGATCCTTACACAATTATTGTAAGTAATGTAAATTTACAGGTGCAACACTAATGCTGGTTAAACAAGAAATATGTTCATGTACACATATACAGTCACATGTACAGTTACAGAGGTGAAACTGCTTCCAAGCTACCTATGTAACTGACAAATGTGTGCGAATGTAATTTCAGAGTTCCGGCCCATGTCACAGTTTCCACGCCCAGCCACTGAGCCTCCCATATTCAGTGAAGGCCTCTTCCAGGAAACAGCCAAAAGGCATGCTCATTTTCACTTATTTAACCCAGCAAGCGCCCTTAGGTTTTGTGTGATATGTCTTATACATTGTGGTGTTTCCTTTGTTGCCACTTGCCCCTGAAGTGTGATTACATCTTTAAGGAATTTAGCAAAAACCGAATTTAGCTCTTATGATTCATTCAGCTAACATTGTCTATGATGATTCTTTGTGAATTCTCTCAGAGGTGCAAGAATACTGGAGAAATTATTTGCTGCCTGTGACCTCACAGCCTTCCCGGCATGCCTCAGTTCCAGCGTCCCTCCTGGAGAACCACATCTCTGAACTTAGTGCCACACAGGAGTGGGAGAGTGAATGGAACAGCCAAGGCCTCCTGTCAAGACTTACACCTGAGGTTATTATGTTTTCCCCTTCAAGTTTAAAGGGAGAGTTTAGCCAAAAATTGAAAGTTGTTATTCAGTTATAAATTTGACATCTGTCCTGGGTATGCATATTATTTCCATTTATCAGTTTTTTTTTTTTTTTTGATGTTCGGTTTAAGTTTTATTCATTTTGTTATGAGCTGATGTCTTTATTTATTTTTTTAATTTATAAACCGCTTTCATTTTTATTTCAGTTTTAGTCCTTTAGTACTTCAGTTTGGTGCTAAGGCAAAATTTGTAAATATAAAAAAGTTTTTTAGGTTTTTCATCTAATATTTATATTTTATGTTATTTCAGATTTATTTCAATTGTCAGTTTAATTTGTTTTAGTTTTTTTTAACAATATTGATTTGTGAACAAACTATTTGTTTAAGTTTAATCATAAAAGAATGGGTTTGAATCACTTCAATCTTTCAGTCACGGCTGTTAGTTCCTCAAAGAAAGCTTTTAAATGATGCTTTTTTGACAGCTCCACTTCTCATTCACTTTCCTTATATCGAAAAATAACCGTGCTATTCTTTACAGCCTCAGCATGACATCTCTCAAGCACGAAGTCTAGGTTCCCTGTCTTGATAATAACAATAACACTAGCATGTAATTATTTTTGCTGCCGCCCTGATTTCCTTGACGGAGTCTCCGTGGAAGGCATGTATCAACATGAGGATGGAACACAGAGATGTCTTTCACACAAGTGTGACATTTAGCATGCATGTGTCCTGTGACTGTACTGCTGCCCTCTCACATCTCAGTTCCACATTCTCACCTCACCCACCTCACACTGTCCTATTGTCTGACCCCGAGACGTTCTTTAAGGATCCAGCACGTATTTTATGTGTAAATCACAAGGCTTTATCAGTGTTTGTGACATATTACTTTATTATTGGTGCTTGCCTAAGGCAAGCATCAATCTTACTATTGTGCCGGACAAAACTTCGGCACGTAACTCGTCCCGCACCGTTTGTCCTAGACCCATGAATGAGGTGTCAAATCGACCGGCTCATTGAGGAGAGGTGTGCTATGACTTTTATAAGCGATCGGACCAACGACGTTCGTACAGCGGACGAAAAAAGCGGCGAAAAAAAGTCCCATTGACTTTGCATTGAAAAATAGATGAGATGGATTTAAGTGAATCAAAACATCATTGAGACACGCGACAATAGCATTTTTGATTTGGACACACATGCAGTCTATTAGTTTAAGCCTGTTAACTGCCTAGCCATGCCCTAGCAACCATTTAGAGCACCCTAGCAACAAAAGTCCCATTGACTTCCATTGAAAAATAGATGAGATGGATTTAAGTGAATCAAAACATCATTGAGACACGCGACAATGGCATTTTTGATTTGGGCACACATGCAGTCTATTAGTTTAAGCCTGTTAACTGCCTAGCCATTCCTTAGCAACCATTTAGTGCACCCTAGCAACCAAACCCAAAGAGAGATATTTTCAAACCTGAACATCAAAGGGTTGGTTTTTATCATTCATACTGGCAGGCAGCCTTTGGAGGATCATCACTGGCAGCTGCCAAGCCACTCCCTAGCAACCAAACAAAGTACCCTAGCAACTGATTAGCAAGACCTATATCTCTGGATCAGAACATCGTACAGACATGGTTGTTGGGTATTTTGTCTCATGCAAGTAAACTGGACTTCCAACATGCTACACATGCTAGCGGTGAATAGCTACATGCTAATACTCATTAGCTAAGCGTTAAAGTGGGCTTAGAACATGCTAAGGACTCTATAAAAACTCCATAGTAACTATCTGTGACAACTACCAACCGCCTAGTAACATCCTAGCAACTGAGGGCCGAATTTTGCCACTGCAAGCACCAATCACATTTCCTTCAGGAAATGTACGTTCTAGTTTCTCTTTACTGTTTTATCTGCAGTGCTTTGAGAATAGTAAATAGAATAGAAAATAACCACAGCACATTTAAGATTTATGCTTTATTTAAACTGTCATGATTTACTAAATAAAATTTCATATTAAACTGAAGAGATATGATTGTTAACATTGATTTAATTTGGTCAAATTTCCTGATAATTTACTTGCCCCCGTGTCATCCAAGATTTTCATCAGTCAAAAAGAAATTAAGGTGTTTTTTTAAGGAAAACATTAGGGATTTTCCTCCATATTCCTGCCAATGGGTTGAAGTTCCAAATTGCAGTTTCAATGCAGCTTCAAAGGGCTCTACACAATCCCAGTCGAGGAATAAAGGTCTTATCCGGCGAAACGATTGGTCATTTTCAAATAAAGTAAAAATGACATACTTTTTAACCACAAATGTTCATTTTGCACTAGCTCTGCAATGCACCACACGTTACGTGATCGTGTTGGATAGGGTCACGCGTGACATAGGTGGAAGAACCAAGCAAGTGTTAACAAAACGAATGCGAAGATTTTGAAGATGGAGTTTTTTGCCCTATCGCAGTACTTTGCCTATGTCACGCGTGACCTTTCCAACGTGATTATGTAATGCCTGTTGCATCGCAGAGCTAGTGCAAGACGAGCATTTGTGGTTAAAAGAAATACATTTTTTTATTTTTTATTTTTTTCTACAAAATGACTGATCATTTTGCTAGATAAGACCCTTATTCCTCGGCTGGGATCATGTAGAGCATTTAGAACCTCCATTGAAACTGCAATTTGGACCTGTTGGTAATTGTTGGAGTCCACAATATAGAGAAAAATCCTGGAGTGTTTTCCTCCAAAAACCTTAAATTCTTTTCAACTAAAGAAAGACGTAAACATCTTGGATGACATGGGGGTGAGTAAATTATCAGGAAATTTTCATTCTTAAGTGAACTATTCATTTTAATCATTTTAATTGCTTGTTCTCAGTTTGTTTAACTCACTATTGTTATCTTGTCTCTTCAGGAGTACCGATCCAGGAAAAAAGCTCGACTGCAGAAGCGGATCGAGGAGCAGCTAAGAACAGCAGCTCAGCCTCGACCTGACACGCACGGCGCCACACGCTCAACTTCTGACCTTGCTGAGCTGCTGCTGTCATTCGGTGGTGCTTCCACTGGGGGAGATGTGCTGACCAAAGGCACACGCTTCACCCATACAGAGAAATTTACCTTTACACAGGTACCTGTCAGAATTTGTTTACTCTAACTGTGATGTGCCAGGGTTCCCACACAGGCTGTGAAAATCTTGACCTTTCTAATGCTGTTTTCCAGTCATGGAAAAGTTTGTACGTATCATGGAAAATAGTAGTGACATGACTTTGTTACTAACAAGATTATCTTAAAATTTGGGACTGCAGCTTTTGACCAAGCTTGCCAAAAAGGGAAATGTACCAGAAATATGCGCCAAGAAAAATTTGTCTAAAATATTTTTTAATGATCAGTGAGAAGCAGAGTGCTAATATGTGATGTCATTTTGTATATTGACTGACTGTGGATGTTTGCCGTAAAAAAGCGCTCAAGTTATTGGCCTGTCAGTAGGCTGTCATGTAATCTAGGCTGAGACAAACATTATGGCCTGGTTTCACAGACAGGGTTTAGCCTAAACTAGGATTAGTTATTAGTTCAATTAGGATATTTAAGTATATTTTATAAACGTACACTAGAATAAAACATTACTGATGTGCATCTTGAGACAAAACAATGGCAGTGACTTATTTTAAGATACGTCAGTACAAGTTGCTTTCAGTTAAGACAGCCGAAACATGCGTCTTAGTCTGAGACTATCTTAAGCCTTGTCTGTGAAACCGGGGGAAAGAGTATTAATAGTTCTAATAATATGCTTTCTCAGTGGGACTTTGTGATTGGTCATTAGTTTTTTCACTTTTTTTTAGGTTGTATGATTATTCTAGTGAATTAATTGACTATAATACAGCTTTAGAAATGACAAATAAGCCTTTCAAACACACAGTTATTTTTATTATTATAAACATATTTATATAGTAATATTCAGGTGCATTATGCTGACTAATGGGCTATAATACAGCCTTTTTTACCAAGAGATAAACCCAAAATTAAACTCAAAATTAATATTATATTTATCAATTATAAACAGTTTATGTAGTGATTACAAAATGTAGTAAGTACAAAAGATTAGCATTTGTCAATTTCTTATTTAATAACTTTATTTTTGACATTATTAAAAGTTAATTTTTCAATTAATTTAATCTACTTGGAGATGTATCTTAAAATGTTTAGGCTCCTAACTAAAAAACTGAATTAAAGTAAAAGGACAATTGTGTTTTTTTTAGGAACCTGAGAAAGCAGCCCAGCAGATGGCAGCAGCAGCAAGTGCACTTCCCAGCTCTCACCAATCAGAGGAGGATCTAAAGGCCCAGCAGGAAGCAGAACTTTCTGCTCTGCAGCAACAGTTGCAGCAATTGTCAGTCCAAATGGAAGAAGTGGGCGGAGACATCAAGCAGGTCACTGTGTCCATTCAGCAGGTAATGACCACTCAGATAAAATGAAATATAATACTGACAATTTATCATGTATTATATCACATAAATAGTGATGTAACTGTAATAATGCGAGAGAATATTTACGTACTCAGATTTCAGAGTTAATTGGAGAATAAGTGAAGCAGTTTTTTTTTTTATTTTTTTTTTTATAACTAATATTTTTGCTTTGCATTAATGTCTGCAGGTGTCTGATGAGTTGCAACAGAGTGAAGTTAGTAATGCCGAGAAGGAGAATTCAGTCAAAATGAAGAGACAGACCATTGACCTACTGCCTGACGCTGAAAACAACCTGCTCAAGTTACAGGTAGACACGTCACACACCATGTACACACCTGTACCACCCCCTCTGACTTGATGGCGGTAAACAAAATATTAAAACAGAAAAACTGTCCAGTGCAAACAGAATTGAACAGTATTTAACTGTCCTGTGATGACAGTGACATGTAATGACATGTTTCTCTTTGTGTGTCCTGTGTGTTTGTGTTTTTGTAGAGTCTGGTAGAGGCCAGCTCTAAAAGAGTGGTTCATTTGGCCTCTCAGTGGGAGAAACATAGAGTCCCGTTGATTGACGAACACCGCAGGCTGAAAGAGCTGTGCAGCAACAGAGAGGTACCTTGTGTTCTACAGCCCTATAGCAAGTGCATGCACTCCTACATGCACTCCTGTCTAATCAGCCAAATATGTAGATATTAATAATTGCAGTCATTTTAATTATTATCCCTGGTTAACTAACAGACTAATTCATTGATCTTGCAGAATGTAGTAAAGAGAAATTATGAATTGTGCTGTATATTTTTGGGGAAAAGCGATTTTTCGGATTAAAATTGCTGTTAACTATATAAAGTGCAATATTTACTTATTTATTTATTTTATTTGAAATAAACCTCCTAGTTTGCTTTGCAGGTTTCTAGGGCTGCACAATTTGACCCAAAATGTTGTGATTTATCATTTATTATTGTATAATTATTTTGTTATTATTACTAAATAGATATTTTAAAATAAGAAATATTGATTTTGTAATATTTAAGTAAAAAATATATATTTGATAAAAATAATAATAACAATAATAATTTTATTTTGCAGCACAACTGTAACATTACAATTCTTATATATATGCAGGGCTCAACATTAATGCTTGTCCGGGACAAGTGTGTTTTTTTTTGAAGGGGCAAGTAAAAGAATATTCGAGGCTTGCAAAGCCTCAAGGAAAAATCGAAACAAATTGGAGCAGCAAACGCAAAGAAACTTACTGTGATAAAAGTTCAAATTGTGAAGTTTTTATATTTATAACATACGATACAGTTAAGCAACATCACAAGTTCAAGAGTGCTTTCTTCTTGAATACCATCACGACTGAAAATATGACACCGATTTCATACGACAGTTCAATAAACAAGTCGTTAATATTAAGTCACTTACATTTTAGATGCAATATTGACTCTTTTTGTTCTATTTCAACAGCAAAAATAAGATCACAGCAGAATAATAGCGCATCTCACAGCAACACTCTTTTCATTACTGAATTGTTTTGAACGAATCGATTGAGTCAAATATTCAACAACCCATTCATGGGCTGCATCCAAAAACCTAGTCACTTGACTTGTTGCCTCGCTACCTGATAGGCAATGACTCTGCAGGCACAAAGCAACTTCACGAAACCGATTTCAGACAGACTGCTGAGGCAGTGTAACAGTTTAATGATGTACAGCAAAATAGAGCAAGCTTTGTTGAGAACTAAAAAAATATTGAATTTACAAAACATTGGTCAAAAATACACATTCACACACAAACTGACCAGAATCCACAACTTTTGGATGCCATCTTTATTTTTCAAGCTCAACTGTCACCAAATGGAACGCATAGGATTGTGGGAAATCAAAGGCAGCGAAGGATACATCTATGCTGCCTTTAAAAATCAGATGATGGAACCTCAGGAGACAGGAAGTGAAGCTAACATTGAATTTGCACATGCCTTGATGCCTTCCTTCCTCCGATGGCAGCATTTTTAAGTTTTTGGATGCTGCCCATAAACAAACTGCCTTATTCTTGAATGAATCAATCGTTTGAATGAATCATTTGAATGAATGACTCAATGACGGGTTAGTTTCATGTTTAAAAGTAGAATTTTTTCCCCAAGATTTCTTATTTGTATTTTCAAAAAATATTTTAAAATAATCTCATAACATTATTAAATGCAGTTGCAATTTTTTTGTGTAAAGGATTTAATTTGAGTGGTAGCTCAACTCGCCATATTCTCGAATTATTTTAATTGAATTGAACTTATTGAAGAAATGTAATACTTTAAAATGAAAGATGAAGCATACATTCAATAAGACTGGTTATATGCTTGTTAGTGTGCTTATTTAAATATGTCAAAGCTGATGAAACACCGCAAAAAAAATCCAGTTTTTTTCTGGACAAGCAACTTTTTTTTTACTCAAACAAGTGAATGATTGATTTACTTCCCTGAAGGACAAGCACATGACTAGTCTTAATGTTGAGCCTGTCTTAAAGGATTAGTTCTCTTCAGAATGAACATTTCTTGATAATTTACTCACCCCCACGTCATCCAAGATGTTTGTCTTTCTTTTTTCAGTTGAAAATAAATTAAAGGGTTTTGAGGAAAACATTCCAGGATTTTTCTCCATATAGTGAACTTAACCAGGGTACAGCAGGTTGAAGGTCCAAATTGCAGTTTCAATGTAGCTTCGTTTTCTAAAAAAAAAAGATACTTTTTAACCACAATGCTCATCTTTCACTAGCTCTGCAATGTGCAACTAATCAAACCAAAGCCTATATCACTATTATCAGTAACCCATATCACTATTTCTGTTTTGTTACGATTAATTGTGCAGCCCTAAATTTGATTTTGACTGTATTTTTTTGTTTTTTTTTGCATTCATGAATTAACCAGTTACATAAACTTTTGCTTAGTCTGAGTCCTCCAGGAAGCTGTCAGAGATCAAAGACCTGCATGACAAAATCAGACAGTCTGCTGAGGAGGCCAAAAAGAAAGAAAGTCTATACAAGCAGCTGGTACGTTTTTATTTTTTCACCCCTCCCCTCTGCTTTTCAGTCATCCAGGAAATGCATTTAGCACTACACCATGTCCTAACCGGTCACCGAACAAAAAACAAGTGTCATATGCCATCTGTCCTACGTAAATGAGGTTTTGTTAGCATCAGCCACCACAACCACCATTTGGTTTCTTTATCTGAGGCATATCAGCACCTTTATATTGGCTATGTAAACTCAACCCCCCTTGGAATCTCTGTATTTTGAACCATATTTAAAGTGTGTGTATAATAAGCTACATTACATTTACTGTTTATTAAACATCAGATATGTTCTGATTGGACCGACAAGAGTACACATGGTAAGGACATGGTCAAAGAAAGCATTTAAGTGTTTGGTTTGTTGGTTTAACATTCAACACATGTTTTTCCACAGCTTACCGAGTATGAAACGCTGTCAAAAGATGTTTCTCGCTCAGCCTATACCATGAGGATCTTGGAAATCGTAGGCAACATAAAGAAACAGAAGGAAGAAATCACTAAGGTCTTTGTTGGTGTTTATCCTTTATCTGGCCTTCAAAAAAATACTTCATCTGAGTTCATGACCTACGTCTACAGTTGTTAGCTTTGTGTTTGAAGTTGGCAGGTCTTAAGAAGCCTTTTGACCTCTGACCCTATTAATCGACCCCCTGCAGATTTTGTCGGACACAAAGGACTTGCAGAAAGAAATTAACAGCCTGACTGGAAAACTGGACCGAACATTTGCCGTCACAGATGAACTGGTGTTTAAGGTCAGTCTTATATATTGTGGTATCCAGTTTTTTTTTTGTTTTTTTTTTGTTTTTTTTCAAATAAAAAAACTAAACATTTACAGTTGGTAACATTTTTTTTTCCATGTTTTTGTATTTTATCCTCACAAAGACTGCATTTATTTGATCAAAAATACAGTAAAAAAATTATTTCATAATTTATTATTTAAAATGTTTATTCCTGAGATGTTTTTAAAGGAAATTGTCAGTATCGAAAACAGCTGTGCTGCTTAATATTTTTTCATGCTTCTTTGAATAGAAAGTAAAAAAAAACAGCTTTTTAAAAATAAAAAAAAGTAATATTTTGTAACATCAGATTCAGAAATGTCTTTACTCTCACTTTATGACTTTATGATCTGAATAAAAGTATTTATTACTTTCTTTACTTTTCTTTGTTTTTGGATGATCATTGTTTAGTATTTAAAATACTGTATTCAGTATTAACACTAACATTGAAACCTTTTCAAACTGCAGGATGCCAAGAAAGATGAATCTGTCCGCAAATCCTACAAGTACTTGGCTGCCTTACATGAGGTATGTGTCTACATATCATTAAGATGATCCACAAATAAATATGATAAAATATATATATATATATAGATGTTGTCACAGGTCTTGATATTTGTCATGAATAAAATATACTGTGTAGTCCTGGAAAGCAGTTACTGTGTTTGAAACACATTCTTGTCTCATGTGACAAGGCCTGCAGAAGTAAGGCTGCTTCTGAACCCAATCAGTGGCACATAATGCGGTGGCTTGTGCTTTCCTTAAGCTCTGGCCAACTACACAACTGAACTTGAGTTAATGCCCTTGGTGACTTTTTACAGGATTCTGGCTACTTTGTCCTGCAAAATAACTATCATTTTAATCACTCTATCATCTCTGTGCTCTCAGAACTGCACTCAGTTAATTCAGACCATTGAGGACACAGGAACCATCATGAGAGAAATCCGAGATCTTGAGGAGCAGGTGTGAAACCAACTCTTGTTTAGATGCATTTTCATTTGTTAAAACTAAGCAAACATTTCAGTCACTTTTCAACTATGCGATTTCTTGATTTTTGTAGATTGAGACAGAGAATGGAAAAAGGACAGTTAGCAATCTAGAGAAGATTCTTGAAGACTACAAGGCCATTCGTCAGGAAAACTCTGCCCTTGCTGCGAAGATCCGGGAAGGTTGAGCCGTTGTGCCGTCCATGTTTGATAACTCTGCAGAGCGAAAACCCACCCTGCTGAAATGAGCGCTGCTGTGAGAGACGTCAGTTTGGCTCCCATCTGCGTCAGCCCTCCATCAGAAATAATCCTCATCACATCAGCAACTTTCAGCTTTTACTGAGGGTTTGAACACAAGAGTTTTTTGCATCAAAATGACACAAATTTGAAGAAGTGTTAGTTAAACCTAATTCTGATCATTGTGCTGAGATTCTGTTTTTTTAACAAAAGCTTGGACTGCAATAATTTGAGAAGGACCAGTACCACCGCTTCGGCTGGATAAAACCGCATCTTTTTATACGGTGATAACCATATTATGTACATGAAAGTGTCCGTTAACAGTGACCTCTGATTGTTGTTCATCGTATGGGTTGAGCTGCTCATGAACATTACAAGATTCAGGTGATTTGATTGCACTTGGGGGCTTATAACGACTTAACACTCATGAACAGCTTGCCTGTTTCGTATTAAAGCATAAATTTGATATATCTATTTGGCTCTGATGGATCCATAGAACTGTCAAAATACTCCTCATTGAAAGTTATATTGTATTTGAACCTCTGTGATAGAAAAGTACTATAGAAAAAGCTGTGTAAACACATTTAAGTGTCTGATTGACTAACGCTGATGATTGTCCCAATCAAACTGGCTTTCAAAGTTTATGCCATCTTTGGAATGTTTGATTTTAGAGATTAAATGAAAACGAATGTTTTGTAATTTACCATTACTTGTATACATCTGCTCAATCTCTGAATATGATGTTCTGATATTTCACCAATTTGCCAGAGTTGTTATTGTCCTTTAAAAAAATTACACTTTTCTGTGGCAAAATTGTTTTGAAAATTGTTTTACTCTTGAAATTAGGTACTTGACCCTTTGACCTATTAGGGTAAAGATTGACATTTGCTGTAATAATTAGAAGTCATGGTTTGGGCTGCACGATTTGGGGAAAGGTGTAATTGTGAATTTATATAGAAAAGAATGTTTTGTAATTAGCCATGACTTGTAAACATCTGCTCAATCCCTGAACAAGATGTTCTGATATTTCACCATTTTGCCAGAGTTGTTATTGTCCTGAGGAAATTAACGGCTGATAGAATCTGACAAAAACATACCAGTCACATTTCACTCCAAAAGAAGAAAATGAATATTTTGCTTTACTGAAACCTTACAATAGTTTAAAAAAAAAAAAAACACGCACACATTTTAATTTTTTTTTTGTATATATATTATAAAATACATCATTTTTATTTACAAATGTTTATAGAATTGTCTTGATTACACTGTCAAATTAACGGTGTAAAAAAATGAACATAACTGAAACAATGCTAAAAAATAATCTTCATTGTCTTTAAGGAAAATCAGTGTATTTAATTACAATTTTAGAGTGAAATATAAAACTGGTATGTTCTTTAAGGTTTCGAGATTCAGTTTTTACATAGTTTCATCAATATTTTCATAAAACACGCTCGTCCTCTGCCACACCCTCTTCCACACATATTCAAATGCATTAATTTTAATACATGCAACAGTTATTTCCGACATGAACGGCCATGAAATGGCAAAATTTTACACCCTTTATTTTATGTTTTTTTTTTTTTTTTTTTTTTGCTGATTAGTCCAGTAAATACGTTTTGACAACTTGATTCGTTATCAGACAGAACAAGTGTAAAACGTGCCTTTACTCCTACTACTACAACACCTAAAATCGACTAATTGAACACACACGTGTGTGCATTCCGGATGGGCTCGTAAATAAAAATCAATTTTGCCTATCTGCTAAGATAAGAGAGCCGGATAGTCGAACATATGATTAAGGTGGAAATTACATCAGCCTTGCACTAAACCCTGGTCAAAATGCGTCCTCGCTTATTGCAGTGTTCTGAAGGTCTGCGACAAAACACAGCAAAGCTTAGAACAAAACCACATGTTTTGTTTTTGAGGGAGAGCCAGTGTCTTTTCCTTTGGTCACATCTTGTACCTACATGCCAGTGTCTCTAGAAACAAAAACTGTTAAGCATATTCAGTCACGTAGCACATGCAGGCAGTTGCCAGGTCGTTTGACCAATCATAAGGCATGAAATGTTGCAAAATTTTCATGAAGAAAACGTATTGGTTGGACTGGCATGTAAACACGTTTTCCCCTTGAACCAAACCCTAGATGAGGGACGCAGCAGGATACACGTCTTATTGGTTCAACGAACTGTCAATCATTACTAGTCTGTCATTTGGTTGGTTAATAAAACAGCTCGCGCCAGACCAGTGATGCCATCAGCAAACCTGTATCAGTTCCCAGCAGAAGCGATCTTTCTTAACACGCGGGGCCAACACGAATGAAAGGACAACTTTTTTTTAGTATAGTTTAGACATGGCTTGCAAAAAAATAGGCAATTTAAGCCATACAGTGTGGCGAAAAAGTTCTAGTTGCAGAGTCGCGCTCTGCACAGAATTGAATATTCCTGCTTTTGCCTGTGGAAGCTTCGCCTCGGCTAATTCAACAATGAACGGGCAGAAATGCTGCAAAGACGGACCGACGACAAATTTGGCAGCTAATCATAACCCCGTTGCAGCCGCAGTCACATCGCACAGACACCAAATCGTGGGCAAAAATAGAGGCGAAGAGTCTCTAACCAAGTCTGGCAGGGCTTTCTCGTCCACGGCCCCGCAGATCAACAATAAAACGTACTTGTGGGCGAGATATAATGAGATGAAACGGCTCGTGCAAGGTATGTTGGTTACATTTGAGCTCTCGGATGTGCTGCTCTTTAATCTCTCTACTCGTGCCAACACATATTTGTCCACTTTCTCCCGGTTCAAAGAGGCGCTGGCCTCTGGACATTTTGTAAACAACTGCCATTCACATGTCTAATGCATGATCGACGTTTAATATTTCAGGTGTAAGAGACCTACGAACTAGAGTGTTTCCCTTATGGACAGACTAAGCAATATTTAAAACATACTACTTATTTAAATGTATGATAATGAACTTCAACTCTCTCTTTGCCTCTTTACAGATTTGATTCCTCCAGGAGTGTGCAATCTTCTGAACCCTTCCACAATCTATGCCAACAATGAGGTGAATCTGGAAGAGGTGGACATCTACGGCTTTGATTATGATTACACGCTGGCTCTGTACTCCAGCGCGCTGGACGAGATGATCTACAACAAGGCGCGAGAGTTTCTCGTTCAGCACTACAAGGTTCGAAACTTCATGGACATATAAACCTGTTATTTTGCATCTTTCATGTCAAACACGTCTGTCTTGCGCAAAAACGTCAGACGCAGGGTAGTGAACTAACAAAAACCCCTGCAAGATCTAGACACTATTTTTGTTTGCTTGTTTTTAAGTTGAACGTTTAATTTCAGTGAATACAAAAAACTGTCTAGTTCGTTTCACAGCCCCTTTCAATGATAACTGTAGTCTTTGGTGAGATGCAGGGTCAAAAAACGCTTTAACACTTTTAGAATGTCATATTATGCGCAAGAAGGCAACATTGTGTATATTTGCATAGAAAACAATGGAAAAGCAGTGCAGTTGAATGCAAAAATGTCTTCTGTGTGAATAGGCCTCAACACAACATGTATCCTGGGATTTTTGGCTCCGCTCCGATTCCTGTTTTGTTTAATTGTTCTAATGACCGTGATCTGTCGGAGGAATCATGTGGAGTAAAGGGGTGGAAGGTTAAAGGTTGGCATGTTTGAAAACCCTGTTTTTTATGTCTCTCTCCTTCACTAGTACCCTGAAGGAATCAGTAAGTACGAATACATTCCCAACTTTGCAACTCGGGGCCTTCACTACGACATCCAAAAGGTGCGTTAAACGTTCATGGTTTGAGTTTTGGCAGCATTGTTTAATTGCATCTTTACTGTTATATGAATTAAACTTTTTTTTTTTGTTGTTGTTGTTGTTTCAATGCCACAGGGACTTCTCATGAAAATTGATGCCTTCCATTACATCCAGTTAGGCACCGTTTATAGGTAAACTGACCCTCATTTGATCAATAAACTCTGTGAGTTTGTGTGGAGAAGTGTATGTAATTAATTGTTTTGTATTTATTCGACATGCAGGGGTCTAAAGCCTGTCCCTGATGAGGAGGTCATGAAACTTTATGGAGGTTCAAATCATGTTCCCCTCCACCAAGTCAGTGGATTCTATGGCAAGGTGATGATTCAGCTAACTTCATTAAGCATTCTCATTTCATCAGTCAGTTTTACACTCGGGATGGCAGATGTTTACATAGCAATATCTGCATGCTTACATTTTTGTGCCTCATCAGAGGTCAGTGAGGGTAAAGTGGTGCCACCCTGTCAGGAGCCCAGATAATCTGATTTTGTGTGTCCAGCCACCATGAGTAAGTGGCACTACGGTATAGCAAAAAAAAACATTACAGCCCTTTTCTGTATCAAATAGATATCAGGCACGTTCTCTGCAGGGTTTCCATGGTCATGGGAAACGCATGTATTTCAGGGATTTATGAAATGGTATTTTCCAGACTGGAAAAAGTCAGAGATATTTAATGATGAATTTACATTTTTCTGGTTATTCTCCAATATAAAATATTTAATTGACTAAATATTGCAGTAAAACTAGTCAGACTTGTTCACAAGTCAGACATTACTAGACAAATAATTAAGTTTTAACTAGCAAATAATTAAGTTTTAAATTGTTTAAAGTGGTTCACAAATTTGTATGAATAACTCTTTAGAGCAGTGGTTTTGTTAACATTGCAGACAGTAGGAAAGACTTTTAAAAAAATACAGATTTATTATTTTAAAAAATATTCTGAATTGTACAAGCTAAGATGTTTTTGTTAAAGCCATGCAGGGCTTGGTAATATTGAGAGACTTTTGAATGTTTGATTTTAAGGACATTATTGTTTACTTTTTTTTTTTTTTATTTTTTTTTTTTTTTACAATAAAGTTTTAGCTCGGTGTTTATTTGCCATTTAATGTCCAATTTAAAATCAGTTGAGAACCACTGCATTTTCTATATATATATATATATATAATATATATATATATATATAATATATATATAAAAATCATGAACAGCTGATATAGTCATGCAAATTCATGGCTCTGGAAATTTGTTAAATACTTGTTAACTCCTTGTTTTTTTTCTCCGTTCGGTTTTGCACTAAAATGGTCATTAAAATATTTGACCTGCAATTTCCTCACAGTAGAATATCACTATTTTCAGCTTCACCTTTTTAGAGCAGGCATATAATTTAAGTATAAAGATGAAAAGGAACTTTGCTTATTCATCACTGTTTTAAAATACATCTGACTCATGCATTTTATTGTTATTTGTTCCAGGGTCCCAAAATGAAACAGTTCATGGATGTTTTCTCCATCCCCGAGATGACTCTTTTGGCAGCTGCGAATGATTACTTCATCTCAAACGACATCGAGTACGACCCTGTGCATCTCTACAAAGATGTGTCAGTAAGTGTGAAGTCACCATGCCCTCCTTGAATCCTGATCCAACAACTTTGTCTTCCTGACAACTGAAAGCGTGTTAGTGAATTTGCACAATAAAGCTAGTCTGTTTTCACAGACTGTGGGAATAGTTTACAAACTGCTTTTGTAATTTAAAACTGTGAAAGCTGTTTCTTGTCTGTCATTTTGTAAACTCTGTCCTCAAGCTGAGCGGATTCTTTCTTCTGCCTGTGTTTATGTGCCGCTGACTGATTTTGTTTTCATTCAGCCATGATCACTGTGGTCCTGAATTGGGTTACAGAGCGGCTTTGTTTTTCCCTGCTGTTTTGGGTCAATTTACTTGCAGAATGTAGTCTCTTCTTTCACTTCTGCTTTTCAGCCCCACTTTCTGCCACTTCTTACTTGAGCTCTCACTGACTTGCAGAAAATTAAAAAATCTTGGCCAAGCAGTAAATGGCTGAAGTCCTTTGTTTGTTTGTTTTTTTGTTTTGTTTTTTTTCCTTCCCTTTGTTCATTCCCTCAAAGTGTGTCAACATGAATCAAATACATTTTTGCAATTAGTGGTCTTGCCTCATCAACGCATTGCTTGTCAGGAAGTAGAGCGTCAGCACGCCACACTTGTTTATCTTTCAAGCACAGCTTTTTGAATTGACTTTTGTCCACGCTGGTAGAACAGAACGTACTGTACTCGCAGAAGCGTGGGTATGTAAGATGTCAGAGGGAACCGGAAATCTGACACCAGATCAAAGTAAAGCTTGTGAAAGGGCAGTTTTAAAAAAATTTCAACAAAGGGGAGAAAAGGGAATAGAAAGTGTTTTGCTTCAAGAAAATATTTGTTAAAGGTGGGGTATGTATTTTTTCAACAACCCTCTTCGACATTGTTGATATTTGAACTCACCCTCCAATCCTAACCAGTCTCGAACCCCTTCCCAATCTCTGCTGCCACGAGTGCGCTGACAATGACGCTAAACACCGCATTCTCTAGCTGTCATCCCTGCGCCGCAGTTTACCTGCACAACTCTCACTAGCTGGCCACTGTTACACGTGCAATGATGAACCAACAACTAGGAAGCACAAAAAAATGAATGTACTGTAAACTGGTAAATACAAACAAGAATTTGTTGTTAGTTGCCGACTGCATAGCAGCTCCAGACAATCAATGACACTCAAACCCAGTTTTACTCTCATGTGAAGCGGAATCAAAGCAGCCTCTGTTTTCAGTTCTTCCCTCTTGGCTCTCTCCAGTGCTGGTAGGCTTTTCTAATATTGACGTGGGTCTTAAAGCGCTAGTCCAGTCATAAACCTTCCAGTGATATTCTTTTGAGCTTTTTTGTATTGTATTGTATTTTTTTTTTTTTTTTTTTTTCCCCCTTCAAATCTCCATCTTGCTCGTTCTGTCTCCTCAACCGTCATATGCCCCCTAATGCTGATTGGTTGCACTTTTATTGTTGTTTTCGGCCCGACTAACTTCCAAACTGTGTTTTTGAAAAAAATACGTACCCCAACTTAAACACACAAAATCTGTCTTTGCAGGATGCAATTGGAATGGTGCATATTAAGGGTTACATGTACAAATGGATCATGCAAGATCTTGGTGAGTTTTAACAAATATTTACTATGTGCATTACACAAATATTTGCATATAAGATGCCCCACAAAAATGTCTTAAAGGGATAGTTCCACCAAAAATAAAAACTGTCATTAATTACTCGCCCTCACATCATTCCAAACCCGTAAGAGGTTAGAACACAAATGAAGATCTTTTTGATGAAATCTGAGCGCTTTCTGTCCCTTCAGTAGCCTACGCTACTGAAACTGACGCTTCAGAAAGTTCAATAACAGATTGTAAAACTAATCCAAATTTTCTAAAGAGACTTGATCACTGATGAACGGATTGAATTTAGGCGTATATTCACATAAACTTTCATCAACTCAAATATAAACAGAAGTTTGAGCAAGTTTGCTTGACACGTGCAAGAACCAATGAGGTTCATTCTTGTGTGTTATGCAGCACGTTTGAGCTTCCGCAGAGGTTTGTTCTCACATCAGTCATGTTCGGTTGAGCTTCTGTTTATCTTTTGCTGATCAATGTTTATAGGTTGATAAAAGCCTAAATCTGTTCATCATGTAAAGTGTTCGAGTTTCTTCAAAAAAAATTGGACTGAACCACTCAATTCGTATGAATTCGTTTTTCGATCTCTTGATGAATTTTTAAACATTTCGGTAGCATAACTGTCTATAGAGGGACCGAAACCTCTCAGATTTCATCAAAAAGATATTCATTTGTGTTCTAAAGATTACAACATGAGGGTGAGTAATAAAATAATTTTTATTTTTGCATGAACTATCCCTTTAAAATTTCAGTTAAAGTAAGACTTCAAGGTTCTTTAGCCAAGAAGAGATGATGTTATTGAAAACTGGAGCTAATGAAAACCAGACTTGAAGTTGACCCTCTCAGACCCAGTGTGTGGTGTGTGGTGTGTGTGTGTGTGTGTGTGTGTGTGTGTGTGTGTGTGTGTGTGTGTGTGTATAGGTGGAGAGCAGTCTTTTGTTTTCAGAGCAGACTGTTGCATAATCGGACCTCTCTAGAGAATGAGATTTGAAGCAAGCAGTTCTGTTGGGCTAGCCCAATCTAATCTTTAGTTTTAATCCTTGTTGTATCCCTGCAGAATCCTTATCATAGATGTTCCATTGCAGAATAAACACTTTTTAGGTAAACAGGAAAAACAGATCTGATTTGATTCTGGAAAACATTTGTCATAGTCTGCAGAAATAATTGATTTGGTTTTAGTCAGTATAGAATAGACTGGCTTTTAAAAGACCCTTTTTCTTCCTAACTTTCTGCCTCTTTTGACCCCATTTTCTTATTTGGTCCCCAGAGAAATACATTCTCAGAGGAGACGAGACATATGCTGTGTTGCATCGGCTGGCCAGTTATGGGAAGAAACTTTTCCTTATTACCAACAGTCCCTTCAGCTTTGTGTGAGTTTCATTTTTTGATGCAGCATATTCAGCAGATGCTTTTAAAAGAGACCTCAAAGTGAAGCTCCTTTAGAATTAAAAAAAAATTACCACTTATTTTTGATCCCTAATTTTTTTTGTCCCAAATCATTTTCATACAGTCATAAATTTGAACTTCAGTTTATGTATTTATATTTAAATTGTTTTGCACAGTGAAGTAAATGTGTTGTTTTTCTTTATGTTTTCAGTGATAAAGGCATGAGGTACATGGTTGGAAAGGACTGGAGGGACTTTTTTGATGTTGTCATCGTTCAAGCCGACAAGCCTCATTTTTTTAATGACTGTGTAAAGTAAGTCTGCTTTATTGTGAATGGAAAATATCTCATTTACAGTCAGATATTTCTGCCCTAAAATGTTTCAATGTGCTCTTTGGAAGAGGTGATTCATAATGATACTTTTTCAGGATTATTTGATGAACAGAAAGTTCAAAAGAATTGATTTAAAATAGAAATATTTTGTAAGATTATAAATGCCTTTACTGTCACTTTTGATCAATTTAATGCATCCTTCTTATAAAAAGTATTGTTTTCTTTGAAAAAAAATATTGTCCTCAATCTTTTGAATGGTAGAATATTGATTCCCAATAACTTTATTTTCTGCAGCATGAGTGTTTGTTTGTTTGTTTTTTATTAAAGTTTTTTTTTTACTTGAATAACCCACCTCAGTAATTAAAAAATATATATATCTCTATCTCTCTTAATTGTCCAGACCATTCAGACGTTTGGACAGCAATGGAGACTTGCAGTGGGATAGGATCAAAAGTTTGGAAAAGGGACAGATATATAAGCAGGTAACACAGATTTGTTTTGTCCTGCATCATGTCTGTTTATTCTGGTAAGATGATTATGAGCAGTACAGGCATCTCTTTTCTGAGAAGCTTTCAGTTGCTACATTTATGCTGACTCATCAGTGAGTCAGGATTAAATCAGGGATTACAAATACATCTGGGGAAATTGTTCAGAATTACTGGGACATTTGGCCTACCTCTAAGTCCTCTTGCAAGAACATGTTATTTTAAATTGTACATGATTGACTTCTCTCTAAACGCGTTGTTTTCCTTTCCCTGTGAGAATAACCCAAATCTTTCCAGCTCAGCATTGAGTTTCTCTTAATTGTAGAATGATTTATCCACTTCATTTGGCTCTTTCAGTTGGAAAAAGTGGAAAAGGTGACAAGGTCAACTTCAGTCTCATTGGTAAATCAATTTGACACAGTTGTGTCAGGCATGTACAAACAGACTTGGCTGACCAGAACAGAGGCTTGGCCTGACTATATATATCCACCCTCAGGCAAGAAGTTAAAGCAGCAAATGAAAACCATCCTAAATTGGAAGAGACTTATGGGAAAATCCCCTGGCAAGAAACTTGGAGCAAACTGTTCCTGCCATACAAAACCAATGAAATGTCTGACACGTAGCTTCCAGAAACTCGAATGAGTATTGGGAAGGAAACTGCAGTGTGATAGTTTCTTGCCGAGTCAAATCCTTTACATCAATCACAATTTTAGCAGCTGGCTAAAAAAACTGCCTTTGTTTTGCTTTGTTTCAGGGAAATCTTGTAGACTTTCTGAAGCTAACAGGATGGAGGGGATCCAAGGTTTTTTATTTTGGTGATCATCTGTACAGTGATTTGGCGGTGAGTCAGCTTCATGCTACTGTTTGAATACATTGTGCACATTTGTTTGCGCAAAAATTTTCCTTTTTGTTTTTACTGCTTCAAATTGCTTGGTGGTTCCAACAAAAGTGGCAGCATATCTCGCTATGCAGTTTTTATAATCCGTTTCCAAGATCAAACAGTAACACTGATTGTAAAAATGTTTTTGACGTTGACATCCTGAAAAATAAACATCCTGCCCTGGCATTTTAGGACCTGATGCTGCGTCATGGGTGGAGGACAGGTGCGATCGTGCCTGAACTTGAGGTGGAGACGAAGGTGGTGAACACGGAGCAGTACGCTCAAAGTCTCACGTGGTTGCAGGCACTCACCGGACTGCTGGAGCGCATGCAGGTTAGCAGTATGGCTCTGAAACCTTCCAAACCTCTTCCTTTTTAGCATATAAAAATATTAATTGTGATTAAATGTATTCAAACTTATAATCATACAGCTTTTTTTTGGAACTATAAAAAAATGCAGGCAGTTTCAACATGAACATGTCTACAATATTTGTGCTCCCATTCCTCGTATTGATTGTTTAGGACTGACCTGAAAGGTTTGGCAGAGGTCCATTCGCTTTATATTGATCTGGATTGATTGTTCTGAGTGTCCATAGCCAAAGTTAGATCCTCTTTGTATGGAAAGCTTGGTGTGATTGGTTGCTCTGTTTACATAATCCACAATGCATTCAACCTCAAATTCTGTCAAGGTTTGCGTGGTAATTGTTTTAAATTGTGGTACTCAAATTAGAGCCTAGACTGAAATTGTTCAAATGTTTTGGTTGTGGATGAAAAGGAATGCAAATTTAAACCGATACTGTTACTTAAACATCCAATTCTGTATGTCCTGAAGCAACATTAGCATTATCAGCACATTAATGAAAAGCTTTTCCTTTTCCTTGTACAAAGGTCACAAGTGTTCTTGATGCAATTTCTAATGTAATCGATTAGTAGAGTGTCACACAGTGACGATTCTGTTACTATATAATCTTCCGCCTTTATTTTTGTGTAATAGAAGTTTTTGGAACTTCATAATAGTGTAAAAGTTGTTTTGGCCTAGATATTGTTTTATTACAAATGACTTTAAAATATTAACACATAACATGCTAGACTTTTCTGTTTTTGATTAAGCGTGATGCATAAAATTCCATAATTTGTGTAAATATAAACAAACACATTACGTATATTGTATAAAATGTAATGAAATGTATAAAATCATCATATACTTACAGTTCAAATTTAAGGTGGTAAGATTTTATAAGCGTTACTGAAATAAGTCTTTTATGCTCACCAAGGCTACATTTATTTGATTAAAATAATACAGGAAAATATATATGGTGAAATATTACAGTTTAAAGGGATAGTTCACCCAAGTTCTGTCATCATCATTCACTTCTGCTGAACACACAAGATATTTTGAAGAATGTTGGTAATTAAATAGTTGACTGCACCCATTGACTTCTAAAATCTGAAAAAAAAATTACTATGGAAGTCAACGGGGCCAAGCAGAAAAAAGAAATTCTTACAGTTTTGGATAGGGCTGAACGATTAATTGCATTTGCGATTATATCGCGATATGAGAAAATGCGATTTTTCTAATCGCAACGTGCGTGATTTGAGGTGGGCACGTGACGCGAGCGAAAGAGCGGAGAACTCGGCTGCAACAACTTTTCATCTTTAACCTGTAGCGCAATGGCCTCTGCCTCGACGGAACAGTCAGTAACTGACACAGCTGCGACTTTAATCTCAAAGAGGAACAGCGCGTCGGTAGTGTGGAACTATTTTGGTTTCAAAAAAGAAGATGCTGCACAGCTTCAGGTGTTATGCAGAGCATGCCGTGCTCCCGTTGCGACTTCACGGGGAAACACTACAAACTTGTTTCAGCACTTAAAAAAATACCACAAATCAATGTATGACAGTTGTATGACCAAAATGCCGAGCACAGGTGCGCCAGACAGGCCAAATACCTCAAGACCGGGATCACTGACCGAAATGTTCGAAAGTGTCACTCCGTATGAACGTAATTCAAAACGGCACGGGGAAATCACTCGGGCAATAACCGAGTTCATAGCCAAAGATATGACAGTTGTGTGAAATGTTACTGACTTTGGAGCAGTGAGAATTATTATTTTTTTCTTCAGACTGTAAATTTTGCACAGTGTTTACAAAGTGCGCATACCTTTGTTTAAATTATTTAAATGCACAGTGGCAAAGCCATAGATGTTTCTGTAACGAGTAGTTCAATAAAAATGTCATTTATTTCAAGTCATACATGTTTTAATTTAATTATAACAAGTAGGCCCAGCCTATGGGAAAGAACATTTCACACTAAATGCATCTAATATTGTGTTGGTCATATTTAAATAATTCATTACGTTTTGTTGGGGAAAAAAGAGGATAAAAAAAATCTTTACAAAACAAATCGCATATTAAATCGCAATATTGGGAGGAAAAAATCGCAATTAGATTATTTTCCCAAATCGTTCAGCCTTAGTTTTGGAACAACTTTATGGTGAATAAATGATGACAGAATTTTCTTTTTTGGGTGAACTATCCCTCTAAAATAAGTTTACTTATTTGAATACATTTTAAATGTAATTTATTACAGTGATGGCGAAGCTGAATCCTGATTTTGCTGATTTGATGCTCAAGAAACGTGTACTATTAATATTTTTATATTAATGTATATTGTGGAAACTGATTCATTTTTTTCAGAATTCTTTGAATAGAAATGTCAAAATAACAGCATTTATTTGAAATAGAATTTTTTTTTAACATTACAAATGTCTTTAATGTAATTTTCGACCAATTTAATATATCCTTACTGAGTTCAAATATTAATTTTCTTACAAAAAAGAGAATCTTACCGACCACCAAACTTTTGAAAGGTAGTGTATATTATTTATATTTATTTAAGTGTATAATGAAAGTCTATGCTCTCTTTTGTATCGCCTTATAGTCTCAATTCCTAAAGTTTTCCCTGTTCATTTGGAGAGAAATCACTTTCTTTGGACAACTGACTTATTTACATCTTGGTTTCTTTTAGACGTATCGGGATCCTGAGTCAAAGAAGGTTCTGCAAGAGTGGCTGAAAGAGAGAGAGGAACTACGGTGAGAGAAGCAAGACAAAAAGACATTCATGCATTTAGCAGATAAGACCACAATAAATGAATTAACTACAGCCTTTGTAACTTGTCTCCCAATTTTTTCTTTTACAGGGCAGTCACCAAGAACCTCTTCAACCCTCACTTTGGCAGCATATTCCGTACCTGCCACAACCCCACCTACTTTTCCCGCCGCCTGTGCCGTTTCTCAGACCTCTACATGGCCTCTATCAGCTGCCTGCTGAACTACGACCTCTCTTACACTTTTTACCCACGCCGGACGCCCCTGCAGCACGAAGCCCCCCTCTGGATGGACCAGCTCTGCACTGGCTGCATGAAGACGCCCTTCTTGGAGGAGATGGCCCATATTCGTTAACCACCAAAGGTTTAATGTGCAAGTATGAACTGAGTGGAATGAGGGGTGTGTGTTTCTCTATGGCATAGGAGACGTGGCACTTTTTGCGCAAACCCCACATGCAACAGGGCCATCTGCTGGATGTTAGGTTACAATGCATCTCAATGTTCTTGAGCCTTGGACAGTGAATGACAAAGGCTTGTTGATTAATTTCTCCTGATGTTCTTACCTCTAACTTTTTATACGTTTGATGCTGTTGCATTACATATTATCAAACATAGTTACATGTTACAAGGTTTACAGTTCGTTTTTTTTTTTTTTTTGGTTTTGTAGATTAATGCGGTGTGTCATGAGTTTTGTAGCTGCAACAGGGTGATGTTTGTATTAACATGAATTATGATAACAGGAAGGGTGAAATATACTATACTTGTGGTACCCAGACTTTATTTTACTCTGGTAAGCCAAAGTATTGAGCCGCTGGCCAAAAATGCACAATATGAGTTACAATTACAGTAGGTCTGATTACATGCATGATTAGGTCAAATAGCTTCATAGATTGGTGTTGTAATGTTAATTACCTTCCACATACTACAGTAATAATATAGCCTAGACTCAAAGTTTATACATGCACAAATGATAAACCTCCACAGTTTTTATTACTAGGGAAATTATTTTTTTAAAATTGACAGCTGTATTTACATACACGGAAGCTCCTAGAGGGCCAAACCAAATGCTGTTGTTATTTTTTGACCTTGCAGGCCTTTGTTGTTTGTAGCTTTGGACTAAGTTTCTGTACAATCGGTGTGTTATTTGCTTAAATTTAAATCTGTGAATAGCTGTGCTGATAAATTCAGTTTTCCAGGAACAAGAAAGATGTCCTTTTTATGTACTTGCTGTACAATTTATAAACCCAAATAAAAGGCTTTGTATTAATGTCTTGATGGTACTTATTCTTATATCTTTCAGGGATGAAACAACATATAACCCAAAAAATTACAAATCTCTTAAATCTGATAATGCCAGCCAAGGCAGTGCTTATTTGATCAAAAAGATAATAAAAAACAGTATTATTTTGAGACATTTTATTATTTCAAAATGGAATTTATTCTTGAAGTGGTGGATTAATAATCCCTCTTTTTGTATTGTATAATGAGTTGGACATAACAATTTTCTTTAAACCAGTGTATCTATTCTGGTATTTCTGTTACAGGTGATGTTAATATTTGATATCATCATGGGTGTCTGACCCATGTAAGGAATGCTGTAACCGTGTTTACTCATTAAGCCCAGCTTCCAGACAATATGTACGTAATTTCCTCATACAGCCCAAGAGTCATATTTTGTATTTTTGACAAAAGAGATTATCAGTATGAATTTTATTCTTGTAATAGCTGGATGAAATATGTAAAACTGTCTGAGGTCATAGAGGTCAATAATGTATCCACAAACACGTACGAATACTTAGCATGTGTAATTCTTTATCATATTTATCACACCATTGGCACATAAAGGTTACACTCTATTTTGAGGTGTCTGTTATAGTGTGATTATGCATTTAAGTACTGTGTGATATTAATTAACTACAGGTGCTTACTGTAGGGTGAGGGTTAGAATTGAATCTTCGCAAAGACCCGCCTCCTTTAGTTACTGTTGCTATGTCTGACAAGCCATGTACTCTCATGCCACACATCATGTTCTCACACCCTGAAAAATACATTGCGGAGCAAAGAGGACACTAACAACACGTCGGCAGACAAGACAAAGCGGGTTACTTTTGATATGAAACAGTTTTATTTTTAAAATATTGTAACTTTTTAAAGAAGTTTAAACAATAAATACCATATAGTGGCTCTTTAATGTGTCGTGACAGATCGCTGCAGTTCGTGAACCGATCATCCCTTCATACTAGTTCATTTTTAGTATCAAATAAGCACGAATGAACATCAGAAGGAATGTTATTTCAAGTGCGGAAAGACGTGAGTATGCACAATTTTTCAAGTTTAAGTTCAACGTTAATCTACTAACTCCCCTGACTGCTTTGTCTGACAAAATGGTGGTTTTGGGGTTATGATTGTTTAGATTGTCTATCAATCAAACTGCCTAGAAAGGGTCAATTGGGGTTTGGTTTAGGGTTATTAGAACAGTAACTACATGTAACATGTAACAATGACATTGTAAAATAAAGTGTTTCCATGTCAATCTATGACAATGAATCATGTGTAGAAGTTTGTATCAGTGCTCTGTGTGGTTGTAGTTTTCATGTTCTGTTCTAGTTAAGTCATAACAAAACGCTGCCCTGAAGGGAAAAGATATTGCCTATGATTTATCAAATTGTGTTTGCAGGGGTTGTTTGTTATTATTATGAGATCCATGTGACCATACCAAAGGAATAGTCTACAGGAGAATTCAAGAGAACATTGTTTTCAGTAGAGTGTGCATGTGCCTTATCTGTAATTCCCCTACATTCTTGTAAGGCAAAGCTGAATTTTCAGCAACCATTCTTTAGAAATTTCATGATGATTATTTCGTGCTTAAGAAGCATTTCTTGTTAATCAAAGTTGAAAAAGTTTGTTGAATGCCACTACCTTTCTAAAGTTTGGGGTAAGTAAGATTTTAAAAAAGAAAGAAAGAAAATGAAAGAAGAAAAAAAGACCAAAAATGACAGTAAAGACATTTGTAATTTTACAAAAGATTGCTATATCAAATAAATGCGTATTATAAAACGTTTATCACGGAATAAAAAAATGTATCAACCTTGCAGCCTTGTTGAGCATTTATAGACTTAAAATAATAATAAAAAAATCTTAATGATTCCTTTGAAACTTTTGACCGATAGTGTAAAATTATATGATCTGAATTCAAAATAATCGACACGTTGCCGAGACACTGTCCGTGATCGATTAGTAAAACATGCAAATGTAAAAAAACAATATAAACATACTTTTACATACAGAAATGTAAATGTATTGTCTGAATTTGTCCGTGCAGCACAGCTGCTGAGTAGCTCGCCGTGATCGTATAGTGGTTAGTACTCTGCGTTGTGGCCGCAGCAACCCCGGTTCGAATCCGGGTCACGGCATAGACGCGAGGCGAAGCAGATCTTTTACATTCCAAGATGACACAATGCATGTACAAATAATTTTTTCTTTTATTAAATATGATGTTAATTAGCATATAGCTTTCACATTACTTGTCATCGTTGAATTTAGGAATTATTTGAAAAAGGTCGCATTAAATACTCTTTTTTTAAAAAAAAAAAATTTTGGTAAAATAACTGCATCTGTCCGAACATAAATCTTCTTTAACGTTTTTTTTGGCACATGTGTCATTCATTCCCTCATGAATCCAATGATGTAATGCAAATGTGGCGTCATATCCTGTTGTTTAGTCCGATCCCACGGAGAAGGCCTTCGCTATGACAGTAGCAAACATAATGTCCTCTTATGTCATGATTATTGATCTAAGTGGACGAAGCACTTATTCCCCGTTTCAGTCATACGTTAAAATACAGTTACACTTTATTTTTTAATACACCAAAGCTTCTTTGTCTTATACCGGGGCTTTTATTTTGAAACTTGTCAGCAGGATACTGGTTGTTTTACGTCTCTTGTTAACGGAATTTTCATTGAACCTGTCGAAGCTGTAAGAGAGGGGAAACGATTACCTGGATCCATTGTTATTTTACTTTACGTTTTTATTCTGGATGACGATAACGCATCTCTGAACGGAACCCCCCAAAGCGGACTACCCACCATGTCGGCTGAGGAGGAGAGGGGGGTAGTTCGTGTCAAAGTCAAGGTGAGAAATTGTGGGGACCGAGCGGCAGGTAGAAACCCCAATCGCGCGCACACACAAACACACAGCTGGATGGAAACACCACAACACTTGCCTTCCACGTAGTCCAGCCAGGCCAGCAGACAGTGTCTGGTTGCATGTCTGCGTCTGCCGTAGAGCTTTTTATCAGCCCTAGTCTTCATGTCCATCGCGTTTATTTGGCTGGCATCTCAGTTGTTTTCATATCGTGACCACATCATAATAATTCGTTTACAGAATATGTGTAATAAACTTGTTTTAATCGATATATCAGTATTTGTGTAGAAAAATATTTATTTGTCATTCAATTGAGCATTTTTTTTAGTCATCCTTTGTTTTTCGTGTCACATAATTGTTCAACATATACACATAAATACAGTTTAGTCGTTGTCGTGCTGTTACAGGAATGATGAGTGTCACATGATCAACCTGCCATGTATTCTCTCGCTTGTTTTTCAGTCATTTCTCAGGTGTACAGTCTTTTTTAAGGAATACGAAAAGCTTTGTATGCAGATGCAGGCCTTAGAGAACCACCATAAATGATTTAATGGCACTTAACATGTTGGGTTACTTGCAAAACAGAGGGGGTTTTGCAGGCATGTTTCTTCTTCAGGCCTTCTCTTTGGACATAAGAATTTAGGTCAGTGAATTTAATTTTAATCACAGTGAACTTGTAGTTAATCAAAGAACTACACTGCCATGTCACAAATTCTTGATAAATGGGGTAAAGAAAATGTATTTTTTGTTGTTGTTTTCAAGTCAAATGTTTAATTGTCAATTGTATAATTTTCTATCAACCCTGTCACACAATCTGTATTTTTAATATACATTTTTCACTTCTGTTAGTAGCTATCACCACCAGAAAAGAGACAACCCAAATGCTACTGTATTTAATGTGTATGAGTATGAAATGCTAAATATGGTAATTGTGTCAGCACTTTCAAGATTTTCTTCGTCTGACTGTGGTGGTGACCGTTTAATATATGGAGCGTCAAATCAGTCTGAAACCACCATGTAGCCTCAATTAATTTGTGCATGGAAGTGAGTGCTGGGTTTTAGATTTATGACATTACTTTTGTTTTTGACAGTGTTGATCCCTATTGAGTCAGTGTTGTTTATGTTAATAGTTTTAATTAACAATATTTTTTTTTTTTGGTAATTGAAATAATAAAGCTGAAATATAATGAAATTAGATGGAAAAGATAAATATCTTTCAGAAAAAGTGGAAATAAATGTTTAAGTACTAAAATTATTAAAACTGAAACTAATGTCGAAGCTAAATATACAGTGGGTACAGAAAGTATTCAGACCCCCTTAAATTTTTCACTCTTTGTTATATTGCAGCCATTTGCTAAAATCATTCAAGTTCATTTTTTTTCCTCATTAATGTACACACAGCACCCCATATTGACAGAAAAACACTGAATTCTGAATTGACATTTTTGCAGATTTATGAAAAAGATAAACTGAAATATCATATGGTCCTAAGTATTCAGACCCTTTCCTCAGTATTTACCCTTTTGATCGAATACAGCCATGAGTCTTTTTGGGAAAGATTCAACAAGTTTTTCACATCTGTATTTGGGGATCCTCTGCCATTCCTCCTTGCAGATCCTCTCCAGTTCTGTCAGGTTGGATGGTAAACGTTAGTGGACAGCCAATTTTAGGTCTCTCCAGAGATGCTCAATTAGGTGTAAGTTAGGGCTCTGGCTGGGCCATTCAAGAACAGTCACAGAGTTGTTGTGAAGCCACTCCTTCGTTATTTTAGGGTCATTGTCTTGTTGGTAGGTAAACCTTCGGCCCAGTCTGAGGTCCTGAGCACTCTGGAAGAAGGTTTTCGTCCAGGATAGCCCTGTACTTGGCCGCCTTCGTTTTCCCCTCGATTGCAACCAGTCGTACTGTCCCTGCAGCTGAAAAACACCCCCACAGCATGATGCTGCCGCCATAATGCTTCACTGTTGGGACTGTATTATACAGGTGATGAGCAGTGCCTGGTTTCTACACACATACCGTTTTAAAATTAAGGCCAAAAAGTTCTATCTTGGTCTCATCAGACCAGAGAATCTTATTTCTCACCATCTTGGAGTTCTTCAGGTGTTTTTTTTAGCAAACTCCATGCGGGCTTTCATGTGTCTTGCACTGAGGAGAGGCTTCCGTCGGGCCACTCTGCCATAAAGCCCCGACTGGTGGAGGGGTGCAGTGATGGTTGATTTCCTACAACTCTCTGGAGCTCAACCACAGTGATCTTTGGGTTCTTCGTTACCTCTCTCACCAAGGCTCTTCTCCCCCGATAGCTCAGTTTGGCTGGACCGCCAGCTCTAGGAAGGGTTCTGGTCGTCCCAAACGTCTTCCATTTAAGGATTATGGAGGCCACTGCGCTCTTAGGAACCTTAAGTGCAGCCGAAATTTTTTTGTAACCTTGGCCAGATCTTTGCCTTGCCACAATTCTGTCTCTGAGGTCTTCAGGCAGTTCCTTTGACCTCATGATTCTCATTTGCTCTGACATGCACTGTGAGCTGTAATATATATATGTTATATAGACAGGTGTGTGGCTTTCCTAATCAAGTTCAATCAGTGTAATCAAACACAGCTGGACTCAAATGAAGGTGTAGAACCATCTCAAGGATGATCAGAAGAAATTGACAGCACCTGAGTTAAATATGAGTGTCACAGCAAAGGGTCTGAATACTTAGGACCATGTGATATTTCAGTTTTTCTTTTTTTTTAAATCTGCAAAAATGTCAAGAATTCAGTGTTTTTCTGTCAAAATGGGGTGCTGTGTGTACATTAATGAGGGAAAAAATGAACTTAAATGATTTTAGCAAATGGCTGCAATATAACAAAGAGTGACAAATTTAAGGGGGTCTGAAAACTTTCCTTTCCCACTGTAAATATAAAAAACAAACTAATACAAATGAAAAACAAACCATAAAAGGAAAACTGAAAATACAAAAATAAGAATAATATAAAAATATAAATAAATATTGTAATGGTATATAAATAATACTAAAATAACACTGTTTTGATTGATAGTCAAAGTAAAACACATTTTGGGAGAAAATGGGAGACGCTGGAAATGCACCTGCACACATGAGTGAGTATTTCTGAGCATTTTGATACAATTTATTCCATGAGATATAATTTTGTGTCCTGTTTTGTCCCACTACTTAAGAGTCAGCGGTATCAGATGGCAACCGAGTCACAAAGTTTGAAAAATAAATGAATTTAGCTTCGGTGTGAATCTTGACAGATGTGCTGAGGTGTGTTCTGCTTGGGACAGATGACCTTGTATTGCTGCGCTCAAGGTTTTAGCACATGTTTGTAAAGTTCAAAGTAATCTGTACAGCCAGAGTCTGTTTCCCACGGTTGGTTGCAACATCGACAGAGACTCAACAGGCAGTAAATCCACCTGAATAAATAATGTCACCTGATCAGATGATTTGCATTTCAGAGGATAGAGTGAATAGCCTTTCAGGACCAAAAAATTAAGATAAATAACAAAACTGTGTTATGTAAAATAGAGAATGTAACCCATTTTCTGTCTTTTTAAAATTGTACTTTTACTCCAAGCTTCCTGTTTTTCTGTCTGTTTGCAGAAGTGTGAAGGGGTGTTACCAGTGGAGTTCCGCTCCTTTGCTGTTGATCCTCAAATAACCTCATTAGAGGTATTGCAGCATATCCTGATACGAGCCTTTGAGCTGAATGGGTGAGTGGGAACTATGAAATTACAAAATATATTTATTTTTGTGATCGTTCTGATTTGGGTATATTTAAAAATAAATTGATAAGCCAATTTTTATAATTATTTAATAACATTGATTGATTAGTAAATTGCAGCAAACATGGATGCAGTCTTATTTTCTTTGGTTCCCTGTAGGAAACGCAACTTTGGGATCAGCTACCTGTCCCGTGACCGTGGAGGTGTGGAGGTCTACGTGTCTCTGCTCTCTGACTGGGATTTAGATGCTGCGTTTGTCAGTGCAGCAAAGCCTTTCCTCCAGCTAAAGATGGACATCAAACCATCAGAGGACAGTGAGTGAACTGCACATTCTCCTTTTTGGAGGGTATTAAATGTAGTTTATTAAAAGTAGATGCTGAAAATCTCTTACTGCTCGAATTAACCATTTATTATCTACATATCAATAATCATTCAATAAAAAAAGACTAATTATAAATAATTTTTTGGATGATTGCGATTGAATTCATATGATTTATACTGAAGCTGTATGTATTTATGAGTGCATTTCCTCATGTAAAATGATAATAAAATATTATTTAAGGGGGGATATTCAACTGATTTTTCTGTACTTGAATGTATTGAGTGTATTTTCCTGAGAAAATGCACATGTTTCCAGTACGATATTTTGTAGAGTCTGTATTGTCTCTTTAAGGGGCACTGGAATTATTACAAACATTCTGCATTGACCTTTTATTAAGACTAATCTCGTTTTATATGCTGGCTTTTTTGTCCGTTAATGATTTGTTTTCTCATATTCTTTCAAAGGTCCTGTTTTGGAGGATTGGGACATTATAAGCCCCAAGGATGTGATTGGCTCAGATCAGTTGCAGGGAGAGAAGAGGTCATTGGCATCTGCTGCACTTCCCTTCACACAGTCGCTGCTGTCCCAGGTTACTCATGATGTTCACTCTATCAGCCAGCTGTTTTACCAGCCAGTGTCTACTACGTTCAGTCAGGTTCACAGTCTGCTGCATTTACTGTAATTCAAATTCATGGCAATTAGGCCCAAACAATTGAAGGCATTAGATATTTCAGGAGTTCTCTTTTGCATTTGTAAGAAACAGCTTTGTATTGCTTTTGTACTGCCAAACTGATTATGGAATGCAACTAATTTTCAAAATGGCAATGGTGGACACATTGGTAACCATAACAACACCGTGGCATCTTGCACATTTGGTATTCACAATTTTTTTTTTAACCAAACTCCTGTCAATATCCTGCTTTTTTGGGCTTGGCTCATAAAGCCATCCAGTTTACAGAGTTAATAAAGGGGACAAGTTCGTGCCTCCACAAAGCAAAAAACATTTGGATTTATTCAAGGGTTTTATGTGCTTGTTTTTGTTTGCAGATTTTTACAGCAAGATCTGGCAACTCAAATTAGTCAAATTTCATACTTCTTTCACTGTGATATTCTTGGACATACAGAAGAGACTCTTATCTGATATGTGTTAAAATAACAACTACACCATACACACTGCATAGAGTTTTGTAAATGCGTTTGTCACTACCTGAATTTTGCAGTAGTCAATTCAGTTTTACATTTCGGTTGTCTTTCCCATAAATGACTGATTTCAGTGTGTACAGAACAGGATTAAGGTCCATTCACACCAAGAATGATAACTATAAAGATAACTAAAATGATGACTATATTAGAGTGCTCACCAATGCAAGATATCTTTCTGTTTATTCTAAGTGCTCTGCAGTTTTGTCATCTGCCGCTTTAAATGCTCAAGCTCTTTAAAGCAGGATGGATTCTGATTTGCTCCCAATGTTTTTACTGTTCATCTGCTGGAAAAAAATTGCTCTAAAAGTGATCCCAATGATAACGTTTCTTTGTGCCGTTATCATTATAGTTGTGGTGTTTACTCTTGTATTTAGAATGATTTCAAGAACTGTCTTTATCGATATTGTTATAGTTAAAGTCCTCGGTGTGAATGGGCCTTTTAGCACTAAAAGATGAATTGACAATTTAGCTGCAGTTTTCACATGGCCACTGATAACTAATTAATCTTATTCCAGATATTTTATGTATTGGGAGTGTTTCTTTCCACCTAATATCATAGATTTAACTAAATATCTATATAAATTCTGAACCTTTTTTTATGTATTCCTCACTTTGTACCTACATTCAGGTGGGTCGCACTCTATCGCGTGTGCAGCAGGCCTTGAGTTGGTCCTATGGGGAGGAGGTGAAACCATTCAAGCCTCCTTTAAGTGATGCGGAATTCCACAGTTACCTAAACAGCCAAGGTCAACTTACCCGGCCAGAAGAACTTAGACTTCGTATATATCATGGTGGGGTTGAGCCATCCTTGCGTAAGGTAACCAAACTGCTTTACCATTATCTAACTAATCTACCCTGAGAGAGTTAGATTGGGATGTTAAAGTCATTGTGAGATACTGTGATCTAATCCTTTACTTTGACAAACTTTTTTAGCTTTGAATGCAAATGGAGTTAAAGTGATTTTTATTTGGTTTTGTAATTTATTTAAAAGCTCCATAATAATGTGTATTCAGAGCTAAAAATATATATATATTTTATATCATGCATGCATTTGTGTGTGTGTATAAACATCTTGAGGGCAACTTCCACCCTGACGGACAACTCATGTCCATTAAGTTCCATAGCAGTCCTCTTTGCATTTTAGCTGACTTTTTCTCATCCATCTCTGTGTTTTTGTGACAGGTTGTTTGGCGATACCTCCTTAATGTGTACCCAGATGGTCTGACAGGGCAAGAGAGAATGGACTACATGAAGAGGAAGACGAGAGAGTATGACCAGCTGAAGAGTGAATGGGCGGCACGGGTCAGCTCAGAGGATCTGGAGTTCATTCGGGGAAACGTTCTGAAAGATGTCCTTCGAACAGACCGGGCACATCCTTACTATGCGGGCTCAGAGGACAGCCCACATCTCACCGCCTTGACCGACCTCCTAACCACCTTTGCTATTACACACCCACAGGTAAACGTGCAGTTCTGCTCTTTGACACTAAGATGTACCTTTACTTCTTTGGAATATAAACTGTCCTCATTTGCTTTCGCAGGTGTCTTATTGCCAAGGTATGAGCGACATTGCCTCGCCAATCCTCGCTGTCATGGACAACGAAGCTCACGCCTTTATCTGCTTCTGTGGCATTATGAAACGTCTCGAGGGCAACTTCCGCCCTGACGGACAACTCATGTCCATTAAGTTCCAGCATCTCAAGTTGCTTTTGCAGTATTCAGACCCTGAGTTTTATGCCTACCTTGTCTCGAAAGGTGCTGACGATCTATTTTTCTGTTACCGCTGGTTGCTTTTGGAGCTGAAGCGTGAATTTGCTTTTGATGATGCCCTGCGAATGCTGGAGGTCACCTGGAGCTCCTTACCACCTGATCCACCTGAGACAGAGGTGGAGCTTCTGGGGCCAGTACTTGAGGCAGATCAGCCCAACTGTTCGCAGAATGTCCATCAGGATGTGGACATGGAGGAGATAGAAGAAAAGCTGACAGAAAGGCAGAGGAGACGTCACATGCTAAGACCGTCTCGAGAGGAGGCAGATGGGGGAAGTTCCCTGGTCGTAGAGGAGGAGAAGGGGCCTCGGAAGGAAGGCGAAGGAGAGTACGGTGTAGATGACATGGTCAAGAATGATGTCCCAGCTCCAGCTCCCTCATTTGAAAAACAGGCCAGTTTTGGGGAATTCAAGTACTATAGTGGCCGTAACGAGGACAGCTTTGAGATGAATGAGAATGATTGCTCCGATCCCACGTTATCTCCTGTACAGTTTCAGTCTGCACACTCTTCATTACCATTCTCGGCCCGCCAATCCACAGAGGAAAGTGAGGATGACCCTGGAGAGCAGGAACCTCTAATTGGTAATTGTACACCATCGTCTCCAGGACAGAGAGACTCTCCCAATGGTCAGGCAGCTTCCCCAGCATCATCTCTTCCTTCCTGTCTACCAAACTGGAAAAGTAGCTCCAATCAGTCACTGGAAGCATCTAATTCTGCCACCAGTTGGAGAACTGCATCTCCTGATGCCCTGTCAAAATGCACATCCTCTTCCTCTAGTGGAGATAAAGCCATGTCTCCTGATAAACCTTGTGGGGGGTTCACAAGCTCACAAGCTGTAATAAACGGAACTGGGACTCACTCCCCATCAGTGGTTGCAGGGAAATCTTTACTGGCATCTCCATCGCAGGGTTATAATCGGTCACTACTCTCTTCGCCAGTTTTATCTTTCGGCAAGTCCCCGTCTTTGCCCAAAGCTTTCTCCAGCAATCTCCCCTCGCCATGCAGACCCACTGGGTCTGGCTTAACCTCTCCAAACACAAACAAACCAGAAGGAGGCGGAATTAAACCCTGCTCGCTTCCCCCTCCGCAAGAGTTCGGGAAAGGGAATCCCTTCATGCTTTTCCTTTGCCTCTCTATCTTGCTGGAACACCGTGACCACATTGTCAAAAACAGCCTAGACTACAATGAGCTAGCCATGCACTTTGACCGCCTGGTCCGTCGCCACAACCTTGGTCGAATTCTGCAGCGAGCTAAAGCCCTCTTCGCAGACTACCTGCAGAGTGAAGTATGGGACTCTGAGGAAGGGGATGAAGTCAGCTTAGACTCCCCAGCCACAGCGGAGACATCCCCCCAAACACCCAACACTAGTCCCTCTTTCCTCAATGTACAGCCCTCTCAAGGTACCTTCCCGAATTCGACTTATAATCTGGCTAATACCATTCCCTCTCCAACAACTCCCATTGCCCTCTCTCCATCCACTTCTTGATTCTGTGCAGTAGTAGATCATCTCCAGAAACCAGCTCCGGATGACAAACGGACCCAGAAGCAAGATTTTCTGTACCATGCCGAGTCACCGCTTACCTTTGTGCTTTATATGTGCTTTATGGAACTTGTTTTGTTTTAACAACCAAAGCTTAGTGACTTTCTCTTTTTATTTTTTTGCCTTATCCTACCTTCCAAGTGAAGCCCCTTTCATTGTACTGTATCTTTTTTATTGCACTTTATTGATTGTCCTTTGAAAGGGCAGGCCAGTTTTTGTCTTTTTTCACTTTGTAAATAACACTTTCAAAAGGCACATTATGGGCACCTAAAACCCCTGTTATAGTAGCCTCACTTACCTGAGACAAAGAGACAAGATTTTACTGTTATTTATTTCTCTGTGTACAGTCTTTATTTTGGATGAAAAGGGTTGAATCAGCTTCTTCTAGGGTTATTGTGGCTCTGTTGTAGGGAGGAGAATGTTTACTAAGTAAAGCTTTTGAGACGCCCTTGGAAATTCATTAATGAATTTGTTTGACATTGCCAGCAGCAAAGATGTATTTGTTTTGCTGGCATTTGTCAGTTGTACTTCATGAGAACCTTAAGCCTTGACTTTTGTTTGTACAAAACATTTGAGCAGAGATGAAGGTGCTGATGCATTATCCAGTATCCCACCAATGTGAAACCAATTTCAGTTGTAGAATAGGTAACATTCAGCCCCAATCTTGACTTAATCTCTGAACTACTAATGGAGCTCTCCTCTTCTTTAGTGTACAACAGCTATTTGACCTGTAGGCTGTTGTTCTACATGCAGTGGATGTTTCATAAAGCACCACTCCTTCTAAGATCAACATGGAGAATGGCTGGTAATTTGGTGACACTTATCCTCACCTTTGTTGGAGAAGTGCCTCATTTCACCGAATTAGCCATTTTTGTCTCTCTCTTCTGTGTGTAAATATAATTTCGTTGATTTCATCCATCTTCCACCAAAGGCTTGTCTGTTCATTCGTTGCCATAACGACTTTCTCGTCAAGAGACTGCAATGAAGGATCCCTTCTGTTAAAAAAAAAAAAAAGAGTATTACAAAAGTGTTTTAAAGCCTTTAGCAGAATGATTTTCATTGGAGACTATGTAGACTCATTCTTTATGTCTTAATTCCAAGTGTTCTTTTCGCTTTTTTTCTAAGTGCTATAATAAACCTGCACATGGACTAAAAAAAGGATTTTCCTGGAAAGTGGAACAGTTAAAGAGTCCTGTTCATCAGCGTTATGTATACAACATGTATGTATGTATGTATGTTTTTCTGATTTTCATTTGGTTCTATATGATAGTATTTTACTCATACCCTTGGAGAGACTTGCTTGACTGAATGCTTGCAATACTCCTATTTGTACAATAAATTCAATGAATATTAGTTGATCAATGATAATTTTTTTCATAAAGCAAACTACATTTAAACCATTACACAAAGAAAGAGTTAACACTATCACTGGATGGAAATTTTATATTAATTTTGGAACATGGTAGCTGGTTTCTAGCTGGTCCAAACTAGAAAACCAGCTAATGATTGGCAACCATGCTCCACAACACAGCAATTTAAGGTGGATTTTTCCACCAGTGATTGACAAAAGCTTACAGCTTTCCGGGCTAAATTGCGTAAGTGGATGTGCCATAGCACCTTGATTTGGTAGATATGAGGTACCTGTTTAGGCATGAAGTGTAGACTAGTTTTATTTAGTTGTTAACAGAGATAATTATTGTGGTGTTTGTTGCTTTAGTGCAATAAGTCATTTGAGCATCTTGTTGCAAAAAGGAATCTGGAGATTTCATAATGCTTTTTAGTGATGTCTAATCTATTTCAGTCTTGGAGACCCCCCATCACTGCAAATTTTGGACGTCTCCCTTATTGGAAACAGCCATTTCGGATCTTGTAGTCTCTAAATGAGCTGATGAGTTTAATCAGGTATGTTAGATAAGGGAGACACCCAAATTGTGCAGTGGTGGAAGGTCTCTAGGACAGGGTTTGAGAAGCGCTGATCTGTAATTCCTTTGAAACAGTCAGGAAAGTGGTAAATCTTGGAAGCATTATTGATTTGATGGAAAAACTGGTTGATTTCAATTGATTTTGTGGTTTTGTTTTGATTAGTAGAGAAATGGATTTTATGTTCTTAACCATTTGCCATATATAAATCACATTGTTTTAGGTACGGGAAAAAGAAATTTGTTTCCGCCCGGTTTCGAACTAAGGATATCCCGCGCTTGAGCGCAAAATGGATAAGCTTAACTTCCCTTAACTTTTCCCAAGCATTCTCTATGGTAGTGTTTAACACTACGGATGCAATATATTTTTGACCACAAGTAGATTTCATGGCGCTGTTTCTTCTTTTCCGTGCCGGGACATTTAAATAGCAAGTGTCATCTGTCAGAGATGTATGGAGGACCAGGACTGCCACATAAAAATAAAATGAAGAATCAATTAGAATCAATTAAAAGCCATTTAAAAAGCTATTTAAAATTATTTACAAATGTATTTTTTTTATTGTTCTATTAATCTACGTTTAAAAACAGGAATTAAATAAACAACTTTAAATATGTCTATTTATTTGCCTATATAAAAGTGATTTATTTAAATGCATTTTTATGTGTGAATTATTAAATGAATTAATTGATTCTTCGTTTTATTTTTATGTGGCAGTCCTGGTCCTCCATAGAGATGCGCTCTACGACCGCATATTGTTTACCAAAAAGTTTGCATTGTTTTGTTCTGTCCAACACATACTTACGGAAAGATTACGCGGGTTTATTTAACTAAATCACTACGTAATTGACCTATTGTTTTTCCTCAAAAAACCTTCAGATTTTACCTCAGGTGAAGTCTGCATTACCTTAGAGATCAGCGCAATAAGCGGACAAACCAAGGTAAGTTAAGATCAATTATTTCCTATTTTTGAAAATTTGATGGGGGTTTTAAATTATTATTATTATTATTATTATTATTGTCATCAGCATCATATAATCCTGTTGTTTGCTGTTTTGAATGGTTTGTGAAATGTAAATAAAAACAAGTATGATTCTGTTAGCAAAATTAAATTGATAAACAATTACAGTAAGCCAACCTTGATAGAAAATGCACTTATAATTTATTGGAGCATCTTTAGGTATAACTAAATGCTTGTTCACTGTACTTTTATAAAGTGTGTGTGTGTGTATATATATATTTATATATATATATATATATATTTCCTGGTTTTGCCTCAAGCCACTGAAACAAGGCCCTGGGTTCCATGGTGTGGCAGTGAAATATGTCTATTGTCCTGCCAGAGTGTTTTCCCTATATCGACTTATGAGATGACTTTGGAAGAGTTCTGTCTGTCTTCCTTTTATGAGCTTGAAAGGAAGAGATGGGCAGCAGAAAAGGGAAAGTTACTGCCCTCGTGTTTCCTGGTTTTGAATGTATATATTGTAATTATTGTACTATAAAATATAACTGTATCTTGTTTGTTAATAACTATACCATATTCTAATGTAAATGTTTATTAATATTATTGAACATTTTATACATCATACACAAGAACAATTCTTACAAGTTTGTGCACAAAGTTTATTATATGTTAATCGTACTTAAAATCTAGATGAAAAACGATCGCAAATTAACCTTGTGGTCGAGGCTGGATTCGAAACTCTAATTTTGTGTATCATTTTTGGCCCGCCTCCCTGGAATTTCCTCCGTTCCTATTGGCTAGAAGCGCTCTTCACCTACGGGCGGATGGCCTGATTGTGGCTTTCTTTCTTTGTTACACTTTCTGCAAAGAATGACGTCTGTCTTCTTCACATATTTTCTTGTGGCAGTTCCAGTGTGCTCCCTCTCCTGTTTTCACTTTCTGTGTTGCTGAGTGGAGTAAGGAACAGCTTGACTGGATGTCCCGTGTCTGAGCTGATGTTGGCATAGCTGAAGGTAATGAGCCCCAACAAAACACCTGAAAATTACAGCAGAATACATATTATTAATATGATTGTTTTCAATGTGTGATCCTTACCCTTTAATTTCCCTTTTCTATTCTGTCTGTTTTGCTTTGTGTTGTCTAGATGCTCATTTTTAATATCTGTGCATAGTTATGTTGTCTTGATTGTTTTCTTGGTCGATGGTGAAATAACATATCATAAGTTACAGGTCTCCACTGGGTTGTTGTGTTGTGGCATTATTACAGCTTTATACGGCATTATACAGTGTTGTTAGTCAGCCTGTCAAGGTTTTTTCACAATAATCACTGCACATTATCCCATTTATTACACGGCTACTTACTAAAAGACAGTATAAGACAAATAATTTAACACAAAATATTGATCCAAAAGGATTTCATTGATTATGAAATGATTGTCTTGCTTCTGCTAAATAAAACAGTCCGATGTACAGTTGGAACTGTGTCCATCGCAACGTAACTAACTTAGCAACATAAAGTCAGCATTAAACACAAATCACAACTAACTAGGCTACGTTTGAATTTAACAGGCTGCAGGAAGATAAGCTAGTCATGAAGGCATCAGGTTTTACTAATTTTACAAGAACTCCTTACTAAACAAATAAAGCTGGAGGTGATATTTCAATCAGTTTTAGTTATATTTTTATACAAAAGATAAGAGTAGAGTAGAAGGTATGCTAAATTTAACTTCACGCCTGGTGCCACAATCTTCTTAGCGGCCCTGAATCATCCTTGTTTTAGGGTGGTTTGGTGACACGGTGGGTAAATGGTTTTCTTCTTGACATACTCCCCCAATGCCTGCCATTGGGTGATGATCTTGACACACTCTTCTCCATTCAAGGCTAACCAAAAACTCTGCCACATCCAGCACGGCTCCATACGCCTCAGTTTTACCTGGTCCAACAGAATCCTAAAATGAAAGAGAATTTATGAACTTTTGATAGCTGCAATGAATACAGATATTCACATGAAAGCACAGACAACATAACTCAGATTTCATTTACACACATATAAATGTGCCAAAAAGAAAGTGACGTGTTCTCTTCAGATGTTGGAAGATCGGTTTCTGCTCATAATTGGTCCACTGGGACTACATGAAAAAGGTAAATATTTAGTTTCAATTTGTATTTATTTTCTTCAAATATGACAAATGTACATTTACAGTTAGTGTGACGACAAATTCCGAAATGAATACTTTGGTAAAACTCAAAGCTATGTGCTGCAGGAGAGAGTGCATTGAGCTGGAAACAGGAGATGTCACTGGTGATGGAGGGACCACGAACTGTGATGATGTGGAGCTGGTGACAGGAGATGTCAGGTTTTTCTGTTAGGCAACTTCCTAACCAAGACGGAGCAGAGAGAGGCGGTGGAAGTATGGGTGGTGGCAGCGTGCTGGGGAGCTTTCCCTGCTTGTTGCTCTTCCTTCAAGGCAATGGCAATTCTGCACTCCACTGTATCTGTCAGATTCAGGCAACCATCAGCCTGTCGAAACACAGAAACAGACAAACACTTTTGGTAACACATTAGTTAATGCAGCTGTCTGTAATATTGCATTACTATTTACTCATGATCACCTTGTAATGCTGATTTTATATTATGCTTTGTCTGTGTATATTTTTCCAACAGGCTCAAAATGTTTGCTAACATATCAGAATCATCCCAGAGTAAGAGGTAAGTTTTTCAGTAATTATTACACCATTAAATACAACTTTTGTGCCACCTGAGACAGAGGATGTTTCAAGTAAGTAATGGGTAGTGGATAAGGGAAAGTTTAGTCTGTTGTCATTTCCATTTTTCTCTTCCATTCACTGAACCTCCGCTGAAATTATTTTCCCCACTTTGAAACCCTCTGCTCTGTTGAAGGTCATGCATTCAAAAGTTTATTTAGCTAAAAACATAGCATCGCAATAAAGGTAAAGTACTAAAAGTAGAAGCATAATGTACACCATATTATTGGATTATAATTAGTGATGCATTAATGTGTAAGAATCATTTTAATGTTGCAGCTGGTAAAGCTGTAGTAAACTATACAATTTATAGCATACAATTTCTGGTTGCAGCTGGGAACGTGATTGGCTGTCGTAACCAGGAATAACCACGATCTACAGGTGGCAGAAGAAAACGTTCAGTCCGTTCTCTTAATCCATTTTATTCTTTTTAAGTGAGAGAATTTACAAGATGCTTGTGTTCTCTTTCGTACATATAATTTTAATGCGTAAGACAGGAATTTTTCTTATGATTTTTTAAAGTGCATATGGCTCGTGGCCACTAAAAGTGTTTGGATCAAAATGCCGAAACCCGGGATCGAACCAGGGACCTTTAGATCTTCAGTCTAACGCTCTCCCAACTGAGCTATTTCGGCGGATGATATGTTGCGGTAGTGAAGCTGACTTTTAGATTAACTTATTTATCATACCGAATAGTTTTAGGACCTAGCTACTTGGATAGGTCCCCGGGAACTACTTTCCCCATGGCAATGTCCCTGGTTACATTCGCACTCGGAAAAAATGTAAATGTAAACGGAGGATGCCGTTATCTGAGCTGTTTGTTGTGTGTCGTGGGTTACTATGGCAAGCCGTTTTGACTATTATTCATTCTCAGGATATGAACTTGTAATGTCAACACAAGAGACGAAATCTCCTATGACATCTTTCAGTATCGAGACGGAGAAAAGAACACAACCCTGCAGACAACAGGTAAATGCCGTTATCGGCATCTCTGCCAACCATTTTAATTAAATTACGATCTACCCAGTTATTTTAAAGGGATAACAACAATGCCAAAAAGCAACGGTTTGTCGTTTTCATACTTCCATGCTTTCTGAAGCCTGTGTAATGACTTGTTTTTAATAACCATACCACCAATAGTCACTGTCAGTCATTTCTAAGGCTGCTACGCCCTCCTGTGGTCGCATTTGACTGCCGCATATGTCATCGAGGATTTTTCATTTAAGAAAAGTAATCGTTCTAAAATTGACTGTTATTCCTCGTGAGTATGAATTATTGTGATTTCTTTTCTGGAATGAGGCAGGCTCAATAATGTTTACGAATGCAACCACAGGAGGGCGCTGCAGTCCTGTATAATATTATATAAAGTCACGTGATTTTGAACATCCGTCGGGCCAGTGGCGCAATGGATAACGCGTCTGACTACGGATCAGAAGATTCTAGGTTCGACTCCTGGCTGGCTCGTATTTTTCATGTGATTGATTAGTATTAAAGTGTGTAGTGAAAACGTCAAGAATTTTATTACAATACACTACATAATGTTACCTTACTTTAATACTTTATTATGGCAGGGAAGCAGATTTTACAGAATTGTGCATTGTACTTCAATCATTTTTATCTCACATAACTTTTAGTTTCTGGAAGTGTGCATTAATCAGCAATCAATCAAATCTATATAAGAAAAGCTAACAAAGCAAGTATTTTTCTGTTGGATAAGAGAACAGATTGGCATGTTGAGGTTCTTCTAACTGCTGGTGAGAGTGACTGGTCCTCTTGTCTTCCACAGATACTCTGGACTCTGCACTCAATCATCCTGATAACAGTGAGAATATGTTGTTAAAATCAAAATGCATTCCCTCTTAATGAGCTTAAATTAATACACATATGCTCTGAGTATAAAATTACAACCTTAGCCTTGCACTGAGGGACATTTTTACATGGTCTTCTCTCAGTTTCAGTTTTCAAATCCTTACAGTTCAGTTTTGGCTTGCCTGAGAACATTCTGAGGTCTTTGGAACTATGAGAGATAAAGGAAAACAAAGAATGTGCACATATTTTGAAAGAATGCACAACCTACAGTATGCATGTAATGGAATTGCAGCCTTATTTGATTTATTATAGACAAAAAATTCTTTCATTTAGTAGCATGACATGTTTTCCCCTACCCGTATTTAGTGAGGTCAGGAACACACTTTCTTTCTCTTGTTTGTGCAGAGTCTGGCCCACAGTTAGGTTTGCAATAACTCCACTCACTCCACTCTGACAAGACGCCTTCCACTGTACATAGTAAGAAAGTTTTATTTGTTTGGAAAACTGACTTTCTACCTGTGATGTTTTGGAAAATCCTAATTTTGTCTGAAACTAGAAGAAACCAGCATCTAATATCATCATTCACAATGTAGTGAATATGCAATTTGTTTGAGATGTACTAATATTAAACATTCAATTTGTAAAATGTTACACATTTTGATGCTATACAATAAAAATGAGCTTGTTTTGCATTTATGTTGCTTTTAACTGAAAAACGTGCTGTGTCCGAATACGTCTACTTCCATACAGAGTATCCAAAAAAAACCAGTACGCTTAAAGTGTAGTATGTCCACATTCATAGTATTCGTAAAACAGTAGACAAAATGAACCTAAACGATCTACTTCTGCCAAGATTTGACCCTTCGTGGGCAGTTTGATTGACAGGAAATCTGGCCAATCATAACCCCAAATCTGCCATTTTGTCCAACACAGCAGTCAGGGGAGTTAGTAGATTAACGTTGGTGACCTTGAAAAATTGTGCATACTCACGTCTTTCCGCTGATGAAACAACATTCCTTCTGATGTTCATTCATGTTTATTTGATGCTATAAATGAACTAGTATGAAGAGATAATCGGTTCACGAACCGATTGAAGGAGCTACAGCGATCTGTCGCGACACATTAAAGAGCCACTATACGGTATTTATTGTTTAAACTTCTTTAAAAAGTTACAATATTTGAAATTTGAAACTTTTTCATATCAAAAGTAACCCGCTCTGTCTTGTCTGTCGACGTGTTGTCAGCATCCATTGCTCTGCTATGTATTTTTCACTCCGTGAGAACATGATGTGTGGCGTGAGAGCACATGGCTTGTCGGACATAGCAACAGTAACTAAAGGGGGCGGGTCTTTGAGAAGGGTCCATTGTGAACGGCAGTGAAGTGTCGCAACTGACGCCAGTAGGTCAAGTGGCACTGACAACATGGTGAATGTACTTAATCCGAATTTCATTCATTCTACTTGTACTCATACTAAAATACAAAACATACTTTTTTAAGGGATGTGAAGTAAGTTTCAAACCAAATGTTGTATCTGCTAGAAAGTATGCAATTTCGGACGTAGCTATGATTTTTCTTTGTACTCACTTCTACAGCCATCAATTAAATAGCAGCCGCCACTTTGAAAAATCTCTCCGTCACAGGGGTTACCCCCATGTTCTCTACCAACACAGTCCCTCTCTCTCCTTCGGCTTCCTTCCCTGTTTGCACATGCTCTATTGGAAGGTTTACATAGCAACCACGGACTCCATTCTTCCCACATCCCATGTTCTAACAGAAAAAGAGAGAGGTACATTACTAAGTTAAAGGGATAATTCACCCAAAACTCGGACACTTCAAAGCATTCATACAAAGTTTGTAAAATAAATCCATATGAAATGAACGGTTTAATCCAAGTTTTCTGAGGAGACATGATCACTTTATTTGATGAATTGATTTCATTTAGGCTTTTATTCATATAACATTGATTCGTGAATATAAACAGAAGCTCAACCATACTAACTTGATGAGTGAGAACAAGAATATATATATGAGTAAATACATGTATGTATACACACATGCAGACATGTGACTTACAGACACACATATTACATACACATCTAATAATATAAATATGTTTTACATATATATATAAACACTCATATATTATGTAAAAAAACTTTTATGTTAGATGTTAATTGCGATTAATTGATTTGAGAGCACCACTGTAAACATTGCTGATCAATGCTGATCAGTTTTTATATGTGAATAAAACTTAAATTCTGTTCATCGTATAAAGTGAGCGTGTCTCTTCAGAAGACTTGGATTAAACCTCTTGATTCAAATGAATTTACTTTACAATTTTACAATCTTTTTACGAACATTTTAAACCATGGGTCTTCAACCGGGGGTCCGCGACCCCTAGGGGGTCCGCGGCGGTATTGCAGGGGGTCCGTCAATTAATGTTTGATCACAAATAATTAAAAAAAAAAATAAAACGTGTAAAAACATCACAAAGTCAAATTTAAATAAAATATATTTTATTTTACAAATAGTATTACATTAACAGCTTTAATAAAACCCTTCCGTCCACGTGCAGTCACGTGATCTCATGATACTGTCAACGCAGACTATAATTTGAAAATGCTACTGGCTAATAATTTATATACAATTTAACTCGCCAGAATGAATCGCCTGATAGTAAAATTAAAATGTTAAGTTCTGTTTAAACACACCAACCCGACGTCCAAGAACTAGCGGCGACGGAAGCCGACGGTGTTGTCGCTCATGTCGGCGGAAAAATATGAGCTTGAGCACCGAAAGAATTTAAGCCGACTGTCAACTAGCGCCTGCATATAAATGAGATGACTGTCTATTTAAGCAGATATATTTGTCTATATTCGTCATTCAAAAGGGGAAAGCGAAACCAAGACGGCAAGTATACAAACCATATACAAAGCAGCGCTTGCTGACCGTTTTGAATATCAGTCATGCTGATCACGTGCTTTATTCCACTCCTCTCATGTTATTATGAAAATATTCGTGCGTTCGAGTGCTCGGGTAAGAGGACGTGAAATTAGAACAAGCTTCCGTCGGTGCCGTCATGACTTATTCGCTTGCTTTCATAACTTTTGCTATATATTCTCGTGAACTGACTCGTTTACTATGCTGAACAGCCACTCAGAGTTCTCTCTCTCACCGACGCCCCGACGCCGATTCAACATGTCGAATCGGCCGAAAAATGAGAAGGGTCTGGCTGCAGACCGTGGGCGAGTGGAGCTCCACTCTCAAACAGGAAATACGTCACCTCCACTTGAATTAATAAAGAAGGGCCATGATGGTGTCGCTATGAGCTCTTTTAATTTTTACCATAGACAAATTTTACCTAAATATTAAAGTCCGAATCGCGAGCCATAAAGTCCGAATCGCGAGCCATAAAGTCCGAATCGCGAGCTATAAAGTCCGAATCGCGAGCCATAAAGTCCGAATCGCGAGCTATAAAGTCCGAATCGCGAGCTATAAAGTCCGAATCGCGAGCTATAAAGTCCGAATCGCGAGCTATAAAGTCCAAATCGCGAGCTATAATGTCCGAATCGCGAGCTATAAAGTCCGAATCGCGAGCCATAAAGTCCGAATCGCGAGCTATAAAGTCCGAATCGCGAGCCATAATGTCCGAATCGCGAGCCATAAAGTCCGAATCGCGAGCTATAAAGTCCGAATCGCGAGCCATAAAGTCCGAATCGCGAGCCATAAAGTCCGAATCGCGAGCTATAAAGTCCGAATCGCGAGCTATAAAGTCCGAATCGCGAGCTATAAAGTCCGAATCGCGAGCCATAAAGTCCGAATCGCGAGCCATAATGTCCGAATCGCGAGCTATAAAGTCCGAATCGCGAGATATAAAGTCCGAATCGCGAGCTATAAAGTCCGAATCGCGAGCTATAAAGTCCGAATCGCGAGCCATAAAGTCCAAATCGCGAGCTATAAAGTCCGAATCGCGAGATATAAAGTCCGAATCGCGAGCCATAAAGTCCGAATCGCGAGCCATAAAGTCCGAATCGCGAGATATAAAGTCCGAATCGCGAGCTGTTTGACATATTTTGTGTGGGGGGGGGTCCCTGTTCCGTGTCTCGCTCATCTAAGGGGTCCTTGCCCTGAAAAACGTTGAAGACCCCTGTTTTAAACCATCAGAGTTTTGGGTGAATAAACTTTGAATGAAGGGATAGAAATCGCTTAGATTTTATCACAAATATCTTCATTTGTATTTCAAAGATTAACAATAAGCTTATGGGTTTGGAATGACATAAGTATGAGTAATATATGACGGAATTCTAATTTTTGGGTGAACTATCCCTTTAAGCAATCGATTTGTATGCCTGTATTATCATACATGCTTTTTGTAGTTTTAGATAAATCTTTCATTTGTCAAACTACTTACTTGGACAGCGGACACGCTTCTCGATCTCAATGGGGCAGAGACCAGTTTTTTCCTCTTCACCTCTACACTGTCTGCCACCATGTTTGGGTTTAGGAGAATCACACAACCGTTTTTGTTTCTGCCGGCCCACTCCACACGTCACAGAACAGGATGTGAAACCTGACCAAGGGCCCCAGTTTCCATCAACTGTGGAGTAGAGATATAAAGCTCTGGTTTCTAAGATTCTCATCTTTCTGGCAGTTTTGTAGAAAAAAAAAAAGTATATTACTTGGACAGAAAGGTAGTCCGCTGCAAGGGCGGGTGTCTGTATCAGAGCCCTCGCAGTCTCTGCCTCGTGGAACTGTGGATGGAGCGGGGCTGGTGCAAGTTCTTTTACGAAGTTCTTTCTGTGTGTTACGCCCTTCCACAATACAAGTAACTGGACAGGGACCCCAGCTTCCCCAAGTGGACCACCCACCATGAGCTTGACATCAAATGAGAACATGGTCTTAATACTCAGTATCTTCAGTGAGCAAAAAAAAAAAAAAAAACTTTACTTACTCGGACATATATTTTCATTGTCGCAAGTGTCAGTTTCTTCCTGTTTGCCGATACAGGAGCCTCCACATTGTGGAACTGGGTTACTGCAGGTCCTTTGCCTTTTTTTTAATCCCTTGTCACACGTGACTGAACAGGGCTGCCATTTTCCCCACTCTGACCAGCCACCTTCCACTGGAGTACACAAATTTAAGGAAATATGAGAAAGATCATAGAATCCTTTACGTCTAAATGTAACAAATACTTAATGTTCTTTTTACCTGGGCAGCATTTTTTTTCACCACATGGTTTAGTTTGAACAGTCCCTAGTTTCTCACTGTCTGAGCAATTACCAATTCCATAACAAGACCGTCGCCTTTGCATTACTCCCTCTGAACAACTCACAGAGCACTCGCCCCAGGACGACCACTCAGTCCATGCCGCCGCCCTGGAAGTCAACAGACAAGATTTTTTTTTTTTTAAGGATTTGTGCATCATTTGTTTCAGTTCAACTAATTCAAATATTTTATATTATATAATTCTACTTCAGTAGCTTGAAAAGTTAGATTAAAGTCAGAGTGAGATTTAATGGAACATTGCAAATGGTTGTCTGTGCACATCATTCTTTTTTTGTTCATGTGCCCTAGTAATCTTTAATCACAATATTTTCCTCTTCAAACAACATCTCTTTTCTTCTCTGCTGTCATGTTTACTGGCGCAAGGGTGGGACGATCAATTTCCGATGGACAAAACTTGTTTGAGAAGCCATTTCACTTGAATATTAGTCTGGATAGACTTTTATTCACTATCGGGAATAGTGTTTAATGCTGATTTTAAGCAGTGTTATTGAAAAGGTGAAATGGTCAAAGTCTCCAATATTTTTCCATAAAAAGTGAATTACGATTTAAAAAGGTTTCCTCAAAATAATGCAATGTTAAAAGTCTTTTTTAAGTCGAGATGAAATAGAAGTAGAGACAGATCTTCTCTGGCGTATTGTGATGTACATTCAAGTGTAATGGATTATCAAAAAAGACTTGCAACGATTGTTGGTTAAGTGGACTAAATGATTGAAGTCTCATATGCCATTGAATATTCACTGGAAGATCGAATTATGACATTGTGGTTAAACATCCAAAAAAAAATTTTAAATTGAAAACATAAAGGATACATAAACATGGATGAATTATTAACATCTACATGTGAACATTAATGTGAAAATGCATGCAAGTCACATGCTTTGTGGAAACAAATGAACTGTGTTAGGAAATAGGAAATAGTTTTTTCACTCCATTAGACAAAAATGAAGCTCAATGTGACATTTATCATAATAGGATTTTGAACATGAGCATTATAAGCATCACATCATTGAAACTTACCCACAGTAACTACACTTTCCATCTGCTTCTATGTAGCCGTAGTTGGGGTTCAAGCAACAGGAGTTTTTATCAACCTCACCCAACAGACCACCACATTTCCCAGTGGAAAAGGAAAATTCTGAATAACACTGCACCTCCTGTGAAACTTCAGAAAGACATAAGATTAATGAATACTTATTATACATATTGTCTGGTATCTGTTAATGGCACAGATGGACAGGATATATTATATTCAGAGAATAAGCATGATTCAGTTGTTTCAGGGATTATTTCGAATATGATTCACAAAAACAGTACAGGTAAGTAATAATCACAAATTACAAAAAGTATTTGAGAAAAAGTTCAGTCCGCTAGCTATATTACCCCTTAATATTTATTTACATATGATTAAATATTTATATATAGTTAGAAAATTCTTCCAACCTGATTGCTGGACATAAATCCCAAGGAGCACAATCCCCAATAAGATCATGGCTAAATGAGTATGACGGAAATGATTCTTGATTCTGAATGTGGAAAAAGTTTGATTCAGTGAAGCCTGTGAATAAAATACTGCAATAATGCAAAGAAACTGCAAACAAATGTGGATGTAGATTTTTGATTAACAGTGTTGATGAAACAAATCATTAAAGGTTCAAATGCTAAGTTCATACATGATAAATTCTTTATTTAAAGTAATTTAATTTTAAACCACATACCTCTCACACTTCCCTTTCTTCTGCCAGTTTAAGCGGCTGTAATAGAGAGTGGTTTGTTTGCTCTGCCTTAATAGTGACTTTCAAATGTCTTAGAGAGCTATTTACAAAAATGGGAAATATTAATTGTGAAACTGCTTAGCCAGCTTCCCTCATTCAAATATGATTTTGCAGATTCATCAGCATTTAGCTGCTGGTTTGCAAAATGATTAAATAGTTTCAGTTCCACCATTTCAGTATTTCAGCACAACTGTTGTGTAATGTCACGTATACAGTCAAAACTTGAATAGGCATCTCTGTACTAATTACTTAAAATGTTAGAATATTTTGGCTAAAAGCTGTATAAAACAGAAATTAAGGCAAAATTCAAATTTTGAATGTATAATATACCCCACTAACACGATATGTGCACTTTTTATTGGGGGGTGGTGGAGGGAGGAGATCGGTCAAAAGAGAATTTTGACCTCCACAGACCTCCAAAATCCATTAAGGCTACATTTATGATTATTATAGGATAAATAGCAAATGTCAAAGATAAATAATAATAAAAAAACAACTTAATCAGTCGGTTGTCAAAATTTACTTTTTTAGCTTAATTTCTTGGACCTGAAACATATTTTCCACTCTAATAAAGGTTTTCTAAGTTGTATACTTTAAGGATTGCAATGAATCTGACTGTCTCGGGTAAGGCAGGAGTGTTACTTTTACCTCCATCATCCTCTCAAAGTGCAGAAGAAAGCGCACTGATTTTAAAAGTGTTTTTTTAATGAATCAAGAATAACAAACTACAGCCAGAAAAAAAGGAAAAAGGCTGCTACCAAATGAAAGCATTTCTAGAGCTGCATACTGCGCGCAAGCATTTTTTATGCATTGTGCAATATCATTTTGCGTTACGCACTAAAATATCTACATATAAGTGGGGTCAACTGAAATTTATGATTTATATCACAAAGTGGTTAATGTAACCAGTAAGTGCTAGCCTATAGCACCACTGGTTCCATTAAACATGTTTAATGTTTAAATCCCATCCCAAGAACCGAGCAAGAACTTTGTTGGAATAGCTGATTTCACATATATAAGGAAAAACCATATGTCACCATATAAGGAAAAAACTCAACCCAGAAACTTTAGTGGTCCTCAAAGTTTTTGTGATCAGGTTTGAGGTGAGATTTGAGAGCTAAAACAGGAGACAAGATTATAAATGAACAACTTTATGTTTGATCTATTCTCTATATCACTGCTGTTTCGTTGTATGACATTCAGCTAAATCTCATTGATGTATGATCATAGCTGAAGTCCATCTGCTTTGGTCAAGTCCATCTGTTTTAGACTGCTGTCTAATGGCCCCATCTATAGGAGCACTTTGGTACTCACAAAGGTCATTCAATTACGACTATTAATGGTATTAATGCATTATGATTAAACTGAACTTGTTTGTTCACACATTATTTAATTACTCATATTTAATTCGTCTTCATTAACATTTACCAATATTTATTACGAGGGATTTTCCAGTAGTTGAGACCACCATTTCAACCCTCGTGGAAATAACATTTATGATTCATAAAACGTCATAAAATTCATCTATCTCCTACTGGTTGAATCTAGCAACCTTGAATTACGTAACATTCACGCCACGCTTTTTCGTAGCTCTCAACCACACAAACGCCAGCAAACACAGAACGGAAAACAGATTCTAAACTAAACCAAAGTCCCTTGACTAAACCCCTCGAATCGAGCTGTCATTGGACAAACACACATCACGTGATTTGGTCATACGTCAAACCTTGTCAAACCGCGGTGAGGAAAATATGTTGCACTAAAGCTGAAAAATCGTTTATAGAGGTGGACTTTTCCACGCGTGTTTAGTTCAATAAATGTATTTTTTACATTTTGAATACGGTTGTACTGAATATCAGTGGTCAAAAGAGTTCGATAATTTCATTTGCTCGCTATGGTTAGCTATCTGTCAGGCGACTTTGGCCGAGGAGCGACCCCTGCAGGTAGGTTTACAATACACGCATCTTTTCTAGTTCCTTTGTTTCTGTCATCCCTGACAACCGAGTAATCAAAGTGAATGGAGTTACTAGACCAGATTGAGCAAAAGTTGCTGTATGAATAACAGCGCGAGGGTCATAGCTTGATCCGCCTTCTGATTGGATTTTAGAAGAATGGATATAACAGAAATCAGGAATGGAAACGCCTGGTATTTTAATCATAAACCTATTTAACCGCAATTGCTTGACCAGAAGAAATTTGAAAGCGTGTACAACAAAATAAAAATAAAAACATGTTAGCGTTAAGCTAGGTAGCGCTAACCTCAGACTAGCATGTGTGAAATAAGAGAAACGTGGACACAGTTATGACAAAACTGATGTAAACCGTCGGACTATGGGCTCAATTGAGTCTCAAAACAACTTAACTTCACGGAAAAGGGACATATTTATATTTGATCGACCGTTGGGAAACTTCGAAGCTGGCCCGTAAACACCAAGGTAATCCAAGACCGCTAGTTAGCCAAAACTCGCTGTTTTGCTTATTTAAAGTCTCATGTCTACTTTTCCTGATTACTAACAAACTATATGTGTCCATATCAGAAATTAATGTTTGTTGTAGTCCTTTAACTAGTTGATGTCACCGTTTTGAAGTCATGATTTTGTCAGCTAGCTAGATTTTGTCTTGTCAGGTTGCATCTGCCTTGGTTTTTGTGTGTGTGTGTGTGGCTATTTTGTATTATTCGTCAACATACAACCGTTGAGGTAAATCAGCAGTGGGTTTCAACTCATTCACTGTGTTTTGATTAGTTTAAGTTAAAAATGTAAGCTTTGCTGCCTCGGCCAAGCGCTGTTCATAATAACTTTAAAATGAGATTTTAATCCGGTTAACTATTAACATACAGTAAGCACAGGACTACGCTAGTCAGCACATTGAACATAGAAACGCTGTTTTTTACTTAATTTTACTAAAACATATATATTCTTTATATATATATATGAATGAATGATATGAAATGCTGATTGCCGAAGTAAAGCAGCATATTAAAGGAAATTTAAGCAATTGCTTAAATTCTGGATCAAACTGAAAAAATAAGTTTTTAGAAAGCTTGTTGCATTGAGAAATGAATATTATACTGCTTTGAATAAGATAATATTTTGTGCTTTTTCTATTTGAAAGGCTTTATGTTGAAGTAACAAGTGTGTACACATGTTTTCGCTCTTATTGCAGTTAAATTTTTAATAACACATCTACTGTCTGGTCTTGCAGCAGTTGTTTTGTACAGGTAAATCTTGCCATAATTCATGTTGTAGTAAATGAATTAATTTTTTTTAAACTGTCCTTTAATTCTTTAAGCCAGACACCACAGGTGAATGAAGTAAAATATTACAGAGTTAAAATGTTTAATTCTGTTAAAATTTAAAAAAAATTTACACAGTGTACTTTGGAGAACACTTTTTTTTAATCGCGCATAAATCGGAAAATAAATAAATCTAAGTGTCAGGGAAAAAAAATTTCACCATGTTTTTTGGGGTAACATGATGTATAAATCAGGTGAATGATATAACCAACCCCTCTGTAAAAACCTTCAGAATATAGATGGGACTAAAACTGTGAAGGTGAGTGTATGCAAGTGCTACTGAATCGGAGAATTCTGCCTCAGCGCATTGAGAATTGAAATTGGACAAATAGATAAAGTGTAATAAAACTGAAATGTGTATTTTAGATCTTTTCTTTCCACTGGTCTAAAAGAAGACATGTAAGCAAAATGGCCTAACATCTTAAAATGGAACAGTGCGTGAAAAACAAACTTAGTTTTGCTTGTAGTGTCTTCTCTTAAAAACAAACCACTTGAGAGGTCCAGAGGCTGGTATGCATGTCTGTCATAGCCTCCGCACACTGACTCATTTAGTTCTCTATGTTGGTTGACTCTTACATGCAACTTTGGAACAGTGCAGATAAGCTGAGAACCAGAACGACTGGTTGCTGACAAGTCTGAACAGTTGCTCAAAGCGTTTCTGATCGCTTCATTTACTATGCATGTACATACAGTGGGGCAAAAAAGTATTTAGTCAGCCACCAATTGTGCAAGAGAGAGGCCTGTAATTTTCATCATAGCTACACTTCAACTTTAAGAGACAGATTGAGAAAAAAAAATCCTTAAATCACATTGTCAGATTTCTTTTAAAGAATTTATTTGCAAATTATGGTTGAAAATAAGTATTTGGTCACCTACAAAAAAGCAAGATTTCTGCCTCTCAGAGACCTGTAACTTCTTCTTTAAGAGGCTCCTCTGTCCTTTACTCGCTACCTGTGTTAATGGCACCTGTTTGAACTCGATATCAGTATAAAAGACACCTGTCCACAACCTCAAACAGTTAGACTCTAAACTCCACTATGGCCAAAACCAAAGAGCTGTCAAAGGACACCAGAAACAAAATTGTAGACCTGCACCAGGCTGGGAAGACTGAATCTGCAATAGGTAAACAGGTTGGTGTGAAGAAATCAACTGTGGTAGCAATTATTTGAAAATGGAAGACATACAAAACCACTGATAATCTCCGTCGATCTGGGGCTCCATGCAAGATCTCACCCCGTGGGGTCAAAATGATCACAAGAACGGTGAGCAAAAGAACGTAAGAAACATTTCAAGGTCCTGGAGTGGCCTAGCCAGTCTCCAGATCTCCACCCCATAGAAAATCTTTGGAGGGAGTTGAAAATCCGTGTTGCCCAGCGACAGCCCCAAAACATCACTGCTCTAGAGGAGATCTGCATGGAGGAATGAGCCAAATTTGTCTAAAAACCTTGTGGAGACTTACAGGAAACGTTTGACCTCTTGTCATTGCCAACAAAGAGTATATAATAAAGTATTGAGATGAACTTTTTTGTTATTGACCGAATACTTATTTTCTGCCATAATTTGCAAATAAATTCTTTAAAAATTAGACAATGTGATTTTCTGGATTTTTTTTTTCTCATTCTCTCATTTAGTTGAAGTGCACCTATGATGAAAATTACAAGTCTCTTTCATCTTTTTAAGTGGGAGAACTTTCACAATTGGTGGCTGACTAAAATACTTTTTTGCCCCACTGTACGTTAACGTAAAGCCTATATATATATGGTAGTGCTGTTGTTTTCATGTGTCCCAGTGACATTCAATGAACAAATGAGATATCTTGTTAAATTGCTTTGTCTTTGTTAAGGGCGTAATCCTCTTGTCAGAATCTACGGATTACTGTCTGTTAGGTAGTGGTCTCCATCCTCCATATGACCCTCACATCTGTTATCAATGTCTTCCGTACTGAGAGCTATCATCTATGTGATTCATCCGAAGTGGAAAAGCTTTGTCCCTCATGTCATTTCAAACCTGTATGACATACTTTCTTCTGTAAGGGGAGTTTTTTTTGTCACTGAAAGTCAGTGGGGTTCAATGTTGTTCCACCCAGGTGAACTATGCTTAAGACATTTTATAAACATGTTTTGTCTGGGCAAGTGCACTGTGCAACACTGTATATTTGACCTTTGTGTTGACATTGTTTTTCCCCCCTTGTTTACTCATGCAAATAGGTCTTTCTCCATTGATACACCATTCTTGTTCAGTCACCTGATTATATAAGTTTTGTATGACCCAAATCTTTTGCAAGGTACTTTTATATTGGTCATAGCATTTTCCCACAGGAGCTTTCTTTGCAAGGTTATCTTATCTTTTTAAGCAAACAACCTAGAACAGTCTCATAATGGGTTTATCACCTTTCATTCTATGTAGACTAAATATACCACAGACCTGTAGTTGCTGACTGCTTCAAAAAGTTAAAGGTCATATAACCGGAAGTGGTGAATGAATCAAAGACGAGACAAAACCTACTTTCTTATTCTGTACGTGTATGTATTCTCTTTTCTTGAAAGCGTTTGAGCCAGCCCTTAAGAAAGATTTTATGTGGCTAACAAAGTGCAATAATAAAAATTTACTTTTTCAATGGCCTTGGTTCTTCAATATTTTCCCATCTTCCAGTAAAAAATCAGCTTTGAGATATCTTGATGTAATTTTTTTCCCTTTAATTTTAGTCAGCAGAGAGGTGGTGGTGGGCGTGGGCGGGGGCGGGGGGGGTTGTTGGGGGTTGGAGTCAGGAAATGACACTAGCAGTATTGGATCTCAGGTCACCTGCACAGTCTCTGGAGCATGTGCACTACTCGCTAGGTCACTTCTTTAACAGTTATGGTTCTGATACTGTGTTGTATTGAGGCACTGTTTGCAATTATTTACATCTCTTTTCCTGTATTTTGTCTTCTCAGAGGCAATGACACGTGATGGATGGTTATGAGATTTAGCAGCCAGACAGGAGAACTATGGAACAGGTTGAGCAACCTACCTCAAAAGTGGAATGTGACAGCCCAGTAGATGGAGTCACGAAGGGCCAGTCGCCTCCACGGACAGACTTGAAATCTGTCCAGATTCCTGAAGAGACAATATGGATGGCAGCCCAGGAGGGTGAGTCTGCATCCTCGGACTGTGGAGGGGTTTCAGACCTACAGGGGCCGGGCTCAGTTTCGGGTGAGGAGGTGGAAGGCAGCGAGACGTCGGATGCCACAGGGTTAGAGGTCTCGCCCGGCAGCAAGGAAGCGTGGGTGGCGAAGAATGGAGATCGAACGCCGCAGGAGAGTCCTAAACAAAATAGTGACACTTCTGTAACAGCTCAAACGTTTTCAGGTAAAAATTCAAAACTGCACTTTTGACAACAAAGCCATATATTATGAGTGATATATTATGACACTCTTGCCAGTGACATTTTCTACCACTTAACCCTATAAAGCTGTATGTATCATATTTGATAAATAGTTTACTAAGGCTTCTTAACTCGTTAATATGAACAATATATTCCTATTCTTGATTTTATAACAATAAAATAAATATTTACTGCATTTTGGAGCCCTCATGATGAACGTGATAAACGTGGAGCTATTTAACTAGCTCAGTATGAGGGAAGTGCAAAATCGATGCTTGGCTCAAAATTGAGATACATAAAAATGAGTTAATCCAAGTTACAATGAATAATGCCTAATAAAGTAGTGTTTATAAGCACAGTGCTGCTTTGTGTAAAGTGTTAACTAGGATTGGGAATCAAATATCCATTTCAGTTCTGCAATCGGATACTTGTTTATAAAATTAAAATTTTGATTCTGCTTATCGGTTCCTGTGTGCTCATTGTAATGTGTAAATATGGCGTTCGAGCGCCGTTTTCTGTGCTGGGCAAATCCAGAACTCACGCACAAAAAGCTGCCTCTTGTATACTGCACGGATACTGATTTCAGTTCTCTTTCGTGAACAAATACACACAGAATTATGTCAAAATATCCTCGTATACACGCTAGGTTGTTTCTTAACAGTTTGAATGTAAACGGTTGTAAAAGAAAACGCATATGTAACAGTATATTGTATCTGTGCATTAGGTCTCAAAGTGACAGCAGGCTAATAAACTTGCTGCTGTGTGTGTCAATATTAATATTAATCAAAAAGAACAAAAAAATCACTCATTGATCTTTTGTGATTTTTTTTTTAGTTAGGATTTATCTATATTTTATTTATAAAATGAAAATGTGCTGTGTTATTTGCTTATTTGTTCTTATTGTATTACTTACTGTAGTGTATACATTAATAATGTTTGAAATTTCTATTAGTCTAGTCTATTAGTTGTTCTTTATGCTTGTGATTTTTGTATTCAGCTGCAATAGAATGCGTTGCAAAAAGACACAGAATAAATGTTTTGTATCTATGTTTGTCTTAATTATTATTATTTTTTTTACTATGTTGGAGTACAAACTGGGAATCGATAAGCAGAATCGCAATTGGAAATTTCTAAAATTCAAACTATACATAACCCTAGCGGTAACCAGGAAAACAAATATATTTCTACTGTTCCATAAGCGCTACCTACTGTCAGAAATTGAATTTGCCTTTTCATTCATTGCGTCTGCCATTTTTTTTCAGACCAAGATGAAGATTGACTATAATTTCAACTGATATTTTTACACTTTCAAAAAAGTAGAATAATAAGGTATCTAGAATATTATACAATCATATTTTAAATTAATGTTTAATAAAATAAATACATAATGTTTCAACTTTTAATATTTGAAATGTGAAGTTGTTTAAATCATTTTTGCAGTCATTTTATAGTTTAGGATGTTACCATAAACTCATTTAAACTCACTCGCTTGCTCTCTCCCTTTCTGACACTGGACACTCCATATTTTTTACAAACATTTTACCCATAAAATATATACTTTTGCAGAGTTCTCATAATAGATTGAAGTAGTTTCTCTCTGTTTCTGTCTCACTTTTACAGATCCATTACAGGCACCCTCTCTCTCATTGTCAGACCAGTTACGGTTAGGTCGGGATGACCCCAGTATGGGCCTGAACGTTGAGTGCCGTATATGTGGAGATAAAGCCTCAGGATTTCATTATGGAGTTCATGCTTGTGAAGGCTGCAAGGTAATTTTCCTGAGCTTGCAACTACTGCAGTCAAGGTTTTTCACAAACCATGGGTGCATTTATGGCTTGAAATAGACAATCCTTGATTATAAACCAACTTAAAGGTGCAAAAAAAACACTACCTGACATGCATTACTGAAATAGATGTCTTGAGAAATCATACCCATCTCTGTGACAGCCCTTGGTTCTATAAATGGCAAAAAATGTTTTTTGTTTTTTTTAACCAGTCAGAAACCCTGTCTGCATGATGTGAATTCGTTGACATTTCTTGGAGAAAGATGGGGTGTGTGTTTGAAGGGATGGGCCATCTAATTCAACCTGCAATTTTTTAAGAGAAATTACTAAAATCACTGTATCTTTAATAAAATCACTTTGTTTTTTACCTTAAGTCACTGGGCTTCCTAATGCTTAATGTTGCATTTCCATGGTGAAATAATTCAGCAATCCAAGCGCACGTGTGCCTTGCTGTTTTTCAGTGAGGAAGTGTCATCTTTTTTTAAAGGGGTTTTTCAGACGCACCATTCGTATGAAGCTGGAGTATGAGCGTTGTGAGCGGGCCTGTAAAGTCCAGAAAAAGAGCCGGAACAAATGCCAGTACTGTCGCTTCCAGAAGTGCCTGGCATTGGGCATGTCCCACGATGGTGAGCAGCCTATTTACAACCACAATTTAAAGCATTCAGAATTCAGAACTGCTCATTTTACACCCACTTAGAAAGTGTGAATTGCATATTAATAGTCATATTTAGCAGTTAATATTCTGGTGTACATAAGTTGTTTTTTGAATACATGCTGAGCTTGTGTTTGTTTCTTTGGCTCAGCAATCAGGTACGGACGTATGCCAGAGGCAGAGAAGAAGAAGCTAGTGGCAGGGCTCCTCGCTGGGGAGAAACAGCAAAGCTCTAGTGGGGCTGACCTCAAAACACTGGCCAAGCACGTCAACACGGCCTACCTGAGAAACCTCAACATGACCAAGAAGAAAGCACGGAGCATCCTCACGGGCAAGACAAGTTGCACAGCGGTATGCACTCAATGCCACCGACTATCTCAGTTTTTTCTTTGTTTATTTTAGCTGGTATGCACTGATATTACAATTCTGGCAGATACAATAAACCGATATTTATTGTTATTTGTTTTTATTCTTCACAGAATGCAGTTATTTTAGTTCTTTTTAATTGTGTTCTCATTTCATCCCTAGCCTTTTGTGATCCATGATATGGACTCGCTGTGGCAGGCCGAAAACGGGCTGGTCTGGAATCAGCTTAACGGAGCACCACCCAACAAAGAGATTGGGGTACATGTCTTCTACCGCTGCCAGTGCACCACAGTGGAAACTGTGCGAGAGCTCACAGAGTTTGCCAAAAACATCCCTGGGTTTGTGGATCTCTTCCTAAATGATCAGGTGAGAATCATCAGTGTTACATTATTAACTTATATTTGGTTAAATCTCTTTAAGGTTTATTAGTGACTGCTAATGTTTGTGGCTCCTTAGAAGCAGTCACTTGTAAAAAAAAAAAAAAAAAAGTAATTATTAATAAATTATTATTATTTTGTTAGTAGTCGTGGTAGTCGTGGCCTAGTGGTGAGGGAGTCGGGCTTGTAATCTGAAGGTTGCCGTTTCGATTCCCACGCCGGCAGGAATTGAAAGTGGGGATTGATGATAAACGGCACTCTCTCCACCTTCGATACCATGACTAAAGTGCCCTTGAGCAAGACACCTGACCCCTAATTGCTCCCCTTGTAAGTCGCTTTGGATAAAAGCGTCTGCTAAATGATGAAAAATGAAAAAATTTAAAATATTATGTTGCTGGCTCCTTAGGAGAAATCACTTGTTTCCCCTCATTTGTAATTAAATGTAATTATTAGTTATTATTCATTTATTTATTTATTAAAAATCTGCTAAATGAATAAATATAAACATAAAATAATGGATATTTATTAGTGGCTGATGATATCTAATATTTTTCAAACATTGACATCTTCCTTTCTCGCTCGTTGTGACCTGTGCCACTTCCACACCATACACATGTCAAAGTTGCCAGAGCAACTTTTCTCTATTTACGGATATGAAGAGACACACATGAGCGAGTGACGTACATTATGCAATTTCCCGTAAAAAAAAAAAAAGTCCAGAATATAATTGTTAATAATATGCTTACCATAGTGAATCAGGGTAAGACAATAACACGTTTTGAAAAAATGATTTAAATTTTGGGAATTTTAAACAAAAAATGTACCAAGGCTGTAACCATATTTTGAACATTGGGGAGTGTTATTGGGTAATTTGGGAAATTTTTTTATTAAATGGTGATTAAAATGTTAAAAGGGATTTAAGGGAGTAACGAAAAAGAAATAAGAACAGTAAAAGTTCCAGGTCTATTGTAGTTAAGTTATCAATTCAAACTGTTTGCAAATAATATTTTTAATAAAAATATCTTCTCTCTTCAGGATTTGTTTGTCTAATATGTCAAAAATGCAAAGCGTTTCTTGTCTCATCACATTCATTTATGAATTACATTAATAATATCATAGGGTAGGGACAATTTGGCCATATCTAATTATTGCAGGGTGGACTTGTCCCCTTCAATGTCTATGGTCGTTATGGCCCTGGAGTGTACCATTTTAAGTATGGATGCATATTCTTCCACTGAATTCATTTCCCACTTTTTCAGGTAACCGTTATTATTCAGGCAACTCTTGTCCTCTTTCAGGTAACACTGTTAAAATATGGAGTCCACGAGGCCATATTTTCGATGCTCCCATCTCTCATGAATAAAGACGGGCTGCTGGTGGCCAACGGGAAGGGCTTTGTGACGAGAGAGTTCCTGCGTAGTCTACGCAAACCTTTCAGTGAGATCATGGAGCCCAAGTTTGAGTTTGCGGTGAAATTTAACGCCCTGGAGCTGGATGACAGTGACCTGGCTCTGTTTGTGGCAGCCATTATACTGTGCGGAGGTAAGGCTGTGCTGTTTGTTTGATCAGAATGTTTTCTTAAGTCCTTTGTTGTTATTTATACAATTAACATCCACATCTGAAGTTGTTATGGGGTAAAATCAAAACACAACAAAGAGATCAAAGCTTGTTTATCATAACTGGTAAAATAGCTATAGGAGAATGTGGGTGTGTAAAATGTGTTCAATCTTTCTATGCTCTAGATCGTCCAGGGCTGATGAATGTGAAGCAGGTAGAACAGATTCAGGATGGAATCCTGCAAGCCCTGGACCAACATCTTCAGGTGCACCACCCTGACTCTACTCATCTCTTCCCCAAACTGCTCCAGAAAATGGCCGACCTCAGACAGCTGGTCACAGAGAACGCTCAGCTGGTTCAGATGATCAAAAAGACTGAATCTGAGACCTCCCTCCACCCGCTTTTACAGGAGATCTATAAAGACATGTACTGAGCTCAAGACTCAAGGACCTGACTAGAGAATGGACCTCAACTTCCCTCCTGAATGGAGAGAGTGCACACATCTTTATGGCACTGCGGTGCCATGGGGGTTTTTTTAAATGAATTTTTGTAAAAAACTTTTACAAATATTGACTTTGAATACTGATGTTTTCTCTGACTTTGCGGAGTGTTTTTTTAATTTAAACTCAAATCTGTTCTTGTATACAGGACTCAGAACATCTAGACACTTTTTACTACTACTACTACTACTACTACTATTACTACTACTACTACTCATGTTGTTCTTCACTTGCTAGATGAGGGCTAACACCTTTTAGAAGTTGTCTTTCCCATCATGGTTTTGGTTTGCAAGTACATTTAAGTGATATCTAGGATGTTACTTTGAGGAGATCAGAGTGCAATCAAGCTTACTGTGTGTGTTTGTAGGGCTTTTATTTTTGTGGTTCTTTTCCTCCTCCTGATTCTTTGATTAGGCACTTTTACTAAAGTAAAAGGTACTCCACACAAAACTGTACAGCAGTCAGTTATACTATTTTGGAATTATGTTACTTTGTTGAGGATGTTTTCTGTGTCAGCTGCTACAAATATATATTGGTATTGAAACTGAAGACAAATCTATGTTTAATAATTCACTTTAATTCTTTGGGATAAAGCTACACCAGTGTGATCATTTCAGTTGTATGAAAGGAAATGTTTGTTCACTTTTTCATCATATACATATATAGAATTCTTGTGAGCTTATCCTTTTGTTAAGCACTGGTACCTTGATGGTACTTGTATTTTTGGATACTGTCCGGTACCGGTCACATTTACTGAACCGGGGCATGCCATCAGTTAGCTTTCATTGTCTCCTTGATACACAGTTGTATTAAGTTAGGTCTTCCATTAGTATGTTGATTGAAAATGTTTTATGAATATATATTGAGTAATTGAAAACAAGCAGGCTGTGGTTACATTAAAACTAGAAAATTATGGTCAAATTGATTTATTGTACTCATAAACTTAAATTTATTCTCTAGATCAGTTGCATTAATTGATGATCATGTCATGACGGTTATATTGAAAATGAATGGTTTTGTTGAGTCTGCTTGCATTGTATACTTTAATGAAGCAACAAATCCTGTCACTAACAATGCTGAATAATTTGGGAGTTTGGTCTACGCATGTTTAAAAAAGCAGTTTTAATGTTGAATAACATTAATCGGTAGTAATATGATGTGCAACACATCTGCCATTTCACATCCAGAAGTATCTCAGAAATATCTGAGATTTTATCTTAAGGCTGAATTTTTTTTTAAGGTGGAACTTAATGTCAGAGATATATGGTCATTAAACCTGTTACTGTGAAACTAGAGAGCACAATAATTTGAAGTTTTGGATTTTTTTCCCCCCTTCTTATTCTTAAAATACTTTTTGTCATACATACATTCACACCAGACATTGACCAGTACCTCTCTACCTTTCTGGTCAGATCTATCTCAGAACTGTCTTGCTTAATTAACAAGAGCAAACAAGATGCACACATGTTATGATTTGTGGAATATTTTGGATCAAAGTAAAACAATTCCAGACATCACTAAGTTTCTTGTGATTTATGAAAAGCTCCAAATATACCAACATTTCACAAGAGTTTTGCAGTCATAAAATATTTGTTTAATCTTTAATTTATTGTTTACCAAACTAATTTAAATGTGTGAATAATTATTAAGCATTTTAATAAACAAAATAATCCTTCAATTAGAGACCAAACGTCCTATTTTATCCGGTGCCATTTTATATTTAACAATTTACTTTTGTATAATGTCATGCAAAGTGCATGGAATTCTGCAAAGCATCGTAACAAATGGATATATACATATAATATATATATATATATATTCCCATTTATGAAGTGATTGAATCGATTCATTGAAAATATCCGAAAAGAACCATTTGTTACGATGCCTTCAGGGCTGGGTAGGTTACTTTTAAAATGTATTTCACTACAGATTACAAAATACATGCTTTAAAAAGTAATTTGTAATGTATTTCGTTACATAAGTTTAGTAACAATCTAAATACTTTAGAATACTTTGGAATACTAATAATTGTGGAACAAACACAAAAAAAGTAATTGCAAGTTTTATCTCACAACTCTGTCTTTTCCCCTCAGAATTGCGTGATATAAAATTGCAATTGTGAGTTATAAAGTCAGAATTATGAGATATAAACTCAATATTGAGAAAAGTCAAAATTATGATAAACTCACAATATTGAGAAAAGTCTGGATTATGACATGTAAACTCGCATCCTAATTTGCAAGAAAAAAAATTTGTATTGCAAGTTTATTTCTCCCAATTCTGACTTTATAACTTGCAACTGTGAGTTTAAATCTCACAATTGTGATAAAAAGAAGTCAGAATTGTGAAATACAAACTCACAATTGTGAGGGGAAAAAAACAAATTGTGAGAAAAAGATGCAGTGACCTTTATACAATTATAAAATGACTAGCAAACAACTAGCACAAAACATAAAAACAGTCAAAAACATGAACTTAACTCTGCTTTTTCAGATTGTTAGAGTCAGAGAATTGCCAATTACTGTTTAAATGACATTAAAATTCAAATTAATCACTTTGGTACTCTAAAATACTTTTCAGATGTAAATTTAATCTGACTACCACCCATTTAAAATGTAACTGTAATGAAATACAGTTACTCAAATTTTGTATTTTAAATACGTAACTAAGTTTTTCGTTACTCCCCGACCCTGAATATATATATATATATATATATATATATATATATATATATATATATATATATATATATATAATTATCAATATTATTATATATACATATAATTACTGTTATTGTTATTGTTCGCGTGCATGATGTCACTGAATTGACTTTCTGAACCGATGCTGTTCAAATTAATCGTTTACTGGAATTGATTCAGACTATGACCATCACTAGAGAGCTCGTTTGTTACGCATCCCTGTCCATCACACGGTCAAATGGGAAGGCCCCGCCCAACAATTATAAAAGTGTGTATGTCATTAGCCATTCATCAGACAAAGAGGGACAGGCGCGAGATGGAAAGGGACGCACAATCATCCAAAGGCTCAGGCGACAACAGTGTAGTTTGTAGGTTGGTATCTTCATCAACTGCTAGTATTTTTGGCACTAGTATGCAGATCAGTTGTATAGTTTGCTGCAGTGCTACCAATCAAACAGGACAATAAAATGTGTGTGTGTGTGTGTGTATACATATATATATATGTGTATAAAATCAGCTAGTTTATATGAATTGTGAGATTAAGTCTCATTTCTATCATTTCCGTTTTTTAAATTTTTATTCTATCTATAGAAAAGACACGGACGTCCCTGGTTGGCCCGCGCGCGTTCTGCGTGACGTGGGTCTCCTGCGCTTCACTCCCTCGCCAACTCTCCCCCGTTCTCTCGCTCCGACAACTCTATTACATCAACTTTTTTGCAGGTTTTAAAATGGATCGGTATCGCATACCTTATAGACATTCGAGAAAAGGCAGCTCAAATGTGGAAAGGGAAGTTTGCAGGTAGTTTTGTGCTTTAGACTGGATGAAAGTTCGTTTTTAGCTCCGATCATCTGTTTGAAAGAGTGACTTTTTCTGTTTTAACGTTTCTCGGCGCAGATGTTTACATCCGGTTAAGGTAGCGAGCGTTTGTTTTAGTCCTAGTAGGAAGACTTGTGCTGTTACAACAAACAATACACGTTTGGACCGCAACGTGACGTTAGTAGGAAAATGACCGTTGCAAGATTTGTTGCAGAACTAGTTAAAGACCAACCGTTTTCTTTTCGTGCTGTAGTCAAAGACACGACCGATCAAGGGCTCAACGACCCCATTGTTTTCCTTTTTTGAGTAAACGCTGCTGCTTTGCGACAATTTCAAATGCATGTTCTGCAGTTGTTAACAAATGTTATATAAAGGGCATGTTGTGGTTTGCAGGCAGTTCATCAATGGATTTTGTCGCTATGGTCCGAGCTGTTCCTATCTGCACGAGTTTCCTGCAGTACCGTCATTTCAGGTTCAATGTAGATACTTCCAGAAAGGAGGCTGCTGGTTTGGTGATCGATGCAGGTAAGCAGCCAGCCGGCCTTTTTTTAACATCAAGTGTGTATAAGAACAGCAGAATATGAATGTCATCTTTCAAATTGCAGGTATCTCCATGTTCCTCAAGGGGGTGAGGGCTCTTCAGGGAGCAGCAGACGTGGTTCAGCACCTGCCGTTTTCCCCTCTGCGCTGGCGGGCCATTCTCTGGCTGACCGCAGGGGATCTGAGCCTTCTCTTCTCCCACCTCAAGGAGCCTACAGCCTGAATCGGAGGGGTTCTGAGCCCCTGGTCACAAGTGTGAGCGTGCTGCAGCAGAATTTTGAACGTTTGGCCACAGGAATTGCAGAGGAGGAGGAGGAGTTTGGGGTTGCGGAGGATGTGCCTCCCCTGCAGGGTATTGCTGTTTATTTGGGCTTTTCTTTGAAGGCGCTCCTCACATTTTCCTTGTGTGGCTTTAATTTTGGTGTCCTTTTCAGGCGCATCGAGACCGCCGCATCAAAGCGGTGCTGCAGTCTCCGGTTCTTCACGCAACTACGGCTCGGCCGCCTTTGTACCTGGTGCAGCACCTGCTGAAGTCCAAAGAGTAATCGTGTCTGAAGATAAAACACAGGTCACAAAGCTGATGCATTTCCTGGAGCTCATGCTTTTTGGGTTTCATCAGCCTGGGTTTAATGAAGTGTTACTGGATTTATAGGTGACCAGTTTGCCAGAGAGACCTGATCAGGATGGTGCTGCAGTCTCAGTGGAACAGCAACTTTCAGGGGCCTTTGACCAAAGCAAAGATGTGGCTTGTGGCATCTGCATGGACAAGATTTCTGAGAAATCCACTGCGCAGGAACGGCGTTATGGCATCCTACCCAACTGCAGTCATGCTTTCTGCATAGGCTGCATCGTTACCTGGCGAAAAACGAAGGACTTCCAGGAGGATGTCATCAAGTGAGTTGTCACACTTCTTCCATTTTCTTGTATGACTGTATATTAACTTAATGTATTTGTTTTTAACAAACAGGGGCTGCCCACAATGCAGAGTGAAATCCTCCTTTTACATTCCCAGCAAGCACTGGGTCTGTGATGGGGCGGAAAAGGCATCATTGATAGCCTCTTTCAAAGAAAGGAGCAGGTTAGAATGGTTCACATTCATCCTGTCACAACTATAATGGTTTATTTGACCCTTTACATTGATTCTGGGATTGTTTGTCTCTAGCAAATTAAAGTGCAGTTTCTTCATGCGTCACGGATGCTGTCCCTTTAAATCGGATTGCATCTACAGCCATGACATGCTCCCTAATCGCACACACCATCGCAGGCGCTCAACACCAAGGGTATCACTTTCTTGTTGCGTTTGGTTTTAAATAGTTGTGCATTGTTTAATGTTTGTGGGAGTTTTTAAATGGAAAAATGTTTGCTATGCTGCTTTGCCGTGATAAGGTTGCTGTATCGAACATCAGTTTTAACTGGATGTTTTCAGGACACAGCTGAGATGTTGGAGGATTTGGGGATTGATGGCATCCAACTTTGGAGCTACATCTTTGCCTTGACTCTGTTGGACGATGAAGATGATGACCTCCTGGATTTTCTTGATGACTAAGAACCTTCTAGAGTCATGTGTATATGTTGGCTCGGCCTTGAGTGAGCTTCGCTTATCTTCTGCACTGAAATCTAATTGTCCCTTTTAGGGTTGGCTTCACTTTAGCTACCCCTACATGTTTTGGCTAATTGTTTAGCCGTGTAGACTTAGTATGTGTGAGTCTTTTGCCTTCAGTTTAAGGGAGTTGGTCAAAGTTTGAATGCTCTGATCTCAAATTGAGTTTCTTCTGGTTAGTTGGGGAAGGGACTATGGCAAAAAGTTAATGTTAATTGAAAGCATGTTTACTTATTTCAGCTAGCTTTTTTCCACTTGTTGATCATTTAATACTTCCATCTGTGCTGCTTCCTGATTGTTGCACCCTCTTGTTTGATGCCTTTTTGTATGAAATCAGATTTTAATATTGTGTACTTTCTAGTTTATTATTGCCAGTATTGTCAAACACTAAAGGTGCGACCTGTCAGCAGGCTTTTGATATACTGTTCTTTTCAGCAGTGTTAACAGGTTATACCAGGACTTGATGTCACATTTTATGACTTTTAGTACGTTTGTATTCAAAGAAAAGTGAAAATAAAAAATTGTTCCACTGTTTGCCTCACTTGATCCTGTCTTTTGTTTTGTTTTTTTGTGCTGCCAGTCATGTAACAATGTATGCTTTGAGCAGTGTGGGAGGACACATTAGACTGGTTTTAACGTGCATTCTAACGGTTCATTTAAAAAAAAAAAAAAAAAAAAGTGTGCACCGTGGCAAAATTTGTAAGAATCTCGCCAAAGGAATGATTTCTTTTAATTCCCCTCCAAACCAACAGGTGTCGCCAGTGTACAATAAGCGCGGTTTAGATTCTCAAAGAACGAAACATTTTGCACAAGTATTTGCATGAGCTTTCAGCAGTGCTGTGGTTGGTTCTTATAAAATGGATGTTTGTACTCTAACTAGGACTCTTACGACTTCAGAGTTAATGTTAGTAGTGGCAGGCTTAGTCAGGAATGTGTGATTTAAGTCCAGTAATGGATCTGAAAGCTCTGTTGCAGCGTTTTGAGGGAAGGTCCCGGTTGCTGGTTCACGCTCTGCTTTTAGGAGCAACCGGAGCGAACACTGCGCTGACAGTTTTCAATAAACAGCGCAGATGTGATCCAGATTTCACCCTAACTCCGTTTTTAGGGACTCTGTGCCAGCAGGAAGCATGTGTGCGCGAGGACGCTCTCGTTCTGTAAGTAGACTGTCATAAACTCAATCATCTAAAAGTAATATCACTTGGCAAACAAGGTGACACATGAAATATTTTACTTCTCAATAGCTATTTTTTTTTTTATTTCCACCAGTAACAGTCTAATGAGAAGTTTGGTAAAAATGTTAAGAACCAAAACGTGATTTTCCACTTTCTGTAAAAACATTCCTTTTTTTTTTTTTAAATCTAAAAGTACATTATTTTCATATGCATCACTATATGCTGAGTACTTTACTCTTGTTTTCTAGGAAACCTTTGGTGTGCTTGTTTTCTGAAGACTTTAAACGAAATCTGCTGTGCTTCCTGCATCTGATTCACCCTGGACTGCCGAAAGACAGAGTTCTCCTCCTGCTTCAGTGTCTGTCTCAGGATGACAGAGGAAATCAATGGGCTTGTGCCTTAATCAAGCAGCTCCAAAGAGATATTGAAGGCACTAGGAAAGGGACCCTCCTCACCTCAAACTGTACAGAGACACTAAAGAGTCTCTGTGCGAGATTCATGGATGCTGATGCCAAGGGAAGATGGGCCTCTTGTTTTGATGGGCTTAAAACAGAGGGTAAAGAGACCGATGTTTTGGTTTTACATCAGAAAAAAAGGAAAAGTGACAACATGGATCATGATGAAAATGCCCAGGAAGATCAGCAAAGTAAAAGGGTAAAGATGGATTTTTCTCCAAGTAAAGAAGAAGAGAGGTCGTCTGAAGAGGAGGAACATAAAATGCGAACAACACAGCAGAACCAGAGTACTGCCTCTGTATCTCAGGCTCATTCTGATCTGTTGGGGTCTTCCAAAAACCTGTCAGACCACATGAAGGTAAAGTGGAATTCAGTCCAGTTAAACTGATTCTTCATGCTCACAAAGAGCCTGTTTTCCATAAAGTTCAGTGAAAGTTCCACAGATTATTAATCAAATCTTGGTAACGATTAACAATAAGGTCTCATTAGTTAACATTAGGGTGGGAGGAGGGTGGCTTGTCCTCTTCAGGTTGGTGGAGAGCTCCTGCCTCAAGTGGAGGAGTTCAAGTATCTTGGGGTTTTGTTCACGAGTGAGGGAAGGAAGGAGCGTGAGGTTGACAGACGTATCGGTGCAGCTTCTGCAGTAATGCGGTCGATGTACCGGTCTGTCGTGGTGAAGAAGGAGCTGAGCTGCAAAACGAAGCTCTCGATTTACCGGTCAATCTACGTTCCTACTCTCACCTATGGTCATGAGCTTTGGGTCATGACCGAAAGAATGAGATCCCAGATACAGGCGGCCAAAAGGAGCTTTCTCCGCATGGTGGCAGGGCGCTCCCTTAGAGATAGGGTGAGGAGTTCGGTCACTCGGCAGGAGCTCAACGTAGATCCGTTGCTCCATCACATCGAGAGGAGTCAGTTTAGGTGGCTCAGGCATCTGTTTCGGATGCCTCCTGGACACCTTCCCTGTTCAGGGCGTGTCCCACCGGGAGAAGGCCCAGGGGAAGACCTAGGACACGCTGGAGAGACTATGTTCACATTCATGTTAGTTCACAGTGCATTAACTAATGTTAACAGATAAAACGTTTGTCTTTAAAATAGTTTAGTTAAATTAACATTTATTAAGATTAATAAATGCTGTAGAAGTATTGTTCATTGTAAGTTCACATTAACTAATCTAGTTAAGCAATGTTAATAAGGGAAACCTTATTGTAAAGTGTTGCCATAATCTCTTCATATATAAACCTCAGGAAAGTTGCTGTTCTTCAGGATAGAAAAAAAAGACGAATTCATGTTTTTGTCAGGATTCATGGATGAATTTCTAATATTTTAACATTACTGTTTTTAGGCTGCTATACCTGTGATTAAAGAATTACTAGATACAGAGTCAGAGGTAAGAAACCTTTGTTTTATTATGCAAATGTAACTGCTATAAATCATCCCATTTATATATATTTTTTTCTTCACAGTGGGATGAGAGTTCTGTGTCTGCTCTGAAAGTATTTCATGAATGTGACCCCGAAGAGGTTTGTGGTGATTCGGTTGAAAATGAAATGCTTTTTGGATTTGTTACTCCATAAATGTTTCCATCAGTATAAATGTGTTGCATCTGATCACAGGTGGAGGTATTGTGTTCACTGCTGTGTTTGTCTGAAGCATCTGAACAGAGTTTACCTCACTTCTGTAGCTGTCTGCTGGAACTGTCCCCAGACCTCAGTCACAGCACTGCTTCTGCTGTGATCACACACCTGCTGCTCCACAAGGTCAGTACGTTCATTTGTCACATGTTACGATCTTAAAATGATTTTAACCATAATATTAAGAGTCAGAACATCAACAGGGGAAGAATTTGTGCATCATTACAAGTAATTAAAATATGTGGATAAAATATATACGCGTACTTATTTATTTCTCAAAATAGATATACTAAAGCCACACAAAGTTCATTTATTTGTAATATTAAATATAAAAATATTAAATTTATTAAAAAAATCTTTCTGATGCAAACACACACACGCACATATATATATATATATATATGTGCGTGTGTGTGTTTGCATCAGATTTTTTTAATTAATTTAATATTTTTATTTAGCATTGATGCATTAAATTGATCATAAGTAACAGTAATGACTTTTACATTGTTACAAAATATTTCTATTTCAAATAAATGCTTTCAAGATTAAAAAAAACAGGGTTTTCACAAAAATATTAAGCAGCATAACTGTTTTCATCATTGATAATAACGTTGTAATAATGATGGATCATGTGACTGAAGACTGGAGTAATGATGCTGAAAATTTAGCTTTACCATCACAGGAATAAATAACAAATTGAAAATATATTCAAATATAAAACTACAGTAATTTTGTATTTTATTACTGTAAGTAAATGCAGCCTTGGTGAGCATAAAAGACTTCAAAAACATTAAAAAAATCTTACCCCCGAAACTTTGGGTGTTTCCATATATGGGTTGTTCTGGAATATAATGTGACATTTATAAATTGAATAAGTAGATGTTATGATTTAAATGAATATAGTTTTTTATATTGATATTTAAATTTTTGATATTTGACAGATTAAAAGCTCGGTCGCACTTATATTTATGTATCTCTCTGTCTCAGATTGTGTCCCTTGCAGAACCTGCCTCTCGTTGTTTGGTAACAGCCGTAACGTCCCTTTGCACTCGTTACCCCAGGCCGACCTGCCAGGCTCTGATAGAGCCAGTTCTACGGAAGGGACAAACTAATATGAGTATGTTTTTTTTTCACCTGCATATCAATGTTACTATGCGTTTTGATTGTATTTACCATTTTTATTCGTATACTTAATTTCAGACCTTTTTAATTAAACATTAATTGTATGATTTCTTTAGGTAGCGCCCAGGCAGAGTTACTCTGCAGACTGGTAGTGGACTGTCTTGAGCCACATCACAGGCTTCTTGTATTTCGGTCGGTCTGAATCTTACAATTTAACTGGTGGAAAGAAATAAGCCTTGGTAATTGCTTGTTTGAGTAATATAACAGGTTGACAGAGTTTTACTAACCATAGAAATTTGCATTCAAATCTTAGGACAATACTTGGCGTGTCCTGGAATGAGCCTATGTTATCAGTCATCCATGCATTGCTAGATTCAAAGGTATTTCAGAAATTTATTTTGTATCGTAAAGGATGTTTTAGTCCTATGTTAATGGTTTCTGTTGTTATGTTCACAGCTTGATTTGAGCGAGGAGGATTTCTCTCTCTTCACTGAACAGCTTTGCAGCCAGTCTCCACCTTTTAGCAAATCTATGAAGTTTGCCAAGATGTTGCTGAGTGTCTTGACCAAATATCAGTCACATGTGAGTGCAACTGTAATGTATGGAAACAACCCGAGTTTTGATAAAACCCTGACCATAACCTTCAACCACAATATTAAGTATAATTTTATGGTCCTCAGGAATACTAAGAAACCTAATTTGGCATATGATAGTAAACAACACAACAATAAATATCTACATTAAAATGTTTTTTTAGTCTAGTGTAAAACTGCTGATAAATAAGGTGTTTTATTTTATTAATTTGTTTTGCATTTCAGGTGAATCCTGCATCCCACCACACACTTTCCAGTTGTCTGTCGTTCAATGAAACCTTTCTCAGGAAATCATTGCAGGCTGCATTAAAACGGATTTCTCTTTGAAACATTATTCGGTTATTATTTGGTTGATCTGATTGTATTATTTTGTACATTTATTTTGTAAATATATAATAAAAACGTATATGTACTGTATAGTTATATTGGGTTAACATTAATATTTGATTATCAAATTAAGTATTAAGCTTTATATTTTCAATTAAATCGGAATTTGTATTATTTAAATGTTTTGTAGTGGACACATTTGAATGATTAAAGATATATGAAATATATTTGTTTCTATCTTACCAATTTTGTAAATTCATTGTAATTATACATGGCGAATAAACTTTTTATTTTATCTGACACAATAGTTTGTGAAATTCTATGTTTTCTTTTATAGTTATTTTTATGTTGTCATTGTGTCTAAAAGGGAGTGAGGCAAAATGTCAGGGTAAATAACAATAAATTAAATGTGCTACTTATGAAATTGTCTCTTATTAACATTACATCTACCCTAAACCTACCCTAACAATACTGAAAATACTGTTATTAAAGTAAAAAAAAAAATGACGCAATATTGATGTGCGCATGCCCAGTGGCCGTAGCCGCATCCCTTCTAGTCTTTACCCAACAATCATGGCGGCTCTAAAAGTCCATTTTTCACACTCGGGCGCATATATACTGCGCAACTTCCCTTCATCCTTCCTTTTTCGAGCTCCGTGAGAAGGGGAGACGTTGCGGCAAAATGAGGCACGTGAGAAATGATTATATATATGCACTTCTAATGCTTTTAATTCACTATTCATCTTAATGTACCTTTTAATGGGTATATAAGAAAATGTGTCGTTAAGCGATGTTAGTCGGAAATTGTAATGTTTTTTGACAACCTCGAGCAGTTGCCGTGCACTGTAGCGGGCCTTCTACAATGCAATCCTGTTTAATCTTGAGACTATTTAACTTCATCTGAAATTATAATTATTTAGAAGGCTGTTATTCACATTTAACGTCATTAATATTTCTATATTAAAGTTTAAAAACAGCGTTTTGAGGCACATTAATAATATATTCACCGGTCAGTCTGCTTACGCAGCAGTCATCGCGACATTTATGTACAATAGTCCTGAATTAATTACACTTTTATTTATTTTTGTTTTAACAGCAAGGTCTCAAGAGACACGTTGTACGAGGCTGTTCGGGAGGTCCAGACTGGTTCCCGTCGTAAGAAGAAGAAGTAAGACCCATATTGTTTTTCCCAGTAACATTAACTAAGAAATTGTATGACAGGCCATATTATGGTTTGCTTCTTTCTATTATTATGTCGTCGCATGCGCTTTTTTAACAAGCAGGTATTTTAATGGTGTTTTTCAAATTCTCAAGACTTTAATTGTGGAATAATTGAGATTGATGCTATTGTCTAATACATCAGGACTACAGTTTAATTGACGAGTCCTAGTGAAGCTGTAAGTAACTGTGGTTGTACTTTACTACTGAACTGACTGAATAGGTACCAGCAACAATTGCAGTTCATGTCTCAACTGTGTAGATTATCTGAACTTCATCTAGTAGTGTCTTGACACCATTGGGATAGTCATCTCTATCAAAGAAACTATTCATTAGTACATTTGAAAGTTAACTTCTGGCAAACGACAAAACTATTGGATTACTTGCTTAAGTTATAATAGTTAAAAGAAATTCTTTTCTGCTTACCATACTGTGAAATTAAGCCTCTATTTAAATAGCCACTGTATTTAAGGTAACAGCACCACCAGTTACATGCATATGGGATATTTATAATGACTTTTATTTTTAAGGTTTCTTGAGACTGTGGAACTGCAGATCAGCTTGAAGAACTACGATCCCCAGAAGGACAAGCGTTTCTCAGGCACTGTCAGGTTCGGACCTTTACTGTATCACCCAGCCTTCCTGCAGCTTGCCCTTTGCTTTGCCTGAATACATATCTGAATGTCTTGACATGGATTAGTTACTTGATTAAATTGCATGAACAGGCAGGTTAAAGGCAGGCAGTAGAGAACAGCCTTGGGTAGTCTGTCTGAGCCACCCGTTCTCGGGGTTGGTGAAGCAGACGGACCCCTACCCTGGGTCTTAAAACATGAGGGGAGGTTATAGGTGATGGTTTTTATGCCGTAATACCTAAACCGACCATTTTAAATGCCTGTGCTATCGACACCTGATGCCAGCTGAGGTGGTATGGGTAAGATTTTTCTGATCTGCCTCACATGGGTTGAAAGGGGTCTGATATGCTAATGTTTGTCAGTCTGTCTAATCCGTCGCTCCTCACAGGCTGAAGACCACCCCACGCCCCAAGTTCTCCGTGTGCGTCCTTGGTGATCAGCAGCATTGTGATGAAGCCAAAGCCGCCGAGCTTCCACACATGGACATCGAGGCTCTTAAAAAGCTCAACAAGAACAAGAAAATGGTGAAGAAGCTGGGTGAGTTTCCACTGGAGATGTATGAACAACAAAACATTAGCCATAAATTAGAGTACATGAATGTGCTATAGCTCATTCTGGATTGAGTCTACATATTGATCTTATTGTTCTCCTTTAGCAAAGAAGTATGATGCTTTCCTGGCCTCTGAGTCTCTGATCAAGCAGATTCCTCGTATCTTGGGACCCGGCCTAAACAAGGCGGGAAAGTTTCCCTCTCTGCTCACCCATAACGAGAACCTGGTCACCAAGGTGGATGAAGTGAAATCCACTATCAAATTCCAGATGAAGAAGGTACATTTAAGTGAAATCACATCAATTTTTCTTTCCAACACGCATTCGCTTTAAATGTTTTGGGCTCAGTATTTGTTTTTGAAAGTAAGCTTTTTACCAAATTTATCAAAAGTGACCATAAAGGTTGCAAAAGATTTTGATGCTGTTCTTTTTAACTTTGTTCACTAAACAATCCTGGAAAAAAATGAAACGGCACAACTGTTTCAACATCGATAACTAGGAGCTTAAGGATCAAATTAGCATATTAAAATGATTTCTGAAAGTTCTTGAGAACTAGAGTGATGGCTGCTGAAAATTCAGCTTTGCCATCACAGGAATACATTTCAAAATGTATTCAAATAGAAAGTACTTATTTTAAATTGTAATTTCACAATATTACTGTTATTGTATCTTCGATCTCGTGAATGCAGCCTTGGTGAGACTTTTTTTTTTTTTTTTTTTTTCTCCAAAAACATTGGTAAAATCTAACCCCAAATTTCTGAAAGATGGTGTACATTACAAGTCTTGTCTTTTAAATGAAGGATATGCTTTACATGCTGATTGAGAGACTTCTTTTTAAGAACTGAGTGTATTTGTCCAACTGTGAAAATTGTGCTTGTGATCATTTGAAAGGTTTATAACGGTCATCTGTCATGTTCAGGTTCTGTGTCTGGCTGTGGCCGTTGGTCATGTCAAGATGACCGAGGAAGAGCTGGTCTACAACATCCATCTAGCCGTGAACTTCCTGGTGTCTCTGCTGAAGAAGAACTGGCAGAATGTCAGAGCTCTCTACATCAAGAGCACAATGGGAAAGCCACAGCGGCTCTATTAGAGAACTTGTTCCATAATTTTCTACAATAAATGTGGATTTGGTCCAAATCTTGACTGTTTCTGTGTCGTTCATAAAGTCATTAACGATCTTTCAAATAAATGCCAAATTTGCAAATTTGATTAGTTGAATCTGATCCCGGTGCTCTCATTTGCCAAAAGAACAGTTTTTCAAAGATTTGTTTTAGCTTCTTCAGACCATTTTAGTGTGAAAAGGTGTACTGCATGTTCCTAGAAAACGCTTGACTATAAAATGCTACATGCATGTTGGTACCTTAACTGTATGTTGTAGTAAATGCACAAAGTACATTTTTGCATTTGTTTTGTACTGTTGATTTTACTAGCATTACTTTGTATGTGGTAGCCATGACATGTCCAAAGCTGCGTCATCTATCTCTTAATGAGATTATGTAGTGCCTGCTGGGAGTAAGAAGAGAGGTGGAGAGCAAGAAATCAGTTAATGTCATGGTAAGCAAGCGTTTGTCTTTATTTACCATACTTTGTTTTGTGGTTGTTAAAGTGCAGCAGTAAATCTGTTGTCCAATCCATTGTGATTTGAAGGAATTTAATGTTGGAGGGCTTTTGTTAATGGAGGATAGGAATGTAGGCAGAATTCATAGTTCTATTTATGTAGAAACCTTTTTGCTTTACCATGGTGAATGAAAAATAAGAAAACCCTTTAGTTGAGTTTCTATGTTCTGAATTTTATAGTTGTGGACTAAAATCACAGTTCTTAGTTATTTTGCGACTTAGAATATCCAGTTGAATAGATTTTCATTAAAACAAGTTTGTCAAGGTAAAATAGTCAATCCATTCAGTATGGTTTATAGTGATGTTGACCATATATTACAACTTTTGTTTAAACCTGAATTGTCAGGCTTGTGAAGACCAGCCAGGGCTGACCAACAACCAAACGGAGAACACTGAGAATGACTCTGAGGAAGGTACCACTTCAACAAAACCATGTACTTGCAATACATCCTGCTTATTCAGGGTATATTATATTAACTATTTAAGTGACTTCTGAAGGGTCTAGACATGAGAACCAGCTTTCCATAGAAGAGCCGTCTGTTATTGAGAGGCTGGGTCCTAACAGGTGATTTACTCAATATACTCAATACTTTAAATTTTTAAAGTAACCCCAGACATTTCTTTGGAAATCTAAGTATTTGTTTCTTGCTTTGTGGACATAAATTCCTGTGTCTTATTTTACTCATAGTGATGACATGACCGAGGAGGAACTGGAGGTCAGTCCATTTTTAATTGAAATGAAATATATATATATATATATATATATATATATATATATATATATATATATATATATATATATATATATTTATAAGCAAGCCTATACAATGAGACGCATTTATAAAACATTTGGTCTTTTTGATCATTACTCAAATGTTCGTACGCCCCTCATCCAGATGTGAAATATATAAAGCGCAAACGATCTTGAAATTGTGCGCAACTGAATGGTTTCAGAACTCCACCTTGTAAATGCCGCCGAATTAATGCCATTAAAATATAAAACAACACCAGTCAACGTCCAAATCCTTTACTTGAGAGTAACGCTTAGATTTCCAAACAATTGCAGTAGCCAACTCTGGATTTCTGCCCCAAGAAAAAAAAGTGCGTACCTCTGCTTAGAGAATGACGCTGTAAGCACTTTTTCAGCGTCAATTAAGCATGAACGTTGTCCTGGATTTTAGCGTACGCTCACTCGAAGATCAAATCTGTGCGCATGCGCGTTTTATAAACGAGGCCCAATATTTTTACTCTCAACATGTGTTTTGACGGTATGAAGAGTAGTGTATCAAATTTCTTCTAAGTGTGGCATACCATTTTTTCCTATGTAGATTCTCTTTTCATCTGAATTAATGCATTTTTATTGAATACAATTAATATTCAGTTGATCTTTCACAAACGGTTTGATTGACAGGCGATCTAACCAATCATAACCCAGAATCCGCCATTTTGCCTGACAAAGCAGTCAGGGCAGTTAGTAGATTAACGTTGGTGAACTTGAAAAATTGTGTGTACTCGCGTCTTTCCGCTCTTGAAACAACTTTCCCTCTGATGTTCATTCATGTTTATTTGATGCTATAAATGAACTAGTATGAAGAGATGATCTGTTCAAGAGCCGCTTGAAGGAGCTACAGCGATCTGTCACGACACATTAAAGAGACACTATATGGTACTTATTGTTTAAACTTGTTTTAAAAAAATTACAATATTTTAAATGTGAAACAGTTTCATGCGTTGTCAGTTTCCTCTTTGCTCCCCAATATATTTTTCACTGCGTGAAGATGTGCGGTGTGAGAGTGGCTTGTCGCCCATAGCAACCGTAACCAAAGGGGACAGGTCCTCGCGAAGGGTCAATTGAAATCAGTTTTTCCTTTAAATCAAGGATTCTCAAACTTTTTTTGTCAGTCAAAACCCTTAGACCTAAAATACTTAATTGAAGTGGGCCTACCCCCTGAGGGTATTATTTTACAACCCATTCATTAATTTAACAACCTGTTCATGGATCTCTGATGTCACAGGACATGCAGGTAAAAAATATTTATTTTTTTACTTTATTTTGATTGTTTTTATTTTTTTTTACTAATTTAAATATACTTCTAAGTATACTGAATACACATATATTTTCCACCTAAATTTTTATTTTCGCTGTGATCACAGGTTGCTTTCTCTCAGCTGTCTCTGGCCTTTCGCTGTGACCAATTCACGCTGTGTCAAAGGCTGGAGACGGAGGAACACGCTCGGGACAATGCTGAGGACAACCTCAAACTGGAAGTGGAAAGAGGCATGGAAGTAATTGAGGTATGACTATTCTGAGAATAAATTTTTTTTTTTTGCATTCAACCTATGCCAATTCTTGGAGTGTATTTTTTTTTCACTAGACACTCAAGGAAATGTGTTTGGATATCAAACGGGCCGGACTCCTCCAGCGTCTTGAGCTGTGTCTTAACATTATCGGGGGCACCATTGGACGAATTTCTAACTCAGCAGAGGTTCTTGGAGCAGTGCATCAGGTATCAGTCTATACTTGATTTTTTACCAGAGATAGCAAAGCCAGAGAACATTACAGTGGATGCCACTAAACTGGAAGTTCCACAAATGGCCTTTTAATATGTTTAATCCCAATCTTTTTCTGTGAGTAGGAGGCTAAAGTGAGCCATGCAGTGGAACTGATGGTGGCTCATGTGGAGAACCTAAAGCGCCGCCATGAGAAGAACAGCGTTGAACTGGAGGAAATTAAGAAACAAATGGAGAAAAGCAGCAGAGAGCGATATATCTATGTGCAGATGGGTAGGAGAATACCCGTTCGGGTTCTCTCATGATGTTGAAGTAGTGATGCATTCACCTGCATTTTGAAATTTTTTTTTTGTGTATTACTGCAGAGGAAATTGATGCTACCGATAAGCTGGAAAAAGACTCACAAAAGGTATTGATTGCACTCTTGTTCAGTTTTATCTTAAAAAAATGTCTTTTTCATTTGTTTGTTTTTTGAATTTATGTAAATATATAAATAATTTGTAGTTGTCAGAGTATCATCCGATTGATAATACCCACCTCTTTCTCTTCTGTCTCCCTCTCAGCCACATTTACGGCGTAGAATCAGTACAAATGTCATTGCAAAGCAAATCCAGGTCAGTGGACAATGAGTTTTATTCACTCAATTACATTTTAACCACAATAAATATCTGATGTTATCAGTCTAAATTTAGTTTAACTCTACTTTGTTTCTCTTTTATTTAAAGAGACAAAAAGTAATGGAGTCAGAAGCTATATTTTCTTCAGTGTCCAATGAGATCAGTGACAGAGAATCAAACACAAAGAAACCAGACAACACAGAAGACTGCCTTCTAGTGGACAGAAGGTAATTTGGATACAGTTTATATTTAAAGTCTGTAGCGACAGAACTTTTCTTCTGCTGCAGGGATGACGTATTTTTGTAGGCCGAAACCTGGAAATGAGTTATCTTTTTGTTCGATCGCTTCAAAGTAAATGGGTTTTTGGTTAAATGCCTGAAATAAGGTCTGTGGATAACATACGCGCAAGATAAATTCACGTTTCACTATGAAACAAAATACATCAGTAATACTTTTATTTACTTTAAAACATTTTCTTCTTTGTTTTCCCACTTGGCATTTGCTAACAAGTGGCAAAATGGGAGTATAGAGTTTGTCAGGGACATTAAACATCATTAAACAGTTGAACAGTAAAACTCACTTTCATAACTACTCACTAGTCTGCTTTCACACCCTCGTTGTGTTTATAATCATGCTCTAACTCAAACTTCCAGGGAAAATGACAGAAAGAGTGGTCGGAAGCTTAATGGTGACAACGTTTTAAAGGCCAATTCACATTGTATCCCCCTACACCACCCCTACTCCTAAAACCTGCCCATCACAGAAAATGTTCTGGATTTTTACATTTTTAATAAAACATTGTTTCCTCATAAATCACAAAAACGCGCTTACACACATCCACAGACCCACCCACATACAAAATGCATCGTATTTTAGCTATCGTAATATACATATTTATGATAAATAAAGCATTAATCACATAGATAAACGTATAACTATCTATGTCGAATCACACGCCATGTCTTACAGCCGCCAGGAATTTACGTAAATGTATGGTTATTGCTAATTGGCCAACACCAGTAGTCCTTTCACCAATGAGAAACCGTTCGGCACGCCTATTACTCCAAGCTGCAGTTACCCATACTAGGTTTGTTGGGGCAGTGGGAACATGACCGTTTTTTCTCATAGAATTCTAAATAAAATGGCCAACTTGCTTGTTGGTGTTTATCGGTGCAGCCTTAAGTCATGCGACCGTGGAGTAGTTTTTCTACTTCTAGTTATTTTCAACGGCGATTGCATTTAGGCTTCAAAATTCATAAAAGATGAACCAAACCTGTAAAAATGTAAATTTAGTGGTTGCAGAGCTTATTCTGTGAAAAATCCAATTGAGTTTTTGTCAGGGGACCAAGGTGATGAAACTTCTGGGTTTGGTTTCCAAAATCATCCCTACGGCACTCTATTGAGATGTACATCTGACTGAAATAGATTATTGAAAAAAGAATAAAACGTTGGTTTGTCTTTTTTTTTTTTTTTTTTTGAAAAATGACAATAGCGTTGATGAACAATTCACAATAAGATCAATAACATGCAATTAGAAAGTAAATAGGGTGAATTATTTGCCATTTTGTCAACATGAAATTACGTTTGACCCGTGACATTCTTTATACACGTTTCTGATCTTAAGTCCTGTCCTAAAGTTTTTCTTCATGCATACATCTTGCATCTTTTACTCGAAAATAAATTACATGTTGTAAGTAAAATTGGTTGACTTTTATGTTCTGATACCACATCCAAAGTCTCACACTTTTTAAGGCAAGTACCTCGAGAGGACAGTCCCTTACAAACTGTCATGGTGAATGACCCCGAGGAGACATCCTCTGCCCAAATTCTTCCCAGCCAGACTCTGAGACTTGAGCCAGACCCCGTCTATGTAAAAAAGTAGGTCACTTAAAACACGGTCACATTGCTTTTCAAATTCCTGGAGAAGAACTTTCAAGAATAAATTCAGGGTGTTTACACAACAACAATGTACCAAACACGGAAAAGTTTTTCCTTTGCTTATGTCGCGTACAAACACACTTAGACCGTTGTGAAAATGTTCCCTGCACACAAGGATCCGCAAAAATGACTAAAAAGGCTGTGTTATGAACACCAGGCCAGTAGTCGGCGATGTCACTTAGTAAAGAAACATTATGCGCCTATAGACTGAACATGTAACACGCATGCGCATGGTGTTACCATTTTCATAAATTTGCATGTTGGTTGTTAACATGGAGACAATAATGGTAACGTTTTCAAAAACTTGTACTTTGAAATCTGATTTTAAACCCTACTTGAAAAAAAACAGCTCAAACTGGTAGCTGGTCCACCAGCACCGCGAGTTTGGGCCAGATAATGATTTCGTTTTAATTGAAAACAATGTTGTGTAAACGGCCCCATAGACTTGATTTTAGGTCTGTTACAGTGAAATAGTGGTTTATTAACTATTTAATAATTATTAAAATAACAGAAACACAAGTTCACTGGCTGTGTTACCTCATCCAAAGCTGAGGAGGAAGGCGGCGCTGGAACACAGTCATGCCTGGCTCAAGAGATCTGAGCGCTACCTCAGAGACTGTGATAGATGTGTCATTAGCTTGTGAGTAACACTTAATTCTCATTCACAAACTGCTTTTAGCTCATTCTTTTAACGATTGCATTATTAAAGCATTCACTTCTCTGAACTCACTGATCACTTATATTGTCTGTGACTCCGCCAGCAGACAGCGCCCCCTGATGCAATGGATGTATCACTGCCGCTGGATAATCCTGGTCATTTACCTCACTGTTCTTTGCTCAATCGTAATATTAGCTGTATTAGTGTGGCTGTTGCAAACACCAGTCTTATGGATGTGAAAAATTATAATAAATATCCATAGAAATTGAAATGGGATGAATCTATTAAAAGTACTGTTGATAGCTTTTGGTTACTCTTTGGCAGTAACTGTTTTATGGAAAACTGTTTCATGTATAGTTGGGAAATTGTCTCAAAATAAAAATTTGAACTAGCACTTATGTCAATGTATACTATACAACTGTTTTCTATTTTATTGTAACGTGAAATATTTGAAAATGAGACATGAGGCATACCAATGAGGGTCTGTGAGATTGTTTATTAAAGTGTATTATAAATAATATAAAATATATTTCATAATTAGTGTACAAACATGAAGGAAAATATCTGCATTTGGAATTAAGACTCACAGATGGATTATTATTACAATGCAAATTACAGTAGCAGAGCAACACCTTTTGAAACATTTCGCTAATTAAAAAAATGTGTTAGCAAAGGGGCAATATTAATTCACAAATAAAAAATAATATGGAAAAATAATATATTAATTCATAATGTGTTAAATTAAATAAAATCATGGGGAGACTAAGATATTACGTAATACTTTCATTATGAATAATCGTGTACCAGACACAAATATATACTAAATGATGTCATTTCCTTGAGGGCATTAATCAGTCACTTGCAAAAGTGAGCCACACTCTCCTGACATCAATAAAATTACCATTATATTATACATTCATCATAAATATCTGGCATGATGCCTTACAAGGAAGTCTTAGACTTGAAAGTTAATCACAAATGTTGGCATATATGGAATTGCGGCGTATATTTTACTGGCTCAGCACCAACTTGGTCAAAAAGTCTTGGTGAGAATTAACATAATTTTCACTATCAGGCTATGAGTCCATTGGCTCAATAAATACAAACTAAAGAAAGGTGTACAATGAGTTCACTTATTCTCTGTGTAATTTCCTCCCGGTTTCTTCAACCTGGTTACACCTGACTCACAATCTCGGAGTCTTCCTCTTCATACCACTGCAGTGGCGTTCCATCGGAAGACCTTTGCAGAATCACTTTCTGAGAAACCTGGAAAGAAACACAAGACATTATTTAACTGCCAAGAACAGATTTCATTCATGATGCTCAGTTTATGAAATTGGTACTGATAAACGCACGTCCTGTGTACGTCTTTACCTGTTTTTGAGAGGGAATCTGGTGGTAGGGTGGTGGCTCTGGACGCTTAATTCGAATCGATCCTTGTCGTTCAAGTGAGCGGTGTTTGGACACAGCCAAATTGTTTTTCTGGTGCCAGGTTTTAAGCTCTCCGGATACCATTTCTCGAGGAAGCACCCGGCTGGGATGATTGGGGTATTCTCTTAGCGACGTTGCGCGGACCACCTTTGTGTATGGTGGGGGAGGCTTGAGCATCCGTTTGGGTGAAGTAACCTCCACTTGTTGGGCTTTATTAGTATGCATGGTACCAGATTGTGAATTCAGTCCAAGTTGCATCCTCCCCATGTCAATGTGAAGTGGTGTCCTGTTGTTAATCTTCACTTGACTGGGGCCGGCCATGAGGTGAGGTGGGTTGTTGTTGTTGTTGTTGTTCTTGAGTGGGCTGTTGGCGTTGAGCTGGCTTGGAGCTTTATTTGGAGCAGTGCGATGGTAGCCGTATGGAGGTGGACAGGGTTTAGATGCCTCGGTGGTTGTCTCTCGGCTGGAGGAACTGCTATATGATGAAATGGAAAGCTCGGAGCTGCTGTCTTCAGAGCTGCACTGATATAAACGTTGAACCGAATAGGCTAACGCAAAATCGGTGACTCGTCGACGTGGCAACTTGGTCCGGCCCCGTCCCAGATCTGAGCTGGCCTTGGTTAATTCTGGTTTGCTTCTGGGAAGTCTATTTGATGGGACATAATATCAGATCAGTAATAGAAATAGAAATAACGATCATTAATAAACCTGGTATCAATTAAAAATATTTCATAAAAACAAGTAAATTTGACAAATATTTGTTTGTGTTATCTATTTTTGTTTATTAGAGTATCAAGCCAGTAGCTTATCAACATGCTAACATCAAACTATTGGAATCAATTGAGCCGATTCTCCAGTTTAATCTCTATTGTATCATGTCCAAATAATTTTACAATCGATCATTATGAGGATTTTTAACTGTCATTATGATATTCAACAGTATTAATACAATGCTGAAATGCCAGTACTGACTGTAATTTGTATATTAATTACCTGAAGGACTGCGAGAACTGTCGGCGCAGTGGCAGCTCTGGGGTGGAAGGGGCGCTGTTTGGCTGATTGTGCCGCACTGGCAGACTTTTAAACACAAATTGGGGCGCTGGAGGAAGTTCTGCCATTCTCATGTCTGTTGGTGAGCCTGCTGGACTGCTGCTGACACATAGGAAGCAATTCGTGAGATCATTATGAAATTATTATGATTATATACTGATAAATGTATCTAAAATAGAGTAATAGTTCTTTGTGATATTGCTTTAACCTCAAACCAGCTTATTGGATATCAAGAGTGTAACAACAAAAGTTCTTTAATTAGTCAAATGAAACCCAATTTGTTCAGTAATGGTTGTGTAAAAGATATTTGACAAAATACAGACCTGTGAATTTCCTTTTTAAAGAAATTAATACTTTTATAGGATGCATTAAATTGATTAAAAGCGACATTAAAATCATTTAAATTTACAAAAGATTTCTATTTCAGATAAAAGCTGGTTATTTGAACTTTGTCAACAAAATCCAGCTTTTTCTTTATTTTTCGTCATTCAAAAGATAAATAAATGCAGCCTTGCTGAGCATAAGAGACTCCTTTCATAAAGATTTTTAAAAATCTTACCGACCCCAAACTTTTGAATGTTTACATATATGTCAACCAAATGCTCTATCAAGTTGTAATAAGTGGAATTAAGTACTGCTACTTTAAGGCGGAACGCACTCTCTCTCACTCGCTGATGAGCGGAGTATACAGACGGAGCGCGAACTGTGAGCATTGCATGTGTGCATCGTTTATCTCTGTTGCTCTTGCCGTTTATTTCTTTTTGTTTTATTTAGTAACGCCGTTGTCAGCAAAGTGTTGAAAACTGCCCATGTGTTCATGGGAACGGCACTGATAATAAACCCCACGTGAAACGTCAGATAGCCTACGTGAGTTTTGCTTGCACTTAGCTACAACCAGTTGGTCCAGCTATCCGGACTCTCTCTGTACAAAGCGTTACAAAGTCCCAATAAAACAGCTCTGACAACACAAATAAATGGTTGCATTTTACTCCTATCATTTGGCTCAAAACTAGAATTTCCCATAATACCTTGAGCGGCTGCTGCAGGCAGAGTGAGATGGTTTTTGTTTCTGGTAGGGCTGGTCCAAGCTGGTTTCCTTCCACGGAGAGTTCTGGATGGGTGAGGCATCATAGTCCAGACTGCAGCTAGAGTTCGATTGCTTTGGGCCATTATTGGGTAAGAGTGTCAATCTCTGGAAGCCGCTGTCAGTAGAAGACCCAAGAACAGTCGGAGAAAAGGGAGCAGAGTCGGAATCTGTTGATAAAGGACAGTTTTTTGACCTTAAGTAAACTCTTAACATCCTAGTTGTCAAATTATCACGTAAAGTGGTTGCAAAAATGTAAGTTTATTTTAACCAGGAAATAAACGGTCGCTCACTTACCATCATCCAAGGCAACAGCATCAGAGAGCGAGCTGTCATCAGACATACAAAGATCTGAAATGGACAACAAATAAGATTGGTATTGTTCATTCAAATAAAATCTAAATAACACACTCAATCAATTTTGTAAAGCTTAAATGAGAAAGAATAGCTTCTGATTGGCTGACCTTTCTGTCTGGATGAATAGCAGGTCTGCGGAGAGACACAGCCGTGGTTGATGCGGTGTTTCAATATCGCATCTTGCAGCTCTTTCAGCTTCTTCTCTTCACGTTTACACTGCTGCAGTCGGCTTTTCCTCACCGGTTTGCTGATGTGCTCCTCGAGGGAGAGCTTTCGGGCCGCCTCATAAATCTGCCGCTGCAAGGCGAGATCAGCCTCGAGCGCGTGCAGCTCAGACTCCTGGAGACAAACATTTTAGGGGGTAACCACACGATTACAAGCTGAAATTGCTGAAACATGGATTTTAACAACTTTTTCCATAGAAGTGGAATGGATTCAGTATAATAATAATAATACCATGAATAATACCACTTAAAACTAGCCAGGTAGGGTCAAATAACAACCAGTTGCAGTATAGCTATTAAAAAATATCTGTGTAGGAACTGTGGCCTGTACCTCGCCATCTTGTGAAATAAAACCCTCGTCCAGTTTAAAAGCAGTTCCAATTCGTCGCCGGACCTTCGGAGGCTTCTCGTCAGGCAGGAGAGGGTAATCGGAGGGCAGCTTTCCAGTCAGCTCCTTTAAAGCAAAGCATTTTAACCATGAGCAAACTCAGAAGAAAAGCAATGACAAAGAATACTAACTTTATGTTTGTTAATCAAAACAAAACAAAAAATCTTTGAGCGAGCAGATGCTCGTCTTTATATTGTCAAAGTGTCCACAAAGGGCTTTCTATGGTGTAATGATTAGGCCCTTAAATCTTGTCCCTGCTCGGCCAGTAGTGAATGACAGACATGTGGGCTAGCATGCAAAGAAGCATCTGTTTCTTGGGCATTGGCTTTAGTGCTTCTATTGAAGAGCTGTATTCAGAACAAGAGAAAGCCTGGCTTAATCAGAGCAATCTGATTTACGCCTATGGGCCAGCTGACTTTCCTTCTGAAACTTTCCTATCCTGTTAAAACTATGATACAATGCATTGGCGTAATTTTGTCTTGAAAAGTGGTGAAGATCGTGGTGCTTCATCTGCTTTAAAAATCAAAATCTAAAATTATTTTAACTCTATATAACATTCAAGTGCTTCTATGAACAGTGAGCAGAACAGCTCTTCGATCACACAGTAAAAGAGAGCGTATGGTCCAGAGTGTGCGGCACTGCTCGCGTACTTATGTCGTAGATGGTTTATAAATCCTGATATGTGTGGCACGAGGTTTATTGATCAGACAGTCTGGTCGGTGCAAATGTACTGTGTTTTACAGTAATTCAATTATGAAGAACGGTGGATTGGATCCTTTCTTTTTTTGTAAACCTTCCTGTGGTGGAGACAAAATTAAGGACATGTTCACCCTTCCCACCTGCAAATGACTGCTAAGATACAATGTGTGTGCAAAGTAATTTAGGCTTCATTAAATGTGCATGTAATACACTGTACCATTCAAAAGTTTGGGCTTTTAATTGTTTTAAAGAAATTAATACTGCATTAAATTGAACGTTCATAATGTTACACAAGGTTTCTTTTTCCAATAGATGCTGTACTTTTTTTGAGCTTTCTATTCGTCAAAGAATTCTGAAGAAAAGTTTCCTCAATTTCTTATTAATGTTGAAAACGTTAAAAAAGTTGTGCTGCTTCAGAAATATTTCTTGATCACTGCATCAGCATATTAGAATGAATTTTGTTTAGAATTCTTTCAAAAACATTCAAATATCTTACCGACACCAAACCTTTCAACGGTTGTGTAATTGTTTTTCCTGATTAGAAGTCATTATGCTTCATTAGTTAATTAGTCCAAGGTTAAACTTCTCTGAACCAAGGGTGCCTTTTATGAATCCAAAGTGTTGGCAGAACCTAGTAAACTTGTCTTTCAAATGAAAATGTTGTCTTTTATCTTGGAGCTGTTATTGTTTGTTGTTGTTTTTCATGGCTTGAAACTCTTTTTTGAAGAAATTTCCATAGAGAAAATGTATGGAAAAACATCATGTTGTCAGCTAGGTTTTCAAGTAGATTTTTGGTAACAATTCAAGATATTTCCACAGATTATCTGGCTATTTGTGGTGGTTTGAGTAACCTTGAATTAGATTAATTAACTAAAACTAAAAAAAGACTAACTAAAAAATATTTCATATAGAGAGCGGCCATGCAGCCCCATGCCTAAAACTAAAAAAAAAAAAATGGTTTATGTTGAGTAAGAGTTCAACACAGATTTTCAGGAAGTGTCACTCACAGCCTCTCTAATACAGAGTTTCTTGAGCTCCAGGACACACAGCTCCAGTCTGTCCTCAAGGGCCTGCTGCTTCAGCCTCATGGCACGTGTGTGATTGCTCAGGTCCTTCACCGGAGACGTGGGGCTGTCTGGGCCTGGACAACACAAGAGATTTCCTTACACAAGAGTGCACACATCTCTGAGACACTCCCTAGCAGTTGGCCTTCTTTGATACATTGAACTGTAGTGCTCACAACATCTGACTTTCCTCCATCATTTCCTGTGTTCTTAAGATTATCTATTGTTAAAATGCCAAACACATAAACCATTAAAAATAAATTAACATTAAAGCTAAAATAAAACTACTTTGAGCTGTAGAGCTCATTAATCCAATGAGTTATACTGATAAAATGTCTATCTGCTCTCTGCTCTCTTCTAAATATTATTCATTATTAACATAGAAATGAAAGCACTCACCGGAGTTTAAAATGATCCCGCTATCAGAGTCACTGATCTCCTCCTTACAATCCATCTTTGTTTTTGTAATTCTGCAGCTCTTTTTGAAAAAAAACAACAACAAAACAAACAAAACAATATCCCAGTTCAGTCTGCAGATGTGACCTGTTGATGGGAAAGAGAAAATATTCAAATCCGTTGTTTGATTTCAAGCGCTCTCCATTTACTCTACTGCTCTCCAGTCCAGCAACCACTAAGTAAATTTGCCTTCCAAATAGTGGCTTGTGGCCGTGCGATTATGTAAAACCAAACTTTCAGAGGAGAACCCTGCACAGGCACCTCAGCGTCTCCTCAACATCTGACAAAGCAACTGGTCATTTGCCTTATCAAGCCCCTTTTCAGTCTACGCACACATGCACACCCCCCTTCCCAAATGTTTGAATGTCTCAAAACACAATAGCCGCGCGCCCAGAGTTGAACGCGCACATGTGGGGGTCTTATTCCTCCCATAGAGCACCATAGCAACCTGGATCACTATGACCAAGCAGGCGTGTGTGAATTGTGATGGAGTGTGTTTGGGGGAAAACTAGAAGTCAACAGATGGCAGAAGGGACTCTCCCCCTCCCAAAGGCTGCACCTGTTCTCTCCAAGAACCCCCTCTTTTTTTCTTTCAGTGCCCACTCGCCATAGCTTTGAAGTGGAACAATGTGTCCATGCTGATTCAGCCTTAGGCGGGAGATGCTGATAACTCAGATAACCGTGTCAGGGTTTCTCTTATTACCATGAAGAAAACTCACAGGCAAAGTTTTTCTAAAGGATTGTTAGGAATAACATTTAGGGATGTCAGACTGTGATGTCTCAGATTTCGCAGCCTCAGTAGGGAGAAAGTAAGATGAGGCAACATTTACATAAAGTCTTGTTGCGGTTATTGTATAAGAGCAGGTTAATGCACTGAGAAGAGTTTGAATGACAAATTGGATCCTCTTACAGATGTAAAAGGAATGAAAGAATCAGGAAACTTGTGAAAGTGTGTATTTTAATTGATCTGTTTAAAGGGGAGGTTCACCCCAAAACAAGAGTGAACAAACCTGTATGACTTTCTTTCCCGTATTGCTTTTTGTCCATACAATTTTTTTTGTCCAAAACAACACTAGACCCCTTTGACTTCCATTATATGGAAAAAAATACTGAGACATTTGTGTAATTTTTGTGTTCCACATTATAAAGGAAGTCACACATGTTTAGAATGACATGAGGGTGAGTAAATTATGACCGAATTTTCATCTTCTTGAGAATTGGGAAGATTACAAAGGATCCTTTCATTTCCAGAAGTAACAAGATTTGAGGAAGATATTCGAGTATCTTATGACGTAATCTGCAACAATGCTTTTTTGGAGTCCTATTATAAGTTACAGTAATCGTGACAGTTATCAGAAAGCAGTTGAAATGTTGCTCATTTGTACGTATAATAATGAATGCATTAATTAATTTAATTACTGGTATAGAAGTGCAAAAAGTTTGTATGGATACTTTTTAGTTGGCTTTTAGTTTTTGTATTTTGTTCTTCACTTTTGACGTAGGATAAAATCAGATCATATGTGTGTTTTATAAATGGACCCCTACAGTTCCTTGTTATATCTAATGAGTGCTGGTGTCATCCACACAAAAATCTAGGACAGACATTGTATTTATATAAATGCTATTTTGGGGGAAATCTAGTTGCCCACCCACATCACTAGGGACAACATCCCTTCAAATGAGTTAGTGTGGATCTTTATCATCCCTCTTCCTGAGCTCTGAGGAAGATAATTTGACCGGATGTGATTGTGGCACTTCTGAAGGCTCCATCTTCATTCAGTTCTGTAACTCGTGTGGATGCATTCAGCTCAGCACAATAGAAAGCAGCCTGCTCCATCAGAAACCCCGACTACTGAAAAAAAACCAGCAAAGCTCTGTGTCAACAAGCCTGAGCGGCCAGTTGGCTTAGAGGACAGTATCTGCTGATACGACAAGACTTAGTTGGTGAGAGAGGGCAAAAGAAAGGCTGGTGAAAATGCAGCAGGAATTAGGTCACTGTGACAAACTGTGCTTTATGAAATGAAAAACAACTCCTAATTTTAGTTCACTCCACAATGACAATTTTTCCATAATTTACTATCCCTCATGTCATGAGAAAAGACGTTCCTCCTTGGAACACAAATAAAGATATTGATAACGGTGCCAGTTGCTCCATAGAATTCCATCGAATTTTTCCATAGAATTCAAATTATGCCGGTAAAACATCTTAAATTAAGGTCTTTTACTCACACAAAGCTATTGTATGACTTCAGAAGACTTTCAATATAGCAGATGGGGCAGTGGCTCATTTACAGTAAGTGTAAATATATATATATCACTAAAATGACTATGAATGAAGAAACTGTAATGCGCCATATGGTGGAATAAGTCGCACCTTCAAAGCTCCGACTTGTAAAAAACATTGATGTCCTCAAAGAACTCATACACTAAAGATGTTTCATCCCATGTATGGGTCAAAAATGGTTGGGTTTGTCCATATTTGACCCAAACATGAGTTGAAACAACCTAGAATTTTCAGTTTAATTACAACTTGTAAATTTTCAGAGAGTTCCAACTTGTGCCACCTGACCACTGCAGTGTCACACGGACATACTCAAAATGGCAGTGGCTTCAGCAGTAAAATGGAGTTAAGCAGTTATCTCATAATATTTCTGTTTACTAATTGCTAACTATTGTTAATGTCTTAATTATGCAAGAAATAAATAAATAAATAAAAGACACAATAGAGTTCAATGTAAAATTTCAATTGCTGTCCGAAGGCGTTGCAATTATGGCAGCTGAGCTGAGTGAACTGAATTTCCTTGAAGTAGACTGCTGTAACTGTGTAAGAAAGGAGCAATCAGCACAATCTTCAGAACTTCTTCTTTTGTGTTCCACAGAAAAAAGGGAGTTCATATGGGCTTGGGATGAGTAAATGATGACAGATTTTATTTTTTGGATGACCCATTCCTTCAAACCCTTCAGACTGCACTTACAAGGAGCTCCACCCTGAAAGCACATTAGGCCGGTCTTGATTACAAAGCACATTAAGCTCAGAAGAGCAGACAGGACGTAGTCTTCTCGGCAGCAGAAGGATAACACAACAGATCCACCCATCCTCTCGCGCAGTCAAGCGTAAAGATGAGACATCAGCGAATAAAGCCATTTTCAGTAGTCTGCAATTCTCATGTGCCGTCTATTCCATCTCCGCCAGATTCCCCAACACCCTTTCCCATGAGCCTGTGGGGCTGTGATCTATTGGAATGCCTACCCAGCCAATTTCATTTCCACTGCGGCCAGGTCTGGAATTCCCAGAGAGGGCCAGAGCTTGGAAAGTCTGACAGGAGACTTGAACGTGACCCAAAATGTATGTGGAGCCTGTTATTATAGAGATGCTGAATCGCGTAGACGCAGATGTTATGGGAGCGACAGAATTTACTGTGTGATTTTTTTTCCACAACTGATGCAAAGCCAAAAACCAGTTGAATGTTAATTAAGCCGTGCAAAACATGGCGGAGAGTGAGAGAGAGAGGGAGTGAAGAGACCTGAAAGACAGTCTTTGTGATTCCACTTCTCTCCTTTCAGCATGCCACTCAGTGAAGATGAAACGATAAATGAAAATGCATGACAAAAAGCCTCTCAGAGAGGAAAACACCTTTAGCTAATGAATTAAATAAAGAAAAGTTTCTCTGCCAGTGTAAACACAGATTCATTCTCCTTTATGAATGGAGATCCACTTTGCAATCTGTATTCCAGTACAAAGTCAATTAAGATATACCATGGAGCTCTGGAAAAGAGATCAACCTTATAAGCTTTTATACAAACAGCAATGGCTGTGACTGTAGGTAAAATGTTCTAACTTTTAACAGACCACAGAATGGACCGATATCAGTTGATCTGGATCTATGTTAAACTCTTGCAAGCACTCAGAATGAATCAAACAGATACAAATGCAGCATTCATATGTGGAGCTTGTGAAGACAAATGATAATCACACGTGATTACACTGTAATAAGCATTCCATCTAATCAATCAGTCAACATCACAACCAACTCGGGGCCCATAAATATCATGTAAAACAGATTATTGAACCGACATTGATATAATCGGCATGCTTTGAAGGGTTGGATGACCTTACTAAGCAGAAATAAATCTGCACTAGTCCATGCAATTAAACAATTATCCTTCATGTTTGTTGTAAACGTACTTTTAGGTGACAAAAACATAACTCGATTACAATGAAAGCTTATCAAAATAATTTCCGCATGCCTTTAAATGAACGAGTTCTCGGAGCTATTGTGCAATTCTTATAATTCCCATACATATAATACAAATTGCGCGAACAAAAATATGTTATACAAATATAATGTCATATAAATACAAATATTTACCATCTTAATCATACCTTTCCTTGCTGTATCCAGCCCAAAACACACCCTCCGCTCATGCCGTCCCCGCAGATGCGCGTGTGCCGGTGGACTCCAGTGCGGCTGGATGTTGATTCTCCACTCAAGCTAGCCAAAAGCCACTGGACTGTACCAAAACGTATCTTCGCAGGGGGGTGTGCCATTTAACTAAAACATTCTCTAGTTCGTATTTATGAAGTAACACACGAAATTCAAATGAATAGGCCTCTAATCGTTTTTTTTTTTATAAAGGAAACTTTTGAAATGGTGCTTGTAATCAAGTTTAGATGAAAAAAAAAAACAACCTGGCGTTACCATTGCAAATACTCCCTATCGCCAGTGTTTGTCTAAATGCTTCGTAAGCGTGTGTGATCTTTTTGAAGGCAGCACACGCTTCTTCTGCTATAGGCGTGTCTAACAGAGCCAGCGGGAGAAAACCGAGACAAAAGGGTTAAACAAGAGGACAGCTGGCGAATAGTCCTCTGGACTATATGAATAGTGTCTGAAATGGCACGCTGCCACAACTCGATTGTTTTCCAGCGTGGCAGCGTGCCCGATGCGGTTCAAAGTAATTTGCTGAAAGAGTTTTTGACGTGAATGTCATCAGCCCTAAAAGGTATATAAATTTTCAGAACATGGAGTTTCTTCTTACAAACGTTTCTTTGCTTCCCATTTGCCTCCTGTTGTTACTTTCCAGATAAATGCGGGTTACGGCAGATGGTCAGGCTTTCTTTCCTCGAGCCTCTCAGTGAATTTAAAGATCGGCTAATTAAACAGGGACATTTCCATTTGAAAAGAAGCGTCCGTGGAGATTTCTGTCCCGACAGGCAATGTGCAAAAGTGCTACCTGTTAATGCAAAGGCAGCAAGACACAGAATCGATTTGGGAATTCTAGGGAAAAAAAAAAAAAAAAAAAAAAAGTCCATGCAATGATATTCTGGTGGTGAGATGTGGTTGGTGATGTTCCCTTTTCAATATGAAAGTCAAATGGGACGCTGTGCCAGCTTGAGGATTTGCTGGGCAAACTGTTTATACTCAATATAATATTAAAGTCATAGTATCATAACTAAGAACTACTCACTTATACATTCCTTTTTTTGGTGAAAGAAAAAGAAGAGGAGGGTGATGAAACCAGTAAATATTATATAAGACATTAAATAGCTTTATTTTGACTCAATTGTGCGACTCTTAAACACAGGGTTTCATTACTAAACTATTATAGCTGTACACCATTTCATTTCACATCATCAAAATACGCTTATATGAAAACATTACATAGTAAAAATTACAAGGCGCGTTTTCTCCACATATCCTTCAGTTTTGTTCCGTCAGCTGTATGCGGCGTAGATTCTCCTTCACTCGTACAAATTCTGGAACATTTTTCTCATCCTCTATGCGCCTTTGTTCCTCCAGCTCATACTGTAGACATTTAAAACAGTGGTTAACTTTACAAAAAGCTCAAAGATTATATAGAACGCGTGTAATTGGAAGAAAACCTACACTCAAGATACATGTTCACATGATTCATTTCATTTAAGATGATCAAATACTGCCATGTGGCAAAACCCTTGACCTCCATTCCAGTGATGAGGAACATTGTGGACAGATATTGGTCTGTACCTCCTGCAGTTTCTGCTGCCTCTTACGGAGCTCCTGTTCCAGATCAGAAGGGGGTTGGAGGGCAAGTTCCTGCTCTCTGTGCAGGTCAAGTCTCCTCTGCTGTAATACACGCTGCAATTCTGGTTTCTCCTCCAACAGCAACCCTCTGAGAACGAGAAAGAGAAAGAGAGGAAAAAAAAAAAAAAAAAAAGTTCACAAGCCTTTAGGTCCCATTACCTTAAACCTTGTTCAGGAGTTTAGTTTGGAAGGATAAATGCAGGTTTGATATGATTCAGATCATTATTTTTCTCTCAACTTCATTTAATATTCTTGGTAAATGGAGTATACCAACATAACCAAATATTTCAGTGAACCTCATTTAGATGTTTCTCTTCACCTCTTATGGCCGAGCAGAAGCTCCTTATGGAGATTCTGGCGACTGGGACACTCGTTGGGCGAGCCATTCAGTTTCCTGAACTGAATGAACTCATCTCCACTGTCTGTGCTCTGCTGGGACACAGGAGGATGACACACATAGATCTCTAAAAGACAGGGAGAGGAAACATTTTGACTTGCTATATGAACGGCAAAAAAATCATTAATTTTAATGCTATGGTTTATATGAGAAGCAGGCTTTAAGATGTATTAAGCTATGCCTACACTTTTGACACCATTTATATGATGCAACGCAAATTTAAATCAAAGCTAGTCAGTGCCTGTACCTTTTTTGTGATGTCTGAATCCTGGCCGCTGGAGAGAGGAAAAAATGTGGACCCATTAATAAAAATTACACATAAGTTCAGCCAAATGAATGGGTCGTTTCTTAATACATTTAGAACACAATTTAAAATGGAGTAACTGAGTGCACATATCCATCCACCTGCTGATGAAAGCACAGAATCAAACCCGCTCAATGGACAGAGATGACACATGCTCTGCCTCCTAATGCGTGTTGGCTTGATTTACTAACACAGAATGAAGCAAAGAGGGCCATTTATAGCTCAACTTTGAAGTGTCCTCGGGTTATTTTTGACCTCATGACTTCTGAAACGCAGACTCTGACATTATACGACTCAGCCAATAAGACAGAGGAAAGACAGTTGAACCTGCTCTCCTTACTAGCATTAAAGGATACATGCAATCCTGGATAAACATTGCAATAATTATAATCTTACAGGAGAGATATATATATACACACACACACACCTTTACACCTACAGGAAAGACAAGTGTTCCCTGTCGTCAATTAAACAAATTATTTGGCTAATAAAGGTTGCGGCACACTACTGTACTGAACTATAGGAACATTTTAGAAACCTAGAGAGGTCCACAACTGAATGAGATAAGCTTCTGGGCATTCTGCCCAAAGTAGGGCATTTATAACCATGACTGGGATAAACCAGTTTCCCCTGGTCCTAATGTGCCACACTTAGGGGCCATCTGTGTGCATCAGCCACACCAAAACACACCCATGTCCCGACACACACTTCTGAACCAGCATGACAGACTACTGTCTGACATACAACTCATGTTAACCACATTATGTAATGGTTTGTGATAGGCTCATATAAAAACTAATTTACTGGAACTGATGGCATTAAATTGGAGCAATTTTTACTTTTAGTGCAAAGACGAACTGCATAAATAATTCAGCACAATTAACTGCAGAAGCCTTTTGAGACATGAAACTGAGTTGTACCAAAATCAATTCTGAGAACCAAGTCAAGCAAAGAGGCTTCATAAAACTGCTGAAAGCAGCAGTGTATATCAGCTTCCCTGAGTTCTCATTGCTTCATGGAACAGATACTAGATTTAAAAAGTACTTTAAAAAGTCGTTCCACTTTAAATGAACAATTGAAAAGTTACTGAGCACCAAATACATTTAATTCCCACCCCTGCAACATATAGAGATACAAAAGCAGTGACACACTAAACTGCTATCTTTGAAGGAAATACTGAGGGCTCACCAAATAAACTTCGGCTAAGTTATGTTACTACATTTCTAGGCAACGCTCACCTCCACACACACTGCGGATTGCTTTTTTGTTGTGTTCAGGTCCAGCATTGTGCGGTTAGTGTCGAGACTGTGGCCTCCGCTCACTGTGTTGCTCTGTTTATGTTCAGTAATGCTCGCAGACATTCCGTTCAAGCTCATTACGCCATTCCAGATTAACCTTTACCTATACGAGGCACGCAGGATGCCAGATTAACTAATTACCGCAGACAGACATCAGTGCTGATTTTAACTCTCTTCCTTCCTTGAAAACATCGACTCTTGATCTATTTATTTCTTCATTAAGATAAAATTAAGTTACCAAAAGACGTGCGTCTTTGCCAGTGAAAAACTGCAAACAGGTGTCTGTTTTAAAACCTACAATAATCAACAGGTTAATCTCTAATTTAGTCTCAGTTCGTTTCTGCACGTCCAATTTACAAAATGCACTTAATTAATTTATTTCAAATATGAATATTCGAAAAAATATGTAAAATGCTAAATAATAATAAAATCTATATATATGACAAGTGCTCCTCATCTTTGTAAAATGTTAGTTGTCTACCACAAGAGGGCACTGTGATTTTTGGTGTTGTGAAAAGATTTCCCATGATTCCAAAGTGCTACTTATATTGACGTCAACCGGGATGTGAGGTCATTGTGTGAATGTGTTCGTGTGTGTGCAAGCATGAGAGAATGGTTGTTTGTGTGCGTGAATGAATGAATGTATGTTTGTGAGAATGAGACCTTTTTAAAAATCTACACCATGATCTTATTTGATCTTATCCGAGTTGTTGCCCTGCTCGGATACAGAGATGATAGTAACCGACTCGGGAGCTCCAGTAGCGATGATCGCGAGGCTTTTTTCACTCAGGGCATCCACAGTTGAAACTGTGGTAAGAAATGATGAATCGATCAGATATACTAGAGCAGGAAGGCGCTGGATCTTGGTCCAGTATGCCCTGTTTGTTCACTGAGTATAACAGCGATTCTGATCTCGCCGTGACTTCTGAGTGAGTGCCTGAGGTCGAAGAGCATCGAGGAGCTGCACGTTAAAAAAAAAGCACACCAGCTTGTCTTCATTTCCTTTATTTTTCAAGCCTTAGTTCATGTAAATGCGGAGCTTCATTATTTAATAACCAACGGGAAATGCAGTGGTCATCTTCACTCGTTTAGGTTGTATTTGTGTTGTGCTACGTCGAATAAAAGCCGCCATCATGCTTCCGTGAGTAACCTCGGTTTGTAGAAGCGGTGTGATGAGACTCTGTAAATAATTAAAAAAGTAATAAATAGGGTGTTTTTTGTACATAGTGGAGTCCATCTCTAAGTGTTTGAATGTGAATTCTCACCTATGGACCCTTTAATACTGTATATAGAAGCTTTCTGGGTGTCGACCCACACTTTTATTCCTTTGTTGTTGGTCTCTGAATCTTCTGATTCTCTGTTTTTCAGTGTCCTGTGTGAAAAAAGTAACACGATAGCTATTTGTCTCAAGTACCAAATAAAAAGTTTCTGAAAAACGTTAAATTATCGTTTTCTTTCCTACAGGAAAACACACACATAGAGGCCTTACGCATTGTCCAGTGCAACCGTTTCTCTCTGGGTCACGGTTTGACTTTTGTTTTGAAATAATCCAAGATGATGATCGTAGGTCGATTTTAGATGAATGTCCAGACTGTCCTTTGGTGCCTTGTAACAAACTTTTAGCAGTCAGTGCATTTCAAAAACAAGATTTGAACCAGAACATTTAGTTACATTAATTTTTAAGTGATCGTAAATTGAAATCCCTCTTCGAGATTGAATCAACTCACTGTAATGTCGTAATGAAGGACATTTCGATGAGAACTGGCCAGTGTTGTCCTGCTGTGGAGTCTCCTCCAGGGCTCATCATTTTGCGCGCGATGAGTCGGCTTGTCATATGGTAATTTCTGATCAACGAGGTAAAAAAATTGAGAAATGTATATAAAAGTGAATGTGCCTACTCAAAAAGCAGGCATACTACGAACTAGATGTGTAAACGGTTTTAAAGTTTGTAATTGGGCTATACCTGAAATGCCTTATTCCCTGTGTATGTATAATCGTTCTCATATCGCGGGAATGGAAACGGATCTCGTTCTTGTGGCATATTCCCAGATGAGTTTTATGGAATGTAACAGCTCGATAGTTTGAGATTTGTCGACTTGCAACTTTGTTGTCTCTCCCCCCGTCGCCTAGAAACCAACTGCGAGCTGCGTTTCTGTTGCACCACACAGCGCGAGGCGTAAATAAATGATATGCTTAAATGACGGACAAACGCATTTTACATTAATAGATAATCAACTGGTTATTAACCCCTTTGTTTTGTTTTTTACAACAGCAATATATATATATATATATATATATATATTTCCCAATTGTAGATCAACTTCCAGATTTATTTATGCAATTGACTCTTTGTAACTCTCGTTATAAAATCCAGGGACTAATATAGTTGTGTTCTTTTTTGTTGTTGACTCTTATCGAATATTCATCTGTTTAGAAACAAGGCGAACACGTTTGCAGTTGGAAATTCATCCCAACGGGACCGGCCAATAGGAGAGCTGAGCGCGTTACATGCTCAGCCTGTGCAAACAGTGTCGGGATAAAAGCGCAGCAATATTAACAGCACGTCTGTTCTGTCACACGCCTTGCCTGAAGGGAACATATCTTTTAGAAACAGCTATGTTTTTAAGCCATGTGCTTTTCACTGCCGGAACGCAAAGCGTTTCTGTCATGTTTTTGCTCCCCTTATTACTTTTAACGGAGGCAACAGAGTTACCCAGCTGCAAAGAGGTAAGATGCTAGGCTATTTTAATGTGCATTATAAAGATTTTCTGACACTGCAACGCTACAAAATTCTTTTAACGTAACTTTATGTTTTGTCCTATATACTTTTAAAAATTAATCTCCAGTTTGTTTATGACAGCTGCTTGAAGTGCATCTACATTATTGACTGACATTCTGTACTGGCTGAACTCACATCGACAGAATAACACATTTGTGAGCTAATGCTGTTGCTGATGGGATATTGATCATTATAAACACCAAACATTATGATATGGGACTGCAGTACTTTCTATATAAATAAACTGTGTCAGATCCATAAATAGAAATACATTTAACACAGAACACATCAGACTTTGCACAATGAAGCTGGTTTTTCACATTATGTCACTTTACAAATAAGAAACCATATAAATTATAAACATTTTCATGAACAAATGAAAAAAAAACTGACATAGCATATATGAGCAAATAAGCAAAGCTGGGTTGGATGTTTTCTTAGTTAATAAAGAAGCTCATGCGTCAGTATCAACTTTCAGTATGCTTTTCCTTTCTGATCAGGATATATGTTGAATCATTATGAAAATTTCTTGTTGTAGTTCCCCTCGATGTTTCTGCTCTCTGTCCTCGGTTTGTTCAAGAAAATAATCATGTTTGAATAAGAGCGAGCATTTTCATAGAAATGGGTCACGTCACACACTTACCTTATCATGTCCAGATAAGCTTGCGTGTTGCTTTAGAGAGCAGTGTGAAAACGGCATCTGCTGTTATGGTCAGTCGACCATTTTTTTTTTTTTTTCTCTGTGAAAGAAAACTGTGTGCTTTAGACACACTGATAAACAAATAAACTGACCTCCTCTGCACGTGGCCAGATGCAGATTTCACCACAACATGACAGAAACCAGGCCTTCCAATCTCTTAATTATTTTGTTAATTTTTTTATTTGTTAACTCCATATATATATTGTTTATAAACACTTCCAAGCAGCTGTTTGGTTAACTTAAAGCCGATCATTTTGGCAATTCACTCTGTTTGTTCTATTTATGTAAATTATTTATTTTTGTCCTGAACTGGATCAACTCATTGCAGATCGCCAAGGGATTTTTCCTAGCCCTCCACCTTCCCCAGCTCCACTTGCCTAGATCTGCTTGGTGGTTCTTCCTACTTTCCTTGCAGTAGCTTGAATTCCATTCACCGTATCCATGTGCATTTTCAGATGTATCCTTATTCATGCAGCAGTGAAGTAGATCTAGACTAAACCTATATGTGCAGTGACAGTCCAAGCCTGTCAATAAATGCGTTTTTTTAATGTTTTTTTACTTGTGGGGACCAAATGTCCTCACTTATACTGTGAAATACTTTCTCAAGCCACTAGTGAGGACATGTGACTGGTCCTCACTAGATAAAAAAGGCTTATAAATCAGCCAAAATAGGTTTTTATTTAAATCTAATGTTTTGCACGTTTCCGTGATGGTAGGTTTAGGAGTAGGGGTTGGGTTAGGTGCTAGAAAATATCATTGACCTGATATAAAATCAATGGAAGTCTATGTAATGTCCTCACTAAGATAGCAATACAGACATGTGTGTGTGTGTGTGTGTGTGTGTGTGTGTGTGCATCCAAAAATAACATTATTGTCTTTTATTATGATTATAATTTCAAATATAATTAAAAATAGACCTTTCCAATGACCTTGTGAAAAAAACAAGAACACAGGTAGTAAATCTTTTCTGTGGGAGTAAGTGATTCATCAGGTAATCAGATCCCTATAAGACACCATAGAAACAAATGTCACTCTGTTCCGTTCCGTTGGCTTGGTGTTTTGGTTTCATCATTTATATGGATGTGGAGATTATGATGTGGACTGCTTGTTCTTTCTTTCTTTCTACGTTAGTTGTTTCCTTTTACTAAACAACTAACGTAGCTGAACTAACACAAAGCACATAGGAAGCGCTACCACTTGTCATGTTGAGGTTTTGTTAACTATTAATCTTGTTTCATTCCACATGAGTTATTCTAATTTTGATGCTTTGTGAAGTGTCTGCTGTTACCTGAGGAGTCATTTAGTCAGGTTAATTTAGCTTTATGATTCGTGCCAGCTGCCTGTTCTTCGGGGGAGTTAACTGTCAACATGTACAAAGTATTTCATTTAATTGTTTCATTTAAACCACACCTTTAAGCATTTAAGTATCTTAGTAGATTATTATGTTGAGTCAAATTAGGATAAATAGATAAACAGAATGTTTGGAGGTGTTAAAGGTTTATTTCATCGGCTTCTCCCTCTTCGCACAATAGTGAGTAAATAATACCTGTTAAAGACTGTTTATTTAGACAAGGATAGACAAGACGAAGACATCCTTGAAGTTGATCGCTAGTGGGTGGATCCGCCTACTGTGCAAATATTGATCTGACACAATATTTTTAAAGGCGATGTATAATCCAGTCATATTAATCGCAAGATGTTTGTTAATGCAACATCAGAGGGTTGGTTTCCACAGTGACAACAAATTTATATCATTTCTGTGTAGCACAAAGTGAAAAGTTTAATATTTCAGCTATCAATACTGAAAATAACAGGGACATACTTTTGGAGCACTGCAGTATTAATATTGCTGTAATATTGTTGCAGCCTTTGTCTTGTGGCAAGGTTGATTGTTTTGTACATTGTAATGGGCTGTTTTTATTTTCATCGTTAGCCGAAGCTTTATGATAATGTACAAGTAAAGTATAAAATAATTCCAGCTGAAATCAAAATTTCATGTCCATATTTTTTATTTATTTATTTGGAGAATAAATTTATAATTGACACACTCTGTGTCAGCTTCTTTATCATTTTATCAGTTTCTTTTTTGCGACAGTAACTGGATGACTGCACAATATAATTTTCTTACATAAATATTAAATAGTATTTACATAAATACTTTAATCATAATCTTTACTGATTAAGGTGTATTACTTGTAACAGGTGTATTAAGGTGTATTACTGATTAACAATGTATCAACTCTGGAAAAAAACTGTCAATTTTTTAAGTGGTCCTATTTCCAAACTGAATGACACTGAAAGTCATTTTAATGCTGTTGTTATTGTATGTTTCATTATTTTGCAGTCTGATTACCATTTTGAGTACACAGACTGTGATGTTTTGGGCTCTCGATGGAGAGTGGCGATTCCCAACAAGCCAGAGACATGCACTGGTCTACCTGATCCAGTCAAAGGCACCCAATGCAGTGAGTACCTACAACACACACACACACACACACACACACACACTAGATACAAATAATTATTAATGACCTGTCTACAGCATGCAGTGTTACCAGTTGAAGGGTTTTCGACTCTAGAAAGGCATTAAGATACTTTAACTGTGTTGTTCTTTTTCCCCCCTGTTGTCAGCGTTCTCCTGTAATGAAGGTGAATTTTTGGACATGAGGACTCAAGAGTGTCAGAAATGCGTCACAGGGACCTATTCTCTTGGGACAGGTGTTGCCTTCGACGAGTGGGACAGTTTGCCCACTGGCTTTATCAGCCATGGCATCAATATGAACTTTGGGGACACTTACACAAATTGCTCAAAGTGAGTGACTCGTGTGTATGTAAAATGAGAACTACTGCATTCAGAAAATGCAAAATGGTTCTAGTGCTCAGAATTCAAGATCAAGTGGATGGTCGAGCCATTCAACATTCACTTAACTGTAATTGCATGCATGTAATGTTTAATAGTAAATGTAAAAGTGCTTGATGACCTTGGGTTATTTGGATTTAAATTAAATTGAAGAACAGGCATTTGTGGGAATTTGCTTTAATGGGAACCCACTACATGTGTTTTTTGTATTTGTACAGCTCAACATGGATCCCAAAAGGTGACTATGTTGCCTCTAATACAGATGAATGTACTTCAACTCTTTCCTATGCTGTGAGTTTGAAAAAGCCTGGATCTGTGTCCTTCCAGTACTTCTATCCAGACAACCACATATTCTTTGAGTTTTATGTAAGTACGTTGGATTCGCCTGTATATATATATATATATATATATATATATATATATATATATATATGTATATGTATATGTATATATATGTTTATGTATATATATATATATATATAAAGAATATACAGCTTTAACAGCATTCAGTTAAATTGTATTTTTTATAATACATATTTATATGTAATTTATACATAAGAAGGTGGTACATTCCCTGATAATATCGTTTTGCATGATATGGGTTATGATAATACATGTGTGTTAGCAGGTTCAGAATGATCAGTGTCAGTCTACAGACTCTCAACGTCGCTGGATGAGGATATCCGAAAGTGATTGGGATTATCATTTTGTAAGTCATTGTATATTTAAGTATATTTTGAGCGCAAATGTGGAATTCTCAAAACCTTTTCTTTCTGCTGTCTAACCAGGTACAGCTGAGCAGTGGTAACAATGTTTTGTACTGGAGAACAACGGGTTTCACTTTGGCTGCCAACACTGCCAAACCGGTTCTGCTGAAGAACATTGCCATCTCAGGTTTTTATTTAAAGATGGGATGTTGGGAATACTTTTTAAATGCATGAAAAAATTAACTTTATAATAAACAAATTACCTTTTCTTCTCAGGGGTCTCATATACATCTGAGTGTTTTCACTGTAAGCCTGGTACCTATAGTGATAAACCAGGGGCTGCACGCTGTATCCCATGCGCTGCTAATTCATACTCCAATAAGGGAGCCACTGCGTGTCAACCCTGTGAGGCAGACAAATATTCAGGTGTGTCTCAGCTTTTTTTCAAAGAAAATGACCATGAATGTTAATTCAGGTCGATCATCAGGATCAGTGCTCCATGTCATTTCATCATCTGCTCATAGTTGTGTTATTTTCTCTCTGTATTTAAACGTATATGTGTTGTTTTAGTTGAATATTATTTAACAATATATTTGTTATGATCCTGATGCTTGTTATGTTTTATAATGAATAAAATTTTAAGTATATTTTATTTATTTAAAAAAATTGGGAGGAACCAGAGCGGTGTTCTGTTATTGGACTTCTGTGCTAGTCACAGTTTGTCCATAACGAACATCATGTTCAAGCATAAGGGTGTCCAACATTACACGTGGCACCAGGACACCCTAGGGCGGAGGTCGATGATCGACTTTGTAGTTGTTTCATCTGACCTCCAGCCGTATGTCTTGGCCACTCGGGTGAAGAGAGGGGCGGAGCTGTCAACTGATCACCATGTGGTGGTGAGTTGGGCTTGTAATCAGATGGTTGCGGGTTCGATTCCCACGCCCGGCAGGAATTGAAGGTGGGATTTGGAAATACAGCACTCTCTCCCCCTCCTTCGATACCACATAGTGCCCTTCCCTTGACAAAGGCACCTACCCCCCCCCTGCCTCCCCGTCGCGCCGCGCTGTCTGCCCACCACTGCCTGTGTGTGTTCGTGTGTGTGTGTTGTGTGTGTGTTTGTACTGTCACGTGTGTGTGTGTGTGTGTGTGTGGGTTTGATGCAGGTTATGCATTTCCCAATTTTTTTCGAGTATGTCACCAACTTACAACACACGTCAACTTTTCTTTTCTTTCTTCTTTTTTGACACCAGGGGAGGAAGCTGGACAGACTCGGTAGACCCAAACGTACTGTGAGGGTCTGCTGGGAACGTTTGGCCGAGTCCCTTGTCAGATAGATCTTCAACTTGCACCTCCGGCAGAGCTTCAACCAGATACCGAAGGAGGCTGGAGACATTGAGTCTGAGTGGACCATGTTCTCTACCTCCATTGTCGATGCGGCTGCTCGGAGCTGTGGCCGTAAAGTCTCCGGTGCCTGTCATGACGGCAACCCCCGAACCCGGTGGTGGACACCGGATGTAAGGGATGCCGTCAAGCTGAAGAAGGAGGCCTATTGAGCCTGGTTGGCTCGGGGGACTCCTGAGGCAGCTGACGGGTACCAGCAGGCCAAGCGGACTGCAGCCCGGGTAGTTTTGGAGGCAAAAACTCGGGTCTGCGAGGAGTTCGGTGAGACCATGGGGGGGACTGGAGGGTGTGTTCCAACTACAGAGGGATCACACTCCTCAGCCTCCCCGGGAAAGTCTATGCCAGGGTACTGGAGAGGAGAATAAGGCCGATGGTCAAACCTCAGATTCAGGAGGAACAATGCGGTTTTCGTCCCGGTCGTGGAACACTGGACCAGCTCTATACCCTCTCAAGGGTGCTGGAGGGTCTATGGGAGTTTGCCCAACCTGTCCACATGTGTTTTGTGGATCTGGAGATGGTATTCGACCGTGTCCCTCGTGGCGCTCTGTGGGGGGTGCTCCGGGAGTATGGGGTCCGGGGCCCTTTGCTAAGGGCTGTCCGGTCCCTGTATGACCGGAGCAGGAGCTTGGTTCGCACTGCCGGCAGTAAGTCAGACCTGTTCCCAGTGCATGTTGGACTCCGGCAGGGCTGCCCTTTATCACCGGTCCTGTTCATAGTCTTTATGGACAGGATTTATAGGCACAGTCAGGGAGGGAGGGAGTCTGGTTTGGGGACCACAAGATCTCATCTCTGCTTTTTGCAGATGATGTTGTCCTGTTGGCTCCATCGGGCCGGGACCTCCAGTGTGCATTGGGACGGTTTGCAGCCGAGTGTGAGGCGGCTGGGATGAGGATCAGCACCTCTAAGTCTGAGACCATGGTTCTCAGTCGGAAAAGGGTGGCTTGTCCTCTTCAGGTTGGTGGAGAGCTCCTGCCTCAAGTGGAGGAGTTCAAGTATCTTGGGGTTTTGTTTACGAGTGAGGGAAGGAAGGAGCGTGAGGTTGACAGACGGATCGGTGCAGCTTCTGCAGTAATACGGTCGATTTACCGGTCAATCTACGTTCCTACTCTCACCTATGGTCATGAGCTTTGGGTCATGACCGAAAGAATGAGATCCCGGATACAGGCGGCCGAAATGGGCTTTCTCCACAGGGTGAGGAGCTCGGTCACTTGGGAGGAGCTCAAAGTAGATCCGTTGCTCCTTCACATCGAGAGGATTCAGCTGAGGTGGCTCGGGCATCTGTTTCGGATGCCTCCTGGACGCCTCCCAAGGGAGGGGTTCCGGGCATGTCCCACCGGGAGAAGGCCCCGGGGAAGACCTAGGACACGCTGGAGAGATTATGTCTCTCGGCTGGCCTGGGAACGCCTCGGTGTCCCCCCGGAAGAGCTGGAGGAAGTGTCTGGGGAGGGGGAAGTCTGGGAATCTCTGCTCAGACTGCTGCCCCCGCGACCCGGCCCAGGATAAGGGGTAGAAAATGAATGAATGAAAAATAATAACTAAAAGGTAAAAAGGTATTAAAATGTTACGAAAAAGAACTTTGCCTTTGCCGTGACTATATCGGGCCCTTGAATCACATTCGGTCTCTTACGTGTGCATGAGTGCTAGCATGAGCAATAAGTTAGTGATGGGTAGTCGACTCCAGCACAGGGAACGACTCTTGGTGTAAAGTCTGTTCCTTTGTCTGAAATTGCTCATTTGTTTAATGATTCTCGAATCCATAGCCTGTATAGTGCATGGCAGTTGAGTGCACTAAAAGCAAGGAGTGAATGAAATGAAGCGAGGAATTTGGACACTGACGAATACCATCAGAGAGCTGTCGCAGAAACGTTGTCACATACATTTACAAAAACAAATTAAGTAAGGACTGCCATCTTGCCTTATTTATGACCCTGTTTTGATACTAAGTAAATGGATTTGTGGAGTTGATTCCATCGACTCCTACGGTGGGAGTCGGAGTCGACTCCAAAAGACCTGGAATCGAACACCCCTACAATAAGTTGCTGGCTACAGTTCACTTAATGGTCACCTGTTTCACTAATAACAAGGGTTCTAACTGAATTTTGCATTAATAGAAAAATGCATATTTCACAAAGCATTTAACCAAATGTATTTTTAATGACTGTACTGTTGGTCACCCAATAAATGCTTTGTGAAGAGTTTTGAACGTTACATCTGCATAGATTTGATGAAGCATTTAAATGTAACCGCATGAAAGTAAATATTCATGTAAATGACCTGCACGACCTAGTGCCTGTACGCTACGGGATTTGCCTACTGTGTTTTATCACTTTATCTAAACGAGTGTGTGTGTTTTTCCTAACGCCACTGGCGTTTTCCTCTCTCCTGTGTGTGCAACTCCAGGTATAGGTTCTGGAAGCTGTCTACAGCGACCGCCCTGTAAGGCGACTGATTACTTCTATACTCACACACCATGTGACTCCAATGGTCAGGTACCACACTTTTTGTTGTTTTTATTTTATTTTATTAATCTAATGGTGCGTTCATACTTGTAGTTCTGTTATCTTGGTTCTTTTGGTACAGACTAAAAAATGAAAATGATACTTTTAATCCTGGTTCACATTTTTAACACCAAACCTAAAGATACAAAACAATACACAACAAAAACAGATTTTATGATGTATATTTTCCAACAGAACTTACAAAACATCCAAAACAATGCTGTGCGCTGGGTAAAATGCACTTGTTTTATGGATGTACATGAAGTTTTTTTTCTTTCTTTTTTTTTTTTTTTATCAGTTTTGAATTCACAACAATACTATAAAATGTTCATGAATCAAAACAGCACCAGAAATGTGAAGGTCTGCTGCAAGGAGATGGAAGTTCTTATGTCTGTATTGAACTGGGCAACAGCTGACATAGCTAAAAATAAAACAGGTTTTTCTTATGTTCTTTTTTTTTTAGACGCAGCTGATGTATAAGTGGATCGAGCCCAAGATCTGCAGTGAGAGTGTTGAGGGGGCAGTGCAGCTCCCGGCCTCAGGGGAGATGGTGGCCTGTCCTCCATGCAATCCAGGATTCTTCCCCAGCAACACCTCCAACTGTGAACCCTGCCCACATGGCTTCTATTCAAATGGGACAGGTAGAGAGACACTTAAATGGGTGCTTTAGTATATTATTTAAGTGCAACAAAAACATAATTCGTTATTGAAAATCATCAGCTGCGTCACATGTGTTCAGAATGTTTTGAGTGTCCTGCTGGAACGGAACCAGCCGTGGGCTTTGAGTATAAATGGTGGAACAAGATGCCCAGCAACATGAAGAGTTCAGTCTTCAGCTCAGAATACAGCAGCACTGAGAGGAGCACAGGTACATTTTGAATGAGCCACAGATTGGGGGATAGAGTTTTGCCATAGATGTTGCTATATAGGAGTTTCTGAATTATGGGGGTTTTGTTGTATCAGGTTGGGAGGTTGCGGGTGAGTACATCTACACCACACCAAGCGATCAGGACTCTGATTACATGCTGTTGACACTCACAGTTCCTGGATACAGGTGAGCACACACTACTCTCATATGTGAACAAAAATCATTATTAATGATCTTATGAAGCAACAGCATTGCTAATACCAGAGACATAAACCTGGGTTAATTATGTATGCAATACATGTTATTTTGGTATTTTCTATTTTCAGCTTGCCTCATTCCCTGAGTGAAGACAATGAGAGAGTCACACTTTCCAGTATAACATTTGTTTTTGAAACAAAGTGTACCGCTGATTGTAAATTGTATTTCATGGCAGTGAGTTTGATCATATTTTATATTATAGCATATATGATGTTTACAATTAGAGCTTGAACAAGATTTTTATTAGAGCTTATTCTTTTTACCTTTCATATCTGTTTGCTTACTTTTCCAAAATAATGTTACTTATTATTGTTGAAATTAAAAAATAACGAATAAGTTTGGGGTAAATAGATTTTTTTTTGGCTTTTATTATTATTATTATTATTATTATTATTATCATCAATAAAAACGTTTGTGCTGCTTAATATGTTTTCCGGAAACCATGATACTTTCAGAAATTCTTTGATTAATAGAAAGTCCAAAGAATGACATTTATTTGAAACAGAAATCTTTTGTAATATTATAAATGTCTTTACTGGCACTTTAGATCAGTTTAAGGCATCCTTTATGAATAAAAGTATGAACCTATTTAAAAAATAAATCTTACCAACATCAAGCTTTTAAGTTGTAATGTATAAAATAACCATTATAATTTTTTTGCCTAAATTTTTTTAGTTTTAATTTATAAAATTTGTTGACATCTTTCCTCAGGGGCAGAATGAAAGGAATAATATGGTTGTAGAGAGTTGGTCGGGCACAATAGGAAAGCAGTCCTACTCTTATCTTATTAAAAGCAACTACACTGTTAGCTTTACCTGGGGTTTTCAGCGCACTGGGGTCTTCAGCATGGTGAGATTAAACCAGAGTCTTTCTCTTCTTTTCTGTTTATACTTATTTTATTTTTTATTTTACTCATAGAATTTTTAGACACTAAAAGCCTTTGATAATCTATGACTGTGTTTCTGTGTTACAGAATAATGAATACAGCTCTGACCTTGCTAAGATCTACTCTGTTCACCTCACTAATGTGATTGGGGGTGTGGCCTCAGAATGTCGACAGTGTGCTTTGGCTCTGGCTGACACTGACTCCTGCGTGCTCTGCCCTCCAGGACACTACATGTTGAACGGCACTGGAGTGTGCAAAAGCTGTCCCTCAAATACCATCATCAGGCCTGAGCAGCCAGTCGGAAAGGAAGCCTGCATACCTTGTGGACCCAATACTTACAGTAACGAAGTAAGCACTGCTTATGATTATACACACACACACACACACAAATACACACATACACACATACAGGGCTGCGATTCTTGATGCCAATTTCGAAATGAAAATGAACCAAAAATGAACAAAAAAGCTATTGGACTTCTTTTTTTAAGCTATTAAACTTTTTTAAAGCTGTTTACCTTTACTAAATATTTCATACAAAAGTGCTTTTTAAGTTAATTTAAAGTTACTTTTCCATTCTGTGTGAGAGGCCCCTGTTCTTTTAGCTCACTGCAGTTTTAAAGCCCTCTAGTTTTATGTATCAGGCGTTCATCAGCCTGCTGATGAACAGTACATGTTCTGGCCAGTAAACGGGACTTTTGTCAGTCGACGGGGATCGACAGGTTTCGGGAAACATTTATTGATTCAAAAAGCTAATGAGTTAACAGTAAAAACTGAAGATAAATTGGAGATTTCTATCCCTCATGCATACTTACTAAATTGAAAAAATTAATGCAAATTCTTCAAATGTATTATTAAAATTATATAAGAATAATTTAGCATAATTAAATAATTTACAAAATATATTATTTTAAAATAAAAATATTTTTAATGCTAATAATTCAATTTAAGTGAATTAGTAATAAGTAGTATTAATTTGTGTATGGATATTTTTATGAACATTCCTTATGATGATATTCGTAGTTTGTGCACAAAATATCCATTCAGTTCTTGTTACATACGTTTGTTTCTTTGTCCACAGGGCCGTTCTGCGTGCATGAGTGACTGTACATTAGTACTGCATCGTAAAGGAGAGACCTTGCATTATGATTTCTCTCCGCTGGAAAACGTCACAGGCTTCCAGAGCAGCCCACGCTTCACCAGTAAAGGGCTGCAATATGTCCACCATTTCAGTGTGGCACTGTGTGGAACAGAAGTAAGAGAATAAATTAGACCAGATGAAGTTTCAAACTGTGATGTATGTTGTGAAGTCTGAGTAGTAAAAGCTCAGAATCACAAAATAAGGTGTGTCTGTCTCTTATCTAGAATAGGGCTCTTGTATCCTGTGTTGACAATGTGACTGAAAGCAAGAGGGAGGTAAAAGGCTACATCTGTCAGTCCACTGTGGTGCCTTCTGAGATCAGGGGTCAGAGCGTTGTGTCCTCTCAGCCCTTCACTATCGGAGACATTTTAATTGGTGAGTGCTAGTGCTGCTTTGAGATCTCTATCAAATAAACCCATCTCGGCTGGCCCTAGGAATTCATCAGATGTTTTAAACACAGGAGTGACCACTGAATCCAAATTTGATGACATCTCGTCATTGGATGGCAATTTTCCTGTTGAATCAGAGTTGCCGGATATCATATTCTATTACAGGTGAGTACTTGAGTTCAGTGATATGTGCTCACTTTATTCAAATGCTTTTATTGTGTTCATAAACACTTTTTGTTGACCTCAACTCAATATCTCAGTTGATTTTCTTTAAAATGATCTGTAATATTATGTTCTTCTCCTTAATGGTGTCAACAGATCTAGAGAAACTACGCAAGCATGTAAAAATGGCAGATCAACCTCCATTAGGCTCCGATGTGATCCCACTGTAACAGGGAAAGACCACGTTTCCCTACCAAGGTACAAAATGAAAATAGCTTTTACTTTTGAATAGGGCTGCATGATTGATTAAAATAAAACCGAAATCGTGATTACACGATTATCGAACCACACAGGCTGCAATTTAATTACATAAGTATGTGTACTGCTTATGTTTTAGTGTGAAATGTGCCACTTTGTTCTTGTACACATGAGCAGCTCATAATCCAATGTTTTCAACTTGGTTCGCAGAAAATGCTGCTCCACATGAACTCATCTCTGCATGGGTTCTGAGTTTTGTTCACTTATAACGCACATTTGGGAACGTAACATGCACCAACCATCTCCAACTAGTAAACGAGAAGCATTTTTTAAACTGGCTGTTGTCAACAAAGTAGAGGCTTTAAGTACTCCATGAGGTTTTCTGCCAAAATAAAAGCTAGATGGTGTCACATCTCGTTAATTTTTTTGATTTTCATTTCACTCAGTGGTACATGTTCTTAGTTCCTGTTTTTAGTTAATATTTTCTTAGTTGTCATGGTTTCTAATTAGCTTCTCCTTTCTTTATGTACTTACCGATCATGTTCCAGATTAGTTCTTCAGTATCCCGTGTATAAATACTTCTTCAGTTCAAGATTCTTCAGTTGGTTGTTGTCTTTGTCTTTTCACAAAGTTCTGTTCTCTCCACACTATTCTTGTTCTTGTCCATCGTCTTCTTGTTTGCTCGCCACTACTCATCCCTGTGCTAAACATTACAGATGGTTTAACATTTTAAGATTATAAAATGAAGACAGTCAAAAGTATGAAAGATATTGTATTTTTACAGTTGTAAAATTTTTCTTACATATTTTGTATTTTACTAGAAATATTACAATAGTAATATTTCTTATTAATTTTAATAATATTTTCATGTAGTAAGCATCATCCTCATCATCATCATGACAATTCTGTCCTCACAAACAATCACAGCAAATTTGAAGATTTTTTAAAATTGCATTTTAAATCACAATCACCATTTTTATCAAAAAAAAAAGAAGAGAAAAATAATTTTTCATGTATCTCGGGCCTTTCCAAAAAAAAAAAAAAATTAAGACCAATCAAGACATTGATTTGAAAGAGTGTGGTGAATATTGTATGGTTTTGGACTGTACTGTAGCACAAGTTTTTCATACGTGATCCAACTTAGAAACAATAGAGGATGGAGGAATATCACTCTTTATTGTTTTCTTTCTGTGTCTTTGGTCTAGTAACTGCTCAGAGGGCACCTGTGACGGTTGCTCCTTCCATTTCCTGTGGCGCTCACAGCATGCCTGTCCTCTCTGCTCTGAGAGGAACTATAAAGAGATTGTGAGTGCTTGTATCCAAGGAATTCAGGTACATGTCAACTCGCATTGTGATACAGTGACTGAATGAAACAGTTTTTCCACTCTGAAATGGACCATTTCTTGTATAACAGGGGTTCCATAAAAATGTGTTTGTGTTTCTCAGAGGACTACCTATGTGTGGCAGCAACCTTTAAGGTGCACGGGTGGTGTGTCGCTGCCATCTCAGCAGATTAGTGCCTGTGTGACACTGGACTTCTGGCTGAAGTTTGGTGTCTCCATTGGAACTGTGGCCGCCATATTGCTCATTACAATTAGCTGCTACTTCTGGAAAAGGACACGCAAGTGAGATTCTTGAAGATATGCATATAAACATGGTGAAAAACACATCTATATAGGGATCCACAGAAATCTTGCCTTGCCAAAAACCTCTACTTTAACATCCTTTTAGTGCACTTTGTGCCACGATGAAAGTTGGTTAGGAGAAATTATGTACCCTAGCAATTGTAGAAAACTGTAAGGAAGAGATATATTATAATATTATTACAATATAATAAAATGTCTATAGTTATTCCAAACAAAAGTTTTTTTTTTAATGTTTTTAAACTCAGCGTGTGTAGAATTTTAGGTTTTGATCAAGAATTCATGGTCTATCCATATCAAAAGATAAGCTGTATAAGAGTTTTCATGCCCTCTCTTTAGGCTGCAGTATAAGTACTCTAAGCTAATGATGACTGCAGGAGATAAGGAGTGTGAACTTCCAGCTGCTGATAGCTGTGCCATCATGGAGGGAGAAGATGCAGAGGATGACCTCATCTACCTCTCCAAAAAATCTTTCTTCACCAAGATCAAGTCATTTTCCAGAGAGGTGAGGAGGTCACAAGAAAGACTTCATTTTAGATGTACCACAAACTCTATAGATATTCTTGATGGATGCTATATATATTTTTTAATGTTGCTATAATACTTAAAGGAATTAACAGACAGAACTTTGTCTTAATAAAATTCTGTTCTTTTCCAGAGAACATCAGATGGCTTTGATTCTGTTCCTCTTAAATCATCAGCTGCACAGGAGATGGAGATGAACTAGAACTTCTTTGACGCAGGGAGTGTCAGCGGGAAATGTTTGGCCTGTCATGTGACATCCTTGACACTATAGTTGACATTATAACATCAATACTGCTTTTGCCAAAGAGACTGAGGGAAGCAAATGACTCAGAAACAAGTCTGCCTTATTCAAGAGCACCCTTATAAACCTGTTTATTTCCACTGGGTCTCTAGATTCAGCAAATCCAATCTACATGCAAACTGAAGCCAAAACTGGCATGAGAGCTTGTGTCACACGTCTGTCTGTTGTCTTCCTTTGTTCCGTTATCCCGCCACTCTTTAATTGTCATAGTTACAGATTGATTTGAGTTTCTGTTCAGGTGTTTCTTATTAATTAGCCTCGTTAACCCCTCTGTTTGCCTTGTATATAAGCCCTCAGTTTCAGTCTAGTCTTTGTCCTGTATTGCCTTTATGTAGAGTGTGTTTGTGCAAATTTGAGGCGCCAGTTATTGGCTGCATTTTGATTCTCATGTTATCTCCTCAGTTTAATTAAAGACTTTGTATCTGCACTTCCTTATGTGTTGGTGACTAGAACACACCAGAACCGTGACAGAATACAGGACCAAAAAGGAGACTGACCTCAATTTGGATTTGGAAGCAGTAATGATGCTGTCTTCAATAATTCTGGAGTGGGTTGGACCATGAGTTACGGCTCCTTGTACCTGTGGGAAATGCTAGTTTGACACTTGAGCAACGCTGATTCAACGATGGGCCACACACACATTGGCTCCAACCCCTGACCAGAGTCCACAGCCAAGGAGGTCGTCCTTGAATGGCCAGATCCACCCTGGTCCCCTGACTCTCCAGTGCCCTCGGAGGCTCTACCGCCCACTGTACCTCTATGGTCTCCTGAACTGCCGGCTGCACCCTGGTCACCTGCATGGTCGGTAGCACCCTGGAGGCCTCCTAACCTGCCAGCACCTTCCCTTGACCCCCAGGATGGAGGCAAGTCAGAACCTGGGTTTGAAGGATGGTTCTTCTTACAGTCTAGTGTCCCTATCGCTACATGCTGACTTACAAGCCTGTGAGTGAGCACCCCCTGCTATAGCCTCACTAAAGCATCTTACAATTACAATCAAGTTTCTTCAAAAAAGGTCTCCCATCCATATCACGGACTGGCTCGAGCCCGCTTAGCGTAAGAAGTGAGCCAGGCTTTGCCATAGAACACTATAGCCGCACTGCTTTGCACTGCCACTTTAAAATGGGTCCAATGGAGGGCCAGCACATCCTGACTGGCTTGAAATGTCCATCAGAATGAGCTACTACTGATGAAATATTTTATCTATCCTTTAGAAAACAATTGTAGGATTAGTTTGCTTACTATAAAAGCCAGACGTGGTTTTTACAAAGGTCTGAGAAAGTCTTGTAGCCCACTGAGCGGTTTTCGCTAAGTCAGGGGTTTTCCAGTAAACAACAGATGGTTGTAAAAGACCAAGACCATTTTTAAGATGTGAAATAAATGTCACTTGGAGGCTTTTTGCATTCGGGGAGGGTTGATTGTACTTTTTCATTTTGCCTATGAGAAAGGGTTGACCATAATTTGGCAGAATTCCATAATTAAGGAATAAGGCAAATATGTAGATTAGATGGCAGTCAGCCTTACAAAGAGAACAAGATAGCCAATTAATGAAGTAACTTTGGTGGAAGTGTTGGGCAGTACTTGGGAGATTTCAGGAAGAGAGAGGGAGAAGAGCACCTGCAAATGAGATCATCGGTTAAAACGGTATAAAAGTGTGAGTCGCAAGTGAGATGATCAGATGTGCACTTTGTTGCTTGACAATAAAGTTAAAACTCCTGGGACCTGGTGATTCGACTCTGAGAGTTTTCTTTGAGACCAGGAGCCTCATTTATAACCATTGCGTACACACCAAACATGCCCTGAAAGAGGTGTACGCCACTTCTTATGCTAAAGATGGGATTTATAAAAACAAACTTGACGGGAAAATAGAGTGAGAAAAGTAATGAAGTAAACATAAGGATTTTGAACTCTGCTGATTGTTATTTGAAGATGTTTTAGTGGGGCCAGCAGGGGGTGCCACCACGCTTGTATGGCTCCTAAAGCCAGAGTGCAGCCATAGAGCACTAGGCTGTAAGGAACACCATCCTTTAAACCTAGCTCATCAATTGCCAACTTAATTATTAATTTGACTTCATTAATTAAGGTGGTAGCACATTCTGATAAGGGTGTATTCACTACAGTATAGCTGTATGATTTCCAAATGACCAAAGAAATGTGATCGGCTAGATGGGGTAAAAGCGTACATTTCTTGTCTATTAGCACACACTGCTGGTTACACCAATGGCTGGAATCAGGCAGTTAGAATAGCAGAATATGTGGGAGAACCGACCGACCGTCATTGAAATTTCTTAATGGAACAAAGCTGAACTGTCTCTGAAATCTTGCAACCAAATTAATCTGACTGACCCAGAAAATCAACCGTCATTAAAATCTTGTAACAAAACAAACCGACCATCACTGAAATCTCTTAAAGGAACAAAACTGACTGTCATTGAGATCTCATCATAAAAAAAAAAAACTGTCTTTAAAATCTTTTACCACAAGAAAACCAACCATGATTGAAAACTGACTGAAATCTCACAACCAAACAAATCCAACCTTCACTAAAATCTCGTATAAAGGAACGAAAACAACAGTCATAGAGATCTCACAACTGAACAAAACCAGCTGTCTAAGAAATTTTATGATGAAACTAAACTGATCAGAAAACAATCAAAATAAAAAGTTAATTCATGACACACAAAAAGTGTTATGCCACAATGCATGCTGGGAATAATAGTACAAAACTCCCATGTATCGCAGCGTGAATAAATTATGCAGCTGAACTGTCCCAATCTTTTCTTTAATTCCAACTATTTGCTTTTATTTTTTGCTGTGGTTTTTGTTCTGTCTTTTAGTAGCTTTTTGTGATGTCCAGAGTTGATCTGATTGTTTGAATATTTTGTTGAGATTCATACGCTGATTGCTTATATCTGTGTTTGTCAGATCTATATTCTATAAGTCTATATTCTTGTTGTGTTATTGTGTATTTCAAATAAATATTGTACTACAGCGTGATTTCACAGTGTCATGAAACAGGGCATATCATTTTAATGTGTTAATAGCACAACTCAGAAGTTATATTCAAAATGGCTTCAGTGTTTCTGTTTCACAAGTTCTTTAATCCCAGTTGTTTACTTCCCTTCAGTAATTGTACTTGTTAACTGGCTTGTTAATGTTAAGGTGATTCTATAAATATGTACAATTTTGTGGCTCAAACAAGGTCCAGTTCTGGTTTATTTCTTTGCTTTGATTGACATCTGGCGTTGTTATGGCCTCTTTGTGGCTCAGGAGCAGTCCGCCACGTGCCCTCATTCCCCACATGTGATCATCATACCATGTTCTTCTTTTTAAACGTTATTTGTATTTTAGGAAATGTTGTGTAATTATGGTTGTTTTAAAGAAAGAATATACTTGATATCGAAAAGCTGCTGTGTCCATTGTTTATTTAATCTTGAGATTGACTAATTACACCAAAACCTCAAAACAACAACAACAAAAACAACTCATATCAGTAAGGACAAAAATAAAAACCCCATTGTCTAGCTTTTAATTGCCATTAAAATGAATTTGTTAAACGCAGTGGCTGCGACTGAGACCGTTCCCATAGTAACGACTGTAAACAGGATGAATATGAGCCAGCGCGGGTCCTGTCAACTGATAGTCGTCTGAAAAGCCGAAAGATGCCGAAAAAGAAAGGAAGCAAAAGCAAGGGAAAGGGGTGAGAACGAACGAAGTTGATTCAAATGATTTATTCTGTCAGATTTTGACGACATTTCTCTAATTTTCTTTACGCTTTCTTCACAGAAAAGGTAAGAAAGAAGGCAAGCATGAATCTAAAGCCGACAGGGAGTCAGAGATCGAAAAGTTCAAATCAAACGCTGCTTTATGGGAGGCGAAGTTTAATATCACAGAAATTTCGCGTGTTGAGTATCGCGAAGCTGCTCGCGCGCTTGCCAAAGCCAACGAGGAGCTCGCGAACCAACAGTACAGAGCCAAGCAAGACACTGATGATATTATTGCTTTTCTGAAAAGGACAGATCGTGAAAAAACAGCAATGGTTAGTCTGTATTTATGTTACTTCTCCATCATTCATAAGGCTGAGAAACAAGAGTGCAAGCGGTTCATTTCACACTACTTTTCTCTATAAGATTGCTGCATTAGAAGAGCATCTGAAAAGAGAGAAAGCAAAAACTTCGCAAGAGAGAGACCTTTTGGTAAGCATTGAGATACTAGTTATTTTCCAAACAAAGTAGCAGTAAGCCTACGTCAAGCTGACTGCAACAGGATTGAATTTCAAAAGCAAAAAGCTGTTATCATGCAACTTGCAAGAGTTGAATTTCATCCCTAATTTGCTTTAATTGATTTTCTCTTGCAGGTAGATGAATACATGCAGAAGATTGTTGCTTTAGAAGAGAGGTTTATGCAGAGGTTAAGCGACTTCCAGAGGATGCAGGGCGAGCTTAAAACCATTAAGCATTTTCGAAAAATAAAGGCCAATCTGGAAGAAGACCTTATCAGTGTACTGCACAACACAAACAATGCAATTTCATACATAAATCAGTGCATACATATCAGAAATATAAAGTATTATGTGTTTCTTGTGCTTCAAGATGAGAGAAAAAATGTATATCGCTGACCGTGCACACCAAGAGAGTTTTGCGAGAACAGAGCACAAGTTCTACACCGCAAGGGTAAGAAAAAGATATGAAATATGTTATGCATCCATCCATAAACAAGACAGTGATATTGCATAAATTGTAGCAAAGTGCATTTTCCATCAGATTTTAAATTCTTTTGTTATAGATTTTTAGATGCTTGTGCCACTAAAATGCAGAACGGTCAGCAATTTCTTCTTCTATATAGATTCACCTTGAGAAGGAAGCAGAGCAAAAGATCACTCAGCTTGCAGAGCGAGCGCATCATGAAGCTATTGTGTGAGCAGCTATTCTTTCCATGAATGAATCAGTTACTCATTCCCTCATTCTGTATGAAGACTTCATTAATAGACTTGCCTATGTGTATTATTTGTGTTTACAATGGTTTTAAATTTTGGCTCCCAACAGGCAACTCGGCACGGCATCACATACTGTGCTAAAGGAGAATGTACGATTGAATGAGGCATTGAATTATCATGAGAAAGTGGCGGAGGAACTGAAGAGGACGAATGTGGCCTTGACAGAGAAGAATGCTTCCCTTGCTCTCTTGAAGGTGCTAATGCGAGCTGGAAATCAGGGATTTTAAGGCCAGACATCACATGTAAATACATTGTTAACCCGAATAAGTTGGGCTAACTCAAAAAATTTGAGGTAATCAGTTACATCAATTTTTTTTGAGTTATGATGATCCCAATTTTAAATAAGCAGAACTATCAAGTTTTGAGTGTGCAGTACCACTCATGCATGATAATTGCTTCTAACTTGAAGTACTGAGTTAGCTGACATTTTGACTGCAATTAACAAAATATTTAGTTAATTTTTTAAGTAATGAAACTCAAAGTTTAAGTGACATTTTTATTGTTTTTAACTTGAAATATTTGAGTACATTATTTTATACATTTAACTTAAAGTTATCAAGCCATCTTAATGTAAATATTGTGCTAGCTAAGACAAACTAATCTAGAAAATGACAACAACTTGCTAATATGTTAACAATAATCTGATAAAGCAATTACTGAATGAATACAGCAGCTTGAATAAGTAATTTATCAGCTTGTCACCATGATGGTAACTCTCCAAAAACCCACATTACCAAACTTCTAAATTAGCATAATAAAACATTAATCACTACTAAATCTCTGTTACCATTAAGCTTGCGCTAAATTTGAGCATTTACTCTCCCTTCCGAGTGCCATTTTTACCCTATAGAAATGTTAACTAATGGATTTCACCATATTTCCCCAGTTGATTAATCACAGAGCATTAAGATAAATATTTTGTATTACATGTTTCTGAAATGTTTAAATATGCATTTTCTAGAACTCTTAACATTGGACCAAGCCACATTCATAATGTTTGTTTCATTCAGTTGACATATTACAGTTAAAGGGTTTAGTTAATCAGGAAATACTGTCAACAGCCAGAAAAAGAGAAGAGAATAACGCAACCCTTGGTATTTTAATGTGATCACCAGAATACCTACAGCTCTTTTCAGTCACTAATTTACGATATATCCCTTGGATAATTCACTGGAATGCACCACGAATCTCTAATTTCTCCCCAAATACTCACATCTCTTACAGGTTTGTTATCACACGGATGCTTTAAATGTAATTGTCTCCCCCTTTACACTTCTAATCCCTATTAGCAGTGTTCACTGGAATGTTTCTAAAGCAGGTAAGTCTTTTTTAAATGTCCTTTTAATGGTTGAAGGGTGAGTAGAATAATGTCATCTCATTGTTCCCAGTTTTTATAGAGCAAACCTTGCTGATTGTTTACAGTTTAAAGGAAGTTACTACCATAATTCACGCAAAGTGTCATGAGGAATAGGAAAACAGTGGATAGATAGGAATCCAACTTGAACGTTTGGTATATGTAAGTGCTGCTAAAGTGAAGATTTCTGGCTTGGTGCAGGAGATGATATTGAGGAAACGGCCTTTAAAGATATGTAATTGAAACCTATGGACGCAAATGGTTCAAGTGTAATAAAATAAACACTTAGTTGTATATTTTAGAAGTTTTCTTTCCTTTACTCTGACAGAAGACAAATTATGGAAGCAAAATATCCCAAAATTTCAAAATTGACTAATGCATGAAACAATGGTTTTACCTGTAGTGTCTTGCCTTAAGAGTATTTAATTAAAGCATAAACCAAAGTACATTTTAACTAAGCTAGTTTGCAGAGATGTGCTCATGTTTGCCATTGTTTTCAGCACATTGCGTATGTCCAGTGAGGAATACTGACTCCCCAACTGTTTGATTCTGCAGGAGACGAATGAACTGATGAGAAAGGAAGGCAATTCCCAGCTAAAGTCCCAACAAAATGAGATCGCTGAACTAAGGGCTAAATTGGTCACACTTGAGCAAGCTCTGGGCATCATGTCTATGGAGTTTGAGCAAGAGAGAGAAGAGGTGGAACAGCGTGCCATGGTCAGCATGGAGGCCAACAGCACAGACCTTGAGAGGTTGGAAATGCTTCTAGCTGTTCGCGAGAAGGAGCTGGGCCAAGTGAAACAGCTGGCGCAAAACATCATGGAGCAGCGCAAAGAACTTGAGCTCTTCTTTCACGAAGCTCTTGACCATGTGAGAAAGGAAATAAGAAAACAACAACAGCACTACAGGTTAGCATATGTTATGAACTAAACACTGCTCTGTAAAATATTCTTAATAGGGGATTGAATATTCAGCTTCACATTTGGAAGTGCTTCATGTATTTGAAGATGATCTTGTATGTTTAGACAGGAGGCCCTGAAGGCCTATCGCTGGAGAATGCATGAGGCACGGGCTGGAAGGTTGGAGTATCCTCGTATACGGACCTTCTCTAATGCCCCACATAGCACCAACAATGTTCAGACTGACCTGGAAGAGGCTGACAAATGGTGTGGGAGTTTTTAGCACAGAATTTTTCTAATCACTCTTCAGGTGCATCTCTAATCATGAAGATTATGATGATGAAATTGCTCTGGTGTCATTTTAGGAGAAACTTGAAAAGCTCCAGTGTGGATATTTCTGATCTAACATGGGAGCAGAAAGAGAGACTGCTCAACCTGCTTTTTGCTAAATTGAATGGACAAAAAATAAGGTAAATAGATTTAGAATTATTACAAATTATACTTAGTTATTATTACATATATGCACGCACACCATTGTATATAGAATTATGTTCCAAAGGCAAAAGATATGACCGTGCTTTATTTCTACTCAAAATGCAACTCAAAATTAAAATTATTATAAAAAAAATTATTTTTGTTGGTTTTAATCGGATCGTTGGATCTAAGCAACATTTGGAAAATTGTACATATGGATTTGATATATATTATTTCGTAATAAGAAAACGTATATTATATTGTTAATTTAATGAAAAATCATTGTTGATTAGGTTGTTTTTTTGTAATGTTAATATACATGGAATTCAATATTTATTTTAAATGTATTGTTGTTAACTAAAATATTACCTTTATTTTCTTAATAAATATTAAAATGAACAATAAGAATAGAAAGTCATTAAATGTACACTGGTTCTGAATATGTTAAAAGGGATTTGGATATTGCATTGTTGTTCTGTAAGCTTTAGAAAACATCTTGAAATGACAGTACCAAACAAACAATCAAACCCTTCACCGTTTTTATTGTTGTTTTATAGCCCGTTTTTAGCATTACCTTGCTGTCACCCAGTGAAATTAATAACAATCCAAGGCACTTGAATATTGTTGAAAAAATATGAAAAGCCTTTATTTCATCATGGCTTTAGTATTTTAAAAAGAGGTGACAAGTACTGCACACCTACACGTTGCTGCTAATGAGCCTTCATCAGGGTGTGAGCCTTGACGAAGGCAGTTCAGGGTCCCATATGCTCATTTCATGATCATTTCAACAGTGTCCTCACTGTCCTGGGTTTTGTAGCAACAGACAACACAGTCCTACATGCCTTTCATGGTTCTCTATTATAATTAAAAATATTCTTCTTGTTTTCTTTTATCCCCTTACAGGAAACCAACCCATCCTCCAGGCCTATCAACATCTTCCTCAGAAAAGATCCAGGTTAGCAGTGATGCAGGGTAAGGGTCCAGCACTGTGACTGATCACTGTTTGTGTTTGTGTCCAGAATAATTATATTGCTATTTTGTTGTCTTTTAAAGGATTAGTTCACTTCAGGATTAAAGTTTCCTGATCATTTACATATCCAAGATGTTTTTGTCTTTCTTTCTTCAGTCAAAAAGAAATTAAGGTTTTTGAGGAAAACAGTATTTTTCTCCATAAAGTGGACTTCACTGGGGTACAATGGGTTGAAGGGTCAGATTGCAGTTTCAATGCAGCTTCAAAAGGCTCTACGTCATCCCAGCCGAGGAATAAGGGTCTAAAAAGAAATGTTAAAAAAATGACATGCTCGTCTCGTCTCATTGCGGCACACATTGCGTAACCACGTGGGAAAGGTCACACGTGACGTAGGTGGAAGTACTGAGCAAGTGTTTAGAAAGTGAACGTGCAGAGACTAAGTCAAGTGACCTCCTTCAACTTCAAAATCATCCAACATTGTAGTTTTACCTTTTTTTTGTAAAAGGTGTTTAAAACGTGTAAACACTTGCTCACTACTTCCGCCTACGTCACGCGTGACCTTTCTAACTTGATTACGTGATGTGTGCCGCATCACAGAGCAGTGCAAAAAGAGCATTGTGGTTAAAAAGTACATTGTTTTAATTTTTATTTTTTATTTAGAAAATGTTGATTGTTTCACTAGAGAAGACCCTTATTCCTCGGCTGGGATGGTGTAGAGCCCTTTGAAACTGTCCACTATATGGAGAAAAGTCCTGGAATGTTTCCTCAAAAACCTTAATTTCTTTTCGACTGAAGAAAGAAAGACAAAAACATCTTGGATGACATGGGGTGAGTAAATTATCATGAAATATTAATTCTGAAGTGAACAAATCCTTTAAGATGTTCCCATTCAAAATTAAAGTCTAATAATGTTTCCCTCACAGGTTTACAGAAGAGAAACAAAGCCTGACCTTTATAAGTCAGCTGCCAATGTCAAAAATAACCTCTGAACCCTGTGTTCTACCAGCCCTCAAGAGCACCTGACTGTCTAACTTTTTTTATACAGAATTATATTAAAATATTTCCTTTGAAAAAAAATTACAGGAGAAATGTCAACACTCTGAAGTCAAGTTTCAGACTCTCTTCCATGGGTGACAAGTATTTCAGTGTAATGGAATTCCCTGTGGTAAAATCTCCATAGAATCACACCCATCTTAGATTTTAATGCCCAATTAAACACACACATCTTCAGACAAAACATCTTCATCCACTGATTTATTTTGTTATTGTTCTTTTAGGTTCTGACTGCAGTGTTAATGGTCTCATTACTGTAATCTGTGGCTATATATATTTTTATTATGTCTATCACGTTTCTATATAATTTGTTTTTCTTTATCTCCATGTAAAGTGACCTAGAGTGAATGAAAGATATGAATAAAATGTAGAATGTTTCAATGTAAAAAAAAAAAAAAAAAAACTAAGTAAAATAAAACTATTATTATTCCATAAAAATATAGCATTGTGGTCTATATTTGATGATGTCTTACACCAGTTTATATACATCTGTATGTTACGCCTTCTGTAATTATGCATAACTAAAACATTTTTTAGTGTGGGAAAAATATCGTATTGAGATATTTGTATTAAACTTTTCCGTGTCTCTTGGTTTGTCGTGTCCTGTATTGTAGTAAGCCAGATCTCTATACTCGTGTACGTGTGAATGTGTTGCAGGGGGCGCGCTTGGGAACTCGGTTTGCTTTTTCACTGCTACTTTCATTTGTTGCAGCAGGGAGAGACGCAGACGGGATAGTGCTCGAAATCAGCGTGACCCGGAACCGAGCAACTTCCGAACAGTCACATTCCAAGAATTTTTGGAGCTGCTGGCATGAATTAAATACACCGAGACGGTTCTTTCTTGAGTATTTGCGTGCACGGGCGACTTTATCGGTCGGTTACTTTCCATTTGTGATTGTTGCAAGCGAAATCAACCGCCTTGAATCACAGGCAGGCGAGCCAGGGAAAGCAGAAGTCTCTCAAGTCTCCTCGGGTGCTCGTTCTGCAGGCATGTCGCAGAAAGAAAGACCCACTTTCTATCGACAGGAGGTCAATAAGACGATATGGGAGGTCCCTCTGCGATATCAGAACTTGTCTCCCGTCGGGTCTGGTGCATATGGAACTGTTTGGTAAATATTTATCTGTTGTTTCTATGGCGGAACGCTGTGTCCCATTCATTCTGACGGGCCCGTACGGCATTGCACTGCGTTAGCAAACTTGCTAATAAGACCAAAGTCCGTGGTTTGTTATGCAAGAGGGGTTGCTAGTCACAAAACGCGGGTTTGAAGTGTTTGTAGTGTTGCAAAGTGTTTGAACGTATGTGGTTCCGCTTTATCAACATTTAAAGTCTGGTATGTTGCAAATGCCACCTCGCGTGCATGCACGCGTGCCCCTTCAGTTCAAAGTGAAGCTCTGCGGTGAATGGACATCGTGATGCACAATGATGTATCACGTTAAAATTGTTGCGAGTCGATGAACGTGATACACTGCCACGTTGTTTATCTTGTAAAATGTGGTCATTGTTTATCGTACAGAAACCGAATTTCCTTTTATCGCACTATTTAGTGGTGTAGGCTCTTAATGAGGACATCTGGTGGGGTCTGTCCTGAATGAGGTCACCCCACAGATGATGCACCATGACTGTGTCTTAAAAACTCGGGAGCTGCCGGTTCGGGGCACCTTGTAGGTTTTGAAACGGACCGATGAGTCAGCTGCATGTAACTTCACGACAGTTGTAAGTGATTCATGGCACTTAATTTTCTCGTTTGCTTGTAGTAACACCCAGCATCAGGAAGTAAACACTCATAGGGCTTGTCGTATGTTATCTTAATCTCGTGATTGATTCCGAGATTGCTCGTTTGGTTGGTTTTGTTACGATGAGGAAGTTTGTTGGTGGTTCTGTTTCCTGACACTCAGTTGAATTTATGATTCACTTAAAGGTGCGCTCAGTAAGTCGTATTAACAAAGCATCATTGGCAAATAAATACATCAGCCACACAGACATTTCCAGTCCAGTCTGAATATGTTCTACGTAGAGCAAAGGGCGTCGCGATGCTGACATCACGTGATTAACATGTCACGATGAACGGAACAAAACAAAACAAAACAGCTTTGGCCTCAGTTTAAAGTCTAAACCGTATTATTACGATTGGGATGCATAAGAGTCAGCTAAACATGAACAAAAACCTTCTGGGTGCACCTTTAAGGCATTGTTTACCCCAAAAATGGAAATTCTGCGCCATTGGTAGTGACAGTGTTGTTGGAGTTAGGTGCTCAAACAAACACTGTTTTTAGGGAAATCAGCCTGTAAATGAACTGGTTGTAGTTGTCTTTGCATGTGTAATTAGAGAAATAATTTTTACTTTGCAAAAATCGTATGTTTCATCTTTTAAAAAATGTGATCAGAAACATGCTGATTATAGCAATGTTTTTCTGAGGAAGTGTGATCTTGTATTATCCAGTCATATTGGGCACATCTAAAGAGTTATTATGGTTTCTTCCTTAAACTCAAAACAAGTGTTGCCTTACTCTTTAATGTTTGCAAATGATTTTCAGAAAGGTCTCTTGTCTCTTAAACAGACAGGTGTTTGAAGGCCAGGCTCATTTTCTAAATTACTCCTCCTTGGGGTAGACAGATTGTTTATGCACCAAAGTGACTGTTAGAAATTTCGATGCTAGGCAACCGTGACATCTAGATTATGTTTCATGGGCCCCCTTATTGTGTCTGTGTAATTGAATATCTGATGAACAGATTGCACTGGGTTTGAAGTGCCCGGCTCATCTCTCAGCCTGTGCAGTTTATTCAAAAAGCAGAGCACTGAGATTTTCTTCGATAAGTTCACGGCTCAGGTCAAGTTATACATATGAAATATCCTATGTGTTTTGAAAGGTTATGTCATTAGCTTCAGTGTTAGGTCTACTATATAGCATGTGGTGGTCAATGACTGTCAAATGATTAAACGGATTGTCCTCGCAAAGGTACTTTATGATTGGTTGCAATAGGTACGTTTTACCCTTTAGTTCCTTCTGTAAATATCACCGGTTACTTAAATGAAGAAGTGAGAATCTGGTCAGCTTTCATTCATTGCCTTCATATGCTACTGACTCTTACTTCCAACCACCTTTAACTTTGGTCCTGTTGAAGCATGTTGGCGTTTCAGTTGTGCAACAAAGTGTGACGGCATGCTTGAGTCATGTCCTTCTGTTTGTTTCAGCTCTGCATATGACGAAAAGACAGGATTGAAGGTCGCCGTGAAGAAGCTGTCAAGGCCTTTTCAGTCCATCATCCATGCCAAGCGGACCTACAGAGAATTGAGGCTACTCAAGCATATGAAACATGAGAATGTGAGTTTAGATCCCTGGTGTTATTAAACTGACAAGACCAATATGCAGAGTTGCGGTTGGTAATCCTAATGGCCTATATTTTGTCATTATTCACTCGCCCACATTTTGTTGCAAACCAGTTCTTCCACTCTTCCATGGAGCACAAAAGAATATATATTGCAGACTTCTATTCGTATCATAAGGAGTAGAGCTGCCCAATTAATCGTTGAAAGATTGCAATATCGATTCAAACCCCCATGCAGTATTATTCCTGAATGACAACGATTAGTGTAGATGTCTATTTGACACGTACGATCACAGCAAACATTCAGATCTGAGTTGAATCTGCTGCTGACCCAGAGAGTGCAGTTGTCATGTAAAGGTGCTTTACTCTTTTCAACCACATGTATTTCAATCATTCAAATTATCACAGATGCACTGGGATAATAGTTTGTAGTTTGGATATAAGCACTGCTGTCTATGGTAGCCAACGAAATGACTCAAAAAGAGAGAGAATTAAACCAAAACCATATTAAATTAAACAGTGCTGTGCTGGATCATCAATTATGTTGGTTGGCAGCCTTATTTCTCTGACGTTTGATTACACAATTTATGATAAATTCTATATTTCACAAAATATTGTAATTAAAACTGTTTTGTGTTGAAATATTGTTTTATTTTGGTGCAGCTGCAAAAAAAAAAGAAAAAAAAATAGGGCTGTGATGGTGGCAATTTTTTACCACCATAGTGGTTAAAGGGCCAAACGTTGATCAACAGATCTGTGCATTTGATCTTCAAGTGACAAGAGCCTAAAATGACTGCTGCCATCTGTCATTAATGTTAAAAGAAACCCACTGTTGACTGAATAACTTTTGTAACTTTAATAAGAATATATGTATATTTAATTTAACCAGTAAAGACCATGCAATGTTTTTAATACATTTGATTACTTTATACAATTTATGTAGTGTTTCTTATTTCTATTGCTTGAAGTTTTTCAGGTAATTTCATTCATGTCTTTGTTCTATTTTAGTTTGTTTCCCTTTGTGCTTGTAATTAGTTTCTTTGTTCTTATTTTATCACTGACTGTTTACTTGTCTTCGGTAAGCTTGAGAGGTTTATTTTTACTAAATTAGTCTAGTATTATTTTTTTTTTTGGTGATTATTGAAGTTGGTGATAAGAATTATGAAATTTGAGTGGTATTAAAACATTTGATAAAATAATATAATTGAAAGCAAAAATAATGTTGTGATTATATATCGTTACAATGAAATAAAATTACTCTTATCGTCATATTTTGGTCAAATCACTCCATCCCTACTCTGGAACATTGATTTTTCTCCGTGTACCCTTGAAAACACAATTCCACCAGCCCTCCTCTGCTTTAAGATTTAGCCATTATTCTGTCAGAATCAAACTGGTATTAAAACCATGGTATTAACTCTCTCATTTTTCTTATTAACTTGACTGAATTTTGGTAATTCTGTCTGACAGGAAATCTAAAGCTTATGCTGTGGTAATTCTAGATTTCCCTATCAAGTTATGCAATACAGTATATGTACATTCAGTACTAAATGATCCTGATTTGTATTCTTTGCACTTTGTGCTTGTAGGTGATCGGCCTGCTGGATGTTTTCACACCTGCCACCTCCCTGGAGGAGTTTAATGATGTGTGAGTCAGACAATTACTTCCTCTAAGATGTTATTCACTGTTTTTTTCTTCTTCTTTTGTTATGAATATGACTCTACTTCATGCAAATGTTAATTAAATAGTCCTGTGAGCTAGCTCAGAGGATGAGGGCACCACAGGCCACTTAAGTTTAAAATTTTGTTCAAGAAGATAACAAAAAGGGTTTTCACAAAAATGTTATCATTTTATCAAATAAATTAAATTCATAGAGTAAATTCATTCAAAAACCATTTTATTCTAGGCTGTCAAAATGAAGTGGCTACAGGATGTCAAAAATAGAACGTGTCGTCCTCCAACTGAAGGTGTAAAATGGCACACTGCATCAGATGCTTCCTGTATAAACGGCTGTTGATGATAATTAGAGCAAATTTATTATTATTATAATTATTTTTATATGCCATGACGCGTTCTTTATTATGTCTTTATTATAATCACTCCTCCTCCTAATATCTCATGCACTAAACAGAATAATGTAATAATGCATAATTTATTTTGTGGCCTTTGTTGGGTGATTATAAGCATGTTTTCAGGCTCTCGTGGTTTTATGGAGCTTTGGGTTTCCACTTAGACAGCTTTTTGTGCTGCCTGGCTCCAGCCCTAACAGCCGTGGGTTAGTGGGGAATGCTAAGGATACAGCCAGGTTGTAAAAACAGATGCTGCTGTGACTTAACATCAATTCTGCTGCCAAAAATAGACCTGACGCACACTGATAGATGAGGGGCATCCGCACTCCTTCCGCTTCTCCAGAGTTCCAGGCGCTTCCAATAAATATAGATGTTCTCCCTTGATGGTGTTTAAATGCATGTGTTTGTTGGTGTCAGAATCAATTTGCTTGAGTTTTTCATTGCCTGTGCATGTCGAAGGGATGTCTATTTGTTTATTGTCTCTATTCTGTGTTTTTCCTCTCTAAATCTTTGTGGGGGTGGGTTTATTTGTTGATTTATCTCTAATGCTGAGTGTCTCTATTGGGTGGAGGGTGTTTCTGGGATTAAGAATGGCTTATTTTAAGCTCTGCCGTGTGTTGTATCTCAGTGGCTCTGTTTTACCTCTAGCTCCACCCTCTTGCTTAGAGTCAGTGCTTATGTAGACTCTGCTGTGGGTTATCTTGAGGTGTTTGTAGGTGGGATAGTTCACCCAAAAATGAAAACTCTGTCATCATTTACTCACCCCCAAGTTGTTCCAAACCTGTATAATATTCTTTTTCCACAAAGCTGTATAAATTTCTTTTTTCTTTCTGTTTATAACCAGTTGTGGGACACCATTGACCTCCATAGTATGGAAAAAAGCAAATACTATGGAAGTCAGCCACAACTGTTTTACGATTGTATCAACACAACCCTAGTTTATTTTTCCCTGTAGTTTCCTGTTTCCTCTCTCACAGTCCCAACAGTAAACATTAAAATATGTGCAAGCAGCTACCCCATTATATTTCCAGGAAAACTGATCCAGTGGCATGTATTGAAGTTGACGGTATAAATTTATGTTAAGTTATTGCTTCTTTTTGGAGGCACAGTCTTCCCTCAAAGCAAAACATGATCAGCCGAGTTCGTCAAAAGTGAACTAAATGTTCCCTACATTTCATGTTGTGCAGTCAGTCCTAACACCAGGTTAAACAGTTGGCAGGAGAATAACATTCTTCTTGTGTTCTGATTGGCAGGTACCTGGTGACTCATCTTATGGGAGCTGACCTGAATAACATTGTCAAGTGTCAGAAGCTGACCGACGATCATGTTCAGTTCCTTATTTACCAGATCCTGCGAGGGCTTAAGGTGAAACTGCAACTGCATTGAACTGCAGAAATAGTTGTATCTAGACAATATCTAGACATTTATATGACCTAATTTAATGTGGATTTTACTGTTAACCTCATTGCTGGAATTCAACAAAGCTGAAATCTCACAAAAGTCCTTTTCTCTATTTTTCTTTTAATTTTACCAGTACATCCATTCGGCTGACATTATTCACAGGGTAAGTGTTCACCCGGGTTTATGAGAAATGGCCTGCAGGCTTTTTTTTTTTTCCCCTCAAAAAAAATTCAGTGTGTTGCCCCATGAAACCAATTCTCAAATCACCATGTTACATGCTCAGGCCTGCTTTTGTGTAAAGACTAAAACTAGAAATTGCTAGAAATTAGTTCAGTCTTAAAGGAATAATCTAGGGCTGTGCAATTAATTGCAATCGCAATTTGAGCACATGCAATTTCTAAATCGCATAAGTCTGCAATTTTTATTTATTAATTTATTTATATTTTAATTTAGAATACCGCAACGTTACTGTGCGCATGTTTAAGATGTTAACCAATCAGAGCTCGCTCAGCACACTGCACAAATTTGAACAAAGCAAAGCAGGAGAACAGAATAGGCGAACGGGAGGAAAGATGAAAAAATATGGATGCAGTTCAGAATAAAAATGATTTGGAACCAAAGAGAAATTCAACATCAGTGGTTTGAGAGAGTTTTGGATTCAAACACTAGACAAAAGATACCAGCTGCCATCTCGCACTTATTTCACACAAGTTGCTATTCCCGAAATGTATGAGAAATGTAAGGCGGGCGTTGAATACGAGTTTAAGCAGGTGAAATAATCGTAATTTATTTTATGTTGTCTGTTTTTAAGACACAATTTTTTTTTACAGTTGTGATTATCAAGCAGTTAATCCTACAGTACAGTATGTTACTTCATTGTGAAATGTGGCACTGAAATACAATTTTGAAGTTTACTTTTATGACTGGAATTTAGGTTAGTTAATCTTAATTTATTTTATGTTGTCTGTTTTAAAGACAGTTAATTACAGTTTTGTTTATGAAGCTGTAAATACAGTTACTTCATTGTGAAACATTTTGTTATGCACTTCTTGAATACATTCAGAATGTAGCATGTTTGAAAAAGCAAAAACAATTACCAAAATTGCAAAATAAATCGCAATTGCAATATTCATTAAAAAAATCGCAATGTGATTATTTTGTCCATATTGCACAGCCCTAGAATAATCTGTGTTTTTTTTTTGTTGTTGTTGTTTTTTTCAGCTTGATATCTGTGGACAGCATTTTTTCTATGTTGTCGATTAGCAGAAAATAATTATGACTCATTTTTACTTTAGTAATAAAGAATGAAAAAAATGTTTGCGATTTCAAACCTGGCAGGAAATTGTGCAGTTACCTTGGTAATCTGAACTTTATTTACCTAGAAAAGTAGCCCAAGTTTAAAAGATTTGGACTCCTTTACTTTTAAAAACCAAAGTTATTTAAGATGTAATCAAGTTAATGAAATCATATTGCTTTAATAAAAATAGGCATTTTTCATTTGTTTGTATGAACTGAGCGACAAGTTAAAATTTTTGTCTGTAGTAATTGAAATGAAAAAACTTGTCACATCTATACATTTAATTCATAAATAGCTGCAAATATTAATTTAAAATGGTTGTTGAATGGTATAAAGAAACAGTAAAGTAATATTCACTAATCGTTTACCAGGACTTGAAACCCAGTAATCTGGCAGTAAATGAAGATTGTGAACTTAAGGTGAGACTGTCATGTTTTTTTTCATAGTTGTTATATATTTGCTTGTAATGTGGTTACTCATACTTTATTTGTTATTAACAGTGTATTGTTTCTCCTTGTAATTTTTGTTTATTTTGGGCATCTCAGATCCTTGACTTTGGTCTGGCTCGACACACAGATGATGAGATGACGGGGTATGTGGCCACAAGGTGGTACCGCGCCCCAGAGATCATGCTCAACTGGATGCACTACAACATGACCGGTAACACAACTACACCCACAACTGATACAATACAAAGCGACTCATTTTGAGTGCCATCAATGGAGAAAAAGGGCTTCTTAGAACCTGATGGTGTACTCTAACTCTACCATTCAAAAGTTGTAAGATTTTTTTAGAATGTTTTAACAAGGCTCAACAAGGCTGTATTCATTTGATCAAAATATAGTAAAACTGTAATGTTGTGAAATATTATACAATTTAAAATTGCTATTTTCTATTTTAATATATTTTTATGTTTTATGTAATGATGGTGAACTTTACTCCAGTCTTCAGTGTCTAATGATCCTTCAGAAATTATTCAAATATGCTGATTTTTTTTTTTATACCCAAGAAACATTTATTTTTATTATCAATGTTATAAACAGTTGTGCTGCTTAATATCTGTGTGGAAAGTCTGCTAAAAAATTTCTGGATTCTTTGATGAATTGAAAGTTCAAAAGAACATTTATTTGAAATGAAAAAAAAAATTCTCTTTACTGCCATTTTTGATCAGTTTAATGCATCCTTAACTCTTAAACATAAAGGTTCTTAATTGGCATTGACATTGGCATTAACATCCATAAAACCTTTCCATGGCAGAAATGTTTTTTTTTTTATAGTGGAAATTTTTTAAAATGTTCTTCATATTAGGAAAAAAATGGTACTTCACTGCAAAAACACCCTTTTGGAACCTTTCACTTTTAAAAGTGTTCCTGAATAAAAGTATCCCCCCCCCCCCCCCAAACTTTTGAACTTTAATTTAGTTATGATAGCTCCCTGAACAAGCAAACTGGTCGATGATCGATGTTAACCAGACAGATCTTTATGTCTTTGGGTTTGCTGAAATATCTTTTGAGGATTGTAGCAGTTGAATAATGGAATTTGTTTCAGCAATCTGTGATAAGATAGGTGGGTCAGAACTCAGGACACAATAATGAGAACATGTGCTTGCTGCCTTTCCACTAATGTTGTTTTCTCGATTTCTTTTCAGTGGACATTTGGTCAGTGGGCTGCATCATGGCTGAGCTGTTGACAGGCAGGACTCTTTTCCCTGGCACAGATCGTATCCTTTTCCTCTCGTTTCCCCCTCTCTGACCTGCAGAATGCTCTCTGTAAATTGCACCATGGCTCCAAGCCAGAAACATCCATGATTTAGTGTTTTTTTAAGAGCATATTTTGCTCTCATGCTGATTTAAATGTATACAAAGTTTGGATGCATGTTTTTAAACACCACAATACAATCTATTTTCTCTTTCTCCCGCTTGTTCTCTATTTTTCTGTCATTGCAGTGTGAATATGTGGCAGAAGCTGGCAGATCTGTCTGCCTCTCATGTCTTACACTGACCTTTTGTCCCTTTCGCTTAAGCTCTGTTTTCAAGCTGTGCCCCAAGACGCAACAGTGACTTGACTGATATATGATCTATCATTATGCGAACGCAATAAACTCCCTGCAGGAAATGACATGCCTTTCTATTTCTTGCTCGCTTTTCTTTTTTTTATTTCTAATGACAAAAATTCACATTTCAGCACTTTCAGCATGTTTCCCCCCCTGGCTTTGCATATTTGACACTGTATCTTGAACGGCTGCCTCTCTTAATGCATCTGGCTCCACACCCCATGGAACAGAAATACTTTCCAAATATTTCCCCCCTCTTACAGGCAGAGCACACCTGTGCGGCTACTTCTGACATGCTTTTGCTGGGCAAGCTGAAAATATATTCAACCTGTGCTATTTTTAATAGCTTGCTCATCTTACCACAGATGTGAACCAAAGCTTCTTTGCTTTCCTGTTTCTTATGTAGACATGAAACCCGAAATGAGCGTTTCCTGCTTTGTGGCGTGTTCCTTATTGAGCCACACTAGTTTTCCTTCATCTTGTTTTACTAGACATCGATCAGTTGAAGCTTATTATGCTTCTGGTTGGAACTCCAGGACCTGAGCTGTTAATGAAAATATCATCGGAGTCTGTGAGTTTGATATGTATTTAGGGAGAGTTCACTTGCTAAAAAAAGCTTGTCTGTGTTGATTTTCAAAGTGTTAAGCTGGCAGCTTTTTATCTGGTCCAGGCTGGACATACACTACCATTCAAAAGTTTGAGCTATGCTTACCAAGGTTGCATTTGTTCGATCAAATTACAGTAATATTGTGAAGTATTATTACAATTTAAAATAAATGTTTTCTTGTGTAATATATAGATTTAAAATGTGATTTATTCCTTTGGAAAATTTGAATTTTAGCAGTCATTATTTCAGTCTTCAGTGTCACATGGGCCTTATTTCAAGATATTTTGGATAGGAAGTTCAAAAGAACAGTATTTATTTGAAATACATTTTTTGAAGTATTATTTATGTCTTTAATGTCACTTGTGGTCAATTTAATGAATCCTTGCTGAACAAATGAACAAACAAACAAAAATACCTGACCAAATTTTTAAACAGTGGTGCAAGCTGGTAGACAGTCTTAGACTAGCTACAAAAACTAGTTACCAGATGGTCATACTATCTTAAAGTGATCAAACTAGTTTTTGGAACATGGTGGCTGGTTGACCAGCTAATGATCTGCTAGTACCACTGTAAGCTGGATTTTCTAACTGGGCATGTTTGTTTAGTGTGGTTGTGTTTGATGTTGCTAATTACAAAAAGTGTATTTTTCCAGTGCTCTCCAGCTAAACATTGCCTTCGGTTTTATACGAAAGAGGTTCTGTTGGGGACTGAATCTTGACATCTAAACTAAAATTAACAAGCCTGATTTTTGTCTTCCAGATCTGCTGATGGCAACTGTATTTCTGAACAGATTCTAATACACTTCTCAAGCTATCTTGCTATCCAATGCATGATGATCTTCTCTGCTTTTATATGAATGCAATTTGCATGCCAAACTTTTCTTCTCTCTTTCTTTTTATCCTGTCTTTCTCCCTAGAGTAGTGGAGAACTACAATATAATGTCCAGATAATTTGATAGATATGCATTATGCTAAATTTGTGGACCTTGATCTCCTTGACCTGGCCTTCAAAGATATAAACCAGCTTCAACAGATAATGCGACTTACAGGAACTCCACCTGCCTCTCTAATAAGCAGGATGCCTAGCCATGAGGTGAGCTCACTGTGGCCCAGCCCCTTGTTTGCCCTTTAATTAGCAGCCATAATGAAGTCTCACTTTGGACATTTAAAAGAATTAAAAAGTTCATAACATATAATAAAGCGATATTCCATGTTTAATAGTGATGTTGTACAGCCCAGGTAAACACAGTCGACATGTGTTATGTAATCACTTCACTCCAATTCTGCTCTGGGTTGTCTATTTCCCCCTCCTCACTCACTGGTGAGAGAAACCTTAGTCAGAGTGTTCCTGAAGCGAGAGAGAATACCGATACTCTGACTACCAAAAAAACTCTTCCACTGCACATACTATCTTCCTAAACACTGGAAACGCTGATATGCTGAGTGATACAAACAGCAAAACGTCACAGTGCTGTTTGTCTAAATATATATATATATATGAGAGAGAGAGAGAGAGAATATACATGTATATTAGAACATTTTCAAGTTATATGGAGACTATAAGGAAAGTAATGGATTACACCCAACAGAGTTCCTTCATTTTCTCCACTTTCTCTTCGGGTGACTGCTTGCTGCTGAACCATCATGCAGTTTTTCACTGATCTATGCCAGCTGAAATCACTGTCTGTCGTCACCAGCACAGACCTCTCTGCCTTCTGAAGCTTTTTGTTTGCTGCATTATTCAAGTGGCACTGCAAACTTACTAACACCACAATGTTATGATTCACAGGGTTAGCAATGTAGGTGCAAAACACAATCAGTTGTCATGGGGACCAAGTAAAGAATTATTAACATTATTATAATATTACCTCTGACTGCTCAAGGCTCACCCGTTTCTTTCCACAGGCTCGTACTTACATCAACTCACTTCCTCAGATGGCCAAGAGGAATTTTGCTGATGTGTTTATCGGGGCTAATCCACTAGGTAAGAGGCATTTTTAGACTGTAAAATGATTTGTGTGTACCCCACTGTTCAAACATTTGGGGTCAGTAAGATTTTTTTTCAGTTTTTTTCTTTAATCTTCTTTTATGCTCACCAAGGATACATTTGTCTGATCCATATAGTAAAAACAGTAATATTACAATGTCATTTTATTTCTGTGATGTCTGACCAATTTTGTAATTTTTTTTTTTTAAAGATTTTAGCTACTTTCCCCACCCCTTTTGAGGCATTTGAGCCTAGTGACAAGCAATGTTTTGGACAAATCTTATCTAGATTCTGATAGTCGCCCACTGATCTATAATTATATTTCTATAGATCAGTGAACTCGCCATTATGAGGTCATCTAGTGACTAGTTTTAGCTGCTTTCAATTGAAAGCTGTTGGAAACACTGACTCCAGTCCTTAGTGTCACATGATCTTTTGGTTCGCAACAAACCTTTCTTCATATTTTTGTCAACCGCAATTTATTTTATTTTTTGAATAGAAAGTTAAACAAAAAAATAGCATTTATTTGAAATGGAAATCTCTTCTAAAGAGATTTGTATTACCTTGTCACACTGTAATCACCAACTTTTGTAACCTTTAGATTTTGTAAATTGTGCAGCATTAAGTCTTCACTGTCACATTTGAGCAGTTCATTGCATCCTTGCTGAATAAAAGTATAAATGTCTTTGAAAAAACACACAAACTTATTGACCTCAAACGTTTAAATGGTAGTGTTTCTGAAATTGCAGTTGATTTAGTATATTTTATTGTAAAGTACACATTGTTTAGGAAATAAACAAGGCAATAAAACATTTTCCTGTTCTTTTGTTGATCTTTGTAGATAGACAATTTGAACAAATGTAGATAAATATGCTGCCAATATTTAATTTTTTTATTCTTTTTATTCTTTGTATTTTTAGCTGTTGACCTTCTGGAGAAGATGCTAGTTTTGGACACAGATAAGCGCATTACCGCAGCGGAGGCTCTGGCGCACTCATACTTTTCCCAGTACCATGACCCAGATGATGAACCTGAGGCTGAACCGTTCGACCAGACTTTTGAGAGCCAAGAGCTTGATATCGAAGAGTGGAAACGTGAGTCAAGTGAAGAGTTTTTGGTGTTTACTTGGAAAATGCTAGTTAGTACAAGTTAAAAGTTCTTTAAGAAATTTTTTGCTAACTTGTTCCACTGAGTTAGACTGGTCCAAGACATTTAGGCGACCCTGAACTAGTCTTATTTTAGTATTATTTAATTATATACTGTTATATTATTACACTATATTTATATTTATGTACTATAACTTATTATTTACTTTTTAATATTAATATTTAGTTTTTTAGTTTAGTTTTAGTTTTTATTAATTTCCAGTTTGTAGCTTTAGTGCTTCAACTTCTTGTTTAAAGGTCCGTCCGTCTGTTTTTCGCTGTGAACACGTAAAACGAGCCATGCTGGTTCAGTTTTGATAAAGGCATTATTTAGGATGAGGATTATTTAGATTTAATGTATGTTGCAGTCACATACTTTATTTGTTGTTTGTCTTCTGTTCCTGCTCAGGTCAAACATATGAGGTGGTGATCAGTTTTGAGCCACCAGTCTTTGACGGAGATGAAATGGAATCTTGACATTTTCTTTTGGATGGGAATCAAACCAACTTTACTACTTATACAGTAATGCTGTAATTTTGCAGTATTGTAATCAGCCAGTCTGTAGGATGTTTGACTTCTTTTTCTTTCTTTAATAAAAAAATGTCTGCTGGGCCAAACAGAAGGAATAGATGCCATAGAAAATCAGTGAATTTTTCCAAAAGTATTGAGTCTGATGATAAGAATATCAAAACACTTACTATTTTTTTAACCGTTTGCTCTGGTCAGTTTTATGATGTTCATGTATGACATTCATGCAAGGCCGTTTGTAAATGTAATATCTCCCTGAAATTTTTTAGTATTTAGTTGTGCTGTTATAATGTTCTTTCTGTGTGCAATGTATCACATTTGCAGTATAAGTTTTTTTAAATGTTCAGAAAGCATTTTTTAAACGATGAAAAACAGTGTAATCATTTTGTTTCTGTTAATATGTTTCCCCCCAATCAAATAACGACCATTGTATTTAATGATTACAGTATGATCTTTATTAATTAGTTTGAAAAAAATGGGATTTGTTGGAGTCTCTTTGGGTAGAGCTAGAAAGAAAAATGTAAATTGTTGCAGTGGGTATTAGTGATAAGTTCAGGCTATTTGTAAATATACGTTTCATAAAGCTTTTGGATTCTATAGCGGTTTTATTTCTGATCTTTTTCACATCTTTTGTGTATGTTTCCTGGGCAGTGAGTGAGTGAGTGAGTGTTTGTGTGTGTGTTTCCACCTGATGATGCTACTGTGAATTGTATGCGATCTGAAAATATGATTTTGTCTCCAGTAGCTGTTTTTAAAATGCTGTTAATTGAATGTTCGAATATGAAAGTAGAGTAAGATATTTATATACTGTTGAGATGGTATTTATGAACCTGAAAGGCTGCAACTGTCTTCTTTACTACCTGACATAAACATGGAATCAAACACACCATTGTTTACTTAAAATAAAGGCCGATATTTTTCAGAAACTTCTGCTTCCTTGTTTTCATTGGTGGCTTTATATTGAAGAATAGTGTAAAATCATAATTGACCTTTTCATTTTCAAAGCACCGCTCAATGATTTTCTTTTCATTTTTAAATGCATTTTATGACCAATGCACCTTCAAAAATGAGTTTCATGGCTCTCTTACAAAAATGACCATAGTAACTTATGTTACCAATGTAACGGTTACTATGGTAATTTATAGTATTACTGCAGTAACATTAGGTACTATATTATTACCTACCTACTACCTTTGTATTATTATTACTATGGCTACCATAATACTTTTTGTCCCATGGATTTATCTGTGCTTATTTGTGTAATCAGTCATCGTTTGTTTAAAATGGGCACTTTTGGCTACTTCTGTCACGTTTTCATTCTGTGTTCAACTGCGCAAACATATTTTAACAAATGTTCTCGGACAAAAAAACAAACAAACAAAAAAAAAAAAAATATATATATATATATATATATATACACACACATGACAGCATGGACCGCGAACGCGCAGGAGTCAAGAGGCGCGTGTCCGGAGGCGCACGCATGCGCAGGGCCACCCAAGCGCCAACTAAGGGGCCAACATGGAGAGAAAAGGTAATCTCTTCCTTGACTTTCTCTGAATAATATTTGCCTTATTTGAAGCTATAACGATTATACATGAGACAAGGCGACTAACTTACATTCTGACTCAAATTTGTAGAGCGATATTAAAGCGTAACTGCGCATTTTTCCTGTTCTTTGGATGCATGGGTTGGTGTCTTTAGCGTTAGCATTTAGCCTCTCAGTCTGCAGCTGAAGTGAGCTAAATTTATTTTCATCACGCCTCAGAGGCATGTTTTACTGTCGGTTTGTATCGCCTTCACTTAAGCGATTTTACTTTCTTTTGTTTTTGAAAGACGTTGAGCGAATGAGTAGGCGCGTGCACGCATCAGCTGGATGAGAGTTGAAAACGATTTTTTTTTTTTTGCTGTCGTGGAAACTTCAGGAATTTATCTATTTCAGAATTCAGTTTTTGCATCCTGGTTCCTGTTGTTATTAAAACTGATAAAAACATCCACGTTATTGAAGATTCACGTCTGCGACCATTTACCGTTCAGTTCCTGTCATAATGTAAACACTCAGCTGTGTATTGTTTATGTGCATTACATAAGATTACATAAGGTCACCATCACCGGTCTGTGTGTCTCTTGTATTACTGTCAAGCTATGTTTGGCTGTCATTGAGCTAACTGAGTTTAAGTGATTTTTATAAATAGTTTCATTGCCATCTAATGTAACATTCATTTGTCACACCAGTTCTGGCACTTCAGGCGAGGAAGAAAAGGGCCAAAGCCAAGAAGTCGACCAAGAAGTGAGTTTTGTGCTTTTATCCATTATTTTATTTGTTTATTTGGGCGTTAATGCTTTTAATTTTTGAACTGGGAATGTTAGACTAGACCTTAGAACAACTGGCTGTGGGTCATGCATGAGGAAACGTTTTTGGAGGGGTATGACATTAAGATATTAGAAACTGTAAAATAGACCATGGACTTTTAATAAATCTTTACTATGTTCTAGAAGATGCATAATTTCCCCTTAAACCACTGTTTTGATATGTGATTACATATACTACTGTAGTACAGAATGAGTCATCCTGAGTTTGCTGACTTTGCGCTGATTATTGAGCAGTGTTCAGCTGACAATAATGCTTAACATTTTTGGTTAGAATGAAGTCATCTTTTTGGCATGCACAGTATTAAGTTGTACTTTCTTACACTTCAGTTTTTTGATGATGCAAGACTGAGGTGTTATTCTTGCATGGGTTAAACCGAGCATGGACGTATGTAGTCAGTGAAATGCATTTTAACACTGGCTAACTTTTTATGTAACAAAATAGCTTATTCAGTAGAAAACAAAACACTGGCTGTGTGAACATGGTGCCTCTTGGGTTTAGATTCAGATGACTGATCTTGGTGCATTTCATGAAGTTTAAAAATAAGAATTTTTTTATCATGTCAGTTTTTTTTTTTTTACAATAGTGTTTCAAAGCAGCTTTACAATAGTAAAGAGAAAAACAGCAACAACGTAACAAAATTGTTTAATCAGGATTCAACCATTTTAGTTACAAATTCTATTTCCCCAATAAAGCTGAAGATTATATAGTTGCATGATTCAGGTCACTTCAGTTATTTAGTGGCCTCATTCAATAAATGTTGGTGTTTTTATGTAATAAAATATAGTTTTTCTGCAGGTCCCTTTGATTGTAATGTATCAGAAATGTAAATCACATGATGCTGAAATGATTGTTTGAACATTTCTACCATGTAAAATCAGCATCAAAGAGTCTATAATGTAAGAGGATAGCCTTCTAAGCGATTTGAATGTAAGAGGACCGCCCTATATAGCCTGTACTGTAATGCATGTCCATTGACCTAAATGAAATGTACTATCTTCCCTCAGGCCAGCACATCCTCCACGCGGGGCATCGCAACAGCAGCCCCCTACAGAGACCCAGATACAAGCTGAGCCCGATGAGGAAATCCTAGGCTCTGATGATGAAGAGCAAGAAGATCCCAATGACTATTGCAAAGGTGGGAGACACGGATATACGTCCCTTTTTGACAGCAGAGTTACTTCTTTGATTATTATAGATGAGACTTGAAAGCTAAAAAGACAATAGGCAGTTCCATGATTCACAGTAGTATCTTCCTAGAAGCGCTGCACATAACTACTGTAAACTACAAAAGAAATGCACTGTAAATACAGGAATGTCATTCCGATATATCTGTGTTAATAGCCCTATGGTGGGATTTTTATGATATCCATGTAAAAAAAAACCCCAACATTTCTATTTAATATAAAACCAGGGCTCCAGACTAACTTTTCCACTGTTTGCACTGGTGCTACCAATTTTTTCAGTTGGTCGCACCAGCACATGATTGGGTCGCACCTTTTTTTTTTTTTTTAACACAAATCAATTAATGCTTGCTGAATAGTAATTTTAAATATTAATTATTATTAATATTATTTATTATAAATAATTATAAAAATATTTAATATACAGTATATAAATCTGGATATATATATCTGGTATTATATTTATTTTTATTAATTTATTTTTAATTCAAATTATATGAATTTATTGATATTTGAGCTGATTATGAAGTCTTAGTCTATTTCACACGGATCGAAGTCACAGACTGATTTAACGAACGCACGCGGGTTTACACGCACGGGTTACACACACTTTATAACGGGCAAAATCTATGAGCAATATGAATTAAATATTATTTAGATTTTTGTTTTAAATTAATTAGATATTATTTATTGAATTGTAAATTTTTATGATGTAAATTTTGTGTTTTTCTTTTGTGTTTTTATAATATAATTAGAAAATAACAACTTATCTTGCCTTTTACAGTAACAATTATATTCTTTACTTTTAATATACTTTATCACAACTGTCTTTTTAAATTGTTCACATTTCACATTTGTTTCTTTGTTTTTGATTTTCAGTTTATAGTCTTTTCAGTAACTTCTTTAGACCACCACGCGAGTTGATGAGCGTCGCGTCTACCGCATTTGCGGCGCGCAACACGAGCAACGCAACAGCGTTTGAAATTTCGCCCAAAGATAAACCTACAGCGTAAGCAATGATGACTTTTTGTTTTTTCCCACACAAGACGTCTTTTATATACATGCGGGCCAACACTTCTCTGACATTAGCGCTGAGGAACCCTGGTCTAAGCCATTGCTGTTGAACTAACTTAATGCATTTTCTCATTCTCTAACTTAATGCTTGTCTACCTATGCACCATGTGTCTCCTTGCATGGTATGCCCTTCTTTCCATTGATTATTTTTCATTTATTATATTTTTTTTTTTTTTATTTTTCTTTCCATTATTGGTTTTTTTTTTTCATAATTTTGCTGCGACATTTTGATGTGCGCGTTTCAGCATCATTGTCTAAATTGCGTGCGCGTCGCTCTCTAGGAACTCGAAATACGTTAAAGCCGAACTCTTGCGGCAAAACATCGTAAGCCGTAAACCGGAAAGGTCTTCTCCGCAGCCGTCCCCGTCCCGCAGCGCAGGTGATAGACCGCTAATGCAGCCTTCCCGTAACCAATAGATGTAGTTATTAAAGACTTAAAACAAATACACCAGAGCGCAGTAAAATTGACCCGATACTCCCAAAAAATATATTTTTTTAAATTAATTTTTGAAAAACTCATTTGTTATAAAATTTTTCTTAATTTTGAAAACAAAATGGTGATACACTGCTCAGCTGCTTTCATGTACTATCATTTACTGACTGCAAACGAACAAAATACCTCGCGACATTTACTAAAACATGCGCATAAAAAAAGGAAAATTTGCATCACGTACAATGTTGTCGAAAACAGAAGTGATGTTATTATTACTCGCTTTATTATTATGTTTTGCTTTATAAATTATAGAAATTACTTATTTTAAAATGTCAATTGTTTGGTCAAGTTCTTTTTTTCTATTTTTGTTCCAAGCATGCTTTAATTAATAATAATAATAATAATAATAATAATAAATTTAGATGTAGTGACTTATCACGTGCGCTGGACTGTTTTTGCTCCTATTAGTTGTCACTCCAAAAAGTCGCTCTTCGTTTGCATCAAGTTAAACAAATCTCAACTTTGTTGCATCGCTGGACATGCCTGCATCCTCTCGCCAACGGTCACTGTTGCTTGTGTTGCCAGAAATCACCAGTTCTCTGAAACTTAGTCGCTGGTTTTGTGAACACAGCTTAAAGGACAATCGATGAGCTTTCTGAATACTGAAGGATAATTTTTTTTCTTTGTTTAGGAGGTTATCACCATGTGAAAATAGGGGACCTATTCAATGGCAAATACCATGTGATCCGGAAGCTGGGATGGGGGCATTTCTCCACTGTGTGGCTGGCCTGGGACATCCAGTAAGATCTTTGATTTTGAAGACCATAAACATTCCAATGTGCTGAAATTGCATATGATACTATTATTTTTTTACTTTCCTTTTTTCCTTCTCAGAGGGAAACGGTTTGTTGCTATGAAGGTAGTAAAGAGTGCAGAGCATTACACTGAAACGGCTCTGGATGAAATAAAGCTACTTAGATCTGTAAGTATCCTGATAAACCACTGAAATCCTTTAAATAAACATTTAAGAAAGAAGAAAAAGAAAGAAACAACGAAGTTGGAAAAAATTGGCCTGAAAAAAATTTTTTTGCTTTTATTTTTAGGAACGTGCATATAGATGTATTACTAAACTAAGATGCTTATATATTTATATTGTTTTTAGGTCAGAAATACAGACCCTGATGATCCAAACAGGGAGATGGTTGTGCAGCTACTGGATGACTTCAAGATCTCAGGGGTCAATGGGACTCGTATCCTTGAATATGAAGAGCGTGTGTGTTTGAATGAGGAGAGAAATGGGTCAAGAAGTCTTCAAGCAGGTGTCTCATGCTATTTTAAGATACCCCAAATTCTTTTACAAGGGCATTTCTGAATGCTGACTTTGAAACAGTTGTTACATCGTAGCAATTATACTAAGAAAAGCTGTTCTGAGATCCTGGTTTTTTTAGTTAGACTCCTACCAACAGAAAGTTCTTTTTCAAAAGTGTTGGACCTTCACTTGACCTTTCAGATGTCTGCATGGTGTTCGAAGTTCTAGGGCACCACTTGCTTAAATGGATTATCAAGTCTAACTATCAAGGGGTACCTCTGCCTTGTGTCAAGAGCATCATTCGACAGGTAACACAGCACGCCATTGCACAACCTGCAACAGTGTTCACGTAATTATGGTCTGACTAATTAGCTGCTATCCTGGATTCAGTGGATCAGTTACAGACTAATTAGTATTAGTTGCACAGCTTTACATTCTTTGTTTTATCAATAATTCAGATTGATTTGCTAATGAAAATGTTTTTTTTCTGCATATATATATATATATATATATATATAATATAGTTTTTAGATGAAGTATGGGATGATGTGCTCTATACTAAATTTTGGGGTTTTGTAAAGAAATGAATACTTTTATGCAGCAAGGATGCATTAAATTGATGTAAAGAGACATTAAAACATTTATAATGTAATGAAAGATTACAATTTCAAGTAAATGCTGTTCTTTTATACTTTCTATTCATCAAAGAATCCTAAAAAAATGTACCATAGTTTCCACAAAAATATTAAGCAGCAAAAGTGTTTTCAACATTGATAATAACAAATGTTTCTTGACCAGCAAATCTGTGTATAAGAATAATTTCTGAAGAATCATGTGACAATGATGCTGAAAATTCAGCTTTGCCATCATAGGAATAAATTAGATTTTAAAATAAACTGACAGAAAAGTTATTTTAAATGGTAATAATATTTAATGGCATTTTCAACTAAATAAATGCAGCCTAGCATAAATGATAATAATAATAATTGAGTAGTTGTATTTATTCAGTTCTAGATGCCTTCCGTTTTGGGATTAAAATTGTCTTGTGTTGCTCAAGTATGTTTAGAAAGATGCTAATATGTTTTTATGGTTATTTGAAAGAGTCTCTGTATTTTTTTTTTAAAAAATCTCTCAGGTTCTTCAAGGTCTGGATTACTTGCACACCAAGTGTCAAATCATCCACACAGACATTAAGCCAGAGAATATTCTCATGAGTGTGGATGAGCTGTATATCAGGCGGTTGGCCGCAGAGGCCACTGAGTGGCAAAGAGCAGGCGCTCCCCTCCATCAGGGTCAGCAGGTACGGTTCCTCTGCTTTCTGACACACACACTCACAGCAAATCACACATATTACACAGCTACAATCCATTTCAAATGATTACGTGTCACCTTTCCCCGCTTGATTTAAATTTTTTTTATTTTTTAAAGGAAGATCACTTACCCTCTTTTATACAACTTTCTTACCGTCCAGCGTACTGCTCTTAAAATGGTGATTGGTTTGCTTTGTAAGCTACCATTGTGTTACAATGTCTTGTTGATCTTTTTACTTCCAGTCAGTACTGCCCCAGCACCTAAACAGGTATGTTATCCTTCTTTAGCATTTTCACGCTATACATTTCATTTAAAAAAAGAAAATATATATTTTTTTATGTCCCAAAGAGAAGCTATTTGGTGAGTCTCACTCTGTCTGTAGTTCTGTGAAGTTTATTTGCAAAGGCACATCATTGTAAAATTATAATTTTGAGCTGCTGTTCCCAATTGCAGGAATGTTCTGGGCTATTTAAAACTCAACCCGTTTAATCCCACCGGTCACAATTGTAACCACAATTTTTCCTCACATGTTTTTGTGTGGAATTAAAAAGCAACTGTCGTTTATGAAGCTCATGTTCATTTATAATACAAATTAAAGATGTCTCCATGAGTTCTGGGCAAATAGTAGTTTGGTCATGTGACCACACATTTATTTCCTGGTACTGCCATCTTAAAACAATGATGACACTAAAGCTCAGAAATAAAAGTTAATTTTTGAATAGATCATTAATTTTTTGCACACATCATCAAGAAAGGGTTGTCTATACATGCATATTGAAATTATATTAATACATGGTTTATTCTGTTGTCAGACTGCAGATAAATGAAGACTGTCACAATTGTGACCTGTGGTATAACACAGGGAGTCTATGTCCCCTATATGTTATTCTTATAAACTCCCTTTCAGACTGACCGTGAATCAGGTTTTGGATTTACTTGATTCTTAGTGACCTTGTTGTCTGTCTGTCTGTCTGTACTTTCTTATTGTTATTTATTTATTTCAGTTTATAGTGAAGTTTATAATAATCACCTTCCATTTTCCTATAATTTAAGTAATTTTATCATCATTATATTAGATTATTTGTGCCGTACTGCTGCATAGGAATGATATTTTGTCATTGTGATTTTTGAAACATGGACAATGGACAGTGTTTACTACTTTCTTAATGGAATAAGATTCTAATTCCATCTATTTAATCCGGTCTTTAAACTAATGGCTGGAGATGTCATTTTGTAAATGTATTAACATTAACTTTTGTGAACGGACATAAAACTCATTTTAGCAACTTGCACTGGCATATCTTAAAATGTTTGTGCCATTGTTTTGTCTCAAAATACAGACCAGTAATGGTTTTCTTTCTAAGGCATGCATGTAAAATCTACTTAAATGCACTAATTTAATGGCTTAATTCTGGCTTAATCAAAGACCTGTCTTTGAAACTGGACCTCCATGTTCCATCTGATTGGCTATTCGCTGCACATATCACACTTTCAGGTGCACATGCTCCAGAGTTAATCACAAACTCTGTGTTGACACTTGACAGAGAACGTTTATATCGAGCGTTGTAAGCCTGCTGAACTTGATCTAAACCAGGTTGGATTTGTATGGCTTTATCAACTCTAAACCTACTCTGAAACTCAAGTTTGATCAGCTAGCTTCATCCAACATGCGACTGAAATGTTTCAGTTTAGATGCTTTTTGCGTTTTAGCATTAACGTTACCAGCCACCTTTTCTTCAGGCACCGAAAATGTCGAAAAACAAGAAAAAGAAGCTAAAGAAGAAGCAGAAGCGTCAAGCGGAGCTCCTGGAGAAGTGCATTATGGACTTAGAGGAGATGGAGATTGGGCCTGAAGGCAGAGAGGAGGATGGAGAGGATGATGACCCAGAATCCCCCAAATCCCCCTCCTACGCCCTCTCAGACAGGCATCCCTGCAGGACATTGCTACTGAGAACACAATAAGTTAGTTTCTGTTTGTATGAAAAATTTTGTTATAGAACCTAATATTCATTATAGTTAATAAATAGTTATAATAACCTTTTTTGTTACTTTTGATTAAAAGTTCAAATCAGCCATTAGAACATCCCAGTTATGTTTCTGTTTCTCTGCATCTCTGATTATAGAGGAGACAAGAGAGAGACTCCCATCAGATGCTTCACTTGAGCTCAACTGTAACGGCTGCATGCACTCCAGTCAAACACAACCTGAGGAGGACGATCAAGCAGACCAGCGACATGGCCAACTGCTACAGGAGGACCACCATAATGCAAACACAGGCCCAGAGGACACAGTTCAAAGCATGTATGAGTACTGTAATGGGGCAGAGTCCCCGGAACTGGAGCAGGCCAGCTACAGTAATGGCACATCAGGCCGAGAGTTGCTGGAGGAGGAAGAGCTTCTACCTGGGGAGCAAGATCAGCAAAAGACTAGAACCAGAGCCAGGGAACAGAACAAGGATAAGCTAAAGAATGGTCAGTTTTCTATGGATTTTCTGGTATTTTAGCAAGGATTTTCAGAGAATCTATGGTTGTTGTTTTTTTTCTACTTTAGATTGTCAACATGACAAGGTTACATGCTGGCAACTTTTTGTGTTAAAGTGATAGTTCACTAAAAAAAAGAAAATTGTCATTATTTACTTACTCTCATGTTGCTCCAAATCCTCAATGCTGTTATGGTCAGGTGAACACAAAGTGAGAATTTTTGATGAGTCACTCTACAATGACAGTTTATTGTGACCATATATGACTATTTTTTTGATTGGCTCTTTCTTCTCTTTCAGATAAGTTGTCAGCTGGAAGCCTATTGGTCAATCCACTGGACCCACTCAACGCTGACAAGATCAAGGTCAAGATTGCTGACCTTGGCAATGCCTGCTGGGTGGTAAGACACTTAATGATCTGATGAAATCAATATTGTAGTCATTTGTGTGAAAATGCAGATATACGCAATGTACAATTTATGTAGACTAGATGAATCTAAAATCTCATTATGAAATGTACAATGCATTTGGTGTCACTATGGGTTTTGTTTTAAAGAGATTAATACTTTTATTCAGTAAGAATGCATTAAATTGATCATAAATGACAGTAAAGATATTTATGATTTCTATATTAAGCAGCACAACTGTTTTGAACATTGACGGTAATATTTCTTGAGCATCAAATCAGGATATTAGAATGATGTCTGAAAGATTGTGACACCGAAGATTAGTAATATTGTAAACTAGTAATGGCTGCTAAAATATGAGCACAGCCAGCACAGGAATAAATTAAATTTTAAAATATGTGAAAATAGAAAACTTTCATTTTAAATTGTAATAATATTCACAATATTACTATTTTTTACTGTATCATCAAATAAATGCATAAGAGATGTTTTTCGAAAACGTCTTACCAACCCCAACATTTAGGGTGGTAGTGTAAGTAGACATTGTCTGATTTATTTGTTAACGTCATAAATGTGATTGGATGTAAAACCGATAATGTAATGTAATGTGATCTCTTTTATCAATGTTGTACCTGGTCGGAAATCAACAAATGTCAAAAATGTCACCAAAATCAATACAAATGACCACAAAATTCAACATATGATTTCAAAAAAGTACTTGAATGAGGTCTTTATTTTATATCATAACATTATTTATAATTAAGTAATATCACAAGAGCAAGAAAGATTATTTTACAAATATGAGGACAAATATTGAAAGCCTGATACTGATTTTTTTTTTTATACAAACATTCAGTAAACAAGTTAGTTTTAAAACATTAATCTCAACACTATTTATGCAGTTGTAATTGTAGCAATTAAGATGCAGTTTCTGTGCCACCTCTGCAGTGCAAAGATTAATTTTGTTGTTAGTGATGTAATTGGTAACAGCTGTATATAGTGTCTTATTGATTTAAACAACTTTCCTCAGGCAGTAAATGTGGATCTTTTAGATTAATTTAAAGAGTGCTCGTCGTCTTGGTCTCAACACGCACTGGTCTTAGTCTTGACTTGGTCTCGGTTTAGGTGGTTTTGACTACAACACTAGTGTTAACTTTTCTGTCCTTCAGCACAAGCACTTTACTGAAGACATTCAGACCCGACAGTACCGCTCCCTGGAGGTGCTGCTAGGGTCCGGGTACAGCACACCTGCTGACGTATGGAGCACAGCCTGCATGGTGAGAATCTACACATGGTCTTAAATCAGTTTTAGTGAAAATTAGCGTTATTTTTTTACATAAATCCACAGACAGCCTGGTGAGCACAGATAAACCAATTCCACAACAATTCAAGCTTTGATGTTGTATTGTTTTTTTTTTCACTTTTCAGGCTTTTGAATTGGCCACTGGTGATTATTTGTTTGAGCCTCACTCTGGTGAAGATTACTCTAGAGATGAAGGTAATGCACTATTTCTTTACATTGACAATTTTCTGTCTGAAATGTTATCATAAATTATGAATTAAATTAAATGACTAAAAAATATATTTGAGGAAAGTTTTAGAGTAGTAATAATTGATTCTTTATTACATGTACATGCATACAATAAAGCCCCTTTCACACAGAGCGTTGATCCCAGAAAATTGCCATAGAAATGCAAGAGTGCCTTCTGTGTGAACGCAAACACGTCCTGGGATGGGGGCCTAGTAACATTGCTGGGATCAGTCCCGGAACTCGCCCTGTGTGATCAAAAGGCAGGACCAATGCCGTAAGGGGTGTATCGTAGTGATGATGCTGAAGCTGAGATCGTTCGCCAGCTTAGTGGAACGGTACGCGATGTGCTAGTTTATGATCGAATCAAAAAAAAACTGCACGAGCATGGTTTCTCGAGAGAGAAATAGCAGATCATAAGCAAACTTAAGACGCCGTGGAGACGCACGCACAAATTCCAGAAAATCACTGACTGTTAATGAACCCAAAGTAAACGATTCCGGGACACATTATCAGTGTATTTTTTGAGAATCTGTGAGTGAAAGGGGCTTAAGAGACATGCCTAATGATTTCTCTTGTAATATGACTGACAGTATGCTGAAAGTCAAATCAATTTCTTACTTCATGCACTATGTAATGGAATTAAAATACCTAACTGTTTATTTTCTGTTGTTTTCTCCTTTACTGAGATATAGTGACATTACAGTGGTTTAAGGGCTGTGATCCTGTGATTATTTCCCTGCTAACAGGCAGAACCTGCTGTTAAATTGCATGAAAACTTCCTCTTTATATTCACTTCCTCCTCCTCCACCTTTCGCCCACTGCTTCTGCCTTTTTTATTGACCCATGTTTCTTTCTTCTTCCTGATCTTTTATTCTTAGTTGATACTGTTACTGAACTAAGACAGAAATATGTAAAGTTGGCATGCCTTAGAAAATGATTGTGTGGGAATGATTTGTGCACTAAAAATCTAAACGTAAAACCTTCACCTAAAATCAGTCAACAGTTAGCTTTTTCTTGGGCGTTCGGTCATCTATCATTTAATTGTGTTTGCGCTGGAGCATAAACGCTGTTTGAACACCTTGGCAGTTATGTTAGCCATGACCAGAATTTGCATGTGTTGAGCCACAATGTGTGTTCTGCTTTAAGTATAATACATATAAGTAACAAGATACTGTACTTACTCTCATCGAGTGAAATTTCAGGTTTTTTTCAATTTATTACAAAAGTGAGTCATTTCATGAAACTTGTCAAGTGTAAGGGCTACAGAGGTTAGACGTTTGATTGTAAATTGCGTTTTGTGGTTTACTTAATGTATTTGTAAATCTGCAAGGTATTTAGCAGAATCTAGTCAGAATAGAAGTCAACCTGGAGAGACAGCCAGATACAAGAAAATATGCTGTGTTCCTGCGCTTGTGGCAGACCACCATGCACTGGAATCAGCTGATGTAATTTTCCTAAATATCAAGTGAGCAGAATTAGATCACACTCTGAACTTCTTGTTTAAATCTATTTCTGGTTGGCTTGGAAGAGAACATTGCCTATAGTTATCTGTGTGCCTCATGGTTTTTACAGTCACCGTTCCACCCCTTGCTCATTCTAGCTCTGTTTATGCACACTGGAGGAGAGACACTTAGTCTTGCTTCTGTGGTAGAGCTGGGTCAATTAATCTTTTTTTTTCTTTTTTTTGCAATTATGCTTTTGGTTCTAAAAGATTCTGAAAACATGATAAATAAGATAAGGCAATTATTATGCCATGATTAAATAATCATGATCTGAGTATTGACCAAAACAATCGCATGATTATGGAGCAGCCCTTCTCTGTGGTTATAACTGTGATCATTTGTCTCTTCACAGCACATTAGTTGTTATATAAAAAAATGGAATGTTTTCAGAGCTCTTATAATTTTATATTTAGTTTTTTTTTTTTTTCTTTGAGATGACTAGTCCTGGATTTATATATAATATTGTCCAATGACCAATACATAGATTCTGTAATAAATTTATTTCTTGTTTTTTTTGTGCATGCTTATTTCCCCTATTTTTTCATTTAGATGAACCTGATGAGCATTTATCACGAATTTATCAATGATCCATTATCTCATTGCCAAGTTAATCTTTAAAACAAAGTAATTAATAACAACAATACTTAAATATAACCTTCAGCAAATGTCATAACATCAGCCGATATCAATCATTACTCTACAGTATAGTGTGGTGATGCTTAAATTCACTTTTGCTTTTTGTTTTTAGTGTTTCAAAAAATAGCATACAATTTTAACGTCAACCACTTGTCTATCTACATTTTAGCTTAACATCTAAATAATTATTGGCTTATCAGTATTGACCTGGATTTTAATATGTATAATTCCCTTTTTTGCAACAGTGTGTCTTTAAAGTTCAGTGGTCATAATGCAAAAATATTTGATGCCAAAATGCTGTCCGAATCAAGTATTCCAGAGATCCACGTAATAAACATTTATATGCTAATTGGAGACGGTGATGTTAGATACCCTGTTTAGTTTGTAATCTGTCATCCTGACCCACTATCATTTGCCTTGAGTTTGTCCTTTTCTTTTTGAATCTTGTCCCCATTCCATGTTCATTTTCTCTTTCTGTCTCTGTCTTCCCTGTCTCTCTCAGACCACCTTGCTCTGATTATTGAGCTTTTGGGGCATATCCCCCGCCACTATGCTCTGAGCGGGAAATTTTCACAGGAATATTTCAGCCAGAAAGGTATGCCTGTCAGTCAGGTAGATCCCTGCCCTGAGGGAGAGGTCTGAAGGAAAGAGAGGAGATTCCAGCTGCTCCACTGACAGCACAGCCTTGTCACACCTAGTTTTCTTCCTCAGCAAATGTCCAGTTGTTCTCAAGGAGGCTCGCCTCAGCACAATAGACGAACTGTTGTAACTTCAAAGCCGCAGAAGTGTGGCATGACATCGCTTGAAGCTCTACCAGAGGCAGCCGATGCTTCTGTTTCACAGAAGTCCAATTCTTCTTACTATCTTTAATCTGAAAGTTCTTCACTGTGTGACCGCTATCTGTGCTGTCAGGACAGGGCTGCGTCTCCCTGTCTTCCCTCTCATCTCCCTTCTCTCAGGATGGGTGAATGACTGTATTAACACTGTCTGATCAAGTTGTCCATTGTTTCGTCCTCCTCTCCACCTCACCACCCCCTTCCCTGCTCGACACACTCTGTGTGATGGTAGACCACATTGCTTTGATCATTGAACTGCTGGGGGCCGTCCCACGCAAACTCATATTGACTGGGAAATATTCCAAGGAGTTTTTCAGCAAGAAAGGTAACATGATCATTATGAATAACCTTTAGATTTATTCATGATTCTTTCACTTCAGATTATTAAATTGCATTGTAAACTAAAAAAATGAGTTTGAATGCTACCGTTCAAAGGTTTGGGGTTAGTATGATTATTTTTTTCATATATTTTTGAGTTTCTTATGCTCACCAAGGCTGTTTTTTATTTGATTAAAAATACTGTGAAATCAGTAATATTGTAAAATATTATTACAACTTAAAATACATTATTTCTACTCTATATTTTAAAAAATGTAATTTATTTTATGATTGCAAAGCTGAATTTTCAGCATCATTACTCCAGTCTTCAGTATCACATGATCCTTCAGAAATCAGTCTAATATGCTGATTTCATGCTCAAGAAGCATGTCTTATCAATGATGAATGCGTATATAATTCCATTTTTTTGGAAACCTTTATACATATCCTCATTTTCAAGATTCTTGGATGAATAAAAAGTTCAAAAGAACAGAATTTTAAATAGAAATCTTGTGGAACAATCACTTCTTAATTTAATGTGTCCTTGCTGAATAAAAATATTTAAAAAAAAAAATCTTACTGACCCCAGTGTAACTGTTTCTGAAAAAAGCTTAGTTAATACAAATTAAACGGCATGAAATCACAAGTTTGCATTTAATTTATTGCACATTCCTGTTTTTTTTTGTGCAATTCATATGCACATTATTCAACATTAATTAACAAATTATCTTTGATGATAAATGTATTTACTCCTGATGTCACCTACTTTTAACATTCATTCTTTCTTGTTGAATATATTTTCACTTTGAAATGCATCACTTTATCAATTTCAAATGGTTTAATGTTGATTTTATGTGGCTTTATAGGGCAGCATGTTATCAATGGCAAACGTTGCAAGGCGTTTAAAAAAAAACACCACAAAGATGTAAAAATATATATGGGGTGAACTGCATGGAATGGAAGTCTGGACTCTTAATTGAATTTTTTTTTCTGTAGGTGACCTGAAGCACATCACTAAACTGAAGCCGTGGGGTTTGCTGGACGTTCTGATGGATAAATATGAGTGGCCTCGTGAGGAGGCCGAAACCTTCGCTGATTTCCTGCTTCCTATGCTTGAGCTCCTGCCAGAGAAACGAGCCACGGCTGCCGACTGTCTGCGACACCCTTGGCTTGCCCTCTAGTGGCCTCTTGATGTCACTGCACATACTTCAGGCAAACTCCCTTAAAAGATTAGTTCACTTTCAAACTAAAATTTCCTGATAATTTTCTCACTCCATGTCATCCGAAATGTTGATGTCTCTCTTTCTCCAGTTGAAAAGAAACACATTTTTCTCCATATAGTGGACAGTTACCAGCAGATTGAAGGTCCAACTTGCAGTTTCAATGCAGCTTCAAAGGGCTCTACATCATCCCAGATGAGGAATAAGGGTCTTATCTAGTGAAACAATCGGCCATTTTCTAAAAAAAAAAGTAATAAAATGATACTTTTTAACCACAAATGCTCGTTTTGCTCTAGCTCTTTTCTGCTTGTTATAGACGCTGCTGAGTGTATTACTGCCCTCCACAGGTCAAAGTTTTAACTAATTCTTATATACTTGCGCTATTGTACATGAGAACTTAGTTCAAACTTTGACCTGTGGAGGGCAGTAATATACTTGGCAGCGTCTACACTGCTGGAATTCTACAAGAAGAGAGCTAGTGCAAGAGAAGCATTTGTGGTTAAAAAGTATGATAATATTTTTTTTAGGAAAATGACAGATCGTTTCGCTAGATAAGACCCTTATTCCTCAAGCCCTTTGAAGCTGCTTTAAAACTGCAGTTTGGACCTCAAGCCTCTGGTAACTGTTGAAGTCCACTATATAGAGAAAAATCCTGGAATGTTTTCATCAAAACATAAGTAAATTATCAGGAAATTAATTTGAAAGTGAACTAATGCTTTAACTAAAGAGACTGCAACAGATCACTTTCCAGTTTATAGAGCATATCGGCATAGTTATTTTTCTTCGGTTAATCTGAGTGATTTCTTTTGCTTGATTCACCAGAGGAATAGTAAACCGGTCTGTTTTCATTCTAGCTGTTTTCTTTTACACTTTTTCAGAGTTGAGAGGTTTTCTGTGAGGGTCACACTTGCCGTGATCTTTGTTCCTTCCCTCTTATTTTGGTAAATGATGAAATGTAGACCTAGGAAACAGCCGTTTGGGTACCTGGGGTATTTTCAGAAGTCGGACAATGTTAAGATGGGGGTCTGGTTTTTGCAGTACTAACTTGACTTTTAAGTGCGCTCCTCCAGAGTGCTGACAGCTCGGACTGCAGTGCGATGCACAAGAGATCATTTTGTTACTTGTGGGAAAAAAAAAAAAGAAAGTGGTTTCTGGAAAGGGAATTGTTTGGTTTACCTTTTTGACTGTAGAGTATAAATTAAGATGTCCTGTTCTCCGTTAAGACTCGCCACACCTCCTGTGTTTCTCTCTCAACTATACAAGTGTCTTTTGTGTGTTTTATTAGTTCAGTAGGTTTTGATCTCGTCTGTCTCAGATTAGATTTTTAAGAGCTGAAGTCTTCTCATTCATGGTCATTACATTTTGTCTAAAAGAAACTTACACACAAAGTGAGTAACTGTCAAGGGCCACCAAAAATCATTTGTGGGGAAAAAAAAGAAAAAAAAACATTTATTGTCTGAGTGTGTGTTGTACGTATGTGTATGTGTGCGCGCATGTGCATGCGTGTGTGTCTGTATATATGTGTACCAAAGAGTTTGCCTTGATCTGTATATTACAGCCATGTACAGTTTTTAAAAGAAAATCCTACTATTGCATCTAAGCTAAGATTATTTAGCTGGATAGAAGTGTTTTAATAAAGCATTTGGAAGATGGGTGCACCTGTTTGTCTCTTGCTGTTCTCAAAAAAATGCCATAAAATGGAGGTGATATAAATTCTATTAAAAGCAGGATCTCTTTCATTGTAATTCTCACCAAACTTTTGGACATATTTATTGTGTAAAATAAAAAAGACGAAAATGAAAAGAATGCTGGAAAACAGGTACATGCTTGATTTTATTTCATTTTAGAACATGCAATACATCACATAAACCAGGAATTTCCAATACGAGATGCTCGGGGTAATGAAAATTGTACTTTTAGACCTTTTCACCTTTTCTTTTTGTACCTTTTCATTCTGCTCTCTAAACACTGAAAAAAATACACTTTAAAAAAAAAAATCTATTATTTTTTTATTGTGATAATTTACCGCTATAGCTAAAATAGTGTAGTTTTATTAAAGGTACACTATTTAACTTTTGGCTCTCTAGCGGTTAATAAAACTGCTTGTTTCGTTGTAGCTACACTCCTACAGTGGACTACTCCGCAGTGGTTGTCGTCCCGCCAGGTTTAAAATAGTCAAAAATATAAACACTTAAAGGGTTAGTTGACCCAAAAATGAAGTGTCTGTCATTAATGACCCTGATGTTGTTCCACACCCATTAGAGCTTTGTTCATCTTTGGAACACAAATTAAGATATTTTGATGAAATCCTAGAGTTTTTTTTTTTTTTTTTTAACCATTGGAGGCAATGAAATTACCACATTCAACACCCAGAAAAGTAGTAAAAACATCATTAAAACAGTCAACGTTACTATTATGAAGCGACGAGAATACTTTTTGTTTGCAAAAACAAAAATAACTTTATTCAACAATTTTTCCCTGTCTGTAACGCAGTTGGCGCAGTGCTGCATTTCCGTGTGTACGTCCGAACGCCGACTCCTGCGTCAGCATCACAAGCAAGCCTCGTGCTCTCAAGTGAGCAGACTTCAGCCAATACTGAGCCGTAGAACCTGGAAGAGCTGCAACGAAAATAGCTTAGCAGAATGACAGGTGAGAGTTGAATTTGTTGAATAAAATCAATATTTTTGTTTTGTTTTTGTGCACACAAAAAGTTTTCTTGTTGCTTCATAACACTAAGGTTGAACCAATGTAGTCACATGGACTATTTTAATGATGTTTTTACTACTTTTCTGGACCTTGAATGTGGTAATTTCATTGCTTTTGATTTCATAAATATTACAGGTGTGGAACAACGTAAAGGTGACAAATTGACAGGAACTAAATTTTTGGGTGAGCTAACCCAAGCGCACCATAGCCATTCGGGATAACATAAATCACTTTTTGGAAGCTGGATTCATAATGTTCTCACTCATTATACATTTTGTAAATTTTGGGGGGAAAAAGTTGCAAAGCTGCTTTAGAACAATATTTATTATGGAAGGTGCTATGATACAGTTGATTTGCATTGATACTGTTTCACTTCAGATTTATAAGATTTTAATATTGTTTGCTTTTGTACGAACGTCCAGTTCCATGTCCACTGCAGTTCAGATTTCCTCTTGGATTTAAGTTTTATCTATAAACAAATGGAAACATCATTGTCAATAAAATTGTACATTTTGAATCGTAATTCTGCAGGATGCACCCTAAATACAGTCGTGAATAATTCTTTAATATAGGGTAGCTACTTAATTACATACAGTAAAATAATTATGTATAATAGTAATTATAATATTATATTAATAATCCATTTATCAGCACGTTTTTTTTCTGGTGATAGTTTTCAAGTGGCAATCTCTCCAGTTCATCTCAAGTGTAAATTCATGTCTTGCTCTAAATTAATAACTAATTATAGCTAATTAATCTCAAGAATCAATTTCTTAGCCTAATGATTAATCATTACTTCTTTTACCTCATCCATTGTTTATCCCCTCCACCTCGAAATCGTCTGGCAGCAGTTTGTCTTGCCGGTTGCCCAGAGTGAAAGCAAGCAGTGCCAGTAACCCTGAGTCCAGGATGCTGATAATGCCCAGAATATAAGCCCAGCGAACGGTGCAGTTCCCCAGCGTGTACTTGTCCGTCCGCTCGCCACACATCCGCTTTACCTCCGGAGCATCCCACCCGTCCGGATAAATCATGCAACCCATCACCATCAACACAGCTGCAACATGAAGTGCAAAGGTTAAAAAAAATCTCTCACTTCTTCCTATAGGCCTACTTTTTGTTTCAATTAATTTGAGTAGTCACAAAATTACATTTTTTGCGACTTAAAACGACGTTGTGAGGGATTTAGTTAGGCTACATATACTCAGAAGAAAAAGTCAAAACAGGTTTGAATGACAAACACTTGTGTAAAAGATGACAGAATATCCTATTTTTGGATGAACTATCCCTTTAAGATAGTACAGGTAATTGAACATTACATCTATCCCTTACAGCCTCCTGTTCATTCGCCAAATAACATAATATGGCGTCCACCATAAATAAACCTATTAATAAACATTATTTCATTTTTTAAATGTTTTTTTAAGCAGTATTACTGTGTTTATACTTATTAGCAAGTCCAACTGGAAAACAATTAGCCCACCTGAAGATGTTTGCATCCATGCGCATATCTTGTACACACTTGCAGAGTTGCAGAAGAAGAAAAGACCCAAGCACACAATGGTGCCTACGATAAGGAGCATTGAGGTGCCTACAAAAAACATTGCAGTCCTGAAAGCCCCAGAGGGGATTGAGCCAAAATCAAACACACTTCCTTTACAGACCAATTCGGAGGTGATGGGGTTGCCAATACAGTAGTGAAAAAGCCCAAAATATCCAGCCTGCGGGGTGTTAACACTGTCACCAATCCAATAGGGCTGAATGAAAACCACCACAGTAATGATGGCGAAGCATATGGTGAAAACAGCCCACAGGACGCCGATGGCTCTGGAATTTCTCACATAATTGGTGTGGTAGATTTTAGCAGCCTCTTGGGCTGGAAGCATCTTCTCATTCGCCATTATTAGATCGATTTTAGCTAGCGAGGTTAGAAATCTGTAGATAATTCTCAAAAAGAAAACCAGACCAGATGAGAATCTTATTCAGAGTCCTGCACCACTGACAGCTCCTGTCATACTCTATGTAGCCTATTAGTTCCTCTATTTTTAAAGAAATTGATTAGGTCTGAAGAAGAGTCCAAAGGCTGCTGAGACCGTCATCAGCAAAGTAGTGTCGGAAACAATGTTGTTGCCAACAAAGGTGTCAGTTTTTAAATTATTAATGGTAAATTCAGCTGAGGAATAAGGTGACGACAATAACCTGTTAGATGTTGTAATCAGATATGTTTGTTACTTCACAGTAAAAGAATAGCTATTGTGTTCTAGGCCCAACATGAACTCTTTAAAATTGCTTTAAAAAAATATGACTCACCCCAAACTTTTGAAGAGATGTGTATAATGTTGCATAAATTGAATAGAAAAGTTGAATAGGCCGGTCAACTTTTGAAAGGAAGAAAACTTTTGGTTTTTTTTTTTTTTTTATGTTTTAGTTTAAATTCTAAAAACAACAATGTCCACCAGGACAAAAGGAAAGAGAGAGAGAGAGAGCTTTTAGTAGTGATATAAATAAACAATAAATGTATCTCTGTCAGGAATATGTTGCTCAGAAGGGAATTTGTCATACAGTCAACAACAAAGCCTGCACTTGTATGTGTGCGTTCCTCTCCGGCGTGATGTGAAGCCTTTGTAGGTCAAAAATTACGAAAATATCAAAGGCGCTGCTAACCTGATATGTAAACAGAACCCTTGAGCATTGCACAATGCTGCAATAACAATGCAACATCTGTTTCGCAGCAATATATTTAATAGTGCGTAAAAAGATTTTAAGAATTTAACGGCTATAAAAGCTTTGAAGACCTTGTTATCCTGTGAGCTTTTGCCTGAATTATGCATCAAAACCTTTCATAATGCCCAAGCCACACTTTACAGCATTATTCCTTGACAAATTTCTTCTATTTCAGGACTCTGTAAAGTATGCGTTCCTGTCTGTTATTGCTCAGTGATATTTTTTTCGAACATAGCGCTTGTTTGTATCAAAAATACCTCAGGCCTGCATGGCTAAAACAAGCCACATGCCATTTCTGCCCCTTGGGTGTCCACCAGAATTTTCACAGATTCAATTCAACATTACAGCATTTATTAATATTAGAAATTAATAGATAAAATAACTAATTCAGGGTCCTTTGATTTTCATACTCATTGGAGGTTTTATTTTCAATTCAGTGTGATACTTGTTTTTTTGAAATGTTAAAGCAATTTGTTTCAAAGTAAACCCTATACCAATTTTCATGCAGTGTAGTTATGTGAAACTAATATGTTGCTATACAAGACTACAACAGCTGTCTTTAGCTGCTAGCTTACTTAAAAACCACAAACATTAAAATTTACATTTCCCTGCGTTTAATTCATGCTGTAGAACAAAATGCTAAAATCTCTTCGTGTAATGTGTTACTGATGAATAGCTGACTCATAAATCCAATATCTGCATTTTACAAACTGAGCAGCAGCAGTAGCAAACATTAGCATGTAGCAAATGCGGGTTCTCGGTTGTGACTTAAAAGAAATAAGATCTGTCCCACCACAAATTATGAATAATGCTGCCCTCACGTGCTAAATTTGATAGTGAAGTCATGATTACGAGCTCATCGCATTCAAGTTTTGAAATGGGAGGGTGTTCATGTGCAATTTACTCTGGAAACTCGTGTTTAACGTTACGGTCATTCTGAGAGCACACGAAGGCAGAATAAGTCACTGCAAATGTTACTGCTTTAATAAGAAACACGCCGACTTCCACAGGTAATAAATATGTGAAAACACATATTTTAAGTTTCTTTTCGTAGGCCTGTTATTTATCAAGTGCTATTATTTAGTATGCAGTGAAGATCTTCACCACTAGATGGCGGCCTCCCATCAGAACACGTTGTATGCCCTAAAAATAAAATGACACCGCAGCAATAAATGTGCCAGATGAGTTTTCCCTATGCACACCAGCAGAGAATTCAATGAGGATTCCCAGCAGTGTGTGTTCCCAGCAGGCGAGCCCAACTTCCACTAGTATAACGTTACTTCCACTGTTCTGGAATGTAATGATGTTTAGTAGGATATGATTTTGTGCTTCACAGGCCTGAACTAAAACGTGCATGTAAATCAGGCACAGTCTATATTGTGGTGCTGTAAATGTTGCAGTGTGTAGCTGCAGGTCGTGCATCGTATGGAACCTCTGAAAATCTCGCGATTTTACGGTTTGCTCACATAGAAGTAACGCATTTTCACGCTGGTTGTCTGCGGCAGTGAATTTGCATTTATATCAACATATTGACTTATTGTTTGTCGTTTATTGGCCAAACCTGACGTGTGAAGTAGTGCATGTAAAATATTACTCTGACACACCGGTGTGCTGTAAAGGTAGGCTATTTGATGAATATGATCCCTGGGCTGTACGTCGTTATGCATATACAACATGATTGATCTTGTTTACTAGTCTCTCTGCGCTCTTCCGCTTGTTTTTGTCTTAAAGCGCGCTCCCGCGCACACACGGGTTTGTTACGCTATCACAGTGAGGACATTCCATAGGCGTAATGGTTTTTATACTGTACAAACTGTACATTCTGTGCCCCTACACTTACCCTACTCCTAAGCCTACCCATCACAGAAAACATTCTGCGTTTTTACATTTTCAATAAAACATTGTTTACCATGTTTTAAAAGCTATTCGAAATACGAAGACGCATAAAACGCATGCAAAAGTTGTAATAGTGTTATACCCATGTCATTATACAAATTTGTGTCCCCATAAATCACAAAAACGCGCGCTCACACTCACATGGAAAATGTAATATTTGATAAATGTGTATGCTAGATAATGAGTCCAACATGCCTGTCATCTGCAATGTTAAAATTGACTTATTTACATTTTTATGCATAGTGAATGATGTGCTGAATGTAAATAAAGAGTGTTACAACATTTTTTCTGAGACATACATTTAATACGGAGCACCTAAAGGGACGTGGTTGTGGAAACAAATTGGCATGGGAGGAATAAAAAAAAAAAATCCAAAAAAAAAAAATAAAAATCTTTTGCGTTCCCTCGCAAAACTTCGCAAAGATATTATTGTTCCCTTGCAAAACCTGTTGTGAGCTCTGACAAAACCTTCCTGTTTAACTGTGTCGTCTTCAAACACTTGCACTTTGATACCGGTTTTCAAAGGTTTGCATTTTCAGGCCCCTAAAACATTGAAAAGTTTTTTTGTTTTTTGTTGAAAGTAGTGTCGTGTAGACGGCACCTAAAATTTGGAGATGGACATGTTAAAGTCAACATGAGCGTTATTGTATTGTTCAAGTCTAATTGTACTATCAATACATGATATTTCAAAGGCAAAAACTTTTATCATGTAAGAACTTGTAAGAAGTCATCTGGAATGACTTGTATAAAGCAGTGCTTTTATTGTTAACTAAAACTAAACCTATTAACAGATGTTTTCGTTAACTGAAATAAAGCTAAAATAAAATATCTGATGAAAAACCTGTTGTTAAAAAACTTGGCAGCTAACGGAAATAAAGTAAACTGGGTAACACTTTATTTTACAGTGTCATTGTTACATGTTACATGTATTTACTATAGTGATATCTAGAAATTATGCATAATTACATTCAATTAACCCTAAACCAAACCCTCATCTTAACCCTAACCCTATAGTAAGTACATGTAGGTAATTGTCATTACTGAGTACTTCAATGCATAATTATACTGTAATACTGACACCTTAAAATAAAGTGTAAGCGTAATTTGAAATACTGGTAACACTTTAAAATAAGGTTCATTAGTTAAACATTAGTTAATGTACTAACATGAACTAACCACAAACAATATTGTTACTGTATTTACTAATCTTCGATAACGTTAGTTAATGAAAATACAGTTGTTCATTGTTTGTTCATGTTAGATCACAGTGCATTACCTAATGTTAACAAAATTTTAATAATGTATTAGTAAATGTTGAAATTAACAAGAACAAAGATTAATAAATGCTGTATAAGTGCAGTTCATCATTAGTTCATGTTAACTCATGTTGTTAACTATTGTTAACTAATAACCTCATCATGAAGTGTTACCAAAATACTAAACTTTAAGTACTAATCATTACTAAAACTGAGATAAAAATAAAGCCAAATAGAAATATTAAAAATAAAATAAAAATAAAAATGACAAAAGCACATAACAAAATAACTAAAACCTGAGCTAAAATTAAAAAGCTGAAAATATAAAAATAAGAGCTATACTTCAAAATAGCTAATGTTTGGCAAAAGCACTACTGACTCTGTGAGGGCTGTTAATCATGTTGGAGTATGAAGTAACATAGCTTAATGACAGCACTAACGCAAAATAAATAAATAAACAAATAAATAAACCTGAGGCCAGTGACTCTTATTGATTTTAAGACCAGCTTTAATGTTCTTTGCAACTGTTATTTCTCTTTACACAAACTGTTGTAAAGGAAATGTTTTATTGGTTTTTGATTGGGACTGTAATAATGCCATGCATCAAATTTGACACACAGTAAACTTAATAAGATCTGACCTTTGCTCACTCATTGTGAAATTGACCTGTGCACATCTATGCCAGCTAAGCAATGTGTACTTCATATTGTGGCAGATCCTTGGTTTTATTATTATAATGTAATTGTACAACCAGTCACATTTACAGACATCGTAATCAATTTGAGCACTTCAGTCTGTTTTGTTAAAGGGTTAGTTCACTCAAAATGATATCAGTAGTTACTCACCCACATGTCGTCCCAAACCTATTTGATTTTCTTTGCGATCTTTGAAACGCAAATGAAGATCTTTTTAATGAAATCATAGAGCTTTATGTCCCTCCATTGACAGCCTATGGAATGTACACTTTATTTAGCATTAAAATATTAATCTATATTAAAATGTTTTCATCTATATTAATATGTTTTTTTACTAATTAATATGTATTGTGTTGATGCGAGAGCAGAAATTGTTGCGCGAACACTCGTTGGAGATAAATATTTTGTTGTTTGCGCAAAAAAAAAGCACTTGCGTCACTTCTTAATCATGACATTGGGGTTAAACCACTGGAGTCACATTACTTTAATGATGCTTTTACTATCTTTCTGGGGCATAAAAATGGTAGTTGTCAATGGAGGGACAAAAAGCTCTCAGATTTCATTGTCATTGCACTAGATGTGAAATATCAAACCAAATGGCATCTGCTAACAATTGATGATTTACCTTTTCTCAGTAGTAACTTAATTCTTCTTAGCCATTTTAGTTATTTTAAAACCATGTTTAATATGACAAGTGTTGAAATACATTTTGAAGATTTTACTTTATAAACAATAAATCTATTGCTGTATAGTTTAAACTGTGACATTCTGTTTGAAATGTGTGTTTGTGCTAAATTTGGAAATACAAACTACTTGGTTTGATGGTTTGTTATATAATGCAGTAATATTGATCAAATTTAAGTGCTGTTTAAATGTCCAAATGCTTTTTTGGGCCACTGTGTTTACTATTTATGTGCCTCCTCCTTACTCAGAAGTTGCCACAAAGAAAGAAAGATGCAACCATTTTTTTGTGGCTTTTATGTGATCTTGCTTTTGTTCATATCAAAGGCTGCAACAGTTATTTTTTCAAAGGAATTGATTCCTCACTCAGATCAATGGCCTCTCATCATCTGTGCTGACCTCTGACCTCTGTTGCAGCTCTCTGTGGTGTGATTGCAGCATTGTAACCTCAAAGCCATGCTCAGCACCAGACATTTTCTCTCACCTTGAGCAGGTGAGCGGACTTATGCCTCTCTTCATCATACCCACACCAGGAAATTCAGAAATCTTTGCTGTGTAGGTTTTCAAGATTATCAATTTCTCTTGCTTGGAGGGATCAAGGGGTCAAGGTTTGCCTGGTTAGCAGGACTTAGGCTGTGTTCATATTTTGTTAGGTTCTTTTGGTCTGGACCAAAAAAAGATAATGATACACTTAATACTGGTGTGCTTAGCATTCACATTGTTATTTTTAACACTGAACCTAAAAAAAAGGCTTTTATGAGAATATTTTTCAACGAAACTTGCCGAACACCCAAAAAAACAGTGTTGTGTGCTGGGCTAAATCTACTTGTATATGCATACATATGATGGAATTTTTACAGGTTTAGAACTCTCAAAGAACTTATAAAATGTGTGAAGTAGTCACACTGAATTCCTAAGTTGCACACAAATGAAGATCTGTTGCAAAAAGATGCCGTTTTGATTCCTGTACTGAACTGTAATGAGCAACATCGTAACTATGACAAGAAAAAACAGGTATGCTTAAACATTCTGTGCTTTTTAGGGTCGCAACCCTTTTTTGTTTTTGGTTCGTTTAGATGTCTTTTGTCAATGTATTGATATTTCAGTCGAACCACACAGTTGAGTTCATTTAGAAGTGGACTGAGACCCATCTTTTCAGGGCACTTGGTCCACTTGTTTGGTGCACAACAAGGTTTGGATGGCAGCATTCACACTTAAGTAATCACACCAATCAAACCAAATGTGCAAAGTGTCAATATCCTTAGTTAGCCCCTGTTGGTAGATGCCCGTTCAGAAGCAGGGAGCCTTTTTTTTTTGCAAACAAGAAGCACATCACTAATATTTCATGTTATGTTATGTTGTTATGTTATTCATTCATTCAGTTTTTAATTTATTTGTTTGCCTCTCTTAATTGCTTTGCTCAAATGATCTAATGAGAGAAGCTAATAGGGTTTGTTTATCCAGTATTAACACTTGTTTCTTTCATGGCATGTGTATAAGCACTCTTTTTGTGTCTGCTAATGGCTTTTTTTGAGTTAGGGCTTGGTGCCTGGACTTCCCTCACCTCCTCTACAGAAGGTCCTTGGGAAACAGCAGCCCATCCTTTTCATGGACAACTGTTTGTTTTGCAAATGAAGCAATTTAGCATAATTGCTGATGGGTATTAAGTGGAGTGCTTTGTCCTGGCAGTGCAGGGCACAGCTATCATTAATGTAAACTGTCATTTTCATTTGTACTATATGCTCTTCACCTGCTTTACTTGTGCCCTTTGCCATACTGGGACCTCTGCCACATAAAATTTAATCAATTTTTTAGGATTGCTCCATTCGGACACTCACAGCCATGTGTTAATTTGAACAACACAGAGAGCATGGCTCTGTTAAGAATGTTACTCCAGAGATAAGCATTCTCTGCTCTATTTATGTATTTATGAATAACTTTATAATTATACATATACATAATGCATATGTATTACACTGTATTAGTAATTCGTTGGTAGAGAATCAGGTAATTGTGTCCCTTAACAGAGAATTGAGGGTTAGTATGTTTGTTTGGACTGAATTGACCGGAGTGAGAAGTTATGAGGAATTTGTCATTAAGCTGTTTCTAAAGTCTTTACACTTTTAACAATTTAATGCACTTAATTTTTTTTTAATCGTAGTGAATATTTTTAGATTCAGATTAATTGTTTTTGCTAAATTCACCTGACATGTAAATCAGTTTTCATCAGCTGCATATGATAGGCCATTTCGAATTTTATAGTTCGACAATGCAGCATACATTTTACCACCCTCTATTTGTTTTAGCTATATGCATGGGTATTTCATAACAGGAGAGACAAAGTCAACAACTTTTAACTCTGTTACATCCTTTACACTGACACTCATGATGTTAGTTTGAATTCTGTGCTACACCAGAGGGCATCTTTGCACTCTCTACATTATGAATAACATGTAAGTTTGTTTAACGTGAGTTATTATCGATTGCAATGCAACTGCGGAAAAACATTTTTTAGAAACAACATTCTGCAGCAGCCTATTTACCTCTGTCATTACCCTTGCTGAAACACCCATGTAGTTTCCATTGTGTGGACCTCAGATTAAGAAACGCGTTCAGATCGGATATTGATGTCAAGATGAGTCGTTATTTAGTGGTCAATTCCCTGTAGGACTTTTTATTATTTGTGCCCTGTCAGCAGAGCAGTCAGTACGGTCAGAAAATGAGTAATGTCTGTGATGGCATCGATCGAGCTGCAGAATGGACAAGAATCATACACAATCCCCCCCATCCATAATAAGAGCAGTGAAACGGTACTTTCATCTTCAGATTCATCTATCATATTCAGCTAATGCCTGTTATAGACCTGACCCACTACTCGGTTGCCATTGATCACTGTTGTGAATTTCCTTAGGGGGTAAAGCGAAGGATTTGGCAATGACTGATGCAGTTTAACCGATTTCGATTCTTTATGGTTGCAGTGAAGATGATACAGTCGGTGAACTAGACAAATTCTTGTTTTATCTTCCCTGCTGGAGTTTTTGGAGCTGCTCAACCACCCTGAGGTTATAGCTATTCGCCACTTGATTGGATGGAAACGGATCTGAAGATAGCAGAGCTTTGTGAGTTGAACTCTTTAGTTCACACCTCTGTGAGGTTTATGGACGCACACACACACACACACACACACACACACACACTTACTCAGTAAGTTGTTTCCTGTAAGTTGTTTCCTCAGTAAGTTGTTTTCCAGTAATGATGTCCCTAGGCACATGCAGTTGATGTTTGCTCATATGCAGCGAGATCATAAAAATATATGCCGATATGGTCCAGGACTGTGTGTCTTAGGTTTTTATGATATTGTCCTCTCTTGATATCAGATCTCACATCCTCATCCACTCTGTCATCGAGGCTTGAGTGATATGTACATATATTTTTTATCTGACCTTTAAATCTATTATAAGCAAAGTGTAATTTATCCCTCAAAACGAACAATGTGTGCTGATATAGTTTAATGCATCTCACAGTATTACAAATAGCTACAGTTAATATTTTAATTCTAGATGTTCATAAACATAGTTTTGTTATGCATACAGGAGATCTGGGCACAAACAAATTCTTTCTATTTTTTATCAAGTTTGTAAATGCAAGTTTACAACCAGGACTTTTCCAAATTATTTTTTACACTGTATGAGTTTGTGTCTTGTTTCAAAAATACAGCATATACTTTATTTTACATTGTTAGAAAAGATTTCTGTTCTTTTGACAGTCCTGAAAAAAAAGTATCATGGTTTCCACAATAATTTGTTCTTGAGCAACAAATCACCATATTAGAATGATATTTAAAAGATCATGTGACACTGACAACTGGAGTAATGATGCTGAAAATTCAGCTTTGCCATCACAGGAGTAAGTTAAATTTTAAAATATATTAAAAGTTATTTTAAATTGTAATAATATTTTACAATATCACTGTATTTTTGATCAAACAAATACAGCCTTAGTGAGCACATGATAAAAAAAATCTTACAAACCCTAAAGGTTTGAATGGTAGGTGTGTTTTCAGATTGTTTTAAAATGTTTGCACAATTGTTCTATGCAGTATTGATACAGCAATGAGTAAATAAATGAAATCCGTCATACAAACGTGGGTGGAACTTTTAAACTATGTGTGTTACAACCAGCCCTTGTTTCCTCTGTGTTTTGGTTTTGTATCTGAATCCAAACATTCCTATATAGCTTTGATACTCCTCCAGCCTCTCTGACTGAATTATCAATTCTCCCGGCCTTAAACTGAATCAAATTTACAGGATTATTTTGTTGTTCCACACATGACTCTCTAAAATTCATAATCTAAAAGTGATCCAAAAATCTTTCTTTATAAATGAATGACAATATATTGTCTTTTAAATTGCTTCGTATTCCTTTCATAAATCTTTTTTTGATGTATTTTGTGGAAAGATGTTGCCGCTGCGTTTACATCAAACCACATTAGCATCGGTTGCTATCCAAGAGTAACAGGATTAGCATCCGCTGTTGTATGTGGGATAATTCCTCTATCACAGCAGCTCAGTGCGTTGTTGACAGCTGCAAGGTTTGTTGAGGAACTAGGAATTAAATGTCTCAACAGTTGTGTTTTAGTCATTTGGGCTTTTGTAATTCCAAGACATAATAAACATACAAAACATTAGAATGCATAAGAGAATGTAAAACATTACTGATTTAATGCTGATTAGAAAGATTGGAATAAGGCCACAGTTTGCGTAAGGCACAGTGTGTGTTTATAGTGTTGGAAGCATCTTTGATGGTTGGGTGTTTGTTTTCATGAGGGAACATCTGACATTTCTGACTTTGCGTAGGAGTTCACACAAGGCTTTCGAAGAAACCGGTAATTTTTAAAGCTTCAAGCGCACCTTCCTATTTTCTGCCATTGCCCTTTTTTGGAGCAAATGGCATATCTGCTGTAGAATGTCAGCTGGCAATGAATGGGAAACAAGTAATGATTTTGTGAATGTCTGTCTGTTTGAGGATGTTTGGCAGCTCATGGAACTCACAAAGAAAATTACAGTAAGTGCTGAAAATTGTGCTTGCTTGCCTTGAAATCTCACCTAACATTTTAGTTTAGAGTTAATACAAATGTGATTATTTGTGATTTTTTTTTTAAAGTGACATCCGTTCATATTCTAAATATTTTTTCATCTTTGATGTTTTCTTTATTTGATATTTTATTGCTTTTACATCAATAGTGGATTTAAAATGCAGTCTATGGTGCTGTATTTCCTTGGTGTTTCCCATGACCTTTTTCAATATTCTCTCTATCTCTCCAGGTATCTCCCTCCAATTAAACATATATGAAAACATAGCTCTAGTACTATGTCATTGTCATAGGCGTACATCTCTTTATTTTGCACCTTAATGAGCACTCAGCGCTCTTTGAGCCGGCTGGTAATAATTAACGTCTCCTCTTTTGCGCCTGCACATGGTTGGTCTCTGATTAGCGAGTTCATGAATATGTATATGTACTCTGAGAGAAGAGGTTGAAATTGGGTCATAATGGCGTGATATTCTGTTCTGGTTCTACAAGTGAAGCATCACTGCACTCTCTGACGCATTAAACCATCTTAATACCTTGAACCTTTCTGTCCACAGAACACTGTGTTCTGTAGAAGGCTTGGCAAAACTCCAGAGTCCTTCAAACTTAAAAATGCCTACTAGGATTTTAATATCACTGGACACAAACTTTTTCCATACTTCTCGCATTACTCGACTGACACTTTTCTCCTCATTGGTCACTGCAGTAACTTAGGACTGCACGAGCATGTCAAATTGTAATCTTATGATGATATAATCTAGGGGGTAGCCATGGCCTAGTGGTGAGGGAGTCAGGCTTGTAATCTGAAGGTTGCCAGTTTTATTCCCACACTGGCAGGAATTGAAAGTGGCAATTGTGAATAAACAGCACTCTCTCCACCTTCGATACCATGACTAAAGTGCCCTTGAGCAAGGCACCTAACCCCTAATTGCCTCACTTGTAAATCGCTTTGGATAAAAGCGTCTGCTAAATGATGAAAAATGAAATAATCTTTATTTTTAAAGAGTTATTAGCTTGTTTGTATATGTTTGTTATGTTCCTTGCACTTTTATGCACACATAATTTGATTTAAATCTTTATTTATTTGTATGTTTATTATATTTTGCCGGTTTCCATTTTCACTCACTACAGCTTAGCGCACACTCACTGATTTGCACTCTTGTGAAAACTCTCGTTACAATCACTAAGATGTGTACAATGTGCAGTATATCTCTTAATTACATCTTTTTCTTGTTTGTGATAATGAGTGCAGAACTAAGTCAGTGAACGCACCCTGAACACGTTTTGAGCAGTAATGAGTGGATTTCATTATGTGCCGGTGATTAATGTAAACGCCTCTGATTGGCCTTTATGTTCATGTGCTCACGATTGTAATTGGTTATAATACTCAATGCTGCAGTTAGCATGTCTTAAATAGATATATTTGTCACTTCAGTAGAGATATAAATAGAATGCTTTTCCTGATTAGTTAATTGTACCAAGACATAATGGAAATTGCAATTATTTTTCAATTAATCAAACAGCTCTAATGTATCTTTTTACATTTATCTACTAAATTGGCAGAGAGTAAAGATGTTCGGAGGATAAAACATTGCATGAAACTTTTCATTTTGCATGATCTTCTGAAAAATTCAAGAAACTGACTTTAAGATTGCAGAAGTGTTACTCGCCTCCTTACCTTAATATTTGTTTTGGTTTTCCAAGTACAAAGGGCAATCATCTCTGAGCACAAATATTATTTTGACAGCCCTTTCTTTTTCATTTTCAGTATCAAAGCTCATTTTCAAAGGTTTTCTTGTTGAGAAATGTTTAAGAGAGATTGCTCTTGCAAATATAAGCAACAAGGAGAAAGGTAAAGTTAAAGAAACTAGGTGTGTTTTTGTTTATCCCACAGATTGAGGGACCGTTTTCAACTAAAAACTGAAAACTTTTTATGCATTTTGGCCGTTCATTTACACGACAACGGCGTGTTTTGGTGGGGTCTGAAAAATGTACTGTTACTTCATCCTCCACAGTTAAAGACCTGGGTGTTATATTAGACAGCAACTTGTCCTTTGAAAATCATATTTCCTATGTTACAAAAATAGCCTTCTTCCACCTCAGAAACATTGCTAAGATACTGAATATATTACCTATTTCTGATGCAGAAAAGTTAGTTCATGCATTCATGACATCTAGACAATGTTACTGTAATGCAATACTAGCTGATTGTCCTGTGTCCTCAATAAACATGCTACAATTTTTTTCAAAATGCAGCTTTTAGCGTTCTTACCGGGTCAAAAAAATATGATCTTATAACACCAATTTTATCATCTCTACACTGGCTATAAGTTCCATATCAATTATAAAGTATTGCTACTGACCGATAAGGCTTTAAATGGTTTAGCACCTGTGTATTTAACCGATCTTCTATCACCTTAAAATCCATCACGCTCATTAAGATCACAAATCTCTGGACTTCTGGTTGTACCAAGGATATCTAATTCCACTAAAGGAGGGAGAGCGTTTTCACATTTCCTAAACTCTATAGCCTTCCTGATAATGTTCAAGGCTCAGACTCAATCTCCCAGTTTAAATCTAGATTAAAGACGGATCTCTTTAGATCTCTCATTCACATAATGCACCTCATATCCTTGTACTCCAGTTATATCAGATCAAATGCACATGACTATCTTTGCTTAATGTGATGAACAGCAGCTACACTCATTATTTTTCAATCAATTGCTTTTCTGTTTTATCTCGGGATGGCCGTTCCGAGGTGACTAGACAGTTTCAGTTTGAATCTTATCAAGACTTGCATCTTATCAATCTTGCCAACGCCTGCAAGGACTTCAGATGACCCAAACTCTGGATCAACATACACATTGCAAATTTTTCTATAAAAAAGTGAACATAACTGTGGAAAAAATGACTTTACATAAGACTGTAAAAGGTGACAGCCCTGTTGTCACAGAACAAATCATCTGACCCCCAAACCTACCTGTTAATATGGCATGTGTCACCATTTCTGTCGTTTGTGATGGAACTAGCTCTCTCTCTTTTATATTGAACTATTTTAGATTCCTACACAGGGTGACAGCCGGACAATAAATGATCTTTACAAAGCTATAATTTTGCTATCTGAAAGCTTTAATGGACCGTTGTTTTTTAAAACTTTACCTTACGTTTCAAACATTGCAAGTTACATTGCCGTTTTAGGGCTTTTCTCTCAAACTATCAGTTTCTAGGTCAAAAACAAGTTCTCAAACAAGCTGTCTGACGTTGTGTTGTTGCTGAAACACTGAATTTATAACTTCTTCATAGGTTTGTCTTTCTCAAATGACATTTGTCAAAAGCTTTAGAGAAGATATAACTCTTAAACAGACTCCTGTCTATATAAGGAAAGACCAAGTTCCATTTGACTACCAACAAGTAACTTCTTGTGTATCCGTTGAGCCAGCAGTGACAGAATGTGCCTCATCGAACTGAATCAACATGTGGCCAAACCCAGAAGGAATCCAGAGAGGGAATCATCTGTGCAGGGGAGATAGACTGCATTCTTACAGATGCTTTCATCAGCTTGTGGCAAAATAACAGATAGATGAACTGCTGAAAACAAAACACTTTAATGCAATGATCCATCTGAAATCACAAATTTTACTTTGGTCAGTTTAATCAAAATGCCATTGTAATGAAGAGTGCGTGACAACGCGGGTGCAGATCCAACTGCAGGCTTTTATTGAGTAACGTGGTCAAACAGGTAATGGTCAAATATCAGCAAACAGGAATGTCCGAGGCTAGGCACAATCATAAACGTAAACAGGCAGATATGTCGAGGCAGGCAGCAAACAAGCAGAGTCCAAAAACACAGAGCACTAAGTCCAGAGGGCAGGCAGATAAATGTCGACAACGGGGGAAACAGGCAGACTAGACAGTAAAAAGTAAACACTTGGAATTACAAGACCTTGCACGGGTGTGTGTGTGTGTTGAGCTTAAATACTGTGTGTATAATGAGCCTCAGCTGGTGCAGTGATCAATGACAGGTACAGGGGATTCTGGGAAATGTAGTGAAGTCCAGGAGTGAATGTGCACGTGTGTGTGTGTGTGTGTGTGTGTGTGAGAAAGTCCTAGATGGAGTGCCCTCTAGAGGCTGTCATGGGCAATCCAGCTGATAATCCTGACAGCCATTACTGGACCTTCTGGTGAAAACGACTCTCAGGTGACGTATGCTGGATTTCTCATTTGATCAAAATTTTTGAGTGCATCACACACTTGGATGTATTCAAAAGAAACAGCTCGAAAGAAAGCTGTCACTACTTCCATTGCATCGTAAATTTAAAATTCAGCTGTAAGGAAAAAATTGAAATATGTCAAACTAGAATGAACATAAGTATAGCCTCGCACTTGTCACTTTAATCTAATAACTAAAACACCCACCTCAAGCTGAATTCCATGACCCGTGGTTGAAAATAAAAAAAACATGCGGGCAGGATTTCTTAAGGAAGTGATGGATGAAATATGTATCTGGTTGCATAGATAGTCTGTGAGCAGATATGGGAAGGATGACCTGCTATCTAGACAGATACTATAAGAGAAAGCACAGAATCTCTGACACACTCTCCCATCACTTTGTGTCCAGACGAGCTGGCCTGGATTAATGTTGTCACATTCAGTGAAGCCACTTGACTTTTGGTTTCCTACATAGCTGCAGTGCCTTGTTTTCCGTTTGGCTTCTGATTTATTTTGGTGAGTGATTTTTGAAGACGTAAATTTAATGGAGCCTGTGAGAAAAGTGGCGTCTGTGTTTGATCCACCAGTGTGTGTGACCAAAAGGCAGGGCTGGATGTCAATCTGTGAAGTCCTCTGTGGAATTGGATTCAAACCAAGGGGAAAGACTCTGAATGAAGTGTCTCTCCATTTTCAAGAGGAACAATAACAGAAGCATTTGATAGGAAATACACATTCTGAGCAGCAGAGTAATTCAGAGTTTGAGAGGATTCTCGTTCCGTCTTATATTCACTCCGTTCTTGCTTTAAAGTGTTTCTATTTTCACTTTCACACACATTCCATCAAAACCTTGATGAACAAAACCAGTGCAACATCATTGTGTCAGTGCCCCCCCCTCACACACACCCCACCCGCTGAAGCCTGGATCTCTGTGACAGTGGGACTATGTAGTGTTCCAGCATGTTGTCCTGTCAGAATGCAGGCCACATGCTGTCATCTACAACCCTCCACTAGTAAGTAAGGTTTGTCGGGAAAAGCTCTGAAATGGGTCACCACCATTGGGCCAAATTGGACAACAGCAGGTGTAATTAAATCTGACAAGTGATTATCATTGACTCCAAGCACCTATGGTATTGTCACGTTGGGTGTGCAGATATACACGAAGACGAGAATTAAAGTGAAAAGCAGGTAATCTTTATATACTCCAGACAGGTAACAGGTAATCCAGGCAGAGAGACAGGACAGGGAACACATCCAACCAATACACATAACAAGACAAGACAAGGAACAACAAAAAACTGAAACTGAACTAATACACACAGAGCACAGGGGGATAACGAGATGAATGATTTGTGTGTGAGCTGTGGTGATTAGATTGGTGCGGATGGGATTGTGGCGGTGGGGGAACACAAAGGACAAAAAACAAGTGACATGTGAAAAAAAAAAACACAACAAAAAGAAGTGTTTGTGTTGATGTGGTGAGACGGACATGTGACCCCCCTGCCCCCTCTGGAAGGCTCGCGCCGTGCGTAAGATGAAGAAGGAGAAAAGAGATGAAGAGAGGGGTGGGGTGTGGGTAGGTGGTTGGGACGGACGAGGAGGGAAGGAGGAGGAGGGAGGAAAAGGGTGGTGTGGGTGGTGGGGATGGTGGTTGGAGCGCCTTGAGCAGGCGGAGCAGAGGCAGGCCCAGACCAGGCCAGGGGCCGCCCAGGCGGCGCGCCCGGGAGGGGCCCAGGGGGTGTGGTGAGGGGTGTGACGGACCCATGGGTGAACACGATGACGACGATGATGATGGAGAGCCGGAAGCGCGTAGTCGGAGTAGGGAGTGTAGCGACGGGACCCTGGGAGCTGAGACTGCCTGCCTGCCCCGGACCGACGCGCCCCTGAGACCCACCCACGGAGGAGGGCAGAGGGGGAGCAGGAGACGAGAGGAGGAGGGGGAGGAGAGGAGGAGAGGGAGGGGGAGCTGAGGATGTAGGGAGGGCGAGGGGGGAGAGGGCGGGAGGAGGGCCGAGGTGCGGAGAAGGGGTGGAGGGGGAGGGCGGAGGAGCCGGCGACGCAGGCGGAGGGCCCGGCGAGGACGGCCGACCAGGCCGACGGCACGAGACCGACGGGACGAGGGGGAGGGAAGAGGGAGGAGAGGGAGAGGGAGGAGAGGAGGGGAGGAGGAGGGGGGAGTAGGAGCGGGAGAGGGAGGCTGGAGGGGTTCGAAGCTGGTTGGGAAGGGAACGGAAGAGATGAGCCCCAGAACACCCGAGATGGACGAACGAGAGATGAGGAGGGGATGAAGGAGAGGAGGGGGCAGATGGAGAGGGCGATGAGGAGAGGAGGCGAGAGGGCTGGGATGGGGGACTAAAGAGGGCTCTAGAGGAGCGAGGGAGAGGAGGAAAGGGGGGGCACGTGGAGGGGGGATCCAAAACGGCGGGAGGGCGGAAGACAGGCAGGAGAAGGGCAGGCCTCTCAGGAAAAGAAAATTTCAGGAAAGCAGTCTCCCTCACTCGAAAAAAATTCTTCAAAGGTCAGTGGCCCTCCCTCCTCTTCCCTAGCCCCACCCTCAGGCTTCCCGCGGTCCGGCTTTCCCTTTGCTAGGGCACACTTTCCCTCTCCCCCAGGCCAGGGCTCCGGCTCTCGTGTCTCGTCCCAGTTGTGTTGCCTCTGGCTCTCGGGTGCTCCTCGGCTCGGTGGCTTCCTGCGGCAGGTGGCTCTCGGCTCACGGGCTGCTTCCGGTCACCGTCTCCCTGTTCTCAAGTTGGGTCCTCGTTGGCTGCGCACTGGGTCTCCTGTGGGGCTGGTGTGTGGTTGCAACCTCACGGGTCTGTTGGTGGCCATGTTGTGTCGATGTAGCGCTGCGAATCGAATGACACCCCACCCCCCTTGCGCTCTCACTGCTCTTCCCCCGGCCCCTTCACACGGGAGCAGGCGCTCGCGTCGGACCGGGAGAGTTGTGGCTGGAACCAGGCCGAGGAATTCTTTTCAATGTGGTTGTGGCTGCACTGAAACAGGGTCATCAGGATTCTTCAATCCTTGGTGCGAGGCATAGAGGGAAGTGCATCCCGCACAGGGACGTCAATCCCAGGGGTGGACAAAAACAAAACACTAAACAAAAAAAAACAAAACGAAACTAATCAACAATAAACAAAAAACTATAGAGGGGCCACTAAAAAAGTGAAAAGCTGATATAAAGGGAAAAGTCAACAAAAGTTACAAAGATAAACACGAAGAACGAGAAAAACAGAGTAACACACACAGGATGAACAGGAAGGTATAACACAGGGGGAGACAGACAACAGACACAGAACAAGACACAACAACAACACATACACATACACACACAGAAAATGACACAGACATGAGAACACAGGGAAACATGGATTGATGTGAACAAAGGAAACATGAAGCGGTGGTGTCAACACAAAGGAACATGTGATGTGACTGTGAAACAAACATACTGTGAAAGGTTGAATGGAGACAAACTAAGGAACGATGTGTGACAGGTATGAAATATGTCTTTACAAGTACATTTTTATGTTGTTGCAGGGGTTTTTTTTGCTAGTGGGGAAAGGGATTGTGGAGCTGTCCAATCATGTGGTGCTGAAATGCAGTTCCAGCATGAAGAACTCAAGGTGGGCCATCTCACGCTGTGCTTTTTATGAGCTCAAACTCAGATTCCTGTCTCTCACTAGACGTAAATGGGTATTCATGTGATAATCATCCTAGTTCTTTGGACACATTTGCTGATAACGAACCACTTATTTTCAGAATCAGTAATAAGTTGAAATGTTGTCTTACCATCTAAAGTCTCTGTTGAAAAGTAGAGATGCAGGGGAAAAAAACAACTTTTAACATTTCTTTGTGAAATTTTCAGTAATTATTACTTGTAACGAATGGTATTGTATTATAGTTATTGAAGGATTACGATATAGAATGTTGTCTGTGTATTTCACAGTATAGGCCTATGTCAAGTTGTAAATTGCTATTCCAATTATTTTGCCTATTAGTGTTAGAAATTAAAATTAACCCTAAAGATTTGTGATCGTTCATGCAATTTTGGCAATCATCTCTCTCCATACATACATATATATATATATATATATATATATATATATATATATATATATATATATTACTGTGAAAGTATGCATAGCTCCTTTCAGTAAGTTCGCGAGTTATAAGGTAATTTACAATATTTACAGCAAAATGACTTCTCTTTAGAAGGATTAGGACCTGTGCATTTTCCAGCCTATTAAGGTAACTGCAGTTAACCAACTAATGGGTTTTTAAAGTAGCATTTTGCATTTATTTCCTCTCGTTGTTTTTACACAATGGTTTTAGGGTTGTATTTCAGAAGTTAACCGCCGTGAGAAATAGCTCAGTCGGTAATGAGCCGTAGCTGAGGATCAATAGAGTGATGCTGCGCCGAGCGAGCGCGAGCCACGGATATGTGAAAGAATGCGCGAGGGGTGGAGTTCTTCTCTTTTACTTTCCACTCCACACAGAAGAGACAGAGCGATCTCGCCGCTGTCAGAAGAGGCGAGAGCGCACTTGCAGTCTTCTTTGAGTTTTTCATTTAGCGAACCAAACCCGTTGTGTAGGCATTGTTTTCTTGTTACATTGCTGATATCTGATTTTAAAGCGCATCACAGGGCATCCGCGCTCTCCAGCGCGCGACCAGTACAGACGCTGATTTTCTGTCACCCTGCTGCGGTCCTGCGCGCGCCCGCCTGCGCATAGCTGGAGCTGTGAGATTTTAGGAAGCACCGCAGCAGCACGAACTGCTAAACTGTTTGAAGTAGAGAGCGTTCTGTTGTCCCGCGTGCCCATGGAAGGGGACGTTATGGATAAACTAGAGGACATGGCCTCAGTGGGCGAGTTCGACCCTGTCACAGGGAATATTCCCGCCACCAAAGTGGAGATCACCGTCTCGTGCAGGTATGAGATAGAATCAATTTACGTTCGTAAAGTTGAAATCACTTTAATTTCATGGCTTTAGTTCATATCGACATGTCAGGTGTTTGTCTAGATAAAAGTTCTTCAAAGGTTTTTTAGGTTCAACAAAGAATCCCTTGTATTGGTGGTCTTGACTGGTTGCTGTTTTTAGAGAAAAAAAGTTGATTTTTCTTTATATTGGTTCTGTTAACTGAGAAAAACGAAGCTTTTAATGTTCTTTGTAGATGGTTTTGCAAAGAAGCATTGAAATATTCTCCTTTGGCATCAGGCTGTTCTGTTTTTTTTTTTTGAGGCCGCCATGAATAATGTATATGAAAAATAGTTTTGATAGCTGTTCACATGCAACAATAATGATACGAGACTTTCTGGCTCTACAATATTGATATGAAAGTGAATATCTGCTATATTCAGTGACTTGCGTGTATATACTTGCCTGAAGCACTTAACGTTGCTGCTGAGTTTTCTCCACACAAAGATGCCATAAGTTGTCGGATGCTCTGAACATCAAGTCCCCACAGACACCCCTATAGCCTCTGTAATCTTCGCTTTCCATCTATAATACATGTCACATGTTTGTGTATTTAGTTAAGAACTGCTTGCTAAAGGAAAATATATCTTCAGTTTTCCTTGGATTTCGAAATGTGTAAATTCGTCAAATCATAGCCCTGTTGTAGTCTTGAAGGAAACAGTGAATATTCATGAGAAGGAGCATAAAAACCCCACCCAGTGTCCTCATGTCAATGAATACAGCATTCACTACAATGTAAAACAGTAGAGAGGGGTTTGTATGTTGCATGTAACAATTTCTTTGCGTGAACATTTTTCTTTTCTTTTCTTTTCTGATGCTTACAACATCATCTTTACTTTTAGAGCAGACTAGGTCGGTCTTGATCAGAATGCATCACTGAAGCGCTGCTCATGGAAAAACAGCTTCTGAGATGTGGTGAAAATGAATTTCAGCCAGGACCACAGAGTGATAGGTGGGCTATTGGTTTGCGTTTTCAATCATCTTGAGGAGTAATGGATACGGCTGGTGTACTCAACATCTGCTAAGCCTTTAATAGTCGCTTATAGTCAATTATACACGCTCCAGTCCAATTTAGACAAAATGATTTTACTGAATTTCCCAACTTGACAGTCAAACCATCTATTTAATGAGAGCAATTTCCTGTGCAAGTAGCTAATAACCATAAGCTCGCCAACTTCTCAGCTGCAAGTTAATATTGCCTGCTGTCTGCAATGGGAAAGAAAGAATACTGATTATGGGTGTAATTTAGTCTGATTGTTAGCTGAATAAATTTCTTTGTGAAAGACCAAGACTTCATCACATTAGCTAAATGTGATCTCAACTGTTCTTAATGAACCAGATATAAATAGCTTTTTAGATTGAAATTTATTTTCAACTTTTACAACTTAATGCTTATATCTAAATACAAGCAATACATACTGTACTGTACATTTCACAAAAATTCCGATTTTAGTTTTAATTTGATCTTGACACATGTATTTGGCAAGGGACTTAAACGTCACGCACTTGCATGTAAGAGCATATTATTGAATTTTCTCTTCATCCTCTATCCCACTAAAAAAGGAAAAGAAAAAGTAAATCATAAAGGAATACTAATGCATATATTATCAATTATAAGGGGATTTCTATCATATATCCAATCCTTATGGGTTCAAATAAGATTCTAATGAAAAAAATACTGAAGATTAAATTTAAAATAGGAATTTCAGTTTGTACAGTATGATCTCAGTTGGTTCTAAGAGAATTTTTAGAGCATCCTCATTTAATCTAATTAGGATTGTTTCCCATTTCTAATTATGCAGTTCCATTAGGATTCCTTTACAGGATTTTTTTTACCCTTCTCACATTCCAAACTCATCAGTGTTGTCAAATATACGATCAAGTTATTGATTTTTACATTATTGTTTAATTGAATTAGATTTTTGCCACCTCCTTGCTTCTGAGATTGAATCAATGAATAAATAAATCTATTGGCCCCAACCCATTTTGGCCTTTCTGTCAGCGCAGAACATTCTCTCTTGGGCTGTGATGAGACTCTGCGAGGCGGCGGTGGAAATCACCACCTGCGTTTGTTCTCTGTAATTGATTTAGTTTGGGCTGATTATCAGGGGATTGTGGCAGACATGGAATTGAATCGCTTCACTTCCCCCTGCAGATCCCTCATAACCTGCTGATGTTATTGGAGTGCAGAAAGTTTGCCCTGACAAACCAGAGACTCGGTGATAACCCTTATCACAAACAAAAGCTGTCCTGCAGCTGTGAGATATGCGATTGATCCAGTTGTCTGGCGCTAATTGGTTTTTGGGTTCCTATTGGTTTCTGTTTTAGCATAGTCAAGTTGCAGGAAAAGTTTTTTGGATATGCTTAGTGGTCTGGAGCATTAGAATTACTACAAATATGAAATATTCAGAAGTTGCTATTCTTGCTATTCAAGAACCAAAGAACACAGTTTCTACAAAATATTGAGCAGTACAACTGTTTTCAACATTGAAAATAATAAGAAATGTTATTTACTATTATTCAGCATATAAAAATTATTTCTGAAGGATCATGTGATACTGAAGACTGAAGTAATGTATGGTGAAAATTTAGCTTAGCCTTTTACAGGAATAAACTACATTTTAAAGTATATTCAAAAGTAAAACTTTTATTTTAAATTGTAATAATATTTCACAATTTCCTTTTTACTGTATTTTTAATCAAATAAATGCTACCTTGGTGAATTCTTTCAACAACATTAAAAATCTTACAATCCCCAGACTTTTCAACAGCAATGTGTATTTCAGATCCTGCTTGATAGAATAAAATTTAACATTTATGTGATACTTTTTTTTAGATTTAAGTACACTGCATTGTTGTTGGATTTGCTTACAACTGAATGAACAAAAAATCACTCCTGGACTGGAAATAAACTGCTTTAACTTGACATTTCCGTTAACTAGAGAAATGCACATGACAATTCAAAGACAAAAAACAGTAACTACGGCAAAATTGGATCCAAAAAAATGCTTTTCAGATAGTTTTGATTGAATTTTGATTGATGGTAAATCAATTTCATAGTTCACTTTCTGTTAATCTAATAACAGTTGATCAACACCAAACACAAATGTCAGGACAGATCATAGTCTAAGAGACCCAAACTTTATTTGTAACTCGAATTTGATAAAAGGTGCATTTTACTTTTTACTTCAGTTTTTATGGGGTAATGGAATGCACTACTTCCTGAAACTAGAGGGGTAGTGATAAATATGACCACATACATTTGGGAAAACAACATTGTGACTTAGAGCCTTGATGTAATATTTGTGTCGTGTTTCTCTTTAACTTTTCTCTAGTCTTAGCTTTGTTAAATGCAGATAATGATTTAAATGACAAACATGCAATTTAACTAATAAGAAAAAATATTGTCAAAGAGTCCATCTGGTATAGAAAATGCTATGGGTACTCCAGAAGGGGTGCAAAATACAAACAATTATAAGTGGATCACTTTAACAGACTGGATTTAACAGACTGCAAGATAACTTCCTGTTCTCTGTTGTTTGGCACCCTGATGAAGGCCTGTTTGGGCCAATTCACGTTGGCGTTTTTTAATATGTAGCCCTGCAAATGAAGCCTTTGTAATATTAAAATCTATGCAAGTTCCTGGACTTGGAATTGTGTCTCTTTCATGAGGAAGGATCCAGTTATAATTGTTTGCATTATGCAGTTTAACTAGAATTTTCTGGATACCTCTACGTTATGCTATTACTTGAAATGGCTCTTTAAAAGAACAGAAATTTCTTTGCAATTTATCTAAACATTGAATTCTGAATTTAATTCTTGCAGCTGGGAAATGGATGTCCTTGCCAAAAACCATGTGTCCCTGTTGTTACTATCCTCCGTGACTAGCTCTCTGTATTGAAAAAGTGGAGGAATAAAGTTGCAGTTGTTGGCAAGCTTCAGTTTCACTGCAGATCCACATCATCCTCTTAGTTGACCTTGCAGGTGAGGAACCAGATCATGGTATACATCTACATTCACACTGCACCGCTCTGCTGCTAGACTCTCCAGGCTCTACCCTGCTGGGAAGGGCTCTGTCTGGTGGGTATTTGCAAACCAGAAGATGATTTACGGTTGGGGTTCAGCTCCTTTCTCACCATGTGACTTGATTCCTAATGGAGCCGTGGTGTATTGTAAGCCGTTATTGTTCTTTTGCTATCTGTTCAGCTCCAGTGCCTTTTATTGCTGGATTTCCTCATCTGATTATATATGCTAGAATAGCAGAATACCTTTAGTCCCAGAGCTGTGAATATTAGAGCAGACATTCACGTCTTCCTATGTATCCTGCTTCCATCGTGTCTTCCCTCATAGATTTAAACACTCTGCAATCAAAATGAAAAACAGTCAGGTTTGAATTCGCAGATGCTATATGGACCTGAACTGGTGAAGAAGGAACTCCAAAGTGAGACTGAGAGGAAACAAAGCTTTCATTGTGGAAACAATGGTCAAACGGGGATGCATCATTGCCCCCACCCTGTTTGCTCTCTTCATTGCTGCCATCCTTAACAGGTTCAAGGGCAAGAGCAAAGTCAACTACACCACAGTCACGGAGCTTCAGTACGGGGACCATAACGTCATTATAGCACACTCCACAGAAGACCTCTAGGGTGTCCTGAATTCCTTTGCCAAGGTGTACAGAGCTCTGGGCCTAACCTTAAACGTCAAGAAGACCCAGGTCCTATATCAATGTCCACCCAGCCAGCCAGCTACCCAGCCCACCACAAAAGTGGACAACACCACTCTTGAAAACGTGGACTACTTCCCGTACCTTGGCAGCCTTCTTTCCTCAAAAGCTGACATTGTCTCTGAGGGCAACCGTCGCCTGAGTTGTGCCAGTGGAGCCTACGCCAAACTCAGGAAAAGAGTCTTTGAAGTCAGAGATGTAACAGCTCAAACAAAACTCGAGTCACAGATCACCTACAGCAGGCACCTGAGAGCCCTAGAGCAATACCAGCAAAGATGAGGATCTGCTGGGAGGACAGACGCACCAACACCAGCGTCTTGGAGGAAGCCAGCATGACCAGCATCACCAGTGCCATCCACATGTCCAATACACGTCTCTCTAACAGATCCTGTACTCCCAGCTGAGGGAAAGTCATCGAGCCAAAGGAACCTTACAAGGAAAATATCATAGTCATTCTGAACACATTGCACTGGATAGGCACGCCTGGAGAAAATCTGCACGCCATGAAATAGAACTCCGTCGTGCTGAAGAGACAAAGTGACTTTTTGCAAGGGGAAAGACAACCACCACCAACGATCACCACTTTCACCCGCCCACACTGCACCAATATATGCGGATTGTTAATTGGCCTCTACAGCCATCTGAAGACCCACAAGTAGATGAACCAAAGGACAGGACAGTCATACACGCCCCGAGTGATAGCCGATGATGACGTTGGAATGGATGGATAGATTGTGAGGTCTTTGGCTTGTGATAAAGAGGCAGAATCAATGACAAATGACGTGAGAGGCTGAATGAGGCTCAGAGATTTACAGTCATTATGTATTCACACTGTAATGTACTGCAGAAGTGATTGTGTGTGTCCTAGTTTATGTGTTGTTTTCATCTTTTTGTCCTTTTTAGTAGTGATTTTTGTCTGTTGAATTGATTGGCATAATTGATATCTGGAACCCACCGATATTACAGTGAGGCAGTAATTTTAAACCTTTAAGAATAAACAAGCCCTGCGATATGACCAATATGTGATTAAAATAAAATCATAGGTTGGTAGATAACATTTTTTTAGGAGGAGGGACTGAGTGTCTGACCTCTGCATGTCACAGAGGGAAGCGCTTAATATGGTGAATAGTCTAACAGATGGTTGAGAGAGAAAAAAACAGCTGCTGAACGGATGGATGGGCTGGATAAGAGCTTGGCCAGTTGTTAATTGAGCTGGCTGATTTAGTATGCGTATAAATGTGTTAGTAGGAGAGCGAGTGTGGGTATGCCTGCGTTTTGACAGAAGATGGTGTCAAATCAAAGAGCTCAAAACGGCTGTCTCACAACCCAGAATTCTCTTGTGAGGTGTTTGTGATACAAAAATACTATGAATGACAAAAGGCTTGTCTACACTTGCTGTTCATCTCTGATCTTGGTTACACTTTATTTTCGATGTTCTACTTTAGACATTCTCCTTGCAACTTTGCAACTACAGGTCAATTAACTCTCATTAAAGTATTAGTAGACTGTTAGGTTAGGGTTAGATGTTTTGGCAAAGCTACTTATAGTCAGTAGAATGTCTGTTGGGGGGCTATCAAAATAAAGTGTTAGCAGATTTTAAACACACAGTCTACTAATACTCCACTAATACTATAATGAGAGTTGGTTGACATGCAAAGTTACTTATATAATGTCTAAAGTAGACTATTGAAATAAAGTGTTACTCTGATCTTTATTGGGCTTATTCAGTTGAGTGCAGCTGCCCCTTATTGAAATGAAAACTCATTGATTGGCATTACAGTTTTGAACTCCAAAAACAAGAACTGACCCGATAAGATGAATACTAAATATCAGCATTGATATTTTCATATCACTTCCAGTAGTTTTTTTTATCACCGGATTGGGGGAGTTCTTACTTTTTTTTTATTTAAATTGTTACATAAGAGTCAACATGAGCTGATCCTAATTACGTTCTTCTTTTTTTTTTTTTAATAAAGATATTATTGCTTGTTCCAAATCTACTTGATTTAAATGACTTTGAATTTTTTCCATAAATCTTAATGATGGCACTGACAGGTGGATCACCACAGTGAACACTATTTAGCTGGCGTGGAGGTCAGTTTTTGGCTTTGGGCATCATTTATTTTAATTCTCTTTTTTTGACCTGCTTTAGTGGGTTTACTCTGATCCATTTTTAAACTGTTTCTCAGTATTATCTGAAGATCATATCTCATTATCTGCATTCTTCTACCCCTTTGTGAAAAAAAAATCGAATCAAATCTCAAAACTGGAATACATAACATTAATTCTTTCTCTATTAAGCATTAATTACTCTCATATAACCCATGGTGCAACAGAAGTGTTTAGGGAGGCACAATATATTTGGACCATATTGTTAATCAGCTGGTATTGATTAAATTAATATTTCAAGTTTTTATTTATTGATTGATTGAAATCAGTTAATACTGGGTATTTACAGGCTGATGTTGTCATTTATATGTTGATGTGTTTAACTAATTTCAAGGGAATGTGTTCAAGATTTTGCTGACGGTTCCTAATTTTCTACTTATCCACTTATCCATATTTCATATTGTTCAGTATAATTTTGTGATGCCTAAATTCACTTAAACATGAACATAACCACTTTCGTGTGTTAAGTTTGTGGACAAAATTGTGCAGAATTTTAATATCGGCCAGTTATTGGAAATTAATTATAGAATTGGGCAAAATTTTAAATAATGTTTCTATTTTGTATATTTCTATATTTTATTATATAACCTTACTGACCCCAGATGTCTGAACATTAATGCATAAATATGCATAAATATCTACAATTTAGTGGTGTAGACTGATGCCTAATGTTTAATCACACAATTACCATCACTTTAGCAATTTTTAATAACTTTTTAAGCACTTTTCCTTTTTTATTGTGCAACATGACAGTTCAATGATATCTGTTCTTCTGAACTTGAGTTTTATTGTTCGTGCTGTCCTCTATAATCAAATAAACAACATATTTATCGTATAAAGAGGTAATTCAACTTAAATGAGCACCATAGATCAGGATGTGCTGTGTTACAGTGATTAAGTGTTGCATTTACAAGGTACTGAGCAAGAGACGTGCAAAACGAGATCATTGGCCCTGCTGACATCTGACTTCACCAGAGATTTTTGTGTAGATTTATGCCTGGTTTATAAACAGCACTTGCCTAGATTTAATTGCGCCGTTGTTGACAAGCTGGAAAAATGCTGACACCTCTGTTCTTCTGTAATTACTTCTTGAGGAGAAGACAAAGGGATTGTAGATCATATTACATTTAATGAAACACTATAACAGGAATTCCTAAGTCTTAGAAGTGGCCCAGGACCTGTGAGAGAGACATTCTAATAACGTACTGGTTGATTGCCAGTTCCCAGTGTGCTGTTAGGTGGCAGTTAGATGGAGCCCTAGGTCATTAAATTATGCCCTGCAATAGCCATCTTTTGTTTTGACTCATGGGAAATGTTTCGTCTAGTGTTATTTGTACTCAGTCCTGCTCTGGGTGTAGTTCAGAGTTCATCAAATTGCAATGATGATAAGCACTCTCCATTGACTTGAGAGTCTGTCATGGTGGTAATACCCCTGCCAGGATGCCCAGACTCCAAGAGTTTTCATTCCAGACGACATGATGAGCGACATGACCCTTTCCTCTTCTGGACCTCCAGGTCTGTGGCTTTTGGCTGAGATGCACTCAGAAATTTCTCTTTGCTCCTCTTAACCAGATAGCAACTTGAATTACTCTTTTTCTGCTTCTTTGAACCAATGAGGATTCATTGGCTGTGGAGTTTAGAATCTATTTTGATCCCCTCTGGCTGAAATAGCTTCTCCCGCATGAGGGTGCCAATTACTGTGCCACTGGGTTCTGGGAGCACGGGGGTGAGATGGAGATTGGATCACAAGTCCAATAGTGTCAGACCACTTCCTTGGCAAAGAGAAAGAACTTATCTGTGTGTTGTAACACATCTCACTTTGAAAGGTGATATTAGCGGCACAGATCAGTTCTTTCAGTCAAAACATCAACACAGAACACTACATTACAATTATTAGTCTCTTCAGCCAGATCTAAACATATGTTCTGAGTTCGGAAACTTGGCAGAAACATTTACTTTATTTTATTATTCCTTTTTTTATTTTCGATATTTATATGAATGTGAGTTATGCACATTAATTGGTAAATTAAATAAAAGTCACTTTCATAGTTGTATTCATTTTTGAGATGACTTGGTCTCACTTGCCTTCTATTTCTTTCTTCTGTGGAACATAAGATATTTTTATGAATACGAGGGTGCGTAAATATGACAGTTTACATTTTTGGGTGAACTATACCTTTAAGACATGATATTAGTCTCTTTAGTAGCTTCACTAATGTTTAAATGTGAAAAAAAAATACCATGACAAGCAAGGTACTGATCAATGATTTATGTGTAAATGTATGATTAATGTCCTGTCTTTTATGGCTAAATTTAAAATTTTCTTACAAACCTGAGACATATAAACTACTGTTCTAGGATTCCTCTTAGGATGCGGTCATGCCGCAAAGCCCAAAGGAGTTAATTTGAACTTATGGTCTGCGTTTGAACATCACAGATCTGTCAGAGCTTCTATATGTTTAGACAGTTAAGCCCAATTACAGCAGACCATAATGGCTCTCCTGAAGCCTTTATTTCAACAGTGTTTTAACGGTCGGCTGCTAATCATAGAATATTCTCCCTTAGTACTGCAGATTTTCAGCTTTTCAGTCCTTCTGAAATGTGTATAATTTAATATAATTGAATCTCTCTTTAAAATACAGAGAGAAGACAGAAAAATAATAAAATAATTCACAAGATTTCAAGACTTTATTCTGTTTTTCTAAAACACTGGTTTATTGGTTTTCACATTAACTGGCGTCTGACTCTCCATATAAACGAACTCTTTTGTTTTGGCATTGTCAAGGCTCTGGTTCTGCTGGTGAAGCATTGAGAGACTAATTTAAAAGGTTTTCATTTGCAGAAGAAGTGACAGTGTTTTCTTTCTGTCTCTGTCTGTTAGAGGTTTGATATGACAGCACATATTAACAACATGTAGCTGACAGTCACCTCACTTTCATTTTCAAACAGCCAATATATAGTCCAGAGACACTCATAAAATTTAATTAAAAACCAGTTTCTCTGACAATGATATTGTGACAGAAATTATATATTTTTCAAGCCTATCAAATCAAAGCAATGGTTTTTTGATTGTTTTCGTTGAGCCACTCTCAACGTCTAGTTGCGTATAATCATTCAAGCGATCTATTATAGTGATTTCAGAATCTCTATTGAACCTGTGTGCCAGAATCACACTCTAATTCAATCAACTCTGATTCAAATATCCAGTTTATGAGAATTAGATCAGATGCCAAGAGCTGAATGGGATTTACGGTTGTTACATTCTGCAAAAGATTCCGTTTTTGAGCACACTTGTGCGTGATTTCTGTTATCTTGTAACAAATGTAAAGACAGTGTCTTTCTGTTTTTACTCACAATTTGTCATTTACGCATTTAGCAGACTGTTTAATTCAGTCATGGCCAAAGATTGCCTCTAGTGGACAGCTGAGTGAAATCACATCTGTCATTTCAGCTCACTTTTTAACCAGGGTGCATTGATCAAGGATACATCGGAGATCGGTCAGATTAACTTTCCACTTCATGGTACCTTTTATATTATTCCACTAGAAAGGCCCAATCACAAAACTACTATGAAAACCAAGTCCAAACTCTTACAGCTTAATGCTTTTCATGTGAATCTTGCTTTTGTACATGAGGACCCAATTAAAAATCAGCATGCCACAGCAATATAAGAGTATATAATTGAGGTATGAGATATGAAAAGACAAGATTAAAATCTTTAAAATATCATTTATTGATAATTTGCGTATTTATATTGCAGATAAGTCTGTTTAATTGCTTGTAAAATACCTGTTTGTTTCATTACATGATACATATATTTGCCATTATAAAATTAAAACACATTTCAAATGTTATTTGTGCTTATTGAGTTATAATTGAGGTACAGTTTATTTGCCACCCAAAACGTATGTGTGAATGTATGTGTTTTATGGAGCATTGACAGTAGAGATCCTTCCATTTTGTGTTTGTGCAACTGTTGGCCAAATGTAGAATTTTTTGACATGACTGGAGAACAATATGCATGTTTAAAAAAAGTTAAATGCCATCTTTCTTTCATATATGGGCATGATGGAAGCATAACTTTCTTCAAAACACACCGGTTTTGTGTCTGTTAATGGAGGGGAATGAATGGATTTAGAAGTAAATGTAAATGAGAGCTCTCTCTAGTTTATTTGTGAGTCCTTTTATTCCTTTTATTGTTGAACTGTTTGACTAAAGTGACTTATTTTATCAGTCCTTAACTGACTTTTTTTCTTCTCCTTTTCCCCCAGAAACCTGTTAGATCGAGACACGTTCTCCAAGTCTGATCCTTGTAAGTATTTCTCTTTTTTTCATGGCTAAAGTACTTGTTTTTGAACCTAAAATCTCTTTTTACTCATATATACAATCTCTGTCCCCAGTTTTTATACCTTACTGACATGTTTTTTGGTTCGGTTTCTCCCACACACCTCTCTGACTTTCTTCCACTCTCCACACTTTGCTTGCAATTTGTCTACTCTGCTATTTCTCCAAGTTGCCTAAAACACATGCATAGAATTTGCATCACAATGTGACAGCTTTTCTTCACTATCAACAAAAATGCAGAAGTGTTTAATATATGCAGAGCATGAACCTCCCCACCACGAATACAAATGCTGAATGAGTCATGGGGACTTGTGTAAAGTAAATCTCTCACTGAAGACACAAGATTATAAAATAGAGAGCAATAGGTCAAATAGTCTGGCCGACTTTGTAATTCTAATCCTTGCAAGAAGAACTTGTCTTTCTTAGAGGTTGCTTTTTCATCAATGACACTTCATGTTAAACATTTGTTTGTTGTTAGACAAATTGTTAGAATTCTCAGTTATGTTTCATTTAACCTTGATGTTACACAATGCTGTGTGAGGCCCCGTTTACAATCGTTTACACACATTTCGTTTTAAAACATAACTAAAAATATGTCGCCTGTCATTTACATTACTCCTTTTTTGACCCTCGAAAGTGGAGACTTTCGAAAAGGCTGCAGAGCCGGTTTTAGTTTGAAAACGCGGCGTCTGACCAGGGGGTTCAGTCAGGGAGACTGAACTGAACTGGACTGCACTGTTGTCATTTTTAGCAGCCATTGTGCAGTTAAACTCTGCATTAATACTGCAGCTACCTACATGCAACTGTTTACACTTGCTCACGCAAGCTCAGTGTGCATGAATGGTCATGTGACATGCTTTTTTGGTCATTTAGTGTAGGCGGTGATCGTCTCTGAAACGCCAGTGTAGACAAGGATTGTTTTCATTTTAAAATGCCATTATAAATCGAAAACACACTTGTAAACGGGGCCTGAAACGAACAATTTTGAAATCTGCCTTGTATATATTTCCTTCATAGTTTTCCTTGACCCTATAAATCCCAGTAGATAGATGTTGATTCTTTAAGTATATCATGATATAAATATGAGACAAAAACTCATACAGGGGCATTTTTGCCAAGATGTCTTGAGTTGTTGCCTTGCATCATGTTCATCACCAATCTACAGTATGAAATGAAAGATGACATACGTAGGTCTGGGGCGGGGTGCGTTAATAATTTTAACGCATTATTTTTGTATGTATTATCATATACAGATGGCTTATGTAATGTGTTCATAGAAATACTCTGTACAATGTAATCTTGTCACCAATTTGGTTGTTTTTTGCTTTTTTCATTTCTGATTAAGAATTTTTGGAGAAAAATATTAAGACAGCTGATATTTAAAGTTCTGTTCTGATTAAAGTTTGATACTTAGTATGATTATTAAAATTATTTTAAAATGAAATTACGTAATAAGTCTCAATGAAAGCTTCCATGAAAAACATTTTAATTTGGGTTCACCAGAACACCATCTTGATGTGGTGCTAAATCTGAATGTCAAAAAGAGCAAAAAAAAAAAGGTTTTATGGAGTTTCAGTGGGAAAATGAAACATAAACCCGGAAAATATGAAAACTTAATTCGGTCCACTTGCTTTAGAAAAAAATGGTCATTTCTATTTCATTTCTTCCAGAAGTGAAGATCTGGAATTTGAGATCTTTCTTTTCGATGGGTCTGTTTAACTTACCTTATAGCATCAAATCAGTATTAGTTTTGATAAATGTGCTGATTTTGATTGGAAAATGTTTGTTTTAATCATGAACTAAGCTTCTAGTTGTTAAGCTGTTCTTCAGGGATTCATCTTCAGTAACTGTAACCTAACCTTTTTCTTAAAAATGAATTAGATGCTGATTTCTCTCTCCTTTTCTCTTTCTCATCTTCTCAGTGTGTGTTCTGTACACTCAGGGAGCGGAGTCTAAGCAGTGGCGTGAGGTAAGTGTCCACGTTCGGGAACAAACCTACAATCAGCTCTGACAGAGACTCCCTCATTTCCCCTAATCAGCTCTGCATATCCTCTCTGTCTCTCCGCCCCCTTCACTCTCTCCACAGCCCTCTGGCGCCCATCACTGCCCATTGATTCTCCTGTTGAATATTCATGATTCTGTCCCCATTGCCCTGAGTGATTGGCTGTTAAGATGATTGTACACTTTCTGTTAGGGATTAGCATTAAAGTTGACCCCGGCTCTAAAGTTACAGGCCAGTGCATTTGTAATGCTTCCCAGCTCACTGAACGTGATTTTTCACACTTGAATTGTGTTGAGCTAGAGGACCCGGCCCTTTGGCAGTTCATTACAATCAGCTGAAAATCGGACATCCTCTGGCTATCATATCCATCACTGGGCTAGCAAAAAAGACCTTGAGTATGAAAAATCGCATTGCGGTACTTTTTTGCAAGTCTTGGTTTGTGTTACAGAGACTCTTTTAATTAAATCCCTTATAAGCAGGTGACAGTTGTTCCAGCAGGTGTTGTCAAGGCCGATGTGAATGCGTCAAAGCGGTTGTAAATGTCAGGATGTGCGCGTGAGGAGTTATAACAACTTTCTGACCCAAAATAAAGCCATACTGGTGTCGATCCTCCTTCACAGCAGGTTTTGACGGAACACCTTTCTCCTATGATGAAAGACGACAGCTTACATAACACTGAGCGGGTTGCTAACTCCGATTAGCTGCATAGACTCTCTCACCATCCCTCTACCCATGTAAGATGCCTCTTGTTTGGGTATAATACCAACCGCTGTGGAAAAGAGGCAGTCAAGCTGTAAGGGATTGATAAGGATGGAGTTTTCTTTGTGCGTTTCTCTGTCTCAGCAGGAGATTTGGGAATATGTGTGTCTTTCTCTTTGTTACTAACATAGCGTAAGCGCCTTACTTTTGTCCACCGTTCGACTACTGTACCCCACTTTCTTTTAACTTTTTTATATTGAATTCTTTACACATTAATAAGCGATGAACCACTCAGTGATATTACCATGGATAAGAGTGTTGTTATGTGAAAAATCCACCGTAAATGTCGTGAAACATTAAATATTTAATTTGATAAAAGACACCGATGTTCAATATATGGTTCTGTAAGTGATGTCATCCTTTCTGGATTTTCTTCCTGACTGAATTAGATATGCCTCCTTTTAAAATCAAAATAGCGTTCTCACACCCCAAACTGACAACTACTGATGAAGCTGAACATGGCTTTAAACATGAATGATATGCTTCAACTCCCACACTCTCAGTTTCCTGCTTCCCATGTATGAGCTGCTCATGATTGCACGGAATGATGGACAAGCGGAAAGCGCATCAATGTCTTTTGCTTGACTAAACAAAAAAATCCAACTAATAAGGTACTTTGAATGGCATTCTAATAAAAAAAAAATCCTTAAAGGATGTTTAACATGATTTGTAGTTGTAAATATTGTGTAAGGCCCATTCACATCAAGAATGATGACTAAAGATAACTATAATGATAACGTCCACGCCAGTGGATGATAGCACTGCATTATGTTGTCTGCTGCACTAAATGCTTGAGCTCTTTTAAGATTCTGGTTGGCTGTCAATGTTTTTAGTGTTCATTAGCTGGAAGAAAATTGGTCTGAAAGTGATTTCAGTGATATCGTTCCTCTGGGTCGTTATTGTTATACTGTAGCTGTGGTGAGGACGTCTAGAATGAAAACGTCTAGAATTTCCAAATATCTCCCTTTGTAAAGTCGCAGATTTTTTCCCTTCTAATTTTATTGAATATTGACAGTCAGATCACATGATGATTTATTTTCACTTAGAGCTTGAACTGTTTTTTACTGCTGTCAATTAAAAAAAGTCATTGATTTGATTATCCTACTTTGGATAAGATCATTTTTATCTTCTGTGAATCATAATTAACTTAAACTTTATTTTTGCACCTGTTATGTTATGATTTCATTGTCATTTCATTCATTCATTAATTTCATGATTTCAGACGTTTCATTGTCCTCTGATTTCTGTTGTGATATCATCTTCTTTTCTCATCACTGCTTTGGACTGTCAACTACCCCATATTAGTCAACATTGTGTTTTATCTATGATTTCTGAATGTGACCTTTTGCTAATTCTCCTTTTTTGCTCAGCAGTAGGTCTGAACAACATGTTTCACCCCCTTTTCACTGCCTTTGTCTTTAACACTCAGTTGGAGGTTTGGCGATTTAAGTTAAATGTTTTTCTTTGCATCTCCTTTCTCCGATGAGATTTCGGTTTTGAAAAAAAGGATGTTGAAAACCAGTGCAATACTTGCAGAAATAATGCACCATATGACAAACATAAAAGGGTTTATGGCTTTATATAGCAGCAGGTCAACAGAATGATTTATACAGTAGCAGCCGGTGAAATGATAAAGTCAGACTGTGAGGTCGTATTAGCAGTTCATAAAGCATTATGCTGTGAATGCTAATGGCTCTGTCCTCTGCTGTCACTGAGCCTTGCTTTAGAATGTTCAGTCATTATGTTTATGGACTTGAAATATAAATTCAACCTAATTTTTACAGATTTATGAGTGTTATTTGTGGTTCAGGCTATGTGATTTTGAACTTTTTAATTCTTGAGTTTATGCATGTGTAAACTACTGCAGAGAATATCAGACAGACATGCCTCATGTACTGACAATATATTCCACTGCATGTTTGTAATAAAGTCAGACTATTGTGAGACAGTGTTTTTCTTTATCATTAACAAGATCACTATTGTCTTTACTGTATGTTTAAATCACTGTAAATCACCTTCAGTATGTTTAAGTCACCTTATCATTCCCTTAGCCCTCATACACTGTCTCCTTCATTTTTGCATGGCCAGGGTGTTGTGACACCCTTCTGGTGATTCATTTATTTATGCATTTCTCATCTGCCTCATCTTGTTTAATTATTCATGGAAAACACAATTAGCTGAGGGAACCGACTGCAGAGCAGCCTTCAAGAATACAGTGTAAAGACGACAGGCTTCTGTAATCTCTTCTCTTCTCTTCTCTTCTCTTCTCTTCTCTTCTCTTCTCTTCTCTTCTCTTCTCTTCTCTTCTCTTCTCTTCTCTTCTCTTCTCTTCTCTTCTCTTCTCTTCTCTTCTCTTCTCTTCTCTTCTCTTCTCTTCTCGTCTCGTCTCGTCTCGTCTCGTCTCGTCTCGTGTCTTTCCAGACCAAACCAAATAATTTGCCACTGTTAGCCGGAAACCTTGTATCTCCAAAATGGAAAAAATTCCTAAAAATAATTAAACACCACATCATCAAAGTTGACATTAGATATATGATCAGATACTTGCATGTGTCATTATAATACTAACATTTTACTGCATTCAAGCTCAATGGTGTTATGAGGACCAGAGAATTTCACACATATGTGTTTTGTCCATCATTAAAAAGACTGGAGTAAGTGTTATGTTTTCATCAACTTACAGGTTTTATATATATATATATATATATATATATATATATATATATATATATATACATACACATACACAGTATATATATCAGTTTTCATTTTCATTTTTGTAATCTTGTTATGTGATTTTGTCATTTTTGTCCAGTCCTTTAATTCTTTCCATCCTTTCTTCTTTTTTTTCCTTAAATGCTTTACTTCTATTCCGTTCCTTCCTTCTTGCTTCCTTTTCCCTCCTCCTTTTCCTTTCCACTGGCATTAGATTGTGAAACGTTCACCCACCCTCTCTAATTCCAAACTCTGATTTACGTTTCTTGCATCAAACCAACAGTGAACACATCCTTACATAGACACTAGAAGATGAAGAGGAGCTTTTATCATAGTGAATCAAAAGCCTTCTGCTTTTTCTGAGGATGTTACAAAAGGAATATTTTGAAATGGGAATTTTATGGTTGCACAGTAATTCAGATACAGCACAGAGAGCTGGAGCCAAACTGTTATTTGTACATTAACAGAGAAATCACAGTTTGCAGAAATGCATATGTTCAGGCGGATGAAGACTGTCATTAAAGTGACATCCCAGGCATGAGTTCAGAGCCTTGAACTCATGAATATGAATATTCCTGAATATTTATTACCTGTTTAGTCTTCATTTGCACTCTCTCTCTTTCTCTTGCACACACACACACACATACACACATACACACGTGCCACACAAACATTACTGATTCTGAGCAGGGGCTCCTGTTGTTCAGTTGTAGCATAGATACTTAGCCTTTCAAAATATCACCTGTTCTAGTTTTTCCAATGGCTGTCTGTGGCTGCACGATGACAACTTTTTCATTCCCATGTAGCTTTTCTCTCTCTCTCTTTTTGTGTAGTTTGGGAGAACTGAAGTCATCGACAACACCCTGAACCCAGACTTTGTGAGAAAGTACATCCTGGACTATTTCTTTGAGGAGAAACAGAATCTTCGGTTTGACATGTGAGTTATTCCCTTTGATGCTGACACAGGAATCTGCCTGACTCTCCGATGTGCTGTCCCAGTCCGGGCTTTCTGCTCTCGCTCTGTCTGTTTGTCTTACCCTCTCCCAGTGTGTCTTCCTCTGTAATTATTGATGCTGCCTATCTCTTGACTGTCATGTGTAAGGGGCTGGATCAGTGAAAGGGTGATAAATATTTCAGATGAGTTTTACCCTCAATCTTTACGCTGCGGTTCAAAAGCAAATGTGTGGCACGGGATCCTAGATGATTTACAATGTGTTCCTCCCTTCCTTGCACCTGACTGTCCATCTCACTCTCATTCACCACATTAAATGGATTCTGAGTTGAAAATGGGCCGCTGCAGCACAGGCTGGACTTAATTGGAGAGTTCAGTGCGCCGTCAGCGAGAAACCTTTCACATTTATGCCAACTCTCGCTTATACCAATGCAAATATTCACTGAGCCAGTCAGCTGTGCCTTAGAACAAGAATTTAAATGCAGTCTAGCGGTGATCTGCTTTAGGGTGAAATGTATAATTTCTTCACCAGTAGTGAAATGTAATTGCAAAAATAACAATCCTTCTATTTTCTATTGTTCAAACAAAATTATTATGGAAACCTGATGCAAATTCAGGTTTTTATTTGTTAAAGTCACGATGCATCAGAACTAGCGACAAATGTTTTCTTCTATATTGCGTTGTACATCTGAGTGTGACAAATTATTATAAAATAAAAAATCTAGGATGGGCACTTGGTTCTATGCATCGATTCTTGATTGAATGTTTAGATTTGGGGCATTGCACTTAAATGACGGCTGATGAACATAAGCTTGCAGAGGTGGACAAAATGATTGGATAAGTCTGGCATACATCATCAGAGAGAAATGTGTCATTTTTCACTGCAAGGTCTAGTTATGACATTTTAATTAAACATTATGCAAGGTCAATTTCAAGGTAAAAATATTTAAAAAATTAATAAACGCATTAGCAGATTAATTTTTCACAGTAATTATATCCATTTAGAAAACAAGGTGAATTTTCATTTTATGCAGACTTTAAGAGACATTGAATCTCTACAAGAAATCAAAATATTATCATTATCATTAGTCCATTCCAGATCAAATAATCATAGTTGAGTATACCTCTTCATTACACATAACAAGAATAAATGGGCCACGCTATCATCGAACAATACTGACTGAAGCTGTTTTCTTGGATTTCAGATATGACATTGACTCCAAAAGTCCTGATCTGGCCAAACACGTGAGTGTATTGCAGCACTTTGTATATGCTTTTTTTGTATCTGTATACAGTATATGTATGTGCATGTGTGTTTGCTTGGATGTATATGAAAGTTCCTTGTGTTCATTGGCAATTGCACTCATATTTTTACATGCATGCTTTTTTATTCTGCAGTTGGTTTTATGCAATCTAATGACCGCAAAACTGAGGAAGTAAAGTTCTCTCTGGCTCTGTAATAAACCTCTCAATTTGGTTCAAAATAGCACATTGTATTCTGCAGCGTGCTTAAACTTTGGAGATACAGAAATACAGTGTCCTATTAAACTGATAAAAGGCAAGCTAAAATATGTTTTGAACTGAGGGATGAAACTTTTGCACCACTTTTCATTCACTGTCATTGTCATTCTTTTTAGCAGAAACAATGATAATTTCTTTCTATGTAAATTATTATACTTTATAAAATGTATTTAAGTATTATAAAATAATAGGTTGTTGTTTTTTTGGCCATATTTCCATCATTACCTGAGCTGCATAATTATTAAAATCTGTACCAAAACTATGCAGACAATAATCAAGTGGGGGCAGTTTATGAAATTATGCTTTTGTATAGAACCAACTGAATGTTTTGTGTGCGTGTGTACGTCTATCCATTTTCATTTTCAGTGAAATTCAGATTCATGATTTGGTTTTCTCACTTTTTTTTTATTTTGTTTTGTAAACCATGGTCATCGTGGGTGTTTTCCCTTTTCTCTCTTCTCCAAGATCCTTTCTCACTATTCTCTAACTCTCGTTTTTTCTCTCCTATCCTCTTCGACCTGACTTCTTCAATTCGTTTGTATTATTTTTTTTTTTTTGTCTTTTCTGTTACATGATATGCTCTGTTGTTATTGATATATTTGCGGCCTCACCTCCCTCCTGGAAGCCCTCCGATTTCAACGTACGTCTCTGCCTTGCACTCCTAGAATTTTCTCTTTACCGCTACAACTCATTTATACCCAGTACCTGACTCATTCTGCTCTCTCTTCTTTACTTCCTGCGCGCCAATCCTGCGTCCTCCGGTCTATCTTTTGTTTGGGCTGCCCTTCTGTAGGACTTCCTGGGTCAGACTTTCTGCACTCTGGGTGAGATAGTGGGTTCACCAGGCAGTCATCTCGAAAAGCCTCTGGGGTAAGAAGCTAATGCACTGTTCTATGAGCTACGCTTACCTTCTCAATCAGAGCGGGATGTATTCAAAGTTAAAGAAGCTGTATGGGCTCAATGGTTGTGCCTGAAACCATCTCAGACAGATTACTAGCCACAGGAAACAAAGAAATGACTTTCTGTGCAGATGTTCTTAAGTATACCTTCATTCCTATTTGATGCCTATCTGTCTGCACTGTAAAAAGGGGAATTACATTGGCGTTTCTGAACCACATATATACTAAGAATTTACTTACACATAATTATCTACATAAAAATGCACATACACTACTTTTCAAAGTTTGGGGTTGGTAAGGTTTTTTAATGCTAAAACATTCTCTTATGCTGCTCACCAAGGCTGCATTTATTTGATAAAACATGCTCTAAAACCAGTAATATTGTGAAATATTATTACAATTTTTCAGGATACCTTGGGGAATAGAAAGTTAAAAAGAAAAGTTTTAATTAAAATTTTTTTTGACTATGAGTTTATCAAAAAAAAAAGGTTCTTATTGACCCCAGACTTTTGAAAATTCAGACTTTTTGAACATATTGAACATATACATATTATTCCAATTATTCCATTATTTTAGTTCTAGTTCACGGTTAGTTCTTTGTTCAGTGGTGTTGTTGAAAGCTTATTTTGTCACTTTATGATGTTTGCCTATTCATTGAGGTCCTTGTATCTCTATATATGATTTTTGAGCATATCTCTGTTATGCAAGATGTTGTCTTCTTCAGAGGCATATTGCAGAATTAATTCATAGCTATGTTTAAAATTCTGAGAAATTCTGAGTAGTATTACTGGCAACAATTATTAAGAGTTGTTGGGAAGAAAAGCAAAAAAAATCTCAAACCATCTTGTTGCCTTGAATAGCAATTGAGTTATCATAGATTAGTTGGTGCTAAACTACAGTATGAGTGCTAGCGCCAAAACTTGTTTGACTAATGAGTTATCTTTTGGTACTTAGGCCATAAACATGTGGTACATTTCTTCTTAAAGGCACAATATGTATTTTTTCCACCGCTAGGGGTTGCCAAACTCATCAAAACAATAACAAAGGCGTAGTTTGATGACGCCGGGAATGGGTGGAACATCGAACTTGTCTTCATGCCGATTGATCTAATAATGTTTATGGGGAAATAACATTTATGGATGAGTGAATGCATGTTTTTTTTTAACATGACTGTGGTATGAAGCAGGGCGCGGCCGAGAATCGCGATTGCTAATGAGAGAGATATCAGTGCCACACACGAGTACCAGGGATAAAAGACAGGGGACATTTCATTCTACCGAACTACTCACAAGTGCTGAAATGCTACTCATACAGGACAGTTTATTTGACGAATTAAAACTGTGAGGTAACGCAGCGCTGTTTCACTTGGTCTAACGTTACACTATCATACTAAACTGAATTTGAGTGTTGAAAGTTGTAATGTTATTCAGTGTATTAGTTTGTTCGCTGTATGAGACTTAACAGTAAGCTAGATGGACATTAGAATATCACACTGATGATATTCTAACACTTCGTCGTATTGAGCTGTATAACATTGATTAGTCTGATGTAGCCTACATTTACTTACTTTGTCTTATAATGTCCATGAACACCATCTCTGTCAAGTTCAAGTTTGTTGCAAAGCTCTTGCCATCTCGGAAACGCCACGTCGATGTTGTCCCAAAACTCCTTTTGTCCCAAAGTTTGCTTGCCATGGTTTATACTGTTTGAACAAAACAACAACAGCGCGCCGCTAGACGTTATACAGCTGTTCACGTCTGTTGCCATGCTTGCCATGCATGCAGTACAAGCGGAAACCAGGAATAATGCAGATATTACGTCATTGACAGGCGCAAGTGACAAGGGAGGGACGGGACACTATTTAAAATTGTGAATGTCTTTGAATTTACAAATTCTTGGAAATATTTAGGATCATGTAAGTACATAGCTGAATGAAATATATAACACTGTGCAAGTGGTTTTTGGATATTTTAATATAAACATTTTACATATTGTTCCTTTAATTAACTTTATGTTTGTAAAAACCACACAGGCCTTGTATATTTTGCTCTTGGCTAAGCAGCTATCATGCACACCACTTAATTGGTTTAAACTGTCTCCCTGTTCAGATCTTGCTGAAATGGGCCGTAGCCTGGTGTTCTGGTGTAGCTTAGAGCGTTATAGATGCGGAATGATGATGGATACTCCCATCTATTCCTCACCATCTATGTCTGGTGTCAGTGTAGCAGATTAGGCTTGTCAGTGCAGATTGCACATGCTAATGGAACACAACTAGACTTCCATGCTACATTTACTCCTAAAGAATTCGATATGTAACCCTTTGAGGCTGAGGTTTCTTCAACTACTGCCACTGATATTGTAGAAGAAATATATTTACCCTTGCATTGCAGATACGCATAGACAGTCCACACTGTGTCCACACTTGTCTTTGATTAAACATTTGCAAACCACACAGACAGCCATAAAAGTGTCTGATTCTAATAAAATATAACATATATATTTTTATATATGAAATTATTAGAAAATAATAATTCATATTATTATGATAATTGTCATTCAACAATAAATTAAATTTTAAACGTTAAACAAATTTAAAATCTATACAAAAAATATAGGATTTTTTGAAACATTGTAAAAATAAGTGGCGGTATAATTTGATATTTATAGAGCAAAAAGAAAAAATGTGTTAGTTTGAATAAAAATCAACCCCTGGGGCATAAAAGTGCAGACACATTGGAACTGTTTTAAGTCTGTGCTGGCTGAGAATAGATAATGCAAGTAAATGCAATAGAGCTGAAGTTTGGGAGGGAGATGTAATGATTGCAGGGTTTAGTTAGCCTTTATATACAGTATACATCTGAGTGAATGCTGTGGGATGAGCAGACCCTATTGATCAACCTGAGACACACACTCAATCTCATGCTGGACTGTGGCGTGTGAATTGCTTTCATTTATGGGCATTATCTGCACAGAAAGGAGGGTGCAATTGGAGATATTTGGATGTGGGGAGGAGATTGCCCAGTGATGATGATCTGTTCTGCTCAAAATCTGTGGGAGTTTAAGAGCTTTAGGGTGGGATTTGAGCCCCTGATCTCTGTACAGTTTTCCCAGACTGTGTTAAACTAGATGGAGACAGACATGGAAGGGTGAGGGCTGTGTAACAGATAGAGACTGCATTCGCACAGCAGCAGAAAACGCTTGTCACTCCTGTTTTAGAGAGCTAAATAAGATTGTGTTCGTACAGAATTCTGTTAGTTGGTTTCCACACTGAAGTGACTTTCTTAAATTTTCAAGACACACAAAGTCTGACAGCAGGGTATATTGAATAGAATGAACAGCACTGTAGTCAACAACTGCTGTCTGCAGTGTCACCGACATACAATACTGTGCAAAAGTGTAGATGTTTCACAAAAATAGTCTTGAGATAGTTATTTTTATTTTCTGCTTTAGTGTGTCAGTAGAAAATATTAGATTTAGTTTTCCAAAAGTTCCTTTTGCAAAATACTTGTCTAAAAGTCCAGTGAAAAGCAAAGGATGTCACACCAAATAGTGATTTGATTAATTCATTTATGAATAAAAAGCTATTAAAGCCAATGTACATACGACACTGTACATCAGCACACACATATTACTTTTAATCTGAAGATGCTAAAGGATTAGTTCCTTTCAGAAGTAGAATTTCCTGATAATTTACTCACTTCCATGTCATCTAAGATGTTTTTGTCTTTCTTTCTTTAGTTGAAACATTCCAGGATTTTTCTCCATATAGTGGACTTCAATAGGGTTCAACGGAATGAAGCTTTTTTTTTGAAGATTTCTTCAAATCTTCAAAGGGCTCTACACCATCCCAGCTGAGGAATGAGGTCTTATCTAGCAAAGCAATCGGTCATTTTCCATTTTCCAAAAAAAAAAAAAAAACTGAAATTATATAGTTTTTAACCACAAATGCTCATCTTGCACTAGCTCTGCGATGTGCCATTCATTACGTGATCACATTGGAAAGGCCATAGGCATAAGAAAATGAGGTTGAGTTTTACTAGATAAGGCCCTTATTTCTTGGCTGGGATCATGTAGAGCCCTTTGAAGCTGCATTTAAACTGCAATTTGAATCTTCAACACGTTGAACCCTGTTGAAGTCCACTATATGGAGAAAACTCCTGGAATATATATATAAATTGATCCATGCACACTTGAATATTGAACGAATATTTCCCACAACCCATTATGCATTGGTCAAGGATCTGGTTCAGAACTACTAAACACACACACACACACACAAACATGACAAACGCGAGACTGGTTGTTAAGAGAGAGGTTTAGGTAAAGCTTCATATATATTATATATTTCATTATTTTATCTGCAACAATATTGTCAACGTTTGTAAATATGCTGGGCCTTTTATATGCATTATTATGCAAAAATATGAGCAGAGTTCTTTGCTTGAAAGACCCACAACTGGCAGATCAATGTTCTGCTACTTTCCTTTCTAATACGGTAGGAAGAATTGTTTTCTATTGTCAAGTTAATTAAATGAACTGAAACAAAAAGAGAATATACTGTACATTTAGTGCTGAGTACAAGTGCAGCAATTGACGTTGGTTTTGTGTTCATGCAAATTTTATTTAAATAGATAATAGAAGGAAAGGGAAAGTGAAGAAAAATAACTTTGTACTCTATGTAAGTGTGTGCAATTGAAGAATAAAAAAAATACTAAAATTGTGGAAAAATGTGTGCAGAAGATGACCTGCTTTTGAGCAGCCTGTCAGCTTTATTACACACAGACAAACTCTAATATGGTCCTCTTTCCACACTTCAATAATTCCCCATAGCCATAGAGCTGTCTTTGAATATCTATTGCAGGAAACAGACTGCACTCTAAAAAAGGCTGGGTTAAAATCAACCCAAGTTGGACTGAAAATGGACAAACCCAATGTAACACAGTTCATAAGAACGGGAAGAAGGAGGTGGGAACCGGCAAAAGTTCAACAATTTTAATGAAATAAATAAACAAACAAACATCAAAACGAAAGTAAAATGCCAGCAGTTCCTCACGGAGACTGCCGCCCACACAAACATAATAAAACACAACATAAAATCCAGGTCTGGTTCTCTCTCGTCCTTCACTGTTGTCGCTCCTCTTTAATGCTTCCGGAGCTCCTCCGTGAGAGATACGAGACCGGTGCAGCGCGCAGCTGACGCTCATTATCACTCACGTCACTGGTCTCTCGCCGTTCCCTCACGCCTCTCGCCCGCCCTGCTCGTCACACCCAATGATTGGGTTGTTTTAACCCAGCAGTTGGGTTAAATGTGTGCCCAACGTGCTGGGCAGTTTATTTAATCCAATTATTGTTTAAAAGTTACTATATGGCTGGCTTAAAATGAACCCAAAATATATTGGAAATTAAAAATCAGATACACAATTACTATAGGCAACAATAATAATCAAAAGGTGAATATTTATTAATAAGCAATTGAATACATGTTTATTGTTTAATTATTATTAATTAAAACAACCCATCTGTTGGGTTAAAACAGCCCAGTTGCTGGGTTTGTCCATTTTCAACCCAACTTGGGTTGTTTTTAACTCAGCATTATTTTACAGGGTATATAGTGTTCACTCCATCTATCCTGTACAGCTGATATAGATGCAGTCATCTCTTGAAATATATTCATCTGTTGTGTTGAAATAAATACATCAGAGACTACAGACCTAGCAGCTGAATACAGAGAATTGTTTGGCAATAAACAGAGTGCGAGGAGAATTTAGCCACGGGTTGGTTGAACTGCTTTAAGACAAACTGCAAAACTAGTCTGATTGGATTTGAATTTCAGCAGTGTTAATTCATCATCTCCCCTTCACTGGCTGTGTGCTGAAAGAACACAAAACATTGCCCAGCTTTAGATTAAATTAGAGCTGACTACACTTCAGATCTTGTTCATATAGGTGATATAGGAAGGGAGGTGACATAAACCTTATTGAATACAGAACATTTGGCCCATCTGTGCCTAAAAAGCACCTGTAAATCTTTAGTGGTGGAGATATAATGTATATAGAGTTTTTTTTTCTAATGAATTGAATGAATAAAAAGTTTACTTTATTAAATTGCTTACAATAATAGTGTGTATATAATAACTGTGTATTTTAATTTTTCTGGTAAAACATTCATTTATTTATTTTAATGATTTATTTATAATTTGTAATGATACATTCAGGGTGGAAGAAAATAAACAAAAAGAATAGAATATAATATTCTATTAGAATCTATTAGAAATAATAGAAATGATAGAAGTACGTAGTAAAAAAATATACGTTCTCATGAAAAAACAATGCAAATCTGAGAAATACTAAGGTGCAGAGACAAAGAATTAGGTGCACTTCTAAATATCAATATTAAAATAAAATTTACTAGCTGACATGAAGAGGGGTTAATCAGATAAATTAAGAGTTTGCAGAGTTTGCATCTAAACTGCAAAGGGCTTGGCTGGTGGAGAGAAAGTCTAGTTCTTTCAAGCTTAATAAAAAATAAGGCATTTTTAATCAAATGAAATTTAAACAAAGTGCTGCACAACAGGTTTACTGTTAAAATTAAAACATGGATGACAAATTGTGTGATTTTCCTTCAAAAATAAAGTCTTAATAATTATTGTCTTATTATTAGTAGTATTACATTAAGATATACATTTTTCTATGCAATAGTAATACAATAGTTGTGTCACAGTCACGTTTAGTTCTGTCTTGTATTGTTTAGTCTAGTCTTGTCTTTCCTAGTTAATCAGTCATTGTGTGCACCTGTCGTCATTTAGTCCCTCATTAGTTTACTTCCTCCACCCGTGTCTAATTATTATCTGTGTATTTAGTTCCTTCCTGTTCCACCAGTCATTGTCTTTCGTTGTTTGTGCTTTGCACTCTGCTACATGTGTTCTCCGTTCTATTTGGAAATAAACCTGTCTGTTTGGATTTACCTTCGACTACTGTCTTCATCCCCGAGTACCCAGATGTTACAAGTAGAACATACTACAATAGTTACGGCTATATTTAGTAATAGCTATACTAAATATACTAAATATATTTCTGTTAAACCAAACTTTCATTTTGATGGGTTGCCACTTGTATCTGATGCACACTTTTTGAATCGAAGTATTGCATCGTTAACTTTTATTAAGTCCATGCACAGATTTTTTACTAAATTTAGGTCACTCAAGGACATTCACCGTCCTATCCTTAAGCCATCGTGTTGTTCTTTTGGTGGTATTTTTTAGGATCATTGACATGTTGGAAGGTGAATGACCTGCCCATCTTCAGCTGTCTAGTAGAAGGATGCAGGTTTTCCTCAAGAATTTGGATGTACTTGGTAGCATCAATTTTCCCTTCAATCCTGACCAATTGGAATATTGAGGGGAGCATCACAGCATGCAGTGATGATGGCTAGAGTGAGAGTGAAACCTGAGCGCTGAACACTGAGGCATATATTTTCAGCTCATATTTTTTAAACTCACCGTTTTTCTGAAATTTTGCCATTTTCTGAAATTTCAGTGTATCCCTATTTCTGGGAGCATCAGTAGCAGTTATAGTTTACTTGGTGCCATTATTTTCTTATTTCTGCTTATTTTGCATTTTCATTGTATAGAAAAGGGCAGCTTTGACATTTGTTTTTTTTTTGTGCCCCATTCAGTTTAAATGGGGATGATGCTTCTGGCCCATAGCATTGAGTTATTATGTCATGCTGATGGATTGGGCATGTGCTTTATATCAGCGTTAAACAGGACTTGTATGCTTTGATTCTGGAAATGCATTATGCTGAGCTGCATTGACAAATAGAGAGGGAAAGAGAGAAGAGAGAGAGAGAGAGAGAGAGAGAGAAATATGGGCCAGTGAGTCTTATCTAGGCCTCAGATTCGATACTCTGGTGGGACAGCACAGCCATGTGTTTCTGACTGCGGGCTGTTTGAGCTTTTTACTGAAGAAAAAAGTCTTTCAAATTTAAATGGTAACCAGACAAAAAGCACAACAAAACTGTGAGCTGTAGAGTGCAACAGCAGGAATCTTTTGGAGTCTTCTGACCTCAATGACGAGCACAGTCCCAAAAACATCCCTCCAAGCAAAAGAAACTGTTAAAATGTGCTGTGATGTTGCTCTGATACACTGGAGCTATTTCTTTTTGATCCAACTACTGACTATTACAGTCTACTTTCATTGGAGAAAGGCTGATTTAATCATAAATAATAAACTGATTTTTGTTCAACTAATTTTTACTTTATATATATATAATTATAATAATTATTTGATCCCTTGCCGATTTTGTAAGTTTGCACTTACAAAGAAACGAGGAGTCTAAAATTTTTTATGGTAGGTTTATTTTAATGGATAGAGACAGAATATCAACCAAAAACCCCAGAAAAAAACACTTTATGTAAAGGTTATAAATTGATTAGGATTTGATCAAGTGAAATAAGTATTTGATCCCTTACCAACCAGCAAGAATTCTGCCTCCTACAGGTTGTGTATGTGCCCATGTCGAACACAGATTAGTCCCGTCTCTTTAAGAAAGTACACCTAATGTCAGATCGTTATGTGTATAAAAGATACCTGTCCAAAAGAATCTGTATCTTCCATTCAAACCTCTCCACCACCATGGGCAAGACCAAAGAGCTGTCAAAGGACATCAGGGACAAGATTGTAGACCTGCACAAGGCTGGAATGGGCTACAAGACCATCAGCAAGAAGCTTGGTGAGACGGAGACAACTGTTGGTGCGATTATTCGAAAATGGAAGAAATACAAAATAACCATCAATCGCCCTCGATCTGGAGCTCCATGTAAGATCTCGTCTCATGGGGTAAGGATGATGATGAGAAAGGTGAGAGATCATACCATAACTACACGGAAGGAGCTTGTAAATGATCTCAAGGCACAGTCACCAAGAAAACCATTTGTAACACATTACGCCGCAATGGATTGAAATCCTGCAGTGCCCGCAAGGTCCCCCTGCTCAAAAAGGCACACATACAGGATCATCTGAAGTTTGCCAGTGAGCATCTAAATGACTCAGAGAAGGCTTAGGAGAACGTGCTGTGGTCAGATGAGACCAAAATTGAGCTCTTTGGCATCAACTCAACTCTCCGTGTTTGGAGAGAGAGAAATGCTGAATATGACCCCAAGGACACAATCCCTACAATCAAGCATGGATGTGGAAACATTATGCTTTGGTGCTGTTTCTCTGCTAAGGGTACAGGACGATTTCATCACATTGAGAGCCTGATGAACGGGGCCATGTACCGTAAAATCTTGGATGAGAACCTCCTTCCTTTAGCCAGAACACTGAAGATGGGTCGTGGATGGGTCTTCGAACATGACAATGACCCAAAACATTCCGCCAAGGCAACAAAGTGGAGGTGGCTCAAGAGGAAGCACATTAAGGTCATGGAGTGGCCTAGCCAGTCTCCAGACCTCAATCCTATAGAAAATCTGAAACTTCGAGTTACCAAGCGACAGCCAAGAAACCTTTAAGATTTAGAGAGGATCTATAAAGAGGAGTGCACCAAAATCCCTCCTGAGATGTGTGCAAACCTGGTGACCAACTACAAGAGACGTGTTACATCTGTGCTTGCCAACAAGAGTTTCTCCACCAAGTACTAAGTCATGTTTTGCTTGGGGATCAAATACTAATTTCACTCACTGAAATGCAAATCAATTTATAAGCTTTATATAATGTGTTTTTTCTGGATTTTTTGTTTGATATTCTGTCTCTATCCATTAAAATACTCCTACCATAAAAATTATAGACCCCTCATTTCTTTATAAGTGGAAAAACTAACAAAATCAGCAGGGGATCAAATAATCATTTCCCCCACTGTGTGTGTGTGTGTGTGTGTGTGTGTGTGTGTGTGTGTGTGTATATATATATATATATATATATATATATATATATATATATATATAATTTGTATTGCTTTTAAAATCATAAATCAAAACAGTACATGAAGTGGCAACAGGAGGTCAGCAAAACTGCAAAAATCATATATGAGAGAATATTGAAATACTTGTAGCGTTGATCCATCACCTTGGATAAATTAAATTGGAGTTCACACATTCAGCACGGAAATCTGTGATGGTCTAAGCCGCTCCATATTATGCAAATACACAAACATTCACACTGAAGGATGGTGCTTTTCAGTGTTTTTTTTTTTTTTTTTTTTTTTTTTATAGGTCCCCATCACAAAATGAAATTTTAAGCCATTCTGTCACATTCACAGAGCTCAGGACAGGAAATGCATTTTCCATTCCATCTAGAGAAGCACTCTAGGCTAGGGTCATTTATGAAAGGGAATTGTTATCATAATGTATACAATGATTGCTCTCGGCTGAGTATTTAAATCGCAGACAGACCATGTAAAACGCCTCAGTGCCGGAAATAAATTTTATCTCATGGGTAGTCTTCCTGTTGTCATTTTGACAATAGCTGATTTGTTCACTTAGTGGTCAATGTCTCATGAGTACACAAAGGAACACTGCCATCTCGGTGACCTCTAGAAGGATTTACTCTTCTCTTTTTACTACAGTAGGAGACCTCTGACATGCTTACCGTGCCATATTGTTAAACAGAATCCACTCTAGTCCGCAGGACAAAAGCAAACAGAATTATAGAATGCTATCAATCCCTATGCACAGCCAGGTAGCAGTGGTAGGAAGAAAATGCATCAGCTATGACACAAAAATGACTCTGAAGAATATCTCATTCAAGGAAAGTCAGACACCCAGAGTAAGCACAATTTCAGGTAATAAACATCCTCTTCTCTTCTGCTAGATGAATGGTTTCTGTTTAGCTGAGGTAGATCCTGTACTCCATTATGTTGAATCAATTGTTTTAAGAATAACATTGAATTGTAGTTATTCATTCTCGCACAATAGACAATAATTATTCATTTGAAGCTTGTTTACCTGCGATGCTGAAAATGAGTCTTCATTATGATAAAGCAATGTTCGGTTAGCCAGGAGGTTTCCTATTAAAAATGGATTATGCTGCCACTTGCAAATCATGAGCAGAGCTTTGATTTTCTTTGGTTTGGTTAAAGCCATTTTACAGGTTTCTTCAGCTGTCAGAATATTCACTGTTGCTGTGTTTAGGCTTTTGAGGGAGTTGAAAGACTCCACAAGTGGTGGAGAACGGGTGTACCAATCTTAATTCAAATCCGAGTGTATTTAAGGATTACGGATGTCTGTCTAAGTATGAAAGGCAATTGGATTTAAGTTATAATCTCATTCCATCCCCTTGTGGAGTTCTGGAGCTTTATGTAATGCAGCTTGACTGTGACTCGCTCTGCGCAGTGAATCAGCGATCCATCATATTTCACCCTCCGCCCTGTTTGTCTTAGTTTCACATGAAATGACTATGGATAAACTTATTCACGTAATCTCTTTGTTAGACAGATGAATGTAAATGTTCCTAACAGCCCAATGGTCTGTGAATGCACAGCTTATCGCTCTCAAACAGGGCTGTTTATTTCAGGTACTCTAGTTACACACGTGCTCGCATACTCGTAAACACATGAATATTTAATCTGTCTTTCTCAGTTTTCTCTCATTCTACTTTTTTTCTCATGTTCAATTCTTATTCTCTTAGATTGACGTTCACTGCTGAAAATCATGACGCATAGGATACAATTTTAACTAAACACAATATTCACAGACAGATTTCTGCATTTTCACATTTTCTAAAAAACATCATTTAGTATGATTTATACTAAAGCGATCAAAACATTTTTTTTTTTAAAAATGTCTGGTGTTACAATGCTTGTTGGGACATTTGGTCCTCTTAACATGGGGTTTACCGGGACCACACATTTTGGACACATTTGGATGACAGTTCTAGAATTTTTATCACACCATTTAGTCAGATACACAATATTGCCTACATTTAAACTCATAATAAACATTTTAATTTACATATAATCAACCATTCTTGTTACCACTTTTCCACCAAAATGGTGCTGGTTCTTGTTCCGGTGTGGTGCCGAAATCTGAGACGGTGATGCACTGCTGTATGGCAGGGGAACTGTGAACCTCAGATCTCCATCTCGCGTTGCTAATAGCTGAAAGTGTAATGTGTCAGCAGGAATGAGGCAGAGAATCCAAATGCAAGCGCAAACATTTAATAACGAAAACAAACACAGATAATCCAAAAACAAGAGTAAGCCACAGAGAGCAACAGCAGGAACACACATACAGGAGCAATGACCGACAAACAATAACAGATGCACAGAGGTTTAAATGGGCAGGTTAACAAGGAGCTGATGAGGGACAGATGTTGATGATTTGATGTCATAGAAACTAATGAGGGTAACTATGGTGACAAACTAGGTACAAGGCAACACAGAAACAATGAGAACTAAGAGTACACTTCAACATAAAAGTCCATACAAAACTCAAGACACAGTACAGGGACAGAAAGATGAAACTTAATAACCTGCACATATTCTTATTGGTATCAAATTATTTTGATCCCAAATTAAAATTGAAATCTTAATAATATCAAATTTGCTTAATGTGTTATTTATTTAACATTATTTCTGTCATGACAACTCTTTGAGTGTTTGACATGGTAATGGGTATGACGATGTTGATGTGTTTGGTCTTGGCTGCATAGAATAAGCTGCTGCTACTTTTATTGCTGCTGCTGCTGTTGATTATTGCTGCTGCAGAGCAAATATGGGACTTGCTACTGACAATACATAGATGACACACTGCTTTGAGGAAGTAAGACAATTGTACAGCTCTATATTGCTGCTGTGCAATATAGCATACATGAAGTACCTGTAGCAGATCTATACAGGTGGAGCTGGGGAAGATGGAAGGTTTCTGAAGGTGTGCGGCACTGCTAAGCAAATGCTACTCATGTATTTGAAGATTGAGCATGTGAGCTTATTGGCTACTGATACAGCAGGAACCAATCATCTGTGTCCTATAGATAATGATGTGATTTCGAGCAGGTTGAGTTAAATGACCTATGAGGCTGCTCATCTAGAGTTTCATGACTGAACTTATATTTATATTATTTATTTATTTTTTTTGTATTTTTTATTATGTACTATTTTAACAGTTGTTTGAAGAATTTTATTTTATTATGTATTACATATTTTTAACAGCATTATTAACAATTTTTTTTGTCATTTTATCATTTAAAATCTTTAAATATCAAAGACTCCTTAATACCCTTTTGCAGACCCATGGGAAGCCCCTGTCATATAGGACCTTAGTTGGCCTCTCATCACATGGCCTGGGACAGTGCTCCTTATACGGTCCCGATAGTTCCTCCATTTCTTTCTCCCCCTCTCTCACCTGTCAACCTGCTGTCTGCTTAAATACCAACATAATCCTTCATCCTAATGATGAAATGTGCAAACATCTCCACAAATCTCACTTCCTGCTGTATGGAATGACAATGCTGGCTAGCATTAAACCCTATGCATCTTCCTTAGTCATGTGAGATGACATTTTAGCATTTCGATTACCCAGAGGGCTTTTGCCAGGTTTAAGACATCATGGGACTCGTTTAATTACAATGAAGTTTATCTTATTCTTCGGTGCAGTATACAATTTTCTGTTAGTCGTTAGAGGATGAGTATAAAGAGAAATCTTCCCCTATTGTAAACCTTGGAGTCTTTGTCAACAATTTGATGAATAGCTTCTGATATAGCATGTAGGATTACCTCCCAAGCCGCAAGTACCAAGAAATTTGTTAGGCTGACGAGTAGCTCCATAAATCACCTGCTCTTCTCTCATGAATTGATCAAATCAGGCCTGCCCGTGTGGAATGAGATGCTGAGCAGCCACAGATGCCATGATGAAGAAAAGGCTGTAGCAAGTGCAACAAAGACTGAAAATATTCAGCATAATACCAACTAACTCCTCTCTCACAGCTAACTTTCTTTCATCTGTGATCAGTATGTAAAAATATTCCCCGTTCCTTAAGGACAGGACTTAGTGCGCATACTTTGTTAAAGGACTGTTTGATCATAGCGAACAGGTCGGGCTGTGTGATGTTGACTTATAAGTCATTTGACTTTGAATGGCAGATTTGGGACAGTATCATTGATCCTTCGAATCTCCAATGGCTCCAGTAAAAGGTTAGAAAGTTGATATCAAGCTCTTGTCTATGTGCAAAAAGATGCCTTGATATCCTTCATCATGCTGCTGTGCACTGTAGATCATTGCTATTGCTTACGTCAACATTATCAAGCTTTCCCATCCCCATTTCCCTGCCCATAGTCAAATCATGGGCTGCCGTTTGTGTTAGGTATGGAGTTTGTGTATAATCTATACTGAATTATTGCATCATTGCAAAGTATCTAGCATCCTGGCTGAATAAAAGTGACAGCAACAACTTTATAATGTCACAAAAAGATTCCTATGTCCAATAAATGTTGTTCAAATGAACTTTCAGTTAATCAAAGAACCTTAAAAAAAAAAATCACATTTTTAACGTTGATAATGATGAGAAATGCTTCTTGAGCACTAAATCATCAGTGATTTCTGAAGGATTATGTGACACTGAAGTACAAAAAATCAGCATGAAAAAATCATGAATAAATTACATTTGAAAATATCAAGAAACCATTTTTAGAAAATGGTTATTTCAAATTGTAATAATGTTTCACAATATTACTGCGGTGTGAAAACCTTCCAAAATCTTACCGATCTCAAACTTTTGAATGTTAGTGAGAAAAGTCTATCTGAACTGACAGTGTCTGTATTCTTAGATTCCACAAAGAATTTAATGGCTGAGAAATTTTCAAAATCTTATTTTCTGCCAATGTGGTCCTAAAACAGCTTAGATTATCTGGTTTGGTTCCAGGTCATGATATTGCTTCAAGGGCAATACTGTATGCAATTCAAACGTTTTTTTTAATAGCTTTTTTCAACATAAGAATGGAAAATTAAACTCTGGTGAGTTTTCATTAAGAATAAAGTAGCGTGCTGCGTTCACTGTCAGGCTAAAGGCACAGAGGGGTTCAGATGTTTGATCAGACGCTAATCAATTGGGAATGCAGCTGGGTGTGGAGTGAGCGCCATTGATTTCGCTCTTCTGCAGAGCACAGCTAACACACAGTGTTAAAAGCCCCTTTCCAAATAAACAAATGGCCATACCAGGGGGGTTTGTGAAACAATGTCATATTTCGATCAATTTCATAATTTTTACTCTGCTATCGCGTGGAATGACTGTATATACAGCCGCTTGTGAATGAATATGATTATGAAAGATGACTACACTTGTTACAGTTGTCAGTTTGTTCATGTATCTTGCAATTACAGTGCAGCATGTTTAATATTGCTGTCAGTTGTTTGCTTTCACCATTTTGGCATTTTGGAAGCCGGTTTCTGAGAGAGTTACTCAGGCTATGACCTTAGAAAATGAGCTGAACTCCATCAGTTAACCCTGTTTACTTGTTTTTGGTTTTATGTTCAAGAATTGAACTTATTGTACCCCTCTGTCGATGATTCAAAGAGAATTGGTTTAGATACTACAGAAAAGACACCACAAAATTCATAATAGCTTACCAAAGATTTTTTTTTCTTTAGCAAAGAAATAGTTTTGAACATAAAACATTTCATCTAACAAGTCATCTCTAATACCTGAGGGAAAAACATGAGCAGCAGCAAACACTGACCTTTCCAACCTACGTGTGGAGGTGAGACTGAGGCAGTCCAAAACAACTCTGGTGATCCTGCAATTTCAGAAGGTTAATGTGGAGACTGGCCTGAAATCCATTGTGTATTTGAAATATTCAGTGTATTTTTTACAGAATAAATGAACTGGCCTTAACTTTAGATTGTGAATTTGTTTTATACCATCAATTTGAACTCAAAGCGAATTAACAATAATATGCGTTCATTGAAAAGTTACAGTCCCTATCCTAAAATAATATTATGTAATTATGTAATATACACTGCTGTTCAAATATTTGTGGTCAGCGATATTTTTTGGAATAAATTAATAATTTTGTTCAGTAAGGATACTGTCACGTCTCCACCTCATGGACTGTGACTTTGTTGTTGTTTTCTATCTGTCACATGTTCCTTTGTTTGAAGTTCCCGCCACAATCTGTTTCCATGGACAGTAATCTAATCACCACAGCTGATCCCATTCACCTATCTCGTTATCCCCATGTTCTCTGTGTATTAAAGTTCAGTTCTGTTTGATCCCCATTGTCTGGTATTGTACGTCTATGTGTTGGTTGTGTTCCCCTGTCTCCATTGGATTTACCTGCTTGAATTATTAAAGTTTACCTGTTTACTTTATCTCCTTCCTCGTCGTGCTATCTACACAGTTGTACTCTGACAGATACATTAAAATGGGACATTATTTATATTTATTTCTCTTTCAAATGAATGCTGTTTACTTTCTATTAATCAAAGAACCCTAAAAAAAGTATAACAGTTTCAATTGTTATAATAAGAAATGTTTCTTGAGCAGCAAATCAGCATATCAGAATGATTTCTGAAGGATCATGTGACACAAAAGACTTTACATTTACATTTACATTTAATCATTTAGCAGATGCTTTTATCCAAAGCGACTTACAAGTGAGGAAAACAAACAAGCAATTCTTCATGAAGAGGCAAATAGACACAGGAAGTGCTCACACAAAAAAAGTTTCATACATTGCTCAGAGTAACATAAGCTAGAGTAGGAAGGGAATGAGTTTTCAGCTGTCTCTTGAATATTGCCAGGGATTCTGTGTTCCTGATGAAAGTAGGGAGATCATTCCACCAGCAGGGAGCAGTGAACATGAAAGTTCTGGAGAGTGATTTTGTTCCCCTCTCTGACGGTACCACAAGCCTTCGCTCCTTTAGTGATCGCAGGCTTCTGGTGGGGACGTAGCGTTGTAGCAGTGCGTGGACGTAGGAGGGTGCAGAGCCTGTGGTAGATCTGTAAGCATCAGCGCCTTGAACTTGATGTGTGCAGCAAGGGGTAGCCAGTGCAGAGAGATAAAGAGAGGCGTGACGTGGGCTCTCTTGGGCTCGTTTCAGACAAGACGTGCAGCAGTGTTCTGGATCCATTGAACAGGTTTGATTGCACTTGACGGCAGTCCAGCCAGAAGAGCATTGCTGTAATCAAGCCTTGAAATAACCAGGGCCTGGACGAGAAGCTGTGTTGCATGCTCAGTCAGGAAGGGCTGGATTTTCCTGATGTTGTGTAGTGCAAATCTGCATGACCGAGCTGTCTTTGAGATGTGGTCTCTGAAGGTCAGTTGGTCATCGAAGATAACTCCAAGATTTCTGGCTGAATTTGATGGGGTTATCGCGGATGTACCTAGCTGGATGTTGAAGTGATGTTGTAGAGTTGGAGTGACAGGGAAGACTAAATGCTCAGTCTTTGCTTGAGCTGCAACCTTCCAGGTTGAGCTGCAGGGTATGTTCTTCCATCCACGTCGAGATGTCCACCAGACAGCTTGAGATCCGTTTAGCTACTGAGGAATCATCTTGTTGGAAGGACAGGTAGAGTTGAGTGTCATCAGTATAGCAATGGTAGGAGAAACCATGTGCCTGTATGATGGGACCCCAGTGATCAGTTGATGAGTTTTGGATACCTCCCCTCCCCAGGCGACCCTTAAAGACCTACCTGTGAGATACGAGTCAAAAATATTGAAGTGCAGTACTTGAGATGCCGAGTGACGAGAGTGTGGACAGAAGAATTTTATGGTTCACATTGTCGAAGGCAGCAGATAGATCCAGTAGAATGAGAACAGACTATTTGGAATCAGCCTTTGCAATCCACAGGGATTTCGTGACCGACAGTAGCACAGTCTCAGTCAAATGGCCGCTCTTGAATCCAGATTGGTTGACGTCCAGACGGTTGTTCTGTGTGAGGACAACTTGTTCAAGTGTTTTTGATATGAATGGTAGGTGAGAGACAGGTCTGTAATTGTCTACAAGTGATGTGTTTAATGTGGGTTTTTTTCAGCAGCGGGGTTACCCAAGCCTGCTTGAAAGCGGTGGGTAAAGTGCCTGTGTGGAGAGATGAGTTAATAATGTGCTGGTGTTGGTTTAAGAGTGGGAAAAAAGACTGGATTAATGGCTGTTGAAAATTAAGCTTTGGAATCACAGGAATAAATTACATTTTAAAATATATTTCAGTAGAAAACACTTATATTAAATTGTAAAATTCACAATATTACTTGCTGTATTACAGTCTTAATGAGCATAAGAGTCTTCTTTCCAAAAAATAAAAAAAATCTTGCCAACCTCTTACTTTTGCTCATACTGTCATGTGAGGATGTTGAACTGTGGCTCAAAGAAATTAATTATTATTACAACCTACACATAGTTTACAACAGTTTCACACAGTTCACATGGAAATACAAAGCATGAAGGAGATTTGCAAATGAAGAGTCATTTCTGCACCTGAGCACTGTAATGCATTGTTTATTTGTTCATCTTTAATCTGCAGTGACTCTAAAGGCAGAAGTAGACATGAGAGGATGCATTTTCTTTGCGCACATAGCAGGGTCAGCATAAAATTCTAACTTGATTATGCACCGGTTGACATCTAAATTAGAATCTTCAGTGATTGACAGAAATAAACTGGTGCAAATCGGCCAAAGATTTAAGCTTTGCAACATCTAAAACACATCCTGAGGCAGAGATTTATTTTAAAAGCTGATGGTTGCTGTTTGTTGACTGTGCAGGATGCATTCAGGGCAAAACAATTCTCTGAACTGAAATATCAAGTTTTTGTGAGCATACAATACAACTCCCCTGTATATCATCGTAGCCCTGATTTCAATTATCCTGCTGCTGTTCTGGCATGTGGCCGCATGCAGTCCTGAAATTTTTGTAACTGTAATTATATGTGAATCAGGTCATTATTATCAGTATTATTTTACAGTATTCCTGCCCTACTATTCCAAGTAACACAAAACTGTTTCCACTAATGTATGTGTTATTCTTTCAGTGGCATCCCTGGGAAGAACTGCGGTACCATTATTCTCACTGCAGAGGAACTTGGAAACTGTCGGGTAAGTCAGCAGTTTTACTTTATCCTCCACAGAATAGTTTTGCTCTGAATAATTGTTTTTTCAACCGCTTTTCTCTCCATGTATGTAATTCTTCAGCTGTGAAAACCTTAACTGAAATGATTCACTTTGATAAGAAAGCTGAATGTTTTACTCTTGAGATCAGACCATTCACTGCCTGGCAGCCAAATACATTATTCCAGAAAAATGAACTGCAATGTGTTATCTCCACAGACAAAAGGGAAACAACTTCAAAAACCAATTGAGCACCAAAGCCATATTTTTATACTTTTATTTCCATTTTACTGACAAAATGCTTTAAAAGCATAAATAATGGAATTACATTAGTCATGGTATTTGTATACACAGGTTTGCATCATTATATAATATTTGTAACATAAGTTATTAAACCTTAGCCATTTACTTTATCTCTGCTATTAACTAAATAAAAATCAGGCTGATGGAGCAACAGCTGAAAAATCACAGTGCATTCAGTAGTGGAGATCATTGCAGAATTGCCTATTGGGTACTGTAAGAGCGTTTGATCTAGTATACAGTGAAGGCTTTGTTTGTTTCCCTTGTTCTCCTTAATGCTTTCAGCTAGTATTTTAAGAACAGCTCTTATTGAACCAAAGGATCATGGAATTGGCATCAAGGTTTTCAAGGAAGAATAAACACAGAATGGAATGTTGAAACAACTCCTGGCACAGCTTTAGTATAAATAATCTGGGTTTGCTTAAAAAAAATCAAAGTGAGATATGGATTTTGTGACCTCTTTGAACCAATTCAAGGGCGACGATGTCTCTAAAGTTCCCTTCTAAGACTTGAATGCCTAAAAGGATCCATATGAATTCTTGGATTGCTGTTTGAAGCACTTTGGGCATTTTCTACATGTCTTGTTTCAACCTGCATTAATTGTCTGGGCCTAACGAACTGAAGAGGATCTTGCATCCAATCTAATATTCTGCTTATGCATTTTAAATTTGTTCTGACATCAAGTCTTGATTGCTGTTGGATACTGAAGGGTTCGAGACAGTATTAGTGAATAGCACTAGATGTATATGATAAGAGGCCTCTTATAAATGGGAGTGATGGCTTGGAAAAATGATAAGCAATAAAATGCTAATTAAGAGGCATTTGATGAAATCTGGTTCTGTAGACATACATATGGACTGATGAATAGGAGTGTGTGTGTGTGTGTGTGTGTGGGGGGGGGGGGTAATCAGACCATTTGGTGTTTCCTGCAGAATAATATTTTGTTTTAATATACAATACTATATAAAAATTATTTACACAATTTTTTCAGATTTATTATATTTTTATATTTTATTATTTTGTAATAATAAAATATTTGATGCCATTTTAAAATATATAATTCATCATTTAATTTTTTAATTTAATGTAATACATTTTAAATACATTCCAGCAAAGATAATGTAATAGAAAAAATGTTGAACTGAAATTATTTTGAAATTAAATTCTCCACAGTTGTTTTATTTCATCTGATGCTCTTCAGACTACAAGGTAAAATATAACAATGCCATAGCCCTTTGGATTGAGAAGATCAGTGATAGGAAAAGACAAAAAAAACTTCTATCTCCATCCCTCCCATCTCTTTATCATGTCTTCTCACTGGAATGTTCCTGTTTCATTCCTCTGTCTTGTAAAGTTTACTCTGTCACCAGAGATTGTGCTCATTAAATAGCTGAAATAGCAGCACAGAGTAAATTACAGCTTTTCCGGGTTGTAAATGGCTATGTTGCGTTGACTACAGGCTCAAACACACACAAAGGACTGCTCATTTGAGCGATCTATTGCACGCACTCGCAGCCTCTCTCAAGCTCATTTGAAATGCTCAAAAAGCTTTTCCCCTCTGTGAGAGTAATAGATTGGTACATCTGCTTGATCTATATATATTTCACATGGTAGATCAAAAGATTTTACAGGATGTTATGAAAGGCTGGGTTTTGATCAGGTACATGCAAAGAACATCTATAAGGAAACGCATCATGTGGAGAGGAAACCTCTGCTTAAATAGCGAGAACGAGGTTTGCAAATATCTTCAAAAGTCTGTTTCTTTCCAAGAAGTTACATTGCGGAATCACATTCAAAGACAAGATAAAAACCTAAAACCAAAAATAATGAGTGAAATGTTTTGTTTACCAAGTACAATATGGCCAAAGACAGGCAGCTGTAGCTGTGATGTGAAGTGCTTTGAATGTCTTTCATTTAAATGACTAACTATGCTGTTGTCTAAGTTGTTTACTGTTGCTGAAGAAATCATTTCAAAGGAAACTGCCACTTGTGCTTGATTGCTCAATTCATAGAGGCCGGATTCAATGCAAGCATAGGTTGATATTTCGCTTTTCTCTGCTCAGATTGTTTTCAGCGTGAATTGATTTAACTAAGTTCCTATTTATGGGATCATAATCATTTTGAATGCTTGGTCTTAATGGACCCGCTGGTTCATGTTAAGCCTTCTTCTGTCCGTAATCTTTGTTTCATTTTAACTCTATCTTTTGCCTCTCATATTTCTTCTGTTGTAAAAAATATTTTTCCATCTTCGTAATATTCGTAATATCACGTCTTCGATCTTTTCTCACTCCGGCTGATGCTGAAATCTTAATTCACGTGTTCATCACATCATCTAGATTATTGCAATGCTCTATTTCTTGGTCTGCCCAAAAAAACTTATTGCAGGATTACAGTTTGTTCAAAACTCGGCAGCAAGAGTTCCGCTCACATTACACCTCTACTGCATGATCTTCATTGGCTACCCGTGGCATCACATATTCACTTTAAGATATTACTTCTAACATTTAAGGCATTAAATGGTCTTGCGCCTCTATATCTGTCTGATCTACTCTACTTTGGTCCCTCCGATCATCTGAGCTTGGACATTGGTCCATTCCTCGTTTTCAGTTGTCCACTCTAGGTGGTAGGTCATTTAATGTTAATGCTCCTAAGTTATGGAATTCTCTACCCCTTATACTTCGTAATATACCATTCTTGTCTACCTTCAAGACTCAATTAAAAAATCTATTTAATATGTATTTTGGATAAAAATGGCTAAATGTAGCCTTATGTGTTTGTATTGTCTTGTGGGTTTGCAAATGTATTTTATAGCACAATGTAATGCGACCTTGAGCTATGGAAAGGCACTATGTAAATAAAACTTCTTCTTCTTTGTGCAAAGTCCTCCACACACTGGGATTGAGTTTCAGTCAAGAAACAATTCGAGCAATGTATATACTAATGAAAGGTAGTGCTCTTTCGGCCATCAAATATGAGGTGAATTGTCCCTAGAGTATGAAAAGTCTCCTTGCTATTCAGTAATTAGTACGTATATCATTGGTTTTAATGACTTTGTATCATTTAGACCGCACACCAGTGATGGAGTCTCCATTGTGTTAATAATGCCCTCTGGCCCGAGAAGCCCCTAACAAGCAGGTTTATGATGATGTCAGCCTTTACTTGAGTGTATTTTACCAACTTCACACCAAATGAAATGTCATGTGATTGATTCCTCTAGAAATGTTCTATAGTTCTTCTTCAATCTCTTCTCTCACTCACTCTTCCTCTCTCGTTACTGACTCCAGCCTACAATTTCATCATTCTCTGAATGGCACTCTCAAAGCAAGATAGTGTTTAGCGGCTAATTGGTTCAAATGGAATTGATGCTTGCTGATGGCAGGCACAGATTTACCATTTGGGACACAAAATAGCCATTTAGGGGCGCAAGCTATTTTCTTTTTTTATCCCAAGAAATTGTATTTATTACTGTAAAATGATGTCATAATAATGATAATTAAATTAATATCTTGATTCATGTGAAGTGTTATTTTAGTATTATTTATATAGTATTGTTATATTTATTAATATTTTGAATTAGCTTTTATTTTTATATTTTTAGTTTACATTTTATTTCATTAAGTTTTAGTCATTTCAAAAGATCATACATTTTTTCTTATAAATATTTTCTATATATATTTCTAAGGTTAATTTATTGTTTGCTCAGAGTTGCATAAACTAGAATAGGGAGGGATTAGAGGAAATGAAACGATAGTTTTCTAAAGTTTTTTTTTAAGATGAGGTTAAGTGCACACGAGTTTTCAGCTGTCTTTTGAATATTGCCAGGGATTCTGCATTCCTGATGAAGGCAGGAAGATCATTCCACCAGCATGGAGCAGTGAACAAAAATGTTCTGGAGCGATTTTGTCCCTCTCTGTGATGTTACCACAAGCCTTCGCTCCTTTAGTGATCACAGGCTTCTGGTAGGGACGTAGACTCATGAAAGTGAGTGGAGTTAGGAGGGTGCAGAGCCTGTTGTAGATCTGTAAGCAGGCGTCAACGCCTTGAACTTGATGCGAGCAGCAAGTGGTAACCAGTGTAGAGAGCCGAAGAGAGGTGTGATGTGGGCTCTTTTGGGCTCGTTAAAGAACAGACGTGCTGCGGTGTCCTGAATCCTTTTTAAGAGTGATGCAGGGATGACGTCAGAGCCAAGAAGACTAATTTCCGCTGGTTCCTTTGAGATAAATTTTACAAACAGTTTGTCATGAGTTAATGTTATCTAACCCCATCTCTAAAAGAGTGGTGCAGGGTCAAAACCCTCAAAACACTGCCCCCTGGTTCCTTCAGGATTTTCCTATGGGGTTTTATAAAGGTGTTTTCCAATTTATCAGTAAAATAAAGCCTGTGGAAAACATAACTTCACGATACTTTGACGTTTTGTTCTACAATGTAAACTGCACACACTTACACCCCAAACTGTCTTATCTGGTTATTTATTAAAAATGTACATTTTCAAAAATTAACATAACTGCTTCAAGATTTGCTTTTTTTTGGTATGGGTGAGTGTAATTTATGCTGCAGAACAAAACGTTAAAGCATCGTCAAGTTATGTTTACCACAGGCTTTGTTTGACTCATAAATTGGAAAGCACCTTTATAAAATCCCATAGGAAAATCCCAAAGGAACCAGGGGGCAGTGTTTTGAGGGTTTTGACCCTGCACCACTCTATTAGAGATGGGGTTAGATAACATTAACTCATGATAAACTGTTTGTAAAATGTATTAGCATAAAACTCCCATAGACAAAAACATTACAAACTTGTCATTGGAAAAAGACAGAAAATTATGTGTTGGAATGTGAAAATTACAGTATCATTGGAGAGGTCAGTATTGACACGGCATGAAATATTCTGATTAAACATGGGCCAGCCATGTTTCTTGAGAGCTAAATATTGAGCCTCAGTCAGGGTCAGTCAGGAGGAATCGGTAATTAGCAAATGATTTATTCCAGAATTTTTTAAATAGTAAAAAAAAGTAATTTTACCTTTAAACCTTTTCCCACCAAAAATCATAAGCTGAATGAAGGATACATGCAGGTGTCTGGAGCGCATGACTTTATAAAAAAGCACATACTGCTGAACTATAGAGACATTGTATGGGTGAATTGTGCCTGAGGGTCCAGAGAACCTCGTCATTCATCTAAGCTGCACAAGAAAAAGCAATGTGCCTCTGATTTCTCTAGATGTAGCTGCTCTCTGTACTCTTTCAAGCTTTTACCTTCCATTTTTCTTTTCTTTTACCCCCATGTTATTTCGTTCTCTATTTCCCACAGGACTGTGCAACAATGCAGTTCTGTGCCAATAAGCTGGATAAGAAAGACTTCTTTGGCCGCTCTGACCCATTCATGGTGTTCTACAGAAGTAATGAGGACGGAACGTGAGTTAGCTGTGTGTCTTTCTCTCTTTGATTCGCACCACTTGCTCAGACAAGGAAGCATGTACTGTGCATCTTCTCCTGTCATGTCTAAGGAGAGGTAAAAAAAAATCGATCTGGTTCTTAGGAATGTCTATGAAAAGTGTTCTATCCAATTATATTCACTTACTTTTATCAATATACAAACCTCTAACTTCCTATATGCAATGAAATATAATCATAAATTGCGTACTGCTTTGTTTGAATTTCACATCTTTGTGTTTTGTTGCTTAGGTTCACTATTTGCCATAAAACTGAAGTGGTAAAGAATACACTAAACCCTGTCTGGCAGCCGTTCACCATCCCTGTCAGAGCGCTTTGCAATGGAGATTATGACAGGTGCACTCACACATACACAAACAGACATGCATGTCAGCTTCACTGATGCTTGTGCGCCTTTCGCCAGTGTTAAAAGGTCTCATTAACTAACTGTGCATGCACGTAAAACCAGAGTGCAAAAGCTTCCACAAAGGAATTATGATGTGACAATATATTTTTCAAAAATTAGGATATTTTTTTGGGATACAGACATAAACAAATCACAGAAAAGTATTATATTATATTATATTGTATTGTGATTTTTATTTGTCCATTTTATTTATTAAATTTAAATAAATATGAAGAAAAAGACAATAATAAAATAAAACTATAATATAATATAATATAGTTACTATTATTACTTGTAATATCATATAATGTTTTTAATATGTTAATTTGAAAAAGTAAAAAGTAAAATAAAATTCCAAAAGTATTATATTACATTATATTATATTATAATATATTATATTATATTATATTATGCATGTTTGTAATATAATAAAAAGTAACTATTTAACTGTGTACTGTAAGTCTTTTTTCAGAGTAACAAAACTGTGTCGTCGTTGTTCATTCTCATATGCAGTCGATCACGTGTAGTCTAGGACTATGTAAATGTGTTTAGTATGTGGAATAGCCTTATTTAGAAATGTTTTGCTGTGTATTGTGGTAATTTATCTGTGGGTATGCACTGTGTCATTTAGAATCATTTTAGCAGTGAGAGTTTAACATTAGAATGAGGATAAGAGAATCCTGTGTGAATATAGCATGAGAATGCTGTTGTTACTGAATAAGTCATCCTCTATGTGCGTGTCGAGAGGGATCGTGTCCCTGTTCTCTTTGATTCAGTCGCACATTGAGACCAGACTGCTGGTACTCATTGCATCAGCATTTTTTGATCACAGACAGCCCTGTTTACGGTGCTGCACTGTTGTGATTTATGTGCTCTACAAGGACACATTATTTTTTGCTTTGTACTTTCTGTGTAGCAGATATTTGTGTGTGTGTTTGCTCTACACTGGTTCTTTATTGGCCTGTATACTTTTCAGTGTGTTCCAAACAGTTTGTTCAGTTATATTTTGTAGGCCAGCGATGGGCAATGTCGGCTGAAGTGCGGCTGTCCTGCAGAGTTTAGCTTCAATCCTGATCAAACACACCCGAACAAGCTAATCAATGTCTTCAGAATTACTAAGGCTACATGCAGGTGAGTTTGTTTTTATCAGGGTTGTAGCTAAACACTGCAGGACAGCGGCACTCAAGGACAGATGTTGCCCATCCCTGTCGTAGGCTGTGTGTGTGTATGCTCATTTGCATGACCTAGGTGAGCCTTGTAGACGCATTGGCAGCTGTGTGTCGTCTGAGAGCTGTCACAGCCAATCAGAACACTGGAAACAGAACCACCTGCCACCAAGTCCCCACCTGGCCTCTGATCCCTCGTGTGTGAGAGAGACAGAGCAAAAGAGAGAGAGGAAAAGGAAAGGGAAACTCAAACTGTTGTGGTGCTGTGTTAATTATTACCTGCTGTAAGGTTGCCAGCTGAGAAGAGTATTTATATTGGAGTTAAGAACAGAAAAATGTCCATAATAAGAGCTTTAGCCAACATGCAGGTCCTAATATATTGGCTCCTAATCAGAATAGCAAATAATATTGACTTTCAAGCAATAATGTGGCAGAATGTACGCTATAATGAGATTATTTGATTTATTTCATTGTGAAAGAGTTGTGCTGTTGTGCTCAGGCTGAGTTATTTTTAGCACATAAAGCTTTGCAGTATCATGCTGACCATCAGTGTGCCTCTTCTGGATGTATATCTTATTCTTTTCTCTGAGACCAATGCTTGTATTAAATCAGGTTAGCAAAGAGGGCGGGGCCTCCTTCAGGGGCCTTAAACAAAAGAGGGAACATTTGGTTTGATTGACATGAGGGGAAGCCATAATTTGCCCATCGTGTCATAACTGATCTGCATCTCACTGTGATCTTGGGGTGAGACAGGAACAGCACTTAACCCTGTCAATCAGCCACACTCCTGAGGGACACATCTCAGACTTTACAGAGGAAATTACCTCAGGGTTTCCTGATGTATCAGACTCCTCTGGGTGGTTGATAGAAAGTTGTGGAAGTTGTTTTCCAGTTGAAAGTCCTATAAAATAGTTATGTTTGGCACTGGAGGTTGTAGTGTACATGTGTGCAGAAATTCTGGTTAGTCTAAACATGTTGTAGTGTTTTCTGGTTGGAATTGAGAAGAAAAAAGTACTTGCTATATTTAAAATATTTATAAGAATAATTTTATAGTTAATTTTAAATAATTAATTTTATATTCAAATATATTGTCTACTGTTCAAATGTTTGGGTTTGGCAAGATATGTTTGTGAAAGAAGTCTGTTATGTTAGGAATTAATTTTAACTGTTAATTGCAGCAAATAACAGTGATATTATGAAATATTTGAATATATTTTAAAATGTAATTTATTCCTGTGATGGGAAAGCTGAAGTTTTGATAGACTGGAGTTGGGAAAATAATTATATTATATTTCAGATTATGCATAAAAACAAAAATAAACTGTGTTTGGTTACTTTACATGTCAATCAGACCCTTTTCTAGAATAAGTTGCAATTTAAACCAGACCTTTTGCTGTTTAACTGAAGGTCTGTGAATCTACTGGTTGGCTGTCTGCAGGGAATCTGAGTGCTGATAGACAGGATATGTGCCATATGATCTCTGATGAATCGCCTACATCTGTTCTCTTACTCCAGAGCTGTGCCAGTCTGCTTTACCAACAGATGGAGAGTTTCCCCATTGAAATATAATAGAGGCTCAGTGCTCTGAGTTCAGGTCTATTCTCTCATCCCAACTCACATGATGCATTTGAGCCACTGAGATTTCATCACTACCTTTGTAAACAGCAGCAAATGATTCTAATCAAGCAACCATACAAAATCATCTTTTACATCTTACAACTATGGAAATGTCCTGATTTACCAAGTACAAATTCACCTTTCATTGCACAATCATGTGAAAAAATAAGTCTGCTGAATAGACCAGAAAGAATTTCCATCAACCAGCATGGTATTTCTGGTGATGATTTTTGACTGAGGGAGGCTTTCTGGCTAGTTCACCCAAAAGTGAAAATCTTCTCATGTCAAGCAGTTATGATGTCTTTTTTTTTGACAAATAGCTGAAATAGTCATCAAAATATCTTTTTTGTGTATGTTCTAGAGAAGAAAGTAAATAATACTGGTTAGAAAGACACGAGGGTGAGTAAATGATGACAAAGTTTTTATTTTTGGTTGAACTATCCCTTTAAGAAGAGAATACAACATACAATACTATATGCTGGTTATTTAACAGGAAAAAAGAGTGATTGCCTGAATTGTGTGTACTCCATACTGTTGTCTGTTTTTTGTTCATTAATTTTCATCGCAGCAGTAAATACAAATACATCCCTGCATTTTGTGATAACAAATATGTGACATGCTTCGGAGCCAAATGCCATTTAGAGCTATTACCCTCGAAAGCCATTTTTATTAACAAGGCTACAAATCTCTGCTGCCTCTGTGTAATTGATCGCGTTAACTTGCTTTGAACAGAATGAGTTTCTAATTATTCAAAACTTCAGATGTAATTAATGTTCAAATGAAACTCGCCTGCATTCTGTCAGGTGAAGTGACGCTCCAGGGCTGCTCCGTGTCACAACCCGAGAGTTCATTCCCTGTCGACCGCTGTTTAATTCCGAGTGCACTGTCTGGATAATGGCCTGTAATTGGTTGGTTTTAGCATGGAGATGAAAATACAGTGAGACAGAGTCTCTCAGCCCCTTTTTAATCAGAAAACATCCGTCAATGCAGCTGCCGCTCTCTTTTCAGGGTCTGACATATCGCCATACCATGTTTCTAAATGGTCTGTTTTAAATCTTTCAGGTCAATTAAAGTGGAGGTGTACGACTGGGACAGAGATGGCAGGTAGAAAAATACACATTTGTTTATTTACACTTCACCTTTATGTAAAATGATCTCATATGTTTGCATTTGGTACACCCCACACAAAAATCACTGACACATAATTTTTTTCATTATGATTTTTCCTTGAGAATGTAGTGGAAATGTTCCTCCTAGCTTACTGGAATGTGACCCATGCTCTAAAATACCTGGCTGTAACAAATACTGATCAGTCCCTCGTAAATAAGTTCAATTCCATCTGTTTTCATCATCGCAGACAGTAAGAGTCTCTTTGTTGTTCCTTGTGCTTCAGTCATGATTTTATCGGGGAGTTCACCACCAGCTACAGAGAGCTCTCTCGCGGTCAGAGTCAGTTCAACGTGTATGAGGTGAGTTTAGTAAATCAGATACGGATCCATTAAACCACAGAGGATCTATTGTGTTCAAATAAAGGAGGTGATTCTAGATTCATGAAGTGATGATGGCAGAAAAAGAAATAAAAATGTGTGTATGGGTACTGAATCAGTTTTGAACAATATAGGGGAGACTTGGTTCGACCATCCACTTGATGTAGGGCCGTACGCAGGGTTTGATAATTATCAAGGTCACAAAATAGAGTTTGCTTTAGGGGGTTCGGGGGGAAATGTAGATTTCCCTGATCTACATATGTGCATTTAAGAGATTTGAAGGACAAAAAATAGATAAGAATAGCTGTAAAACCATATCAGTAGCATACATTATTTGTCAAGCACAGCCCGATAACAGATACTTAAACATGAGAATGCTGGGCAGTTTTATTTAACCCAACTATTGTTTATAAATTACTATATGGCTGGCCAAAATAGGTTGGAAAATAAAAATCAGACATGTAGTTACTAGAGGCAACAATAATAATTAAAAGGTAAACATTTATTAATAAACAATTTAATAAATGTTTATTGTTTAATTATTATTTAGTAAACTTATTAATAATGTTAATTTCCAATATATTTTGGGTTCATTTCAAGCAGGCTATATAGTATTTTTTAAACAGTAGTTGAGTTCAATAAAACTAGCCAGCAGGTTGGGCAAACATTTAACCCAAACGCTGGGTTAAAACAACACAATTGCTGGGTTTGTCCATTTTCAACCCAATTTGTGTTGTTTTCAGCCCAGCATTTTTTAGAGTGTTGGAACTATACGGACCAATTTGTAACACTTTACAATAACGTCCCATTAGTTAACATTTGTTAATGCATTAACTAACATTAACAACAAGCAATACATTTTTTTCAGTATTTATTATTCTTTGTTAACATTAGTTAATAAAAATGAAACTGTTCATTGCTAGTTCATATTAGCTCAGGTCCACTGAATAATATTGAAAGATCCAACTTTTGATTTTGCGGCTCATATAAATGGATAATAAATGGACTCCCCTCTATTTCTGAAGTAGTCAAGTGCTTTGCAACGGTCGGTGTGTCGCGTTCAGTGTAGACAGCTTTTTAGATGTTGCGGCGCGGCGACAATAATAAAGAACGTTTTCAATCAATGTTGAGGGCATGGTTTAGTCCAGAATGTAAAAATGTTTAAGTGTAAACAAAAGTTTAAAAATAAATAGCCAATGAAGTCTTTAAGTAGCCTTCCAAGTATTTGGTGCTGTGATGAACACCAAAGCGAATACAAAAACCTGTGGAAACCGACAACCAGGACCAACCACCAGTGCACAAATCAAATTGAGCTAATAATGAAGAACAATTTAGTTTTATCTAAGAATTTAAGCTTTAATTAGCACTCAGTTGGGTTATCTTAATGTTTGTTTCATGAGAGGTATTTAGTATGCAGTGAAAAGAGCCCCAGCCATCTCATAGCTCCCTTATTCATCCTGTGATTGTCAAATACCGCAGCAGCAGCAAATGAGTTGAGATATTTGTTTTTGAGTGTTTGTGAAAGAGAACAAGATATATATAGATATATAGGGAGATATTATAGGGTCACATATGTGTATGGCAGGGTAAAAAGCATTTTTTGTATGTGAGAAAGGAAAGAGAGGATGGGGTTGGGAGTGTGTAAACGTGCCGTGTGTGTGTATGTATTCACCCTAGCATGAGCCCGGGGTAGGGTGAGGGGGTGGTGAGATGTTCTACGGGAGTGTAACAGTCCCAGCGGTGTGTTGAAAGGATCTGGGGTTTCCTGGGGATTGAGTCGGACAAACAACACTAGAAGCTGTGGTGTTGATTCAGCTAAACCCCAATCCATACAAATCACATCATCTGTGTCCTGGTTTCCAAACTGTTAGCCAAGGTTGCGTATATAACTGACCTGAACTGGATTTGTCAAAGCTTCTAAACATTTGTGTCTTTAAAAGTAAGTGGAACAAAAAAAATAACTGGCAGCCTGGAAATGATCCCGTAGCAGTACTCTCAAAATGGTCTTTTTTTTTTTTCTTTTTTTTTAAATAAAAAGGTTCAATTAGAACCACATTATTTTTTATCATTCTCTCTCTCTCTCTCTCTCTCTCTCTCACACACACACACACACACACACACACACTCCCTTTCTGTAAATGATGTGTCATCTCTAAATATTCTATTTCAGGTGGTTAATGCTAAAAAGAAACTCAAAAAGAGAAGATACATCAACTCTGGCACAGTGAGTAATGAATTTTCCAGTACAAATGTCTAAAAATTGACCTTAAAATAATACTGCATAAGATAATATGATTTGTTTTAGTATACTATTACAGTGTTCTCACAGGATTTTGTGAGACCATGGAGGGTGAACCTCTAGGATTGTCCGTGGGCATGCCCTATCGGAAGAAAATTATGTGCATTTTAAAGTTCATCAAACTGATGCACTTGAAGAGTTCAAAATGAAGAGATCCAACCCATGTTCACTGTGAAAATTGAACAAAGGAAAACTACTGTTATGATTATTATTACTATGACAGTAATAGCCATAAATTGTTAATCAAACGTACTGTAAAATAAATGAAAATGTATAATTCACAAGAATTTTATTTTACTTCATGCGTACAGTAGGTCAATTGACCCTTCGCAAAACCCGCCCCCTGTTGCTATGCCCGACTACACATGCTTCTCTCACGCTACACATCATGTTCTCACGAAGTGAAAAATACAACGCGGAGCAAAGAGGACACTGACAATGTATGAAACAGTTTCATAAATATTGTAATTTTTTAAAGAAGTTTAAACAATAAATACCATATAGTGGCTCTTTAATGTGTCGTGACAGATTGCTGCAGTTCCTTCAATCGGTTCGTGAACCAACCATCTCTTCATACTAGTTCATTTATAGCATCAAATAAACATGAATGAACATCAGAAGGAATGTCGTTTCAAGCGCGTAAAGACGTCAGTACGCACAGTTTTTCAAGTTCAAGTTGACCAATGTTAATCTACTACACTCCCCTGACTGCTTTGTGGGACAAAATGGTGGATTCGGGGTTATGATTAGTCAGATCACCTGTCAATCAACCTGTTTGCGAAGGGTCAATTGCAGTGTTTTTTGTCCGTCCTAATTTCTGCATTTGCAAGAGCTAATCCCTGGAGCTGTTATTTTGACGGAAAACTACAGTTGTGCTTTTATTTTGGCAGAAAACACCGGATCATGAGCTGATCGCGTGAACAAAGTGCGCACTTTACTTTGAAACATGCAGCGCAAACAGACTTATTTAAGTCACAGCCTTCTGCGATTTGATAAGGGGATTAAGCCATGTTGTGCTTTCGATTTTATTTCATTTGACAGATACTGTGCCAAAGCAGTGGCACAAAACACAACATTAAATCCCTTTTTATGATATAGTGAGAACTTAAAATATATTTTCAGCTCATTATGAAACTGTGGCTGGACTAATTAGACTGTGGCGGGCCGCCAGTCTAGTTAATGAATGGGAAAAACTGATTTTAGTATTTATGTATATTTTGACTAAAAGTAATATTTTATTCAAGTTTATTTTGATTTTTTCAGTTACTAAAACTTAAACTAAAATGAAAATGAAATCTGTGCTTTTTATTAGTTTTTTAATAATTCCATTGAGCTTTAATTTATTTTCATTTCAATTTTAGTTTGAGTCATTTTTGTACTTCAACTTCAACTTCATTTATTTCAGTTATTTTCCAAGGCAACGTTTCAGTTTTCTGCGCTGAATTCACTGCATTCTTACAACACTAAATATGTTTGTCCAGCTATATTCCACAAGGACCCTGTAAGTCTGGTTATTATTCAGATAAATTACTCGACAATCTGATACCCAAGTCCCTTGACTGGATGGTACGTTCTGTTTCATACTTTGATAAGGAGAGCAGTGAGGAAGTAATATTGGAGGTCCGGGTGGATAACAGTGATTGATGATCCACAAAGACTCTCAGCATTGACTGTCATGAATTGGCTTTGAGATTGCAATCAAAACTCAAATGAATAGTCCATCACCTGTCTTCCTCCCAACATGGAATGATTCTGGTCGTCTAATGACAACACTAATGAAAAAGACTGTGTGGCACTGACAGCTGAGAGAAGAGAGTCTTTGCATAATACCATGATGGATTGTTTCGTGGCAGATGTGGTTTGTGCGCATATGCTTTTGTAAAACGTCTGTTCTTTGTTGCTAAATTACCCAGGTGACACTGCTTTCATTCTCGGTGGAGGCCGAACACACGTTCCTGGACTACATCAAAGCAGGGTATGGGCAAAAATACACACATTCACCTTCATGTAAGCTTATGTACTGCATTTAGCCTGTTCTAAAATGCTTCTGAAATCTCAGCATCACAACATGTAATTTTTGTAAACATTCTCAGCGGATGTAAAGGTCGAAGTCTTGCTGAAGCCACGAGGATGTTATCATTGTAATGGCGTCAAACAGCTCATCAAACAGCTTTGGCAAAGAGTTCCGGTAAACAAGACCCGAATAACCCCTTAAATGCTAAACTAGAACAACAAACACAGCTATTGTTGTAGTTACTGTAATCAGTATTCAGGGGTTGCCAGGTCCTTTTCAGTTTGCTCTGATGAAAGGCTGGCCTTCTACTCGGATGCCAGTTTTGCGGAAAACATCTCAGGGCCGTTGACCTTATACTGTGGTCTGATCCACTGATATCTTTGGCATTAGGAAGTATGATCTGCTGCCCCTTTCTGTCTGTTATTTTGGACATAAAGGCTGTGTCATAAACTGGAAAAGTGCTGCTCTGACAGGTAGTATCTGGAGGCATCAGGGCATGTCTGAATTCAAGTTTTGAATAATATCCTGCTTATTAAGACCTCCATCTGGTTGGTTTTTAAAGGTAGCGATCCATCCTGTCTGTTTGGTGTGGTGATGAATTGAATAAATTGGGGTAAAAAGAAATCAGGACTAAATTAGCATTAATAGGGGTGGGCTACTGGTAGATACGATTAACCTGTAGAAATTTGTCAACCGGTAGAGATTTTGGGTCATAAGTTGTCCCTAAAATTAGAGGCAATTGATAGGTAAAGGCTGATGTCGAAGCACCTAAACCTGGTTATGAGCCTAAACTTGACATAAACTATAAACTTGTCCTTCAAATCTGATTGGTTGATTGGAATGTTTTTCCAGGATCAACAAAGATATTCATCCAGGAACATGTGGCACTTGAAATCAGGTTTTACATCTGGAAGGCGTGTGCACATACGGCCACTACGGTTTTTGGCACCATATTGTGATTGAACGGTCAAATGCACACATTTATGTGTCAAGATACCCATCTTTGCGTCATGTCTTAAATGAACATAAACAGAGAGCATATGTGAATCAGTATATTGGATCAGTGCAGTCGGTCTTAAAGTGACAGCAGCCTAATATAGCTGCAGCAGCCTGTGTTTTTAATGTTAAACAGCAAAAGATAAACGGTCCTGACCGATTCACTTTTGTAAGTTTTTTAAGAATAAATTGATATGTAGTTACACAGTCTTTATTCTATTTTAGTTGTCATATTTAATTAGTTTCTTTGTTCTTATTTTATGATTGACTGTTTACTTATTACTTATGTCTTCAGTAAGGTTAAGAGCTTTTTTTCACTGTGTTGGGCTAATATTAGTTTTTTTGTTTTGTTTTTTATTGAAATTGGTGATGAAAATTATGAAATTTCAATGATCATAGGTTAGCATAGAAGTCCTAGACTTGTTGAGCTATGATTCTCATGTGCAAAAGGTTCAATTGTGGTGTTTATTTATAAAACAAGAAAAACAAGATAATTAAATATATTTGCCATTAAAAAACCCTCAGTCTCAATACTTTCAAAAGTTTGAGGTCGGCAAGATTTTTGAAAGTCTCTATGCTCAACATGATTGCATTTATGTAATCAAAAATAAACTGTAATATTGTGAAATATTATTACAATTTAAAATACATTTTCTATTTTCATTTTTTTCTTTTTAAATATAATTTATTGTAATTTACTCCAGTCTTCAGTGTCACATGATCCTTCAGAAATCATTCTAATATGCTGATTTGGTGCTCATTTCGTATTATTATCAATGTTTAAAAAAAGTTGTGCCTTTTAATATTTAATATTTTTGTAGAAACCTTGATAAAAAACTTTGGGATCCTTTGGTAAATATATAAGTACAGTATTTATATGAAATAGAAATCTTTTGTAGCATTATAAATGTTTTAATTGTCATGTTTGAGTAATTGTTTTAATAATTTAACGCATCCTTACTTTTAATTAAAACAAAAACAGTATTAATGTTTTTTGTTTGTTCGTTTTTTAACTTAATGACCCCACACTTTTGAATGGTAGTTTCTCTTAAGAATGTTTAGATATTTTTAATGGAAATCAAGAAAAAAGTAGTCATTAAGATCCTTTTTCACAAGGAATGAGGGGAAATATTGTTGCAAAAATGTTGCAAAAGCTGAAAAAATAAAAAAAGAGAACGGGAGAGTCAGAAAGAAAGCCCGTGTGTAAAGTGTCTGTGATCTGTGACTAGCCAAAAGACGTGGCTGACATTTCACACTAGAGTAATCCATATCGCTCTGACATCACCCTGTGTGTCACGTTCAGTTCACACCGAGTCAGATCACTCTATCCACACTCAAACTGCTTTTTGTCAGGTTTTCACCTTTGTTGTTTTTCTCCATCAGACTTTGACCTTTAATATTGATGCTGAAAGCAGACCTTTGTATGGATTTCCCATTTCCCATGTTTCATTCACATTTCTCTTTATAAAGAGGCTATATAAACCTTTTGGTTCTTAAATCAACTTAACTTGCTTCAGAGAATGTAATGGATTCTCTTTTACTTCTGTGAATGAGTGAAAGAATCATGTCTTGAGCGAGGTGAGAATTTAGTGCAGGTCATGAAGGTAGCTCTCAGAATTAATGCAAAATTTAAAAGCTTTCCAAGGACCTTATTAAATGTTTAATCATGTTTTTGAAAAGAAACGGACTGCCGACTGAAACTTTTTTGTAGACTAATAATAAAGCTTAAGGCAAGACACGATGTGAGTAGGTTAAAACTTTCAACTAAAAGGTATCACCATACTTTCCCAGTCGATTAATCACAGTTCATTAAGACAGTTGTTTTGGATTGCAAGTTTTCTGAAATGCTATGTTAAATAAACAAATGATGCATACCTAATAATATGCTCTAATTTTCATACATTTCCAAAACAGAAATCTGAACATTGGATAAAGCCAGGTTCAAAGTTTCTTGTTTCATTTAGCTGACATTAGATTTAAAGGTTTTTACAGAGGGGATACCTTTGTGTCTTTTTATTCAATCAAAAATAATGTGTTTGAGAGCAAAAATAATTATATTCAAATTAAAATAAAAGTCTTCTAAAGGGTTAGTTCACCCAAAAATGAAAATTCTGTCAATAATTACTCACCCTCATGTCGTTCTACACCCGTAAGAAACACAAATTAAGATATTTTTGATCAAATCCGATGGCTCAGTGAGGCCAGCACTGACAGCAAGATAATTAACACTTTCAATGCCCAGAAAGGTACTAAAGACATTTTAAAAAGTTCATGTGACTACAGTGGTTCAACCTTAATACTACAAAGCAACAAAAATACTTTTTGTGTGCCAAACAAACGCCCAAAATAACGATTTTATTGAATAATATCTAGTGATGGCCTATTTCAAAACACTGCTTCATGAAGCTTTGAAGCTTTGCTAATCTTTTGTTTCGAATCAGTATTTCGGATCGTGCATCAAACTGCCAAAGTCACGTGAACCATTGATATGGTTTTAATGAAATTGTTTTAAATATGAGATGAAGGCAGGGGTGTAGCCGACCCCCGGGAGGTATGGACAGGGACCATCCTGGTGGTGGTGGGGAGGATGGAGGTAAAGGTTGACGTCAGCGTCTGCGAACTCAGACATGTGCAAGTACCAATCTTATATACTCCTAGTGTTAGTGTTTAATGATTGGTTAGATCTAAACTCATAGTGACGTAACATTTGAGTTTTCCTGGCAGAACTTTCATTTTTAGGATGAACAAACACTTTAAATCTTTTTTAATTTACATAAATAAAGTAAAACTCTCTGCGGTGCGATTAAATGTTATTTACACGCAGTGGGCGCGAACAAATTATTGCAGCATGCCAGAGTAACCGATAGAAACAGTTCTTTCATGGTGGCACTGAGATAGCGCCCACTGAAATGCTGCTTCACTTTAATTCAAAACTCGCAAGGAAAGGTTTAAGAGTAAGAAGAACAAATTTGTGAATGAGAGCAAATTTGTGCGAGCGTGATGAATGTTGGCACTACAAAGAATTTTGTTATCAATTACTTTATTTTTGTAATTAAAAAAAGTTTTAAGAATTTTCAATCTTTTATTTTGTAATTACAATATCATTATTTTGCTGTCAAACACAGTATGTTTGATTGAATAAAAAAAACACAAAAGTAATTCCATCGTCAACAGTCAAAAAAAACAAAAACATTTTGCTTTTATCATGCTTTTATTATTTAGTTTAGTTAATCTGAGTGAAGTGCTTTTTAAAGTGATTATGTGTTTAGAGGTCTCTTGGACTCATCAGATTCTACTTCATCCTGGTCCAGAGTGAGACATTGTGTCAAATGTCATTAAAGATCTCATGAGGGGAATACAGCCTTAAAGACACAACAAGATACGCATAACTCAGCAATAAAGCGAGGAGTTACAAAACTGCCGCATTGCAGAGATGTGTGTTCTTGGATCAAATTGCACATTTGTGTATTAACAAGATATGTTTAGATGTCTTGCATGTGTGTGCAATTAGATATAATTTATTTGATTTAAATAATTGCAAGGTTTTTTTTGTATTTATTGTATTGAAAGTGTCAATGTAAAATGCATCTCTCTGCTCTGTTGTTAATGTGACAGGCACAATCCCATCATTCTATATCATTCTTTTCTTGCTGTTTTTTCCTCTCCTATAGATGACATTCAGAATTCCACCATTAAGATAAATGTTCTTCATATAAAAGCCCTGGTTCAAAAGCTCTCCGAGGTTTCTCCACCAAAGGAGCTGTTGAGGTTCCCGGTATAATGCAGATTAATGCACCAGCCCAGACTTTGTGCCTGAAGACATCAGTGATAATAAAAAAAAAAAAAAAAAAACTTGAGATGGACAAAAAAAAAGAAATGAAGATAAAGGAGCATAAACAAAGCTTGTTAATCACCATTGTGCTGCTCCCCCGCCTTCCTGTTTATATTGTGCTGAGTTAAATAATAAAAAAAATAATACTAGAGCTGATAAAAAGTAAGCAGTTTTTGGTGCTTACCGAAGGTCTTTGCATAAGCACAATACCCTAGTGTTGCTTATGAATGTGATTTGGTCACTCATTAACAGATGTGTGGTCATGTTTGCAGATATACAGTGAACGTTTGAAATACATAATTACTCTGTGATGACCCATCACTGATGAATCAGCTCTTAGGAAAACATCTCTCCGCAGGGATTGTGTATGAATGACAGCTGTACCCGCCACCTGCTGATCAGGGGCTTTATTGAAATGCTTTTCCCCACATTTTTTTTTTGTATTCTACCCGCTTGCATCAGAGGATGATTTCTTTGTATGTGAGGAAATGTTTCATAAATATTCACTGACCTCATACTCCATGTTTTCCAACATTATATTCACATCCAGAGCTCATTTCTCATTTGCACCGAGAGCACAGCAGACTCATGAAGAGTTCATGCTGAAAGAGGAATGCCACTGAGATTCAGATATTAGATGTCATTATAATATTTTTCTGTGCTTCAAAGGTAGTCTGTGCAAGTGTTATACTTCCATCAGCAGCAGAAAAAGTTGTTTGCTATGTAATCATTTCCGTTGTGCAGGTGTTCAGATTTGCCATTTGTTTTTTGTGGGCTCAGTGCTGTCTGTTTATAGGGAATAAAATGATTTAATGCAAGAAATAAACAAAAGCAAACTAAAAAAAAAAAAAAGCCAGTATTAGAATTTGTTCTGTAACTTGCACTTTTCACAATATATATTAAACCACAGTAGCTTTACAAAGAATAAAAAATGAGTCAAAATCTGAGACCTATGTATGTATGTATGTTAATTTATGCTTATTTATTTGTATTTATTTAAATAGATTTCATGCTATTTTTTCTGTATGATTTATGACAGTGGAAAACTGACTGGAAAATTCTGGGAGAACAGGACATTTTTTATGTTGGGAACAGCACTACGCTATGTCCAACCAAAATTTAACTTCAGTCTGGAATAAACTATAAACTCTGAAACTGAAAAATACATAAAAAAAGAAAAGTAAAAAAATAATAACAATTAAAATAAATATTCACTTCAATTCAAATTTTAACCCAAATTCTTAATTGGAACAACAGTGAAACTGGTCTCAGAACAGCAGTCGACAAGCTTTCAACATAGAAAACGGCCAGAAATCATGGATTCTCTCACAACTCTGCTTCTGTATTGAAATCAGTGGGAACTCTAGCTTAGTCCTGAATAACAGATGCTTGTCCTGTAGAGAGACTGGCTAGAGGACAATACAGATTTCTATACGGAAACAGACTTAAGAGAGAATCCATGATTTTTGGCAGTTTTTTTATGTGGAAAGCTTGTTGACTGCTGTTCTGAGACCACTGTTTCACTGTTGCTCTAATTTAAAAAAATGAGGAAAAAGAAGAGGGATTACACAGATGTTGGATCTGCCCACCAGGCAGAGCTGATTGTGAGGCATTTGTGGCTGGTGAGCGGGAGGTTTGGCTGTCTGCCTGTCAGGTGAGAGAGACGGCACAATGCAGGGCTGGAGATGGTAATTGCACCAACCCCTCAAACAGCAGGAGTGGAAACATTGGAGTGTTTTGAAGCTGAAAATGTTATCTGTGCCACGGTTCGGGGTGAATCAGGATCTATCACCTTTGTTGAGCTTCACCGTCAGGTTCTCACATCTGAAATGTGTGAAAATGCTGGCTCAGATTTAAATGCTTTCATTTTATATTCTTACCGTCTCTCTTTTTCTCTCTTTCTCTAGCACTCAGATCCATTTCACAGTGGCCATTGATTTCACTGCCTCCAATGGTAAGACTTTTTCAGTGTTGATTGTTTCCTATTTTGAGTTTGTTCTCCACGCTGTTGGCTAACATATCGGAATCTGATTTTACCTTAATTTATGATCCATCTCTCTCTCTTTAAACTCCAGGGAACCCTTCACAGTCCACCTCCCTGCACTACATGAACCCCTATCAGATGAACGCGTATGCCATGGCGTTGAAGGCCGTGGGCGAGATCATTCAGGACTATGACAGCGATAAGATGTTTCCCGCATTGGGCTTTGGAGCCAAACTTCCTCCTGATGGCCGGGTTTCCCATGAATTTCCCCTGGTACCTGTTCCTAGATATGATAGATTACTTGGATTTCACAGCTAGCTGGCACATATCCAGTCATTTCTGCTCAAGTTCTAAATACATGCCATGTATACACTCTGAATGACATTGCTTTATCCTGTTTGTGAGGTTGTGAATGGATGTTTTTAAGTCTATGTTTAGTTGTTTGCACATATGTTGATGATATTGTAATTAGTAATGCTCGGTTACATCTATGTGTAATGTGTAAATAAGGCTCTCTTGACACTCCTGCTCATTAATGTTACCCAAGCATTCATGATGTGTGTGTGCCAAACCCTCATCTCTTCAAGCATTTTGAGTCTCTTAATTAGTTTTCGCTCACTCTTTCTCTTTTTTTCCCTTCATCAGCTACTCCTCCTTCCTATCTCTCTTTCTACGTGCTGGAACCTGTGATCATTCACTATTCATTTTCATTCTTACTGCTTCATTCCTTGATTATTCGAATATCACTGTCCTTAGAGCATGAATAATTATCTCATGATGAATCATAAAGTACTGAACAGATTCTGAGATCCCTAAGGGTGATACACTAGAGAAAGTTTTGACTGTGCATTTGATGAATATGAATGAGTAAAATGGGTTGCGAGGATGCAGAGAGAAGCGTTAAAGAACCAGTTTTTGATTGAATGACACTTTTGCAAACCCTTGCATTTTCCTTTATGTCCTTGAGATGAACCATCGCCATTGAAATCAATGGATTCGCAGTTGAAATCGTTGATGCAGCGCAAATTCTAGTGTGTAGATGCATAATAAACATCAAGTAGTTTTATATTCAAATTAATAACTGCAAATATGTGGGGAAATGTAAGTGATATGATAAATCTAATCTGCTGATTTGACCTTGAAAGTAGAAGCACAGTTGTTGATTGATGTCTGATGTTCTCTTTGAAGAATGGTAATGTAGATAACCCATACTGCAACGGGATGGAGGGCATCCTAGAAGCTTACCACCAGAGTCTGAAGACTGTCCAGCTTTACGGCCCCACAAATTTTGCTCCTGTTATCAACCATGTAGCGAGGTAAGAAAAATGCAACGCTCGAAGGAGAGTGCGGGAACATCCTGGGAAAACGAGTAGAAAGACGCAGTAGTGAAATTTCAACAGATTGAAATGAATAGAAAATAGTTGTATTAATATGAAAGTCTTTGCTCAAGCGAGCAAAACATTTATTGTGACCGACTTTATTTTGACTAGAGGCTTCACAGTTTGGGAAAAACAAATCAGCTGGTGTTTTAGGACCGCTTCAAACAAATCAAACCAAACCTTCACAGGCAGAAATGACGACATTTATATCAGAACAGCAGGACCCCATAAAACATAACTGATTTTCAGGCTGTCCCAGGGGCTGATGTGTGAAAGCTAGTTTTCACCTAAAAATAATTGTGAGATAAAGATTAAAATAAGAACCATAAAACCATATTGTGACATTAAGTTGCTTTTGTGAGAGATACAATCGCAACTTTAAGAAATTGTGGGATATAAAGTTGCAATTATTAGTAACAAAGTCACAATTGTGAGACATTGGTGCAATTGAGAAAAAGTTGCAACTGAGAGAGGTGCAACACAATAGAGAGATATAAAATCGTCAATGTCTCAGTTGTGAGATCTAATGTTGCATTTATGAGAAACAAAGTCACAATTGTGAGATATAAAGTCAGAATAATGAAAGGAACTATTAAAAGAAGTAGCAATTACAAGCAAAAAGTCACACTTGCCTTCAGCACTCGGAGACAAACACAGCCTTCTATACTCTTGAATACCGTAGCTGATGTGATTGTACTTATTGTCTAAATTAACATGCCTAGATGATTTAACATGCACCAAATGTTTGTTTCTTGTTGCTGTGACCGAGTGCAGACCTCCAAGAGGCCAGATCTTCTGTCATAGCTTCTGTAAAGTGTTTTGCATCACAAAGAGCATTATGGGATTTTGATGAAGGCAGAAGAGCTGTGTCAATAGCACAGGGACATCCCTAAGCAAATATATATATGCATGAGATTCAGCCCTGAATACTAAGTGTTCAATGAAGATGCTCATACTTTCATTATTCATCTGCGATTTTAAAACACAGTCAATCAATTTAACCAGCATGAAGAGATTTTCATGTTTGGTTTATGGTTCATTTGGGTGATTTGGATTCATAATATTTTCTGCGAATATGTTTGTTAATATTAGAAGGTGACGGTGTGTGCGTGTGTGTGTGTGCACAGGTATGGCGCAGCGGTTCAAGATGGCTCGCAGTATTTTGTGCTTCTAATCATCACGGACGGTGTAATATCAGATATGGCTCAGACTAAAGAAGCCATCGTCAATGTGAGTTATCTTGGACCTTACTCTCTCTCTTTCTGTCCTTGAAAACTGTTTATATCATCACATTCTGGTGCAACATCGCATCACATGAGCCCCCCAGGCAAAGCCTAAGAAGAGTTAAGGTGCGTTTTGGGTCTTCTGGAGGTCCTCTTCCACACCTAATGGGATTCGTCTGTCACCGTTGCTATAGTTACCCAGCAGACTGGATTTAAAGGGAATTTGCGACTGTTTAGTCACATTATTAGAACAGCCACACCTTCCTTTTAAGATCTTGCCTGCTGCTCTATCTCTTCTTCACCCTCTACCCTTGATGCTTTGGATCTCGGTCTTCGGTCACACGGTAACATGCGCTCTGAATGACCGAACAATGCATGTGCGTTATTCATTTCTATGCCTCAAGTGTTTTATTTTATTTTTTTATTTTTTTTGAAGTCTGCTATGAGAATTCCACTCTTGTGCTCTTTTCTGTTGGTCTTTTTCAAATGATTAGATAAAAATGAGCACTTTGAAGTACTTCTCATTTGCATCCTCTCACTGTGATTCTCTGCACTTTCAGCAATTTGGCCTCTAATATATTCTGAGAGTAGCTGGAGAGAAATGTAGTTTAATTCAGTAAACTGAAAGTTCACTTTATATCACTAATTTAGGTCATGGAAGTTTTTTGAACAAGAATAATCAGTGTCTAAATTATAAACATCCTTTAAATTAATAGATAAATAAATTACTTCAATTAGCAAAGATAAAATAAGTTAAAATATTGTTACATTTATTTTTCTCATCTCCATTAGCTTAGTTTTTTCTTATATCTATCTTTTTCTCTTATATCTATTTTCTGAGAGAATCTAAAAGGAAGTAGATTAATTTCTAAATAGTTGCTTTGGTCAATGATTTAGATCATGGGAGGTTTTTTTTTTTTAAGGCACATTCCCTCTGCTACACTGTAAAAATAATTTTTGTTAGTTAATATTTCTGTCTTCTCTCCTGTAAATATATTTAAACATCCTTAAAATAAAGAACAGATAAATATAAATAAAATAAAGTAAATTACTCGAGAAGAACTGCATTAAACATTAACTTCTTTTTAAAAATTGATTACGCTTAATTTTCTCATCCCAACTATTAATTAAGTTGAACTTAATTAAACTTTGTTGAGGTTTTTTTTTTTTCAATTGAAATAAAGAGCAAACAGAAAAATAAACTTAAAGAGACAGTATATGATCTTTGAAATTTATCTAAGGATTTGTTACTATTTACTTTGACAATTATAACGATTATAAGAACCAATTTTACAGTGTGTGTGTCAGAGTTCTGTATTTAATATTTAATAAATCTATTAAACGACTTTATCCTCGCCGACACCAGCAGATGTGAGCGTGTTCAAGCAGCCATTGAAAATCTAAGAATACACTGAAGCCAGGCAAGAGGGTTTGTGTCTCAGAAGACAAGAAAACACTGTAATTCACAGAGTTTATTATAGGGCATAGCTGTAAATGTGTCACATCACATAATTCACAGTAATCTGCACTTATTTCAAGGCTGAGAGAAGTATTAGGTATAAAATAAGTCAAGAAAACGGGGAGAAACAAGTGGGAGAGTAAACAAGTGAACAACAAAGATTGCGAGTGAAGAGCTTGAAGCCTGAAAGACCTACAGGAAATAGACCAGTGAATTCATGAAGTGTGTGTGAAATGTGTTTGTTTAGACTCATCTTCCCAGCTCTATTTCTTTCAACACATGACCGCCTCTATCCCCCGTGAGCATTTCCGGAAATGCTGACCTACTTTCAACCCCATAAATATGTTTTTATAATCCTTGCCCATTGGCACCAAGCACTCAGTGTGCTGTCTACACAATGCATACAGACAAGGATGGACTGGTAGCTGAAAAACAGCCCGGGACCAATACCATCCCCTTCATAACACAATGTGGATAAAACAATTATTGCCTGAATTTTGTATGTTTGTTGTTTGTGTGTATGTACGTATGCATGTATGTATGTCGGCCACTTTATCAGGTACACCTTGCTAGTACTGGGTTTGACCCCATTTTTCCTTCAGAACTGCCTCAATCCTTCATGGCACAGATTCAACAAGGTGCCGGAAACATTTCTCAGAAATATTGGTCCATATTGACATCATGACATTATGTAGTGGCTGTAGTTACTGCACATCCATGATGCAAATCTCCCATTCCACCACTTCCTGCTGGAAGATGGGTACTGGGGTCATAAAGGGATGGACATAGTCAGCAACAATACTCAGGTTGGCTGTGGCATTTAAACGATGCTCAGTTAGCACTGAGTGGCCCAAAGTTTTCCAAGAATATATCGCCACACCGTTGCACCACAACCATCAGCCTGAAGCTTTGATACAAGGAAGGATGGATCCATGCTTTCTTGTTGTTATCTGAATGTTGCAGCAGAAATTGAGAAGCATAAAACTAATCAGAGCTGGCAATGTTTCTTATATCTTCTAATGTCTGATTTTGTTGAGCCTTTGCTAATTGTAGCTTCGTTTCCTGTTCTTAGCTGACAGGCATGGGATTCAGTGACTTCTGCTGCTGTAGCTCATCTGCTTTAAGATTCAACATGTTGTGTGTTCACTTCTGCAGACATTGGTCGTTATGAGTGGTTATTTGAGTTACTGTTGCCTGTCTTTCAGCTCAAACCAGTCTGACAGTTCTCCTTTGACCTCTGCCATTTTCGCCCACAGAACTGCTGCTCAATGGATATGTTCTCTTATTGGGACCATTCTCTGTGAACCCTATGGATGATATAGTTCATGAAAATCCCAGTAGATCAGCAGTTTCTTAAATACTGAGATCAGCCCGTCTGACAGTCAGTCACTTAAATCAACTTTCTTCTGCATTCTGATGCTCAGTTTGAACTTCAGCAGATTGTCTTCATGTCTACATGCCTAATTACATTGAGATGCTGCCTTGTGATTGGCTGATTAGATATTTGCTTTAACTAGCAGTTGAACTGGTGTACCTAATAAAGTGGCCAGGCAGTGAGTGTGTGTGTGCAGAGATTTAGTAGATCAATATAAATAAATATACTTTATTTTCCTCTATATTTGTGTCTGAAATTCTGAAATAAACAATCAGCTAATACTGTTTTAGTATTTGTTCATATTCTCACAATTTGTAGAGTCCATCTTTTGGTTTCCCACATAAAGCTCAAGGGTTACTGAAGAAATCGATCTATGAATCGTAGTAATTAATGATCTAAATCACTGTTGGTTTGATTAGCTCTCCAGGCACCACAGTTCGGAGTTTGTTTGTGCTCTCTGTGTGTGTGTGTGTGGCTCTTTTTCATCTTGTGTGATGTGTTTTAGTGTGTGGCCCCCGGTGAAATTCCAATTCTAACTCCATTACAGCCCACAAACTTATCAGTGTGACTGAGGGTGTGTGTCCAGCCAGGTTTATTCAACAAATTATTCATTCCTCTAAACAGGCTTTCACGGGCCCTCTGGGAAAGTACTTTCAAAATCCAAAGCCCCAGGAGCCTTTAATATTTCTCTCATTATATATTTGATACTGTATTATAGGTATATTTCATTATAAGCTCTTCAGATTACATTTCATAGAAATTATGTTTTCCTTTATTTTAGTCTGTTTCTGCTGGGATCATGTGTAATGCATTATGTGCAATTACTTTTCATTTCAAACCACTGGGAAGTTGCTTTAGGGCAAAAGTGAGTTTTGTTTCTCTGAATATCCTGTGGTTTTCTTGTTATCCTGTCACTCGTGAACTGCCTCTAAGCTTGCCTTAATATAGACTCACTCTTTGCTTCTCTGATAAAGGGGATTTGACCTGTCAGTCAGGCATCAAATCAGGAACAGGGAAAGCTGGCACAGGAGAGAGAATGTTGATCCAAGAGGGCCTGAATAATGTATAGTTTTTCATGTCACTGCATGAGGAAAAATCACGCTTTGTCAAAATATTTTCAAACCATCATGGTCGAAGTCAAAACGTCTTTGTTTATACATTCACGTGTTAAATGTATAAAAATGTTTACATTTTATTGTCGTTAAGCTAAAGCTTGTTATATGGTAAAAACCCTGTAAGGGTGAATCTTACAAAAACACGCCCAGTTCTCATTTGACCCCAAAACAGAAAAATAACAAGAAATTGTATTTTACATAAAGCAAATGAATTGAGTTTTTGTTTTGTGATTCACATTAGATTCTCAATGACAGTAAAAAAGCATAATGATACAGTAAAATTACTGTAATATAATGAAACCATGATGTATAAATACTTTTGTTTTACTAGTTTCTGATTCTCAGAATAGTAAAAATAATAAAAGAAATTTATTCATTTTAAAATCAGAATGACTGTATTACACACACTAGCATGATGTATAAACTTTACCATTTAAATATATCATTATAAAATCACAGTAATTAATTTTTTTATTAAGGCAGAAATGTGTGTAATCATACTGTAACTAAAAATAGACCTCTTTATACAGACATATATATGGAAGATATAATTGGTTGATTGATTGATTGATTGATTGATTGATTGATAACAATTTTTGACTGTACAATCCAGTGTGTTTCCTGGATTCAAATTAAGCATAGTTTCAAACTAAAAGCAAATAAGTCAGTCAACCATTACAGTAAAACTGAGTAATTTTTCATACAGGTATTGTAGGATCATATCAGAGCATGTAAATTGTTTATCAGGAGGTTCTCTGTTTTCTTCCTCTCAGGCGGCAAAACTACCTATGTCCATCATTATTGTTGGAGTCGGCCAGGCTGAGTTTGATGGTAAGAAACGAAACTAATCTCACATTTTTTTGAAGATTCATTCTTAATCTAAATTAGTTTTATATTTAAATCTTAAATATTATATCTTCATATATTCTTCTATATTCCATTTTCTTTTCTGTTCTGTTTACTTTATTTACTATTTGTATGTACTGCAAACATAAAATGTACTGCACAACCCTTTATTGTTTGTTTGTATTGTACTCAGAATTTTCCTAAACATTTTCTGCTCATAACTATCAGCTCCACTAAATGAAAGCTAATATTAGCATTCCCACATGGAGGTTTAAAACTTGAAGGCATGAATGCAACTTCACAGTTTGCACTCAGATAAAGTAGAGTTTCTGGATGAGAACTCACCTAATTGGGAAGGTTTAGGGTTTCGGACTGATAAGCAGATGTCAACTCACAGATCTCACAGCTGTTCAATATAATTAGCCAGTCACACCATCTGCTATTAGTATTTGTGTTCGGCCTTTCATAATGTTCCAGCAAAGAGGTAAATGTTTGTGTCATGCTGGGGCTCAAGATTGAGTTTTACCGGCTGGAGGGCAAATAACATGATGATCTCACTTTTTAGCCATGGTCGAACTTGATGGCGACGATGTAAGAATATCCTCCAGAGGAAAGCTTGCGGAGAGGGATATTGTACAGGTACATATCTTATTTGTATATTGATGTATTTATGTTTGTATATAAATGTATATGTGACACACACACACGTTCGTTTTGCTATCAAAGTGAGGACATTCCATAGGCGTAATGGTTTTTATACTGTACAAACTGTACGTTCTGTCCCCCCACCCCCCCACCCCTAAACTTAACCCTCACAGAAAACATTCTGCATTTTTACATTTTTAATAAAACATTGTTTAGTATGTTTTTAAAGCTGTTTGAGAAGTGAGGACATATGAAATGTCCTCATATTTCACATTGAAGTTGTAATATCAGTGTCATACCCATGTTATTATACACATTTGTGTCCTGATATGTCACAAAAACACACACACACACTATTCTGCGGCGACAATGAGTGTGACATTTGAAACATTAATTTAATTTCATTCAAAAATATTGATTCATTCAGGAACTAAACAGTGAGCCACTAAATCGTTCACTCATTTGTTCAAAAACACTGATTTAATCAGGGTCTGAATCACTACTGGATGGTATGTGGTGTATGTATTGACACTGGTTAGGTTTTTATATATATATATATATATATATATATAAAACCCTAACCAGTGTCAAAGTAATACAATAACCATTTGAGGAAGTTTCTTATAGAAAAACTTTTGGTGACCTACATTTACAGGCATCTCAGATGTAGAGAACACTGCGACAACGCACATGGAAAAAATATCTCAAGATAACAAACAACGAGCCATGTGCAACCTATAAATAATGAATGATTCCAGAGTATTTTTGAAAAACAGACAGGTTATCGTTACATTGTTTACATGGAAATTTCAAAACCGACTGAAAAAAAAAAAAAACTGAAATAAAAATGACTCAGGGAGTAAATACATTTTTTTTTTCATCATTTAGCAGACACTTTTATCCAAAGCGACTTACAAGGGGAGCAATTAGGGGTTAGGTGTCTTGCTCAAGGGCACTTTAGTCATGGTATCGAGGTAGAGAGAGTGCTGTTTATTCACAATCCCCACTTTCAATTCCTGCCGGCATGGGAATCGAACCCTCCCTCACCACTAGGCCACGACTACCCCGAAATAAACACCTGTAACTTCTTTTTAATCTTGTCTGTGCCTGCAGTTCGTACCATTCAGAGACTATATGGACCGGACGGGAAACCATGTCTTGAGTATGGCCCGACTTGCCAAGGATGTCCTGGCGGAGATTCCAGAGCAGCTGATCTTATATATGAAGTCAAGGGGCATCAAACCCAACCAGACACCACCAGACTACAGCCCACCTGGGCTCAGCCCAACCCCCACCATATGAGTTTACCCAGCCTGCTGAAGGAAAACAACCATGCTTGTTATGTCACCTCCAATTTGGATCTCATTCAAAGCCAATACAACTGATTCCGTATAAGGCGACCAGAGGAACGGATAGTTTCAATTCTCCGTCTTTGGATCTCATACACTGGAGAAATTGAAAACTATATCTGTGTTCTGGCCTTTGAACTGAAAATGATGGTTCTTACTGGTCTGTGAGTTTGTTTCCCCCATAATTTCTTCACAATTTAGTCAACTCTATGAACAGATTTATAGTCTGGGATATGACTGTGCCAGATATATGGAGAACATCTGCTCAATCAATGCAATTTTCTGCTTATTTAACATCTCTACATCTACAAAAAACGATTGTGTGTCAGCATGCGAGGACTGTGTGTTATATTAGGAATATCTTTCTATATATTTTATATCCACCAGAGGAGGTAAATGAACCTCACTAGGAAGTGTGATTTTAAAATATAGTGAAATAATAAGTGATTGTTTGAAATATTATACCCAGTATGGGTAATCTATGTAGTGGAATTGTTTGTAGAATTTGTAGATAGTTTGTGTAATTGTGGTTTTATTTTTCCACTGAGTTTTGGCAAGGTCTTTTTAGTAATACTTCCATTGCAGTTTCCCATTTATAGCTTTTCAAAGCTATGATAAACAAGATTTTCTATTCTAAAGCATGAAATCCAGGTAAAAGCATTTGTACATTGCATTAAGACACTGTATCAAATGTATTTACACACTTTAAATCAGAAAATTCCAGTGTAAAATTCAGAGAAAGCACAAATATTTTCTTAATGCTGTAAAATTTGTAAATGTGAATCAGAGAGAAGTCACAGATTCATATTCATCTCTCACACTTTACGCAGACTGAAATTTCAAGCAAATAATCAGCTCTTAAGAACGCCAGATTTACTTTCCTTTTTAATTTGCCACTCCAGTTCCTTAATGCTCTGGAGCCGGTATATCTTGATATTGTGAACAGCATTTCTTCAGACACACACGACCCATCAGGGGGAAACATGAGAGATGCCTCGCCGCTCGCTGCTAAACATGATTGGAGATGAGGCAGCATCTGCTGTTTTTCTCATAGCACCGTTTGACTCCTATCCAGCCACGTTAAACCTTTGCCCTTTCATTTCTTGGATTCTCCCTGGAGTTTAAAAGACTTGTCTATTTTCACCATGACAGGAATTAAATTAGGGATTTAAAAAAAAAAAAAAAACACACACATCGCATGCCGCTGAAGTCGCATTACTCGCAGTGCAAACATAATGCCATTTTATTTACGTTTGGATGATTTATAGCGTTGGCATAATAATTACAGTAGATAATCATCGAACACAGTTAAACTGTTAAACTTGCCTTACAAACAGTAAGTTTACATTAATGGTTGATAGTAAGCATAAATTAGAAACAGTATTTTATATATTATTGCTAAGGAATCTCATGTTGATTTTCTTTCCAATTTTACTACCTTAAAACATTCAGTTAAATCTCAGAAAATGTTAACTGTAAGATTTACTCTATTTAGCATTAGAAACACTAAAAACATAGTAGACAGCTTCTTTTGTCAGAGGTCCTTTTTGAAACTTAAAAACAGTCCTTATCACAGACAAATGTGTGTGTATCAGTAAATACAGAGGGTCATTTTTATATATATATATAATTGTTCTTTTCATAGATTTGATACATTTTCTTCGTGCAGTAAATCTTGACGTCTTTGCTTGTTTGTCCCAAAGTTGTGACAATGTTTTGGTTTTAGAGCAAGCATCTATTAATATACTTCTATTTTACACACTGTAGATTATGAACTGTGAAGTTGTTGCATTTATTTTTTTATCTCTATTGGTCCTGAAATTACAAATTTATGAGTTAGAACAGCAGTTTACAAAATGAGAATTCCTCCATTTAACCCACTTTTACAATAAGAATGACGCTTCTTTTGCAGAGATTCTTACATTTGTAAAATCTGCTCCCAGGTAGTAAGAGTGTTTAAAAGCACCTCTCTGTTACCGTGAGTTATTAACACACTTTTATTTACCGAAGTGATCCATCATTCAATTAGGAGGTTAAGATGAAGTCTGACAAAGGGAGCATTGGGTGAAAGGGTTTGTTTAAGAGTGTTAATTGGTGAATTGATTGTAAAGACTTATTTACTCTTCACTGGATATTGTTTATCTTTTTTTATTTGGTATTTTTTTCTTTCTTTTTTTTCTACTAATTCTGATTTCCAGATGTAAACCTGTAATTTTTACTAGCATAAATGTAACCTTTTTTAAATCCTATTTAATATTCATGAACACATGGCTGCTCGGAGGCTTGTAAATCCGAAAAACAAATTACAGGCTTCCTGAAACACATGTATATCACTATCCAGAGAATGTTAATGGGTTAATTTTATAGCATGGTGTAAATTTAGCAAATACTATATTTTTTATCCCACTATAATAAAGCCAGTAGGTCATAGTGAAGTAGCTTACAAAAATTATTGCAAAGAGGTAATAGTATGAAAACATGTAAATTATGTACTAAAAATGTGGCCCTTGTCCAGTGCTAACGTTCCCTCTGTGAGATATGCATGATCGTGCCAAAATGGCCGAGGGGTTCAGCGACAAACTGACCTGTTGCTTTTCGTTCAGCCTCTGCCGCTCATCTCATACCCAGAACACAGAGCATGAAGCATCTCATCGTTGCTGGATTCATTTTCCTTCTCCTTTTTTCTCTTCTTCTTTACCTCTCTTTATCTCAGTCGATATGCATGGTGAGCTGTTCCAAACTGAACATAGAACATTGCTGTTGTCATACCCGTGGTGTGTGAAATTTGTAATGGATTGCCTTAAAAATGATAAAGAATAAAACAATGACAACGTTTTTCTTGAAGAACGGAGAGGGATTTTTTTTTGTATGCATGAGTTTCTTCTTCATGAATAATCCATCTCAGTTACAAACTGTTACAGTCTATTACAAACCGAAGCAGCCTTTAATGGGAGAGCAGAGAGATTTTCTCATTAATTCATGTTAGATGCCATGACTGGGCCCTCCAGAGACAGGTGTACATTTACATAAGTCTATTCGCTTTAGTTCCTCTGGGTTTGTCACATTCATTCTGAGCGATTAGACACTAGTCTCTCTGGTCACCGTGTTTAGATGGCGTGCATTGGTGAGTTTCCTCTCCTAAAAGGGTAAAAATACCATTAATTGTCTTTACTTTTTTTTTTCTTCCAAACACTGCAGAAGCTCCAGTCTGTTCATTATGTTTACTTGCTAAATTATTGCTTATTTAGTGTGTAGTCAATTGTGTTTAGGCTGAAATTGACTGACTGCGAAGGGCCATCCTGATGCGAAAAGTAAACCCTAAGTCAGGAGATGGGCAGAATATTAACTAAGTGATAAGTATTGTTCAGACTTGTCCTTAAATCACAGTTTGTTTGTCATTGCCAAACAGCAGCAAAGAAGAGAACTCAGCGTCCAATCAGTGGGCTCCCTGGGGCTGGTGTGTTTCCTTCCTCAAGAGCACCTGCAGCATTTAATAAAATCCACTTCTGTCACATCTGCTGCATCACCTGAATTGAAGGAAGGAAGGAGGAGATATGTCACTGATACCGAGTTTATTTGTTTTCTCCCTCGAACAAAAATACATTTGCTAAATAGCCATCCTGCTTCTTGAGGCTTTCAGCTGTTCTATAATGAGTGGCACTCTTTGAAATCAATAGCTATTTTTCAATGTTACCAGGATAGATGGAGATTCTGACAGACTGATTGATGGTCCCTTCAAAGACCACCGTATCGGTTTTTAGTACTAATGCCAAATTAATTCCACAAATTGCTCTGAAGAACCAGCAAAAGCAATAGCTTTCACTGGCAACTGTTTCCAACACACACACACAGAGAGAGAGAGAGAGAGAGAGAGAGAGAGAGAGAAACATCTCTGGAAGAACAGATCCAAAGTATATCCAAACCATCTGGATGAGACACATTCTACACCAAAACTTTTTCATAGGATCCAGCATCCGTCAGTTTAATCAATCTCAGGACACACTTTTTAGAATAAAAAATGAAGAATAAAAAACTTTTTTTTTTGCATAATCATATTGACAATGTATAAAAATCAGGACAACCAAGAACAAAAGCATCACTCTGAGGATATATATATATATATATATATATATATAAATAGGAAGGAATACACACACACACACACACACACATATATATATAAATATATTTCTTGGTGGCACAGCAAGTAATAGTAGGCTAGCTTAGGTGTTCCTAAAGTGCATTAGCACCATGGAACCTGCAGTGGATTAGGCGAGTTCATTCAGTGACAGACTTGTCAAAGTGATTCAGTTCTGAAGAGTTTGTGGATGCTTCTCAGACGGCAGGCGGCATCCTAGTGTGGATGCATCCATCCTAATCCAGTCCTTCAGAGGCTTTTAGGCTAGAGTCCTCCAGTCCTCAGCATTAAACGCTAATGAGACGGTCGTATGCCTAAATTCACGTGGCTACGTAATAAATGTTTCCGCCCCCGCAGTCACGGCGCAAAATCATTTCCATAGTCACCCTCACAGCAGCTTTAACTTTTGTTGTTGTTGTTTTGTAATTTGATGAAACGGTACATGAAGTGATTCCGGCATGCGTTCGCCATGTTGTCATTATTATGTGACCTATCAGCATCAGTTGGATCATTGACTGCCATTCTTAAATCCTCTCCCATGGTACAGTAAGCACACTTCAGAATCTCACTGGAAGTAGTACTAGATCATTCGGGTAACTTTTGCCTACTCTTTTATGAGTACTGTGAATTCGGACTCTTGTCATATACTGTTTTTCGCCTACGGTAATGTAGGAAAGTATGCGGTTATTGATGCGATTACCATGTTATGGTCTGCATCACATTGGTGGTGTCGTGTGAGAAAAATGGAAGTACAAGTTATGTCTTCCAGAATATTTTGTGTCATATTTCTGACATTATAGAGCAGTTTAAAAACCACTGCTCTATTCCTTCATTTGCCGCGAGAGGAAGAGTGAATCGTTCTCTGTAATCATGTAGGCCTATCTTGTTTTGTTTTATTTAAGAACAATAATAGATGCTGGTAAATGAAGTGTTAACCGTTAAAGGGTTTTGTGCTGCTGATTGGTGAGCTATTAAAATGTCTTTAGTTGTTTGTTTGTATCAGGCTTTTATCTGTTGTCTGTCTCCATTGCAGTAGAGATGTCGTTCCCCTTACAAGACACATGGCTGAAGGGAAGACAGGTCTGAGGTTATCAACGGGCTGGAAACACTAATGCTCTTTGTCAACCTGCCTTAAGCCAGCCTGCTTTATAACACAGTCACTGAAAAGCATGAGCCTGAAATAGAGAAACCAGGGAACATTTTCACAAATGTCATCTGAAATCTGGGGCATCGGAAGTCTAGAAGAACTTCAGCCCTCAGACACATTTCATTGCACCTGTTAGGGCTGCACAGTTTTTAATCATTTTAGTGTTCATTGTACAGCTTTGACATTCATCTAGTTTCAATAATACATACATACCAAGACCTTTGGCAATGTTCAGAGGGATGATCAAAATAATCCCCCCGAACGTCAGAAAGAGAATAAAACAGAATAAAATCTACATATTCACAATCAAAAATACACGAGCGAGGGATTTTTGTAAATATCCAATTTGCGTGTTCATTTCAGGCAAATTCTAACCAACAACAGAATTCATTTGCAAGTGCAGCGAGCAGATAAATGTGTTTTTCTGCCCAGAAAATTTGAGAGGTTTGCCACAACAAAAACACAGAACCACATGCAGCATCATAAGCCGACTCAATCAGTGGATTGGTGTTCTTTGCTGTTAAAATAAACTTGGCTTGACAGGTTAAATAAAGGTTAATAAATGAAATTATGCCAAGCTAATCTAAAATAAAATGAACTACGCTGATATAGCACTTTCACGAATATACAGTAATGTCTTTACAGTTTGACACTTTTCAGAGTATGGTGGGATGACGAATAATCTGTTTTCTCAGTTCTACACAAAATGTTTTTTAATTCCATGAATCTTGTCAACTCATTTAAATATCATCAGTAAAGCATAGTTTCACCACTCTGCTTGGTTCATCAACAATAATTCCATTGAGTTCAGCCTGGAGTCTTGGGGTAATCTTTGATGCCGCAGCTGAACTTCAAAGACTTGGCACAATCATACAGGTTTGTGCACTACACAACATAAGGAAGATCAGGCCCTTCCTAAGCATGCAACATGACTTCTCATCCAGGCCTTTGTCTTTCTTTATAGGCTGGACTGTTACAGTACTCTTCTGGACTTCCAACATGTGCAGTCAAATCAGCCCGACTGGTTTTCAACGAACCCATTAGATCCCATGTCACACACCGCTGTTTATCGCTCTGTGCTCGCTGTCGATTGCAGCTCATATCAAGTTCAAGTTCATATTGCTTGCCTACAGGATGGCCACAGGCTCTGCACCCTCCTACCTCCGAGTCTACATGCCCTCCAGGAGCCTGCGGTCGGTAAGTGAGCAGAGGCTCGTGGTAACATCACAGAGAGGCACAAATTCACTCTCAAAAACATTTTTTGTTCACACTTCCTTGCTGGTGGAATGGGCTTCCCAACCCTATCTGGACAGACAAATCCCTGACGATATTCAATAAACAGCTAAGCACTTAACAGCACTTAACCTGCTGTAAAAAAAAAAAAAAACAGTATTCCTTCGTCTATGCTCTCAGTATTCCGGGTTGGTTCACCCAAAAATGAAAATTCTGTCATTAATTACTCTCATGTCGTTCCAAACCTGTAAAACTTTTGTGCATGTTTGGAACACAAATGAAGATCTTTTTGATGAAATTTAAATTATTGCTGTCCCTCCATAAACTGCCTTTGCAACTAGAACTTTGACGCCCCAAAAAGTTCATAAAGGGATTGGAAAACTAATCCATATGAATTGAGCAGTTTAGTCCAAATCTGAAGTGACTCGATCGCTTTTTATGATGAGCAGATTTAATTTAGGCTTTTATTCACATATAAACCTTGATCAGCAAATATAAACAGAAACTCAACCGAACTTAAATGATGCGAGAGAACGTACCTCTTCCGGAAGCTCAGATGTGCTGCATAACACACAAGAATGAACCTCGCTGGTTACACAGCATGTTTGAGCTTCCTCGTGCGTCATTCAAGTTCGGTTGAGCTTCTGTTTATGTTCACTGATCAAGGCTTATATGTGCGTAAAAGCCTAGAAATCTCACAGATTTCATCAAAAAGTTCTTCATTTGTGGGCTTACAAGTTTGGAACGACATGAGAGTCAGTAATTAAGGACAGAATTTTCATTTTGAGGTGAACTAACTCTTTTAGGAATAGTGAAGGAAAACTTTTTCTCTTTTTTTTCAGCAGGCTACAGTTAAGTGCTCAGCTGTTTCATGAAAATTGTCAGGGATAATACCTCCCTAATCTTAATTATTGTATTGTGTTTAACCTACATTGATTTTATTTTTTGTTATTGAAATTTAATACTGGAAGACTATGAGTCAGGAGTGCATGATGAGAGCTTTTCCAGAGAACTTTCTACTGCACTGGCCACCTGTTATCCCATCATACTGGATGCAGCTTCACTTGAACAGCTTGGAATACCAGAATGCCTCAGAAAGTGTGCTCGATTTCCAGTTTCACAACAGAAAACTCACAAAAATAACAACACTGGTGCAATAATAAAACTGTTAAACAGTAGAAGTTAAGCAAAACAACATCAAATAAAATATTATTTATGTAATCCAACAATCTTATGTGATTTAGGGACTTTTTGTATCTCCTCTACTTAATGCTCGAATAAATTCTCTGCTTGGCATTTAATGACATTTCCAATAAAGCCTTTAGGTTACACTTTATATTAAGTGTCTTTAACCACTATTCTCTAACATCAAAAATAAGTACAATGTACTTGTAAAAACATGTATGTACACAATATTTGTATCAAATGATTAATTTAAATATTACTACTTAAAGACATCTAAAGTGGGACCAGATTTCTACTCTGCAAACTCTCCCTCTTTTTCTTTCTCATTAAGCTGTCTTGGATCTTGTTGTAAAGTGAGGGACACCCTGACTGGGGCACATCAAAGACTTTTTCAGTGGCGACAGGGGCTGATGAAATACTCCATGCCTAATTTAAACCTCCAGCATCACCAGCAGAACTTGGCTTCCCAGTAAAAGTCACTGGATGGCCTACTTCAGGAAGCAGGCTGAAATCACACGAGGCTCTGATTCTGACAATACCAATCTTAGAGAGGGAAGAACTGCATTATGCTTGTGGTGATGATGCTGAATCCTGCACTGCAGATGCTGATCAGAGACCACAAGTAATTATACGATCTGAGATCAAACCGAGAAGGAAAGTCTTTAGAAGCGCATCAAAATCAAACACATTTCCAGCCCTGCATCTTTTATATCACACAAACTTAAAAATAGCTTCTGTAGGTTTTCAACATTTAGCCGTGATGAGTTTCAACATAACATTTTTTTTAACATATTAATTGTAAAGTTGTTGTAGTCGGTATATAGTATATAGTAGTCGGTTACTGATTTGTAAATTACATGAAAAAAAATTTGTAGTTAGTAATGTAATACATTAAATTATACATTTTGTTTACTTTCAGATTACTTTTGACCTAACTGGTTTGTCAAACTACATTGATTTGAATAGGATAATCTTGTACCATGTGGATCTAAAAATACAAAGAGAAAGAAAATATGGTAACACTTTACAATAAGGTTCATCAGTTAAACATTAGTTAATGTAACATGAACTAACCATGAGCAATACTTTTGTTACTGTATTTACTAATCTTACAGTTGTTCATTGTTTGATCATATTAGTTCACAGTACATTACCTAATGTTAACAAGATTTGAATATTGTATTAGTAAATGTTGAAATTAACATTAAGAAAGATTAATAAATGCTGTATAAGTGCAGTTCATTATTAGTTCATGTTAACTAATGTTGTTAAACTAACGAATCTCATTGTAAAATGTTACTGAAAATATAATAATAAAATATTTTCTACTCTTTATCAACAAACCAGCACTCACTCACATCAACACCTCTCTTTTCCACGGCATTTAAGCAGGCTTGGAAAACTCCACTCTATATCCACTCTATAATAAGTACAGTGTTTTGTTTGTTTGTTTGTTTGTTTTTTGATTGAATAATTCAGTGGCTGGCTTGTTGAACTTATCATTGCTCATCATTTGTTTTGTTCCTGCATGAGTCTGTTTTTGAACAAATCGATTGAATGAATGGTACAAATGACTCACTCAGACAGTCACTTATCACAATTCATATGGTGTAACAATGAAACTTTCTCAAAGAGTCACTTAAAAATCCCCACCACTAATGCATATATTTGCAGACTGACAGGAACCCACACAAACAAACATGGCCAAGCTGAGTGATACAAACAATAAAAAGTCCCAGTTATTGGAATTGGCCAACTAGCTTCGACCGATTTCTGTGACTCGCCGAATTTTGTGACCCTAGGCACTGTATTGAGCTAATCTAATAATAATAATCTCACTGTATTGAGCTACTCTTAATCCCAATCCTAATCCTAACCCTACCATCACTATACAAAATGTTTACTATTGTTACACTTAAAGTATTCTTAAAAGTATCCTTTTATACACAAAAAAAGGGGGCCAATTTAGTCACAAGTAGTATTGAAATAGTACACTTATAAGTATATTACTAGTACACTGATAGTATTATGTTTACTATATAAAGTATACTTAAAAATATATTCGAAATTTACTTAAGTGTACTTAATAAAATCATCTCAAAGTACAGTATACTTATTTTTCTTTTTTTGTATGGGACAGGATGGGTCAGTGACATTTTAACAAGATTTTTCCCCCCTCAAGGCACTTGCCCTGTCTGACTCTCTTAAATGGTAGTGTCCAGCAAGGACTAATGGGGTGTGCAAGGAAGCTATTAGATCTGTCCCGCTGCCCTTCTGTAGATCATGAGCAAATGTGTCGTTTATTTCTATCTGTATTCTGCTTCTCCGATAGACAGAAAAGGGCTCTTTAAGACCACGAAAAACGGGAGACTTTTCCAGTGGCGGTTCTACACGGAGGCCTAGGGAGGCCCGTGCCTCTGTAGAAATTTCCATGGCCACCCCTGTGCTGACCAAAAAAATAAAATAAAAAATGAATTATGACTTTATTATGATTTTACACGCGAGCGCCAAAAGCGGAACTAACGTGACGGAACGTTCTACACGGGTAAATTAGAGCGGGCGCCGGCCGCGTAAGTGACTCGTATCTCGTAAGTAACTGGTTGTTCCTGCACAATGTTGTGATGTTAACCACGTAACTTCATCTGTCTTGGCTGTTGCATTGCGATAACATACATTTGAGTAAAGTAATCAACAGGTTATTATTGCCCGTGTTAAGTAGGGAGGGATGGTTAGGCAACGAAATGTAATGCACGTTTTTTTTCTTCCGATAGTTATCTTGAAACGAGGAAAGGACATAGCGTCCTTTTTTGTTAACAAAAAAGTGAGAGAAACGAATCAAGGTATTGAGAGAGTTGAGGAGCAGAAAGAGGGAGAGCTAGAGGAGTCAGTGGAGGTTGGAGGTGATGAAAGTGAGGACTCTGACACAGAGAGGGAAATTCCAGACGGTGAGGAGGATGAGGAAGAGGGGGAGGAGCATGAAAAAGAGGATGAGTAGAACGAAGAAGAGGGTGAGGAGGAAGAAAACATTCAGCGACAGAGAGAGGAACAGCCAGAGGGACACAAGGTGGATCCATGGGGATCAAGTACTGCACCATCAGGTTTGTGATGAAGAAGGTTATTACTATTTGCAAAGCAGTTCAATTATCATTTCATTGTAGGCCTACTGTATGTCCTTAAAATGGTGCTTTCTCCTGTAAATAATTTTGTCAATATGGATCTAATGTTTCTTTTTTTTAAAGTAAATGCTAGGCCTACATTTTTGAAATACATGCAGTACATGCAGATATGCTCTACCAATCAAAAGTTTGGAAACTGTACTATTTTGGTTGTTTTTGAAAGAAGTCTCTTCTGCTCACCAAGGCTGCATTTATGTTATTAAAAATACAAAAAAAAAAAGCTCTAAAATTGTGAGATATTATTAAAATGTAAAATAACTGTTTTTTATGTGAATATATAGTAAAGTGTAATTGTGATCAAAGTTGAATTTATCATCATTACTCCAGTCTTCAGTGTCACATGATCCTTCACAAATCATTGATAATAATCATCAACATTAATGAACCTACCTTTTTTGCACCTGCACTCACTCTTGTACAAATGTTGTACAATGTTGTAATAAATGTTTTTGTAAAGTAAAGAAGTTAATAATCTTTAAATATAATTTGTTACCATTTTTAATGTGCCCCTCTGGTTAAACACTGGCCCCCCTTGGCCCCCCTAGTAAAAATTGTCTAGAACCGCCACTGGACTTTTCAGACGAGCACTGCAATTTCGCCTCAGAATGCGCACGGAAGGGATACAGGTGCCGAATAAGCTTCAGCTGAACAACCGTGAACATTATAATATAGCCTGCGTTAATTTTCTCTGCTGGTGGGTTGCAAGACCGTTTTGAGTGGGTCGCATTGTGTGCAGTCAAAGAAACAACTACATAATACAACTTAATACTCTGTTTTTCTGTTGCCACTTTTATTTTGAAAGACGTATGTGAAAGCCGGTGACACTCCTGTCAGATGCTGAAAAAAGCGCGTTGTCTTTATTCAGTATGCTATGGGCACCAGGCCGTTTTAAGTGGGTCGCATTTTGTGCGGTCACAGAATATGTCGGTAAAACTCTGGAAAAAATGTACTTTCCTGTCGTGTCAGCCGTTAAACGGTGTTCGTGGCGCGCACTTTTCAATAATGTGCAAATACGGTGCGCTGTATATCACTTCACTGAAATAAACTACGAGCATGCAACAAAAGGGCGATTAAAGCTGCGTTAAAACTGTGCATGCATGTATGTATTTGTTAAATGTTATATAGACTATATATATATAGTCTCTCGACTAAAAGATTATGCTATGTGAGGTTTATCTCACAGTCCAGTACATTATACTCATTTTTATGTTGAAATAATGAAGATTTCTGTGCGACCCCAGACTGATTGCTTGCCCCAGACTGGACTCCCCTGTGAAAAAATCCTGCATGGACATCACGTTCCCACATATTAATATGTCTTGGCCACGACAAAGCAGTGAACCGAACATGTCCCCTCCCAGTCTCTGTCCATTTTTGACTTGTTCGGTACAAAATAATTCACTTGAAGCACAAAATAACATGATTTGATGTCGATAACGGAATGACTATCCAATCTAACATTTAACCATTCAGTGATAACTCAGAAGGGCCAACTGAATTACTCATTTAGGCGGATAACTCTCACCGTTTGTGGTGAGTCTGTTTCCCTGTGGCATTTGAGACAGAGGTTGGCCGTAATTCTGGGATGTTAGCTGATGTAAGGATGCCTGTGCTGGATCAGCCCAGTCTGGAGAGCGTTTTAATGTGGATTTAGCCTCATCTGGAATGCAAAGAGCCCCCCTGATACATCAAACCATTCATCCTTTATGAGTAGAGTGAGCGTGTGCAGAAACCAGAGGTGAATTAAACATCAGTGCTATAGGACAGCCTGACTTTAGTTGTGCATTTCCTAGCCGAGCAGCATGCAAGCTCAATCACTTACACACAATCCCCTAGTACGTGGATACAATGGCAAATACAAGTGTTTGAACTACCTAAATATGTATTACAGGCTTTATCTCAAGCTGGTGAATACTAAATCACAAACCTGATTTCCCTGGCATGAGGGAAATATATTAGACATTGATCCGCTCTTATTTTATTCATATCTTTCTGAATATGAGGCATTGGTATCAGTGACAGGGACAAATCCTTGCGGATAATCTGTTCAGAGAGGAATTGTTTAGGTGAAACTTTTGATGGTGACCATTTTTTGAACATATACAATTATCTGAGGAAACAGAAATATCAGATAAAACTGCTATGAATCTGTTACAGTTGAAAGTTAAATTGTAATGCATCTCTTTCCTCAGGCATCAGTGGGGTTGCTTGTGGATTTTCTTGGTGGAACTGGTTGAAGTTTTTTTTTTTTTTACTCATACCCATCTGTGAGGCAAGAGCATTCGACAAGATTGAGAAGAGCCGCTTCTCAAATATCTGCTAATCTAATCAGACTCCAGTGGTGTAAATGTTCCCTTTACAACAGGGCCTTGGGAGGTTAAATTACTGCTAACAGTTATTTCAGTTTAAACGGAATAGTATTTCAAGATTAAATTTTGAGTCTAAAATTAATAGAACTTTGGAACTGTGCACAGTCAGTACTTTCAAAAAAGCATTTCTCAAACTTTAATTGGCAATTGTAAAATCAATAAGATTAATTCAAAATATTTTCCTGCATTTATTGCATGTTACTGTATATGTAGCTGAGTTTTAGAGTATTGAACTACTCTGCCACCTTCTGGTTAAGCCTATTCAATTGCACCACCTAAAGCTTCTCCCATTTTTGAAGAAATAGTGATGGCTCACCTGAAAAAAAAACCTCTTCCAATCATCTATTCACCTTCATTTCACTCCATATGACTCCTTTCCCCTTTGAACACATAACATAAAAGTAGTCTATGCATCTCTATGCATATACAAGTCATTTGAGGAACATTATATGAGGACCACTGAAATAATGATGTATCCTGCCACATTAATGTATACTTAATAAATTCAGCATGCTCAATCGCACATGAAACAAAAGAGAATACACAGCACACAAGCTTCACTGGTTTTAGTCATCAAACCAGTGCCCGATTTGAACGGTGCAGAACTGAATCAGGGAGGTCTCCCACACACTCTCAGAGGCACTGCCTTCAAGAAAACTTTGTGACAGATTAATCAAAATATTACTGAAGGGCATTTTTCCCCATTAATGTTTAGTGCTTTGAGCAGCTAATAAAGCCACAGGCTCTTGTCGTCATGATTCAAAGTATTCTCTTTATGTCAAAGAAGTTCATGCTAATTTAAAAATACCACCAAGAATTATTATTTTAATAATCTTCAAATCCTTGGTCTGTCACACACGTCACAACTTGGGCATTTTCTATCCTGTAGCAGTCTGTTTTGGCTGCCAAACACTTCTTACATTCAATCAAATTTCATTTGGATGCTTCTTCAATATTCTACGCACGAAACTGAAATGTTTATAGTTTAAAAGGTCTCAAATCATATGCTTTAAGTAAAAGACTTATGATAAGGAAAAAGAAGATTTGTAATCAAGGACAGGGAACAATTAATCACATTGTTTTTATATGAAAACAACACAATAAGGTGCTTTGTAATGCTACATTTGAAAAAGATATGATGATATATTTCAAACATTAGAACCTCAGTGTTAAAAAAGTGGTAAAAAAAATAATACCATCAAATTGAAACAATGTATAGAATAATTAGTTATTGGCACAGCACTAATACATAATAATTAAACATTTACATAAATGTGATCTTAATCACAAACTGCTTTATTTAGATTCAAATCTCTTTATAGCCGCTTCAAGAGGATCACCAGGTGGTTTAGGAAGATCAACCTGATTAATGCGATACTTTTCATGAAGTCCAGAAAACACCTGCTCACTTTTGCATTCTTCAGCAGGAATGGTGAAGTTTCGAAGGAGCCACTGCTCTCGCTCTAATATGAGGGTCAAGGCAGAGGTCATTGATGTGGTTTCAGGGGGTGTGAGCACAGCCGGAGCGGTAACGCAGGTCTGATCATGGATACTGATGCTGTCCATTGAAGAGCACATCACTCTAGAGTTCGTGCTGCCCATTTGAGGACTCATCTCTTTGGATGACTTTGTTGGACTTTCATGCTCACATTCGTACATGGAGCTGCGATCAGGTGACCCTACATCTTTAAGTGTACTAATGGATTCATTGTCATCCGGAGGAAGGCTGCTGCCAACCGTGACGACATCTTCCGATGCAACTCGGACAAGTCTCAAACGTTTGCCGTGTGGGCCATGGTAAGAGTTGGTGCTCATGTCTAGAAGAATGCAATCGGAATCTTGATCCAGCTCAGAATTCCCATCCACATTATCATGATCTACCTCTGGATAATCCGAATCCCTGTCGTTGTGACAAAGTCGGGTGATTTTTGACTCTGGAGAGTCAAACACCACCCCTCGAGTATCTGGGCGGGAGATTCGAGCATGCCTGTTATGTCGTTTGTGGAGGTCAGAATATTAGAATTGGTCCTCATGTAGTGCTTGACCGACTCTGGAATCACCACCTCTTTAGACTTCTTGCGAGGGGTCAGAAGGGAAGAAAAATAAGGCAGGCAGTTGCCCACAATAGGCACTAGCGAGATAGGGCGCAGGGCAGACACAAAGTCCTCTAGCTCCTGGTAGGAGGAATGATCCGAGTATGGCACCACATAGACATTACGGTGGCAGGAGACCATAGGGCGGCTGGTGGGCAATATAGCAATGGTAGGCTGCACTTTATTCCACTCCTGCAAGTTAGAGGCATTGATCACAGACTGAGAGACCACGCGAATACGGCCCGCACCAGAGTCAGTGGTGAAAACATCAGGGAGCTCCAGAACCCTTAAGGTTTCCAGACGCTCTCTATCCACCTCCACCCATGTTTTAAACTCCATAGCCAGCTCCACCAGCAGAGACTCTTTACCCAGAGAGTAAAGACCTAATAACAGACAACAGACTCATTATTAATTATTCCAATATTAAAATATCAAACAAACTCAGTTGCTTTTCACAGTAGGTTTTCTGTCAATACAACTACATAACATTAATTAGTCGATGCATGAATTTGAAATTTATATACACTACCATCCAAAAGTTTGGGGTTGGTAAAACTCTTTAATGATAAGTCTCTTATGCTCACAAAGTAATTCAAGAAAGTAATTTATCGCTGTGATGGCAAAGCTGAATTTTCAGCAGCCAATACTCAATTTTTCAGTGTCACATGATCCTTCAGAAATCATTCTAATATAATGATTTGATACCCAAAAAACAATTTAAAGTTCATTTATTTGATTCAGAAATCTTTTGTAAGAATATAAGAGTCTTTACTTTTACATTTGATCAATTTAATGCGTCCTTGTTGAATAAAAGTGTTCATTTCTTACTGAGCCCACACTTTTGAACGATACAGAATTATGTATAATGGAGAAGAAAGAGTCACCTGAAATATTGAGGCTTTTGTTGTCTGCCTCTTTAAATGTTCAAGCTCTTGAAAGTTATGCAGATTCTGATTCTCAATGTTTTTATTGTTCATCAGCTGGATTTTTTTCCCCCAACAATATCATTCATCTGGTGTTATTTCTTTGAAATGTTTTTGTGTAGGTGTGAACTTCCTATTCTCACAGAAATAGAACGATTGTTAAAACTTTATAGTTATTACAGTTATCATTTAGGCTTGCTGCGGCAGTCAGTGTTACACTGTGTTTGGCCGTACACAGATTACATTACTTGCCCACCACGGCACCGCTCCCACTGTCATTTTGCTTTTTTTATAGAAAGAAAAACGATTTAGTTCAGTTGGACAGCAAACGCTACAATTATAAACTGAAAGCATCTGCTCTGCTCCATATACAGAGCCGTGGCACAGCGCAGCACGAGTCAGATTTCACTTATGTAATGAGAGCAAGGAAAGATGACTGACAAGATGATTGGTGGAGGATTTGGTGTGTAACAAATCTTGAGAGTCATTCAAAAGTAATTCACCATGTAATATTGGTGTTGTCCCAAGTTTATATCCTAGTGTGAAAATTTCCTCACCGAGACATCGCTATTATCATTACAGTTGGCCTTTATTAACAATCAGCCTCAAATGTTTTTGTTTTTTCTAGTCTGAACTGAAACACATGATTATGTATTACATGAAATACTTTTATGTTGAAAGTGTGAGAGTCTTACCAATAACGACAGCGTATCCAGAATGATCCCTAATGATTTCTTTGATTTGTTGAGTGGCTCGCTGACGAGAAGGTACAGCCCGAGTGGGGTCACAGTTTGTGTTGTCCAGATACAACACATCAATGGTAGTGTTGTTCCTCAGACACTGCTCACGGAGCATGGATGGGGTATAACGAAAGTCACCTGAGATCAAACACAATAAGTAAAATGTAATCTCAGTATGTGACAGTGAGATTAAGTAACTTTCTAAAGAAAAACTATTAGAATATTGTGCATTTCCATTATATTATTTTTCTCATCCCATGCTCACCAGTGTAGAGTCTGGTGCCAAAGTATCCCTCGAAGAGAAACATAACTGCCCCAGGACAGTGATTGGCATCTATTAGAGTAACAGTCAGTCGCTCTTTTCCAAGATCATCTAACAACAGCATGTGAGCTTCCCCAATTTCCAAGGGATGAATCCATTTCTCTTTGACCTGTAGATCACAACAAGAAGACATAATTTTTAATTTCTGCCTCTTTCAGCTGTTTAGCAGACAAAAGTGTACATTTATAAATCTGGATATTAGGTAAAGTCAAGTCACCTTTATTTATATAGCGCTTTTTTACAATGCAAATTGTGTCAAAGCAGCTTTACAGTAATAATTGGCTAATCATTTTTGGCTCCACTGCAGCTCCCAAAGAAAATGGTGTCATTGTTCAGCTTTTTTTATATATTTGTATTGACTCATTCCAACGCAAAGATCAATAGTTATTAGTCTAGTTAATTTATGTATATCAGCACTGGAGAAAACAGTGATGTAATCATCCGGCTCAGCTCAGGTCGCATTCAACGGCACCAATGCAGGCATATCAAAAACACTGCTGAATATCAAGCAAGTGTCCCTCACAATCCTCTTGAGGATTCAACATCGTCTCCATGGAATCGGTTTATAATTTCTTATTCATTTTGTCTTGTTTTAGTTTGTGAAGGGACCCCCTCCTAAAATATAAAGATAGCTAAGTATATTCATGTACTGTATAAAGACCAATTTTATGCTGAGTGAGAAAAAGCTTGACATTAACAAGTTTGTAAAATTGAAATAAAACAGGGTTTTATATGGTTACTATGCTAAAGTCATTGACCTACTATTAATCTTATGTTTAAACCTGAAGAGAAACATTAATTAAATTCAAATTTCTTTGTATGGCACTTTTCACTATAATATCATTCCACAGAACACAATGTACAGTTAATTTTGATATATAACTATTGTTGTTAACTAAAACTATTTAAAAAATTGCATTCAGTAATTGAAATAAAATGAAAAAATTCTATGAAAAACTAAAATAAATGATGAAATCTATTAACTGCAATAAGATTATGTTGCAGTACTAATTACTAAAACTGAAGAAAAGAAATAGCATCTTTCCCAAAAAGACTCATGGCTGTATTAGATCAAAAAGGTGCTTCTACTAAATACTAAAGGGCCTGAATACTTAGGACAAAGTGATATTTCAGGTTTTTTTTTTAATAAATCTGCAAAAATGTCAGGATTTCTGTGTTTTTCTGTCATTATAGGGTGCTATGTGTTCATTAATGAGGGAAAAATGAACTTAAATGATTTTAGCAAATGGCTGCAATATAACAAAGAGTGAAAAATTTAAGGAGGTCTGAATACTTTCCGTACCCACTGTGTGTATATTACATATATATATATATATATATATATATATATAAAATACAGAATATCCATAAATAGTACAGTAGTACAGAAATGAGACTACAATAGCACTGATAAATAATAAGAACAATTGTTTTAAATTTCACCCGGTCACATCCAGCTGTTTGATCTCACCTTCAGCTTGATCTGGAGCAGTTTGGCAGTGAGAGGGGAGCAGTAGATGGGCCTGTGACTCCAGGTGGATGAGAGGCCAGATGTGTGATCCGCGTGCATGTGGGACAGAAAGAACAGACGGACGTGATGGCACTTACGGAGCTGCCAAAAGTCTACGGCTATGGGAGTGTCCGGTAGGATTTTTCCGTTCATTTTGAGCTTCTGTGAGGCGCTCAGGCGGTACCGACAGCTTATTCCTAAAGGGAGCTGTATTTCAGTTGCACTGGTTTTGTTGGTGTTTGAAAAGCGTCACTTCTCTAGAAATAAACAAACACAATATTAAATGTGCATTGACAAGAGCAATGTAACAAGCAGCGTTAGCAGGAATAGCGGAATCGCATTAATGTTTCGCTTTGCGCATACTTGCACAAAGTCAGACAAAAAAATAGAATAAATGTAACTGCGTGCTTGCCAGTCAGTGTTCATCCGAGTGTTTAGTAGGCCGGTTAGCCAGGCAGGTGATGATGATGATGTGGTCTATTCGCCATGCTAAAACCTAGCATTGGACTTCCGAGGGTCGCAATGTGTTTACCAATTCAAAAGATTTCGGCGCGCTCTGAAAGGCACTCTCTGGCATTTGCAGCTGGGTTGTCCGCCAAAAAATACGTTTATTGTCCACGCCTCCGTGTCGCTCACGAGCTCATGTGACGTCACTGACTTCCGTAATGTACAGATTTCGAGTCTTTAACTTGAGCTCCGCCCAGAAATGACCACAGAAGCCGCTTCTTCCACCAAATATCACATTTTTAAGAGTATTGAACACCGTAGATGATAGTAAGTGCCATTCAAACTTCAGATAAGATGTTAAATGCCGCTCCAGTTCACGTTCTTTCTTTCTTTCTTTCTTTCTTTCTTTCTTTCGTTTGTGCTTGACTTTGAGAAGCAGTTAATTATGCAGTAAAATCACATATAATACATCTAACGTTATATTTTCAGTCGAACATGTAACCACTGGGCGGTGCTGTTCGCTTAACTTTCGCTTTACAGCTCCACAGCTCAGGTTTAAGTTCAGGTTTATTTATAAAGCACATTTAAAAACAACAAACGTTGAACCATAATGCTGTACAATAAGGAAAATACGGTAAAAGAAACCTGAATTGCATGAAATTAATAGTATAGCAAGAGAAAAAACTCAAAATTAACAAATACAATACATCTCAAGCAGCACCGAAGGCTAAGCATGTGTCTTCAACCTAGATTAGCCTAGCCTGCACTCATGCATACCTCTCATACCTTCCTTGTACCCGCTAGAAGTCTAGCTGCTGAATTTTGAACCAATTGCAAACACTGAAGAGTACATTTAGGCAAATCTACTGATAGGGAATTGCAGTAGTCCAATTATGATGTTATGAGTGCGTTAATCCCTAATTCTAAATTCTTTGAAAGGAACTGTTTTCATTAGGAAATAGACCGAAGACGAAAAAAGCTGCCTTTTAATAATAACAGCACTTGTCTGCTTATCACACACACATAATAGTGAGCCAGAATCTGTTATGACTCTTAGATAACTCTGTTGGGCAATGTTATAGACACGGTTACGATCTGATTTGCAATATTAGCAACACACAATGAAGAGCCGAAAGCGATGACCTCAGTTATAACCCCATTAAGCTCGAGGAAGTGTTCAGACATCAACAATTTTACTCCCTCAATGCAGCAGATGAGATTATATAAGGAGCTACAATCGTTTGACAGGGAGATAAAGTTATGTATCGTCTGCATAACTGTGATAAGAGACACCATACTTATGAAAAATAGAGTAGGCTATTTAGTCAAATCAATATACAGTTAGCAAATGTAATATATATATTTTAGATTTTATGCTTGCTGTGTTTAAATCTGGCAGAATTGGCCTAATATTGGCCCATTACCTCCATTAGAGGTCAATATAACAGCATGATACGGCGCAGACGACCCTGACTCTTTTATCCTACTGTTTTAGCACTTCCATGAATTCTTAACAGAGACACTTTAAGAGAGAATATCAGCAACAAATGTGACAAAGCATAGACTAGGAACACCTTCAGAAAAACTGTGGTTGGTGGTTTCTGGTAAGTCTCTTGCAAGTTTACATTTCGCAACCCTGACTTGTTTCTCAGAATTGTGAGCTCATATCTCACAAGTCTCAGTTTCTATCTCTTATGACTTGTGAGATATAAACTCAGAATTGCGAGGGGGAAAAGGTCAGAATTGTGAGGTTAAAAGTTGCAATTACTTTTTTATTTTTTATTCTGTGGTGGAAATAATATCCCATAGTTATAGTGACCAGTTTTGAAAGCCTTTGATAAATTATGTTGCATGGCTAAAATCATTTATGAAAATCATTTGTAATTCATTTTTTTTTATCTCTCATTCATACAAGCTATGATCATTCATCACAAACATACAGACACATACACAAATATAATAATAATAATAATCGTGATATAACAGAATAATATGATAAAAAGGCAACTGGTGGAGAAAAATAAATTAATAAACATCATAAATTAAACGTTTCATGTCACATTTTTTATTTTTGTTGCTACCATCTCAAAGCTATAGATGTTCAGCACTGTGCCAACCATTTTCATATGTAAATTAACATAACATAGTCTTGAATTAACAATATGTAGTAAATATTTAATGATATTGAATGTATATTTCTTTAACTTAAGCTTTCATTTGAGCATAATTGGGTCAATATCTTTTTCTACTTGAGATATTCAACAAAGATAAAAACTGTGCCAAGCAACTCCGTCTCCTCTACCCGTGTATGTGGACCCCAGGGACCTGTGTTATTTCTACCAAGAAACGTCAATTATTACTCGGTTTCTTTCTGCTCAAGCATGAGGTATGACGGTATAATAGAGGTTTATTTGGAGATCTCAAGATATTGTTTAACACTGAGTAATTTCTAAATGATTATTATTTATTTTTTTGTCTTTCATTAGTTTGAGACAAACAAAAGCTGATACCAACAACTAGAGTAAGGCAAATGTGCTGACAGTGATGAATGATGATGAACCACTTCCAATGAAAGTAAACTGATATTTCCTGTTTTTGAACACATTGAGAACTGCGTGGGGTTCAGGGACAAGAAGGGACAAGAAGCTCCCACAAATCTGTTGCAGTGAAGTAAAAACAAGAATTGCTTAGCCCATAGTTCCCATTTACTCAGAAATATTTCATGTACAAATGATTGTAATTCCACAACCGTTTAACAATTATGAACAAAATGCACTTGGACATGGTACGTCATATTGCTATGTACAGATTAAATACATGTTCAGTTTCGATGTCAGTACAGACCTGGTGTTACATCCACATGTGAGATCAAATACCCTACAGAAGTGTGACAAGTGACAAGTTATTCCTAAATAAATTCCTAAACTCCCCCATGAGCAATTGCCGTCCAAACTCACGTTCAGGATGTAGGTGTCAAGCTGGTCAGGATGCTCAAACAAACAGAGCAATGTTTTGATAGTGCCACAGAGCCACATTGTTTTTGAGGAAATCAACCTAAAATGGCTTTACTTAATAGTTGTGATAGGAGAAGGCATTTTATCATCTAAAAAAAAAGACACACTTCACTTTAACCTTCTATGGGACATAGTCGTTTATAAACGATGCTAATAAAATACAATAATCTTATCATATCACATTATCATATGTCATCCCCTTCAGCCAATAAAATTAAAATATTTGCCATGTGCTTGAGAACAAGGATGTGAAGGAGACATCAGCACATGTTTGGTCAAGATTATATTACTTTTTTTTTTTAAATCCATTTTTTACCCCATTTGTACTTTCTGAAGTTTTTTGCCATTTTTTATACATGTTTTGCAAAGAAAAAAAATAACTCGAGACCAAAAGATCTGTGCGTCATTCACAAATGACAAAGTCCTTTTAGGGGATACATAGTTTCTGTGTTGCTGGCACTATTTTTCAGTACTGGCAGGCAGTATATTAGTCTTTATGCCTGTGTTTTGGGTTTTATAGAAGACAGACAGGAAAAGCTGTACATTGTCCAGAAAGTATTGATAATAGTGATGGCAGTGCATCAGAAAACGAGTAAGAAACAGAAGTAAGAAAGTAAGAAAGGAAGTTGTTCAGGTTTAAGCGGATAGAAGCGGTGAGGGTCGAGATGAAGAATATAAGTCATAGCATGTTATGGAAGTCAGGCATTTGGGTACATTATCCATACTAAAACCAACCTGTTGGCGTCTCTACAGACTACAGACACGTCACACACTCTTTCTTGTGTTACAATAACTGATTTTGAATTTGGAAGAATCAAACAGTTAAAGGGATAGTTCACCCAAAAATGAAAATTCTGTCACAATTTACTCACCCTTATGTTGTTCCAAAACTGAATGACTTTCTTTCTTCTGTTACTAAAAAGAATATATTTTTGAAGAATGTTGGTAACCAGTGTTTTTTTCCCTCTATGCTAAGTATGTAAATGGCTACCGTCAAATGTCTGGTTGCCAACATTCTTCAAAAATATCTTTTTGGTTCAGCAGATGAAAGAAACTGATACCGGTTTGGAACAACATAAGGGCGAGTAAATGATGAATTAGAATTCTAAATCTGACCTTTGAAATCTGACTGAGGGTGCAGTCATTTACTGATTTTGCCCTGTTGGGGCAAAAGGACAAAATCAGTAAATGACTGCACCCTCAGTCAGATTTCAAAGGTCAGATTTAGAATTCTAATTTTTGAAAATGACTTTAGTCATTTTTTCAAGCTGTGATTTCACAATTAGCCCCATAGCAGGTTAAAGGAATAGTTCACCCAAAAATGAAAAAAAATGAAATGACTAATTTAGTTTATATGTTGTTATACAGGAGCAAAAAAAATCATATCAAATGAATTTGGAACAACATAAAGCTGCGTAAATGAGATTTTTTTTTGCCTATGCCTTTAAGACAAATCAAAATAGTTCTGTAGGTTTTCCTTGTAGTGTAACATACTCATTCTAATCCTTTATACGCACTTTTGTTTTAAAATTGATAACTATGATTTTGGAAAAAGTATTGCGAAATTCTGCTATAATACTGAAAGGTAAAAGACTGTTGGATTTGATCATTTATTAACCCTGAATGTTCAAATAGTGGAGATTTAAACTTGGGTACCAACAGTTCTACTTTTTTCCGGTAACAGCAAAAAATAAATACGACTTTAGTGCATCTTCATTTCCTTGAACAATTCCAGTTTTGTCCTGACATGCACACAGTCATACACACACAAGTTACCACTGCAACTGTGAGTAAAATGCAGTATCAGCTGCCTGCAGTACATACTTTTGTCCTTCAAAATAACAGACAAGTACTCAGAAACTCTAACAGGACAAGAAAAACCTGTGTCCACCTCCTTGACACCGTTTCTGACATCCTCTTCCTGTCATTGTACACAAAGGTTCAGAATACAAGCAGAATATCCAAGATCCTGAGAGTATACGGTGCTCTGATGTCAGTTCTGCATACATTCTTATAGAACCTGTAACTGATGATTAGATGTTTCCATATTAACTATATTAATAACAGAACTACATAATATACAATTCTGTGCAATCTTTGATTCATTATTTGATCAAATTTCAATATTTTTCTCATTTAATTGTACATGTCCTGTCAAACTCGTAGTTAAAAACATCCCTCATAAAGCAAGATTTCCTGTGGTTCCCTCTTTTGAACTTTCTCATCAAAATATTTGACTGACTTGGTGCTTATCGAGCAACGCTCAATGATGCTCAGCGATGTCTCATTCCAATAAATGGACATTTCAGCCAGAATAGTCTGTGGTGAGCTGATTTACATTCAAAATGGATAAACCAAGACTTGACAGCTTTCGTCGTCCAGCCAGCAGAAGGTGTTTGACTTCCTCAAATGAAAGCTGGGATGTCAGTCAGACATTCTCTTCCAAAGCAGGTTCTGGAGGAGCAGCGGCGGCGGCGATATAATGGTTTTTATCCAGTCTCTCGCTTTGCTGGCTCTCAGGGGCAGGAGCCTCCTTGCAGCAGAAGTACTGCTTCCAGATTCTCTGGAACGCAGTACGAAATTTCTTGATGCGGAAAGCATAAACGATGGGGTTGACGGCTGAGTTGCCGTGCGTGAGCAGAATGGCAATATAAATGAGGAACATGGGCTTCTTATACGTCGGACAGTAGAGCGTGATGCAGTTCATAATGTGAAGAGGAAGCCAGCTAACAGCGAACAGGAAAAGGACTAGTGCCAGTGACTTCGCCAGCTTCAGTTCTTTGTCGTAATACTTGTTCGGTTCAGAGTGGCTGGACACCTTCTTATTCAGCTGCTTGTGGATCATGTAGAAGATTTCAGAGTAAATGACGAGCATGAAAAGGAGTGGGGGAAGCACCCAACCAAAGAAGTTGAAGTAGACCATGTACTCCATGCTGATGACATTCTCAAACTGGCAGGTGATGATGAGGTCAGGGCCAATTGAGTCGTTGTCACGTTTCAGGTGGTGTAAATTGTTCCAGCCCAGCATGGGAGTCAAGCCGACTATGAAGGCCACAGTCCAACACACGAATACTGCAACTCCAGCTCGTTTGGGAGTGACCACTCGTTTATAACTGCAAAACACGAGGACAAAATTTTAATAAATTTGAATTAATTTATCATGATATGCATTATTAATGCAATTTCAGCAATATTGTTACGTCAAAACACGCATCTCCACAATATCCATCCTTTATTATATAGCGCTTTTTACAATGCAGGTTATTCCAAAGCAGCTTCACAGAGATATAACTAATTAATATAATATAATAAATACTGGTACAGAATTTGTCATTTTGCTCTTGAAATCACAAGTATAATCTTTGAATGACATAGTCCAGCTTCTTTTACTTGCGGTCTAACTTTAAGTGTTAGTGTTAGTGACAAAGTGCCACCAGAAAGCGTGTTTCTCGTCCTCATTTTTGTCACAATATTAAAAGTAACGCGAGTTATGTAATCAGATTGCTTTTTTCAAGTAACTAACTAGTAAAGTAATGCATTGCTTTTAAATTAAGTTAATTTTTTCAAATAAGTAATGCAAGTTACTTTTAATGAGTGTGGTTATTAAATGTTGAGAGAAATCGGAAGTGCAAAGGCGTTGTACACTGTGTAAAAAAATTGTTATTCTAGACTAGTTCTAGACTAAATGTGAGAATACATTAACTCATTTATTTCTTCTCCTGCATCCTATTCTTCTGTATTCCAGAATGGTAGCGCAGCTGAAAGGCTTGTTTGTTTGAACTGCTTTGCCCTTTACTGTACAGGCGAGAATTTGCATTCTTTCAGTTAGAGACTTATTCATATCGCGTGTGAAAGGGCCTTTACATTTGCCAAAATAGATTTGTGTTGTTATAAAACACAAACGAACAGCCCAGCTCAGATTAGAAAAAGTAATGCAAAAGCAATGTATTGCATTACTTTACATAAAAAGTAACTAAGTAATGCAATAAGCATTACTTTTCTCAACACTGCTCGTCCTTCAAAAAATCTCTCCAAGATGCTATTATTCATCTGAGATTCTAAGTCTCTTGCCAAACTCCTTCTCTTTATTCTGAATGTTTTCACAACAAAAAGGTACCTATGATTTAATGGAAGACTTTCAAGTCACTGCAGCTGTCTGACTGAATTTCACACAAATGTGCTTTGAGTCAATAGACCCCGTTTGTTAAGATTCTGATTTTTTTTTTTCAAATCATTGCTTTTATTAACCAAATCAAGTAAAAACATATTAAATCTTAAATTGTTTCATCTCAATATTCATACACTTGAGTATGATTTCTGTAGCCCAGAGCCACAGAAATACTGTAGATTACTCTGTTTTCACTCATGCATACTGTAGGTCCAAGAGAAGCACTTTTTGCTCTGTTTAAAGTTGCTATGACTAAAGTAACAGTTTTTGGTTTGTACAAAAATAGATGGTTATGTTTGGAAAGCAGTTATGCATGACTACACTTTATACAGGATAAGAACCATATGCATTATTGAAGAGTGGAACAAATACAAAAAAAAACCCTTATGGAGTTCAAAAGAATTCATTTGTCCCATCTTCTGCAAGTAGGTTGCAATGCACATGTCACTTTCTGCATTAGTACAGCACAGTAGACCACAGAACTTAAGTATATTTTATTCAGATTGAATGCTGCTATAAGTGAGACATAGATAAGATGATACGCTATCAGCTTCAACTTTTTACTCAAATTGTTATGCTGATAATGTAATTTGTAAATCAATCAATTCATTAAATGAGATGAATATTATTTTCTCTATCTTATATTTTTGGACCCAAATGTAGGCCTTCTATTTGATATCTTGTGTTCTCATCTATTGTGCACAATGGCTGATCCTGGCACATCCGACAGCTCTAAGACTCCTCAGACACACTTCACTTCTCTATAGCTACAGTACACTACAGTTTCATGGGATTGTTTTCGCTCTCCTCTTGCCCTGCTCAAAAATATATTGTTATGTAGAAGGCAACTTGTTCCATACAGCCCCCGTGTTATATTTCCTTCACACCTTTGCTATGCGTCTGCCCACAAGCCAGCTCACAAAAGTGTTGAAGGGGTGGATTGTGTGTTAATTTTAGCACATAATACAGGTCATGGTAATTAAGATGGTGAAATCACAAAATTAAATGCAAAGTTATCAAATAAACTCATCTGGGATTTGAACACAGGACTCCTATGTTTGATGCATTAAAGTGAGAAAAGAGCATAGAAAACAGAACTATATACTTTCCACACAAAAAGCAGCTTTAAAAATTTAATGGCTTTTACATAGCCGAGTATGTTGCATTTATCTCCTCTAGGGAGAAAGAGTAACCCAGACATAGAGTCTGTAAATAGGATGAAGCTAGAACTTAAAAGCAGATAGTATATGCATTTGTACTCTAAAGAATTAAATAAGCCCATGTGCATACTGAGCCAGGTGCAGCTTTTAAACAGTCTAGAACAGTGCATTGTTGTGATGAAGAATAGCAATGTGGAATATTTCTTGAATTTTGTCTATGATGTCTGACACTTAACATTAAGTGATACGCAGCAAGTATAGAAAGTTCAAGAAACAATACAAAAATAAGGAAGTGCAACAACAACATTCACTAAAGAATATAATGCCTGTTCTGAAAAATGAAAATAAGAGCCTGTTCAGATCCCTTGACACTTAAAGACACATTCTCTATGAATTGTTCCATATCAAATGCATGGAGCTCTGCAAATAGAGCACGTGTCAGCTGTGTACAAATGCATGAGTCATTATTTCACTAGCTCAGGTACACGTGGTTTCTTTCATCTGGTTATCTACCCCTCAAGCAACATAACATGCATGTTACTTAAAAACAGTCTGGCCAAATAGTGGGATTAATTGTATGATGATGATTTAATGATGTAATAATGTAATCTTTTTTCATAATGTGGTCCAGGGAGTGTTGAAAGCATGTTACAAATTTGCTTAGATTTTAGTGACATATACAGACCAGTACAAAATATTTCTTCCATTTACGTATTATTTTTCATAATTTTATTTAAACACACAAACACCACTAACACAGGTAACACACGCAAATGCCTGTGCGTCAACATAACGTAGTCTATCTTACAGCAGAGGGAAATTTGCACCAGAGGTAAAGAGAGAATGACAGCTTTACCTGGTTGGGATCTTGACCCTCAGGTATCGGTCGATGGCTATAGCGAGCAAAGCAAGGATAGAACTTTGGGTCAAAACCAGCACCGTGCACGCCACCAGCAGACAGCTGTAGAAGTGAGTCTGCAGTCCGATACTTATAGTTATCGCTAGTGGTATGACCAGCGCTCCCACTGCAATGTCCGCGAGCGCCAGAGAAACGATGAAGCAATATGTAGTATCTCTCAGAGACTTATTAATTTTGACTGCCCAAACCACCATCACGTTTCCTATCACGGATGACACGGCAATCATCACCTCCATGCCCATGTAGAGGGCTTTGGCCGCGGAGAGGTCCTCGGGCATTCTTCTACTCGACGGGAATTGATAAGACGATGAATATCCACGCGACCGTGGGCTTTCAAGTGAAAGTGATGTGCAAATTGATTAACTGTAGTAGTCCAGAGAAAAATCCTCCCATTAAAGCGTTGCCCCTCCAAAGACTGGCTGTATTCCACACATGCCTGTTTACGTTTGGAAATGGAACGCGAGAAGAATAAACCACACAGACCATAAAAGTGATTTACTAAATCCTCTGCTGAAAATATCGACTAGTTTTGGCGTTTTCCCCTCGTTTACTACAGCGTCTCTTTACTGGATGCACCTGCGCTCGTGCGAGACAGGCGCGCGCCACTTATTCATCCCACAATCATACAAATGCATTACTTCGTGTCACCTACAACTGTCAGACAGTTCTCTGGATGTCCAAACAGTAGGAAAATAAATTAAAAGACGCACCATATTTTGTCCCTGGATATGTGAAAGAAGATATTGTCCAGAGCGCGGGTCGTTTCCAACACTCCCGTGCTATGCGGTGCCCCAGAATAGCTGTCGATGGGTAGAGCCCTTTGTCTCACCCATTCTCGGCCACTTAGCAATTTAAAGCACTTTTAGGAGCAAAATAAGTCCAACTAACCCGTGTAGATTTTTTTCTATGAGTGTGTGTGAAAATGCCAAACCCAGAGGTCATTCCGTTTTCCTTTGGCAGGAGGAAAAAAGCACCACCCCCAACACCGCACTGTCTATCTGATTCCTTCTTTGAGCATATCTGGGGGACATCCTGCGCTCGCTACTTTCTTCTGTAGAGAGCCCGGACTACTTTTCTTATCATTTTATTTGTCTGCAATCAAAGTTGAACTAAGATCAAGTGTGAGGCTGACCGTGCCCCTTTTTATAGTATAGTATTAGTGCGCTCTGTAAATGAGACACTGCACCCGTGAGAGTGGAGTGGGTGACAGAGGCTGAGAAGGAGTGACTAATTTAAACGCTCAATCGACGCCCCATAGAAGATACAAGATGAATTGTAAAATATATTTGCACCATTTAAACTAAACTAATAGGTTTAATAATCTACAATAAGCTTCATGTGCCAACTGAGACATAAGTAAAACTAAAATCATAATCACAGTAGGCTATGCTCCAGTTATCTCACTAATGAAGCCAGTCTAATGTGGTTACTCAACAATGATGTATCTGACACTCTTTCTAAGGTCCTTTTGATATTTAAGTTTTATGTAGGAGAGACCAGGGCTAGTTGTCCTACTTTTTACCCAATGTTATATTTATCAGTGGAGGTATATTTTTTAAAGTAATTTTTTGTATAAATGTTCACATTGGAATCTGCCATTAATGGCTTTTAAACAAAAATATAAATATACAAGTTATTTATTTACTTGACCAACAGACATCATAATTAATACAATTATTGATATAATATTTTGTAAAAAAATAAAAATAAAATTGCAACTTCTAGAACACATGTTGGGCTATGTGTGTTGGTGGATCAGCCTCTGTCTGTAGAAGATGAAAATCTCCTGTTTTTGAGGTGAATCAAAATGAAGTTTTCCTCCATCTGACATCTTGGTCAGGGTTTCTCCTTCTCCAGCTTTGAGTGTGAGCTCAGAAACAAATCACAGAGATGCAGGGGATATACCAAGTAAAAAAAATCATGGCTTGAGAAGCTGGCTGAACTGCAGTGCCTGTCTCATTTTCCTAAGAAATTTCTTGTTAATCCATCAAGGATCACGAATTCATTCTTGCACAGAATAGCAACATGAGATTTATCCTGCCGATTCTGAGAAAAGGGCTGCCTCATTCCTCTAAGTGAGTCATCCACGACTTCACAGGAAGTACTTTAGTATAGCACCATTAAGTTTTAAGGCGCTTTATTGGCATGACAAATATGTGTACATTCATATTGAAACAATGTTTCCAGAAGATATGCATTCAGATGAAACGATACAAAATTTTAATTAAGAAAAAAGGACACTTTTTATCATTTAAAAAAAAACAAAAAAACAACAACAATTTAATTAAGAAATAAAAAGCACATTAAAAATACATCTTCATTTGAGATGTTGAGTGCTTCATGAAATGAACTCATGTCTATGTGGGATTCTACGATTGTGCTCTAGGTCATAATATTAATAATCAGATCAATGCATAGCTGTGCAGTCACTAGTAATTCAATGTACCAGCAATAAAACTAATAACATGACTGAATATGTTGTGAGGCCCTTTTTGCATTCTATAGGGGTAGATTTAGTGTCCCTGGGAGTTCTTGAAGGCAAACATCTTTTTTACACAGTACCCAACTGGCACTAAGATGCTGTAGCAAAACCCTAGCTGAGCAGGACCACATCACCACATGGATCTCACTCAAGGGATGACGAAAGAAATTAGCAATCAGCAAACCATCAAAGAAACAGACTGCTTAGGATGCTCAGAATGACAAGGGTGTTTAATTTGTTTTGCATATTGGATTACAATGGAAAATCTTTCAGGCCCCTATCAATGCTATTCAGCTGTTTGTTGACATATAGAGCTCAGGCCAAAAGGTCATATGAGCGGAGTGAAAGGTCAGAAAATGAAACAATGAGACCAAATCATATGGCGATGGACCTGATGGTGTTATTTTCTAAGCAAAAATTACAAATATAATTTCAATAAATATAATTCTATACAAAATATAAATTTTTGTAAAAATATGAATAATTATTACTACTATTATAGTGTTATTTTATCATTTCAATTTCAGTTTTTCTGTGTATTCTGTATTTTGCGTTTTATTTTTATGCAGCTAAGCTGAAAAGATTTTGGCAAATATAGGGCGGCAAGAAAATGTTTAGGAACCGTTGTTAGTAACTAAATTTCCTGCGTTAATTTCTCAAATGTGGTCTGCCAGTGGCAGTAACAATGGTAGACAAAAACACAATTTGCCTAAACTAACAACACCCACACAGTTGCCCTGTAGTCCTTGTCAATACAAAACATTGTCTAAACATTTACCTAACTGGTGACCAGCTCCTCTCACGATACAGTAAACACTTGCCAGACTGATGGTAGGGTTACAATCTCAATGATTAATGACTAAGACAGCGAAGACCATCTAAAATGCCTTTCTGTTTATTTAGTCAAATGAAGCAGAAATCTGTTACATTTTACTTGACCTGACCGCAGTCTTGGCACAAATATGTCCCTGATTCACCTTGAATATCCCAAGCATTGCAAGAATCTCCACCCAGAAGGCATGAATTGAGTGAGGGCCCTGAAAAGAAACAGCTGAAAATGTGACGTAGTAAGCACTTTTATAACCGCAAGACCATCCCCCTGAGACTCATTTGGGTAGATGTTTTAATGGCTGAGCCATTATGTGTCCCGCTCCATAACATACACATGCCTAAAAATGCTTTGAGGATGTGTTTGTAGTAATTAAGCAGACATAGAGATGTGCAGCTCTTTGTGTGTTTCTCTCACTTGCAATCCCTCCCTAAGGAACATTTGCTATGTCCACAGTTTGAGAGCAGCACTTTACAGAGAGCAATATTTGCTTATTCACCTTAATGACCCGCTCAGATTGTCCGAACTGCTGGGTTTTCTTTAGCAAACATCTGGGCTTTGCACAGTTGCAGTTGACATTATTAAACTCATGCTGGCTGCTTCTTTTTCAGTTTCCTTAGTCAAGGCACCCGTCAAGACCTGGTAACACCAACCATTTCCCGGAAAGTCTATCTTTAAAAGCATCTATCAAGAGCGAATCATGTCATAAAGGACTGATTCTTAAATGTCACCATGGAGACCTGCGCTATAGCATCTGACCATTCACTTAAACTCGCACAGACCCTAAAATTGAGCGATAGGACAGGAATAGAAAAATGTACATTTTTTTAAACAAGGCCTTTACTGTCTTAAAATGCTTGTTTTGGTTGTTTATGATTGTATTTTGCTTTATGGCTGTGTAGTAGTACGCATGATGCCTCTTTTCAGACACTGTGTACGGATAGTCAGTATTATCAAATATACAACCTAGTTATAGTTCCGGTCCTTGTTTCTGATTGGCTGATTTTAACTTATGCACAGAATCGGAATATTGCGTAAACCATTTGTGAATGAAGCTTTGTTTCAACTCCATGTGTTCAGGAGAACAAAATCGCCACTTTTTGGGAAATTGGCGCAAAATATCTGTATCAGAATTATAAAAATTTTGACAGCCAATCAGAATCCAGCCGACATGAAAGAGTTTGAATAAAGAGAATGTTATCGTCATTGATGTGGATGTCAGAAATATAGTTATTGTCACAATTATCACAATGGTGGGTTATTGCTTTCTGTGCATTATACCGGCGTCAGGCCAATAAGTCACGACAAGTCATTTACTCAACCAATTCATTCAAAAACAGATTTATTAAGGAATTAAACACAACAGCTCCCGTGGTTGGTGAATTCGACTTTCTTTTGTTTTGTTTGGAACTACTTTTGTTGACAGAGCGAAATTTGTATCTAAAATGTAAGTTAATCAGAAAAGCAGAAAAGCATTATCACACTCTCAATTCAGTTGTTATTCACGATTACCAGCGGCATAAGGCAGACTGGCTGATTCTACTGCAACAACATTCTTGCTTGCTTACCACCTTATTTTCAGGTAAAAGTGGACATGGCCATTTGTAATTTTAATGTGCTTGGCTTCCGGTGTCGTTCTCTTCCAGTTATTTGTACAAAACAGCTCGTTATACTGCAAGATATTGCAAACTAGTATTTCTTAGCATATTATTTGAATGTATTGTCTTAATTATAAATCCGCTGGATTGTAGCTCAAACAGTTTTACAGTTTACTGCACTTTGAAATTCTTCTTCCCTATAGTGGCTAATTGTTACATGTATATCTGTTTTTGGACTCCCTTTGTTCCTTAGTTGTCGCATGTCTAATGTTCAGAATTTCCCTCCACTCCTTTGTTACTATGGTATGTCATCATTAATTCATTAATTTCAGCTGTGTGTAATTAATTAGTATCGTTTGCTGCTCTGTTCCTTGTGTATTTAAGCTTTGAGTTCTTTCTGCTCCTTGTCTTGCATTAATATTATTTGTTTGGTATTCTGCGCCTGTTTATTTCTCCTGTTTGTAAAGATTATCACATTAAACGTTGTCTTTGAGTATTCCTTCGTCGTGTGGTTCTTGTGGACCACAAGCCCATAACAGTAATAAATCAAAAGTCTTGTACATTCACAGATAACACTTTAACTTCCGCATTGAAAAATAGGGTGATAATGACTTGACATATGGCAGTGACTATAAAAGATTGTTTAATTACACATTCCGGTTTTCCGCTTTTTAAAGGGAAGCCTCTGTGAAGAGCGTGACCTCTTGAAGAGCTGCCAGCTCTCCTCTCCACTGGCCTGGATAGTGGAACTGCCAGATTTCTCTGTATGAAGAGTGAGAGCAGCTTGTCATCACTCTCCTAGATTTTTAAAGCTAGAAATATCAGCAGATGGTCCCTCAGCAAGACCGTTGGCAGTTAAGAAAATGAGGTAGCTGAAATTATATTTAGCTAAAACAGTGCGGAAAAGAAAAGAAGAGAATATTCAAACATGCTTTTGTAGAGAACGTTTTCTTGACTGCACTGTCAGAGTCAAATGGTGTTCACGTGTTTTTGAGTTTCTTTTTGAGGTGTCCATTGCTCATTTTCTACCATATCACACCAGATGCCACGCACATCTTGATGTGAAGTGTGTAAATAATATAATATTGAAACGGTCAGTTTTATTTAGTTTATTTTAATCATTTTGAATATTTTAACTTTTGTTTGACTTTTATTTGATCACCCTGTCAATTAAAATTTCAGTCAGGGTTCTGTTCTAAATGGCCAATTTTCCACTTCATTCTGTCCATAACAGGAAGCCAGATGACATGGTTTTTGGAGGATATTACTGCGTTTCATCTCTGAGATTCATAGAATTCGTGGTTGGGGGTCTATGAGTGGGCCATGTTTTTCTCAGTAGCACAAAGAGACAGCGGGATAGAGACTGAGCGATGTTTTAGGTCATCATGCAGAGCTTCGTTATCGTGTACCATTCACCAAGCAGTATTATTGCCTTAAGGTCTGTTTCTTTAATGTTGCCTCATCTACAATACTCCTTTCTTCTTGTTTTGCTCTCTCTCTCATAAACGCGCATGGAGACGCTCACTCGGCCTATTCATGAAAATCAAATATTGTATTTAGCTTCTGCTGCAGACAAAAATAGCAAATTTATGTCTTTGCATTGTGCAAACACATAAATGCAAAAAATAGCAAATTTATGTCTTTGCATTTATGTGTTTGCACAATGCAAAGACATAAATTTGCTATTTTTTGTTTTTGACAAATTTATGTCTTATAATGAATGTGTTTACATGCACAATCTTACACAGATTTGTATGAGGTCAGATAAACACATAAAACTGTGCTCTTTCATCAGAAAAAAAAAAAAAGCAATACCTGCTGCATATGTTTTTCTCATAACCCAGATTTAAAGGTGCAATATGTGATTCTCTACAGAAACATTTTTTGTCATGCCGGTTGAAATTCTCCTTATTTCCTCATGTTAAATGGTCTAAATGTAATTTTATAAATATATATCATCTATGGAAGGTAGAGAACCATAAAATGTTTGTCTAATCATTATTTTTAGTCCGAATGCCGAGAGCAGCTGTGTGTGTGTGTGTGTGTGTGTGTGCCCTCATGGGTTTTGGAAGAGGCGAGGTTTCGGAGATGCTCTGAAGGGAGGGTAAGATGTTATGATTTGAAAGCTAGCTTGCTATTGGTACATCCTCTCCGAAAATGTCCTATTAACTTGGTATGATACGCTTTTACCCAAGAAGATCTATAATATTTGGCAAAAAGCCATTAGTTGGCATACCCATTCATTTCAGTGGCATTTGCTCACAATTTTTTATAATCATCAACATTTTTTGTGTGATTGAACACCCTGCGTAAGTGATCTCTGAGACAGACACGCTTTATATGAAACACTGTTTGGTCAGAGGAATGAGAGGCATCATGTCGCACACAGCGAAGAGATTCATTAGTCATTATAACCCACGAAGGCGTGCCACCTCTTTGCTGTCATACTGTTCATTTTAATAGCAATAAAATCTGATCAGACGTAACAGAATGGGAGCAACCTAACAAATGTCCCATGGCTGCTTAACTTATTAGCAGAGAAAAATGGCTGAGATGATGAACAATGCCAAGTGCAAAACAGTGAAATTCTACTTCAGTTCCTGGCTTCAAGTGGAGCTGTTTGTTGCCAAAGAAGCAGATGAGTAGTATTGCACTTCTGCAGGACGTTCAGCAGGGAGGAAGCTATTATTAGAGAAAGACAGTAGAGAGAGCGAGAGTAGTGGATGATAGAGAGATGATAAGAGTTAGATAGCAGAAAGAGAAATAGAGAAGTAGGAAGCTAGTTTAAAAAATGGACTAAAATTGCTGTATAATTACAGAGTAACAAAGACAACCGTGAAGACTGAAAGATGAAATGCATCCACTACCTGGTGGTTTTGAGGGAGACCGACAACGTCCTGTACACACACACTCTATAACCCTCCCCCGTTACACTATACACTGCTGAAGCTGTAATTCCCTGATGCATCAGGTGTAAAGCAATAAATGAGATAAACCTTCTGATCCTCACAAAAGTTGAGATTATAGGAAATAAAAATAACATGAAAATATAAATGACCTTGGGAGAGGTGAAATGCACTGAACAGTGGCCAAAACTCAATTTTCAGAATTATCAGATTTAATTAAAGCTTGTGTCCTTTTAGCACAAGAAATTAATTCTCAGTCGTTTTAGCGATCTACGTTTGCTGAAGGCCACATAGAAAAGCAGAGCTCTCAGCCTACTATTTTCATGAATACACTTTCACTTAATTCATTTAGCGATCTAATTAATAACATGCATCTGAACATTGACAGAGTAAACAGAGAGAATTATATATGTGGAATATCTGAGAGATCTGAAGGGATCTGAAGCCGCAGCACTCTGAGGATGGATTGTTGATTTTTTTTTTTTTGTTGTTGTTGTTGTTGTTGTTTTTTTGAGGAGAGAGAGGAAGAGAGAGAGCTCACAATTGTTTCTGTCTTTTTTATCTTAACCATTAATTGAGTCTCTTTACGACCACAACACACAGGAGACTTTTCAGGTGAGCAAGCAAACAAGCAAAAAAGCGTGCAGAGAGAGAAACTGAAAAACAGTTTGGTAAATACAATATTATTAAATGTGGCGATGATTAAAGCAGCTTCAAAAAGAATGTGTTGTTAAATGTCATTTTTATCTCATTTAATGCAAATGCCAGTCCTGTTCATTTGTACTCGAAAACAGGCGCCATGTTGCGTTAGTTGGCAGAGTACAAATGGAAATGGATCGCATTTAAATGTGTATAAAATTACATTCTACAGTTTACATTCTGTCATTAGTTTTATGTGCCACATCCATTATCATATTCACATAATTGCAAATAGGGATTCAAAGGAATATATTTTCTAATGAGTTCAATTCATGATATAATTGTTGCAATTCATTTCTTTTGGCAACTAATTGAATGTTAAGCATTCAGTGTTTAATTTTTCAGTTGCAAGTTTTTGAAACGGATCTTACAGTCTAGGGTTAAGAAAAAATGTGTTAAGTTTAATTCTCCGTATTAACTACACCACTGCCTCAAATTCAGTTAAGTGCAATTAACTGCATTCAGTTGTGTTGTAGGCGCTAAAACAGTCCAGTACTTTAAAGTTGAACTCATTTTTTATGTTTGAATACTGATGATTTCTGTGCCACCCCAGACTGGTTGCTGGCCCCTGCCTGGCCATCCCAATGAAAATATCCTGGCTCCATCACTGGATTAAATGTCTTACATGAGTTTTGATTGTGGCTGTGGGTGAATTGAACTAAAATATGCAGTGGCACATCCATAGCTCTGGGAAACTGTTATTGTTTTTAACTGTTATTGTTTAAGAAATTGTGATTGGAACATGAAATGAATTATGTATTAGTTTAAGATTGCTTTGTGCTGCTCAAGATAGATTTGAAGATTACGTCTAAATAAATAAGGTGATGTTTGCGTTACGGCACATTCAATATTGTGGTTTACAGATTGCTCTCTGACCCACTGTTTGATTGCAGCATTTTCTCTCTGGAGAAAATGGAGAAAGTGAGTTATATGATTTGAATAAGCTCTAAGGGCTTCATATCTTGCCAATGTATCATTTTCTGACAAAACATCCTCATAATGACCTGAATTAGTCAAAGCGATAAGAATCCAAGCTGCAGATATTGTAAGCCTAATTCCACAGGACAAATGCGCTGCCAGGAGTTAAGAGAATAAGAGGGATTCTTAGATCTCATCACGTCATCGATTGTCTATAGCCATACAGGCATCTGAATGCAGTCTATACGTCAAACATTTTGACCCCTGAAAATCATGTCATCAAATCATATCATCCCAAAGTATGAAGGATACACACATCATACTCTGAGCCTGAAGTGTACTCAGTCTGTTTCCGTGGCAACTGCAGCAAGCGTGAACTCTTTGCATGACTGACCTCACATGATTCCCATCAATTACTCTTCCTCACCAGAGGGGAATAAATTGGAACTGAGCCTGGGATGATTGCACAACAATCTTTGTCATTTACCTGTCAGACCTGCTGTTCTCTGCTACACCTACGGTAATCTGTGAATGGACAATACCACACACATTCGAGGTGCTGTAATAAGCATCACGTGATGTCAAACTGAAAGCTGACACAGAAGGTTAATACTACGTAGCCCCTTGATAGACCTTTGCAAAAAAATATTCAGACTTTTATGTGAGCAGAAGAAATTTTTGCATGCTCACGAGAAACTGAAGTGAAGTGACGTGTAGCCAAGTATGGTGTCCCATACTTGTTGTTGTTTTTAACAGTTATCATTTAAGAAATCGTGATTGGAACATGAAATGAATTATGTATTAGTGTAATATTGCTTTGTGTTGCTCAATGGAGAAAGTGAGTCATATGAAAAATGGAGAAAGTGAGTTATATGATTTGAATAAGCTCTAAGGGCTTCATATCTTGCCAACCTCTCATTTTCTAACAAAACATCCTCATAATGACCTGAATTAATCAAAGCGATAAGAATCAAAGCTGTAGATATTGTAAGCCCATTGCCACAGGACAAATGCGCTGCCAAGAGTTCTCTTTGTGCAGAATGTGGGGAGGGATTCTTAGATCACATCACGTCAAAAATTGACCATTTTTTCTTCTTTGTGGTGTCCCATACTTGGAATTTGTGCTCTGCATTTCATCCATCCAAGTAGAGTGCACACACCCAGAGCAGTGGCCAGCCCTTTTTGCTTTAGCGCCCGGGAGAGATTGGGGTTAGGTGCCTCACTTGTGGGTAATGAGAGTGGAAGAGAGCGCTGTTCATTCACTCCGCCACCGACATTTCCTGTCGGTACTCTCTAACTATTAGTTAGATCACAATTGCCCCCATGTGCCCAACATGAGCCTCAAACCCACTACCCTGAGATTAAGAGTCTTATGCTGTAATAACTGAGCTAGCTGGGCAGCAAACTTTTTGCATGCTCACAAGAAACCTTTCGTATTATCTACTTCTAAAAAATGATTTTCTATAGGAGTCATGGCTGTTTCAGTATTTAGTGTGGCGTCATCTTTTGAAGGCAATCAAATGAAAAGCAATACAAATTTGTTTTGATGACTCCCAAAGATGTGCTTTTAGATGTGGAAAGACTGTAATCAAGTAATGTTAACGACAGACCTTTTTTATTTATAGACATCTTAAAGCTATTTTAAATATCCATTAGACATTCCTAACAGAAACTACGACTGAACAGTTCTATATATAGCTAGCCTAACCACAACTGACAACTTCTTAAGAACCAAATCTGCTGATTTTCCCGAAACAGCTGCTTCCAGTCCAAACATTTGGGTATAGTCAGCAGAGCTTCACAGTGTTTGATTTTTGTAGCACCATTATTGTCAGTGTCAGCTTTGAGTTATAAAAACCTCTTGAAATAGCAGAGTTCATCTGAGCTCAAGTGTGAATGCTTGTTTTCTAAATGAACTTGTGTATTACATGATAATATTAATTAGAGGAATCTGTGGTTCATTGGAGCAAGCAGTGAGAGGATATAACATATCAACACGTGAAGTTGCTGGCATAGACAGAGTTACAAGAGCAATCACTGAACGATCTGTGTGTGTGTGTGTGTGGATGCGCACGTTTTGTGACTTATGAGGACACAAATTTGTATAGTGACATGGGTATGACACTGGAATTACAACTTAAACTTGAAATTTCATGCGTCCTCATATTTCAAATAGCAAATGTTTTATAAAAAATGTAAAAATGCAGAATGTGATCTGTGATGGTTAAGTTTAGGTTTTGTACAGTATAAAAACCATTACACCTATGGAATGTCCTCACTTTGATAGCATAACAAACCTGTTTGTGTGTGTGTGAGAGGGACGGGGGTTTATTTGGCCTTCCTGGGTTCTGTTTCATTACTTTTGAGCTGTAAAGAGGTAAAAAGACATTGTAAAGTAAGAAAAACATAAAGGGCATTAAAGCATGTGGGCTTAAAATGGTCTTTCAAGTCTGTAACATTGATCAAACTCTCAAAGACTGTCAGTCTGTTTAGACCAGTGAATTTTTTCTGCAGGTTACATTGTTTCTCCAGTAGGTAGCAACAAGAACGACATTGAACAGTTGTTCAAAAGCACTGATTCATTCAGGAATAAAACAAGTAATCCTTATTATATTTTTTTATTGATCCATTCACAGATACATTAAGAAATTGTTAGTTTTTTATTCTAGCTTTGGTTGGTTTTATTTATGTAAATGAAGTGTTATGGCATCAAAGTAACACTTTCAGAGGAAGTGTTATATTACACTCAGGGCTGTTAAAATGTGGAAACATCATCTGGAAAACAGCCAGATTCAGGTATGCAATTTAGCAGCTTATTTCACATATGGGCGACGTCTGTTCTCAATATTACTCCTCACACACACATCTCTTTCAACACTGTTTTCTTTATGGCTGAGCTCATTTCATGAACCAGCAGACAAATAGATCCTCTTGAGCTGTCGTCAGTGGTCTATTGAGCCACAGTGGAGTAGGACAGTGCGTCTCTGAGCTGAGGCTGGCATGTCAATCATGCCATTGTCCTGTCTCTATTACTTCATTTCACATGCCATTTGTTGTTGTTATCCACCAGGCATTCAAACAGCCAGATTTTTCTTCACACTGTTAGTGTGTCACATCTTTTCATCTTAAGAAGGATCATACTCTGCTTGTCTCTCCCCTTTTTGGTTTGGTTTTATGCATTATGTGATGAGTAGTAGCCTTCATTTATAAAGATTCATATGAATAGGTACTGTGAAGCTTGTTAGTCTTTTTTTTTTTGTAAGAAGGTATCAAATCCAAGTTTAGCAATCAAGGTTTTACACCGATATCTTTTATCCCTTTAATTCCAATTCATTTGGCTGTTTCAAAGTTAGTAGCTCTTCCTCTATTAGATTATCTGACTATATGCATCTTTTCTCTACAAAGAGTTGCACTATTTTTTGCAATACAGAAATTTTATGAAGAAACATAAAATACTGGAGCAAATCATTCACCTATTGTTTTGAAAGGATAAAGATGTCTACTGGGCTTGACACTGAGATCTGCACACAGTGACAGTCACACAAACGCTTTTTATACAGTAAATATGACTCCATATAGATTGTATAAACAGATTATACCTAAAGTTTGGTTCCTTTTTTGTCGATTGAAGATTTAGCTGTATCTTGTATGTAAATAGGGAACTTAAATTCTTGATGTTACATTATACAGGTTCTTCAGATCAGCCTAATGGTTTCTCGGTTCTTTTCAAGAAGAACTAGAGATTTAAAAGCTTCTGTGGAACAAAATTTTCTTTTGCAACATCGGGCTGTAAACTCATATTGGTTTGTACTTTGCAAGATATTGCGCACTGTTCTTTTAAGGTCTTTGTGTAAGCCTGCAGGGAGACGCAGTGCCAACTCAAGCATTACTTGAATTGCTCTACTCTGCTTATTGACTTTTTGAGCATTTGATTTGTTTGGCGAAGATGTGGATAAAGAGCATAGAATTCAACCTATTTTAAGTTCACGTTTTATATTAAAGTTTAGAAACAAACATAAGGCAAGTAAGCTGACTTTTACCCCAGATTTTACCCCATGATAAAAGCAGAGATATTATGTTCATTACCTTTTTAAAACTGGGGTTAGAAAGATTTTTTCTTTGAATTTTTTTTTTTTTTTAGGCACGGTAGTATTAAATATATCTAAAGTGGCCATAAAGGCTTTCTTAATGTTAGAAAAATAATTTTCTATTCATCAAAAAAAATCCTTGAAAACCAATGTATCACAGTTGGAATGATTTCTAATGGATTATGTGACACTGAAGAGAAATGGCCGCTGAAAATTCAGCTTTCCCATCACATATTTTTAAAATATATTAAAATAAAAACTGTTGTTTTAATTTGTAATAATATTTCAAAATATTACTGTTTTTTACTGTAAAACTTATTTGATTAAATAAGTTTAACCTTGGTGAGCATAAGACAATTCTTTCAAAAATATTAAAATATCGCAGACCACAAAACTTTTAACTGTCATCCAAATAATTGTCACATGTATTCCAGTCTGTCGTGTTTTCATTTGTTTGCACCTGTCTTCATTTACCCATCATTAGTTAACTTCCGCCACCTGTGTTCGTTGGTTCAACCTGTGTACTTATACTTCTTGTTTCTGTTCTCCCTCTGTCGGTTCTTGTTTGTGCAATGCACACTGTCGTGTGTACCTGTCTTCTAAATAAACCTGCTTGTTATTTGTATCCTCCGTCTCCTGTCCTCCCGAGCGTTACAATAATATTGTACAGATATAGAAATATAGAATTCCCATTTGATTTGTTTTAAATATTCTCAGTGGGTGGTTTATATTCCAGCAAATGCTATTAGTCAGATTCATTTTGATTCACTATAATCATCTTTCCAAGGAACATCTCAGCAGGATCTGAGGATATTTGTAAAAGTCTTATGCATGAGTCTTCTGTATGTTTAATTTCAAGGGAAGCTGCTTCTGCCATGAAACTCCAAATTCTATCATCCTCCAGAGTTTTTTTCTTTCTTTATATGGAGAAGTGAGTGGAAATGAGTTTTTTATGCATTCACTAAATTCACAGCAATCATCGGGGATTAAACAAGGTTATAAGGTTACTTGGCTGGTTTGTTTCCTCCACAGATCTAATTTTAGTTTTCTCCTTAATTTAGTCTTGCACACTCAAGTCCAGTGGCTACTGGTGCTTATCTAGAGTTGTCCCGTTGAATTGTGGGAGTGAGTGTAATCCTCTATTATCAGGAGACACAGCTGGTAATTCAGGTATAGTGCAGAAACAGATAATTTCACAGTGTGTTCTCATTTGGAATAGATTTTCAGCAAATAGGTTGACTCAGCAAGAGAGATTTTCTACCTCAATCAGCTCAAACACTAAAAGGCTCATTTAGATGTATTTTTATTCTCTTCTAGCTCTATTTGCCTTCTCACTTAAACCCTTTCATCAGTATTTCCATGAATAGTTCATAAATTTAGTGTCCTTTGTCTTTTTATAACATCCAATATTGCATTTCTTTCACTCCTATTTATATTTTTATCTTTTTGTCATAATTAGTGTGAGTGGTTAATATAATGTAGTGTTGTATTCATATTTTTGTCTTCTTGTCATAATTATTGTGAGTGATTAAGGATGTTTTCTTAACAAAGTTTGGGAGGAAGCATTAATCAACCTAATTAGCACAAGAGGAGTTTTATATATATATATACGTATATATATATATATACGTTTTCCAGCATCCTCCACCACCTCAACTCAAATATTTCCTATCCCATCCTCTGCGTTCTGGCCAAATTCTAAGCTTGGAGCTCTCCTCTTGGACAGCCCCCCCAAAATATGCATACTTTTACTATATCTGAGGGTGAACTCGTGAACTGTAGCTTTGTATTCGTGATCATTTTAAAAAAGCAGATAATATATTTATTTTTAAATGTATAAATAATAAGAATTATTAATAATTCAACTTCTTGATGGTACTTGTGGAGTATTTTTTTTTTAGCTATTCATCAGCATCAGAACAATATTGTCTGCCAGATTTAGACTCGCCCAGATGGCCTACAGAGTTTGCATAATCACACTATAATCCTTCTGTCAGTGTGGCATCTGACTTTTTTCCTCATTTGAAAAAAAAAATATTCAGACTATAAAAGTTCAGTTTATAAAATTAGCTTACAGCACTTCTAAACTTCCACTTTCATTTATGTATAAAATTGCATGCATGGATTTTGTGCCTTCATGATTCTGCAGAAAATGTTGTGCATTTGCGGATGATATACATTAATTAATATTTTGAAAATGCTTTCAGCTGTACGCTCATCTACATCGAACTAATTCTACATTTTAAATTAAACAGTGTCTGTTTACACTGAATACAAATTGGCAATATTTTTGGCAGTATTTTCAGTAACACCTGCATTACTCAGCTTTTTCTCCTTTAGTACAAATATCATATTACATCTGTTTACACTAGTGTGTAGAACTAATGTGAAAATTCCACGTGGGTGGAAATACTGAGTGCTTTCTTTCTCTGTTTTTCTGCAGTTTGCTTCAGCTTATACTTGAAACTTGGTGATGAGTGCTGAAAATATTGTTACCTATAAATTACTTGCGAGATTCCTCATTGAAATGTCACTATTAAATGATCTGCTAAATACATGAATATAATGTAAATGTAAATACATTAAGAGGAAAGAAATTGCAAAGTTTGCCACTGAATTATTCATCTGGGCCACCGTATACAATAACTATGGATAATTAATACAAATTTATTCCATGTTGCTGTAGGGAGAATGGAAGCTCTCTGAGGCTTTGAAGCATTATTTGAATCCATGATGGGCCCAAAGCAGTAAATGTCAAGAACTTGACATCGCAGCTCTCCCCCTACTTTGACAGGACTACACTGCAGGGCTACTACCTGCCTGTCTGTCCAATTACATGTCAGCAAAGACGCAGAAGAGTGATCCCAGTACTTCCGGGTGAACGAACAGTTTCAATTCATATATAAACTACTGCACACAACTCAGAAGCTTTAAGACGTCCTGAGCGAAATAGTTAGATTAGACACAAGTGTAAAAAGGACATTGTGTTTTTTATGCACTGTAGAATGGTAAAGTGATAAATTGTAAAGGAATGTAACACAGCAATAGGATGCGCCAAGGTTAAGGTCTTCCTTCAGTCCTTCCGGATAACGACTTATTCGGGGTTGTGCAATATTGCAAAGCAAGGTCAGAGAACTGCACACTTGCCTTCATGAATACCAAGTATATCCGAAGCACTTTTCATGATATTGTTGTCAAGGAGTACAAGAGTCTTTTTTTTTCACTTACAGTGATATGAATGCATTTATAAGGTAGAGTATTATAATGTTCTGAGAAATAAAGCAGATTATTAATTAACAAAATGAATGTGAGAAATGTAATCGCTTTGATGTTCCTTTTGAACTAATATTTGTTCAAACAACAGCTGGAACTCTGGAATTCTGGTTCCATACCCACTGACCTTTCCAGGCTCTTGTTAATATTATAAATCAGTATTCAGGTTTTGGTGTGAGGCTCCAGCCTGGTCTTGAGACGGGAGCAATCTGTGATGCTGATATGAGGCCGATATGTTTGCAGCACCAACTATGCCAAAAGCTTATCTCGACCAATATAACGCCAAAACTGACGTGAATCCGACTGAAACACAGATAACTTACTCCTTAACCAATAATGCTTACCAGAGGCCTACAGACATTTTTCAAAAGTTGTGAGCTGAAGATGTGTTCAGTAGGTGAATGTTTAATCAGAGTAAATTTGATTAACTTGTTTTTTTTCTTCCCTAGAAAGCTTGTTGGCTGTTTGTACTCAGTTGTGTCCACTCTAATTCTCCTGGGTCCAATTAGGGTCAGACAGCACACAGAGGAGCCTCTTGATTTGAGGATAGGAGTAAATGGACAATCAGCGCTAGAGAGAATATATGCATGGGAGGATACTCTTTCAGATGATAGAATCACTGTTCTGAATTTAATATTGAGATAATGTATTTAGTAGGGCGAAGATGATTCTGCAAGTATCTGAGGGAATCCAAAGTTATTATATCATATTATATTATTTGTTATTTACTTGAGCCTGTGCAATTATTTGCATTGTGTTGCACAGACACTTAATTAGGTGTGACTGTAGCTATTTGTTATGATTATAAATGTGAACAGATGTTTCATGATGTGTTGTTTACATCAAGAACTGTCTAACCTTGACTGTAGTACTCATAAACATGATGAAAGAAGTGAGAAGCTGAGATTATATAAGATAAGTCTGAAGTGTTTCTCACATGTTAAAAAATTTAACAGCCATCTGTGCCTGTCCTAACAGTGCAGGAGAAAACAGGCCATGAGATGTTGTATAGGATGTGACATTACAAATTTCTCATTAGCCTTTTACCTGCTGTTGGTTTTGATGTTTTAAGTAGGTAAGAGCTCTTAATGAAATGGTCAATCGGTCATGGTCACTCTCTTGACCTCCAGTAATCAGAAACTCTGCAGCATTTAAAGGACCCGTGAACAGTGATTCACTGCTGCTTTAACCATCTGACTCTGCACTATTTCCCTTTACATTTGTCATCTTGCATGGCATAAAGATTTTGATTGGTACTCTGGCTAAGAACCAGACACTTAGAAATGAAGAGACTGTCTGAAATGTAAAGCAACCAATCACAGTTTGTTTCGTTTTGACATGCTGTTTAGATGGATCTAAAATATATTATCATAATAGGTCAATGGGGAAAAAAAGTTTAATGAAAAATGTACAGAGAAAGCATCTGTTTTCTTCAAGGAATCTGATGAATTAGCAAGTGGATTTTAAATTAAATGATGTGAATCTTTCATTTCAGTTACATATAATTCAATTATGCCTTTTTTATAAAATCTTTTTTGTTTTGGAATATATTCACACTTTATTGTGAGTGCAATATGTATAAGATCTTAAAGAATTAGTTCACTTTCAAATGAAAATTACCCCAAGATTTACTCACCCTCAAGCCATCCTAGGGGTATATGACTTTCCTCTTTCTGATGAACCCAATCTGAGATTTATTAATAAATCTCCTGATGCATCCGATGGCAGTGAGCGGGATCAACGAGTGTGAGCTGAAGTGCTTCCATCCACATCCATCCATCATAAACATATTCCACACTGCTCCAGGGGGTTAATAAAGGCTTTCTGAAGTGAAGCAGTGCGTTTGTGCAAAAAAAATATATCCATATTTAACAAGTCATGAAATAAAATATCTAGCTTCCGCCACACTGGCTTCCATTTTCAAATTAGAAAAAATGGAACTGGCATCACGTTAGTTAAGCTTTTTCCGAAAGTTGAATAGGGAAGGTGTAGGATGTAACGCAAGCTTTTTGAACTGCGAGAGTTTTACACTTTCTTTGTAAGTACAATACGTAAGGTAGTCTGGCGGAAGCTAGATATTTTACTTCATAACTTGTTAAATATGGATATTTTTTTTTACACAAACAAATCACTTTCCTTCAGAAGATCTTTTTTGACCCCCCTGAGACGTGTGGAGTATGTTTATGATGGACGTAAGCACTTTCTTCAGCTCACACTCGTTGATCCCGCTCACTGCCATAATAAAGCTCGGCTGCGTCAGGATATTTATTAATATATCTCCGATTGTGTTCATCAAAAAGAAGAAAGTCATAGACCTAGGATGGCTTGAGGGTGAGTAAATCTTGGGGCAATTTTCATTTGAAAGTGAACTAATCCTTTAAAACATTACAAAGTTTATGGTTGGATTTTTTTTTTTTTTTTTTTTTTTGCTTTTAAAACAAACCAGGAAAAATACAGAAATGCATATCAGAATCAAAAATAAGAATGCATTATTTCACAGGCATTCATTAGCTCAGGAAACAAAGTAAAATATAGTTCTGCATGCAGAAATTTAGTTTACTTGATTCTAGGTGTATCCAACAAAACTGTGAACATCTTTAAAGAGATTTTGTCAATTTAAATAGAACTTGTGAATTCTATTTATTTTTGAGTGCAATATGCATCCAACGTCAATGACGGTACGGCATGAGATTTGCAATCAGCCCTTGATGCGTGTCAGACAGTCAGGCCTGAGAGACCAAGATGCTTCTTCGGGTCTGCCATCTATCAACTCCAGAAGTGACTGACTTGCTCTTTAAGGGGCATTTCTGTCTGCTTGGCTAAACAGAGTGTTGCTAAATGAAGCCCCCTCTGGGACGGTCCTCCTGCATTTCGTACATGACATTTGTGCGTTGCCTGTGTGAGTGTGTTTGAGAGTCTGTTGAAACCTGCATTTGACACAATTGTGCATCCATATGTGAAGTGTATTCCTCTCTTCCCGTGCTCGACTCGCTGTGCGAACAACACTGCTAGCAGAGACAATGCCTGTCTCTCTCATTTATTCAAGTTCAACGCCTCTGAAATCAGACCTCCAGAAATTGCATCAGGGCATAAAACATGGACCGTCATTATTTGATTAATTATAAATGCGCTACTGCCTAAAAATAAAAGAGTCAATAATTCACTGTGATTCAGTACAAATTCAATATCAGATTTCATCTCCCGGCAGTGCAGTCAATAAATGGCACGCACACTCAGATGCATTATCTTCTGTTTTATTCAAGGAATCTGATGAAGAGGCAAGAAGCATCATGCCCATTCATATTGAGGCAAATGGATTTTAAATTAAACAGGATTTGAATCTTTCACATTTCAGTTGTACTTCAGATACACCATTTGTTTTAGAATAAATTAACACTTTGTTGAGAGTGCAATACCTTTAATTTCACGTTATCATGTGAATTTAGAACATAGCTCATATATTACAATTCAAAAGTTTGGGGTTAGGAAGATAGATTTTTTTTATGTTTTTGAAAGAAGTCTCTAATGGAGGGAGCATTTTCTATTATCTGGTTTCTGTTTTAATATATTTTTAAAACATAATTTATTAATGTGACAAAGCTGAATTTTCAGCATCATTACCCCAGTCTTCCGTGTCACATGATCCTTCAGAAATCATTCTAATATGCTGATTTGATGCTCTAGAGACATTTCTGTTAAAAATGGTTGTGCTCCTTTTTACTGTAATAATTTTTTTTAGAAAGTTCACAATTAGAATGTTCAAAAGAACAGCATTCATTTGAAATAGAAATCTTTTATAATGTATTTAAAATAAAAAAATTATAAACTTACCATAAACTTTTGAGCGGTGAAGTGTAGACTAAACTCTCAGAGACTCGCAGTTCAGTGAGGGTGTGAACTGATTCACTGATTCTGATTCAAATGGCTTACTTGTGAGCTGAAGTTCTAGATTGAATCATTTTGACTGAGCTCGTTAAGAAGAACCTGTTCATAAGAGTTATTTGTTCACAAACAAGAGATCACGGCTCACGCATATGGATCTACAGTATGCAAAGTTATCCCACTTGTCTATATGGTTTTTTTTTTTTTTTTTTTTTTTTGCTCAGCACATGTTTAATTTTATTAACTGCAGTCTGGTTGGTTTGGTGTTTGTTTAGCTAGTGAACCAGCATAGCAATACAAAACTTGATTGTTTGCAGCAAAGGAAATCTGGTGAAGATGGTGAGCAAGCATGTTTTTTTCTGACGAAGCTGCTTGAGGTCATGCAGAGCTGTTCTTTTTCAGTAGGGCTGGACTATGGAGGGTGTGCAGAATACAATGAAGATAAAAAGCAGGGCCATTACACAACTGTCAGTTCCATTGCTATGATACCACTAACACAGCAGGGCTTCAGGCCAGTCTGGATGCTACCTTTAACAGTTTTTAATGTGCTGAGGGATGCCCATGCAGCTTCACTTCACTAATATGTGACCTTGAACCCTTATTTAGTGTTTCTTCTTACACTCTGGGCTAATGTTATGTTGTTTTGCTGAAGGTGACCCCCTACACACCTGTCTAACAGAATAAAAATCTGTTTGTTCAACATATCAGCAAGCATAAAGGTCAAAGCTGCGCTTGTGGTGTTTTTCTTTAATGGAACAGGCTCCATGGCTCCAGCTGATTTGTGATTTTGTAATGCTAATGGTTCTGTCTGGAGGCCATGAGTACATTGCAATTTATATGAAACGAATCAAAAACATGTTCTACACCATTTGTTCCTGCACTCAGTCAGCAACGACTCAGCACCTCTGCCTCAGGTCTGATTTGATATGCAAAAGCCAGAGAGAGAGAGAGAGAGAGAGAGCATTCCTTAGTGATGACACTTGGTGATGTCATGGGTTTCCAGCCAATGTTTGTCAAGTACTCCCTCTTGAGTACACACAGTTGTGTGACACTTTAATCTCTCACTGGGTGTGAAGTCTTCATCTCTGTTCCCAGGCTTTGCATAGTATTTCTCATCTCAACAGCTGCCGTGTTAACACTGCTTTCTGCAGCAATAGGCCAGTCAAAATGCACTGTAGCAGCACACAGATTGTGTTTTTTTGTTTGTTATTTTTGATGGTGATGCAATTCCTCAAGATTACAAACATTTTTGTATCACTGTTAAATGTATCTGACAAGGAGCACTGTTATACATGAAGAAAGAAACATGTTTTTTTTTTGTCTGTTTGTCTGTTTGTTTGTTTGTTTTTTGGTGGTGGTGGTGGTGGTGGGGGGGGGGGGGTTGTAGGTTTCCTATCTGAGACGGGTATATATATAGGGATGACTAGGAGGCCATGATGGACAGAGGCCAAGTGGGCAGAACGACCACAGAGAGTCGGGACCTTGGTTTAACATCTCATCCAAAGGACGGTGCTTTTTGACAGCATAGTGTCCCCATCACTATACTCGGGCATTAGGACCCACACAGACCACAGGGTGAGCACCCCTGCTGGCCTCACTAACACCTCTTCCAGCAGCAACCTAGTTTTCCCAAGAGGTCTCCCATCCAGGTACTAACCAGACTCAGCCCTGCTTAGCTTCTTGGGCTACAGGGTGACATGGCTGGTGGTGTCAGAAAACTTGCTTGTCACAAAACAACCAATTCACAACATTTTACAAACTGTTAAGAGTAAATACATTAATTATAATTAAATCATTTGAAATCATGCCAAACTATGGCTTTGACAGAATATATATATTTGTGTAGTATATAAATAGCTGGTTTCTGGTACAATATCTGCTTCATTATAATCAAATGGGAGTGATATATGTGTTGCTTGTTTTTTATTGGCCAACTTTTGGTCAGTGGATGAATCATTTTGAATGATTGATTGTCAGTGGCAGAAAAATGCTTTTTTTTTTTTTTAGAATCAGATGTACTTATAGTACATGGAGAGTTATGGAGACGATAGTTCACGAAGTACCGTCATTGCATTATCAGGTAGATGCATTACAATACACAATACAGACACTGGCTGATCCACAGAATTAGTCATTTGGTAGTTTATTTTTGTATTTCTGTCGGTAATGTTTTGCTCCTGGTCTTCTAATAGTGCTAACAACTTGTACCCACATTCTTAGAATTAGAATGCGTGTCTAATCAAATTATTGCACCAGTCAGATCAGATCTAATATAAATGAGACCATATTTTCTGTTGTTGGTACAATTTGTAGACAAAAAACAATGCCTTCACAAAAAAGAAGTCAGAGAAAGAGCGAAGGGAGGCTGCTAGAGGAACACTGCAAACGTGGATTCAAAGCTCAGCAGGTAAATTCTCACATAGAATATTTAGCTGACAGTTTGTCTCACTTTAATTCTTGTAATTAAGTATATTTCTTATTATATCCACTTGTCTTAGTTGATATTAGTAATCTATAACACATCATAGGCTATTTATAAATATTTTATTTAGGAACATATTAATAGTAAGCCTATAAATAGTTAAAAAAAGGTAATATAAATATTCTAAATGAGTTGTATATTAGCATGGTATAGTACTGTGTATAATATAGATTCATGCTGTATAATATTAAATCAAATGTCTAATGATTATACTTCTATTTAAGATGAGGCAGAGGCAGGTTCACAGAGTGAAGGAGATCTGCCAAATCAGACTGTTAACGGGCTGACAGTAAAAGAATATGTGATAAAAAGATATCCCAATCATAAAAGATGAGGTTATCAAGATCTTTAATGACTTGGTACCAAATAGAAAGGTTTTGCTGTAAAAGGAACATGTAAAAATCAAAATGTAAAACAGTAAATAGTTTCTATTATCATCATCAGCAATGTGTAATTGTGATGTTCTATAAAATATCTACAATAAAGTCTGACATGTTTTAGAGTGTGTGCTGTCTTCTCTTTTAATTGTATATTTGTAACATCTGGATCATTTGTATTAACAAGAACCCACCCCCTTAATGCCCCTTTTTTTGGTTTGGGCCACTGCCCCTCAAAATGTCTGTGCACGGCCCTGCTTATAGCACCTACCAAGGGGCTAATGGAGCCATGCTAATCTGCCAAATCTCCACCCAGGTACAATACTATGATTTCAATATTAGGGGGCTAATAAATATATTTAAACAAAGAATATTTTAAACACTAATATTTTCAACTCTACAATTGTGGTTATTGTGGTACTCATTATAGCTCATTTGCCATTTTCACTCCATTTTATAGTTATTTTCACACCATTTGATTTTGGATTTAGTATAAAAATGACTACAACAATTTTTTTGCAATTTTATTGTACTTAAGTATGAGCAAATGATGGAAAAGTCACAAAGTATAATGCCATTTAGACGAAGAAAACATTTTTTTTTTTAAATAATAAATTTGTGTACAGATAACAAAGATAATTGCAATGCAATGCAATTTTTTAGGGGCGGGTGGGTGGAAATTTGAAGTGGGCTGAAGCTCTCCTAAAATGGGCCTGGTAATGCCACTGCCTCCACTCTAGTTTCTGACCAGATTACTAGAACAGCAATGTTTGGAAATTACCTGAAATGTACTTTGTAATTCAATTCTCTGAACAGCTTTTCGAATAATCATTTTAATCTGGCCCATGTGGTAGAGCAGGACTGGCACAACTTCAATAAACACTGGCTCAAGTTACCTTTTGCGTTGCATTTTCTTTTTTGCACTGTCTTTTTAAAGTTATTTTTATTGCATGAGACCATGTGAAATGAAGGTCTTTAGATAGCAGCTTGCTTCTGACACCAGCTCTGCAGTCTTATAGTGCCCTGGGCTTTATAAAACGGTAATGAGAACGCCTTGTCTGCCGATGGGTGGAGACAGCAGCACACTGCATTCAATAAAAACACTGTAAGAAAAAAAAAACATCCATGCAGTATGCACTGTCAGTTTCATCAGAATAGTGTGAGACTTGTTTTAATTAACTGTCATTCTCTGTGTTGTGCTGCAGGGGGACTCACTCTGAAACTCAAATGACTGGTTCAGCACCTCTAGTAGGTTTACATCTGACCTACTAAAACCGAATAAATTATCTCCTTTGAAGCCTGTCTGAAACTGCATTTAAAAAAGACACATTTTCATAGTAGTGTAAGGATTCTTACATTCAGTGTAGGTAAATTTAGACTAGGCAGTATTGATGTTCAGTATTCAGGGCAAAGGTGATTTATTTTGGAAGGGGTGGTGGGGATGTTGCAGTGAAATCTTGGGTGTAGTACTGTACTACTTTACACTTTGAGGAAGAGCGTGGGAAGGCAGTTTCTAGTCTCAGCCTCCTCTGGAGGAAAGGAAGTTATTTATAACTCACACAATACACAACACCAGAACAAAGAGTGTTATGGTGTGACCTGAATTCTTTTTTACTGGGTGAAATGGCACTGAAGATGAAAAGGTTTGGAAAAAGTCCTGGAACACAATGATAGATAAAACCATGGATATACAACATCAACAGGGTGACGTCTTTGGATGAAGTATGAGGCCTGACAAAGGCGTAACCAAGCTCACATTTAGGTTGTTTTTTAATTCGTTTTTGCTTTTGAGAATTGAAATTAATTGCAGAAATATTTGCCATTTGTGGAGAGCCACAAATGAAACAGGATTTATTGCACATGGCAGGTATTTTCAGTTATGGTGCAGCCAAGCTCAGTCTGTGCATTTCCTGGTAGTCATGACCATGTTGTTACCCTGACCATGTTTTTCTATTTGAGGTACAGGGGCACAAAGGTTTGCGTTTACTCGTTTTGCACAGTGGGTTTGTGTTTACTGAGAGAGCATGAAAATCTGAGCGGTAATGTGTTTTTAGTCTTGCTCATAGGGACCCCCCAGCACTGCACATTTTTGGTGTCTCATTAATCTGACACCCAATTCAGGTTTTGGAGCTCTCTACAAATGAGCGGGTCAGGTATGTCAGATAAGGGAGACATCCAAAATGGGAAATGAATGAATGTCACTTTTGATCAATTTAGTCCATCTATGCTGAATTAATTTCTATCAAATAAAACTTGTGTTGACTTTTGGACAGTAGCGTGTATGATAAGTAAGTTACACAATTATTGTATGCAATGGAAGGTGTTCATCTAAAACTCTGCGGCTTGTTCACATGCATGTCTAAATTGCATGTCTAAATTTGGTTATTTCAATATTTCAGTCCTGATGGACAATCACTTTCTACGATTTGTTTGCTTTTAACTGAAAGCTGTCACATATGTACCCCTGGAAACTCAAGTGATTTTTTTCCCCTCTGTGGAACACAAATGTCATAACTGCATTTTTCCATAGAGCAAAACTGCACTGGCTGGCAAGTTCAGATGGAATTTTCACTTTGTTTTATTTTTAAATTTTAAAAATTGTATATTGTATTGTAATTCTGTTGTATCTCTTCAACGGGGGTTCTGCTATTTGTCACTGAGTGACACTGCTTGTGTGAACAGGGCTTTACTCTTATCTGTAGTTTGACTAAAATCAACATTTTAAGTTTTATCTGCTGTTATGAGAAAGAAAAAAAAAAAGAAAAAATGGCGCTACTCGGCCTGGTGTGCCAAAACACATAATTTTTACACTATAAATTTAAACACAATAAATAATCAAAAACACATGCCGCCAACATTTTTTAAAATAGACGATATGCCTCATATCGCTTGAGTCAGCATCCGAATTCACTTCCATCCTAAAACAGTGGCTCCTGTAGTCCCAGTTGTATTATTTCTAGGATTTTTTTGTGAGAGTCCTGTAAAATATGATGAGATGCAGCTCTGAATACTTTTTCACTTTCCTTTAATTTGAGTAGCTGTAATTTTTCATGTTGAAATGGACTGTTATGTGACTTGTGCTTAGTGACACATTGTGTTTCTAGGCCACTAAGACCAGAATCGTATTAAACGTAACAGCATCATCACAGGAGAAGGAGCGCTGAGAGTGCAAGTCCATTTCTGATTTTATTGTTTTTTAAACATGCATGTTCAAGCATTTCAATTAGTTATGTATCATTTTTAAATCTTTATTTTAGATATTTTATATGGTCTATTGACAAAGTAGCAATGATCACTGGAAAAAAAATATCAGCAGAGGCAGGGGAATTTAGACCAAAGAGTGGGAAATTCCCTCTCTTTGATACACACACACACACACACACACACACACACACACAGTCGTGGGCAGAATTGTTGGCACCTTTGGAAAATATGATCAATAAAGGCTGTGAAAATAAATGGGTGTATCCTTTTGATCATTCATTCAAAAAAAAAAAAAATCATGAAATTATCCAGATATTACTTCCTGTTTCGGGAGTATAAATATGATTTAACACAAAGGTCACAATAGATGAAACCAAAGAATACAGTTCTGATTTGCAGCTCACAGCACAGTTGAGCTTCACAAAATAGAAAGTGGCTGTAAGAAAATAGCTAAAGCATTGAAAATCACCATATCCACCATCAGGGCAATAATTAAGAAAATCAACTGGAAACGTTATGAACTGGAGGTCCTGGAGATCTTGTTCAGATACAAGATGGATTCTAGCAAAAACCTACAGATTAAACAGAAGAAATCGAATAATAGGCCATGGTTAGGTCTTCCATGTGGACAGTAATCTAAAACAAACATCCAAATCAACACGAAAATGGGTCACTGAGCACAATATGAAGGTTCTGTCATGGCCATCTCAGTCCCCCGACCTGAATTCTATAGAAAACTGGGGAGAGAGTATCAACATTGTCTTGGGAATCTGGGGATCTGGAGAAATTCTGCCTGGATTAATGGTCTCTGATCTCTTTTCATGTGTTATCCAAACTCATCAGGCATTATAGGAGAAGACTCAGAGCTGGTATTGTGTGTGTGTGTGTGTGTGTGTGTGTATAAATATATCTACACAGCAATGAGCAGTAGCTGTCTTTTAAAAAGGTGCCAGATTCCGTTCTTGCTATGCTTTAGTCCTAAGGATTGTGCATTTGGTCACAGCTCTTTGGTGTTTATGCTCCATCTTACTGTTAATGAAGACAAAAGCCAGCATGTTGCCAAATTAAGTCACATTAAGTGAGATCACACTGATCTGCAGGCTTGTATCAAAGAAGAGGAAGCCTTCTAATATACAGCACAGGCCTGAGGATTCAAGGGTTCATTGAATCCATTTATAGCCTGACATAATCCTCTGTACGTGTCTCACTGGAGCTACACAGCTACACTCAACTTCAGAATATTCAATAATTTTTTGAGACCAGTCCAAGAACACACTTGGGAGAGTCATTGCCTTGGTAATCTAAATAGTACCCAACATGCTGATCCCACATTGTCGTAGAATAGATTGTATTGCTGAACTGGATAGAGAAAGGAAAATTTTGAAATTAATTGTTATTTTAAGTTAACAAGATTAGAAAAAACACTGAATTAGAAAGTGTTTCTGGTGGTGTTTCAGGAGTTACTTACATGGTGAAGATTGGAACCTAAGGTAGAGGATTGGTATTTTTCTTTCTTCTGTCTATTTTCACCAAAATTTTGGCAACTGAAAAAAAATATCAAGAGATGGCTTGCTGAAGACCTTCACTGCAACTGGTTTTATTACCTGAGAAGACAACTGAGCATAATAGAATATTGAGTTCAATTAAATGTAATTACGGAAATGTTACACAATTCCTATTTTTCTTTTTCTGCGGCAGAAACTGATTTCTGTCATCACAACTCTGAGTGTTTGGAATGGTATTGGGTATGACAATGGTATCTTTGATCTTTGTGGAATAGATGTGTACACTGCTGCTGCTGTTGATAATTGCTGCTGCTGCAGAACGAGTCCAGGACTTTCTACTGCCACTACGTACAAACACACTGAGCAAGAAGACATGCTTTTGCTGTACAATAGGAAGGTGGAGGGTTTCTGAAAGCACTCTGCAACTGCTACAGCAAATGCTGACCAAGTATTTGAAGGTTGAGCAGTGACCTAATCATCTGTGCCCTATAGAGAATGATGTGATCGCAAGCAGATTGAGTCATCCGGGCCTGGTTTCACAGACAGGACATAGACTAAGTAGATTTAAGTAGCTTTTATAAGCATGCCTTAAAAACATTACTGGTGTGCATCTTGGCACTGACATATTTGAACATTTTTCAGTGCAAGCTGCTTTCAGTTAAGACAGCTCAAACATGCATTTTAGTCTGGGACTAGACTCTGTGACATTTCAATCTTTGAGTAGAGCTCACAGTTAATCAAATATAGTTTTTTTTTTTTTTTTTTGTTCTTTAAAAGCACTCTTGAAAAAGCACTGGTGCACAGCCTTTGTCAACACTGGTGAGTGAGGCATCTTATTACTTCCTCATCTGGTTAAGCTGCTGCTGAGCACTGATGTCAAGCTGCATGCAGACTCCAAGCTAAACAAGCCCTTGGAGGTTAAAGTAGCACCAAACAACATTGTTTTGCTGTGGACGTACAGTAGGTGGGCGTGCTGTTAGTTGACGTTGAAGCATATCACACCTAATCCAGGGTGGTTACCAAAAGAGTTGTCTGGAGCATTTTGCTCTTTTGTGGGAGGTGTCATATTTCTCTTATGGTAGTTTTAATTCAGCCCCTTTCATCAGTTCACAGAATGAACAAGAGACAATAGAAGCAGCAGTGCTGGAAATATGTATCTAAAAGTAGCTCTCATGGTGCGTCTCAGGTGCAGTTTCGTCTCATATAATGCTGAGAGTATAACACCATGATCTGTGCTGATTTGTCACAAATATGCAGGGAAATGGCTAAAGAAATGGGCGTTGTTATAATGCTGTTGGCAAAAGGCAAAAATGTAATTAATTATTTATTTAATATGTTGTCAAAAAAATTTTAAATGTATAATATATATATATATATATATATTTATTTTAGAAAATTGGTAAAAAAAAAAAAAAAAAATCATTATTTTTAAGAAAACACACACTAAGAACCAGGAACATTAGTAACTACAAAGCAAGATATATTGGCACTTTATTCTTTTTGCAAATGTCTCCAGTGCACTAATTGCAAGAAGTAAATCTATGAGAAATTAGATAAAAAATATCTGACCTTCAGCTGTCTCGGACAGATCCAGAACTTGGACTGACAACAGCACTTATGTGGACCACTGAGAAAATGAGCAGAATGCAGTTGGACATGGCTCAGCCTGTAAAACTGCCTTCAGCATTGCTCACACATCACATATTTTCCAAGGATTTTACTCAGACTGCCCAATGCATGAAAGATCCCACAGCAAAGAGTGAGACAATTGAAGCCGTACAACCTGCAAAAACTTGCCCAAAGCCATGTGGGAATATCTGTCAGCTGCTTTTTAGGTCCCAAAGGCAAAAAGAGATAAGTGATATTTTGTCCACAATATAACTAATAAAATAATAACATAATGGTCTATTGATCTTGATAATATTCTGGCAGCTGTTCAGGTAAGACCAAACAAATGATGAATATTACTACTTTCATCAGTCAGCAGCAAATTCTCATATAAGCACTACAAAGAGTAAGCTTTTGTGCAATATTCCAAGGACGTTTGAGAATTAAACGTGTTCAAAAATCCTAAAAATATTCAAGGACTTGTGATTCGCATCATTGCACACAACAATTTGAAGTTATTTATTAGGAGCAGCTGAAATTGTATTCTGTCTGCACAAATATAACAGATGGTCCACACTTTCTCACTCTCTTTTTCTTCAAATTCCCTTCCCCCTCTAACCAGACAAACAGATGCTCATGCCTGACTTCCTGAACTACTATATGTGCAGAATTATTCTGCTGATGAGAGCATGCTTGCTTGATGGGCTCCAATGACCAAATCGTGCAACTGAATGTATAAAAATCCTTAAAATTCAAATCACCCATATTTGAACGTAAAGGTGTATAATATCAATCGTGGCCCCATAGCAAAGCAAAAATGGAAGAATCCCTTATATAGGGAGTATTTTATCCCCAGCCTGTCTTGTGTGTGACACCAAACTTCCACATGCAATTAAGTATTGTGCAAGTGAAATGGGAGAAATAAAAAGGGACTGCCTAGCATCTCTAGTGGTTACTCTTGTTTGTTATCAAATATACTTATTCATTTAGAAGAAGAATGAGGTGTTGAATCGCTGTGTTATGTTTTCCCAGTTCACACTGTCATTCATCCATATCTTTGATTTTCATCATATTATTTCAGATTTGCCTTTCTGATTAGTGTCATTCATCTAATTTTCAAGAGCAGCTTTTTCAAATCTCACATGGAATATAGTAATAACCAAACATCTGGAGTTCATCGTACAATTCCCTGTTTCCCTGTTCGTAATACCAATCAAAGAAAAAGCAATTATCCTTTACAACTCAATTTTTTTCAATAACATTCCTTGCAATGCATAATTTTCCTAAACAGTATTTTTTGGCTCATTTATTTTTTATTTTCCAGTCTTTCTAGATAAATGTAAATAAAATTATCAGCAACCTTGTACTCTAATTGAGATCAATTTAAGTGGAATATATATATATATATATATATTGTTATAGTGCAGGAACATGTATATATGTATATGTTGGGTGTGGAATGAACAGACAGAGGAGCGGATCTGTGCAGGAACATTTAATAACAGAACGAAGGAAACAAGAAACTCATAGAACCACCTACATAAAAACATACAATGACACGAGTGGAAACTATAAATCCTCAGGGAAGACTAACTAAACAAGGTAACAAGGGGGCGTGGCAGATGGGAAACACCTGGGGAACTTATATATACAGTTGTGTTCAAAATTATTCAACCCCCACTGAAATTGATTGTTTTGGCCGGTTTGACATTGATTTTGATCATTCAGTCATCCTGCTTACAATTAAATCAAAGAGGCACGTGTAGGTCAGACAAATATAACATAACATTTATAATGAAATAACCACAAATGTCTTTTCTCTGCTCACATCATTATCAGTTTTATTCAACCCCCAAGTGACATTCAATCTTAATACTTAGTACAACATCCTTTTACAGTTATAACAGCTTTTAAACGTGAAGCATAGCTTGACACAAGTGTCTTGCAGCGAGCTACGGGTATCTTCGCCCATTCATCATGGGCAAAAGCCTCCAGTTCAGTCACATTCTTAGGCTTGCGCACTGCAACTGCTTTCTTTAAGTCCCACCAGAGGTTCTCAATCGGATTTAAGTCTGGTGACTGCGATGGCCATTTCAAAATGTTCCAGCCTTTAATCTGCAACCATGCTCTAGTGGACTTGGAGGTATGCTTGGGATCATTGTCCTGTTGAAAGGTCCAACGTCTCCCAAGCCTCAGGTTTGTGATGGACTGCATCACATTGTCCTCCAATATCTCCTGGTACTGAAGAGAATTCATGGTACCTTGCACACGCTGAAGCTTCCCAGTACCTGCAGAAGCAAAACAGCCCCAAAGCATGATTGACCCCCCGCCATGCTTCACAGTAGGCAAGGTGTTCTTTTCTTCATAGGCCTTGTTCTTCCTCCTCCAAACATAGCGTTGATCCATGGGCCCAAACAGTTCTAATTTTGTTTCATCAGTCCACAGAACACTATCCCAAAACTTCTGTGGTTTGGCCACATGACTTTTGGCATACTGCAGTCGACTCTTCTTATTCTTTGGAGACAGCAAGGGGGTGCGCCTGGGAGTTCTGGCATGGAGGCCTTCATTACGCAGGGTGCGCCGTATTGTCTGAGCAGAAACTTCAGTACCTACATCTGACAAATCTTTTCTCAGTTCCTCAGCAGTCACACGGGGACTTTTCTCCACTCTACGCTTCAGGTAGCGCACAGCAGTCGAAGTCAGCATCTTCTTTCTGCCACGACCAGGTAGCGTTTCAACAGTGCCCTTTGCCTTGAATTTGCGAATGATGCTTCCTATGGTGTCTCTTGGTATGTTTAACATCTTTGCAATCTTCTTATAGCCATTGCCCTTCCTGTGAAGAGTAATCACCTCTTCTCTTGTCTTCCTGGACCATTCTCTTGACTTCACCATGTTTGTAACCACACCAGTAAATGTCTAGAAGGAGCTGAGTATCACAGTCATTTTAAAGCTGCCTAATTGGTGCTTATTAGGCTTTATTGCTGCTCCCTGACATCCACAGGTGCTTTCAATACCTGATTGAAAACACTTCAATGGACCTCTGTTCTTCAGAGTGGTAGTCTTTAAGGGGTTGAATAATTGTGTCAATGAAGAATTCACAAAAGAAACATTTACTACTGTATTACAAAACCAATTGATGTCATTTTAGTTGCATATGCTTCTTTAAGAAGTCCTTGTAGGATTTCATTCTGAATTCAATTACAAATGTACTCTAAATTCTCTAAAACCATTTACAGCATTGGGGGGTTGAATAATTTTGAACACAACTGTATATATATATATTAATCTGTGGCCAAAGCATAAAAATTAATATTGTATAATAATAATATAATAATGTATGATAATAATAATCATCATCTTTCTTTGGCATATGGGCCATAATAATTTGAATGTCCACTGTTATAACAGGGGTCTCTGATCAGTTCCCTTCAGTCTGAGTCTGTTCACTGACTTTAAATCATCTGCTCCTGTCTCATTAGTAACAGCAAACCACGACAGCTGTCTACTCATAGCTCAAACAAGAGCTAAGTGCTGGACCTAATGAGATGATGGAACTGCTCTAGCTCAGACACACTGACGGACATCTGTCTTCCTCCAGTCTCTCATCTGTAAAGAATACACTTATTCTGAATCTCAATGATGGTAGAATCGGGCCTGGAGAAACTGATGTACAACATGCGCATGTGGCGTACGATTCACCCGTTCTGATGGCCTTTACATCTTGTGCCAAGATGGTGCACAATTCTTTTTGTATTATTACTTTAATCTCGCACAGCCAGACATCAAATCTGGTGCACCTTGCAGCTTATTCTAGCCAAGAAATGACAAACAAGAAGAGATCCTCTGACACGCACACAAAGCGACCAACCACAGTGTGTTTTTGTTGGTGCATATTTCATTATAGCACTGGCTACAGCATAGCTCTGTGACAATAATATGGGAAACATATTATTGTGCCAACTATGACATCACCTCAAGTTTTCTAGTGAGAAGCATTCATCATGGTATAATTTTTATGCTTATATTTGTAATATTCCAGCTAATCAGTTGTTATTTATTTAGCAGTGTGTCAGTTCATTTGGATCAGTAAAATAAAGCTATTTCCCTGAGCAACTGCAACTAGATTAGCCATTGAATAACTTTTCATTTGAGACTACTTCACACTGAAGACTGTACAGTAAATGTCCCACTCTAGTCTTAATGTTAAAGATTAATGAAAGATCATTTGTTTTAGCTAAACAAATGTAATGATTCAATTATGCTGCTCCAATTAACCTATTTGTATATGTCTCACAGATGTCAGCCTCATGTAACCTGTAATTCAAACAATCGTTTTAAATAAACGCTCAATAAATGTTGTCTGATGTTGTGACATTATTTACTGATGGTACAAGGCTACAGCCACAGCAGTTAAGGATTTCTACTCGATAAGTGAATTACTACAATTACATGGCGAGCAGCAGACAGAACTGCTACTATTAAACTGTCAAGTTAGATAAGTGAGACGTAACAACGTTTGATTTCCAGCAGGGGGAGGCGAAATACCAAACTCATTCAATCGCTGTCATCCAAAGATGGCTGCTGATCATTCACAGTAAAATCCTTTTCCAATTAACGCTGTAGAATTAAGTGAAGCAGTTTTTTTTTTTTAGTTGATTTAAGCTTTGTGGTGTAAATTTTGATAAGTGTTTTCATCCTCTTAAAATCATGAGCTTTAAATGTTTTGTTTGTTTTTTACTTTACTCCAATATATATAACCGTCCTCCATTTACAAAGCTCAGACATTCTATGTTACATCTTTTGCTGTGGGGTCAAAGGTCAGAGGTTAGCTGTAATATTGATTCCACATCCTTCACTCTTCACCAAAGTGTCTGTTGAGCACTGTAATGAGGAGCAGTGACTTAGAACACACAGCAAAAGAGCAGTAGGATATCGTGCATAAAGGTTGCCTGAACAAATGCTGAGCTGAAGATATCCGCCGGAGATCAGTGGCCTTCAGGTTGACAGGCAGTGTTCCTCTTTATTTATGTCACCATGAGGGCCCGAGTGTCACGGTAAATGCCATTCTGAAGTTCCATTTCTCTTCACATGTCTGCTTTTTAAAAGGAACACTCTCCGCTTTAGTTGGATTAACTGAGCTGATCTAATAACAAATGAGGTTACAGAGAGAACATAGGCAACAACAGAGACCATTACACTCTCAGGGATGCACGTTCTGATTTTTCAGAGTAAGCCGCTCTTCCACTGCACATGACAAATGACAGCCAACGGACCGGATATCATTAATTTGCTATGGAGAGTCACACAAAGGCTGCGTGGGGCACCGACCATCCACGGATGCAGAATTTTCAAATCCGATTTGAGATTTAGATGCATTAAAAATGTGAACTTGAGCAGCTACACCATATACGACATGTCGACCAGATGTGATGTGTTCCAATGTATTCCAGTGAGATCAGTGTGAGAATTATTAATACTTTTTTATTAATACATTATCAGAAACACTTGATACATTTAAAAACTTTTTTATGAGAAATCAATTTAATATTCATATTTTTTAATGTTGTCTGGCACTGAATTTTCACTCAAATTATTGGCGGTTATTTGTCCTGCGTAGCTGTTTATTGCTTGCATTAATTTATTTGTTCCACCATGGTGAAATTTCAGAGGATAAAGGCTTTTGCATTGCTTTACTGGAGACAAAGAAATACTGCAAGTCAGTGTGGGCAAAACACTACTTAGCTTGAGTATAACCAGTCGTGGCGAGTGGAAAGACGGCTTTAGACACATTCTTGGATCAATATACAGTATACATGGATATTACTTATACTTATTATGAATGAAGACAGCATGATTGGATATTGTTTTCAATTGAATTTTAATTTAAGATTTTATTTTAAATACAATTACTTTTTTGGTTAAAGAAGCTAAAAATCACTTAACTTTAAAGGGATAGTTCACCCAAAATGAAAACCAAAATGATTATTTACTTAGTGTCATGAAATTCCAAATATGCAAGACTTTCTTTCTTCTGTGAAACATTAAAGTAGATATTCTAAGAAATGGTTTTTGTCCATAGAATGAAAGTCAGCAACATGGTTTGGATACCAGCATTCTTCAAAATCTTCTTTTTGTGTTCTGCAGAAGAAAAAAAGTCATGCAGGTTTGGAACAACATGAGGATGAATAATTAATGCCTTTTTAATGATTTAAAAAGTCTGATTTTTTTAATTTAATTATATTTTATAGTATCTGATACAAATATTCCATATAAGTACAACCAAAAGTAGTGCTTATTGCTTATATTAATTAAAAATATTCATTTTGGCCAGGTCTGGGTATAATCCTGCCTCCAGCGCGTTGGATGAGGGCCTGTGAGGCAGTACGATAAAAGGGAGTTTAATCACAGGGTTTTTAGCGAATGATACATCCAAAACAACCTGCAACAGAAAAGTACAAGTTACATTGTTGTTTATTTCAAGAGAGAAACTTACACAGAATCTGTGTAACTTATCCGAGATAATTTCTTATTTGAAGCAACATGTGTTTTGTGTATTCAGACACTCGCTTGAATGACACTTCTTTTATTTACATGCCTCAGTTTCATGAAAATACAAAAGTGGACTCAAAAATACATGACCATAGTACACAATCATTGCTCCTCAAAAGAAATCAAGCCCTTTTGGAAATCTTCTAGAGGCCAACGGGATGCCTACCTTCAGTCTATACTCTACTTTGAGAATCCTGCAGTTCTGGATGGTGCCGCTGATTTCTGAGGGAAGTGCTAGTACTTTCGTCAGATTCTGTCTGGTGGAGGACTCTAAAGTCTCTCCTTTCTCCTTCAGTATCTGTGTGGTATGAACTGCTCTCTGGCCTCCAGCAAAAAAGCTCTGCTTCTGGTAGATAATGTATTTTGGCACAGTTTTTCGAGTTGAGCTGTTGACAATCTCCCCATTAACAACTAGCCTTTCACCTGTTTGAGAAATAAATATTGCATTCGCTTGTCAAATGAATCAAAGAACTTTTTTTGATAGATCCATTAATTTACCAAAATGCAAGTTATATTGCTTGGGTTACCTTGCTGGTAGCCTGTCTTTGGCAAGAAAATATCCATTGAAATATTTCCAGAAGCAAAAAATATAACATTCTTGTCTTTACTGCCATGTTGAGACGCCTGCAGAGAATAAAAGTTATTACTACCCACAGTTACTTCTGCTAATCTGTTTACCATTACAGAATAAAGTTTTCCTGTATTTCAGCCATTACCATTAAAATTGTTGTCATTAATCATACCATCAGTGTTGACTGATCATAATCAGCTCTGGCAACAAAGGTGAACTTTGCCTCAGTTTTGCTCGCCGCACGCAAAGACCTGCTCAACTTGGCCAGAAGTCGGTAGTGGATTTTACCATGAGCACCTTTAAAAGATGAGGGCAGGCCCCTGAGAGTATAGACATATACATTTTGCAAGAATAACAGAGAGAAAAACTTATTTTCAAATATTTCACCATATACAGGATATAGCACATTGAATTATTGACTACATTGCAAAAAGTAACTGAGACTGTTTCAAAGGAAGATTGATTTTCTCTCAAGAATCAATACAAATATATACTGTCTATTTGTAAGTCACATCTATCAACCGTACGTATGTCAGGTGACTTACTGGTAGGGAAGCTGAAATGCAAAAGGGAAGACATTTCTACCGGCCACAAGAGAAACAGAGCCTAGAAAAAAAAGATACAAGATATGGACACATATATTGCATGTGTATATATATATATGTGTGTGTGTGTGTGTGTGTGTGTATGTGTGTTTCTATATTATTCAATGTGAAAATATGCATTAAAATATAAAATATATTACAAATTTTACTGTTAATAGTCATTTATTACAGAATGTGCAGAATTAGCTCATTTGTAATCCATTGACAGCACTAATACATTACACATACTGTATAATAGTGCTGTGTGTAAGTAAATATATGAAACATATTTCATATAATATATTTTATAGAATATATGTATAATATATAATATACACAATATTATATGATAAAAATACAGTCCATTTTTGTCTCCGTAGTGCAGTAAAATACTATGTATTAATGTATTAAAATACTAACTATAATTGCAAATATCGTTTTGCACAGAAGAGGTTGTACAGCATAACTGCATGTTTATCATTGGATATTACCATCTGCTTGATCCTCCGGTAAGACAGACTGAGTTTGTGAGAAATACTTCTCTTTATCCCAGTATGTCACACTCTCTTCCCCATGTGTCTCAGTCCATGCCACATCAGCCTTGCCTTTTGCCTTGACAATGAGAGCTTTGATCTTGGTTTCTTTTGACACCTCCACAATAACTCTGCCTGTCAAAGTATCCCCATTGCTGAAGGTGTTGCGATCATTTAAGGCATCATACTCAATGGCGAATTTCCGGATTGTCATCTTCTGGAACAGCAGGTCAAGTGTGAAATCGTAAGCGTATCTGTAGGATACCTGGAGTTGTAATAACCCTTCTGTTTTCTTCATCCGTCTTTTAAAAATACACCTGTTGGCCTTTCCCTGACGGAGGTCTCACCAAACTGGCTCAGCGGGTTTCAACGCAAAAAGACACGACTCTTGTTAACAGGTCTAGCATGTATACTGAAAGTAAACCACATGATCAAATGGAGGAGCTCTATGTATTTCTATGGTGTCAGAGACCAGAGAGTCTATTGGGAAAATCTGTTTATATAGCATGGTAGTGTAAATAGTGGTGTTGTGAGGCAGCAAATGTGAATGTGGAAGAGCATCTGAACAACAGTCCCTTTGCTCTTGCTGCACCTGCTCCACAAACCTGAGCTTTAATCAGTGCCGTTCATCATGGATGTGTGTTTTGTTGTTGAAGAGAATTTCGCAATCACCGTCTATTGTTTGATAATTACCCTTATTTATTTGAACATACTCTTTGTGTTAACATAATGCCATAATGGATGAAGCAATTATGTGAGTGAGTGAAGGGTTGAATGGAAATGTGTGGGATGAAATTTCTACGGGAAGCTCATAAAGCATATATGATGGCAATGAAGTAATGAAATTAATAATTAAGGGATGAGTTTGTCATTTAGAAGCTTTCCTTGGTCACTACATCCTGCTGTTATAAATCTTTTAAAAATAATTTTCTTAATCTGCCATTATTTCCTGTGCCTTGTGAAAGACGTGCCACATTTTGCTCTGCAGATCTACCCTTAGAAGAGTATATTTATTCTTTTTCTGAGTGTGAGTGTGTGTGATTTACATTTGTTCGCTAATAAGCTTTATTTAAAAAATAGGGTCAGATTTACTAACGCTTACCCTCTTTTGGCGTTAAAAAACTACTGTTAGGGTTTACTAAAGACACGCAGTGAAAAATTCGCCCTGAGAAGGCGTGGACAGTTATTTTTGTGGCTGACCTTATTGAATATGTGTTTGTAGGAGTTTCCCTTTCAGACGCAAAATTTATGGGAGAAGAGTATTAAATGAACCACGCAAGATGATTTACTAAGGTTTGAGCTAGTCAATTTACTGGTATTTACGCCATTATTTACAGCCCCAAAAAAGCATGTCTTAAACCAGACGCTAATACTCAGAAGATCACACACAGAATTTTCCACTCCCATCTGCACCATCTTTTTTTAGAATTGCTCTCTCATGCTAATTTTGTAACACTCGGTATGACAGGAGACGTAGGTAACAAAAGACAACAGGTTTATTCCGAGGAGGAGGGAGAACAAGCATGAAAGTGTGCATAGCACAAACGATTACAGACAATGAACAAGACAAGGGGAGGAACTTAAATACACAGATGACGAGGGTTAAACGGAAACAGGTGATGACAATTACTAATTAGACATAGTGAAGAATAAAATAGACATGACAAGACAGACTGTGACAAATTTGCCCTGTTTTGTAAATCTGTCCCTTATAGTCTTATATATGGTTGCCAAGTAATATTGCAGTTAACATTTACTTATTCATTTGTTCGTTTTTGTTATCCATTATTGAACCATCTATCTTTTAGCATTTGGTTAAATTTGGTCGGCTATTCTATTAGATGCCATCATTAAGCTGTCAGTTAATATTTTTTCTGTTGTTGCACGTTTCTGTTGCTTCCAGACAACATACTTAAAAAGGACACACCAAATATTATGATTTTCATTGCAACGTCAATTCTATCAAAGAACACTGAGTCAAAATTTGCTTTCATAATAGCTGATTAACCATAGGATTGTGTGGAAATCAGTCACAAGTCCTTTGATATCTGTCTAATGTATGGAAAGGAAACTGTCTTATGTTCCACACCGATAATATCAGTGTTAAAGTGTCTGAAGCTGTATGCAAGAAGGGCGATATTTGATTCTATAGATTTTCTGAAAATAGCCGAACACACTCACTGTAACATGATTCTAAGCTGATTTTATCATGGGTTTTCAAGGGCAGAGTCATTAGACTTGTCCATCCAGCTTTTCATTAAATACAAGTTAGAATGAGTAGCTGACCTGACCCCCCAATTTAATATTTTCAAGTTGTCATTAAATTCTATGTAAATTGTTTAAGCAAGATGATTTGTTGAAATGGTTTGAAGCAAAATTGCTTTTAGCCTCTGGACATTGTAATGAGTCAATGAGAGAACATTACTAAATTCATGTCACAATGTCAGCATATCAGACAAGAAATTTAATTGCTTTAATATAATACAGTTATCTAAGCACTGCTCTAGCATTGTTTATAACCCATTACATTTTTTTCTGCAGCCAGCGGTTAGTCTTTATTTACTCGCACTCCCATTAGACTGATGCAGTGCTCACTGTTCTCATCTACAGAGCGGGCCGAAGGTTTTCAGACTGTGTTTTTCTAATTAAAGACTGCAGTCTAATCTTCAGTGGCCTTCAGTAGGACATAGGAGAAAAAGCACTGACAAACATGTGTGCCAGGAAAGGATTTTTTTCACTCTTATCTAACTCACTTGGGTCAGCAGGCATGAATGAGGTAAAAGTGTGCTGTTCTAGTTGAAGCTCCAATTATTTATTCAGACTTAAGCTCGAATAAACATCACTACATCAGAGCCGATTCAACGATGCTGAAAGTTAAATGTTCCGCAAACATACTTTTGGATGCTTTTATAGGCATCGGAAACAGAAATATCCAACCTCCTGGATTTCAGGTATGTCCTGCTGTGAATTAAAGGTGCATTCAGTAAATAAATACTGACTGCACCTTAAATAGTATAAGGTTTATGTACCATACTGACCAGTGCAACATGTAGGGAAATACTCTCTAAAGTAAAGGTGTAGATTTTAACAAATTTTGGCCTACAGTTTTTCAAATGAGTGTTAAAGATAACATCTGACAAAAAAAAAAATCCCCCCTTTGGCCCTTATGTCTCTGAGATTGTCAAACAAGCATCATGTAAAATTATGAGCTTACAGAGATGTTATGGTCCAGGCTGTCCACAGAGCAGATCAATAGTACAGTGCAGTATATTTATGGAGGATACATCAGACTTAAAAGGCACAGGCAGACATAAGTGGAGGAGCAGAGAGACCAGCAATCAAGCCAATCTATAAATTGCTTTGAGGTATAAAGCATAAGGAGAAAATTAAATATTTTTTTGTAATTAAATTGATTAAACACAAGCACACACACACACACACACATAAGTTTGAAAAATTGTTCTAGCGCACTTCTTTTAACCATCTTACTGGAAGCATTTATTTTCTCCTTCTGCCAGCACAGTCATCTTGACTGTCTCCATCATGTCAGCTTTGCAAGCGATGTAACATGTTAAAGATGTGCCAAGTTAGTGTGTGTTGTTGTTTTTGTTTGTTTGTTTTGTATTCCTTGCAACAGATGGGCATGTTTTTCCTGTTATGCTTCAATATGAAACAGAGACTGTGTTAAGATGCAGATTATTTTACACTGCGTTGATTTGCTTTCTCATAGCAATGGTTGTACTTTTTTTTTATTGTTTTCCTTAAAATGAAATTGTTCCAATAAATGCCATTGTTTTATACGTTTTGGTTTGTGTCTTCTTGACTTGTTCATATACAATAGTTTGCATGTTAATGATTTTTCCACTGAGTTTACAGAGATAAACAGTGCCCTCTACAGCTAGATTCAAACATTACTCTTAAAAAAATATATTAAAATTTAACCCTCATGTTCAAATTGATCCCAAAACAATTTTGACATCTCTGAAAAATATGCTAATTGTATTCATTAGAAAAATTCATAAACATTTACATCTTGTTATTTGTCTGGGGCCGTTCTGACCCACACAAAAACAATGCTGAAATTTGCATATAACAGGAGGGTTAATAGGCCTATTAATGAAAACAGAATTTTAGACAATGTCATGTAGTTGTTGGAAACCACCTTTATGTGACACGCCAGAGGTGTAAGCAGCCTTTTTTTAGTTGTCAATTTCAATCTGTTTTAATTAAATCAGGAGTACTTTGACATAAAACTGCATAATGATTATGACTGATTGCTTCATTATTTCTTAACCTTTGGGTTAAAATAGGTGCCATTGTCTGTTTTTTATAAGTTTCAAACTTTTTGTATTGAAACTGATTTGTTACAGCCTGAAAATTGATTATTCCGTTTTCAACAATGTAAACGTCACCCTCATTAGGTTACGTGGTCCTGGAGTTCCCTAGTTTTTAAAGATGATTAATACTTACAGGAAAAGACTGGGAGATTCCTGGATATCTGTTGCCAGGATGTGGGAGGTTCATCGTGTCGCATGTGGAAACTTACCTGGATTATGACTGTTATCCTGCTGTCACTCAACACCTGTCAGTTGTAAAATGCTAAAAATGCCCTTTATGATATTTGGGCCTATATGATTCTCTGAAAATTGATTTATTTTTATTTTTATATTTTCTATTTTTTCCATGGCAAAAATATAAGCTATAACAACATTTCTTAAAATTATTATTACAATTATTTATGAAATTGCCTTGTTTGCGATTTTTAAGATCTTGCTTTTATGATTCATTTTATATGAATCTCTGCATTTGAATTTAAAATGCACAATGCAATCATCTGTGTAAATTTACAAAAACTAAAATCAACCTGTTTTGTCTTATAACTAAGGTACCTTCATACAACCTCTTCCTGCTTTTCTCCGGCCAAACTGCTTCGTCTTTGTGTTATGTCAACAAACAAATGTGTTTATTATTGCTATACAGCCACATTCTTCCACAATGAGTGAGTTACAAATTAGTGGTCCAGAAAATATGTTCACCTTAGAGTAACCAATTACCCAACCTCGCACAAACACACGCAAACCTGAACCCAGCCTTGTCATGTCAGGGCCTGCATGTGGTTGGTTGTGCTGGCAGCTGCTCCTGACTCAAGCCTTGGGGGGGGAATTCCCCAATCTGCTGTCTTGCGAGGAACTGTTGTCTTATATGTAAAGTTGAAACTTGGTGATGATGGTGATGATGATATTGTTTGTGGATACTGAGGGATTTTGTCGCTGCACAAATGATTCTAAACACAGGTCAATAAGAGTGTAAATGTAAAACACATTTTAAAATACCGATATTCTCTTTTAGGAGACATCTCTGAGAAACTAATGTGTGTCTCAGACATTGTTCACAGAGAGAAAAAAATAAAATAAACACATTTAAACTGTTATAGAGGCGTAGTCTTGTGTATTCCAACATGTTAAATAAGCTCTAATTATATGTGGGTTAATCAAGCTTTGTGGTCCATTCCTCTCACTGCAGCAGTGAGTGATCAACCACAGCTTTACAACTGCTTTCCTCTGCCAACTTAAAGAATCCTTTCTGCTCAAACCGCACTTCTCGCACTCCATATTGACTGTCTTTACTAAAGTGCATCCTTTTTTTTAGATATAACCCAAACCCCACTTTTTTGGTTGTTATTGTTTCTTTCATTCTCACTTGAATGTAACCGAACTGCCCTTTAAACTGACTTTGTTAAACAAGTCTGTTTGTGCATTGCGTATAATTCTCTTTCTTTTATTTTGAGCCTGGTTTTTCTGTGCCTATGTGTCTTTATGTACTGTATATATTTCTGTCACTATATTTCAACAGTGTCTATAGCTGAATAGACACCGCTGGTTGTGGGGGTTTTTTTCATTGGAAATGTAAAATCACCACTTGCCACAGGTCTTGCTGAGTTCAGCTTGTGGCTGCTTTGGAGTGACAGTAAATGCCGGATATTGTGCAGAGTTTACAAAGTTTATTGGTTAAAGTTTAAAAATCTACGTTTCGCACACCATTTCATGTGTGTAACCTTCACACCTCCTGTGATCTTTTGCCTCAATTACATTAGATTTTGTTGTGTTGTAATGTTCAGTCATTCATTTGTTTTTATTGTGTACAACAAATATAGAATTTCCTGGTTAGACTGATATCATTAATATCTCTCGCACAAGGTTCGTTCAGGAAACAACGTCATTCTGACAACTGAACACCTAATTACCCTCTTTCTCAAGGATTTAAATGAATCATTACAGCGAGGCCTGCTCTATGAAAAGATTTGCAGAACTTCTCTAGCCAGACGGAAGAGTCATCTGGGATTTATCAACACCAGCCCTTTGAGTCACAGATCCCATGGATCACAGGCATGAATTTATTTTGATGTTGCTTTTCTTTTCAACCTATTTTCACATGCCACCCTAGCCTCTAAATAATAATGCTTTACATTTGATTGCAAGCATTACTCAGTGCTTTGTGTAGTGATTGCTTTTACTCTTGACATTCTTCCGTTTTGTGGGACAGGTGAACTTGATCTTCACTAAAAGACATATTAAATAATAGAAATTATGTTTGTATGTGTGTTTATTTAGTAAATCCCTTTTATTTACTTATTGTGTTACTAAATAATGTTTTGTGCTTGTATTGTTCGTTTGATGCATCGCATTGTTATTATTTTATATGTGATATTTGTGAGAACTTGTTTCATGCTAATTTTCGGTTACCTTTTGAAGAACTGACCAGGAGTGAGAGATGATATTTAGCCTACAGGGCTCACTTTGGCTCGATTAGAGTCTTGATTCTGTTGATTAATCAGCACTGTGCCTGTCAAATAAACAAATAGATACATGAATAATTGAACAACACAACATTACATACACAAAACAAAGGCCCTGCATAACATTCATAATTACAAAGAACATCAAATATATATACATACATTTAAGCGCTGCAGGGCATATCCAGTGTAGGTAGTGACATGATGGAAGTGAAAGTATGCTGATTTGGCAGGATAATCGCTCTCTTGAGGAAGTATTGAAGTTGACAGATAATGGATAGAGTTGGTGTCAATCCATCTCAATCTGAAACTGCAACTTCGAAGGATGGTGGCGGTTACAGTAGTTGAGAATTCTTCAATTCATGCTTAATCTGAGGGAGTAGATGATACGAATCGGGATGTTCCATATTTATCGTTGACATAATCTTCCTAAGAAGTACCAATGTGTTTTTTCTGACCAGTAGACAAAAAAAGTGTGGTGGCTCATATCCTATCCCTCTCTGGTAATGTTTAGGACCAAAAACAAAAAATCCCCACTAAACTCTAAACTAGTGTCATCACATACTGTATGTAGCCACAGGAAATGAATCAAGCTCTTATGCAAACACCTAGTCCACATTTGCTGCGCTAGTAGCAAAGCTAAAAGCAAGTACCTTTGATGTTAAGACCAAAACAATCCTGCTTTTTTGCATCTGTCTTCTGTTTTGATTCTTCCTGTATATGCAGAACCTGATTTCACCAAGTGAAACATATTCCTGGATCAACATCTTTGTTAATCCTGGAACATTGTTCCAAACCACCAATCAGATAAGATTACAGTTTATGTCAAGTTTAGGCTTACAACCAGGATTAGGTGCTGCTATTTCAGCGTTATTCACCTATCAATTCCCTTTGATTTTAGAGATAAGTTATGGGTAGGGTTAAGTTTAGGAGTAGGGATATGGTCAGGACTAGACAGAAATGTTGTTCCGGGATCAACAAAATATGCTGACCCACTGCTTTATTTTCTGCATCTGGAAATGTATGTCAACATTACAGATGATGTGGGTAAAATGATTCAGTTGATGCACAGAGGCCATGTTCATATAGCAACACAGCACAGTTGTCAATATTGCTGTATATGGTTATGTTTACACATAGTTTAATTTATTTACAAGCGTTAAAACAACATTCAGGACTCATAACCCCATTTGTGTAACTGAAATGTGGCATTCTCTGTATAAAGGCTGCTGGTCAGTTGGAATTTGACAGATGAACTCTCTGCTCTTATCGTGTCAGCTGACTGTGAGACATTTCAAATGTCACCATCTTTGACATTTATTTTGTTTATTATCTAAATGTAACATTTTATTGAAAAAGAAAAAACATTGACTTTCAGGGTTCTATTCGTCAGTTGTTGGTTGGATTTTGAGGTGTGGGCATTGCTCTCAAAAGTCCAGGCAGATCAATGTTCCCAAATCTGTGGTTTTCCCAATGAATTGGGCTACTTTAAATTGTTTCCTTGGGTTATTTTTTATTTATTTTTTTCCACAGATTGATTTCAACATTCCCACCCCCTGGAAGACCTCCCCAGGACGTACACATTCAGCAAAGACATTCCGGCACCCCCAATGGAGAAAATCGCTTTGGGCTACTTTTGGGCTAGTTTTGTTGTGAAGACCTGGCAACCCTGCCCAGAAGAATGTGAGCTTGCAGAAACAAGGTTTAAGCAGACTTTAGTGACTGGAGAAGACCTGCATTCATCACCCAGAGAGAGTACTGTATGTTGTTTTCACTGGAAGAGATTAACATAGTGGATAAATATTTAAAAAAAAAAATGTTTGAATTGTTCACAATAAGATATATAACATGCATTTAGAAAATTTGTAATTTTTATTTCATGCCAAATGCTTAATTGCCCCCCCCCCCCCAACAATAAGAACAGGCTTTTCAACATGCTTCCTGTGCATTTTCTTTAAGTTAAGCATTTTCTGCGTCAAAACAACACCAAAAAAAGTATAGACACTGGTAGTGATATTCCCAGAAAACATCATTTTGCAGAAGTACAAATTTACCCCTGTGGGAGTACAATCATTTCAGACAATTTCTCAATAATACAGAAGTCCAGTGCTACATGTCCTCTGCTGTTCGGTGTATTCCTATTCAATTAAGCTAAAGTATCAGCATCTTTTTATAGAATACACGGCTGTGGTGCAGCCCTCCGTTTCACGAGCGGTCACTGGTGATAAACACAATAAGGAATTACTCTCAATGATTTATGAACAGTTTATTCGGTTGTTCAGCCATTTCGTAACACAAATCTCATGGGCCAAACATATCATAAAATATTATTAGAGTATTGTTTTCCTAAAAAGCAGCCTGCTGGAGTGGGACGAAGCCAAGTGTGAGGGTTCAGTGTCTGTGTAGGCTTTGGCTGGAAGACCAGGGCTGGGCAGACTATGCTGCTGTGGTTGTTTTATAGCCAGCAATCTCTGCCTGCGACATTTAAAACATAATTATTTTCATGCATCACCCTGAGAGTTTAAGAAGAGGCGGACTGCAGCGCATCAACTCTACAGGCAAACAGTTGTGTCGAGGAGCTTGCGCACAGACCGGTGCTGTTATCGCACAGGATCTTTTCAGATCTTTGTTATGGTCACATTCACTCTGATGTCACACTTACATCCTCATTGGTGTGATGCAATAACCTATGTCTGTATACTGTGGTTTCCTCTTGTAACATATGACATGAGAAATGTTCACTCAAATACAGGGTAAATTTACTATTACCAAACAAGGCAAGTTGATATTTTGTTCCCAGCAGAAGATGCTGGGGGGGGGGTGCTAGGCGTTTTTTGCATGCAGAATAGCAAAAACACTGTGGCATTCTCTACATCCCTGGAGCCGTTTTTCATTGCTCACTTGACGCCGTTCTTAAACACATACAGATGTTTCCGCACAAGCAATCTGGATAGTTTTTGAGAAACCTGGAAATGTGACAGATTCTAATAGTAGCGCCCATATGATTGTGCATAAATTATTGTAAATTGATGTCCGGTAAATTAATCCATCTTATAAATAGGTATAGCGACAGGGCTTGATTACCATAAAAAATTAACAGAGTGTCAGCAAGTCATTATAGAAATTTTATTATAGAAATACTATATGAAGTGAGAAATCATCCAACGGGATTATAACAACAACAGGGCAAAAACCAAACCTGACCACATCAGCAAGTTTTGTCATGCTTTGTGGATTTTGGTTTCTTTCTAAATATAGCAGAACAGCCAACATGTGTGTGTGTGTGTGTGGTTGTTATGCTAATCCGTATTGAAATATTTTGTACGTTTGACATTTACCCTCCTCGTTGGAAGGCTTTTCATGGCTAAACTCTAAATGAACAACAGCACTCTCCACATCAAAGTCGTATGTCTTAAAAACATAAACACCAGTATATTTCCCTTGTTTTGTCTTTAAATTTAAAGAGTCACTCCCTTGTTGTCTAATGAGAAAATTGTGCACAGTTTGTGTGTCAAACAAGTCTTCATGTGGACTCTACCTCAGCATGATCAAACTGTATTTTCACACACACACACGTGTAAGTTTGTGCGCACGACTGGTGTGTGTGAACATGATACAGGACTAAGCAGCTTTTGAAATAAGTTGGGTAATAAAGATCTAATATTGTGAATAGATATGTGAGGATGTTTAAGGACAACTTGCAAAATTGTCTCAGGTTTTGCAAATGTCGAACAAATTTCCTAATAATTTCTTACTTACCATTACGTTACACACCCCAAATACAAAGGTACACATCAATACCCTGACACGCACACACACTGGTTATAAAAAAGTGACCTCTTTATATTGTAATCTTTATTATCCTTTTAATAAATCAAAAGCATTTTCCAATACAACTCCACCCACAGCCAGGATACAGACATTACAGTGCATCATAAAAGTGTCAAAACTATTTCTGACAAAATGCTCTCATTATTTTTGATATATTGCCCTATGATCATGCTTTCTATTCCAATTTCCTTTAAAATCAGGTTAAACAGAAAAATACATATACATACGGATTGCAGTTCCAAACCTCTTGATGGTTGTTTATGAAAAGAAATTTTTTTTTAAAAGGCAAACATGTAAGTGAAGAGACAAGACTAAACCTCAACTGGAATGCACTTGTCCTGAAGTGTTGTATATCATGACACAAACAACTCAAAACAAGTGTTCCTTGCCCTTAGCATCCACTAAATCTAAATCTGAAACAGTTTAAGTAAACAACCTGTGAAAACACTGACACTGATGTGAGAATGAGTGGCAGACGTGAATAAGCTTTTACATTTTAATTCAAAATGCTGCTATATCCTGGTTTGTTATGTTGTCCACTTATGTGCAATTAAGCATTTGTGTTATTATGTTGTTGAAACAGTGATTAATTCTTGTTTGTAATCAAGTTTCGTCATTCGCTCCTGATGAAATAATTAAAAAGGATATTGCACTTGTGTCGGAAGTGTCTCAGACACAAGAATGTCTTAATACAATTAAGTTTTATTGTGGAATCAGTCCATCTCTGTGTCAAAAACTATTACTAAATGTTCAGATTTGTTCCACTATGTCTCTTTGCAGTCTGAATGTACCTATAAACTGAGTTTGTTCAATTTAAATAGGCTATATTATACTTTTCTCTACCTTATTCTGCATATATACTATAAGAGTAAGAATGTTTTATATAAAATAAACAGCATTTCATTTTATTTATGTCCTTAAAAGAGCAAATACAGGCAGTCACCACCCCCGCTGTAGCTGCTGATTCATTATCAAGCGTACATTGAGAGAGGAAATGAATTTTCATGTCCAAAATAGAGAAATGGTTTATATACAAGATACTTTTAGCCATGAGAGAAGTGTTTCCTGTTCCAGTTAATGTACTGATGCATTTGTTGATATGAAAAGGAATTGATATCAAATAGGTTTTATTTTACATGATGATGTGTGCGTGACAGCATGTTCCTAAAAATGTGCAAAGATTCACAGCAGTAACCAAAATTAGGCAATTAACATAAGATTGTGTTTTTTGTATTTCTTAAGAACACTCTTACATCCTCAATTGCAGAGCATCATTAGGCAACTTTTATAATAATTACACGATATTCGTTCACATCGTATATCAATATCATTTCTTTTACATTTAATTTATTTATATTTATTTTATCTAGTACATTTATGTTATAATGGTTTATTAATAATTTGTCAACATAAGTACATTTACGCTCATATATCCAAGTGCTAAAAATGGGTATTTCTTTATTTTGCATAATTATATATATATATATATATAATATATATATATATATATATATATATATATATATATATATATATATATATATATATACTATTTATTCACTTTTCTTTTACATAAATACTCAATATATTCATATAGCCTATTTCACAAATGTGAGAATGTGAGGTTGCTGGAAAGCCCCTTATTTTTTGAATGGACAAAAAAAAAAATCACTCCTTTCAGTGGGTAAGTGTGTGGTAAGTGGGAGTGCTAAAATGACCTACAGGAGGAGGGGGGGGGGGGTGCACAGTGACTAACCTCTGAGGTGCACATAAATACTGCCTGCAGAACACCAGTGAAGACAGACAAATCAGAAGGAGAAGAAAGAACAAGACTGCTTGCACTTCGTCTCCCTGGAAGACTGTGTTTTCATAGTTTTGAGTCTGTTTTCTTATCAAAGCTGACTGTTTTTCAAAGTTTTTAACTTGAAACTCTAAACATGAGGCTTGGAGTTGCGGCGTTTCTGGTTCTTGGAACCTGCTCTTTGACGGCTTGGTGCGTGCCGCTCAAATCTGTGTATGTGTCGTTCCCTGGAGATGTGATCAAGAACATGACAGACATACAGCTGGCAGATGTGAGTATATCAACTTATTCGTTCATGGTTTCTAAATCTACTTTCAGCCCTCTACTTTTTGAAATAGTACAAATGCAGGTTTATTATTCTATATGAACACCTTTCTATGCATATAAATATTTGACTCCAGGAGTACCTGAAGCGTTATGGCTACATAGATGTTCTCCAGAAGAGCGGACTGCAGGGAGTTGTGTCCCCTTCTAAAGCTCTGAAGAAGCTCCAGCGGCAGCTCGGGCTGGAGGAGACGGGGTCGCTTGACAAGCCCACGGTTGATGCCATGAAGCAGCCTCGCTGTGGGGTCCCAGACATCCGCAACTATCAGACTTTCGATGGAGACCTGAAGTGGGATCACACTGATGTAACATACAGGTGGGATTTTATCTGCATCAAACCTTTGATTACACTTTTAAATGTCATAGGTTTGTGATGAACACGCTGTAATCTATTGCACTGTTTTGATTTGCAGGATTTTGAACTATTCACCAGACATGGAAGCCTCTTTGATCGATGATGCCTTTGCCAGAGCTTTCAAAGTCTGGAGTGACGTAACCCCTCTGACGTTCAGACGCCTCTATGATGGCACTGCTGACATCATGATCTCCTTTGGGAAAGCTGGTGAGTTGAGATTTTGTAATGGATAAAAGTATTAAGATGAAACACCTGGACTTCTGAAAAGGTTTGAATGAGCTGCTTTTGTTTTGTTTTGTTTTGTTTTTTCAGATCACGGAGATCCCTACCCTTTTGATGGGAAAGATGGGCTCCTGGCCCACGCATACCCTCCAGGTGAGGGAGTACAAGGAGATGCCCATTTTGATGATGATGAATACTGGACGCTTGGATCTGGACCTGGTGAGTGTGATTCTTACTTGATATGCATTTCAGTACACCAAAATTTCACCGTATGAATAGCGGTAACTTTGATATATACACAGTTTAAATTTCATGTAGCATCATACGCGGTTTTTCGCCATCTTTTCAATAGTCGCTTAATGGTGCATAGTGGAACAATAGCTCCCTCTACAGTTTTGAGTGTATAGTGTAGCGTGTGTCCTAAAGCAGGGGTTGTCAAACTGGGATAATATTTAAAATATTTGCTAATGAAAGAGCAGTTGCACATATTGAATGATCTTGTTAACATATTTATTGAGTAAACATAATGCAGCAAACAAATAAGTATAACATAAATAAGTGGAAAGTGGAACATTAAATTAATAATATTAATATAAATATTGCTATTGCTTAAATTTGGAAACATGTTATCTTTATAATATCACACTTAACATTTCTCATATATAGAATAATTTGCTTTGGAGTCTATCCGGTAACAATATAAAAAAAAAGCAGTTTACTTCATTTTGGAAGCATTGTCTTTATAATATTACACTTAATATTTCTCATATATAGTATAAATGGGCCCTCATATATTTAAAATAAAATAATAAAGCTTCCTGACAAGGGAATTGTCATGCTTACGCCTATATATTGTATTTTTATATATTATATATATTTATATATTATTTTATATATAAATTTTTTGGTGTAGACAGTTAATGACATTGATGTGTCTCCTTCAGCCATTCAAACCCGCTATGGTAATGCAGAGGGTGCAATGTGTCACTTCCCCTTCCTGTTTGAGGGAACATCCTACTCCTCCTGCACCACCGAGGGGCGTGAAGATGGTCTCCCCTGGTGCGCAACCACTGCAGACTACGACAAGGACAAGAAATTTGGCTTCTGTCCCAGTGAGCGTAAGTGTTCCAGTAATGATTTGATGGGGCTTTAATTCCAAAACAGACATTTAAACTGACTCCTTTGACCTTAATATGTGGAATTAATGTGACAGTCTTTTAACAGGCACGAGACGTTTACATGTCTAACATTCTGTCTCTGTTTTCCCACAGTTCTCTTCACATTTGGTGGGAACAGCAACGAAGCACCATGTGTTTTCCCCTTCGTGTTTCAGGGGGTAAAATATGACTCATGCACAACAGAGGGACGAACCGATGGGTATCGCTGGTGTGCCACTACAGCTAACTATGACACTGATGCCCAGTATGGATTCTGCCCTAACAGAGGTGAGCAGCTCACATACCAAAGTCTCAGCACTTTACAATCAGATATTATTTTTCACAAGCACAGCATATATCTATCTATCTTGTAAGATAAATATATAGATATTTTCAGGTAAATGAATATTTAATATTAATATGTTTAATCTTTTATAATATAATATTTTCCCTTCACAGATACAGCTGTGATTGGTGGAAATTCAGAAGGAGAGCCATGCAAGTTTCCTTTCATCTTCCTTGGAAAGACATACACTTCCTGCACCAGTGAAGGCCGTAGTGATGGAAAACTCTGGTGTGGAACCACCGGCAACTATGACACAGATAAAAAATGGGGATTTTGCCCTGATAGGGGTAAGTGATAATCATCTCCTCCTGACACTATACAAATTTGAAAGTGAGACATACCTAACATGTCTTTTCTCTCAAAGGATACAGTCTGTTTCTGGTGGCCGCTCATGAGTTTGGGCATGCACTTGGTTTGGATCACTCCAACATCAAAGACGCTCTGATGTTTCCCATGTACAAATATATAGAGGATTTCTCCTTGAATCAGGATGATATTGAAGGCATTCAGTATCTCTATGGTATTTATCCACTTAAATGATCCATCATTCTCTGATTGTTAAGTTTACTGTGTGCATGTTTTTATTCGAGATTCACAAATTTGTATCTTGAAACTTGTAAAATACTGGTTTTATATCTATATTTTTATTAATTCTTTTCTATTCAGGACCTAAATCTGGCCCTGATCCCACTCCTCCAAAACCAAAGACCACTACTTCCTCTCCGATTGTGCCAACTAAATCCACCCCAAGTGAGAAAACAACCACTGTTTCCACCACAACACATGTAGTCCCATCACAGGATGCCTGCCAAATCAACGAATTTGATACCGTCACTGAAATCCAGAAAGAGCTTCATTTCTTCAAGGATGGGTATGAGCAGTTATTCTATCTACTGACATGAACTTGCAAACATAACTTCTGATTTTCTAAGGCACCTCATTAAGCCACATTCTCAAATACATGTTTCTAAATTCTCAACTTTTTAACATCCAAGGCACTACTGGAAGATCTCAAGCAAAGGAGAACGCACAGGCCCCTTCTTGATCTCTGAGAAGTGGCCTGCCCTGCCAGCTGTCATTAACAGTGCCTTTGAGGACCACCTCACCAAAAAGATCTACTTCTTTGCAGGTACTTATTTATGAGATTGAGATATTTTGCCGTTATCGCAGAATATGTTGAAGTACAGATATATAATAGTTCTGTATTTCATGCACACAGATAAACAGTTCTGGGTTTATACTGGAAATGACGTGCTTGGACCACGTAAAATCGAGAAGCTCGGCCTACCAAGCAACTTGGACAGAGTGGAGGGAGCTGTGCAGAGAGGAAAGGGCAAGGTGCTCCTGTTTAATGGAGAGAACTTCTGGAGGTAAGTAATTGATCAGAAAGCGTAAAGCTTATGGCATTAAGCTAACAATGGGAAATTATAATTTAATGCTAATTGTAGTTTCTCACAGTATTGTCTTATCTCTTGTCACAGACTCGATGTGAAGGCTCAGCTGATCGACAGAGGATACCCTCGATTCACTGACACAGTTTTTGGTGGAGTGCCCATCGATTCACATGATGTGTTCCTCTACAGGGGTAAAATGAGATTATGTTCGAATTCATTTTAAAAGTCTGATGAACTACTCTAATTTGACTGATCAAGCAAATTAAATTTGTTCTTTGTATTTTTTAATATTTTACAGGATCCTTTTACTTCTGCCGGGAGAGTTTCTACTGGAGAATGAACGCCAGGAGGCAGGTTGACCGCGTCGGTTATGTGAAGTACGACCTCCTGAAATGTTAAGACGTGCAGTCGCTCGGCACAGTGAAGACGTCCAACATCCTAACCTGATGACAGAGCCCTTTTTAATAGGGAAACCATTTCTCTTCTGTGTAAAATGTAGTGAGGAAGACACAGACAGAATGTATTAAATTTTAAGTCCTGTTTTGGGGATTTGTACTTTAACTGTTTTAGGACAAGAACAGTTTTAACACTGAAATTATCATAGGCACATGAAACGGGATGTTAGGCATATTTGTCTCATTGTCTGTCAGCTTTAACGTGGTCTTATAATTTATTATTTCAGCTTACATTTAACTGCTTTGGTCATCATGAGTTTCTTAACAGCACATTAAAAGAAACAATAATTCGAGGAATTAACTTTGTGTTTGTAAATGTATGAGTGGAGTCACCACAGGAGCATTGTAGCCTAAATGCATTTGTTGTCAACAAAGCATCCATTTTCTGTGTTGACCCCACTCAGACGTTTTTCAAAGCAAAGGTTTATTTTTAGCCTTAGAGCTAATGTTGAGATGTTATTAAGCCCAGATTTTTGGTGTATTGTGAAATCATTTGCCTGGTGTAAATGATAATATTAATATTATTAATTTAATGTTCCACTTTCCACTTATTTATGTTATTTTTATTTGTCTGCTGCATTATGTTTACTCAATAAATTTGTAAACGAGATCATTCAATATGTGAAACTGCTCTTTCATTAGTATTTGGCCTGTGACAACACACTGAAATGCTGAATTTTTGGATCATTACTTTAAGAGAATGAAACTTTCACAGTGTTCTCTCGTAAGTTAAATTTATGAAAAAGATGAGTGTTTTTTTAATGTGATACAAAAATTTGATACAAGATTGGAATACATTCAATTAATAATCACTGCAGATGGTTTTCAACAGTTGCCATAACAGTATTTGACATGTAGCTGCTGATTAATATCAAAACACAAACGTTCCAGATTTATATTGTATGTATGCAGCATGCATAAATATACACACAACCCCACCCACACATACTTTACATGTTTACTTATTATAACAGTAATCAGTTGAAAACACAATAACTCATAAAACGACTGTGTAAAAGAAGGTAAAACTGTCAAGACAGCTTATGAGGAAAATAATAAAAATTCCCTGGGATAGCTCAAATAAATATATAAATATAATATTTTTTGTGACAGAAATCCAGTCTAAATGTACTTTAATGCTGCTCTAAATGATATACCTAAAAGTCGTTTACGATTTTCCTTAGGAGAGCATTTCAATAAGTGAAAGTTAGACTACTTGTGGAATTAAAATCTTCGTTCAAAATCGAAAAAGCATAAAGCATGCACTGTGGTTTAATGTCACATCTATATCCACAGCATAGATTCAACAGAAAGCTAATTAAATCATGAATACCATGACCATTCGCATTCAATCTGATCAAAGAAAGTTTTATTTTGGCTTAATCAAAAAATAAAAAAGGAGAAATTTAAGATAAACAACTCGCGTCATATTAATCCGCGAGACATTCAGTGGTTTCATCCTCTCAGAACAATAGTCCTTCGGTTTACACCCTTACTTGACAAAACACGAGAAGGATTAAGCAAACTTGTTGATATACGTGTTCCCTAGACAAAACGTGACTTTTAATATGAATCGCGATACATTATAAAACTGATTAAGCGTTTATCCCACTCGTCTTTTCCCCATGACTGATAAATGAGTTCCGGCCAGCTCTGAGGACAGGAAGCAAGGAGACGCTGATGGCGCCCGACTAGAAAGCATAGCAACTATTCGCTTTCAAAGATTTATTTATTTCGCCTTATTCGCGAGCTTGAAGAGCAAAATAGACGTCCAATCACGGTAAGAAAAATTCCTAGCTCAAGATAGTGGGGGCAAATTGTTTACAAATACAGCTTCTTCCATGATGGCCGAGAGAAAAACATTCGGGCGGACTGGCTCTCCCTGCTCACGCAGGCCCTCGAGGTCCCCGAGCGGTTCTTCATATCGCCTGAGCGGAAAAAATAAACTCGGAGCGGCGGGAGGGAAAATGGCGCTGCGCGAGCAGGCAGGAGGAAGGGCAGCACACACCCGCGCTCAGTAGTACAGTGAATGAAACGAACATGAGCAACAGTCCGTACGGGGTGTCTAGTGATATTATGATCTATTGTAGAGACATTTTCTACTTAAAGCAGTTTGTGTGCTCAACATTAAAACGCGTGCAAGGACACGTTTTAGCAAGCACCAGGAACTTGTTGTCCTTGAGAAGTTTGAGTCAAGAAATGTCAGGTTTTATGTCCAAAACATAGCCAAATGGGTGATCTGGTGGGGGGAGTTTGGTATCAGTTGGCGTGTGAGTGAAATAAATTGGTTTAGATCATGGGTTTTTTAAGTATATTTAATGCGGAAACCACGTTGGCTTGTGGTTTTGCTGGTGAGCTTAAAATGTGTTTTTTAAAGTACTTAAGTGACCTTGAAAGGCGCTATCTCGAGACAACTATTCATCCCTGGGGGAATTTGAGACTACAGCAGTAGACCTAAATCACAGACTAGGTAATAGCAATTAATGAAATATTAAGATAATAGAATATTTAGAATTATTCAGAAAATTCTAATGTTAGTTGTGCAACAAGGCTCTTGTGCAAATACTGCAGAGAATATGTAAGTGAATCGATATTCATGTGATTGAATAAAAAGAAAAACCTGAAAATGTGCAAGGTATATTGAATATATATATATAAATTTATATGTATATTTTTATTTCCACACAGATTACTGTGAAAACACTTGGGAAATCTATGTAAAATATAATTAATGTGTACAGAAAAGTTCAAAAGTTTTTTTAGGTATATATCACACACACACACAGAGAGAGAGAGAGAGAGAATGCATTTAATTGTCGTTAATTGCAATCAAATATACATCAATGTTGTAAAATAGTATTGATGATGGCAAAGCTGAATTTTCAGCAGTTGTTCAGTTTCACATGATCCTTCAGAAATCATTCTAATATGCTGATGTTGAAAACAGTTGTGCTGCTTAATAATTTTATGGAAACCATTGTGCTTTTTTGGTGGGGGCGGGGAGGGGTTCTTTGAATAGAAAGTTTAAAAGAACAGCATTAATTTAAAATAAAAAGCTGTTGTACCATTATACTATCACTTTAGATCAGTTTAGATCATCCTTCCTTGCTGAATAAAAGTACATTTCTTTGAAAAGCAAAATCTTACTGGCCTCAAACTTTTGGACAGTAGTGTTGAATGATTAAAAATATATATTACTCCTATAAATATTAAAATACTGAATATCCACAAAATCCCTTTTATTAATCAAAAATAATTTTTACATTTAAAAAAAATAGTAATAAAATGATTATACTTCCTTATACTTTGAATTATGCACTTGTCCACATGTCATCCAAGCCCTAGCATGTATCATTCGTGACACATTTTGTGCAGCATAACCTAGAGACAGACACTTTCTCATAGAGCAGAGATGGATTCTGACGACATGGAGGTGGAGAGCAGCAGTGATGTGGGGCATTCTGGGATGGAGGAGCCATCAGAAAGTGGCATGGGCATGGAGTCCTCAGAAGCCATGTCTGCCGATAGCAGCGATGCGGCCGCTCCTCCTGCCATGGCCCCAGAATCAGACTGTCATGTTGGACAGAGCTCAGAGGGACTTGTGGTAAGACAAACAATCCACACATCTGTGTAGCAGCTCCACATGTTAGTGTGTAATTCTTCAGTTATTTTTTGGGGTGTGTGTTTTTGTAGGTGTTTATCCCAGAGACAAGCTCCAGTACAGATGTGCAAAGAGTTCATCTCCCAGACTCCTCTTCTGTGGCCCAGTCAACCAGTGTGTCCAGCGTCTCCACAGTGACACAGTCGGTCCTGGTGTCGGAGTCTGTCCAGGTCCTGGTGCACTCCAGTGCTGTTTCTGAAGGAGGAATGATGGTCTCTGATTCCACTGCTTCCACGTCGTCAGATCTTGGCTCAGCTATTGATAAGATCATCGAATCCACCATTGGACCCGACATTATGAATGGTAGAAAACCTTGTCTCTTCATTTTTACTACTCTCAAGGTAGTTGATATGGCAGACATTGTTATCTCTAAAGTTTATTTGGTATGTACATACTGTGTTTCTGTGTCGGTTTTACAGGATGTATTGCAGTTACAAGCGCAGAGGATGGCAGTGCAGAGACCACACAGTATCTGATACTCCAAGGTCCTGATGATGGTGAGAAAGATCCCCTGAGTTCAAAGTTTAGGGTTGCGTCCGAAATCGCATGTTCTTTGTGTAGGTGCTTCTTTTGAAAACTGTTTAAAAAAAATGTTCTATATAGAGTGAATATGTTTGGTATGAATGTAATCCGGATGTGACCTACAGCATCGGTTGCATTGCTTCACTACCAAATTCTCTCGTATATTCATGGGATAGTAAAGTGTCCATTGGATGCGCATTGCAGAACCTTGCCAGAAGTGGCAAGTCATCCAGGTACTTTATGAATACAGTGATTTTGAACATGAATTAAATTGAATCAAATTAAATTGAAGGAATATTTTAGCAAAAAATGAAAGTTCTGTCATCATTCTCTTAGCCTCAAATCAATTGAAAGTAAATTAATTTCTTTTTCAATGGAACACAAAATAAGTTATTTAGCTGTCCAGTCTGCTGTTTTCCATACAGTAAAGGTAAGTAGAACTGCATGAAGGAACTGGGGCTGTAAAGCTATTAAAATATACCATAAAAATAGCCATCCAATATCTTTCTAGTACTTTTTTATTCTTTTTGGAGGTTGACAGCCTCAGTATGGAAAAAACAGCCTTAACCTTGGTTAAATCAGTGGTTCTCAACCAGGGGTCCTTGATAAATATTACAATTATGTCATCTTGGTGATGGATTAAAAAAGTTCAGAAATAAGCAAAAATAATGCAAATCATATTGGTTTTGAACAAGATGAGCATGAAAAGATTATGGCAGATTTTTCATGTTTGACTAAATTATCCGTTCATAATCTATACTTTAAAGTAGTTAATTAATGTATTGTTTTACACAAATGGGTTTGTATTACTACCACATTGCAGGAAAGAACCTTTTCAAATGAGCTCAAAGGGACAGTTCACCCAAAAATTCTTTACTCACCCTCATGTCATTCCAAACCCATATGACTGACTTTCTTTTGTGGAACAAAAGAAGATAGTTTGAAGAATCTTGGCAACCAAACAGTTTCAGTTACTTATATTGCATGGGCAAAAAATACAATGGAAGTCAATAGAATCAGAATTGTTGAAAAGAAAGACCGTCATACTGGTTTGGAATGATGTGAGGGTGAGTAAATGATGAAAGAATTTTCATATTTGGGTGGAATAACCCTTTAAAAATAGATTAGAGATTAGTAGAAATGAGAAGAAATAAAAGAGAAGTGGGGTAGTTTTTGGATAATCAGCCATTTTCTTTGTTCACTGTATGTAGGAGCTCCTATGGTGGCTCGGATGTCTTCCTCTGCGCTGTCGAGCAGCATTGCCATTGAAGGCCTCGCTGATGGACCCACCTCCACTTGCCTGGACCAGGCAGACCTGTCAGAGAACCCACAGGGCAGCGTGGAACCTGACCAGCCTGGACATTCCGGATACCGTGAGCACGACGACAGCAGCAGCAGCTACAGCCGCCCAGACCAGCCTCAGCACTCCCAGTACGTTGAATGCAGTGGAGGAGACGATCCAGACCAGACCAGGGAGGCTCGCTACATCGAGTGCACGGGAGCCGAACCAGACCAGACCTCACGTCATTCTGGGGTCACTGGCTACAACGTGGCTGACTCGGAAGAACCTCTACGGCGTTATGCGGCAGAGTGCAGTGGAACGAACAGTAGCCCTCAGAGACGCTCGTTTCGCTCCTCTCGCTATGTTGTAGAGTGCAGTGATGGGTTCCTGGAGTATGGTGCAGAGAGGGCAGAGCAGCCACAGCATTCACGTTATATCGACAGCAGCATGGATGATAGGGAGCACGTCTCGGCCTCTGAGCAGGAAGGAAGCGGGGTAGAAGAGCCCCAGCACTCCTACATGCCACAGGGCTCACTATATGCTGATGAGGGCGCTGTTCGCCACTCCCTGGCTGACACAATGGGGTCCCAGCTCACTGATCAAATAGACTGCAATGATAACTTGCCTGGCCCATACATAAGTAGCAGTGGGACCTATTCCACCCACCCAGAGCCTGAAGCGGTCGAGTCTGGGGTGGTGGTTGAGTCCGGGCACAGAACCCCAGACATGGCCGAACTGGAGGAAATGATGGAGGTGGTGATCGTACAGCAGTTTAGGTGTAAGATGTGCCCATATAAAAGTGTCTCTAAGGATACGCTCATCAACCACATGAGAGAAAAACACTTTAAACCAACAGGTAAAGTAGGAGATGTTAATTATGTCTTTTTTTCAAATGTAAAAATCAACTGATATCAGCCTCATTAATGGCCCTGTCCCAAATGACTCTCTCAAATCTTTCAGTCCTTCTCCAGGACTATACTTTGGGCTTGGGAGAATGTTCTCGACACATTATAGGCATATGGTGACCACAAAAGCTAAAAATGTAATGTAAGAAAATAATAAATTTAATTGGACAATCTTCAATTTCAATAGTCAAAGTCACAATGAAATATGAAAGATGGACAATTCTTATTTTTTAATGGAATATTTATTATAGAATGTTTATTATAAATGATTTATCCATGGACATCTTTTTTTAATTTATGTGCCCTTGTAATTGTTAATCAAAATGACCTCCTCTCCCACTCTTCTCTAATGAGGATGATGCAACCTGACACCCACCTGAGTATTTACCCACAAATAATTCCCAGTGAACAAAGTGAAATGCCACCCTACATTTTTCTCTCATTTGAGAAGCTGTTTCTTGAAAAGAAAGAAAAGACTATCGTCGATTCCGATCTTGATTTATGCATACAGTTTTTTTTAGTTTCTCTTATTCAGGATGTGCTATCTCACATGCAGGTGTTCCAGGCCAAAAGAAACGTGGACGGGGGCGTCCTCGAAAGTCCGAAAGCAAGGCACGAGCGGTCACTGCGGTCAAAAAGGAGGAGCTGCCAGAAGAGGAAGAAGATGACATCATTGATGCAGGCGCTCTTGATGATCAAGGTTAGAGGAGAGCGGTTTGCATTCTCTGTTTCATAATTTTCTGCTTTTTAATGCAGTTTTATTTTGCATTCAGGTGACAGTGATTATAAGCCAGCTGATGAAGAGGCCAGGCCCAAATTGGCTGCCAGTCTCTCCACTCCTCCTTCCTGCTCTTCATCATCTTCCTCTACCTCACGGAAACGTCCCCGCAGGATTGTGGGGCCACCCCGCAAATTCCTTCCTGAGTCAGGTCAATTTTAATTTAGCTTTTTGGGTCACCAAGTATAATTAAAAATTAAAATAGCTAGTAATTTTCAGTCCTGAAGTCATAAATCTACTGAACAACTTTTCTTATATTCACTTTTGTTTGAAACAGGGTCACCAGCAGTGTCTCAAACAAATAATGCAGAGGACCCTCAGGCTCCAGAAGAAGCAAGTTCCTCTGGATTGGAGAATGGAACTTCCTCATTATCCAATGGGACAGCAGCGGAACCAGGCGTCAGCCAGTCAGATTCAGAGAACAAAGATCCGTCATCAAACACAAGCCCCGATGACTTGGAATTTTTGCCCAAAAAACGAGGCCGACCTTCAAAACGTTTCCTTCAGAAGAAGTACAAAAAGTACATGAATCGCAAGTATGTAGTGCCAGCAGTACTTTTTGATAGTCCACAACATTTAATTGATTTGACTTGTCTGTTTGACACAAATTATCCAATGTTACCACATATTCTGGACAGTCAATATCTCATTTATCTTTATTAAGTAAATACTACAGATCCCTTAAGCCTCTGCTAAGGCCTCATAACTGCTGGATCTGTGGCTCGCGCTTTCTATCACAAGAGGATCTCAGATTCCACGTGGATTCTCATGAGGGAAATGACCCTGAGCGCTTCAAGTGCTTGCAGTGCAGTTACCGCTGCAAACGCTGGTCCTCACTGAAGGTAAGAACTTGAGTCCTTCATCTGACAAACTGAAAAAAATATTTTTTGTTCACATTTAGTTAATTATTAGTTATATTTTTTTTACATTTTATAATATTATTAGGTAAATATTTATATATTATGTGCTTCAGTGTCTAAATAAATATATTATCTTTAGTCATTGTTCTGCGTTACTCATAATAAAACTGATGTATGTGTCCTATAGGAGCACATGTTCAATCATGAAGGTACAAAACCTTACAAATGTGAGGTATGTGATTACTCCAGTGTTTACAAGAAAGATGTGATCCGGCATTCAGCTGTCCACAACAAAAGCAAGTAAGAACTGAAAATGTCTCCTTCTTTATCAATCACTCCCCATGAATTTTATTTTGTCAAACTCTTAAGGTCATCTATATATTAGTGTAACTTTATTAGATGGCAAGATTCGATTTAAGCAGATTTTTACATTTACAGTCAGGAATTGGGATACAGGAATTTAATTGGCCTTTTAAAAATCTATCAAGCTGCATTGTGTCTGTCCCTTTGAAATTGTGTAGATTATGAAAGTAAAACAATGAATTAATTTAAAACTCATACCTAACATAACCTGATTAGAGCATTAATAAATGTTCTTGTTTCTTCTCTTTTAGGAGTCGAAAGACAGATATGGTAAGAATCAAGATGTTAAACATCAACAATCACATTTAAGCAAAATTATTGACATGTACCTGGTTTCACAGAATTAAACCCAGTCCCAGATTAAAATGCATGTTTGAGCTGTTTTGACTGAAAGAAACTTGCACTGGTATCTTAAAATACATATTTTCTCAAGTCTCAAGATGCACATCAGTAATGTAATTTTTCTATGGCGCATTTATAAAAGCTACTTAAATGTCCCTAATTGAACTAAGGCCTAATCCTGGTTTAATCTAAGCCATGTCTGTGAAACCGGGCCATGATGTTTCAGTTTAAGTTGGCTCTGAGTGGTTTGATGAGGGTAGCTTTTTATGCGACAGCAGTCTTGTGCAAATCCTTCACAGGTTCCCAAAGTGTCCGAGTTTCCATGCCCCATCTGCTGCCGTGTGTACCCCATGCAGAAACGACTGACGCAACACATGAAGACACACAGCACAGAGAAACCTCACATGTGTGACAAGGTATAGTTCTTGTTTGCTGCAGCTGAGCATGTGAATTTTGTCAATCAAACTAGTTTTGATGAATCGGTGAATAGGCCTAAGCAGATTGTTATAAACACTGGCTTATGATTTTGTGAAACACAGCCGTGGATATTTGCTATGCTAACACCATCTTAAATGTGTTTGCTTTGTAGTGTGGGAAATCCTTCAAGAAGCGCTACACTTTCAAAATGCATCTTCTCACTCACATACAGAACTGTGGCAACAGCACGTAAGTGAGATGTCAGGACTCGGTGCACTACATGTCTCTGTTTCTCTTAAAAAAAAACTCCACAGTTAAACATTCTGTAAAGGTAGCTATTTTTCTCATCTTCTTTGTTAGGTTTAAATGTGAGTTTTGTGAGTACACCTGCAATGACAAGAAGCACCTGCTCAATCATCAGCTGTCCCACACCAACGACAAACCTTTCAAATGTGAAGAGTGCAAATACTCCACGAGTAAAGAGGATTTCCTGGTGTCGCACATTGCCATTAAACACACTGGTGAGTCACTTAAAGATTAGGAATGTTTCAAATGTTGGCGGTAAGATGGGTTCCTGACCTATGTTTGTCCATCTTTAACCCCCGCTCAGGTGAAAAGCCCTTCTCCTGCGACATGTGCCACTTCACAACAAGACACAGGAAGAACCTGCGGCTGCATGTGCAGTGTCGCCACCATCCCGAAGCCTTTGATGAGTGGAGTCTATCCCACCCAGAGGAGCCAATACGTCGACGGCAGACGCCCGTTTTCACCATGCAGGAGATTGAGGAGCTGAAATTGCAGCAAGAAACTCAGGGATTTCAGGGGACCATTGTGAGTACATGGTTATGCATATTGATGCTTTTGTATCTAAATGGAAGGAAAGCCCAGCATCCATCTATCTATCTATATCTATATATATATATCTATCTATCGATCTATCTTTCTGTAAAACACAATAATGAATGTATGAATCTATGAATGAAATGAGCGCAAATGATTAAATAGCCACATTGCCGTCTCTGTGCTCGGAAATCAGAGCTGGGCAAGAGTAATATCAACTAAAATACTACATCATACACATTTACTACTATTTGAAATGTCTATTAAATGATTTAACAAACTTGTACGAAATGATACACCAATGAATGAAATAAGCATAGCATGACTGTAAATCAAATGCGCTTTTTACCATCTCTGCACGTCTCTCAGGAGCCAGCTCTCTGTCAAGAGAAATATCAAATAAGATACTAAATCATACATCTTTTCTACTACTTAATGTCTGTTTAAAGTTTTAAAACTTGCACGATATGATAGGCTGCATGCTATTTCTGTCTCTCTCTCGGAGACTGCAAGCATTTAATGTTTTTTATATTTTGTTCAGATTTGCATTTGTATGCATAGGAAAAGTTGTTTTTGCAATTTTAATCCACTGAATATTTTAACGTCCATGTATAACTTCCATGTTCAGATATTTTACATAGAGTTTGAGTCCTAATGCATACATAAATTTATCTGAATATATATATATACATTTTTTACACCTAAAGGTAACGGTGAACCCCATTACTCTCCAAACCATGGAGTCCATAGGGAACACATCTGTATCTCAAGATGCACTGGGAAACACTACCATCATTTATGAGCAAGGTCAGTAAAAAAGTTATCAGTACATTTGTGGTTGTAACCCATCTAAAATGTAATGTGTGATTATGAATTCGTCTACACACATTTTATCATTCTCCTCATGATTTGTACACTGTACTTTCTTTCACAGCCCAGAATACAGACCTCTCAGCCCAGAATGCTCTAGATCTGTTGCTAAACATGAGTAACGCCAGAGAACTGCAGGTACTGTTCTGTCATCTACTGGAATATAGAATAATGTTAAAAATTCCTAATTTATATGGCATTTATTGGATGAAGACACATCAGTAAGTGAATTAATGTCGTATGTATATGTATGCATTCTTACATTTGCTATAAAAGGCATCAGTGTTAAACTAGAATTAGTGTTTTACTATATGACTCATGAATCATATCATCACATATCATATGAACATGCATTTGTAGAATAATTTAACATTTTGTTCATCTTACACCTGTATCTAAATGTAGATCCCATAATCGGTCTTGATCAGTCTCTTCTCTCTTCTCAGGTGGCTGTGCTGAAAACCGACAGTAAGGCTATAGAGACAGGAACGTGGCCCGGAGCTGGCTCTGGGAGTGAGCCTCAAAAGATCGTCACCTTCCATGTGTCAGAAAACGGGGATACTCTGGTTCAGGAGGCGTTTGAGGCGGCTACAGGGGCCGTGGAGCAAGAGGAGACAACTGGTGTGTCGCAGGAAGTGACACAGATTGGCATCGATACATATGAGGAAGCAGATTTCAGTGTGGTGGAGCAGGCCTCCGACGAGACGGCACACAGGTACTTCTGCACATCGAAAACAGCCACTGTAATGCCTATAAATATCAAATAAACCCTTTAAGATGAAGTCCGTGTGTTTGGCAGCAGTTTAGAGGAACCTTCAGCGGAGCCTCAGGTCATGGAAGTGAGCACAGAGCCCTTGTCCATCTCTACACCTCTCAAAGAGAATAAAGATAAGTTTTTCCTGAGCTCAGGCTTGACAGATGGAGTCCTACAGCAGGTAGAGGTGAGATTGGCTTTTACTACTTCACAGACGGAATAGCTAGTGTTATGTTCCTTGCCACTGATAAGTTAAATTGATGAAATTCTCTTCCTGCAGCTAAGCAGTGAAGCTCCAGTTTCCCCTTCCCTGTGTCCATCACCCCCTTCTCAACAGTTCAACACCAAACGCTTCTCCTGCCGGATCTGCATGGAGGCTTTCCACGGCCGCTCGGACATGGAGAACCACAAGAGGGCGCACATAGACCCCAAAACATTCAAGTGTCCAGACTGTGACTTTACAGCACCTTCTTGGCCAGAAGTCAAGGTGTGTTGGTCATTTGGTGTGATTGTTAATTTTTTCAAACCTTTTCGAAACCATTTTTGTGTTAAATATATATATTTTTTTCAATCTTAGTCTCACATGGCCATGCATGCATATTTGAGGCCTCACAAATGCACCAGCTGCAGTTTTGCCTCCAAAAACAAGAAAGACCTGAGACGCCACATGATGACACACACCAACGAGAAGCCTTACGCCTGTCAGATCTGCGGCCAGAGGTGAGGGAGCAAATGAGAAACCATCACAGAATTTGTGCTGTTTACATTGTTATACAGTTCTACAACCATAAATGCTTCTCCTGCTTGATTTAAACAACACATATACACACAGACCTCTGCAAACTCTCAGTGCTCTGAGTTTCTCTTTTAGGTTTAACCGTAACGGACATCTAAAGTTTCACATGGAAAGGCTTCACACTCAGGAACCCTCGCCCCGTAAAACCCGCTCTGTCCCCTCTCAGCAGACCATCATCGTTAACAGCGATGAAGAAGCTTTAGCCACTCTACAGAGTAAGTACTGACAAACTGAGACTGCATTTAGTTTATATAAAAAATGGATTCCCTATTATCCTATTTTAAAGGTTCCTAATGTTGTTTTGGAGATGTCCTACAGAAGGCTTACATGAGTCAAAAAAACACTTTAATTTTCTCATAATATACATTGCAGCATCACCTCTCTTGTCTCGTGTCTGAAATGGTTTGATCAAGGATTCGGTCTCTCGAGGCTCCTCCTTTCCACGAGCCTAGTCAACCTACTCTGCTCTTATTGGTCAGATAGCCCGGTCTCTTGTGTTACAGTGTGTGTCAGAAACTAAATGCCTATTACTTTTTCATTCAAAGCCCTCAAACTATGGAATGTGCCTCCTCTTACATCAGAAACACACCAACTTTGGGACACTGTAAAAAGTTGATTTATTTAAGCATTTACTTAAGGTTGTTTTTAATTGTTGTATTGTCCTTTTTGTTTTATTTTACTGTAGCTCTTTGGGTTTAAGAAAAAAGCATTATAAATAAATTGCATTATTATTATTATCACCATATCTGAATTTCCACTCCAGAGGCTTCCTTGTTTTCAATCAATCCTGTGGTTGGTAAAAAAAAATGTTGTGTCCACTTTGAAACTCGCCGGGACCGTATCATCTTCACTTGCTGTCGAACAGGCCACTCTAGACTAACCAATAAGTTTTTGTTGATGGGTGAAGAACCACCTTTAAGTCCTTTATTGCTGAAGCAAATTTTGATGGGCAGTGATGTCTTGAGCTCCATTAGGACTCTTTACTTTTCAGTTGATTCTTATGAAAAGATTTTTAATGAAGTGAGACCAGTTATGTCCTAAAATTTTTCTCAAAGATAAACCTTAAAAAAACTCTAATAAAAGTTTTCTTAACTTACCGTTTTATTTTTATTAATTAAATTTATTTACTTTTAATATCTTACCTTTTACTCTGTGAATATAGCCGTGTTAGCAAGAATGGCGTTAAACTATAAACAAACAAACATTATCAATTTGAGCCTCAGTCTGAATCCTTTGGAGACAGTCACCAACAAACTGTGTTTGAGGGCGTACAGTACAGTAGATGTTGTTTGCAGACAGCCAATGAAGTTCATTGGGAGGCATTATGCAAATTTGTTACAAACTTACATAGGTTCATGCTGGAAGTAAAACAGGAATTATGGACGACTCCTTTCAGGCTGTTTGGGAGGCAGTAACTCCATGTATCATGCTCTTTGAGCTTTGAAACGCAGACCTTTTACATTCACAAATGGCTATAATACGCTACATGAAAATTAATACCCGAAAAAGCATAATAGGGCTACTTTAAGCTTTTGTTGTTCTTCATTTTACATATAATTTTTTATTTTTTTCCATGTTCTCCAGATCTGCAGGCGGGTCAGACAGTCATCAGTCCGGAGAGGTTGCAGCAGGCTTTGGGTCAGGAACACATAATTGTGGCCCAGGATCAGACACTTTCTGACCAGGTATTGTGCAATTGCTCAATCCACACACCATGCACTCTGTCTCATTCTCATCCTTTGTTATTGACTCGTTTTGGCCAATCAACGAATAGCTTATTACATTTGAAGTTGCATGTAATGTAGATAGTTTTGATTATTCTCTTATATCAGGCTTCAGGTAGATTCAGGTTTCACGTGTGGCTTATGTTTGACACAATTCTACATTTCTCAGGAGGAGGCGACATATATTCAGCAGATCACAACAGTAGATGGACAGACGGTACAGCACTTAATGACTGGAGACAATCAGGTCACTGAGGTACAACTCATTTTCTAGGGCTTTATTCTGACAACCGGCAAAAGTCGAATTACCCTACTGCTCAAAAGTTTGGGGTTGGTAAGAATTATTTTTTAATAAAGAAATTAATATTTTTATTCAGTAAGGACACATTTAATTAATCATAAGTGGCAGTAAAGACATGTATAGTGTTACAAAAGATTTCTGTTTCAAATAAATGTTGTTGTTTTAAACTTTCAAAGAAAAAATGTATCACAGTTTCCATAAAAATATTAAGCGGCACATCTGTTTTCTACATTGATAATAAAAGGAAATGTTTCTTGATGATCGAATCAGCATATTAGAATGATTTCTGAAGGATCATGTGAAACTGAAGATTGGAGTAATGATGCTGAAAAATCAGCTTTGCCATCATAGGGAAAAAAGTTTACATTTTAAAATTTATTAAAATAGAAAACAGTTATTAATAATATTTCACACTATTACGGTTTTTAATGTATTTTTGATCAAATAGGAAGCAAGATATTGCTTTCAAAAACATTTAAAAATCTTACCCACCCCATCCGTGTTCTGTTGTCGGTTTTCAAGACCTTTAGTAGTACTCATGATGAATACAAATTTTGGTGCCCTCATCTGCCCTATATTTTCTCAGGTTCAGTATATCATCTCTCAGGATGGAGTTCAGCACCTTCTCCCACGGGAATATGTTGTGGTATCTGACGGAAACCACATTCAGGTTCGTTGTGCTCCTTACATCATTCATAACCCAAGGGTCCACAACAGTTCTCTATGAACAGGCTCATCTGGTCTGTAACTGCTGACTTAAAAACATTTTCAGTTTCATTCATGGTCTGTTGGATGTTATTTTTTTATGATTTACGACAAAAAAAATTCTGATTGTGAATTGCAGATGGAGGATGGGCGGATCGCTCACATTCAGTACGAGCATGATGGGACGTTTCTGCAGGAGCAACAGGTTGAGCCCAGAGCAGAATACAAACATGCTTTTTAGATTACAGCTTAGTTTATGCTACATTAATGGGATGTCTGAATTCATAACATATATATATATATATATATATAATAACTCGGAGATTCCACTTTATAAATTATTTCTTTGTTTTGTTTCTTTCATAATGCTAAATTTCATAACGGTCTTTAACAGTGAAAAATGTGTTTTTTGTCAGATTGCTCTGTCTCAGGACGGACAGATCCAGTACGTCCCCATCACTGCCGATCAGCAGGTTGTCGCCCCTGAGGACCTGGAGGCAGCCGCCCATTCCGCTGTCACTGGTATGACCTTTCGCCTTTCACACTTACCTTAGACATTTAGATCACTCGTACTGTGCAGAAGAATCAGAGGTGATGTAAGTGATGTTTGTGTGCGTGCGCAGCTGTTGCAGACGCAGCCATGGCACAGGCTCAGACGGTTTACACAGAGGCCACACCTGAACAACTGGAGCAGCTGCAACAGCAGGGCATCCAGTATGACGTCATCACTTTTACTGAGGAGTAAAAACAAGACGCACATATTACTTAACAGCACGGACACACAGACAGAGCATCTGCGGCTCGTCTCTGCTTACAGATGACTGCAGTGGACATCACCAACTCTGATGAATTATTCCATAGACTTAAATTAGTAAGAGGGTGAATGTACAGTTAGATCCTCTCTGCAAATTATACAACTTATGCCATTGTAAATATTTAGAATATTTATCTTTGTGTGCCTACAGTGTTTTGCCTTGTAAAGAAAAAGAAACACGAAAGCCAAGAGCAGTCTGTAAAGAGAATCCTGTATATAATTCTATATGTTCCTGTGATGTAATATGGTGGATGCTGCTTCAAATTAAATGGCAGAATGGAGCATTGACGTTAACTTTGTTATGAAACAGTTCCTAGCTGTAGCTAAAGTGCTTATAATGGAGGATTGATCATTTGTTTTCACTTTATTTAAAATGGGCTGTTTCATCTTTAGCTTCCTAAGTTTTAAAGATTTGTTTTTCTTTGAGATGGCTACAAAAAGGAACTTAAATGCGTACCAAATAAATAACAATCTCTTTATCTGAACCTAATTTTCTTAGTGTCATCATGCTATCATGTACTGCAGGTTTTACAAAGCTGCTGCACATGATACAAGGGAACAGAACATATTAGAATATGAAATGGTATGCAGTAGGATATTATTTATGCTTTCTGTACATTTAGACATCTTGCACATTAATGCCAAGCTGTGCCAGGTTAAAAGAAGATTCAGATAAACTCATGGTCAGATCACTGCATTCTGTACTGAATTTTGTATGCTCAGTACCAAAGATCAGGTTCATCCAACTGGCAATTAAAAGCTGGGGGGGGGTTTCTTTAGTTGTGACATGAGCTTTGGAATTTTTTGCATTTGCCAATCTTCCGGTGACTGTGCAGGCTAAGGGTGGAGTCAAAAGAATTGAGTAAGTCTTAAACTAACTGAATAAAGTTAAAACTGTTGGTAAAGCCTCTGTAGATGAGGCTTTACAGTTTTGCCAATACCAAAATATTTGCTTTTTGCTAATGGGTAATGGGCTTGATTTTACAAAATTAAACAATGTCATTTGACAGCAAACAAGGAAATATTTCCTGTTTTTTTTTTCCCCTGTCAGTTGTTCGTCATGATCTTGTATTTCGATTTGTATTTGTTCCTCAATTTGATAGCAAACATAAAATATTCAAAAGAGCCAGTCCAGCTTTTTAGAGAACATATGATAGATTAGGGAAATATTAATTTTAGGGTTTTTTTTAATTGCTTATGCAATTTTCACAAGGAACTGGTACATTTTCAAAACTCTTTCTACTAATATCACAACAGATCATCAAAATTGCACTTTTTTCCCAAAATATCAGCATATCATCAGTTGTGTTAGTACAATACAAAATCACAAAGTATCCTTTTCACTATGCAAAATAAGTGTTTCATCTATAAATATTTCATTCAAAGAATGTCTTTCATAATGATTTTACTATCAAACTGTTGATTTGCATCTCTTTTCGTTGTTTAATACATTTGTCTATTATTTAATCCAACTAAACTTAATGGTTAATCAATGGATTTATAAGGAATCAATGGAATTATAAGAAATTTATTTTGGATGATGACCACAATTTTCAAAGTGTGTGTGTGTGTGTGTGTGTGTGTGTGTGGTCTTGGTAAACACTGCGTTATGAACCAAATGTCCCAACAAGCATGATAAGACAAGTGCGATCAGTTGGGAATTTTGTACTGAGCTTTTTTTTTTTTTTTTTTTTAAATATACACCTTACTTGTGAAAATAATACCAAAGCAAATTTAAAAAAAAAAAAAAACTGTAAAGGAAAATTAAGCTGATTTTCTTTCTTGTAATGAGTCAGAGAGTTTCCGCTTTGTGAATAATAGAGGACAAGTTGCTTCTCTTTATCAAGGAAGAATATCCATCAGTAATTACAATGGAGAATTTGAAGTAATAATTGCAGGCTTGAGTGTAATGGATGCTGGCATATACAGATGTGGTGTCAGAATGTTGACTTAAAAGATCTCAGTGGAGTAAACACAGCTCTTCTCTCTCCTAATTCATTATTTCTAAAGTCATCGCTGATCTCCATCATGGAGACTTCAAATGAAACTATTATTTTCATTTAAACAGAAATGACAGAAATGAAGTCAATCTGGTTGGTAATAAGTGAAGCTGGTAATGCTGTTTGTGGGGTTGTTTAATCAGATCTTGAGAGATTTAATGTTTTTATCTTCAGTTGATTTATCTAAGGGTGCGACTGAAGTCAGTTGTAGCGTTTGTTTCTCTTTTCTTCAGTGATTCTGTTAGTGAACAGCAGGTGTTCATAATTAATGCTCAATCATCGCTTTATTTTCTCATTAACTACTTCATTGGTAACTCTGTAATGCACACACATGAACACTGGGCAGTGTAATTTCACATGGGCGTTTTCCTGTGTATAATTACATAAATCTTACCCGTTTCATTTACGTATGACTGACAAATATGAATCACATTCATACAATTACGTAAATCATATCTGCTTCATTTATTTAGCACATTAGCTCAAAAGAAATATGAATAATTAATTATAATGAATTATAGTTAATTACCAATATTTGCATTAGTTTCAGACTGTAACAGAATTAATTTATGATTGTTTAATCAGCTCGTGCAAGCGAGCAGACAGCATAATCGGTAATGAATTCTAAGAAATAAGCTCAAAACGTTTACACAGAGAACGTCAACACAGAGAGAATAAAGCATGGATATAATGGTTTAATAAACGAAACTACTTTAGGCTATAGGTAATGTCTTACTAGTTATCTTATTTACTTTTGGTAGTTCTTCTAAGTGGTCCACGTTGAATCAATCTGTGAAGTTCAAATATTAAAATTATTTGAATGACTTCTTCAACGTATGTTAAAGTTTTTATTTTTCTTTTCATTTTCAAACACTAGAAAATAATGATGTATATTGTCTGGACCTCTCACTGGGAGAAAAGTACAACTTATCAGTATGTTTTGGGAAAGTTTCCTGTTAAGAGCAGATCAACTTCAGCCTTGAAGAAGCTGTGAACCTTGTGTATCTTTGTATGTGCGCTAAGTGTTCTGTACAGGTCCTTTATGGGTACTGGTGGACAACTGGCACTCTGAGACCTGGAGACGCCTTGTCTTGACCCTGAGGAACATTCTGTGTCTAAATCCAGGGTTCAGGCGTCAACATTTTGATATATGAAGATACGATCCTGACTGTCTGTCCATGTGTGCAAGATTACCAATTTTGTCTAGTAACTTAAGCAATCAGAATCTTTTTAACCTTAGTTATGACCTAGTTAGTGGACCCTGTTAGAGTATAATTGTTGTGGAAATGTGATGAAGCACAGTGTTTCAACTGAAAATCATAGAGATGTCAAAGAAATTGATTGCCATGAAGAGAGCAATTCATGTTAAATGTGACAAAGTAAAACTAAACATTGTTAACAAGGCTTTTAAATACAGACCTTAAAGGACAGAAGTGACGATTTTAGAATAATGTATTATATGACGAGTAACTTTTTTGTCTGATCTTTGTCACCACCATGTGCAGGGCTGCTGGGTTTTTAACCCATGGGCGGCAATCTTCAATTTCACATTACAATTTACATAAATACTCTTAAACATACTAATCCAGAGAGTAATTCAAATCAACATCATAAATAACAAAATTAGTCAAAATCACCATTAGCAGTCAGAGCTGGATGACCAATCCACTTAAAGCTCATCCCATGTTCTGTGTCATCTTTTCATCAGATTCCCTTAAAATGATCAGCTTCTGTAGCTTTGTTGTTACACTTAACCTATCTGTAATGATAAAACACTCATTCCAGAGGTTAATGACATATACACACTTTGGGGTCAGGATATTTCCCCAAACGAACACATACAAAACGTAAATTTCAGTCACCCTCACATACACTCATGCTAGATATTCACCCACAAGAATATGAGCTGCTCATTTTCGAAGTTTGTTTTTGTTGTTAAATCTAAAATAATATTTAAACTTCACGTTTCTCCAGTAGGTTTTACTTTTTATATAGTTGTGGCGAGCAGGGCGGGCGAGAGTGAGGGAATGGCGGGAGGCCGGTGGCGTGATTGCTAATGAGCGTCAACTGCTCGGTGCACCGGTCTCGTATCTCTCACGGAGGACCTCTGGAAGCATGCATTCGTTGAGGTGCATTCAAGAGCCACCAGAGCCATTGGACTGCCTAATAGAGTTAAAACAGGGAAACAGGTTAATTACTGCAGTATTTAGGGTGCGTTCACACTTGTAGTTCGGTTGGTTTGGTTCGTTTGGTCCGGACTAAAAAACAAAAACAAAACATATAGTCCTGGTCCGCTTAGTGTTCACGCTTGCATTTTTAAAAGCGAACCTTCAGTTACCGGACCAAAGGCATAGAGATACGGTCACAACCTGATTGGTCGGCTTGGTCCAGAGTTCGTTTGGACGAGGGCCGAGACCCATCTTTTTAGCGGTCTCGGTCCGCTTGTTTGGTCCGCACCAGGGTTCGGATGGCAGCGTTCACATATGTTCAAACGAACTGCACTAACTGAGCAATCGCACCAGGGTTCGTTTTAATCGAACCAAACATGACAAGTGTGAACGCACCCTTACTCACTAAAATTCTTCAGACATCTTCAAAGCAGAAAAATAGCAATTATACTCTGAGATTATACTCAGTGAATTTAGTTATCACAACCATACATCTTTAACCGGAACCATCGGCCGGTGGTTTTGATCAGACAAAAAGTTACTGGTCATATAATACATTAGTCATATAATACATTGTCACTTCTGTCCTTTAACATTTGGTTTTACTTTGTTACATTTAACAACAAATTGCTCTCTTCATGGCAATCAATTTCTTTGACATCTCTATGATTTTCAGTTGAAACACTGAGCTTCATCACATTTCCACAACATTATCACATTTCCAAAACAATTATACTCTAACAGGGTCCACTAACTACGTCATTACTAAGGTTAAAAAGATTCTGATTGCTTAAGGAAACTAGACAAAATTGGTAATCTTGCACACATGGACAGATAGTCAGGATCGAATCTTCATATATCAAAATGTTGACGCCTGAACCCTGGATTTAGACACAGAATGTTCCTCAGGGTCAAGACAAGGCGTCTCAAGGTCTCAGAGTGCCAGTTGTCCACCAGTACCCATAAAGGACCTGTACTGAACACTTAGCGCACATACAAAGATACACAAGGTTCACAGCTTCTTCAAGGCTGAAGTTGATCTGCTCTTAAAAGGAAACTTTCCAAAAACATACTGATAAGTTGTACTTTTCTCCCAGTGAGAGGTACAGACAATATACATCATTATTTTCTAGTGTTTGAAAATGAAAAGGAAAATAAAAGCTTTAACATACGTTGAAGAAGACATTCAAATAATTTTAATATTTAGAAAGATAAATGTTGGTTAATATCTTGATTATAAACCACTCAAAATACATATATTGAAGAATCCATCCCCTTCAGCTTTTTTTTTTTTTTTTTTTTTTACATTTTTTCACCATAATTTACAGTTTTTTACTGTTTTCCTTGATTTTATGGTGGAGGCAGCAGTGTTGCCAGTAAAGTACTGTTTTTCTACAGTTTGTTGCCATCATTTAATTTACAGTTTATTGCTGTTAAATTACATTTCACTTTGTTTTTTTTCTCATCTTACACCTTTAACCCCACAACAAAATTTATCTTATAAGTGTGCCCACTACAGAGTGCTGCAGTAACACTGAAGCGGTGTTGAAATTAATGAGAGAATTCAGTGATTAAGTGATGATTGAGCATTAGTGATGAACACCTGCTGTTAACAAGCAAATTCGCTGAAGGAAAAAGAAACAACAAGAACAGAGAACAGTTGAGCAGAAAAACAAGAACTACAACTGACTTCAGCCACAGACTTAAATGAAATCAATTGATGATAAAAGACATTAAATCTCTCAGGATCTGATTAAACAACCAGCATTGCCAGCTTCACATATAACTAACCAGACTGACTTTATTTCTGTCATGCATCTACATTAGTTTTTATTGAGAATTTACAAAGGTTTAGATGTTGTTTCATTGATTCATTTGATGTCACCATGATGGAGGCCAGTGTTTGCTTTAGTTGGGCTTTTGACCCTTGACCTTCAACATCAGTTTTTCTTTGGCTACTCTAGCTGTGTTCTTTAAGATATATTTGTGGTTGAAAAAAGCCAAAAAATAAAGAAGTGTTGTTGATGGTAGGAATTAGAGAAAATAACTGGTACAATTCAGCTGCATAATTTATTTGTGCTAGGGTTAGGATTAGGGTTAGGGTTAATAATAAATCATCAACATCTAAACCTCTGTAACTTTTTAGACAAACGACAGAAACAAAGTGTCCACTTTGAGCACTGCTAATTCACAGTATATTGCAGCAAGCTACTTTCTCGACAATGACACAAATTACCCAGAAAGGATTGTTTCAACAGTATATTACTGTTTTAATTGAAAACGGTATGTTACTTTCAAAAATGTTTTTTTTACAGCAATTTCTTCAAATCTCAGGATGGAGTTCAATATTTAATGCCACAACAGTTTGAAGTATCAAGGCTACCAAATTCAGGTTAGCATGTGCTCTTTAGCACAATATGTCCATAACCACAAAATCTGGCTCCCTGATCAATGGTTTCCTTCATAATTCTGCTGGAACAGTATATGTAAGTTCTGTAGATTCCAATAGGAAATTTTCCTGTTTAAAAATGCTTTGAAAGCTTTTAAAAGTTCTGCAACTTCATCGATAAAACAAAATACATTCTGATTGTGATTCTCCCCTCAGATGAATCATGGATAAATCACTCACGATGAATATGAAAATGATGATTCTGCAGAAACAGCAGGTTGAACACAAAACAGTACATACACAAATAAAAAAATGTTTAAGTCATTTCTGTGTCAATTCCTTAATGGATAGAGACATTATATCCTCATAATCATCAAACTAGTATGACCTTTTGCCATTTCCCCAATAAAGTTGTATTAATTTAAATGTTGATCAATAGAATATTATATTCTAGAATGTTCTCAAATGCAAGAAAGATGATCAAGGGATGTAAACAACACTTGGAGACCAGAGGTGTTGTAAATCAAAATGGGGTCCAGGCACATAATTTTGCTTGAGAGACAAAGCCACATTTCCTTTTTCTGTCAGTTCGTCATGGTCTTATATTTAGATAGTTTGTTCCTCAATGGGATGAGTAACATAAAGCTGACCACTGTCAGTCCAGCCTTTTAGAGAACATTTGAACTTTTAGAGAGGAAAATGAAGCTGATTTTCTTTCTTTTTGTGCTTTTGAAGAACGGTGAGAATGGTTGTTGTTTTTTTCTGTTCTTTTTAAAAGATTATGCCACTAGGATTGTAATTTCCTGTTTAAACTGAATAGGATCATCTATTTTAGATCAATTTAAAAATGTGTATGGATTGATTTTTTTATGGAATTCTTGTCGTAGTACGTAAATCCATTTTATAATTTCAAGAATAAAATAATTGTATAATTTTCATGATAACACTACAATAGTAGTACAATATTTAAGATACAATAGTACAATATTTCAAGCAGCAATAAAAGATGGTATTATTTCTATAATCTCAATTATAAAATGAGAAAATGTTAACGTTTAGTGAATTTTTTTCAGGAATGAATCCAACTGAAGGACTCCGTGTGCTTTATTCATCAGGGCACATTATTTTAAAATATTCTTTTAACCCAAATTTAACCCCTTTTTTTGAAGTAGCTTGCTGTAAGTTTAATGAGTTGGAGTGTTTCCGCTTTGTGAATAATAGAGGACAAGTTGCTTCCCTGTATAAAGGAAGAATATTCATCCGTAATAACAATGGAGAATTTCAAGTAATAATTACAGACCTGAGTGTAATGGATGCTGGCACATACAGATGTGGTGTCAGAATGTACCCTTACACCTATGAAGACGTTGAAGTTACAGTTTCTGGTAAGATTTTCTGTTTCTTTTTGCATTCACTGATTAAAGGTTGATAATAATTTATGTATAATTATATATTATTTATATATTATTACTCATTTGGAGGTTGTATTTATATCATAAATAAATAAAAACTGTAAAAGATATTTGTATTTTCCATTAATAGACTTAAAATATCTCAGTGGAGTGAACACAGCTCCTCTCTCACCAAAATCATCCTTCAATCCAGAACACTGGTCATCTTCTTCTCCCCCTACACACATTGTTTCTGAGAACGACACAAAGAATTCCAGGTATATTTGTTCACAAATATGAACCCCTTACAACTCCAACTCTTAATAGTCATTAATCTTTGTAACGCAACACATTAAGCAATGACGCCAGGAGAACATCCCACACTCTCGCTGCTGTTTTAAGTGTTCTGGTGTTGGCTGTCATCTCAATGGTACTGTTTGTCTATCATCTAAAGACCAGGAAGAAAAAATCCACAGGTATGTGGACGGACAATGATTATTTTCATTAAGGATTTTTTAGTTTAACTCATCACTTTTTTTTTCAACCACAGAAAAAAGGGGAACTTGTGGTACTGCTAACACCACCAAGGTACGGGGTTTGTACATATCATCTCCATTGAGGCATGACCAAATGGAGTTAGTCCCCTAGCAAAGACATTTCAAAGCAGCTAATCATACAGAATATTTCAGACATTTAAATGTACGAGCTCTGATACAGATTATTACTTAAAAAATAATGATAATGATAACAAAAAGTTCTATGTTGCTTTTGTTAACTTCCACTTCTAATTATAAATTCATCAGACATGTGCTATAAATAAGGTTTACTCTGGGGTAAAATTTTGACATTTTGGTGACCCTTGAGTTCAACCACAACTTGCTTGCAGCTTAATCTTTTCATTCCTTATTCATAATATCACAGTATGCTTGGAAAAGGGAACAGCTTGATATATAGAGATGGATGGATGATTTGTGAAATGTCACAAAACCCTGTCTGCTCAACATCTCTCCACAGGAGCAGGACAGCATCATCTACTCTACGGTGGACTTCAAGCCCCACCAGGATCCATCTGAACTTTATGCCAATTTGCAGATACACATTCCAGGAAACACTGATCCTTCTTCAGTCTGTGCAGTCACAAGAGAGGAAAGTGTTGAGTACTCCACTATTTTGAGATCACCAGCATAAACCATTGCGGTGTTTGTTTTCTATGATATTTTTATTGCTTTGATTTTTTTCCAATGGATTTTTTCTATGAGAAACGGCAACACTGTATGAAATGATAATATCAATTATGATAATAAATGCCTCAAAACGTTTATTCGATTACAAATGTCTCAATATGAAGATAAAAATGAGTTACTCTTTACTCTCAAACTGTTCATCATTAAATTTGCGTGTTTGATTGATTTCGGGGGATGACTTGGAGAGAAAATAGAATGACAATTTGTGATGCAATAATTGTAATTGCAATAATTTTATTTTGGATGAAAAGTGAACCTTTCAACTATGGAACTCTAGTTAGATGTCAAAATCAGGTTTTACAATTCAGTGCTTCTTTAGGCAGCGATGGCAGCAGAGCGAGGCAACATGAACATCTGTGGTGATGTATGTTGAATGTGACGTTGTATGTTAATATGAAATAGGATTTCGTGAGTCATTTCAGGGGCCCTGGTTTAATCAGGCCATTCAGATGAATCAGGACCACCGCTTTCCACAAACATGCCCATAAATTTAACTTCAACATTTCAGGGGAGCCGTTCTTTGTCTTTATATAGTTTGTCCTAGACAATTTGTTGACCTATCCATGCTGATTTGCCAGAGGGTCTCAGAAGTGAAGAGAATTCCATTGCATTCACTGCAGAGTTCATAGGAGCTATCTTTGAATAGATTTTTCTTCACATTCTATGAAGTGAAACTCAGATTGCACCAATCATTCAGAACAGATATAGACTGTTAAAAAAAAGTGAAATTTTAAAAAAAAAAGAGGGGGGGGGGGGGTCAAATAGTCAACTTCATACATTCATACATCTCTAAATAGAAGACGAAAAGTTCCCTGAATGTTCAAAATGTCCACAGTTTTTAAAATGTTTTAAAAAAACATTGTTAGGAAACATTCCATTTTATGATTCTGCAAACATTATGGGAATGTTACTTTTGTTCTCTGAATGTTCTTTAGCAATTAGTAACATTTGAAAACATTAGGTAAACATCCGAGTAAATAATTTCAATTTCAGTCAAATCAACTTAAAAAAAACACAGTTCTCTTAAAAAAGAACATTCAATGATGTATAAATAACTTTTTTGATAACATTTTCAGAACGTTAAAGACCAGATCACTTTGAACGAACATTCTATTAACGTTACTGGAAGAACGTTTGTTCATGACTTCAAGAGAACTTTAGCCAAAGTTCTGTGAACGTTCCCTGTTAGGGATGAAATTCTGTTGCTTGCTTATAATCTTTAATTGTATGATAATCTCACCTTGAGCATTAGATGTGAACTTCAGAGAAAGTCAGGAGTGATTTGATGTTATGTTCAAAACTATATATATAATATCTATATTCTATGTCTAAAAGTCTATATAATCATATATTTTGTGAACAGAAACTTTTAAGGGGGGCATTGAACATGAAAAGATACAGTTCACATTCACACAGTGAATTCACAAAGACAATTCAGACTGATTATAATTTATTTACAATAACTAAGCCTTCAACATATTTACAGCACATTGAAGATAAATGCATCCAGAAATATGACTCCCTCTTAAGCACATTCCTTACAAAATGTCTACGTTTGCATGTACACTCAACATAAAGGTCTGGTGATGAAACTAACTTTGTGTGTACTATCAACTGAAGTGGATGCCAAGGTAAACCAGTGATTCTGACATAGACCTTGTGCCACTGTGAATATGTCTGCATTTGTGAGGAAGCTGGATAACAACGTTTTTGTAGTGCAAAGAGCATGAGATTGAAAAATAAAAATGAGCAGAAAGGTGTTATGGCACTTGTTATGAATCTTCTTGTGCTATCCTACTTTCAAGTATTCCCCTACTCCATTCCTCTATTTCCTCACACTCTTTCCAGTGTTAAAAGTCTATGTTTTTGAAGTCGCTGGTGCAGCGATATCTGTTGTCGCTGTACGTGGTGCAGACCAGATGTGGCAGGCAGGGGCAAGTGTGATGTTGTCTCTTGCCGGGGAAAGGAACCTGCAGGGAAGTCAAAAACACACATATAACTTTATTAATCATTAAATGTTATTATTATTTCATATAATTTACTATTATTATTACTGATCAGCAATACATTGATTATAAAAATTGGTACATTCAAATTGATATTTTCAAATAAAGACAGAATGTTGTGGATTTTTTTAAAAACCAAGACTGGTGTAAAGACATCACCTTTCTAATTAAACTTTGCAGGCGTTAGGTTTGCCAATCAAGATTACATTACAAAACTCAATAGGCTCAGGTTTCTGTTTAAGGATCTTGTCAGTTTTATTAGACATCATTGAGTCACAAACACCCACCAAATCGGCTTTTCTTCACCTCGTAGCCTCAGCGGAAAGGCAAAGCTATCTCTATATCAGTCTGAAACTGTCCGACAGAGTGATAAACAGCCCTGATCTGTGAGACATTCGATCGATATCTGTTACACTTATCAGCAGATTCCTTTAAAGCCTTTTTCCGTCATCTCTGACAGCATGTTTACTTCCCAGTCAGATCAGCTGTTTAAAAGAGATTGCATTCTTGAATCCGAATGAGTTTCTCATTGCTTTAGAGTTGCTTCATCATCTATTGTCCGTCTACTTCTCTGTTTTGCTCTTTTTCTCTTTCACTTCTTATAAATGTTAACCTTGGGTTCCCTCGGGTCAGCCAGTTAAATCACTGCTTCCATATTCCGGAGGGGTCTCTCATGGCTACGTACAGTCTGTGTGTGAGTGTATTTGTGTGTCCGTATACCTTGTGGCTGTACGGGTGGCATTCATCTCCTTCCAGCCCCTGTGGTGTGCACATACGCAGGCCTCGGAGCCACAGACTCACAGCACAGCACAGACCCACACCACACTGCACATCCCTGTCACATGCCTGATACACAAACACAACACACAATCAGTCACATACTCTTACTTACTCTTGATTCCCAGTACATAAAAGATCTTGCATTTGCCTTGTGTTTAAAATTAAAATGAATTGTTTTAAGATTCAAATTTTGTACAAATGATGAGTGATATTTCCGACTTGTTGAGCTTCTATGTATTTGAATTGTCCAATGCCATGAGCGCAAATGACTTTTGTTTTTATTTGACATATGAATGCAATTAAATAGTGCCTTTCTCACAGGTTTTTTTTTTTCTGTAATATTCCCTAATGTTCAGATCTTGTGGTAGACCAGCCACTTTCTTGGCAAGTCCGTTTACACTCATCCACATTGTTTTTTTTTGTTGTTGTTGTTTTGTTTTGTTTAAAAGTGAATCTTGCAATTGTACTATGTGTTGTTCTACATTAAATGAAAATGCTAGGTGGTAAGGTTAAATATGAGTTAAATGGCTGATATTAATTGAGGATGTTACTAGCTTTAAGAGTGTAACACTAAAAAAGGATGGGAAACTGATCAAATATGGAAAAATGAGATTGAAATGCAAAAACAACTAAAGGATCTATGTAGGAAAATGTGGAAAAACTCATAATAATGAACAAATTGAGCAAACATGTGTTCTAATACAATACATTTAATCTGACACATCGGCTGACAAGCAAGGCCTATATGCTTATTTAAATTTCCCTGAACAGACACAATGAAGATAAATCATTGGTAACACTCTACAATGAGGTCTCATTAACATTAGTTACGATACTAACATAAGTTTATGATCTCAATAACATTAGTTAGTGCATTAACTAACATCAACTATCACTGAGCTGACAAAGAAATATATTTATAATGAATTCTGTCATCATTTACTCACCATCAAGTTGTTCCAAACCTGTATGAATTTTGTTCTTCTGAACTATCCCTTTAATATTACTTAATAAAATTATTCATCTTCGCAGTGTATTAATTAACAGATACAACTTTTGATCTTAAAATGGTTTAGTAAATGTTGAAATAAACACGAACTAATATTAATAAATGTTGTAGAAGTATTCTTAAATGTTAGTTCCTGTTAACTAATGAAATCTTATTATAAAGCAAAATTGTTGGCAAAATGCAACCCTTTTTCCACTATTTTTGAAATCAATTATTAAAACCAAATTAACACTATTCATTAGTATGCATAACTGCATAAATGAAACGATTAAATAAAAAAATAAAATACAAATGAATAAGAGTAAATGGAGTGAGATTATTTGTCAGACTTACCCCTGTGATGACGGCACATCTGCACCAGCTCAGGGACAGCAGGAGCACAGACAGAATTAACACCCTGCTCATAGCAGCAGCAGCAGCGGGACAAACACACACCACAAAACACTACGAGAGCGATCTTCCTTTTTAGAGTCTTTCTAATTCTCCCTATTATTCTTCACTCTGTCCTGCGGAGCTCGCAGAGGATTTGTATGGCCCTGAGGAGATGATTTGCAGTGTCTGCTGTTCTTCTCCTTCTGTCTCAGAGTGTGGAGTCTTTGGTAACTTCTGAAGTAAGGTCTGAGATCTGGCACTGTCTCTCTTTCATTCTCCATCTCTCTTTCTCTTTATCTCCCCTCACCCCTCATCCCCCCCCCCCCCACACACCTCCGCAGGGACTTCGTCATCTCTTTTTGTATGACGCTGGACCGAATGATGGAGAAGGAACCTTACTGGATGTTTCATTTCAAGCAAATTCTTCCTGATGACACCAGCGACATTAGCACTTTTTTTTTTGATTGGACTTGTTTGGATATTCATCAGCTGAGTTAAATTTAGAACAGCATTGTTTGCCAACCTTTTTTGACTTAGGTGCCCCCTAAATCCCATCAATAAGTCCTAACCCCTTCACTGAAACCTGAAATGTGTTTATATTGCCGACTCATTTTAAACCAGATATCATTTATCATCGCAATATCATTAATACAATTAAAGTCAGAATTTAATAAAATCCCAGTTGATATGTGGTTTGAAAAAAGATTTACACATAGTAATACAGTAGCACGTATATTCAGCTCTGAGTGCCACCCTCAGAAATTCATAAAACATACAATATTTTGTGTTTTATTTCTTGTTTTAAAAGGAAGGAACTCAAATCTGTTATCTTATTTTTAGTCTGTTTTATAAGTTTAACAGATCTTTTCAAGTATCCCTAGTTTGGGAATCGCAGGAGCACAAATCACTAGGCCTAGGTCATAGTAAATCCTCGAGTTTGTTTGTTTAGTTGATTGATTGATTGATTGATTGACATTTTTTTGTAGGTATAATGTTATGTACAATTTACACTGTAAGCCCATGTTGGCAAAACTCAAAAGTTGAAGTAATCAGTAACATCAAAAATTTTACGTTTTTTAAAATTCAGAACTCGCAGATTTTTATTTTGTTCTCATACATTATAATGACTCTTAATTTGAGCAAATTCATATGTTTAACTACAATACGTAATTTTTTTTTTGCAGTAAAATAACCAAAAACCACTAGTTTTACATATTTTGTTCAGTTGAGTACTTACAATATCTCAAATATAATATACGTGCTAAATCACAATTTTAACGAAGGATCCGGGTCGTGTGAGAAGTGTGAGGTGTGAGGATAAAGCATGCTGGGAAATAGAAATCCCAGCCCAGTTTCAGTGATATTTAAGTATGTCTAAATTTAAAAATCATAAAACTCAAAAGAAAAAGAAAGTACTAAGTACTCACAAAAGTTAATTAGATTGAACTAATTTACTAAAGTTCTAAACATTCTTTAATTTTTTAAATTATGCAACTTTTAAAAGAATTTTAGATAATATATATTTTTTTTATATTTTATGATTTGAAGGGGTTTGAATGATGTAAGAGCTGTCAGGAATCTGAAATTCTGAAACAAAATTATTTATCAAAAAGATTGAATTATTAAAAGGAAAGAATCCTTCACACCTTCATCATTAAATATCCTCTATCCATCCGGTTTCATGTACGGTTTGTTAAAGTCATTTCAGGGTGTGTTTTTTTTTTTTCATTCCTTTAATCACTTCTCCACAAGGCACTTGTTCATTTTACAGGAGTCCACGAGCCATAATTATCACCTTCTCATTTGAATCATTAGGAATCATCACCCTTTATGGTGCCAAAGAAATGTCAGTCTTGCAGCCAAGTTTCAGAGTACCAACACAAGTCAAGTAAGTTCATAGGAAATGAGTCATCAGCACAAGGGGTTGACGAGAGAAACGTTTATTTTTGCTTCCTGACAATATGATGCAGCTCGCAGGTAAATCACAACAAATTAAGCACTTGTCAATTCATTTGAGACGTTTAAGCCTACAGTCACTCCATGACATAATATGCACTGTCATTCACTGACAATTTCCTATTTACAAGTCTTAAATGTGCCAGTCAGGCACAGACGGTTAAATGTATTCGACATCATGTCCTCTCAAGCCTGAAAACTTCTTTGACCCAGCAGTAACAAGAGTAATTACATCTCATCATGGACACATGTGCCCTACTCACTGCAAACAGTACATTTCTCACGAAGGGACTCTTTAAAAATAAGGACTCTTCAGTTTCTCGTGTCAAGTTCAATCTGGTCTCGTCCTTCACCTTTTGCTGCTGTGAGGTCATTGGAGTGTCTACACTAAATCAGCGCCTGCAGAACTTCATACAAAGCTCTGCAGTTTTACGCAGAATTAGAACGCCTGCCATTCATAAAAGCCACTTGCATGTTTAAATAATTTTATAGTGCTTTTGATTAATAATTCAGCTAACAATACACTTAAAGAAATGCATTTATGACATCTTATGTGGCCTTGCACTTTATGAAGTCTGGCACACTCTTTTCATTAGAGTCAGAAGCGTATGAAGATGTGGACATGCCCTGTATAAACTGCTGATCATCAAAGCCCCTGGGATGGAGATACGTGATGGAATGCAATTATACTGAATCAATGAGCTTACTTGAAATTATAGCTAAATAAAATATCCAACTTGACGGCAATTGGAGTGAAGGATAGCCGACTGGAAAATGTCAGTCCTATCTGTTGGGATTTGATTTACGTTTAGCGAGAGCATGAAAATGCCATTGGTTAGTCAGCAGTGCATTACTTGGCTGCAGTGAAAGTGATGGATGTCACTGACGCCCGGGCCACGTAATTACATTGCAACTTTTTGCCCCGTCAGCAGACCAACTTGGCTCTAACTGCACAGGACTGGGCAGAAATCATCAAGCATAGAAGAACTTAAGTTGGCTAAAAGAGCTTGGAAGCTGTTAAAGATAACGTGAAAATTGAACCAAAATATATTATATTATATTATTATTTATTATATTATATTACTGTATTTACTTAATAATTCACTTCATTCTTAACACTAATTTTTGGCAAAATAAGAACATTAACCAATATATTTATTGATATATTAGAATCTGTCTTTTGTAGCTGTTAAAAGGTCTTGGCAAGAAAATAATTAGTATATTATTAATTTGTCTATCAAGAGAGAGAAATGATGAAATGATGAAGATAAATTATATGGACCTCATAAAAAATATGAGGCAGTATGAATTCTGGAAAGCTGAACCTGTTCTGGTGAGCTCTAGAGGGACAGAAACAGCAGATGTTGCTCTGCCTCCTTCTATTTGCATGTATATTGAGTTCGATAACCTGATTTATACTTACATAAATACAAAATGATAGGCTGTATTTTTAAATTGTATAGAGTAAAAACAATCTAGATATACGTTACATACAAAAATATATTTGATATATCATATAATGCATATGACAGAAAACTGTTCATCAAATGTGGCTCTCAAAACAGGCTCACAGAACACAAAAGACAGAGTGACTCAGTATCATGAGTTCAAAATACAGAAGACAGTGTCAGTTTCTGATAAAGAACTTCTGCTCAAACAGAATTGATGGTGAAGAGCAGGACTGGTCTTTTATTCTGCTTTTGGTCAGAGCACAGGGTCGTCTAGAGAGATATCAACAGTGAACATTCACACCTTCCCCTGGGAGTTCTCATTGACAATGACAGCTAAATGTTAACCGGATGTATTTGCCCTTTAAAGAATTCTTTAAGAATGTATTATTGATAAAAAAAAAAAGAAGTAGAGGAAGAAAAAAGATGCTGATCTAGACACTGAATCATATATGATCCTCCACTAACAATAGTCTAGCAGGAACCTCCATCTAAAGCTGGTTGCTGTGTTTTGGTACATTGTGGTTTCTATAGTGGTCCAAGCTGGTCTTAAACCAATTTGGTCCAGCAAAACAACAGCTATGTGAATTATTCAGTTCTCCTGTCGTATGTTTGTTACACTGCATCACATTCACTTAAATACTCATTTAACCCAAAACACAAATTGCATCATAGGCTACATGGAGAGTGTTTCGCAGCTAACAATATTTTCCTGTTTACTGACCAGACTGACTTGAGATAGATGGCGCTAGATCATTTTGGCTTTGTGTTTTTTTTCCTTAGAGGGCGCCGTAGTGTTTGAGTCGCATGTTAGGATGTCAGCTGACATCCCGGAAGTAGTCCAAATAATAAATGTCGCTACCCCTCTCTTCACAATACAACTTTACTCTTTTCTGTTCAGTTAACAGCGTTATTTAAGCCTTTATTATGGAGGGTTCATTGGAGCAGCATCTTGATGATACGTACGTTAAAAAATGATCGTTCTTTGTCAAGCATATACTTATTTTTTGCGTTGCTTTACTAATCTGTGTTTTCTTACACTAGGATGAAAAATCCTGCCATTGTTGGGGTTTTGTGCACAGACGCTCAAGGCCATAATCTAGGATGTAAGTATCGTTCTGTCTCTTTCATCCACAAGGTCATGATGGCAATAACGAACTGCGTAGTTCACATCTCCATTTCCCCCCCCAGCTACATCAGGAACATTCATTTTTGCTTAACCCTTGTGCATTGTTCAAATTCACGACCCTTTCGTTATGTTTGTGGCTGAAAACAGCCACGATTTTAACTGCATTAAAAATGTATCAGATAAATATTTGTTTCAATTTTTTTTGCTGAAATCTATTAATCAACCTCAGTCCTGATCAAAACTACTAAATTTAAAAAAAAATCAGGATTTTAACTCTTTAAAACGTTAAAATCTGATGCTGCACAAAAACTAACAACGCATCAAAGCCAATGTTGTTTCTAATCTTTGACGCGTTTTTTCCCAAATCAGTGACATCATTTATGAATTCGGCAATTGAAGAGTTAAAATCCTGAAATTTTTTTTTTTTAATTTAGCAGTTTTGATCAGGACTGAGGTTGATTAATAGATTTAAGCAAAAAAAAAAAATGGAAAAAATATTTATCTGATACATTTTTAAAGCAGTTAAAATCGTGGCTGAAAACAGAACATAACGAAAGGGTAGTGAATTTGCCCACAGAGTACTGTTGAGTTTTTGAAAATTTTCAAAGCATTTTCCCAAAATATGTGTCAAAATAAGATTTGTCACCAAAAATCATTCCATTTGCTGAAACACGGAGAAAGTTATGGCCAAATTAAGACTCAAAAATTCCCCATAGTGGATGAAAACATCCCGAACAGCACATAAGACATAAGTGTACAAGGGGAACGTGTAGTTGGACCAATAGAAAATTATTTTTCTAATTACCAATAGAAAAGTCCATTTTAATTTAGTAAGTTTTGAACGTTGTTCAGTTTACTTCCACAAAATTGGGGACATTATTACTATTCAAAATGGACAACTTTACATCAGGGTTGTTATCATGACAAAGCTGAAATAAATAAATCCTTAATATAAAAAACTATTAAAAATGACAAAATATAAAACAACAAAATTTTAGCAACAAAACGACAAAAATGTTTTTTTTTTTTTTTTTTTTTTTTTTAAATGAACTGAATTCTAAAAATGAAAGCTAGTTAAAAATTGTAACAAAACTATAATGGTAAAATAACACCGCTTTACATTATTTTGTTTCACAATAATGAAGTAAGGGTAATAGGGCTAGTGTGTGGAAACTTGTTTCCACAATGGGTAAAAAAAAAAAAAAAAATAGAATTGTGAGATATAAAGTCGCAATTACCTTTTAAAACTGAGTTTATATTTTGAAATTTGTCTTTTTTTCCTCAGAATTGTGAGTTTCAATCTTGCAATGTGCACTTTATAACTCGCAATTGCAAGTTTATATCTCAGAATTTTGAGAGATATAGTATACCTGTCAAAAGTTTAGAACCATTACATTTTTTTGTGTGTTTTTTAAAAGAAGTCTCAAATGCTTATGTTTCCAGTTAATAAATTGCCTTATAGGTGTGGAACGACATGAGTGATAATTATTGACAGAAATTTCATTTTTGGTTCACCTAACCCTTTAAATATTCCTTTTCTCCACTTTTTTTAAAGTGCAAAATGATATAATTGAAATACTTACAAACTTTTTTATTTTAAAACTACTGTACCTACACACTGGTAATCTATATCGTCTTCCAGAGGGCATCAGTTCATACTCCCGTGTAATATGTGCAATGGGTCAGCTAAAATTTTATGTGCATCCCAAAGAACCCACTGTTCATACAATGACTCAAAGGACTGATGTTCGTTTTTCTCTCTGTTGTCTTCATTGCTATTTTTACCAGGCGCACAAGCTTAGACTTTGATAGAAGCGTAAGGTTTACCAAACCATAACGTAATGCCATATCTTATTATGCTCTTTATAACTGCTCAATAAAAGAAACACATTTTTTCTGGTCCACTCTATAAATCCTATGTCTGCACAGAAAATTCAATCTCTGCTGCACATGGGAGCAAATTGAGCAATATGGAGTTAATCCATTAAACATAATGTTTAATAAAATATAGGAGAACAACCCATCTACTGTAACTGTAAACGTCTTTAATCTTTTAATCTCTAGGCCGTGGCTCGCTCTCTGATGAACATGGAGGAATTGTGTCTGTACTGGCCAAGCAAGCTGCGTCTCTAACCAAAGACACCACAGACTTCCCTACTGTGTGCCTGGAGTCTGACTGTGGGTAAGAAGCTTCTGGGACCTTGATTAAGCTTAATTTTGAGAGAGCAAAGAACATCAACAACTCCAGATCTTAAAGGCTTAGTATCCTCATCCTAAAGTTTATTATTAAGTGACTCATAAAACGTATTGCAGCCACTTTAAGTGTTAAAAACTTTTGTAATTCTGTCATTGCAGGAACATTTTGGTGAGAACACATGGAACAATTACACTGGCTGTGCATAAGATGGCATCATGAAGTCTGTTTGTATCCAATTGTAAGATATTGAATGTGTGCAGTGTTTTTAAACCTCATTACTTTGAGTTTGAAAAGCTTTAACGGTCTGTTGTCAGCAACAAAGCTTAATGATTGGCTGAGATCACGTCTTCCGTCATATCAGAAACCATCAGATGTTTGTTGTCTGTGATTAATCGCTAATTTCTTTTCAAATATTTGAACATTCTTATAACCATAAACCACAGTTCAAATGAGTTAACTGAATTTTTTTTTTTTTTTTTTGGTCAAACAATATTGTTTCCAGTTAATAAATTGTTATTTAAGGAAACTAATTCTGGCTCTGTCTAATTTGCACGTCCGTGAGAGGCGCTTTAGTGGAAGTACCACAGTGTGTCAGAAGGGGGCAGTAGTTGAAAGATGTTTTGAACTGGCATCAGATTACTGAAAATCGGAGCAAAGGCGTTTTCATTAAGTATTTCACAGAGAACAGTTTAAAAGTTCATTATGAGCTGCAGTTTATATTATCGCAGTTAAGACAGGTGAGGTGTTTTTAATCCTCTGTAATGGTCAATGATAAAAGTTTCTTAAAACAGAGACATGTAAACTATGAGAATGCCTTCAGAGTTGGGGTGTTTTGTTGTTTGTTGTTGTTTTAGGAATAACATAAATGTATTATCCCTTTCTCCTTATTATGTTTGTTTGGCTTGGGGTGGTATATTGTATACATATGATATGGAGAATGCAGAGAATCCATTAGTCTTACTTTTGTCATGCTCACTCTTCAGTAAAACAATGTTTACTAAATATTCTGAATGTCTAACTTTTTTGAAGAACAAAAACCGCACATGGCAATGTTTACCTGGGACTAAATGTTTATATCTAGATCTTTCAGGACAGTCTGTCATTCATTACTGGCTATTTACCTGTGTTGTTGTAACAGCCTCAAAGATTAACCTGTCTTCAACGTTTCAAGGGCCTGTAATCTTTTTTTCCCACATGGTGCTCTATGCCTATACCTATGCATTCATAATTTACCCCTGAAGCAGTCACAGTGCAGTGACCTCTCTCAAATAGCCACGGTCCAGGAAAGCCTCTGAAATTAGTTCCACCTCAATACTTGGCTACTAGGTTCTGGTCACGTGGTCATTAAATGCACAAGGGGCCGATATTTGGCTCTGCACAGCTTCTATGCCAATCCGACGGGTCAGATGCGACCCCCGAGAGTCTAGGGGCAAACTTTCAGAAAGTAAGAGAAATCAAGCACAGGGTGTCCAGCCATGTTCAGGGATGACTTCGATAAGACATACCACCACATAGGAGGAGCTGTCACCGGGGAATCCACGGATGTTGCCCGCAGCGCAGCTGCAGATGCGCGCATTAGGAAACGTCTACACATCAAGTCTTAACGAGTGAAATCTGGAATAAACTGACTGATATCGTTTCGGGAAATATGGTAAGTCCATGTGTTTGAATTCATAAAATGGTCCTTGACAATTCACAGAATAAATTGTTTGCAGAGAATGTCACAAGTCTATAGCTGTGACAAGTTTTAAGTCTCTCTCTCTCTCTCATTTTGGTATATTATCGATTCGTTTGAATAGCGACTGTGTTTATTTTTGTATTAGCCTACTTTGATGGATTTCTGTGTTCGGCAAGTCATAAATTAAAGTTTGAGGCTTTACTTGAATAAAAGGGTCATTTTATTTACTTTTCAAATTTATTTACTTTCAAAAGTAATAGTTGCATCATTGCAAGCAAGCAAATGTTATGTGTTTTCACCGTTTTGTTTGTTAATTAATTTATTAGAAAAAAAAGAAAAGAGAGGCAACGTCGCATGTGAAACGAGAGGTAGCCTATTTGGGATGAACTTTTTAGTGTTTCCAAGTAGGCTACTTCACAAGAGTTGTATCCGAACGTGAAGCATTGATTATACAATTCCGGAGGTTTGATCACGGTGTTTTTTTTTTTTTTTTTTCCATCGACTGTTATCGATAGGTGTAAAGTACTGCACTCCAGTAGCGCGCATTCACATGAACGCCGCTGGGCTCGCGCGAACTACACACGAGCGCTATGCGGCTGCGGACAGCGCGCGACAGCATCAGCTCTGCCGTTTGGGGTAAGTGCATAAGTGCAACACCCTCGTGATTTTCCTTACCCCTTTGTGTCATGGTATAGGATTATGAACTGAGCCTAAGTTTTTAGACGTTTAACTATACAACCACACTGCTAGTTGCCGTCGATATTTGAGGATGATCACGTTGTAGACGGTGTGGGATGTCCTGAACAGTGCGTTCCCAGTGTGAATCTTTGAAGGGTGCAAACCCTAAACATTTGTTTAAATAAAAGTTAATGGCAGTGCATTAAGCAGGCTAGAGGAGTTATGTTGTATACAAGATTGCACTTTCTCTCAAAGTTAGAATTTGCTTTGTTAATCTTACTCAAAGCTACTAGTGTATTTTACATTGGTATAAGTTGTGGATGTGTGTGGTAGAATCTAAATGTTTAATGTGAAGACACTGTGAGGCGATGTGTGGAAATGTACTTCTGTGAATGTATGTGTTTAGAAAACATTACAGTAAATCAATGAGAAGGTCAAAGGATTTCCTTCCCCTGCTGTAATGTCACAATGATAAGACTGCATTTGCGGATTCATCAAAATAAGTGAGATTTATAGATTTGATTCAGATTTCTCACTTTAATTGAGGTGATATAACTAATTAAAAAAGGACTAAATCCAACATAAGAAAAAAGGGTCCACAGTCACAGGGGTGTAACGTATCACACAGGTATGCCAAAAGTGCAATGTTTTAAAATTCTGAGCCAAAGGCAGAACTCTTGTCTTTTCGCCTCAAAAGTCACTGCAGTTATGAAGGTGTGTGACAATGAATGTGAGATTAACTGCGTCACGCATCTGTCAGCATGTATGAAAATTATGAGAGTGAGTTATTTGAAGGACATGCACCTTGAACACCCAGTGATTAAAGATTCTTGTGAGGGGAAGATCCAAAACACGGTTAGTTATAACAGAGTTTGTGTAACAGGTTCGTCAAATACAGGATCTGCGAGTTGAGCTTCACGCAGAAGATGAGACAGCATAAATAAGGCTCTTCATTTTCTAGTGCAACAACTATGCTGCCAAAAGAGCAACACTGGTGAGTCTGCAATTCCATTTTCCTTTTATTTAGTCATTGTTCTGACAGCATTGTTCTAACATTATTGATTGATTTAGTGAGTTTTATATTAGTTTCATCATCCAAAACTCTACTTAGTGACTCTAAAATGGAATACATTGTCATATTTAGGATGTTAAAATGTTTTGTTCAGTTTCTGCTCTGTGAACAAGTTGAGAAAACATAATATAGAATTAAACTACATAATATTAAAGGTGTACATTTAAATGGAAAAGAAAAACAAAGATAAAAGAAGATATATATATAATGTTGAAAGTCTTTTTTTCTGTAATTACCCAAAATTATGAGATCCAAAAGAGTTTTTTTTTTAAAGTGTATATTCTTTCATTTGCATAGACAGCAGCCCTTTTTATCTATATGCATATTTTGCTCTGACATTTAAAACAAAGCGATCAGTTCTGTATGACTGATGTAACTGATAACGGTATAATGATTTACAAAGCACATATCAGTACTTCTTTTATTTCTCACATAATTGCTGCTTTTGGGCATTTACCAAAAATGCAATTGGCACTGGATTTTTAAGATGCCTTTGAGTGAAAGTGTTGGAGTGAGGAACAGGGTGGATCGTAGTCTGCCGCAGTACCTCTCCATTACAACTTCCTGCATTTACCCTTTAACCGAAGCATTCACACTTGTGATCTTGCATATATGCATGAATCCAAGCGCACACACATGCACAGACACACTCCGGGGTGGCCCACGGTAAGCACATGGAAGGAAATGTTTTCACTTACAACACACTGGCCCAATTCATTGCTCTGTAATCCTCTAAGCAGTTTCTGCATGCTTTGGCCTCGCCAATTGTCTGTCTTCTCTTGAAAGAACAGCCAACTACTTGAACTCATGAGCTTTATGTATAAGACAAACCACATATTTTCTTTCTGATACCATTGTGTTTTCATGAGTGAAGATATGAATTTCCAGAACTGTTCCAAGCTGCTCTTTCAGATACAATGAAAGTGAACTGTGGCCATGACTTCATTTTGTCCATTTCTCATGCAAAGCTATTGAATCATTTTGAAAGATTTGAAATATAATGCGCAAGTCATATGGGCTACTTCTATGAACCTTTGATGGGGTTTTTTTGTGTGTGTGTGCTTTTTGGAGCGTGGTCCCTTGCCACTTTCACTGCAATAATACTATATGTCCAAAAGCAACTTAAATATTATACTAAATTTCTCCTTTCATATGTTCCATTAATGAAAGGAAGAAAATCATACAGGTTTGAAATAAAATGAGGGTCAGTAAATGAGTACATTTTGAGTGAACTATACCTTTAAAATAAAAAAAAAGTATGTAATTCTGTACAGTTGTAGTGTGTAAATATGCACATTCATTTTAAAATCAGCAAATTTCATCATGTTCCTGCTTCAGCTGGAACCACCTGAGGTGTTGACTTTGATTACTCCTTATTTATTGTTGAGTAGACATACTGAAATATTTCAAAGGATCCACCACCTCTGCAGAGGAACTCTCCGTTCGGTTAACTTTATGCCAGGTGTTTGTTTGAATGAACCCGATATCCTTTGACTGTTCTTTTGCTCAGTCTCTCTGTATCATTTAGAACACTGTACTAAATACACATTGTTTTCAGCTGTATCAGCTGTAAATAAAGAGGTCACGGGCCTGGATCCAAAACACTTCACCTCATACTGATCAACAGATTAAACCACTGGCATCCTCATGTTTACTTAAAATTTAACCACTTTGAACAGAATAACCCATGGCGCTTCTGATGTCATCATAATCCACTACCTCTTGAAACAGAAAATATTAAACAGATAGCTTTGGATCACACCAATAATGTGGTGTGATCAGAGGCAACCTGTTAAATATTTTCTGTCGATACTGTATTTGGGTCCAGTGCAAAAGAGATAGAAGAGTGACAGGAGGTGAAATTAAATATTAACTCAAACACATGGGGCAAATTTGACATTTTTTAAAATTACCTTGTAAATATAAAGCAAAAAAAATCATCCAATTTTTGGTATAGTTTGACCGCTCTCATCGCGTTTTGCGTAGTTTATGTAGCTTTCTCACGTCATGTAAAATGTAAACATGTCAGATGATGTTTAAGGAAAAATGCTTAAAGTCACTGCAGAAACAAGGTTGAAAATTACAATAGCCTTTAAATAGAGACGTGTTTTGAGACCGGTGGAGATGATATGCCTCAGAAGACATAGTAGTGCAGCGCGGTGGTTACTTATTGTCATGTTGTAAATAAGACATCTCTATTGTGAACCCATTCACGTTGCTGCTGTTGTTGTTTTTGGCATATGCCAACCGATGCAACGTCATTGCCATAGAAAGCAATGCAGATATGCAGAAAACGAAAGAGCATCACGGGACACACAAATCAGATCCGAACAGTTGCAATACACAATGTGGACAGTCAATAATTTAACCCTTGTTCAGACTATCAGTCCAAATCCAGTTTTTGTGCATGTCTAATTGGAATGAAATCATATTTAGCTAGTATGAACAGCAAAAAAATCACATGAAATGGAATTTTTACAAATCCGTTTTGATACTACATTCTTATGTGGTTTGAAATCCTATTCAAATCGCATTTCTGGAAATCTCTTTCAGTCTGACTGCTCTAATTTGATTTCACGTGGCGTAGCTTTCTCAAGCCACGTAAGATGCGTAAAACGTAAAAATGCCAGACGTTATTATAGGAAACATGCTGAAAGTCGCTGCAGAAACATGGTTGTATTGTTGCAAAGTGCCGGTCGAGCAGAGAATTTCAATAAAATGGAGACAACCTTGTTTCGGCAGCAACTTTCAGCGTGTTTCCTTTAACAACATCTGACATGTTTACATTTTATGTGGGGAAAAAAGTGACATAAACCACACAAATTCGGATTAGAGCAGATCTCCAGAAATGCAATTTGAATGGGATTTCAAACCACATGTGAATGTAGCTCAAAAAGGCTTTGTAAAAATTGCATTTCATGTGATTTAAAAAAAAAAAAAAATGTATTATGCTAAATATGAACAAATTTGGACCGGCAGTGTGAACGAGGCTTTAGATCAGATACAAAAATAATTGAATTTGGACTGACAGTGTGAACAGTCTACATGGTTGATTTGATGAAAATCTATCACTCACTGGTTTAAGTGAATCTATTAAGTGGATGCTGTGATGTTTCAGTGATGGCAAGGCTGCCAAAACCTCCTGCAATGAAGAAAAAGCCAAGGCCATGAAGAATGAAAAGAAGGAGGTTGTGTATGTGGACCCACCAGATGGCGGTTGGGGTTGGATGGTGGTTCTGCATTGTTTCCTGGTATGTCATGAATACCACTTTTATAGACTTTGATTTAGAGCTTCTTTGTTATAAAACTGATGTTTTTTGTATTGAGCTGAACAGTTGAATCATCTGGTGCCTTTTCAGGTGAACGTGTTGGTGATGGGTACATTGAAGAGCTTTGGGATCTTCTTTGTGGCACTGCAGGATGAGTTTGGAGGCTCGTCCGAGAGCATCAGCTGGATTGGATCCATAATGTCCAGCCTCAGGCTCTCCGGAGGTACAGTCACCATAGTAACCATCTTCGATCCAAAGAGTCAATATGATAGGTCATGAACTTTTTTTGTGAACCATTAGGTCCGTTGGCCTCGGTGGCCTGTGCCAAGCTGGGGAACAGGGTTACCTCCATAGTGGGGGCGCTTTTCGTCAGTGCTGGCTTTCTCTCTAGCATATTTGCCCCCAGTGTTATCTACCTTTACTTTAGCATGGGGATAGTCGTTGGTGAGTATTTTGTTTTGTTTTATAAATCGAAGTTAAATATTGGAGGGTTATCATTCAAAATGTAACTTACAAAACTTTGATCTTTCCAGGTCTCGGGTTCGCTCTTCTTTATCAGGCCACATCTGTTGTAACAGTGACCTATTTCCGAAAGAGGCTGGCAACTGCATATTCTATTGGACGCTCTGGCATGGGTTTGACCTTTGCCCTCGCTCCTTTCACTCAGCTGCTTTTGGATCAGTATGCTTGGCAGGGTAATTGGCTTTCGGCTACATTATTATGAAACTTGTTATGTAATATCAGTATACATCTTTAACTGAAATTCATATTATTATGTCATTACTATTTCAACTTTTTTTTTTCTCTGATGGCAAAGTTGGATTTTCAGCATCATTACTCCAGTTTTCATTGTCACATGATTCTTCAGAAATCATTCTAATATGCTTATGTGTTGCTCAAGAAACATTTATGCTTAATGAGGTATGGAAGTTTTTTTCAGGATTCTTTGATGAGATAAAGTTTGAAGAACTGCATTTATTTGAAATAGATGAATTAAATGTCTATTATAATGTCTACATTATAAATGTCATTACTGTAATTTTGAGCAATTTAACACATCTTTGCTGAATAAAAGTATCAATTCCTTTAAAAAAAAATTAAAGAATCTTAGTATTTGCACTAGCTGCATTTCCATTACCCTTCAAATTGTGCAAATTGAAATTGCGAATTGAAAATACACCCAATGGAAATGCGTTTTTTCGCAAAAACTACCATATATCGCAAAAAAAGTTTTTATGCTCCCATAAGGTGAGCAATTTCAGGCAATTTGAAAAAGTAATACATAAAAGTTGGTCATTCTTTTAAGATGGCGTGGTATGTTTGAATGTAAGGTAAGACAGAGTTCTGTATTAAACTCATAAAAGACAAAAGAAATTGCGGGAATACTGGATTCTACACAACAAAGAAATGCCACAATTTATCAAGACCTCAAAGCAGATAGGAGGGAGAACCACCCAGAAACACATAATCAAAATCATACGTGGCCGCTCCCAAGTATAAGGACCTTTAACACGACTACGTCTCCTTCGATTAAAAAATAATGGCTAGTGCAGTGGCTGCTACATACCTTTTAAAATCCTTCGCCATGATTTTTGGAATGACCTATTACAATAGGAAAAAAAATGTAGTCACGTAACATGATTTAATGGAAACGCCGTCATATCACAATAGCTTTTTATCTGCATTTAGAAAACATCGCAAAAGGTTTTTTTTTTTTTTAGGGAAACCTGGCTACTCACTATTTTTTGTTCTGTCTTTAGGAGCTCTGTTGATTTTGGGAGGCCTGATGCTGAACCTGGTGGCTTCTGGGATGCTTTTGCGGCCCATTAACATTAGACCTCCAGCTTCACCCATGTCAGACTCCACCCTTCATGAGGCTGGATCTGAGAAAGATCCTCATAAGAACAATATGAATGGCAGCACGCCTGTGTCCAATGGCACTTCCAAAATGGACAGCTCTTCCCCCAATCACAGGGACACACTTATAATAGAGAACCCAGCTCATGAGCAGAACACTCCTCCTCATCTGGAACTCAAAACATCCATCCAGAATGGGGTGAATGGAACGGACAGCAGCCAAATTAAAAATTCCCCTGAGATGAATGGGGTTTCTCCTGTGGATGCATTGCTTGAGAACAGCAAAACAGAAAAACTTCCTGAAAACCACAAAAAAGTGCTGGACTTCTCGCTGTTGAAGAACCCTTTCTTTTGCATCTACACCTGGTCACTAGTCTTCAGTCAGCTGGCTTATTTTATCCCTTACTTCCATTTGTCTGCAAGGGCCCGGAACCTGGGCATCGACCCCATGGATGCTTCCTTCATCATCTCTGTGGCTGGTGAGTCGTATTACCTTTGGCCAACCTATGTAACACTATCGTTTTGTTTTTCCACTGTCATCTATTTTAAGTTTAAAGTGCTTTTTACAGAATTAATTTTGCATTAGCAGGGAAAAACATAGATAAAGGGTTGGTGACAAAGGTTACATGATCATTCTAATTACAGAGTTACCTATTGCATAAAGTCATCTAGTCAGCATGTTTGTTATTGCTGTTCTCTGGCTGCAACAGTTCAATTGTACACTAATAATGTGTAACAGTAGAAGAAATCAATAGGACACAGGCACTGCTGAGCTATGCTGGGGAAAATGGAAAGACAAAAAACCACGTCAGTGCTAGTGGACAGCGTGTCATTAGCGGTGCCAGAGAACTGATTTTTTTTTTCTGGCTTCATCAGTGCTGTATTCCTGGAAAGCCATAAAGCCGTACCTGAGAGATTCACTACGGCCATTGTTCTATGCAGCAAGATGTGCTGTAATATGGGCTTTAAAGGGTTGATGCAAACGCAGCCAACTTCACATTAATTATTTGTGAGCAGTTTAAAATCTGCAGTGTTATGCAATGAGTGCTCTTACATAAATAATGAACTTTGGCCCAGTGGCTAAAACTAGAGGGCTTGTAAGTTCCCTATCAAAAATGCCATAGTGAATGACAGTTTACTCAAACATGCTTTTTTTCCAATTATGTACATACATTTCTTCACCAAAAGATAATAATATTGACACCCCCCCCCCCCCCCCACACACACACACACGGACTCAATATCCCAGTACACACCCTGATGAAGGCTCTCTATTCTCAACATGTCTTTTGTCATTTTTTTTTAATGCGTCAGGCACTATCTAAAGTTTTTATATTTAACCACTTGCAATTTCCTTATTTCAAGTGGGAATGCACTGATATTGAAATTTTAACGGATATGATAATTGGCCAGTAATGAAAATAACTATTTTGTTAAAATAAATTATGAATAAAATGCTATTGTGTATCCCTACTTTATACAGTAAGCCAAAAAGTCCCTTTTTAGAGTCACATCTAAAAGTGTATGAATGTATCTGAATTACATAACAAAATATCAAACGAAGAGCATTTATTTTAAATACAGCACAAGCACACATTTCAAGCAAAGCAATTAAATTCATAAATCACTGCAAAAATTGCTCAAAGGGAAAGGTTTAGCATCACTTATTCACAGGTGCTAATTGTTTTTAATTTTAAGTGTTCAAATACTCTTTGAAGCCACTGTATTTTATTTATTTTCAGTCATGTTTTTCTGTCAAGTTTGCCCGATTTAAGCTGCCAAAAAACTGCTTCCAAAAATCTGAAAATTGCTGGTATGTTTCACGAATAATTACAAAGAACCAGCAACTACTACATTGAAATAAACATCAAATTTTGAAGTAGAAACACTGAAATAGTGTTTTCTTTTAAAATGCACTTTAACTTACACCTTTGAAACATATTTTTTACTCTCTAGTGAATGAACTTTATAAGGTTATTTTGTAATCCAGCATTAGTCTGAAAGTCCACCCCTTCCGCAACATAAGAAAACTGTGATCATTAGAGAATGTAGTGTCCAACATTTTAGACGTAGTTTTTTCTGGTGAAGTGCTGGGTATGTAATGAGCACTTTTTCTTAGAATTTTCAGTGTGAATATACTACTCACGTATTCCAAACGTCTCCTGTCCCCCTCTCCCTCCCAACTGCACTTTGCAGTTTTCACATCATACAGGGTGAGCGGGGAACTAAAGCTCACCTCCTCGTGGCAGGTCACACTCAGTCGGCGAGCTGAGGGAAGTCGCTAAGCAACAGCCCAAGTAGCTGACGCGAGGCTTGCTAGTTCTGTGCCCAATTCTGAAGTGCCTGACATTGTGTGGCTTGCTACCGAGGCAGCAATGCGGACAAAAGAGAGCGGAGAGACAAGCCAAACACGTTTTGTGTTTTAATGAGCTAGTAGCGATCGGACATGCATTTGGGCTCTCTGTACCTCAGTGAGGGCCTATTGTCCATCTTTGATATAGTGGGGACATTGCATTCGTCCAGTCCTTTTGTGTTCTCTGAGTGAAGAACACAAAGACACAAACACCTGTCACATGCCCGATTACCCTGGTGGAAGTCCCGCTATACACTAAATGGAGGACCCTAGTCCACAAAACTCTGTAAAGGCAGTTTGCTACTTTCTGTCAATGAGATTTTGCATTGAAGTTTCATTGTGCAAAGCATGACAGGAACAGCTGTGAAACTCAATGGCCCAGCTGTGATTTAAACACACAAACAACGCACAAAATGTCTTCGGGTCCAAGCGGGGCACACCAGGACGTCACTTTTTGTGGCGCACTGAGGACACGTAAACATTGAGCAGCTGTTTTGTTTTATGTCTGGCCAGTAATGAATGACCCCATATGTGCATGAACTGCAGCATCAGCTCAAGCCATCAGTTCTACATGAGCTGGTCGGTATGGTTGACCATGCAAAACATGATTTGTGTAAACATGCGTTACTTGATAGGTTATGAATGAATTACAAAATAAATATGACCATATGTGCATTTTTCATGCGTCCAAGAAATGGCAGCATGCATGTCAGCAGTGAGTGTCACAATTTGGATCTGTTGCGCATATATGAATCTACAATAGTGCAGTCTCAGGTCTTTTTCTAGACTTGTCAATAAACCTCTGCTGCACAGACATCAGCAGATACAACCAGTACTGAATTCTTTGTACAGCACGCCACAAAATGTTGTTATCAGTACTTCTGTTTCTCTTCTGTCACTCTCTGAACTAAAAAAAACAGGTTGCACCAGCAAAATTGCAAAAGCGATTAACTGTCAGTATGCTAAACACCTGTTGCTTTTGTTTTTTTTAGGGCCCAAGCCCAAAGGGCAAAGGCCCTATTGTTTTCTTTAGGATTATTATTTTTTTGTCAAGGTTTTTAGCACTTTTGGGGCCCTTAACATGCACAAAAACTCTTGAAACTTTGCACACACATTGGAACCTGCGGCCATTAGGACGTCACAGAGGCTGGGACACGGGTGTGGCCTGAATGGGGTCTGAAATCTTGGTCCATATTTCAAGCACGCTTGCACATGCAGGTGCTGGTCATATAATTAGAATATCTTCAAAAAGTTGATTTATTTCACTAATTAACATTCAAAAAGTGAAAATTTTATATTATATTCATTCATTACACACGGACTGATATGTTTATTTCTTTTAATTTTGATGATTATAACTGACAATTAAGGAAAATCCCAAATTCAGTATCTTCATCTTTTGACAAAACTGGGGGGGGGGGGGTTAGTTTAACCTATAGTTTAACCTATAGTTACCAAACTTGATATGCATATTGTACTCATTAAGCCAGACAACTTTCTAATTTATAGTCATTAGCTCTGCGGTTATTTATGTTGCTAGGTTCAACCACTGAATCAGCTGTCCTGTCAGTGTAGCTTGAACGGTCTTTGGTTTGCTGTTAAACTTTCATATTAGCAGAAACTTTGAAAAAAACGTACGTAACAAGCAAAGGGCTCCATCTTTGCAGTGTCTGGAGAACTGTAAACGATCTTCAGCACGACTGAAAGCCGTCTCTCCATTCATTCGATTGGCCAATGGAAAAAAACGCGAAAGACATCAGGCACTTTTTTGCTCAGAGTTGTTTTTTTTTTTTCAACTTCAGGTGCCCGGGGTGCATAAACAGCGTGCAGAACGCTCACTGCCAATAGAAAACAATTCAAAAAAGGCGCCTCTCAGTGCACAGAACGCGTTCAGTGTGATCGGGGCCTCAGACAGAAATAAAATCAGTCTGTTTTTTACATAGGAGGGAGTGTGTTTTCTCTAGACATGGGCGTTACACAAGGTCATGTGCCGGGTTGGCGAGCATCACGTATGACAAATATGGCTTTAGATTAATTATTTATTGATATAATAAAATTTTATTAAAAAGAGTAAATGGCTGTTTATAATAATCTTTCATAAGTTAGCAAAAAAATCTAGACATACATCTTACTCTTACCTGATGCTTATTTGGCTCCATTTGTTAATTTTATCATTCTGTTTTGTCATCGGATACCACCCATATTGGAATTAAATGAAAGCATCCGTTTGGTGCATAAGTTCGGTGCGCAAACGGTAGCTCTGCTAGGCCAAAAAACATTCTGTACTCACTTGAAAGTGACCTATGAGATCCTATGAAATGAAATTAATCTATATTTAAATGATCTCATAGATGTGGCTGTTTTGGTTTGTGATCAAATGGGGACGAACTACTGCAGTAAATGTGGTGAATTCAAATGACTTTGACATAGTCCTTTTACATTTACCCATTTTAAATGCCTATTGCCCGCCTTGCACAGTTGCCTTGAAGCCACCGGGTTGGCAGTGCCACTGGGCTTGGGCCCGTCATCGCTGCTTGCAGCTATATTTCATATTTATTTTTAGATTTACACAATGTCCACTACCATTAAGAAGTTTGGAATGGGAAACTTGTTTAATGTTTTTAAAAGAAGTCATTTATATATACCAAGGACGCAATTGTTTGATCAAAAATACAGTAAAAACAGTAATAATGTGAAATATTAATATAAACTGTTCTCTATTTTAATATATTTTAAAATGTAATTTATTACTCAGATGGCAAAACTAAATGTTTAGCAGCCATTACTCCAGTCTTCATTCTATTATGATGATTTGATGCTCAAGAAACACTTCTTTATATTATCAATGTTGAATTCAGTTGTGCTGCTTAATATTTTGGGTTGAAACTGTGATACTTTTTTCACCATTCTTTAATGAATAGAAAGTTTAAAAAAAACAGCATTTATTTAAAATAAAAATATTTTTTAATGTTATAAAAGTTTTTTACTGTCACTATTGATCAGTGTGATGCATCCTTGCTAAATAGAAGTATTGATTTCTTTCATTCTCTCAAATGAAAATGATTGATTGAATGACTTGAAATACATGCACAATTAATTTGAATCACTTTCATTATACTTTTATGGTCCTTTTTGTCATTTTGAACTTGACAGCCACAGTCCTCATTTACATATTGAAAAGAGGCATTTAAGTAGAAATAACCTGTAGATATTGCCCGATGGTTGACAATATGCAAATGTATTCAAAGGAGAAAATCTATTCATTTTTGCGTAACTTAATAGCTTACTCATTAATGTGTTGCCAGTTGTGCTCAAAGCCTCTAGTGATTTTATATAATACTTCAATACTGTATAAGCATGAAACCTTTGAATAATCCAACACTCAGTGATCCATTTTCAGTCAATCAGTTCAGCATGTTCTCTGTCTCACAGGTATAACCGAGACGGTGGCCCAACTTGCATCTGGTTGGGTGACAGACAGGAATCTGGTTCACAAATATCACTACCATAAGGCCTACCTGATCCTGTGTGGTGTGGTCAATCTTCTCTCCCCAATGGCCACCTCATACATCCTGCTCATGGTCTACGCTGTCTTCTTTGCCATCTTTTGTGGAGGGTACATGGCCCTACTACTTCCTGTGCTGGTGAGTACTGGCAGACCTGGGCGTGTGGTATTGTCAAAACTGAGTAGTTATGAAATGGATATTACTTTTGTTTTGTTTTTTTTCCTTGGACCCATTTCTCAATATTTAGATCACTTTTTTAAAACCATTCACACAGTGAACACAACAGCAGTCAATAATTTCATTGCTTTGGAACAAAATGCATTCAATGACAATATTTTTCAAATTTCCTTAATTCTTTTCTCACTCCGATGCAAATACCGCCAAAACTCTTATGTACATACAGGCCAATTTGCACATGTTTAAATACTTAAACTTAAGTTCAAAACATAACATAATACAAAAATCATAATACAGCAATTTTCTACATTTCTACAGATAAAATTGTGAAATAAATTCTGAATCTAAAAAAATGAAATGCTATTAAAACAATTAGGTATAATTTCATTGCCATCTACACAAAATGGGACAACTTATGAATAATTTTATATTAGAATGTTCTGGAATTTTGTATAGATAGAAATGAAATTGAAAGACTAACACCTGTGTAAGTGTTCAGTTACATCTAATTGTTTTGATAGTATTTCAATTTTTAGATTTGCTATATATGTCACCATGGTATTACTGTAGAAATGTAACAAATTGCTGTCTTAATCATTTTTGTATCATGTTAGGTTTTGAACTTAAAGGGTTAGTTCACCCAAAAATTATATTATGTCATTAACTCCCTCATGTCATTCCAAACCTGTAAGACCCATAAATTATATATATATATATAAAAATTATGAAATCCCAGAGTTTTTATTTTAACAGTCTTTATTACCTTTCTGGACCTTGAATGATGGTAATTACATTTATTTCTGAAGATAAAAAACCTCATGGATTTCATCAGAAATATCTTAATTTGTGTTAAGATGAAAGACGGTCTTACGGGATTGGAAAGACACTAGGGTGAGTACTAAATGACAGAAATTTCGTCTTTGTTTGGCAGGGTTTAAGGGCCATCCTAATGCTGAGTGCTGCTTCATTTACTTGTATTATATGTGCTCATGAAAAGGTCTCTGAACTTTTCTAAGTATTGAGACATTGCTCTGCACAGTATTACAGCTCAAGAACTCAGTGTAAGGTGAGAGGGATAGACAGCACTGTGTTACACCCGTTCCTCTGGAAGGAATCTTAGGTTTTACCTTTCAAATATTTTTACTACCTATGGAAAAATCTGTGAACCAGATAAACAGAGTTAGGGCTTAAAAATACCCTGGGGAAAACTGTTGTCTGTTGTGAACATGCGTAGACTTTAGATGAGTTTGCTTGTTGAAATTAAAAAGTAGTTGTATTTAACATTGCTTTAAAACAAAACAGAAAAAGCAAATATTGATCGTTTGTGATCTCCTTGACCCTCAAGAAAGCAAATACCAAATATGAAAATACCATTTGCGTCAATACAGCTGTTTTATAATGATGGAGTTGGTGAATTTCAGTGACATGACATGACAAGTATGGTTTCCTATACCTTCCCATATAGGAATTTGTGTTCACCCATGAAAGTGCACACACACACACACACAGCTGTCAGTATTGAACACACACCCGGTGCAGTGGGCAGCCATTTTTGCTGTGGCGCCTGAGGAGCGATTGGGGATTGGGAGACCTTTACCGTTATAAGTTAGACTCTCTAACCACTCGGCCACATCTGTCCCATTAAAGAGTCAATGTTAAAGAATTTTCTCCATTACTGCAATGTTTCATGTGCAAAGCTGCAAATGTCCTTAAAAATATATATACATTTCCATTCAAAAGTCTTTTACATTGTTACAAAAAATATATTTTAAATAAATGCTGTTCTTTTGAACTTTCTATTCATCAAAAATCCTGGAAAAAGTGCATCGTGGTTTGAATATTGAAAAAGGGTGAGCAGCAGTCTCTTGAGCACCAAATCACCATATTAGAATGATTTCTGAAGGATCATGTGACACTGAAAAATAATTCTGAATTGCTTATAATTATTAAATTGTAACAATGTCCAATAATCCATCACATGGCTATATATAGGGGTGTAATGGTACGTAGAAGTCATGGTACAAATTTGGTACATTTACATGTCATATATCATATATATATATATTCATTTTCCTATGTGTGTTTTCCAGGTGGACTTGGTGGGTTCTGAAAAGCTGAACAACTCGATGGGGTTCTCAATGTTTTTTGTGGGGCTTGGCTGTCTCACAGGTCCTCCTCTGGCAGGTATGTGGAGTTTGGATGAGCTCCAAGACTAGATCATAGAAGTGATGAACATCAGTAGGTAGATGTAGTCTTGATGTCTCACGAAAATAACCAAAGTCTTGGCCAGTCATGATAATGTGTAAGACAAGCCTGCTTCTGTGTGTGGCTTAAGGAATACCGAGGGCATATAGTTTCATATTTCAATTTAAGTGGGTTACAGATGGGAGACATGTTAACCCATCTCAAAATAGGATGACCTGTCTGGTTAGATTTAAAGCATTTTGAAGTAGACAAGTACTTTTGACACCTATTTGACACCTTTTCACCATAATACAAAGCTAAACAAATACCTTTAGGCTACTTTATTTGTCGCTATTGATTAGCAATATACAGTTATAAATACCACTGCAGAATCTCCTTATGTTGAACAGCTGTAAATCGAGGTACAATTCTTGGAAATACAAGTCTTGTAGAGGGGCCTCTTTAGGAAGGCGAGTATAGACCTTGCCCTGAACTCAGTAACACAGTTATGCTAACATGAACCATCTTGTCAGGGCCCCCTTCCACAATCCCCCCGCCTACCAAAAATAATGAGCAGCCAGGGAAGCAAAACTGATTTTTCTACCCTACCCAAGGCCTTTCCGGACTTGACCCGCTGCTGCTTGCGTAGTGAAAACAAGCAGTCGTTTTAAAAGCGTATCCAGTCAGAAAACAGGTGTGGGAGATTCTGGGGTGGAAAGCAAAGAAAGTTTTCTCCATCTGTCCATCGTTAGGTTACTGACTGTTCTCAAATGTATCATGCAAGGGAGAGGCAAAACATTCCTTCGTCAGCACTTTAATATATGCGTTTTGTCCCCAAGGCTTCCTGTATGACTACACTCAGACCTACGACTGCTCCTTCTACCTGGCAGGTGTGTGTTACCTATTATCATCAGTTTCTCTCTTCCTTGAGCCCCTGGCGAGACGCTGGCAAGCCAGAAAGAAACGGTTGGAGACGCTAAACGAAGAATTGATGTGGAGTAACGGCTGTTTCTGTCCGGCGCCTCAGAGGAATGGTGTTGTATAATAAAGGAATAAAGCCATTTTACTTTCCACCATCCGTCCTGTGGTTCATCCTCTGAGGGATGATCGGAAGAGAACCTGACCTGAACATTTGGCGGGACCACAGTGTGGCAAGCAAATGAATGTTCATTTGAATACAGAGACCAATAAATTAATGCTTGAGGACACTACAATGCAAACTATTTTGTTAACGGGTGAATGAGGATGAATTTTTTGGAATCGGTTTGATATATAAACAAATAGTACGTTTCCCTCACTTCCAATCTTTAATGACAATCAGATCAGCACAAGAACAAAATGCGGAGTCTTCATCACCATAAGCATTTATTTCCCTGCGCATCATGAGTCTGGATCTTCCCGCGTTAGAAAGTTACTCAAACACTTCCACTGGCAATTGAAAATTTGTGTGTATCACATGACACATTTTACTCACTTTGGCAAAATATACTAGAACTAAAATAAGAGGATTTTGTCAGATGGTGATGGGTCTATGCAATAAGCCTGCGACGGCTATTTCCTCTGTGAGCCCCCATTTTGCGCCTTTAATGCTGTTAATGTGTTTTTGCAATGTATCAGTTGCCATTTAAGCTGTGTAAAGGACTACATAAGGGCACAATGACAGAAAAACAGATTTTGTTTTGCAGTCGGTGCCCCAACTGGAAGACATTTTGGGGCAGAATATTTCAGACATGGACTTTTTTTCTCGCTGGTGCCAAATCAGTCACACTGTCATTCACTACTGACAACAACCAAGAGATTTTCTGGAACAAACTGCTGCATGAATACAAGTGAATATTCTTCTGATGCTAATGAGCCAAGTGTTGCAAGAATTAGGTCAATTGGCTTTTGGGTTCATGTGTACCTGTACAAGAGGCCCAGATGGGGAGCATTTATGTGGAGATTCTCTAAAAAAAAAAAAAAAAAAAAAAAATCCTTTATACTTATTGTCATTTTTGTTTTTTAGGTTTTGGTTTTACAGTGCACTATGTTTGTCACCACTATTTGCCTTTGTACACAATGACTGTGCAAAATAACCTGTGATGAGAGCCAAAGATGCAATAGAAATATAATTTATCAATCTATGCATTTGAACATGTCCTTTGTGTATAGAAATACGATCTAGTTACTGCTCACACATTACAGTTCTCCCAAGTAGTTCTGCGTGAGCTGTTGCCCTCTAGAGGCGCTAATGATGTACTGCTGCTGGAATGTAGTATCAATTAACAGGCAATCCATGTTCTGGAATGTCTAGTTGTTTCTTTTCATCAGTCAAGTAATGACAAACTGAGTATTTCCTAACAAGAATGAGCAAGACACGCACAACCGAAACAATTTAACAAATAAGCACATCACAAAGATAAGAACAGTATGCCACACTCTGGCCACTGAAATGCTTTTTTTTTTTTTTTTTCCACTCTTTTAATGAAAGCCGGGTGCTTTGGAGAAATTGGTTAGAAATGTTTAGGTAATGTATACATTGTAAACTCAAACTAGACAGTTAAGGGGACACAATAACACTATTATCGTCAATGACAGACCAGCTATTCTCAGTAGTGGTTTTGTAATTGTATGGAAATGTGAAAGCATTATGCTGGTATTTGGGTTTATTATCTGAAAGATTTTTTTTTTTTTACACTTTCTGGAGGTTTTGAATAATTATTTCGCTGACAATGCTCACAACTGTTAAGATTTACAAGACTGCAATTAAAGCCAGCTGTAAATTTGACAAATCCATTGGGTTTTCTGTACATGTGTTGATACCTGAGAGATGTTCTTCTTGTTCTCCATGAAGAAAATAGATACTATGTTTTAATCTTTGAAAATGCAACTGTCTGAAGTACTTTATCTTAATTATTATCTAATTGAAAAAAAAAATCATTTTCTTGTGTAACATCAAAATACTACACAAAGTGGTATAAAAATAGCTTTATTGAGAACACTGAATGTAGTACATACAACAATGGTGAGCAGCATTTACATTTTTATGCATCATTCCAAGCGATTAATATGAAAATGTCATATATTGTATTAAAGCATTAAGACACATTAGTATCAATATGAACCTACTCAATTCTGAAGTATGAGGCGGAAAAAATACTTGCAAAAAAATTAAACAAATTAACTAGTACTTACAGAAATGTGAGCCGTGATGAGACACTATTTCCGTGTTTAATCACTGATGTTCTGTAGACACCAAAAACATGTGTAGGAAGCACTCATTAATTACATGCATAAAAGAAAACATGAATAATTCATCAAAAGCTTATAATCAATAACAAACCAGCTAACGGTTTCATCGGAAGTCGTCCAGCTGTGGGTTCATCACTCACGTCTGTCCACCTGGAACTGATTCAGATCAGGACATCGGTTAAAAAAAAATCAGCATCTATTCTTGTTAGAGTGAAAGTTGGTGTTAAAATGAAGTTATGACAGCGCAGGGTGCAGATATTTCTCTTATGACATCAACATTGTACTGTGTTGCAAAACAGATTCCCGGGTTTGAAGATCATCAACCATCACAAGTTAAATGTGCAAATTGAATGCACTCAGAATTTGAACGATTTTAAGAGTGTTAATCATTATGATTAGTACAGGTATAATAGTTCAGAATGAAATTTTTCAGTTTATAACATTTAACTTGAGTTTCCAACAAAAACACAAGAGTAGTAAGATCATTCTTGGTAAGATCAGAGGGTAGAAAGCCTCTTTTGAGGCCTGAAATAGATTATAGTCATCATGTGGGAGCTTATGCAGAGAACTAAGCTACAACCAAGAACAATGAGCTATGGTCTTTTCATTACTTGGGAAAGCGGGAAGTGAACAGCGCCTGGACTACAAAAAGAGATTATGCAAATGAGGCCAGAGGAGGGTCTTGAGTGTTACCATAGAGACCTACGGTTACCAAGTTACCAGGCCCATTCCATAGCATCAGAAGACAGAACAGTCAGTCAGAACTGTGGTGAAGACACAAGAGAAAACATAAGAGTTCACAGTTGAGCGCCATGGACTGAGAGAACTCCTTTTCATCACTGGCATGGTATTCTCTCAACGTGCGACTGAAACTGGACAAGTCAAAATGTTACAGAGATAAATTATACGAATAGTTTCAGGTATATTTGTTAACGCAACTGGATTTAATGTTAGCCACTGCCAAAATCTTTTTTGTAAAGAGCAGATTTTGGTCAACAGATGTGCTCTGCACAGAACGGTCCACATCTGTACTCATAAAAGCTGTGTCTCATTTCAAAGGCTCTGCCCTCTGGAGGTCACCTATGCGGGTCACATATGTTGTTTCATTTGAAAAAAATTATCATTATAAAATTGACTGTTATTCCTTGTGAGGTATACTTTAATAGTTACTTTTCTGAAATGAGGCAGTCTCAATGTCGACAAATGTGACCTCCGGAGGGTGCAGCCTTCAAAATGAAATTTGAAATAAAGCACCAATATTTCTATAAATTTTGAAGATGGACAATTTTTTTCTAACTGAGTATATATACATACATTTTAAGCTTGTAAATTCTATTCATATTCATAGGCAGAAACATATGTTTGTATAGACAATTCCTGTTTGTCCTTATAAGGTGACCTTCATAGGAATACCTGTGTTAGCAATGTCACTGTAAAGGGGGAAATTATAAGTCCTATGGGGGGGAAATATGTAAAACTTTATGCAATCAAATCATTTTTCTGACACCTTTCATAATTTAAATAAACTCCTGGTTATTTTCAATAATGTAATCACAATCTTCTACATTTCTTTCTATCATTGGGACAAAGTGTTATCAGGAGGAGCCCGTGAGAGAAAAATATTTACATCACTGTAATTACAGTACTTTCAACACAGGAGAAAGTTACAATGGAAATTATCATTAGAACTTGTAAGGTAACTAATTGTAAGGTCAATAGTAAACGTAGTTCAGATTGAACTGGAATGAAAAATTCTATAAAACTCCAAAGGCATGTGGCATTATGTTAAATTTTGTATTTAAATTGTAAATGTGGTTGTTTTAGATCTAACAAAAGCTTTCTCCGATTTTTCATAATCTAAACGAAAATGAAAAAAACCTGATGAATTTATTTTAAAAGTTTTTTGAATTTTCAAATTTGATTTAAAAATGTTAGTGTTTTTTTTGGTTATGGTCATTCTATGGATACTACCAATAATTATTTTTGCATGTGTGAATAATATGTTGGTTATTTATTTATCTACATTTGAAAAATACAACTAATTTATTATTCTCAATTTAAAGGGATAGTTCACCCACAAATTACAAATTTGCCATCATTTACTCACCATCATGTTGTTTCAAACCTGTATGAGTCTATTTCTTCTGTTGAACATTTTACAAAATGTCAGTAACTAGACAGCTGAAGACACCCATTGACTTCCATAGTATTTGTTTCAACTGTCTGGTAAACACTGTTCAAAATATCTTCTTTTACGTTCAACAGAAGAAACAATTACTCATAAGATTACTCATACAGGTTTGGAGCAACTTGAGGTTGAGTAAACGATGACAAAATCTTCATTTTGGGGGTGAACTACCCATTTAAAGGGATAGTTCACCCAAGAATGAAAATTCTGTCCTTTACTCACCCTCAAGTTGTTCCAAAGACTTTCTTTCTTCTGTGGAACACAAAAGATACTTTGAAGAATTTCTTAACCATTTTGCCCATACAGTTAAGGTCAGTGGGGTTCACAGCAACAGTCTGAAAAATTATATGGAGAAGTTTTTGGTTTTTTTCTCAAAATATCTTTTTTCCAAAGAAGGAAGGTCACACAGGTTTGGAAGAACATATGAATGAGTACATTTTCAGGTGAACTGGTTTTTTTTAACATGGACATCCTTATTGTCAATTTATTTGTGTAAGTTCACAAGCCTTTGGCCTCCTATCAAAAATTAGCATAACACATTTTTCAGTATTTTCCTTGTTTTTTTGAGAAGAAAGAAATTAAAGTTTTGGATAATACAGATAAAGATGTCAGTTACAGTCAATTGTAACGTTCTAATGTATTTGTTGAACTGACACTTACCTGTACCAGGTAGACTCTGAGTCTACAGAGCTGGTATGAAGCAAATGCCCCCTACTCACCACCCACACCAGAGGACTGGTCTGGATCCTCACGTCAGAGGGCTGAATGAGCTGCTGGTGAAGGGATGCAGCTGACCGGATGTCTTACTAAGGAAAGGGAAGGAGGCGCTCTTCATTCTTCCTCCCGACGAGGCTCCTCGCAAGCAAACTCCATGTTAAGTTTGGGTGGAGTTCACAAGGGCAGCTTGTTTTCTTTCAGGGGATCTTCACAACGGAGGGTCAATTAACCACGTACCGATCATCTGGATGCATTTTAAAAATCTCTTTCGGAAAATAAACGTTTAAGGACACAAAGCTATCGAAACTCGACTCGCGTCGCACACAATTTCGAAGGCTAAAACCGCTCTTCCTTCACTGATTTTCACAAAATCATATCAGACGAAATCAAAGGATGGGATAAACAAATGCCTGCTCCTCTGAACTGGAAATCACCGATATGAGGTTCATTCGGGGCCTCTATCGTGCAGGCAGTCGTGCTGGCAATGCATAGTGTGGCCGGCCAGGTTACAGCAAGCCTGGATACTTCCAGCTGAGGGACACATACGGGGAGCAGCCGCCACGCCTGTGAGAATCGAAAGGTGCTGAAACGGATATTTCAGTTTAGATGAAGGTCTGCGCAAACATCATCTCTCCACTCATTCTCAACGCTCAGCAGAACGGCCCCCTTCTCCCTGATCTGTTTGAGGGTTTGTGGGCGGCAGCACCCTCGGGTTACTTAGCATGTGGGGCAACTCCAGGACACAAAGGTGGAAAACACAGATCAACAACAACATCGAGCCTCAAAAGAGCTCTCTCGCCCTTCGCTCTCTCTGCCATGACTGATCCGGGCCGAACACAAAGGAGGAGAATTTCTCTTTCCTGAGCAGAAACAAGCATTCGAGCAACAATTCCTCCCGAAACACAACCGAAAAAAGCAGCGCAGGCGTTCTTCAATTGATTTCCAAGGAATAAACATTTCTCCCTCAAATGAAACAATTTATTGATAGCGTGTTATAATCAAATGAGGGGCCAGTGCACTTTTTGTGTGTGTACAAACAGCCACGTCAAGAGCTGTGCAAGGAGTGAGTGACGCTTCCTCTTTCTCCCCAATCAAGAAATTAGGTAAACACAGCACAAATCAAGAGTGTCATTATTTCCGTTTAAATATGGGAACCGTAAGCACAAAAAAAAAAGAAAAAAAAAACAATTACACAAGCAGGAAGATGCTCTCAGTGAGAGTACACTAACACTAAATGGAAAGCTCTTGCCCCTGTGCATCCAAAGGGCTCCTGAATCATTTCAAACAATTATTTTCTGCTTCCAGCCATGTGAAGTCCACTTGTGGAATGGTCCATTTGCTGTCCTGTCCTGTCCTGTGTGGCCGGGACTGAACGTACAGTATGTCCATTTAATCATGTACACAAAGAACTCTTATATCATGAAATCACCAATCAATCAACTTTTAAAACACAATTTAGTGTGAAGAATAGAAAAGTCATACATGAAAAGATGTTAGTTATGCATCAGATCAGTACACTGCAATTAGATTAACAGACTAAGAACACAAATTTCTACTTCTTCAGGATTTCAGAGAAAAGTATTGACTGTCCTTTTAAAACCATTTGAACAATGCAAAACACCTAAGAACCACAACAGTGTGTAATATTCCAAACATAAATGGCTGTTAAACTATAAACATACTTAAATGTACGTCTATATTGTCAACTAAAGGTATTATTTCAATGAAATAAAAGGTAGGATCAAATTTTAGGGCATCAAGTCTCTGTTTTTCGTACACATATGTGGGCTTGATTTCTTTGAATTCTCAGTGCTATCCACATGGCATATTAAGCAAATTACGGGTGACGATGACAAAATATTACATTATAGGTCACATGCACTTAACATTGATGATTTGAAATGTCTGTTTTTATGGCAAATGCATCTTTTTGTCTTTACCTTTATAAGAATACCAGTATTAACAATTTCACGGTAAAGAGGATATATCTGGAAAATTATGGCAGTCCTATGGGGAAAATAAAATTAAAACCACATTTTGCAATCAAATTAATTACCTGACACCCATCATAATTTAACACAATCTCACTTTGAAACCGGCTTAATTCAAAATCTTTCAAACGTGACCCAAAAATATGAAAACAGTATGTGAGAATACCTTTTTCTTCTTTAAACATAAAATTTGATGCTTGATATTACGCTTTGGTCTAAAGAGGGCTTGGAAATACCTACTTTTATAATCAAAATATGCTCACAAATTATATTTAATGTGATAAGGGGTGTTAAAATGCAGGCTGTTCCAATCAATATAACACTGATGACATGTTTGGCTACATCTTTGTATGTTAAACCTCTGAAACAGCTTACAGTAGAACACTTGCATTAACATGCAGTTCACTGAGCAAAATATTCCGCCGGTTTTAGTTGCCTACAACACTATATAGCTATATTACACTCCCCATTTCTGAATGATTGTTCAAAGCATCAAGACACAAACCAGTTTCCCATTAAATCAGATCAATTGATAACCTTAAACATGAATGAAATGAACATTCAGAGAAATTATTTTGTACAGGGATAACTGTCTGGAATCTGACTGAAATACATGTTGATAGGAAGTATCGTAACTAGACAGTGTTTAATGACCAATAGCAACTTAAATTTCTATTCTAATATACCCAATATCATTCATTCTTCTACGCAGGGTACAACTTATCACAAACTAGACATCTGAATAAATTGCAATGGAAAACAAATATATTGCTGTAGAGCTAAACTTTGCTATATGAATGGGCCTTTTTCGTTCTTTTTTTTTTTGTACACGTTTGGCAGAGCAGGTAATAACCTTTACTCTAGTACCACTTCAGCTTTAGAGAGCATGCAATTAAGAGACATTAAGAGAAGCTTTTGCATTTAACAATACTTTAGTATGTAATATGATTGTTAGGATGCTCCTCGCACAATGATCATGACCAGGAAGTCCTCTTCCGTTTTGGCAAGAGCTTTCGCAGAAGAATCTAAGAACTGCTGAGAGAAATCACATGGTGGAAATGCGTGCAGGACCCCAGTGTTGTCCTTATCTCTACTGCCCCCGACGGGTAAACTGATGACCCCGGCGGCTTGCTTTTGTTTCAGGTACGAAACCAAGTTGCGCAGGGGCCTCTGCGTTGATGCTGCTGGGTCCGAAGACGAAGTCTCCTCGGTGCTGCCCGGAACTGCCAGTAGAACCGCATACCCGCCCGGGCCTGCGACTTTGATGCGGCGAGACACTTCGTCGATCTTGGGCTGGTCAAGGCGAAGACGTTGAGTGATGCGAAGCTGAGTGACTTTGCCGCCCGTGCTGCCGTCGATAAGGAGACTGGTGGCGACGCTCAGGTCCCCCTCCAGAAGATGCATGCTGGCTGGGAAGTTACTGTTCTTTAGGAGCAGCATGCCATTCCAGGCCATGCTCAGCTTGCCCCCTGCGTCCTGCTTTGAAGCCTGGTTGCTTTTAGAGCTGTTCTCAGATCGGTCCCTTTTGGAGGCGCCTTTGGCTGAATCGCCAGCTTTGCGCTTTCTTTCCGCCGGATTTGCGCCGACACCAGACTCTGAGAGGTTGCTGCCTTTTATGCGCTTCTCACCAGGAGCTCGGTCCAGGCTGCTGCGGCTCTCTCGTGCGGGGGACACCCGGTCCGCTCTCGCTGGACGCTCGGAGTCACTGAATCGTCCGTCTCGGCTGCTCCCTCCTGGGCTGCCTTCAAGGGACGGCGGTCTGCGACGTCGGGCCGCCCACTCGCTGCTGCTGTCAGGCGAACACTCTAGATGTCTCCCGTCCTCCATGAGTCGACGTTTGCGTGCAGCGTCCCTGGCCGGCAGCTCCCGCTCCAGTGACCACGCCTCTCGCCGTCGTTCACGCTCTAAGTGTTCAAGGGGCTCAAATGCAGGAGTTCGTACACGTTCACGAATGGCAGGGGCAGGCCATTCAGCCCCAGCATACAGTTCTCGTTCTCTGAAATGCAGAGGTGGGGGTGTCCGTTCTCGGACCCTGATGGCCTCGGGGGTGGCACGATGGACGAAAGACTCGGCAACAATTTCATAGTGTTGCAAAGGGAGCGGCTGCAAGAACTGCTGCTGGTAGCGGTGCTCTGTGTCAGCGAAGTCCACCCTCAGCCTCCGGTCAGGACCGCCGAGAGGAAATCCACGCATGTGTGTGCAGGCTGCCTGAGCAGCATCCAGGCTTTCATACTGAATGTAAGCCCAGGTGTCCCCTTTTCTGTAGTCTATAGTCCTAATAGTGCCAAAGCGGTCAAATTCCCTGGCTAACGCAGTCAGAGGCACCCAGGGTCCAAGACCGCCCACCCACAGGCGTGTGGTGGGGGTGGCTTTGCCATAGCCGATTTTTATGGGGTTTCGGCCCACGACTTTCCCAGACATGCTAATTTTTGCTCTATGGGCCATGTCCAAATTCTCAAATTTAAGAAAGCCATAGGTGCTGCTCTGGCCCCGGGTGGGCCTTTTAATGTCCACCTCAGTGATGGTCCCAAATCGTTCAAACGCCCTCCTCAAATCATTTTCAGTCACAGTAATATCCAAATTACCCAGAAAAAGTGTGCGGTTGGCTCTCTGGTCGTCCTCTGGAGAGATGAAGTCCTCCTCACGGAAAGGAGCGGCTCGCTCTGCGATGTACGCGGGCCGCGCCCTCGCTTCATAAAAGGCAAATTCTCTTTCTCTTTCAAGCTCTCTGGGTAAGGGAGGGGGTGGGGGAGGAGGAAGCCGACCCAGCGCGAGCTGCTGTAACCGGTAGTCTCTGTAACCCAGACCGGTTGGAGAGAGCGGCCTCTGGGTATGCAAATGTCTATGGCCTGCTACGACAGAGAAATGGTCCTTATCTACCGGAGACCGACTTCTCCGCCGATTCAAGTAGACAGCCTCAATTTTCAAAGGACGGTCATACAGCACCAGCCGGCCTCGCGCGTGCTTTGCCGCCCTGGCATCGTCCGGTCTCCTAAAGTTGACGAATGCGATTCTCTCGTCGTTGACTCGGCTGATTTTAACGCTCACGTCCCCAAATTTTTTGAATTCGTGGAACAGGCCGTCCTCGATCTCCTCGTCGCTCAGCTGAGAGCCGAGCTCGCTGATTTTTAAAGTTTTGTACTCACTTTCGTTGGTGGGAAGCGGGGCGCGCGATTCTCCACGCGAGTTGGTGCGCGCGGCCGCCTCTAAGGACAAGCTCGACGCGTGATTCTTGCCGCTCGAGCTTGCAACCGGGCTGGTGTAACCGTGGTTATTTCCAGTCCGACTGGAGACATGTCCATCAAAATCCCTTCCATCTCTTTTATCTCCGATCAGCCCCCGTCGTGCAGAACCCCCTTCGCTTTTAGAAGAACTATTACCGTTGTTGCTCCCACCGCCAGAAATCGAGATAACCCCCATTTTCTTACTGGTCGGGTGGCTTCCTCCCCTGTCTCGTATATCATCCAAGGCCCTTGAACGCTTTTTCACCGGCGACCGCTCTTTCCCTTTCATGGTAGATATCCTCTGGCTTTGCGCGTCTAACAAAACACTTTTTAACACTTATGCTACTGCGATGTCGACGAATTTACGCGAGGAATTGTGTAATTTGTTCAGTGTTCCTGCGGCAAAACAACCGCATACGCCATCTTGTCAAGACTAAAGCATGTCCCACCCGTCGACTTTGATTGGTTAGAATCTCTGAGAAACGTCAACGCCATTGGTTGCTCTGTCTGTCACTCTAGTCCGCCCGTACAGCGCCCAGTGTCGGTGTACACCATTTTGGCTTCAAACGCCAAATATCTACCATAAACAAGAGGGATGATATTTAACTAATCTTCCTTGAGGTCATGCACTTAAAATAATACACCTGCTATTGCACCAAATTCCATGATATTTTAATAAACATGATGAATCAATAAATGTGGCAGGGAAAAATGAAATGGAGTTTGAATTGGAATAAGTGTTCTACGTTTAGTTCATGCTAAAGACTGTGAGTTTCGTCTTACATTTCATTTAACTTACAAATGTAAACTTTATAAATTATGAGTGGTCAAGTAAATAAAACTTTTAAACATGTTGCAGTTCACTATAAATCCAACAGATGGTGGTGTTTGCCTATTCCACTGAGGTGAACGGTGAGGTCACGTTAGTGTAAACGTGAAGAACAGCTGTTTAACCATGTTGGTTCAGTATTAGATTTAGCATTATAAACGCGGTTCAATTTTTAAATAATACAGAATTTCATAAGGTGTGCAATATATTTTTGCCAAAGGTTTATGTTAAATGTAATGTAAAATGTGCAGTTAAATTGCAAAAGGAATGTATTTATTTAAGCCAATATGCCCCGATCCGGAACTACATGCAAAAATGCTTTAGCTTCATAAATGTTTCTCGTGTGGTCAAAAGCAAGCATGCAATTCAGAAAGATATCTGCTATATAGGAAAAGAAGTGCTTTCTGTAGGCTACAAATTATTTATCTGTTACAAAAAGGATTAGATGCACAAAAATGCACAAGGTAGCACATAATTTGTGTTTTTATTTATCTATTTTTATTTAAGTATAGTGGATTTAGTAGGCTGCGAGGTAACTGCCAAGCTGTCATTCAAACTGCTGCAGGCCTGGTCATTACAACAGGTCAACTTAAACTTTAAGAGATTTCATGGGTATATGTAGATTCAGTGTACTTGTATCGTGTGTGTCTGTCCTATCACTGCCTACAACAGTTAGCTCTCTACAACCTCTTCGTGTATATTTTTCATCCTGCCATTGTGTCTCATTGTTCTCATTCATTTAGTAACGCTTCTCTTGTATTCCTGATTTCTTTATCACATCCTTTAATCTGGGATTTAATCAGTTTGCATGTGTAGCTGGAGCGGTCTCCACTTTCTTGAAAGATCAGGCTGGAATTCGAAGCTGTGGGTGTGGAGAGAGTTTCTGTCAGCCTCCCTTTCTCTCCTCTATTGGAACCACATGTCAGCTCTCTCCAAAACACGGCATGGTCCGCTAAACTGGCACTTAATGTGATCCAGCGTTTCTGTCATCCTCAATGCACAAAGCAAAGAAGCAGCAGGAAATGCTTGCCCCAAAGTGACTGTCGATCTGTTCTCATTTTGAGAATTAGGAAAATGAGAGAAGCTTTGAAAATCCTGTCACTGCAGTTTTTTTCATCTCCAAAAATGTTGTCTTATGTGTCATCTAAATTAAGTGAATCACCCTGAAAGAGTGGCTGGCAGGATTGGCATGCAGTCATTAAACCCAGATGGAGCTAAATAACCCACACCAGTCCCATTGCTGGGTCACAGAACTGCCCTCCTCATGGCTGTTTGGCACTTATATCAACAGAACACTTTAACTTCAGCTATTTCCCACTGGATCGGGATTTCAAAAACAAATCAAACATGATCAACTGTGTATTCTATATAGTTTAAGTTAAAAGTCAATGTAAGAGAAGTTGAAATATGTTTTCAACGGGCAGAGTTTGAATTTTTGATTGGATATTGAGGCCCATGTGCATTTTGAGCCATGCAAAAATGTTTTTTCCCCAATACATCCACCACAGATCCAGCTTCAGGAAATTGGAGTCTGCACTGCAAAGTTAGATTTTGATTGTTGTCCAAGACTTTTGAATTAAACAGTAGCATAACATGTAAGTTGGCCATAATTCATTAGGCTTTGTGGTTGTGCTCTGCTGTCAGACCCCAGACCAACAATTGATGGGTCTGACAGAGAAAAACCTTGAATACATCATCAGTCCAGGAGTGAAGGGCTTGTGGTTACTTAGTTGGTTTTGTATTAGCAGGGCTGTCACACGCTGCTGATGTATCGAGTGACATTTGACAGCATTTACAGTCAGCCTACAGCAAAACACACATTTAAAATTACACATTACATGGCCATGTCCTCTCTCAAACACAAAACGGTTCGCCTTACACGTGAGTGAGCCTTAAAAAATTGGCACAAAAGATATTTTTCTTGCATTAGAATTATATGAGATGCTTGTATGGATCGGAGCCGTTCAATTTGCTATGTTATACTAAAACCGCACATTCCAGATATATTTTAAGATTAGAATTAAGGATGCCTGAATATTACAGTTCGGGTTCATACCAAAATTCTGTAGAATTTTGTTTATATGAATTAAACCAACACTAGAAAAACGTTTTTTTTTTTTTTTTTTAATGCAGCAAGTGAATTTAGGTAACTGTATAATGCTCAATGTGAAATTCTGATGTTTGCTAAAGATTACATTTAATAATAGGTGAAATGTTAAACTAATCTTTAGAGTGTTTAACTTTAAATGAGTGTTAGATGATGGCTAAGGTAATCTAAATGTAAAAATTGGGGAAATGAGTAAGCACAAGTAGATATTAAATATAGACCAAATTTATTAAATTATAAATAAAATCTCTAATAGCAATATGATACCAATATATCATGCATCCCTAATTAGAATAAGCAATCTATATGCAGAGATGCTTAATTCCTGCCATGGTTTTAAAAAAACCATACATTTATTTGGTTTTTTTAGTGGTGACAGATTTGAATGCACAAAGTTGGGAAATGTAAAATCATTTATTGACTGGGGCTACATATATACATAATGGGACTAAAACACTGCATACACTGAAACTATGAGATTAACATTAACATACTTAAATAAACATGTTGCACATCCTCTTTGGTAATTAATATTACACCATTTTTACAATTTTAATGTCCCCAGAAAGAATTTCATATTAAAGTGTGTGCAAAGCCCATTATGGCTCATTGGGTTTCAACAAAATCACACAAACAAAGGAGATGCTTCCATAGGGAGAGAGATCAACACAAAGAGTCCGGTTCTTTGCAGTGAAAACACCTGGAAGCCTGCAAAAAAGAAACGTGTACTCTGAACCTTTAAAAATCGTGTCTTTCAGTTGTGTGTTTCTGATTAACACTAACATGCCGGTATGTGCGGGCATGCTAAATGTTTGTTGGCTCACTGATGTCATCGCAATTGCAGCTGCACGGTCATGTCGGCCAGGATAACAGGCTCCCGGGGTCTTTGGTTTTCATGCGCAGCGCCACCAGGCCCGAGGGCTTGTATTCAGACTCTGGTCCGGGCTCAAAGGAATGGGCCCCCAGGCTTCCTGGGAAGCCATGGAGTGAGTATATCCCGTTGATGCTAGGATGGTGGGGTGGGTGGTGATGATGATGATGATGATGATGAGGATGGCTTGCAGATGCAGACATACCCATAAGCCCGGGTAGGTTGCCGTGAGGATGGGGATAAGGGGTCATACAGGATGACGCCATGTTTTCCGTGCCCAGAACACAACCACTGGCCGCTCCGCCGGCGCCTCCCGTTCCCGCACTGCTTGGCCATAGGTTATTTTGCATCTGTATAGACATTCAAATAAAATAATAAAAAAAACACAAAAAAGACATTAGTTAATTATTCTGAAATGTCTTAGAATTAAAGATAACTATAGAATATTGTCTGAAAAATATAATAATAATAATAAGAAGAAGAAGAAGAAGTATTTGAGAATAATTTTCTTTTTTCCTTTCACCTTATTTTTGCATTACAGTAACATATAATAATATATCATTTTTATGTTTCTATATGCTATATATGCTATATGCCACGTGACCAGATAATATAATTATATAATATAATGGTACGTTTACACAACAATTTGCATTTTTCACGTACAGACAACAACATTGCCAAAACGATCCCCGTTCACATAGATTCACAAAAATGCATGTTTTTGCCAACTACTGGCCTGGCCTGGCCAATGTCACTTTATAAAGAAACACTATGCACCTTTAGACTCAACACATAACACGCATGCCTATGATGTCACCGTTTTCGTAGTTTTTGTAGTTTACACAGAGACAATAGCGCATTTTTAAAGCATTTTTTTTTTTAAAAATCCATTTTCTAAAGTTCGTATTTTCCCATTGTCGTTTAAATGAATGGTCAGAATGCATAAAAAGTTTTTTGTTTTTATTTGGAAATAAAACTAAACTAAATTCAATCTCTGTGTTTTTGACAACAAATATAATTTGTTACAGTATTCACTACATCCCCAGCTAAACCAAAGCAACTCTGTGTTGAAATACTAGAAAAAATGATGTAGTATTGTTGTTCTCAAGCTCTTACGGTCTCTTACGCTCTCGGTGTCTTCTGTGTTTGTGTATTCGTGTGTGTACCTGGTATGTGTCGGAGCGAGGGAGAAGGGAGATATCGTATGTAGCAGCAAAGTGGTTTCGCACCTCTTGCATCTTCCCGTAGCGCTCTCTTTTTCTCCATTTGGCCCGTCTGTTTTGGAACCACACCTACAGAAAAAACACATTTATTAAGTTGAAGTATTGGTTGATATAAATACAGGCCCTGTCAAAATTAAACACCTCTGTCTCACGTAAAACATGTCAACCTTTTCTTGAATCGCAATTATATCAATTCATTTTCAACAGAGTATTTAGTATCCAGATATATTAATCATATCATCAGTTATGCTACAGTTCAAAAGTTTACTTTGAAGAAATTAATACTTTTTTTCAGCAAGGATACATTAATCAAAAGTGACAGTAAAGACTTTTAAAATGTTACAAAAGATTTCCATTTCAAATAAATGCTTTCTTTTCATCAAAGTACTCAAACAACTGTTTTCAATGTTAATAATAATAAGAAGAAGAAGAAGAAGAAGAAATGTTTCTTAAGCAGCAAATCAGCATTTTAGAATGAAGACTGGAGTAATGAAGCTGAAAATTCAGCTTTGCCATCACAGGAATAAAAAAAAAAAATGCTATAGTGTATTGATTGTTGTTTTAAATTGCAATAATCTGTGAAAGCATTACTGTTTATAATGTATTTGGGATGAAGTAAATGCAGCCTTCATGAGCAAACGCATTAAAAAATCTCAGACCCCAAATTTTTGAACGATAGTGTATCATGAATGTTTTAATATTGAATCTTCCATTCCTCTTACATGCATAACAACCTGTCCCAGGAGGTGGAGTCAAACACACCTGCACTCTTGCCTCTGTGAGCTCCGTCCTCAGTGCCAGCTGTTCCCTTGCATACACATCTGGGTAATGTGTCTTCTGAAAGACCTTCTCCAGCTCCTCCAGCTGAAAGGTGCTGAAAGTTGTCCGGTTTCTCCGCTTCTTGTTCTTTCCAGAAAGGTCGATAGAGTCAGCGATGGAGTCTCCAGCCAGCTCATTGGACGGCTCTTTCAGTTTTCCACAGCACTCTGAGTTTAGAGCAGGATAGCCAGGGGGTTTGGGTAGGGTCTTCTCTCCTGCTGACACCAAGACAGAATGAGTTTGCCTCTAAATACAGATCAGTGACCATTTAGTCTCTGATAAATAAATGTATATACTGTGCATTGGCTAACTAAGCATGTTCTGAGTGAGTATACAGTGCTTTTTTTTTTTAACTCAAATGAGTGTTAGATGATGGCTAAACTCAACTGCTGTTAATGACAAATTTATTTTATATTTTTTATGTATAGCCTGAATATTTGATCTAGCTAGCTGTCCAAAGAAACATAGGTTTTTAATTAAACAGCAAACACAATGCAGTATTTATGTTTTATTTATGTTTATATTTATTATCTAAATAAAAAAAAAAATAAAAAATCCATATTACATTGCAGGTTTCCATATGATTATATTCCCTCAACATAAATTTAGCCAAAAAAAAAAACATATTGTTGATCTGTGATCAATAAAAAGCAATCACTGTATATTTTACTGTAAACTGTGTAAGCTATGTTGAACATCAACAGTGCTTATGCTGTACCTCCTGACTGGATTGAAATAATGGCGTGGCACATAACAGGCACATAAAATCAAAAATATATCTGCTTTTTATTTTAAATTGTAGAACATTTTCTCGTTCAAACTTTCTGTCTGTTTTTGAGTATTCCAGATACTTTTAAACGGATAATAAAACACATTGTCAGAGCTTACTGTTTTGATTAAGCCTGAAACTTGATATTGAATGGCTTGAGTTTAGAATGAATTCTGCAGTTTTTGCTTGCTCAGATGCTTGCAAAAAAGCATGTCATGACTAAATCTACAGCTATTATGATGTGACAGGTTAAAAGGTTGAAAGAAGTTGAAGAATTTTGACAACAACAACAAAAAGAATCTGTTAAAATCACTATAATAATAAACATCATTCAAACAGGATGTGTTTGCTTTTCTCAAGAGAGTATAAAGGATGGGAAGTGCTGTTTTAAAAGGAATAAACCATAAGTGTTTAGCTTAAGAAGACTGTTTCTTTCATGGCTACTTCTATCCAAAATATAGAAAACTTGTAATGCAATATTTGCATGATTTATTTTTATTGAAAAAGGAAATAAAATACACGCTTCAGTGTACCATTTCTAGCTGGATTCATTTCTTCAGATATCTTTGTGCAGTTTCTCATTAGTAGGCATTAATGGAGAGGTAATGTTTAAACCATGATCATAGGTAAAAAAAAAATGACTAAATGATGTCTCTAAGAAATGTAGGTTAATGAACAAAATACATAAAGGAGTAAAAACCTTGTTTGTGAGACATCGTAAAAATAGCTAATCTCATAATATTGTTTGATAATGATCAAGGAACTGATGCTGAAATAGGGTGAAATTATATTTTAGATGTTTCTCTAGATATTAAAAACATCTGCTTGGGTCATAAAATGTCCTCAGGCAGTTTTCTTTACAGCTCAATGTGTCTCTTTGCTCAGTGATTACAAGTAGCAGAAATGAATTATGGTTCTTCCTAATTTAATTTTCACCAAAACAGAAGAAGCCATTAACTAGAGCCGCGTAAATGTAAAGATTATTATATTAGATCTCTTGAAATATTTCAGGGGGGGTGAATGCTAAACTCAGTTTTAAGAAAAACTGGTTTATTTACTGGTTGATTTATTTAGAGAAAGAATTAAGAATTTGTACTCATTTTCATTTTTATTTGCGATAGATAGGCTATATTCCAAGATGTCCATAGTGGCCTTCAAAAAGCCTTATAAATGAATTATTTACAAAATTGCATTTATGAGAACAGATAATAATAAACAAAGTGCAACAGTGCATCAGAAACAAGTTAGACCCAAAACCCCAGTCACATACCAGAAACTGCCCTGCAATTTTTTCTGTTCCTTATACTGTAAGCCAACAGACAAATCAGTAAGAAGAGTCTATGTTTGAAATGATGCATTGACCTCTTCTTATAAGAGTGTTGCCTTCTGACCAATCAAATCCAGGCTATATTTGTTAGACACACCCCCATAAAGTATAAGGTTCCCAATTAAAAGGCTAAAAAAGACCGTATATACTGACTGATCTTAAATCAAATGTTATTTCAGAAATGGAAACTTGCTTGATGTATGGAAAATGGTAAATATCAGCAATGTTGTTTATAAATTAAACGAATTTGGAATTGTCATGCAAGGTTCCTACAATCTTTTATTTAGAATATGTGACAATAGTCAAGTATTTCACTGCAAATGAGACAGGCCTCAATACTGCGCAGGCCAGTTTTCCAGTTTTGAAAGCTGTAATCTGAATAAACATTGTTTCTGAGCATCAGGCCTTCACATCGCAATCAGGCCTGCAATACATTGAGACTTGCGGCTGAAATAAATGGTTCCAGCTCGGTATAAGGGAAGAAAACGTTAAATCGCTTCGAAGGTTATTCAACCTCCTGTTTAAAAAATTATCAATTACACCAGAACTATATAAATACTTTATTTTTATCATAATATGAAAAAGTCTGAGGACGAAACGCGCTGGATATTGGAGAAGGCCTGAATTAAAAAAAAAAAAAAAAGTAAAATACATAGCTTTACAACCTAGAGAAATTATTTAAAAAACAACAACAACAAACCCTTATTTAGGGTCAAACTTTTTTTATTTATTTTTCAAGATCAAAATATTAAAACATAAAATATAATCAAGTAGTTCGGAAATTTGAGATCAAACCTGAAGAGGTTGGCCTAGTTAAAATATTTTTAAAGCCTAAGAGAACTATTTTAAATGGTAAAAGTAATAAAATATAAAGGTATGCCTTTTTGCAGTTATTTAGAAAACCATCTGTGAACATAGCATCGGATACATTGACTTTTTTCATATGGCTAAATGGGTTTTTAATGCTGCATAAAGTATTGAAGAAACTTAATTTTTAAGACTGTATTGTATATGCTTATTTTTTAAAGTGTTTGTATTTTTCTTACTTTTACATTTACATTTAATCATTTAGCAGATGCTTTTATCCAAAGCGAAAACAAACAAGCGATTCTTCATGAAGAGGCAAATAGACACAGGAAGGGCTCACAATACAAGTTTCAGACATTGCTCAGTAACATAAGCTATGGAGTTGGAAGGGAAAAAGGAAAGGATAGAATTTTTTTTTCTTACTACCTTATTAATGCTACGCATTCACTGGTCTGCTATTGAGATCGTTAGTAGCCTATATATTTTTATCAGTAATGTTGTATTATTGTTTAGGCTATTTAGAACTTAGAGAAGCTAATAAAAATAATGACATTAATAATGAGATTTAGCCGACCATTTCCAAAATGCTTAACAAGTTGGATTTCAGGTCGAACGAAATAGGCCACTGACCGAAAAGACTATATGAATAATTAAATTAATTATTAAAATAAGCCTAATCTATCTCTGATCATCTCAGACAAACACCATCTTATTTGATCTGATATCATTTTTAAGAGAAATGTAATATTTGCAATTCCAATTGCCATAAACTTTTAAGAAATTATGTGTCAGTTGGTTTGTCACGTCTCTAGGCCTCTAAGTCGTTTTGAGATGGAGTTTTTTTTTTAAAGTTTTCTAAACTTGAATTGACAATTATTATTATTATTATTATTATTATTATTATTCTTAGGCTGTTATTGCATTTAGAGGGTTTTTTCCTGCTGCCTATTGTGAAAAACAAAAGTACCATCACTTACCATCGGAATTAGTCTCATAAAATGAAGAGTTTTTCTCACTGATCGAAGAAGGTTTTTGGTCTTGGTTCATATTCTCCAAATACTTATGCTTTCCAGGCGAGGCGCGGGGAGTTGTTGTGCTGACGCCGTGCGTAAAGTCCGCGGAGCCGCCGTCAGCGTAGCGTCCCAGAAAAAACTCATGTCGATGCGCTAGAAGATGCGGAGACTTTTGAAGCTCGTCACACGGGAAGAAAGAGCCTGAATTATGCTCCAAACCCGGTGAATTCTCCGGCGTGATCCTGTTTGGAGGCGAGGAGAAAGACAAACAACTCTCAGTCTCCATCACCTCGTCCCGAGCACGAGAGCGCAAATAGTGGACTAGGACACTATTAACAGGGGACGAGTTAGTGTATGAGCGAGCTAGATGGGAATTTTTTTCCACCTCTTCATTTCAAGTGGGTGGGATTTAGAGGATCAGAAACAAAGACTCGTGGACTGGGAGAGAAAGAGTGAGACAGCGGTCTGATTCAATACGCCCAGAAATCAATCACGGGCGGCTCCTGTCAATTAACCATTCACTACCTGCTTCACACTCTCTCAAAATTGTTAGGAGAGATAGGACAATGTGATTAAATCGAGTAACTGTGAATGGATGAGGCTTTATAAATTCCCTGAATAATGTGATTAGGATTTATCTCATCTTCATAAAGGATCGATGACATCTGACCACACAATCTATGTATATAAATATCATTCCATTATAGTTTTCAGCTATAGCCCATATAGACAAAATAGGCCTATGATTCAGAAATTGGCCTATAGTCTGCTATAAGCATCGTTTTTTATTATCGAGACATGAACGAGGTCAAATATAAATCATTGCAATTGGATTTACAGAATGAAACAACCTTGTGAAACACACGGCCTAAAACAACAGACTGCCGCTGATTGAGATTTTATACAGAATTTCAGACAGGAAAAAGATCCTTTGGATACGGTATGGCTAAGTTTTAACTTGTACTCCAAGTACATACATACATATATATATATATATATATATATATATATATATATAGTGCCAATATAATTTGACATATGAGGCTATATTATACAATCAACTTCATTATTTTAGCTACAACGAGGCAACATTTTACATTATGAGCATATCTTACCATACACAACACAAAATCGTTCACTTTTTTTAAATAGAAAGCAGCACATTTATTTATATTAAACAGCGCCAGCAGTTTTATGGTTAAAAGCAGGTTTATGGTTAGTGCATAATTAATACACATTAATAAAACTGTCAAAACGCTGATCCAGTTGTATCTTTATATCTTTGTATCTCAATCTTCTTTGAGAATAAAATTCATCAGTGTGATCAACTCACCTGCCACTTCTATCATCACAAAAGCACAGAACTTCAACTTTATTCCTATAGAAACAGAAAGAACAGGCCTAAATCACATCAGATATATGGTTATTAAAACGAATTGCCAACGATTAATTCTAACAAGTCATGCTGCATCCATTTTATTTTTTCTGAGAAAAGTGTCTTAATAACAATTTTGTTCTTTTAGGTTATAAGTGACTTTTTTGCTAAACTCAAAAGCTTGAATAATCCTGCAGGCTGTCCATCAAATTCATCCAAGAGAATAATCAAAAAAAAAAACAAAAAAAAAACTTCCACGTGGAGTTGCTTCAGTTTGGACATCCAGAGATCGAAGAAATTCAAAACTATATTGATATTGACGTGGCAGCTCAAATCTCTGCAATAGATCTCTAAACACAGAGCACTTAAAGAGCTCGCGCTGCTCTCCAGGATGTCTAACAGTTTTTTTGGATATCTATAAGGTCGCATGGAGCCAACCTGACGGACAAGTGTGTAAACATCCAGTCCATTTGCTTCGGTCAGCCCGCATAAGAACCGTTTCATTCGATGATGAATTCACCAAGCTAACAGACTTTGGAAATACGGAAGAGATCCTATCACTTCCTCTGACAAGTTGTTTTGTTGCACTGCAAACTGCACAGTCTTTTGAAAACTTAAATTAAACACTGATTCACTTTTATGACACTGAAGTAGTTTATTCGTCAAACCTAACCATACACATCATGTTATCTTGTTGCATAAGCTTCTCTCAAAAAAAGTTTTTCAATTGAAAGTTGGTTGTGTATAAAAAGAGGCATATTATGCTCATTTGTAATGGGCAGAGAGAGAAATTTATGTTTGTTACAAATAAGGAGAACAGGGGAAAACGAACTTCGCGGAAAGCCTTGAGCAAACAGCCCACATTTAGCCGAGCGCAGACGAGATGAAGATGAAAAAGAGAGTAAAACGCCGTCTTTCATTACCGTGATCCTAAAAGGCATCAGAGGAGCCCCGTTAATTACCGAGCAGAAGTTAATCAGAAGGACATGACCGGTCTGCCGCTCGTGGTTGCTGTGGCATGTTTGTAACCCAATTAATGAAGAACATGACTTAGATTATGTTGTGGGAGCTCTGCAAACAGGCGAAAACTGAGTAGGACCATCGCATGCTGTCTATGAAATGATACAGCAACAAATACTGCGAGCATTCATAGAAGTCGCTTGATAATTCACCGAGAAAATTTGTGCATTGTGAACCTTATGACGCTCAAAATAATTAAATGGTTTGAGTAAACAAATTAGTTCAGTCAAATGAACTTTTATGAGTATTTAGAACCATCTTTTTCTTTCACTGATATATTTTAAGAGAACTGAACTGTTTCATTGTTTTATGAACTTATTTCTTTTAATTTAGACAAACTTAAGTTTCACTGAAACTGGCCTGGGATTAGTTTTTCCCAGCATGCTTTGCCCATGGCGCTCGAAAGGGAGAGTAAGTGATAAAATTAAGAGTTCATGTTTTTTGAGTAAGATTAATGTTAAGTGGGAGATTGAGTAGTGATTGATGTTTTGTTATGCTAATTCAGAAGAGTTTCTGTTGGGTTTTTGGAGAGTTATCATGGTGTTAAATGCTTTATATTGCCCTTCTTATTCTGCAACAGCTACACCATGCTAGTTAACATGTTAACGAGTTAGTATTTTTTGAAATAGCTTATTATAGCTAGCTAATTATACACTAATAAAACGTTAACATTGGCTTTATATGATAATTTTAAGTTAAATGTATAAGTGTACTCAAACATTTCAAGTTAAGATCAATTAAAATGTATGAGTTGTACAAAATTAAATTCTGCCAATTCCTACAGTATGTCTTACTCGGGTTTACAGTGTGCGTAATTCTTCAAAATTAAATGATTACATATTGAAGAGACTGGGGCAGGTTGTCACAACAGCTACACCTTATTTGGACTTAAAACAAAAATTACAAAAGTTTTTTTGTTAGTTTCAAACAGATTAATTTTGTGACTTTTACCCTCCAGACTAATTCCAAGTGTCATTTTCATAAAATGGGTAAAACATGTAAGCACAAAAGGCCGGAATGGCATGAATTCGTACCGTGTCTGGACAAAGAAAAAACCCCATAAATGTCTTGTTGGGTGTCACATTTTTATATATTATATAAAATATAGATGGGTTTGACAATATGCCCCGTGGCTGTGGCATGTTGTCAAAAAAGTCAACGTTTGTTCGTTTAACTGTATGGGATTTAGTGCAAATGTTTAATATCATTTGAAGCCCAGACTTTAAGGCTTGTGTCTAGAATTTTGACTTTCAAAAATAAACCTAACCTAAGAAATGTTCACCGGAGTAAAAAGTGTGATAACTAACCCCACTCTCCCATATACTTCAATATGTCTTTGTTATTGAAAAGACTGTGTATGCAGTGCACCCTGAACACTTCTCTTGAGTGTGATCCAGTAGCCTCATGCAGCCAAGTTTTGTGATTCTGGCACAGGGTTAAATGGCTGAAATCCCATAGAGAACATTTCACTCTAGCCTGAGGTGATGGTGTGTTCTTGAAATAAAAATCCCAGAGAAAATGTACTCCAGAAGACACGTTTGGAGAAAATATCAACTCTAAGTTGGCTGGATGGCCTCAGGAACCAGTGCTCTTAACTTTGGTGTTGACAGAGTTGGCGTGTGCTCAACCACAGCCATATCATTTGCATCTGCAGGAAAGCAAACCTAGAGCTGATGCTCACCTCTACTAGAATGGCTTGTTGTTATCATTAAAATATGACAGCTGGCAACAGAGAAAAAAATGTATGCGGCCCTTTTCTTGATTAAATAGATCAGCGGACATTTTAGAGCACAGAAAAATATGTTCAGAATATAAAACATGCGGTTCTTGCATACAAATGAGTCCCCTCCTAAACTGAATATGATTTGTGTGTCCAATAAAGAGAACAGCCTGAATCCTGCAAAAAAAAAAAAAAAAAAAAAGGCAAAGAGATGACAGACACTATTTTCCCAGAGAAAAAAGTGGTTCACAGCATTCATCCTTCATTAAAAGTCCCTGATAACCTAGACTCCAGCCACCAATACTCTGCAAGTTACAGGTTTCTGTCCATGCTGTAAATCTCCAGCGGCTCTTTGGAGTTCTGGTAAGTCATCAAACGGCTGACCCTCGCTCCTCCGCTTGCTGTGGCTTTGTGACCACTCTTGTTTCCTGAACCTGGGGCAGCTGAACCTGTCCCTGGCATGACCCCACGCAGGAAATCAGTCCAGTCTGTGGCCCACGGTCTCTCTTTCCCCCTTTCTTCCTCTCTCTTTTTCACCCAGTTCAGAGTAGAGAGTTGGATGTGACCCTTCTGAGACCTTCAATTCACACAACGCTGCATGGGCCTACAGTACTGCCTATTAGTTTCTCTTATCTGTTATGAGAAAGAAAACAAATAACACTTTTTCAGTGTTGCTGCACTCATTAAAACAATTCTGATATTCAGAATTGACAGACAGATAGACATAGATGCAAGACAAAGTCATTCAATACTGAAGTATTGAAGTATCAATATGTAAAATGTGATTATTTATCCAACATTTATGCTCTGCATTTTTATTATTTTTAGAGTATAATGTTGTTATCTTAACAATGTCAAACTGAAATCAATTGAAAGAGAAAGATGGACAGACTCTAAAAAATGTTGGGCTAAAATAACCCAAGTTGGGTTAAATATCGACAAACCCAGCGAATGGTTTGTTTTGACAGAAAATAATTACTAGAGGCAACAGTAATAATCAAAAGGTGAACATTTATTAATAAGCAATTCAATACATGTTTATTATTTAACTATTATTCATTACACTTATTAATTAATTTTCATCTATTAAACATATTAATAAATGTTCATTTCCAGCCTGTTTTTGGTTCATTTTAAGTGAGCGTACAGTAAATTTTAAACAATTGTTGAGTAAATAAAATACAAGGAGGTTGGGTCAAACATTTCACCTAACCGCTGGGTCAAAACAACCCAGTCGCTGGGTTTGTCCACAGCATTTTTTTAGAGTGTAGATTCGTTCCTGTATGCCTATTTCCATTTAAAGTCACATTCATGAATTGAAAGAGAGGCAATTTTTGAATTCTATAAATACACTAATATCACACTACACTTGGAGACTTATATTTGGTGTGTTCTGCAAATTGGGGGTTGGTTTACAGATATTAGAGTTTCATTTCAACAAAACCATCCAGCATTAGTTGTGTTTAAACAGGGAAACCTCTGTGCCGTTAACAATCTGATTCACACACTCTGATCATGTGTGGATGTCTTTATCATTCCAGCCTACAGGTTTGCATTGGAATATATGGAGGGGAAGGGGCAGTAATTCAATTATGTGCCCTGCAAGCAGAGAGATGATCCCATATAAAGAGGATGAATTTTCCTCTGAGGGCTCTTTCTCTCTCTTCCTCTCCCTCTGTCCAGCAGTTTGATGGCCAGCTGAAGCCAAAGCTCTGATTGACAGCTGCCGACCCCTGGGTCATAACTCATGACAGAGGGAGTCTGGGAAGCGGGAGTTTGTTTCAGAAAAGCACTCAAGAAGGGCCAGTCTGTGTTCGGGGGATATTGGGTAAGAACAAACTGACTGTCCCCTCAACAACCCTGCCTCTCACCAGACTGCACGAGAGTACTGAGAGATGCCCAAACAGAGGTGATGTGAATTCAACGATGATGTTCAAAGTCGATTTTGAACACATTTATTCTATAAAAAGTGTTTTTTCCCCTCTGGGACGCCCTGTGAATTTCCTCCAAGAGCCTTTTAGTAGCACATTCCATCAGAATATTAGAAAATGTATGTCTATTACCATGTGCATAATTCAGAACTGAGGACAGACTTGAGTTTAACTGAAACTGGACTGGGATTACTATTTCCAGCGTGCTTTCCCCATGGCGCTCGAAAGGGCGAGTAAATGATAAAATTAAATAAAAGTAAATTAAATAAGATAAAAGTGTTATATAATGTTTTTTGGGCAAGATTAATGTTAAGTGGGAGATTTGATGGTGATTAATGTTTTGTTATGCTCATTCAGAAAAACAATTTAAAAAACAATTTAAATCTCAAATTCAGTTCAGCGTTCTGTTTGCAAACTCTGGACTGGGATTTTAAAAAGCATTCTAAATTCAATTCTGAAAGATGCACATCCCTGTCTATTCAAACAAACAAACAAAAGTAACTACATTGCATGTACATTTGCAGGCCTGAATGCTCCTCATGCTCTTATCATATGTAAAGCTGAGTAACTGTAATCATTGACAAGCCAACAGATCCTCGCTTTCCTCCTCTCTGACTGCAGGAATCCGTAAACAGGCTCCTCGGTGAAACCATCTGGGTATCAGTTGACCTGGCTGCCGTGGACGCACGCCACAGCTAAAAAATAAATAATCCCTAAATGTGTTTATACTGAAGGGGGGAGCTGGTGGCGGAGAGTCTCTGTGACCTGTGGCTCTGATTCAATTAAAGGTGCTCACACAATGACCATGAAGAAGTTTCTGAAGCTCAGATGCTCAGCCATGGGATTTTCATTAGCTGCACCCTGCGGCAGGGACTCTCTTCTTATGGATAAATCCGGAGAGTTGGCTAAGCATCCTATTTTATCTCTCCTCTGTTCCATGCAGGACCTCTGCTCTAAGAAGTCAAAACATTCCTTGAGCACCATGTCCCTCTAAATATAATTGTTCTGGTATGCAATTTGTATCGCACCCCTGCCCTAAATCCATAAAGTCCTGTCAAACATGTTATTCTAGATTTCTTCTAATGTCTATTTTCATTTTTTAGCAATTTGGAGAGTTTAAGGTAGCATGTCCATGGTTGTCCCTCCTGATATCCCTTTTCTTTGGCTTAACGAGAAGGAAGTCCTACAGGCGGTTTTTTTTTTTTTTTTTTTTTTTGAAGGATAGGCTACATTAAATTAACCTACATTTTTTCACCACATATCACCATTTTCCCAAGGTAGCGTCATGCCCATTTTGCGCTGAGAAAGTCGCTGCAAATAAAAATAAAGTACAAAGAACAGATTTATTCTTTTGATCATGCCAAAAATAACACCGTGAAATTTCTGTGTGCTAAAAAACAAATATAATTTAGCCTACAGTCTTGTGCATGTTGTGGCTGTGGCATCATTAATTTCCTGAATTTTGCTTTCCTAAATAAAACAGACCCTTATTTTCGACACAAGCATTGTGGCTGTTCATGAGTCATGCGTATACGCGGGACAGAAAGAGCCCTTTTAAACTGTCACCAAAAAACGAATGAGTGGTCATGTCGATTCGCTTGTCGTTAAATCCATGCCAGCTTTCTGTCCGATCCTTGGAAGTCACCAGTGAGTCACAAAGCGGCCAATAATAGATTCAAGCTCACTGTTCGTGAATTAACAATCAACTTCAGTGTCATTTCTAGCAGCCATAGGCAAATACAGAATATTTTAGAAGCGTTTGAGAAATATCGAGGTCTATATAGACAAGTAAGAAAGTAAAGCCTTTATTTGTCCCACAGTGGGGAAATTGAATGTATTGCAATTTGCAATACATGCACACCTAGTTTGCTTAGTCTACATAAAAATGATTTAGGTGTACTCCAAATAAATATATATTTTAATTCTGTAAATAAAAAATAATATATATAATATCTGCATTCATTTAGTAGGCCTAGGCATGGGCTATAGCGTTCATTTGTAATATGATTTGAAATATTCGCTCTTTTTTGGATACTGAGAAAGTGTTACAACAAATGTCATGTTTATTATTATTATTATTATTCCCTATACAGAGAGATCATAAACAGATAATATTGCCGCTTTAGCCTGTTACGCAAAGAATTGGTAAAATCGTATATTCTTTCGTGAAATTTAAGAGAAATTGGGAGCTGCAAAATGGTCAATATAGGCTATATATATTGCATTATTTGACCATTTTTTGTAGCTCCCAATTTCTCTTAAATTTCATGAACTAATGTGTATCCTCATACGATTATATATATATATATATATATATATATACACACACACATTTTTCCAGAAAATTAAGAAACACTTTGTAGCAAAACAGCGACGCACCCTATCCATTATCCTTACAGGTTCCTTGCCATCAAAAATAAATATTATTATTATTATTATAAAAGCATGTCAATGAATCACAAATAGCATTTTGAATTGACTGGAAAAAATGAATATCATTACTTTGCCATTATTTTATTTTTGATGTAAATTCGACTTAAACAAACGCCCACCTTGCAAAAATAAAAAATATTGCTTCCAGCGCCCCCGTTGAGAACCGATAATAAAGGACTGATGATGACTGGAGGAGCTTCACAGCTGTCTGTCTCAAGCCCTTATTGACCCAAACTTATTGTGGTTTTAGGTTGTTTAAAATCAAACAGAATTCAACTTTTATTGAATGATTACATTTTTTGCACCCTATTTTTGTGTGTACTGGTTGTTTAGTTACAAATGAGAAAATTTAAAACATAACTTAATTTATAAGAAAAAAAACTATAAATTAATTAAATAATTAATAAAATAAATAAAATAATTAGGGTAAGATGACCACAATATGCTTTTACCAAAATGTCCTCTAGAGTTAAAAGAAAAAAGTAGCCTAAATTTATAACTCATAAACTTCCCGGTCCTGTTCCCCTCAAAATAAGAGCAATATTTTTTCCTCCTGCAAATCTAAATGATTTACCCTTCTGTGCTCACAAATCTCTCATCAATAATCAAATAAACATATTAAAATTAAAAAGTAAACAATATTACCTCAAAAACTCAAAGCTATTCCGATGGAATAAATCTCAGAAATGTTGACATAAGTACATTTTATGCCTATCATCATGAATTATTTTGATAAATGTTAAAATGTTTTAGAAAAAAAATATTTATTTTAAAGTGAAGTAATGTATTTTACTTCATAAACAACAAATATTATTTGTTTGTCGTTTTTCTTCGGAGGAAAAAGACACCTTTGTATGAAGAACTGTATCTTTCCCGGTTTATCTGCATGTTGTTGGGGAAAGAAAATGATCCAACAGCCGTACGATTTCTCGTATCGTATAGCCATATTCATATTTCCGTGGCCTTTTCCCTCCTTATACTGCCTCTGGTTCAGGTGAAAAGTAGGTGGCTGCTCAGTAAATGATAGCTATTCAATAAATGTGTTTGAGTGAGTTGTAAGAAGGTCAAGAAGAAAAAGGGACATCTTTCTCCAGGGGGCGCTAGTTGCTGGGTTTCTTCAAACGTTAAGTAGCGCGTAAGAAAAACAAATTAAATTGTTCTTTCCGCTTACTTTTCCAACATGATGCCAAAATAAAAAATAAAAAACAAAATCAATATTAGTAATATATAATTGAGAATAAAAAAATATTGATTCCAGAATTATTGCTTTTTATGTCTGTGCAGGTCACATGACAAGATTGCCGCCTTCGGAAACTTCCCATTCCTGTCTATTTATTGGGAAAATGTTACTAAAGCCATAATGATATTTGGCGTCCCATTCTTTGACAAGCACATAAACATTCACCAATCGATCGTCAGCTTGCTGGAATTTCAGTCAAATACTATTTACATATGCTTCAAAGGATTACGCATATGTAAATATGCACTACTTCAACAACAAGGCAAAGTGATGTAGCTGATCTGGGAGGAAAAAAAAAACGAATAAAGAATACCAGCCACAGCAGCAATCCTTCTCCCCTCCGCCATGTTTAAAGTTTGTGGCCCGCCCACCATGGGAGCTTGGGTCTCAAACTGATCCCCGAACTTCCCAGTGGTAAATATGACTTGAGAGGACATGCATTCATGTACAATGTTTATAGGTACTCATATTTACTTTATTTAACTTCGATAGCATGTAAAGGCAGCATTTCAATCAATTACATCAGGCCTACTTTGAGAAGAATAACTAATTGCTAGATGGATCATACTTTCCTAAATACAAGAAGAAACGGGGCCTATAGTTGCAATAGTTCAACAGTCAGATTAGATTTACAAGGAATATCTGTGAGGAATCCAGGCATCAAATTAAAGTCGCAATTGAAATTGTAGGTCTATCTACAGTGTAAGAGGGAGGATGATGACCTAAATTTGGCCCATGGCCTTTGGTTGTGGGACCAGTCTGAATGCCAGACTGCGGCAGCTGTACAAGCGTAACTGCACAGGAACAGCTTGGGTCATCTTCACGTGCCCGGAGCTCATCCTGATGGCCCGAGGCACTGGACACGCGCTCTGACCCCGCACAGAACCACCCAGATGCTGGGCATAATGCAACCTTTCATATATGAGTCGCTGTCGATCTTCTGTTTGAGTATCGAATTCTTACATCCGCAGGACTGAAGTTGATTCTTTCACAAAGGATACACAGACACTCACAATAACATAGGGACATGTGTACATACACAGACTCGCACACAAAACAGCCCCAGCACACACACACAGACCCTCCCCACTGCTCCTCATGGCCATGAAGATTTCAGCACTCAACATGCAACTATTCTCGCTTCCAAAGGAGACCACATCACACAACCGATCAGGAACATTACTACCATTTCACGTGAATTCAATACTCTCTAAAGACAGCGACCGACCTTTAATTAGAAACTTGTGGAATCAAAACCTAAACTGTTTGGAAATACTCTGCACCTAAAGCAATGGGAAGCAGATGACAGTCAAAATCAACATCAGATTAATACTCCATTTGCTGAATGGAGTCTTTCACACAAGGACAAAGGAAAGAAGACAGAAAGAGAGATTTTTAACCGTTCATTGTCATCACATTAAGCAAAAACTATATAAAGATACAATTATTAAGGAGGAACAAAATTAATCTACATGCAAAGGAAAATCCATAGAGTCAAATTGGAATAGACTAAACAGAACTCATCATGAGGACCTTGCTATCCAGAATGGAGAAAAAAAGTCTCTTCTTTAGTAAGATGAAAATCAAGACCATATATACAGAACAAATGTGTCACTATCCTCAGGTTAGTCATATTCCTCTGTTTCTAAATAAGCCTGCTCAAAACACCAACCAAAATGATGGTTTATGTAGTTTCAAAAATATAGATTTGAAATGAACATTGTCATCTTAAAATGACAGAGTGAAATAGAACAAGACTGTTGACAAACAAAATCTAATACGAAAATACACAGGTGCACGCACACACACACACACACACACACACACACACAACCAAATCTATAAATTGATAATGGCACTGCTGCCCAACTGTGCCCTGGAGACTTACATCCCTGAAGCAGTGCAGAAAATCTAATTTATTGAAGCGCAGCAGCAGCTGGATTTGCACTTCCGAGAGAGGGATTCCGTTACAGCCAGCGGAACTTAAACTGGGATCCAGGAGTTTTGGACTGCTGAGGGAGGATGAGGAGGTTTCGCCTTTGGGCGAAGTCTACAAAGCACCAGCTCACACTCTACCCTGAACATTTGTGGAGTCCTGAGCGTAGCATTTTGAGAAAGATCCGAATAATTTTGTATATTTTTTGCTGTTGTTGAAGTGCATGCTTGGTCCATCAGCTAGACCAGCACCAAATCAGCATTAACTAGCAGATTTGTTTAGTTGGTTATGTTTTCCGACATAGGAAAGCATTGTTAGTTCATTACAGTAAACCTTCATATATCTATACTGTCTCTAATTGCATGTTGTCATGGACATAATAGTTAAAAAACAATTACTCCATGGGAGTCAGTTGTGCACTCAGTAACAGTTCTGAACTATTATATATACCATATACATAGACATATCATCATGTGTGATTAAAGAGACTGAAATAGCCTAGTGAAAGTTACTGACAATAATAAGTTGAAATGTTGGGCTGTTTGCTTTTAAGATCAGACAACAATGCGATTATTTTGGTTAACTATATAGAGTGGACTGACTTACCAGGCCATGGGCCTTCCACTTTTTAGTTTTCTATCCATGTAAACAAAGATGGACGTCAATTTTCAGCATCGCCGCGTCATTAAAACGCTGTTTTTTTGTTTTGTTTTTTACTTTTAAAGTGCGTTTGGTAAGGAGACCCTACGTTCTTTGCCATGAGCATTTATTGTCCTAACACCTATTTTCTGTGGTAAAGAGCTGTTGAATTTGTTCTTTTGGAGTCGCTTCTCAACAGTTCGCAAAGAAAAAATCTCTCGCCAGCTGTGGCGCACACATTGATACACTTCAAATTTTGTCAGTTGCAACTTTTAAATGATTGTCACTCATTTTATTTTCGCATTTCCGACCATTTTTATTCGCATAATCGGCAAATGTCATCCAGTTCAATACTGACTCTTCACCGACTGCTTGAAAAATCAACACAAGGCTTCAGCCATCCTACCGGAGGAATATTCTGGTGCCAATGTGAATTATGATATGGCGAATATAACGAATGATGATATCTTTTAAATATATTTATTGAGCTATATAGATGTTACTGTATGTTCCCTGAGAAATGAAAATGTAAAGAGAAAATTCTTTTGAGATATTACACACGTATGAACGCAAAGGTTCTGTCCTCACTGGATGCCATATTGAATTTTACGTGACTGAAAACGAGTGTATACGAGTGTCTGCTGAAAGCTTTTTTTTTTTTTTTTTGGAAAGAAGCTTTATCAGCTGAACAGTTGGCATGTTGTTAAACAACAGCACCATTACTTGAATGCACTGAAGGCCTATTTCCTGTCAAAAAAGAAATATGCCGCTACCCCGACTGGTCTATAGAGTCCTGGCTGTGACCCCTTCATGGCCAAGCACCCCCCAGACTGCAGGCCCCTGTCTCCAAATGCAGTATCAGGTCTGCAGGACAGCTGTCCTTCTCCCCTTCTCCTCTTCCTTTGCCTCAACTCTCTCTCCCTTGTGCTTTCAAAAGCTCCCTGTGTCACCAGACTGATTAAAACAAACACTGCTCATATTTTGGTATCTAATCCAATTGTGCTCTTTTTCTTCAAACTGAGCCTGCAGCGCGTGGGGTATTGGGTGTCTGGGACCGTGTGAGCCCCCCTCTTCTGTGGCAAGGCTCAATTTCAAACACTCTAGGACATCACATAGGGGGAGCCAAGCATAAATAAAGACTTACAGCGGCTCTTTAAAAAAAAAAAAAAAAAAAAAAATTCAAGGTATGAGTGGATATTTACCTTCCTTTCCTGTGCAACTTTATTTGACTTAGATGGCTTAAAATAGTGACCAGCATTTGTAGGGAGCTTGTGTTCGTGTTCAGAGTATTTGTAGCCATCGGCTGGTATGGGGATAAAAGGAAGGCCTCTCTCAGGGGTGACCCTGGTTATGTGGCCGGCTGCTATGGGGGTGGATTGTGAGACTTGTTCCATGTTTATTGTTTTATTAAAAGGGGCATGTTGAGCTTGTGGGGTCAGGACTTTTCCTGATATCCTGACTTAAAGTAGTAGGCCTGTGTATGCAAAGGCCTGAGCAAAAGGTCCACATGTAGTCATAATTACAGATACAGGACTCAACATGTGGTTGCTTTGTTTACCATCTGTAGTAAAATCTCGCAATCAAAAACGTTCAGCTTGAGAGCTCACAAACTCTCCACTTGGCCCCGGTTCTTGTTCAAATGAGTCTTCCTCCGCATGATCTGACCCTCGATTGTTGCCAGGTTATGACAAGAGCATTCTAGCATTCGACCCCCCTCCCTTCGCCAAAAGATAAACACATGGAGATTTAAGCTGTAACCAGAGCTGTTCAGAGAATTCATTCAAGGTTCAGCAGCACACACGGTGCTTCCAGATAACAGATAATCTCAAGTATGTTGCCTGAGTTGCTCCTTTATATTCATTATCAGTGCATCAGTCCACATTTGACAGTATTGACTCTGTACTCTATCCGGTTAGATGAACATATTTCAGATGATCAGATACAGTATTACCATAAACAATTTTAATTACAGCATGAATATGGATACTTCCAGTGATTCAACTGTATTTGTGAGATCAGCTACATCAACTTTGATTAAAATAGCAATTAGACAGAACAGTTTGTAGAACACAAGTCAGGATTTTGTCTGAACCTTTCAGCAGAAATCAAGCATGACGTTTTTAGCACCATCTAGTGGATGAAATACTGCTATCTCATTATAAGTGATGTCATTTCCTGTATTGTGGACCTTGTCCAGCTTTCCCAGAAGCAGCAAAACCATCAAGATCTCCTCTGAAAGGTTTGAGTTGTATATATTCATTCGGCACCATTAAATTTTATTGTTACCTCTTCTCTTTCAATGAGCCTGATTTTTTTTCTTGGAAGAATAGGGTGGAAAATCTTTTAGGCTGGTTCAAGTTTCTTTACTGGGTTTTTATAGGAATTTAAAAACCCGATCAAGTCTTCATATTCCAGTATGAATCATACATGTGTCATTGTCCAAAGGAAACTCAAAGAATCATCAAGGACTATATACGCACCCCACACACAAGCTGTTTCAACCGTCTGGCAGATGCTACTGGAGCATTGAGTCACAGACAACTGCAGAAATGATTTAACTCCCGTTTATTGCATTACAACACCTTATTGCTCCTGATCTTTTCTAATAGTGTATTTATGTGTGTATGTGTGTGTTTTTGTGATTTATGAGGACACATATTTGTATAATGACATTGGTATTACACTGGTTTTAAGACGTAGACAGGAAATATGAGGACATTTCATGAGTCCTCAAATTTAAAATACATTTAAAAACATACTAAACAATGTTTTATTAAAAAATGTAAAAATACAGAATGTTTTCTGTGATGAGTATGTTTATGGGATAGAAAGTACAGTTTTTACTATATAAACACCATTACGCCTATGGAATGTCCTCACTTTGATAGCAAAACAAACCTCATGTGTGTGTAAGATTTTTCTTTTTTTAAATAGATGAATACTTTTATTCAGCAAGGATGCATTAAACTAATTAAACGGTTAGGTCACTCAAAAATGAAAATTCTGTCATTAATTACAAAAAAATTAAGACATTTTTGAGAAGTATATGACTTGTCCATTGACAGCAATGTAATCAACACTTTCAAGGATCAGAAAGGTATTAAATACAACGTTAAAACTGTCAAACCTTAATTTTTTGAGGTGACGAGAATACTTTTTGTGTGCAAAAATAAAACAAATCTCTTCCCTGTCATTATTCTTACGCAGGTGATGCAGTTAGCACGGTGAAGTCTTTTGTGTTTACATCCGAATGCCTGCTCAATTTTGGCCAAAGCTGCACACGTGAGGTGTACGACGCCTGCGTTTGATGCTGATGCAGGTGCCAGCCAATAATGCGTTCTGATGCAGAACCTGGAAGCGCTGGACGTGAACAACGGATGAGAATGATACAGAAGAGAAGATATTGTTGAATAAATTCGTTATTTTTGTTTTGTTTTTGTGCACAAAAGGTATTCTCATCGCTTCACGAAATTAAGGTTGAACCACTGCAATCACGTTGACTGTTGGTCTTTAGTACCTTTCTGGACCTTGAAAGTGTTGATTACATTGCGGTCTATGGACGAGTCATATACCTCTCGGATTTCATGAAAAATATCCTAATTTGTGTTCTGAAGATGAACGAAGGTGTTACGGGTTTGGAACAACATGAGGGTGAGTAATTAATGACAGAATTTTCATTTTTGGGTAAATGGATCAAATTTAAATTTAAATGGATCAAAATTGCAACTTTTGACACTGTTAATGCTGTTATATTACACAGCACAACCATTTTGATAGTAATAAGAAATGTTTGAGCAGCAAAGCAGCATATTCGAATGATTTATGAAGGATCACGCTACACTGAAGAAAATTCAGCTTTACCATTAGAATAAAAATGGCATTTTAAAATATATTAAAATAGAAAACAGTTGGTGGAATATTATTATAATTTAAAATATCTGTTTTTACTGTATTTTTGAAGCTAAATAAACATTTCTGAGAACGTCATGTCTAAGAGGCTACAAGGTTTTTCTACTGTAGCTCATACAAAGCATGTTTAAACAACCTAAAATGTTCCCTAGCAGGTCTCTGAAGTAACCTTCACCGTTATTTACCTTTGACAAACCTGATGTATAGCTTGTAGTTCAGCATGAACTCTTAAGAGCCAGGAAAATCACACAAAATGCACCGCCTGGCCTGTTTATGATATATGGCCCATTACCCTGCCTAGACTTCTTTGTGGTAATAATGCAATTTTTTTTGCACCCATTGGTCCAAAGCACAGAACTGACCTTAATATGCAACTTCAAACAGCAAGAACAGAACGCTGGACCTGAGAAATACAGCCATAATCATTCCCTGTAGGCTGTAATGACCATGTTGCTTGAAGTTTGAGACCAGACCGAAAGTTTAAAAAACCCACAACTGTATATCAACTGCAGAGTTACAGCCCCTTCCAGCACATTCGGCGCTGAAACCAAGGTTGTTTATGGCTATAATGGTGCGATATTGTCTGTTTTAATAAATATGGCAGCTGGCAAGGTCTAATGTAAAAAAGATGACCACAATCTCCCATTCTACATCCGTATGGCTGCTGCAAAGCCATCCTCTCCAAAACAACTCCACTTCATTAAATTCCACTTTTCCCAGCTTCATTTGCAATTAAATGCACTGATAAGCACCTAGTAGAGACTTAAGTGGGCTATAAGTAATTTGTAGCTTGAAGAACAGCCCTTATATTAACACGGTTCATTACGTAGCATAAAATCTTAGGTTATTTTCTTAGCATTCATACCAGAGAAGAGGCATTTGAGTGCGTGTGGCGGGATTGTTCATGTATTCATGTCTCTATCTGATGGAGAGGAGCACAGAATCAATAAAGCAATGGAGCATGAAGACAGGCGGCCCAAGAGAAGAGACATAATGCTGCCCACACCAGAGCGGCTGTGGCACACTCATTTGTCACCGCTGTATGGAAAGAGTGTGTGTGGAAAGAGAGACAGAATGCGAGAGAGAAAGTGCAGAGTGACAGAATATTTGATTTAAAAAAAACGGACTAACCCTAACCCACATTACCTACCTTGTGTTTTACATTTTTACAGGCAAGTTAGCCATATCAGTCATACAATCACTTTCCGTAAGTCTGTCTGTTGTGTGGACTTTTAAAGACACTCTTTTGGAAGGTGGATGAGCCATCATCCTGAAACCTAATCGGTGTGTGATCATCTAAAGAGCCCTTTACTGTTTACCCAGAGGAGGGTGGGAGTCGGGCGGTGGGGTCTTTCGTCTGCAGTGTGTGTTCTTCTTCAAAAGGTGACCTTTATGGGGCTGAAATGGCCTGAATAAATGAGCTCATGCACATTCACACAGGTCTCACCGGCGCACACATTGTATGCGTGATGTCTGGGGTAATAAAATGTTACTTTTGAATCATTCTAATGGTTTTATTACTTCATCCTCATCCTTAATGTTAAAAAGCATACACCCAGTGTGCCCTCTGAAGCTCCTTGGGTTCATGCCTACTTTATCCAGTGCTTGTACATGGATTATTTATTTTCTAGACCAGTGATTCTCAACCACGCCGGGACTCATAGGCACCCTCACAAATCTTTTTTTCACATTCAAATAATCTTAAATAAAATGCTAAAAATAAACATGTACAACATTGAACTGGCATCATATTTTTTGAGGTTAACAGAACAAGAGTTACATATAATCTTAAATAGGAGGGCCTTTGAATATCGTCTTGGAGTCAAAAACGTTGAGAACCACTTCTCTATACTGTATTTATTGTAATTTATAGTAAATTTATAGTAATTGTTGGTAATCTTATCTGTAAATATTTTGTTTCAAACTACAGAATGTTTTCAATAAGCTTTTGCAAAAGATAAAATGACAATGACACTGATTTTGATTTGACTTTTAGCCACAAGAGGGTGCTGACGGAATGAGCTCCATTTCACTGCTGTGCTGATATGCTTCTACTGATGCATGATGGGTAAGAGACATACAATTTAAGAATGCCTTTTCTGAACTGACCCTTATGGCTGCCAAAGAAAATTTGAAAGCCATGTGAGAGAAGAAGTCAAAACACACTTATTTGGCTTTGTTTTCTCTTCACACTTATGTCTCTCTGTTTCTTGGCTCTAACTTTTCTTCTTCTTTTTTTTTTTTTAGATTTTCCAGTGATAAATTATTGTGAAGAAAAATGCACACATCTGACATGGTCTCTACCCAAGCAAAAAAAAAAAAAAAAGCACAGGTATAGCACCCAGGAGGTGGCTGTTTCCTGACAAATTCTTTGTTCTTTATCAAAAGGCCTCTCCGTGGGTAAAGACCTCCTAGTCATTAAGCTGATGGACGGCCACGTGGGGCTTTAGATTGCAGATTATGAGTGAACTGTGCTGAAGTGCATTCCCTCTAATGGAAATTGCAGTCGTGATGTGCAGTTAGACAAGCAGAATAGTAGACATGCTCTTGTTCTGTCTTGAATGGATGCGTGGCAGAGGAATAATTTTTTTTCGTGTTATTCATGTAGCTTTGTAGAATGTGCATCTGATTAATCACACAATGCATCAGCTAACAGTATAAAATCCAGCTTCTGACTCATTGAGATGTTCTGCTCCACAATGGACTTAAAGCATCACAATCTATATATATATATATATATATATATATATATTCAAGAAATCAGAAAATCAGGCTTACATAAGTGAAAACAAACTTGTACTGTATCACTGCACCGAGTGGCATCTCCTAGACTCTAGAGGGCCATCTGTTGGGTCCTCACACCTCCTTCTATATCTGTAATGAGGGCTTAGCAGTGGCTTAACCCTCTCCCATCACTGCCCATATAATGCCTTATATAACAGAGAGACATATTAAAAAATGACTAAAGCAGAGATGGCTGGCTGACCATTAATGCGCGTTAGGATTATTATGTGTGCTTATTCTGGACACTTAGCTCTAGGGCACCGTAGAACTGGATTTGATGGTGCACACATAGCCATTAATCAAATCAGTTATTGTGACAGTCTTATATTATTATCATCAAGAGTCTGGGATATTTCCATTATAATGAAACAGGAATTGTGCACAGGTAAACAGGAAGGTGATGTATTTTTTTCCCCTGATGTTAATATTCTTCCTTCTATCCCATTTTAATAATCTCGCCTGACCAATGGAAGATGGATTATTATTTTTGACCCTTCATTACATCTCACCTGAAAAATATTACTAACCATTCCAGTTTAGCATCCTTTGCCATCCACCATATTTATTATAGTCCTATTACTTTTAGCCATTGACGTGATCATAGGATCAATTGGATCATTTCTATAAATTCATGTAGAACATCAGAAAGAATATCTTTGTTTCAAGGTAAATTAATGTTACTTAAAGGATTAGTTCACTTTAAAATGAAAATTACCCCAAGATTTACTCACCCTCAAGCCATCCTAGGTGTATTTGGCTTCTTCTTTCTGATGAACACAATCGGAGTTATATTAATAAATATCCTGACGCGACGTCAGTTACACTTTTTTCAAAAGTTGTATGTGGAAGATGATCTGGCGGAAGCTTAAATATGGATATTTTTCTTACACAAACGCATCGCTTCGCTTCACAAAGACTTTATAAACCCCCCCCCCTAGCACCCCGGAGCTGTGTGGAGTAAATTTATAATGGACGGATGCACTTTTTTGAGCTTCATACTCATTGGTCCTGTTCACTGCCATTATAAAGCTTGGTCGCATCAGGATATTTATTCATATAACTCATATTGTGTTCATCAGAAAGAAGAAAGTCATATACACATAAGATGGCTTGAGGGTGAGTAAATCTTAGTGCAAGATACATAATTAATGCAATTAATGCGACTTAATGCCATTTTATTCATTAATTTCAATTAATTCCAGGCTGTATTTTACCACATATGAGCACATCTCCAGTTCAGTCCTATGGGATGTTCAGTAAAGCTTGTCTGAGTTAGCAACTGTAACCAAGGAAGGCTGAGCTTAGCTAAGTGTCAGTTCTTTTTGATGAAGCTAGCAGTGCAGAAACTTTAAATACTATCAAATTCACTTCAGTTATTCATAATACACGAAATGCTGTGAAGATATTTTTTCAGAATTTATATTAACTTAATCCCTAGAATAAGAAAGACATGAAACCAATTCTTTAATCCATACAGAACCAGAAAGTCAGAACATATGAAGAATAACAAAGCCATTCAGTTAAAAATCAGAATGTCATGTTGTTCTGGATTCTGTCTTCATGGATTAAGAGGTGCTGAAGGATGCATTAAAATTCTTGGCAGCAGAAAGCTTGCAGTTTCTCTGTTAACAGTGCAGAGGAATTGTCCATTTCCTGCAGCCTTTAGAGTAGAAATGAGAGATATATTTAGTGTTTTATCACAAACTCGCTCTCATCTTGCTTGACAAATGTCTAATCCTTTCATGTTATATCAGTGATTCAAAATGCAGTGTTAGCTTTATAATGCTGTGTGTGGGTTTTAACTGAAAATGATTGTATTGAATGAAGTCATCAGTCTATCATCCTCAATTCTGCCACTTGATGAGTAATATCTTCAACCATATATATTCAGTTATTCATTACAAAAGCACAATGAATCAATGCATAAGATTGTGGGAAAATAATACAGACTTTACATATATATAATTCTATGTTTTCTTTTTTATCTTTTTATCAATGTTCCCTTTTTCTGTGTGGCGAGGGGCGACTGACCGTCTCATTGGCAGGTTGTGATACAGATGGTGTTGTGCCTTCCCATCATGCAGTTCCAACCTCCTTTCTCTACCATTTTCTATTTCTTTACAATGAAATGACATTTCCATTGATATCAAAACACATTCAATAGCAGAATTTTAGGACAAATTCTGATATCAGGGCCCCTTTTAATCATTTGATAGAATCTTATTTGTCATATTTTTTGTATTTGTGTCAGTTGTCCTGAAATTCTGTAAACATACATGCTGTCACAGCACATTTCTAACTGGAATCAAGCCTAAATCCAAAGCATCCCTGTAGTTTTACCTTTGGCACTGACAAAATTTGTATCGCCATCCTGTTTATGATACATAATGTTGCAGCAGGAGATTATGACGTCAGTCGACCCTTCACAGCAGGCTGTTTATAGTGCTCAGATCAGCTTCAGCCTGAAATATGTCCTGTGCTTCATATCCTGTCTGTGTAACACACACCCCGATGCATGACAACTGAATTATAGCTGTATCACAGCCATGTTCCTTGTCGTCTTCTCTGTGATTAAGGTCATTAGATGTCAGTTACACGGTGATCGGTCTGTTGTCTGCTCCTGAAAGGATTGAGCATACATCATTAATGGTTCAATCCATGTAAATGTATAAGTCGGACATCACCGCAGGAGAAAAAGATGTGGTGTGCATACACAACCAGCCTCTGAGTCTCTGACAGACTGTGCAAGCGGTACAGGTCGCTTCTGTCAGGTACAAGGCTTGAGGAAATACGGTTTGTCAAAGGCAGTTAAAAGGCACAGAAAGTGAGATAAGACACCATGGGCCGTTAAATCTGAGTCCAGGGTAAGAAGTTAAATCCTGCATGTCATTACATGGAGTGTTGTAAATAAATAACCTAAGTAATATACTAGATTATGCACCATACTTTGCCTATAATAAGCTTGTTTCTTGTTCTCCCACTCTTTCAGGCTTTATTCATCCTCATTTTGTAATGTTTACAAGCACAGACATGCCTACAAAAAAGGAACAACACTTTTTTGGATCACACTGATGCTGACAAATGGCAGACTGGCAGCACTGCAAAATCTCTCTCTTACCGCTGAGTATTTGGATGGAGATTTGGAAGTTTCCGTTTGCCATTGTGGGAGTTTGTTCAGAGGCTTTTCTTTAGAAATTATTTGCCCTGTTTTAATGATTGAATATATCACTCAGACCATATTTGATGTCACTTAATTTGATCACTAGAATGCATAATGAATGTTTGATTTTATTTGGTTTCATTTGCGATGTCTGTTCATCGTGCAAAGTGATCGTTTTCTATTGACTCTCAAAATGATAAAATCACTTAAATGAATTACTAAAAATGATTTGGGATTCAATCTTGCTGTGTTGCAGTCACATTTGCTACCAAATCCGAATGCTTTCATAGTATGAATCTACTTTTGTGGTTACACTTTATTTCAAAAGTCCACTTTAGACGTTCAAATAACTCTCATTAGAGTATTTGTGGACTGTTATGTTAGGGTTATGGTTAGTAGAATAAATTGACATCTACTACTTGCAAAGTTGCTTAGGTAGATGGTCTTTTGGTCTTTTGTATGGATCATCAAAATAAAGTGTCAGCAGATATTAAGCAAAGAGTCTACTAACATTCTAATGACTGGTGATTAACAAGTAGTTACTTCTTGTTAGTAGAATGTCTAAAAATAAATAAATTCTTCCTATTTTTACTGCTTGTGAGTAAAAATGTATTCATTCATGGGTGACTAGTTCCTTAAGGCCCAATTTCATAACGCTTACTCAACTAGTCTTGTTTAATAACTCTACTTTCCCTCTTGTTTTCTCTCTTCCGCTCCACAATCCCTGCCGTGTCATAATTTCCCCAGATAAAATGCCCCGTGCGGCCATGTTGTAAATTCAAGCCTTGCTGCATGCCCCATTAGGCCGGTGATAAATATCCCTTCCGCCAGTTTCCTGAAGCCTGTGTGTGCAAATGAGCCTGTGAACAGTGCGAAGTCTTATCAAGTCAGAGGAGTTCATGGACGTTTGAGCGACAGACCTTAGCTGCAAGTTTTAGAAGTCTCATTTATAGTGTTTAAAAATAACTGCTTTTCATCCTTTCTTTTTTCCAGAGATGAAAACCGCTTTCTGCACTGTCGAAATGAGGTGGAATGCGTCAGGCTTGCATGTGTATGCCAGTGTAAAGCATCTACACAAATGCACTTCACTCAAGGTCACCGTGACGCCAGCAAGTTCTCAATAATTAAAGCCTCGCTCTGGGACCACTGTTGCAGCCTCACAGTGTGGTAAGAACGGCAGAGGAAAGTATGTTTATACAGATGCTATCGCATACCTTAGCTAAATATTTATTTATTAACAATAACAACACTGGTCTATGCAGTTTCAAAAGATTTAAGATGTATAAACTCAAAAGTACGGCATTTACAATCCACAACATTTCCATATGCCCCCATAGTTATCTTGCTTGTATGTTTGCATAAGTTCTGCGTTCAGATGCTGTGTTTGCAGCAATTAGGGATTGTAGCTTGTTATGATGTGTTGTTATTTATCTTGTGCCAGCAGGGATTTGACTGTTATGGTTGTATAAAACACTGACGCTACGGCTAATGATGTGTACTATGTTTGTGTGAAGTAGAAGTCTTAGGTCAGGTGACGCGTGTGATGTGTGATTTCAGATTGCAAGTAGACAGGCATCCCTTTTACCATGATCTGACATGCGTGTGCCACCATGGCTCATTCATGGCACCAGAACATAATCCCAAGTACGCGTGCACACACATACACGCAGCGAATGAGTCAGAATCATATGATCTGCTGTTGCCATAGCAACAGATCCCAGCAGTGGGCCCTGGCGAGGTGAGTCACATGAGGAGGGTGAGGAGCTCTCTTTGCTCCATGAGAGAGAGCAAGAGCCTCGTGATTCACACGCACACACGCTTGCTGCAAGGATGAGGATGCTCCAGCTTGCCCAAAGCTGCAGGCTTTAACACAGGGAGGGAACTGCTGGATACTTCAGTCCTATTTTTAGCTGTGGTTGTGCACGTCTGCATACAGCATCCCGGTGTCTTAGACATCTGTGGAAATGGAGGTGCTCGAATCCTCATTGTGCCTTACTAGAGTTTGCCTAGTAGATATGTCTGATGGTAGTCACATGGGCTGTGACAAGGCCCACATGGAATCTACGCACATCTGTAGATTTCCATAGAACAGGAATCCTGAGTTTATCAATCCTATTATCATTCAACCCTAAAAGGAACCAATGAAAAAAATAATTGTTCCTAAAAATCTTAAATTCTCATTCATTGATATCTAAAAAAAAATACCTAAAGCATTTTTCTTTTTTCAAAATTTATGTTTTTATTTAGAAGATATATTACTGCTTGAGATGTTTGCTTAGATTTACCTACTTCATGAGGATTTATAAATAATAAACATACCTTTAACGTTTAATTGTTATAGAGGTTGGATAATTACATTCATAATTATCTGGGTTCACACAAAATAACATGTATTCAAAAATTCTATATAGAAATAATCAGTCTTGGGGAATGTTAATTTTAAAAGTAACGCCATTACAATATTGTGTTACTCCCTAAAAAGTTTATAATTGCGTATTTACTTTTAATGAACTTTTGGGTTATTATTTCTCACCTGGATTGGGCTTGCTTGTTTGTTTTTTAATAACAACAAAAAAAGTTCCCTTTCACACCAAAAGTGAAATGAATAAACTTCAGACTGATCACAAATGTGATGTTTATCTAGTCATTTTTGCTTATGGTTGAACTGGATCACTGGTTAATAAAGTGAGATTAAATACACAAAGTATATTTGTTTAATTTATTTAATTGTTGCAGGTTTGTGTAATATTCTCAGATTGAATTTCACCGTTTTTTTATTTTTTATTTTGAGGAATACCAACTCTGGAGGAGTACTAACTGTGCAAGTGAGATGAGTTAATGCTCACTTTTAGTCTAGAACTACAATAACTGTCATGTTCACACACAATGCCTCTGTACTTACTCATGATTTCTCTCAACATGGGGACAGGAGAGCTTTCAGTCAATACATGGGGGGGGGGGTGTAACTTGCATTACTTATTTGATAAAGTAACAGATATTTTGTTGTAAATTTAAAAGTAATGTGTTACTTTATTAGTTACTTGAAAAAGTAATCTAATTACATAACTCAAGTTACTTGTAATGTGTTAATCCAGCACTTGAAATAATGTGTATTGGTATATTTGGTGTCAATATCCATTTTCAGTGATTTTAATTCATTTTTATTAAGTATTACATCATAACATTTTCAATAAATTCATTGACAAAAAAATCAGTAAAATAAATTAATTCAAAATTTGAAATAAACATTTTCAGAATATGCGGAAAAGTCAGTTCTGTCAGGGTCTGGACAGTTAGCACTATGAAAACCCGGGTGGTGTGTCTGCAAGTGTAACCAGCCCCTAAAAAGTCTCTCTTTGGTGTTCTTTAGACATCTGCTTCTCTGGGCCACATCTGCTAATGTGAGTCAAACACACAGTCACACATAAACAAACACATTTGCGGCTTATGAGTTACCTGTTTGTTGTTCTCCAGGCTTCAAACAGTAGGCGCAGACGAACAGTCCTACCCAGGGAACTAAACATTCACAGATTGGTCTCTGTAAACCATGGTACCAGAACGTCCTTTAGTGGTCTATTGCATTGATTTGTGATCAGTTAAGTCAGTGCATTAGGCTACTGTAATTCATTAGGATGGTAATCTGAAAATGATCTCAGACAAAAGTAGTTACATTAACCATCTATAGGATGCATTCGAAATCACTCTTTATCTTGACAGGAGTACAGACATGTGATTAATGGGATGGCTTTAAAAAACATCTGCCGAAGACATTAATCAGTGATCCGTGATATTCATCTCAATTCACACAGCAAAATTGAAAAGAAACTCAATTGAGCCAGACCAGCCAGAACCAAGGACGGTATAAATCCTCTAATGTCAGGAAGAAGAATGAGCTAGACACAATCAGACTCATCTGCAGTTGCGAAGAAATAGCCTCTCTGATAGCAGACACTGTCTTTTCTGAGAGAAGAAAAAGCATCAGTAGGGCTCCAGATTTTAGCCACTGTCATCTCTCACTGCTTTGATGGGTTCATAGTGGAGTTTATCGATTTAAAATGTGGGGGAAACAATTTGATCTCGAACTAAATAAGACATGACTTGTAGCCTACACTTTGTGGATTTTAAAGGTAAAAAAGTACTCTGCAATCGCCAAAAAGTATTTCATCAGCATTTGGACGGGATGGGATGCGCAGATTACGCATCTGCTGACGTAGGAACGAGTTCGTGACTCATGCATACACCTATAGTAATTTGCTCTCTGCCAATCGTGTAAGGAGAAATAAGTTGTGCTTTGATTTTAACCACTGGAGGACAAATCAAGGAATGGGTTGGTTAGAAGTGCTGTAGCGGACAACGCCCACGGATGTTTCAGAGTGACCCCAAAGTTACTATTTTGGGCTGACAGAGAATACACAATAGTGCGCGGTGGGTTTTGCGTCAGGCGGCGCGCTCACTCACTCTGCGCATTTCTGGACAGGTTCAGTCGTGAGCGCGGAAACGGCACATCAGCGAGGATTCATTCTATGGGAGCCATCAAATTGATTCTTCAGGTTATTGTCAGTCATTGAGACCTATTCAAGCACATTGTAATTCTCACTCTTCGACATCCAGTAAGTGACCGTGTTTTCTCTTCATTTAGTACATGACGTTATAAAAGATGCAAGACATTTTTCATCGATGATTGCCTTGTGGTAACTTATTTTGTATTCCAGTCATGGTTAGAGCGTTTTATCACGCAGCACGCAGTTCATGTCGATAATTCACAGCAGCAATTGCATGTCATTTCATCGTTATTTACTTGGTTTCCCATGTTATCAGAGGCGCGACAGTTTTAGGTCAACGTGACACAAATGTTTGACCTTGAGGATGCTGCAAGACGCGTGGCGCTCTTTACATACATGACTACATTAAGCCCCGCGGGGTCCACGTGTTCGTGCTTCTAAACTATCGCAAACGTATTGCTAGTGTCGATTCGTGTTGAAAGATCAGTGACTGAGGGTGGGTTTAGGTTAACGGTACCACTGACCGTGACTGCAGTCAGGCGCATCCTCAGGTGACGTCGAGTTACTCTCAAATCCGGCCGAAGATGCACGTGATTGATTTCTTTACATTACTCGTTTTCATTTGTGCATGAAGTAAAACAATTATGTTTGAAAAGTGAATATAAAGGGGAATTTATGGAAGTTTGCGTCGCACTGTAAACGAGTTGTTTATTGACGATTTGTTGTGCCGAATTGTCTTTTTGGCAACTAACATCATCTTCAAGTCAAGATGTGTTAAACAAAACACTAACGTTGTTTTTTTCTTCTTGAGATATAATTAATAAGCAATACATAATCGAGTTGTAAATAATGACTGGAGTTATGTTTTGTTGTAGGCCAGGTCCTATTCTCATCCTCGATCAACTTACTGTTGCTTTGTTAGGTTTATGGTTAGATTCTTACTAGAACTTTTTTTCATGAGCAATTGACTAGGCCTACTACACTAAAAATGGATATATTAACAGTTTTCAGAAATTTCTAGTAAATTTGACCAACAATTACAAAGAAACAGAATGTAACGAATTGAATTAAACGTTACTTTTTTACGTTCGAGTCACTGAAATATATGAAATATAGGCTGTGTTTGGGGTCAGCAAGATTTAGTTTAAATAAATTTAAAGAAATACTTGTATTCTGCAAGGAAACATTTCAATAGGATTTACAACAATATCATATTTCATATTGTTGTTTCTTGTCATAAATGGCTTTAAGTGTTCATTTGTCGCATTAGTTAATGAATTAATGGATTGTACCATAGCCCTATACTATTCAATACTACTCATCTGTCCTGTCAGAGCTTGCCTTTGCTTCTATTACAACAGATTACTTAGCTTAGTCTTAAGATTTATTTGAGTTTTAATAAATCTGAATAATATTTAGGCTTGAGTTATGCAATCATCAGCCAACAGAACACTCATCAGGCCTAATTTCTCATCTTTTCACTTAATATACTTTCAATATAATATACTACCCTTCTACAAGATGGACAATGGAGAGACATTCAGACAAGTCTTCAGAATTTAATTGCTGCAGTCAAAACAGTGAGTTACCATCATCCCATATCAGTGTGGTCTTTTCCTGAACGTTGGATGCAACATATGAAATTTAACTGGGTCTCAACCCGCCTTCTGTATTTCAAGGATTTTACTAAATTTGGTTCATGGATCCTCTCAATATGATAGATGAGCTGCCACTCACTGTTCTGATATAGAGAGCAGGCAGGTTCACAGGAAGCAGAGATGTGAGAATTTTATCAAGCCTCATTGCCTAGCAACCCAGACAGATAAAATATGTACATTTGCACTTTATAATGTGCAGTTGATTCACCAGGATATTAAAATAGACCGTTATTGCTAATGGAAGTCATACCCAATAGTAGGCTCTGATTGGCAACACATATTCATGGGGGAATTGTGGCAAAATGTAATCTCTAGCAGGGAGGCGCAGATTTGGGTGTCTTAGTTGAATTCCTCAGAATCAACTGACCAAGCACGTTCACTGCATTATGAGCGATCAGCGCCATGTGTTTAATGCACAGCAAAATGAGACTGACTAAGCAGCATTCTTCAGGTCTAGTTTGCTCCCTACTGAAATATAATCCCCTCTATAATAATGACGTAGAGAACTGACTGGCCTGCTGCCCGGACAGGCTGTTTTGGACTTGAACACAGTGCAAAATTTCACAGTGGGTGTAAAAGTTCAAACACAGTATGTGATGGACCTTTGATGGTTTTATCATCATTGACCATGTAACAAAAACAATGCTACAATCATTTCATATGATGTGCATGTTTTCTTTTAACAATAGTTGGATTCCTCACCACATGGTTCCCCAAGCAGTTTTGAGCCTCTTTGGAATGCGGTTTGTAGGTTGTCATGGGTGGTGGGTGGGCATCGCCTAGCAACACAGCAACGTTTTGTGTCCTCTTGTATATGAGATAAGCTGTATAGATTTTTTTTTCAGTGCCTCAGGCTGCTTCTCATTACCATTGATAAACAGAGGTGGGAAGAGCAAAGATGGCGGCTTTGTTGCCACATTCCCTAGTCATTCAGTAGATAAAAATCTCAGCTCATGCATCACCTCTCCTTTATTTATCATGAAAAGCATCCGTATGGTCTAGATTAAAAATTCGTCAGTGACTGCCTCTTTTTTAATCTCAGGCTGTGATTTCATCCATTATTTGAACACTAAACCAAAATTCTTTCCAGTAGGCAGCTGATAAGACCCTACCATTTACAACTAATTTTAATGCACTAATTTACACTTTAGTGCAATGTTGCACTGTTAAACCTAGCAGTAAATTTTGGCTTTAGTATGACACCAGGCTAGGACCCAAAATAGAAAATAAATAAATAAATACTTTAGGCAGCAAATAAACAGCCTTGGGGGTGAAATTTGGCTGTCAAAAGAAATTCTGTCTTCTATGTATTTTTGTAGTTAACGTGCTAATGCATTTAGTTCCTTTGCAAGGGAAGATAACAAAATACTGCGCAAGTTTTGGGTTCAGAAGTTCACTTGGATGACACATGTAGCACAGAATCTTGTGCATATAAAAGCCCACACACATTGTGTATTCCTCAAACTGCATCAAAATGAATGCAAACCCTGAATTCACACCAAATCTGCGATAAATAACTTTCTCCACACTGTACTTGCAAATGTAACAAAAATTATTTTTGTCACTGTTATTTGATAGTCTTCTCAATAATATTTGTATGCAGATATTTTATACTTGTTAACGTTGAGCTTGACTTTTCTTGTTAATTCTACCATACAAAGTTCAAATGGCTTTTATTAATCATCCCATATATGAATTTGATTCATAGATCAATTATGGAATTAATTTATTTATCTATATACACTACCATTCAAAAATTTTGGTCAGTAAGAGTTTTTGAAGAAATTAATACTTTTATTCAGGAAAGATGTATTAATTTGACAGTAAAGACATTTTATGTTACCAAAGATTTCCACTTCAAATAAATGCTGTTCTTTTGAACTTTCTATTCATCAACCCTTACAAAAAAATAAGTAAACTTCACGTTAATTTTATTAAAGTATACTTAAGTAAAGTTCAAGTATATTTTTAAGTACACTTTTAATACTACTTTGGACTAAACTGGCCCACTTTTTAGTGTATAAAAGAATGCTTTTAAGTAACAGTTGTAAACTTTGAGTACACAACTAGTTTACAATAAGTTTTTTGTTTGTACTGCAACTAGGGTATACTACAAGTGAACTTATAGCTATACTGATAGCTCAGTAGTTAAATACTTGTAGCACATTTTTTAGTAAATGAAAGTACACTTTGAAGCATACTATGTGTAAATTGCTAGTCTATTATTTTTATACTGCAAGTATACTTGTAAGTTTTCTTTAAGTGAACTTAACAGCATACTTATAGTTCATTTATGTAGTGTGACGCGAACCACCGCAGCGTGCACATAGTCTCTCCGGTCCAGAGAGACGATAGCACAGAGGATCAAATGCGCCATAATTTTCCCAAAGCTTTCATAGCCCGCAGAATATTTTGTAATATGAATATCTGAACATGCAATATATGAAAAGAAAGAACAGCAGCAACAACAACAAAAACATATTATTCTAGCTTCATGCATTCTTTTTTATCAAATCTTGAATTTTTGTAAGTTTTATTTTTAAAAAATGCATATATATATATACTAGCACCACCTACTGTATAACAGTGAAAACATGGATTGCCAGAAAATTCCATTAATGGGAATTAAATACGAAGAGATAAAGAGTTAAATACAAAGTTCTGTCATGAAACTCTGGGTGGCGCAGGATCCTTATCTCAACCTGCTTGCAAGTGCATAATTTTCTATAGGGCACGGCTGATTGGTTCATGCTGAATTAGCCAATAAGCTTGCATGTTCAAATACTTCTTCAGCATTTTCTGTAGCACTTAGGGTGCGCTTTCAGAAACCCTCCACCTTCCCCAGTTCCACCTGTATAGATTTGCTATTGGGAAATTAATGTATGCTATATTTTACAGCAGAAATATATCTTGCCCACAGCAACATGTCATGTATGTATTGGCAGTAGTAAATTCTGTGCTTGCTCTGCAGCAATGTGGCAGACCTGTTCCACAAAGACTAAACATATCAACTATGTTATGGATAACAATGAATAACAATTATCCATTAACATGGTAGATTTGGAGTAAATTCCTATACTATACTATACTATACCTACTACGAGTGAAATAGACAAAAAAAACACATACTCAGAATTAGGAACATATCTGTTTTAAATTATAATAATATTTCACAATATTACCGTTTTACTGTATTTTACGTTAATGAATGTAATTGTAAAATGTGCATAATGGTGATATTTCACCATGGTTAATACCAGTAGGCCTATACTATTCAAAACTGTAATGCAGAGTGTCAGAAAAATCTTCCCATCTGTCCTACCAGTGCTTGCCTTGGCTTCCATTACAACAGATTGCTTAGCTTTTTATTAAATATATTCTATAGTCCAGAGCCAAAAGCAATTCTATGATAGTTTTAATAAATTAGAATAATATTTAGGCTTGTAACACAAATGGACATGAATTTGGAAGATGATTTGGTCTATGTATTGAATCCCACAGCCATAATTTCATCTCTTGTGGACTGATTTCTCATATTTGCATGCTCTTTTCACAGGAGCACAAACCTTCATTCTCCACACCTGTATCAAGTCAAAGGGGCAGTTATTGAGACCTCCATTCTGCCCTGCTCTTTTTTCACACCTTTAACTGTTGGGATCACCACAACACGGCACAGCCATGCCCAAGAGTAGTAAAGTGACTCAGCGCGAGCACAGTAATGAGCATGTCACAGAGTCTGTGGCCGACCTCCTGGCACTGGAGGCTCCCATGGACTACAAGAGCAGCCAGATGAGCATGAACATGGCAGCTGGGGGCCCTCCACCCATAGGTAAACCAGACATCTCCCCCGACCTGGAAGATGGTCGACCTGCCTGGAACAGTAAGCTGCAGTACATCCTGGCCCAGGTGGGCTTTTCGGTGGGCCTGGGAAACGTGTGGCGTTTCCCTTATCTTTGCCAGAAGAACGGAGGAGGTGAGTTACTTATCAGTGCAGTGCCATTATAACTTTTTCGAAGTCAAAGGGATAGTTCGAACCCAAAAATGAACATTTCTGTCATAGAAAACTAAATGAGAAATGTTAATGTACTGGTTGCTGTTTTCCATGCATCTACAGTGGGCGGGAACAACAGACTTCAATCTCAAAAAGGCAGAAAAGCACTAATTAAGATTCATAAATGATTTCATCAGGGGTTTTACAGTGGATTTCATCCAGTAGTTCATCATCATTTCTTCCAATGGGTTCCAATGATGAGTGCTGCTCTTCTAAACCTAGCAGTATATTTTGGCTTTAGAATGACACCAGCCTCAAGGACTTTAAGTATAAGAACTAAATCGATACCTTAGGTAGCAAATAAACAGCCATGAGAGACAGAGGGAGTGAAATTAGGGCTTTCAGAAGATACGGAAATTCAATGTCTTCAATGTCTTTTTTGTAGTTAACATGTTAATCTATTTAGTTCCTTTGTAAGGGAAGATAACACAATACTGTGTTGTGTTCAGAAGTTCATTTGGATAACGCATGTGGCATAGAATCATGTGCATATAAAAAAGTTGGTTTCAGCAGCAGTGCCCACACACATTGTGAATTCCTCGAACTGCCTCAAAATTCAGAACGATCGCAAACCTTGAACTCACTCCAAATCTGCAATAAATGACTTTCTCCACATTTTTCTTGCATAACAAAAGGACTATAAAAGAATCACAAATGTTTTCTAGTAAGCAATATGTATTGTTATAGCACATTTAAACACAGCTTAGCTGAACAAAGTAAATTACACAGCATATGTAATATAAAATAATGCTCAAATAAAAGAAGATCTTGAGGATTTGCTTGATGGAAAAGGGAGGTTAGGATCTTTAATGTAAGATGGGGCTTGCTAACTTTCTTCAAGTCCTTAAATGATTATTAAGTTAAATGTATTATCTTTAGTATATGAAGGCAATTCTGTAGTTGTGAATCATATTTCAAGTCTTCTGAAGCCATATGATAGCTTTGTGTGACTACCAGAATGTCAGTTATTCTTTGATAATCTTCACCTCCAGTGAGCTGTTCAGGCCAGTTTTGTGAACTGGATAAACAATTGATTAGACAAAAAATGATTAATTCACTCATTAGACTTTTCTCTCATGAACTCTTATGAACATGTCAACAAGAGCTAGGAGAGAGGTCAACATTTGTAGTGAATAACAACTTCATTTGCAGCTTCTTATACAAAGTTGTTGTATGATTTCAGAAGACTATTTAATAAGTCTTATAGTGCAAATTTTTTGTCTTTTTGGAGCTTGACAGCCCCAGTCCTCATTCACTTTCATTATATAGACAGTAACAGTAGCGTGAGAGTGAGTAAATGATTCCTTTAATCTTTTCACTTTTCTTTATTATTCTTTTTAGATTTCCATTTTTTCCAGGCAGTTTTTTTGGGTCAGCTGTGTGGCTTCTGCACTGTGGTCTCTAAATTTATTAAGCTGACGACGGTGTTATTTAGGGCAGCAATGTTATATGGGCTGTTTAAAAACAGGATAGTCGAGGCCAGTGTGGTTTTTATTTGTGAATTTACAGGTCATATTACAATACTTTTCCTGCCGTCATTGCTCTTTGGCTGCTTGCACTACTCTTCCTTTAATATGAAACGTACGATTTCATTCTGTTTCACAGTTTCTGGTCAGAAATGTGGTGTAGAATGATTTCAGGAAATTAATGATTTAACGATAACTGAATCAGCTCAGTCTCTTCAAAGTTAAATATTCACAAAATATAATGAATTAATGTAATCCCATTAAATTGTTCAAGCATAAAACTTGCGTAAATAAAATTAAGATTGATAAGATACTATCATCATATATGTTGTTTTAGGTATCTTTAAAAATATTCACTGGAAAAAAGACAAAATATAAGAAAGATTTGTTTTTCCAGTCCGTAATTGATTGCAAATTATCTGAAAATAAAAAAGGATTTATAATGACAATAGTATAGTAACAAACTATATTAAAAATGTTCTTAAAAGATAGTTGGACACAATGTTATCTGAAAGTGAAACCTGACACCTTAATTAGATCGTCATATCTTGTCCTTGCTTGTCTAGCAATTATGAATGTTTCCCAGAAGGCCTTGTTTACGTTACGCACCCTTGCTCTCTCCATCTTCTCTCTTCCATCTGTCCATCCATCCCTTTCTCTTTCCTCTCGTCTCTTCTTTTCTATGCAAGACCCGTTGTTTGTTTCCTTTTCATTAGTCATATGCATAAATAAAGCCCAGACAAAAAGCTTCCACAAAGCAACATCGAACACAAAAGAAATGCTGTAATCAACCTGATAACAAGCAGTATTTCATCATAAGCTCAGGCCAAGAGTGCTTTACTGTGATCATCCCTGGCTCTAATTACACTTATAACCTCCCAAGAGGACGGGTTTGTGGTCATCCTCCATCACTGTGCGCCCCATATCTATAGAAGCAGTTATTTTCGGATTGACTTCAAACAGAGACTGCTCTGCTCAGACCAAACTCTTCGTCACCATGGAGCTAGTTTGACGTCAGGGCTCAGCAGCATGACTTGCTGTTTTATTCTGTTGTCTGTTCATTCATGCCTACTGAGGCTTAGGCTGTCATTAGCCTATAGAAGATACCATCTGCTGCATCATGGTTGAAATTCAGCAAGAAACTTGCTGGAAAACATAACTAAGGCATGAAAATAATAAAGCTTTGCACTGGCTCTTGTTCTTTTTGGAAAAGTATTAAGATAATGCATTTTATTTAACCCACATTGTACCATATAAGTATAATATATTTCAAAATATGATGTGACAGGGCATATAGTTTGTCTCAAATGCATTTCTCTAAAGGTAAATGTCATATTTATTACAAATCATTAGTTTACTGAAAGGTTTTTGAAATGTAATCAAAAAAGAAATATAATCAGTGATCCAACTATATTGCTTTTGCCTTCAGAGCTGCCATAATTCTTCATGCCATGTGCTGGAAACATTCCTCAGAGATTTTGGTCCATATTGACATGACAGTATCACACAGTTGCAGATTTGTCGACTGCACATCCATGATGCAAATCTCCCATTCCACCACATCCCAAAGGTGCTCTATTGGATTCAGATTTGGTGACTATGGAGGCCATTTGAGTATAGTCTCATGTTCAAGAAACCAGTTTGAGATGATTTGAGCTTTGAGACATGATGTGTTATCCTGCTGGAAGATGGGTACTGTGGTCATAAAGGGATGGACATAGTCAGCAACAATACTCAGGTTGGCTGTGGCATTTAAACGATGCTCAGTTAATACTGAGTGGCCCAAAGTTTTCCAAGAACATATCGCCACACCGTTGCACCACAACCATCAGCCTGAAGTTTTGATACAAGGAAGGATGAATCCATGCTTTCATGTTATTTACACCAAATTCTGACCCTACCATCTGAATGTTGCAGCAGAAATTCTCAGACACATCAGACCAGGCATTTTACCAATCTTCTATTGTCCAATTTTGGTGAGCCTGTGCGAATTGTGGCCTGTTTCCTGTTCTTAGCTGACAGGAGTGTGGTGTTCTGCAAGATTTGATGTGTTGTGGATTTAGAGATGCTCTTCTGCAGACCTCGGTTGTTGCAAGTGGTTATTTGAGTTACTGTTGCCTCTCTATCAGCTCAGGCCATTCTCCTTTGACCTCTGGCAACAACAAGGCATTTTCGCCCACAGAACTGCCGCTCACAGAATATTTTCTCTTTTTCTGAGAATTCTCTGTGAACCTTAGAGATGGTTGTGCTTAAAATCCCAGTAGATCGGCAGTTTCTGAAATACTCAGACTGGCACCATCAGTCATGCCACATTCAAAGTCACTTAAATCACCTTTCTTACCCACCCTAATGCTCAGTTTGAACTTCAGTATGATCGTCTTGTCAACATGCCTCAATGCTTCGAGATACTGCCATGCGATTAGCTGATTGGATAATTGCGTTAACAAGCAGTGAAACAGGTGTATGTAATGAAGTGGCTGGTGAGTGTTACTGTATGTGTATGCACTGTAAAATGAATTAAATACTGTAGTTTGAATCACTACTACTCAGTATATACTAAATGATTTTATGTCTTACATTGTTTCATGTAGTTAGGTGACTCTATGGCCTAAATGAATTAAAAATATATCAAAATATAAAAGGTGACCCCTTTATAATATATTTTACTTAAAAATGTATGTAAATATAAAATATGAAAATATGAGTGAAAAACATGTCCCAGGCAGTCATAGAAAGTATTTTGATTTTGACAACCAACATATTTTAAGAAAATTTACTACTTTTTATATATGTATGGGGGAACAAGCTTAAAGGAAATAAAGTCTGAAAGGATTTTTTTCACACAGTGGTGTAGCTTGATTGATCTCGCACCATTGGTTGGTCATTAAAGACATCGTTGTAAGGACATTACTCTCTGTGTTTACAAGTGTTGCTGTCTCTCTTTACAGGTGCTTACCTTGTTCCATACTTCATCCTCCTTATTCTTATTGGCATCCCACTCTTTTTCTTGGAGCTGGCAGTTGGCCAGAGGATTCGTCGAGGGAGTATTGGAGTGTGGAATTATGTTTGTCCACGACTCGGTGGCATTGGAGTATCCAGCCTGATGGTGAGTGAATGACGTTCTTTTAAAGGTGGTGGACTGAAACACATGACACAAATGAGCAGTCACTCAAATGTATCTCTTCTCGATTGAGATAATGTTGCTTAACTTGGTTTAAGAGTGTTTATGCATAAATAGAGGGCATCATTTTTTTTGTGCGAGTGGTTATGTTTAAATTGCTGATTTAAAGGGTCAAAGGTGAAAGTGGAACCAAACTTTAAAAAGCTATATAGACAAGATAAATTAAATAATTCTTCATGGGTTTCAAATTGTGAGTGTCTGGTGCACATCAGCTCTAGTTCAGATGCTAATGCATTGTTGAAAAAGGGTCACAATACAATGAGGAGTCTGTGCCTTCCAGACCAATAACCAATGTCAGTTCCCCCCTTTATTTTGTTCCGAAGGCCTTAATAGAAGCATTTATTTTTGATGAGTCACAGGCCTAAAAGTGCTAATTCACCAGCATTTCTGCGCCACATCATCCATTACTCAGCGCTGCTCTCAAATCAGTTTAATATGAGCACAGTCACGCAACCTATCACATAGGTTTCGATCTTAAAATATCACTCTGTCTGAACATTTAATAAATTTATTTTCAGTCCCAGCTGCACCTGCACTTTCTGGTTTTCTTTCCTTCTATAAGCAACTGCACTTTGGAGATAAAGCAAGTCAGCAAGTATGTAAAGCCTTTTGGAAGGTGATTGTTATATACCATAAGCCGATGCACCAGTGCGGAAATATCCTTTTTATCAGCGGTTTCTTGGGAATAGTTTTCTCAGTAGTCACAGAATGAGCTGAATACAAATATATACAAATATATATTATTCTGTTAATTGTAATAATTAAAAATGAACATGTTTTGAATATCTGTTGTATTGTTTTCAGTACTTGATATGTAGTCTGAATGAGAAAAAACATGTAAGGAAAGCCATTTTGATACTACAGGCCTCTAAATAAAACACTCATGGACTATATGTGGCTGTTCTGCTGCAGCCTCAGCTATTAATACCCACGAAGCTACAGAAGAAAGAATATGCTTCAATTATTCACTAACTCAATGTGCTGTGGACCTGTGACGTCGCTAAGAACCATTACAGCCATTACAGACTGCAGGGAAAATCAAGGGATACATTTGCTGTTAACAGCATACATTCATTTGTGTTCTGTTTCTATATATGCACAGAATAAATGGAGTAATGTTATTGAGTTTTAGGAGTTAAAAGACTACAGATTTTATCCATTAAGACATCCAATCATATATCAGATGAGACTCCAGGAGCCTGACTTTTGACTTCCAGCACAGTCTGGGGCATATCGGCACATATACAAATGCAAGGAAGAGATACACTGACTGAAATGTGCTGTAAAATGACTTTACCACAATCCTAAACTGGCATGTAAGCTCATTCAGGCACCATCTTTGAAATTTGGGGATTTATGTGTAGATTTTGTGGTTTCTGTTCATCCAATAAACTGCAAGTAGCAATATTTGCCAAAACATAAGTAAAGCAGAAAATATTCCCAGATGAAGATTCCCATAAGGTGACAGACCACTAGACTGAATTTTGCCACCTCTTGTTATTTTTAGTGCACATTATGGCACAGCAAACAAACTATAGTCAAGCAAAATGAGCCTTGACTAGATGAGACATTTCCAGCGTGCTGTTTTTTTCAGTATTACCCTCTTAATTATTTTATATTTGTTAACCAATACCCTTTGTTCTTCTTTCTTTTCCCCATTCTGCAGGTGTGTGGTTTTGTGGGTCTGTACTATAATGTGATTATCGGCTGGAGCATCTTCTACTTTTTTCAGTCGTTTCAGTATCCTCTTCCCTGGAGCGAATGTCCCATCAGGAGGAACGGCAGCCAAGCCTGTGAGTGCTCTGCACTTTCTCACATAATGACCATAAAGATTAGAGGCATGTTATTCTTCGTGAGACATTTCATTTAGAACAACACTTTGCCTAATGAAATAAAATGTGGCACAGCAAGAAGCTCTTGACTGAAACTACAGATGACCTCAATAAGATTGCAGTCTGTTATCCATCACCATTTGTGGCTATTGGTGACTTGTAGCCCTGCAGTCATTCTTAAGATATATTCTACCCCAGTGTTTCTCAAGGGGCCTCAACAAACTTACAAGGGGGCCTGAAAATGGCTTCAAATTATCTGTCTGAAAACTCAACTCTGATTCTGGAAGGTATGCAATTAAACCATTTAATGCACAGGTAGTTCCAAGTTAGTTTAATCACGGTTCTATATTATTGCTCTGTTTTCATTGAAGCTCACACACATATCACTCACACATAGAGATTGGAGATCATGCTGTGCACACACAGAAATATTCATGAGCACAGAAACTTATCAACGCTGTCCTGCGACATTTATTAATTGCTTTGCTACTGAATCACTACATTAAATTTCTTAAAAACGAAAGGCTGCACATACGCAGTTAATTTACACAGACATCTCTCATCTCTTTCTCTCTCTCAATAATTTATTCAAATAAATTCTATAATTCATTCATTCAAAGTAAACTATTTTAAAATAGATCTAACAAGCCATAACTGACAAATATTATGGTGCAAACATCAATAACAGCTTAAATTAAAAAATTATTTGAATACACCGCAGAGGCATGGTTCTAAGCCTCCATATCATGCTTTAAAAATGTGTAATTTTTTTTCTGCTAGAGTTAATTTATTCAGAACTAAGGCGTAACTTGATGACCTCTTAATTTCACGGAATCATATATAATACAAGACTTACTGTTGAGCTATATAACAGTAAATAGTTTTCTGTCGATTAATGTATTCAAACAGTTGTTTAACTGTTTAATAAAACATAATATATATGAACGCATCTTTGGTGTTTCCATGGTTTCTACAAACTAAAACTGGAAATTGAGGGTAACGCAGGTATGATGCCATTGAGAGACAACGCACGGACACAGTCCATGTCCTGGTTAAAATTGCTTATTTCTCTGGATTTAATCATTCGGGATAATGTAAGTACACAAGTCAACAAAATATGTAACATTGTGGTAGTGTTTTTAACGAGATAAAACAAGCATTAAAATAAGCTAAAAAATAAATAAAAATCAAGATATTTCTCAGTACTTGGTTATTTTTATAACCAAAATACAACTTTCTAACTATGCCAAGCTCTAAAATATTTTATCAGGCAGAAATCATGAGTGGGGGGCCCACAAATATTGTTGTGGACAATGGCAGGGCCTTGAAGTCCCAATGATACAAATTCTTTGTAGTAAAACAAAAATATACTGTACGACCAGTGTTGCCTGATTCTCAGTACAAATGAGTCTCTCAATAGTCGGTTCTTTTAATGAATCACTCAGAAAGATGAGTTTCCAGATTGAATCAGTCAAAATTACAAAATCAACAGAGAGAGACTTTCTTTCATGCAGTATCTAAGCAAAATGGCCATCACAACTGAAATGAATCAGACTCAAATCCTAAGAAATACCATGCTGATCTTTTCTACAAGGTCATCGAATAGTCAGTGTTGTAAAGAAATATTAATAGTCATAGACCTCATTTTGTCCCTCTGGTTTTCTTTGGTCTGGTTAGTTGTGGAGCCTGAGTGTGAAAAGAGCTCAGCAACCACTTACTTCTGGTACCGCGAGACCCTGAACATCACCAGCACAATCGCAGACAGCGGAGGTCTGAACTGGAGGATGACTTTGTCGCTGCTGGCTGCCTGGATAATTGTCTGCCTGGCTGTAATAAGGGGCATTCAGTCTTCTGGGAAGGTGAGGCAGACTTGCTACTGCATGAGATAATGAAATGAGAATCAACAGAGTTTAGAAACACATCAATTTTCAAATAGCTCAAAGGCACAATCCGCAGATGCTGCGTTATCAGGCACTTCTGAACAATTACACAATCACGATGCACAATTATGATTATTTTCTCAGAGCGGAACGTTTGTTTTCTCCTTGAAGCTAATTCAAGGTGTGATAGTGCTGCAGTTTTTGCAAACACAGATTTTACAGAAAAATACACATTTACCAGCTGTCTAAAAGTATCACAGTGTCTGAACAACAGGGACACAAATAGTTCCATAAATCAAAATTACAGTTAATACCATCAGACCAATAGGGCTTCACCACCTGTTCTAGGGACAGCTGCATAAACATAGTTACTAAATTAAGATTGTCTTAAGAACTAGTTGGACCAACTAGCAATTGGTTAGGGCTAATCATTCTTCTTTTTTTTTTCAGATTCAAATTAAACCAATCTACCTTTTTATGTAAATGACTTGCAAGTCTTGAAGAAAAAAATGCATAGATAGATAGATAGACAACAAAGATATCAACCAAATAGAGTGGAAAGAACATTATAAAATATTTGAATAAAACGATGTTTGTGCAGGTGATGTACTTCAGCTCACTCTTTCCATACGTGGTGCTCTTCTGCTTCCTGGTGAGAGGGCTGTTTCTTAAAGGAGCAGTAGACGGCATTGCTCACATGTTCACACCCAAGGTAAGGAGAGTGTATACGCACGCTTTCTTAAACACACACGTGAGATTTAGGCTATCCAGATGACTTGAGATTTATTATCGAGCACACACATTTTATGCAGTGTAAGAAACGCTTTATACAGTCAGCAATCTTTAAAAGAAAATTTGTGCAGCTTAATGGTTGGACTCCCTCTTGTGGTGTAGTTGGGATATTTATGAAATATGATTCCAGTATGTTAACCACATATGATTCTAAACCCTTATTTGGCAATGTTCATTTACTTAAAGATTAGATTTTCAATCACTCAAATGTAATAAGTTGTTCTAATTGATTCAATTTTAGCTGGAGATCATGTTGGAGCCGCAGGTATGGCGTGAAGCTGCCACTCAGGTCTTCTTTGCTCTTGGTCTGGGTTTCGGAGGTGTCATCGCTTTTTCCAGTTACAATAAAAGAGACAACAACTGTCATTTTGATGCCGTGCTGGTCTCCTTCATCAACTTCGTGACCTCTATACTGGCCACCCTCGTGGTGTTTGCTGTGCTGGGCTTTAAAGCCAACATCATGAACGAGAAATGTGTTGTCGAGTGCGTATGACCTCCCAATACATTTAATTTCTCTCATGAAAGGATCACATTTGTGATTGGATTAAGTTACACTCTCCATTGTAATATAATATTTATGCCTAATATCTTTAAATCTACACGTGGAAGCGGGATTTTGAGGTCATGCAGCAGCCTCATGTCTGTGTTGTTCTCCTGTAGGAATGCTGAAAAGATTCTTGGCTACTTGAACTCAAATGTTCTGAGTCAGGATCTCATCCCCCCTCACGTCAACTTTTCCCACCTCACCGCTTCGGACTATGCCGAGATGTACGGCGTAATAAAGATTGTGAAAGAGGATAGTTTTGCGCAGATGGGGCTGGAGCCGTGTCTGCTGGAGGATGAGCTCAATAAGGCAGGTGTTCGGTCCATGAGCTAAAGGCTTTCAGCATGTTTTCAGCTAAGCCATTTAGGATGGATGAAACTTAAATTTAGACTTTTATCAGTTGTTTTTTGCCAAGCTCAACAGAATAGACTTTCACTGAACTGTAATGCTGTGGACTATTTTGTCTTGTTCCAGCTATTTAGGAATTTCAGAGCCTATTTTTCTTTTTTTATGCACAATTAAATAAAAGTAAAAGTAAAGTAAAAAAAAATTTTTATTTCATGTAACGATAATGTTTTCATTTAGTTTTCATTTTTTTAAAAGGATAATAACACTGTTCTCTCTCTCTTTCTCTCTGTCCCATCAGGCTGTTCAAGGTACTGGTTTGGCTTTTATTGCCTTCACAGAGGCTATGACCCATTTTCCAGCTTCTCCCTTCTGGTCTGTCATGTTTTTCTTCATGTTGATAAACCTGGGCTTGGGCAGCATGATTGGCACCATGACTGGTATCACCACACCCATTCTCGATACCTTCAAAATTCGCAAAGAGGTGCTCACAGGTGAGAGCTCCTGGTTTGTTCACTGATGTTTTATTTCTGAGCCAGTAAATGAAGTTTACTCTAAATGATGCTGGGCCACTTTTATAAGGCACTGACTAACTTGTATAATCTTGTATTTCCACAGTGGGCTGTTGTATTGTGGCCTTTTTTTGCGGCTTGCTGTTTGTCCAGCGCTCAGGGAACTACTTTGTCACCATGTTTGATGACTACTCTGCTGGTTTGCCCCTCACAATTGTGGTGATCCTGGAGAATGTATCTGTAGCCTGGATCTATGGCACCAAGAGGTGGGCAGATTGTTTAGTTCTGTTGGAGTACTCTGGCGGTTTGCTCAGAGAGCTTCTCAAAATAGGACTCTAGGGGCTTTCGCACCGGAAGAACGTTTTCATAGTTCCTATTACTGTTAGTGAAATTATCCTCGGGAACGATTTCAGGATTTATAGGAATGCCTTTTGGGGGACTAAATCAGCTCCTACTTCAGAGTAGGCTCTAATCCAGCACAGTATAGGAACTACCAGTGAAGTGTACATTGATTGGCTGAATCCATGTAATTTGAAACACTGGCACCAGCCATTTTTAAAAAGCTGTTTAAACACACGCTGTGTCTGAAATCGCATACTATCTGAGTAGGTTCTACATTTGAATCTAATTTTTCTTTGCGAAATTATGTTCTATATAGTATGAACATAGTATGACATAGTACATACTAGTGTCGCTTTACTTTCATTCATTAATCCCTTCCCGTGGCATCACGGGATAGTAAAGTGTCCATCAAATGCGCACTTCAAAATCCCAGCATAAGTAGTAAGTCAACTTTTGTTTCTGCATACTGACTGCATTCTATCAGGCAATGACTGATAGAAATGATGAACACGTGTTTGGACACAAAGATACCTCACAAAACTGATTTCAGACAGACTTCTGATGCGGCAAAACGGTTTAATGATCTACAGCATTTTCTTGCAGGTGTGAGTCTCAACATGTCCCGTTCACACAGTAAATTATAGTAGCGTCTTATATTATGTCGGTATGAACGTGCAATGGGAGTCAAGCCCGTATTCTCAGAGACCAAACTAGTATCAAAGATGGCAACATCCATAGAACTGAAATCTTTTCATTTTGAGTCCAATCGAGCTGTGAGTTCATCAATCAGAAACCACACATGAAAATCTGCAACACATGGCAGACGTGTTTAAGCAATGCAAAGTGGCTCTCTCACACTGTATAACGTGACAGACAAGAAGTTGTTGAGTCTGGGTCCATTCACATAGTGCGTGTTTTTTGAGAATGTGGAGTCCTGAAGATTTACAGGTGTGAGTTTGGTTACAGAATGTGGTTGTCACTCCTGTATATAACCGTGTGAACTGTGAACGTAACTGTCTTAAAGTCTCAAACGAGACTGACAACCATATTCTGCTGCTTTGAGAATGTAGCCTGTGATTCCTACTGGCGGTACGAATGCAACCAGAAAAATGACCCCAGGGGAAAATTTCGTTCTCGGGATATCGCCCTGGTGGCTAGTTCCCATTACTGAATTCCTGTAACTATCCGGTGAAAAAGCCCCTATTATGTCTGAAATCAGATCTCATTGTTTGTTCTTGCTAACACCAAAAATAGTCTCTATTCAGTTCAGTTTGCCTTGTGTCTGATTCTGATCTGTAATTCTGCATGTTTTATGGTGTTCATTAGGTTCATGCAGGATCTGGAGGACATGCTGGGTTTCAGACCGTGCATTATTTACTTCTACCTGTGGAAGTATGTGTCTCCAGTGTGTCTGATCGTACTGATTTCTGCCAGTGTTGTAGAGATGGCCATCAGCCCTCCAGGATACAATGCATGGGTGCAAGACCTGGTTAGTTATACACTGTTTTTGTTTGTGTTTAAGCCCTTTTCTGTCTCCCATCCTATTCCTGTTCCCAAACTATAATATATGCTTAACAATAAAATACATTTAGGCACCCATTGTTTGATATTGAAATTTTGAAATTAAATATTATTTTTACATTTAGATATTTTATCTTGCATTATAATTTTTTTGAGTGTTTTAATTTTTAAATAAAACTAATTTTGTGGTAATTTGAATTAATACCCCTAGTTAACCCCTTCTCTTTCTCTCTCTCTCTCTCTACTTATATAAGTACCTGTATTTTCAAAGAGGAAGTTAGCTATGAATTCTAGATTTTGATGACATTTAAATTGGAAAATATCATTAACGGTCTTTAACTTAGTGACTTCTATTCTATTTCACCATTTCTTTCTCTTGTTCTCTCTATAATCAGGCCATTGAGAGGTTTCAGGGTTATCCTCCTTGGGCACTAGCCATGTGTTTTGCCCTGATCATTGTGGCCATGCTTCCGCTTCCATTGGTCTTTATCGCCCGTCACTTTAACTGGCTCCCAGACGGCTCCAACAAGCTGTCCGTCTCCTACCGCAAGAGCCTGGCAAAGGAGGCTTCCAACCTGGAAGATGAGACGAGGTTCATCCTCGGGAAGAATCCTAGCGAAGCCCCTTCTCCCATGCCCAGCCACCGGGCCTATCTGGGCCCCGGCAGCACCTCTCCTGTGGAGCTCATCACCAACTCTACCTCCATCAGCGGCTATGGCAGCGGTTACCAGACCAACCCCGCCCCTCCCAAATCTGAGTCATGATCCTCCAACCCACCACCCAGAGACTGAGACGGAAAGAGAAAGAAGATGCTGAACACATGAGAAGGACCTAGTGTTGGTCACACCTTAACCCAAGCCATCCAGACGAGCAGGACCACAAGAAAATGAACAGAAAGACACAAAGATCCTTCCGTATTCCCTGACTAGACAGCTTCCCCTGGGCCCAATTATTCATACGGACTACAGATGTTGGTCTGAAGGTGAAAGAGAGCCTGGAGCTTTCAGATCAGTGTGTAAGGTGGCTTATTTGGTAAGTTATTTTTTGCGTCTAGATAAATGATGTCAACTCTAAGAAGGAAATGAAAACATTCAAGCTGCAGGTTTGGTCTCTGTCACAGGTTTCAGGGTCATAGGGGTGGGTGGCACATCCCTCTCTGTGAGTGTTGTGGTGATAGTTGTCGCTCAGGTTAAGGTGTTACCAATGCTGCTGAATTCCAGACATCTTACAAAATGCGCAAGATAAAACATGCCATGCGAGGAATTTAATTTAAACCCACCTTTAGAGCTCATAAAGATAGACAACTTAGAGGGGCTCAGAGAAACTAAAGCATTCACTTATTATAATGGGTCCTCTAATGGATATTATGTAAGTGTCACTGTTAAATACAGACCACCTGACAATAGAGTGAATTGATAGCTTGATTTTTGTTACAGACTGAAGTATGTGTTCATTTGATAAGTGTTCTTGGTTATAGACTTGGCACATCAACTGTCTGTCATGTCCACATCTCAGCACAGGTGGGCGACATATGTATTCATTCACAACGCACATACTGTAGTTTCAGTACAGTATCAAATATATACAGTGTCAGTGTCAAGTTCAGGCTGTTTTTGCAACTGGATTAATCTGATGTTCTTTTTTAAGTTTCTTTTTTGGAAAGTTTTATCTAGATGTTTTTAATTTATATAATCTTAACAAATATGACTGCCTGATTAGAGGTGACTTTCACACAGCACAAGGAATGACATTTCCAGGATGCAATAAGGGGTACGATTTGAGCCAAGTAACTCCACCAAGCACAATAACTGTAACTTTAAAATTACAAATGAAATGAACATCGACAAATATTTCATTCTATTTCCATGTCTGCAATGGCAATAATATAAATGATATGAATGGCGTTAGCTGCTATTGTGATCTTTACTCTGCACCCCAGTTCTAAACCAGTGGAGAAATCTGCTTTAGATGAAAAGTTATCATGCTTGGTGGAGATTAACATATATGACAGAATTAGTCTCTATATAATTATTCCAAGTGATGACAATAAGTAGGGAATGGTACTGAAATCTACTGTTTTAAAACTTCAAACCACAAAACATATAAATGGTTAGGTTGTGTTTGATTATTATTTACAGAAAACAGCTCAGATTATTTGTATATTGTGAGTTCACTGCCTATTTTCAAACTTGCTGTCCTGGGACCATATTACGGACACATACTTTCATCATGGCCTTGATACAGATAATATGTGATTAAGTTGGTATTCATCTTTCTGCAATACAGCTAATCTCTGCAATGTGTGAAAAAATATGGAGGTCATCTGTGGATTTCAATCTGATATTGTAAGAATTCTTTCAAGATGCCACACACATGATGACCTTAAAATTTGACACATTGTAGAGATTCAGAGATCAGAGATAGATATGCTATTGTTCAAACTTTTGTTGTCAGTAAGATTTTTTTTAAAGAAATGAATACTTTTATTCAGCAAGGATGCATTCGTTTTTATCATGAAAACATATTATTAAAAATATTATTAAAATAGAAAACCATTTTAAAATTTAGCGATATAATGGGGTTTTTTTGGGCAAATAACACATCCTTGGTATGCATGGGATGCTTCTTTCAAAAACATTTTCAAAAAATCTTAATGACCCTAAACTATTGAACAGTAGCATATATATAAAGCCTCCTTGCATAATATTTGTTGCATTTTTTTTTCTCTCTAAAAAAATTACATTATAAAAATAGCTGGCTCTGAAAAATATAAATTGTAAAATATATTTTAAAAAAGATTAATGTAAATCAACCTGATATGGAAAAGCAGTTGAGTATATTTATAAGGTAATATGTTGAACTGGAAGATTTCTTAAGGAACCAAAGTATAGTCTTGGTTTGTGTAATGTGTTGTCCCTTTATGTGTCGTGTAGAGTGAATACTGTGAAGACTGCCTAATGTAATTGAGAATTGCTGCCCTTAAAAGCTCACTGCCTAATAATCTGTAAGCCTAAACATACTCTCCTTTTAGTTTGGTTTATGTGCTTTTAACAGATACTCTGGTCTTAATGAAAGTGGGTACATTTTCAGTATTCATTCCAGTAAGAATAGATTCAGGGAGCACAAGAGGGCTGGAGAGCTGAGGAAAGGGTGAAGAAGAGTGCGACAGGAGTTGTGGGTCATATTGAAACAGTGATGAGTACAACGGCGAAGCTTTTGATCATCCAGCTGCGTGTACCTTTTCGTGTCTATCACAAAAGCTGCTGTGATAAAAATAGACACTGACTAGGCTGGTTACCCAGGGGAACATGTATCAGAAACAGCACGGCTGCATGTTAATGAGTCCTCCTGGAGGGAGGGGGAGGAAGGGGGCTCAAGATGTTCCTATAAGGGCCTTGTGGTATCCCTAGCAACCACTGCGTTTCACAACAACAAGGGGAAAATTATTTAAGGGGACAGTTCACCTAAAAATGATTCTTTAATTCTTTCATCATTTACTCGCCCTCATGTTGTTCCAAAACTGTATGACTGTCTTGCATTCATGGACACAAAATATGAATTGATTCATGAATATACTGGTCACTGTGTTCTTTTCAATGGGGTCTGGGACTGGACAAAAAAGCACCATAAAAATATTCTTCTCATTTCTGACAATCTTCGCCTCCATATTAGCGCTTGATTCAAATGTGATGTTTTGGTGCTTGACAGCTCCAGTCCCCATTCACTTTCATTTTTCACACTGATCGTTCCATTCATTCTTCGAAACATCTTCTTTCTGTGTTTTACATTCGATGCGAAGTCATGGGTTTGGAGCAGCAAGAGGATGAGGAAATGGTGACAAATGTGTTTACATTTTTATGAGAACTTTCCCTTTACAAGCCCACAATTTACCTGCACTAAGATGGATTGTGTTGTCATTCATTAAAAGCGAATTAGGAGGTTAGAAATGTGTCAAGCCACCCCCCTAAACAAGAATTACGAACTAGTCTGTTGTGCATTGACTCTGCCCTAATCACACAGTCAGATGAGATTGTCAAAAGAGCACATTGATACATAAATCGGCACAGACAATTTGTTTGTAGTAGTTTATAGTTGTCCAGTCAGTGTATGGTAAAGTACAATAACGTTAATGTATATAACCTGCAATAGCACAAGATTGTCCACAAGGTGTCACTGTTTGCCGTCGATTAGTGTGTTGAAGGCGTGCGTCTACGTGCCCAGCCTCATCTCTGAGATGAACATCCTTCCCACCCCACCGCTGAGCACAGCTGGTGCCTCTCATTATCGCTTGCACTCTAATGATTTATCTGAAACATATATTGTTTGTTTTGTTGTTGTTCGCTAGTGGTAGTTTTTGGGTTTGGGCACTTTACCTTCTCTCGACAAGAGGCCCCAGAGCTGCACCTCACAAGCACAAAACGACACTAGGATTGTTTTAACTACACTGTCAAACAGATGCAGCTTGAATTGGTTTGTTAAGGGACGGAAAAATAAAAGCCAGGCAAATAAAATTTGAACTTGTGACTCTATACAACAGCTCATATTCAGACTGAAATCCTAACTTTTCAACAGCACCAAGTTACTAACAAGAAAAGACATAGAAAAAAGAGGAGAGTGCAGCTCCATTTAAAATCTTTAGATTTTGAATCTAAGAAATCTTAGATTTTGAGCCTGGGTATTAAATACTACAAAAACAAAAATGCAATATTAAAGGGTTAGTTCACCCCCCCCCCCCCCCCCCAAAAAAAAAGAAAAATCTGTCATTAATTACTCACTCATGTCGTTCCAAACCCGTAAGACCTTTGTTCATATTCAGAGCACAAATCAAGATATTTTTGATAAAATCCAATGGCTCAGTGCCAGCATTGACTGGAAAATAATTAACACTTTCAAACGCCCAGAAAGCTATTAAAGACAGTCCATTAGACTACAGTGGTTCAACCATAATGTTATGAAGCAACGAAAAAAAAATAATAAGGACTTTATTCAACAATATCTACTGATGGGTGTTTCGAAGCTTTACGAATCTTTTGTTGCGAGTCAAACTGCCAAAGTCACGTAATTTTGTTAAACGAGGCTTCTTACATCATAAGTGTTCATCAAACGTTTCGAAATTTCAATGGTTCACGTGACTTTCACAGTTTGATTCACGCTCTGAACAACTGATTCGAATAAAAAGATTCGTAAAGCTTCCAAACTTCATGAAGCAGTGTTTTGAAATCACCCACTAGCTATTGTTGAATCAAGTCATTATTTTGGGGTTTAGTTTTGGTGCACAAAAAGTATTCTTGTCTCTTCATAACATTAAGGTTGAGCCACTGTAATCACATAAACATTTTAAATATATCGTTAGTAGCTTTCTGGGCAATTAAAAGTGTTAATTATTTTGTTGTCAATGCAGGCCTCACTGAGCCATCGGAATTTATCCCAAATATCTTCATTTGTGTTCTGAAGATGAACGAAGGTCTTACGGGTGCGGAACGACATGACGAGGAGTAAATCATGACAGAATTTTCATTGTTGGGTGAACTAACCCTTTAAGATAACATCAACCAAAAAAGCTAAGAATCTAAAGATAAATGATTCATAATCCCGCCCACATTAGACTCTTTGCATTACGGTCTTGTGCATAATTTCATATGACAATTTAGTACAGATGCAAATTATTTTTTAGATAGCCAAGTTTACACTTCTTCATGTTTCATAAACAATCAGAAGCACAAAACAAAAAGCAAACTCACTCTAGTTGATATTCGTTCCTCATTCATAATCATCTGCACTTCCCAGAACAAGACCGATGAACCTTCTGACCTTCCTCTTTACATCTCAGAAACTTTCCTTACTTAGATCAGAAATTTTCCATTGAAGGCGGCAGTGGATTCCAGAATCCACCCCTTCAGCATGTATAATTTTGACAATACCACTGAAAACATCAAAATATTTGAAAAGACGATATAAATGAACAGGGAACAAAGAGCCAAGCACAATATTCGGCAGCAGATTTACACAGCATGATCTGAACATGCATTAGCAAGCACATGTGTACAAGCATTAAAATGCTTAATATGATCAGATCACTCACTTTCGTCAGAGGTGATAAGCACATTCCTCTCTCTACATAATGGTCAAAGGTAGTGGAAATGCATCACAATTGTACATCCTGCTGTGATGCAGTTTTAATCCATTAATACATAATTGCAAATGCTCTCTGTTCAAATAGCTGTCCACTACAATCTTTAGAGATATTGATCAGACTCAACTACTGAGGTTAATCCACTAAGCATCACAGACAATCTGGGTTCATGTGGCTCATGCTCATTGTTTTGAAGCACAGACACAATTGCACTTTTAATTTGCTCTGAAAACATTGAAAACTGCAGCTCTGAGACCTCTTGAAACGAACTTCATTCTAGCGTGAACGTTGAGCCATATTTTAGTCGACTGCAACTGATGAATTGTACAACAAGCATCTCTTCCTTTTTTCAAGAGGTGCTGGAGGCCATATTGTTTGTGAGCAAAGTGCTATACTGTATATTTATGTACATTGTGATTCTGAATATTATATCTGTAAATATCGGTGTACATTTTGTTAAACGAACGGCAAGAAATCTATGAAAGGCAAACAGGTGAATTCTTGTAACACTGATGTGTATGATATCGTTGTACAGTTAAAGCGTAGAATATTTAACTATTTTGTACATTGTGTAATAGTGTATGTGTTGTGTATGGGAGTCTGTTGTCTCAAGTGTGTGTGTGTGTGTGTGTGTGTGTGTGTGTGTGTATAAAAAAAAAAGCTGTTTTATTTTTGCTATTGTGATGTTGTGAGTCCCTAACCTCCTAAGATTCACCTCCAGGTGTGAGTTTTGATTCCTCTGTGGACATGACTCGTTCATTTGTGTGTTCACGCCGCAAAGATTGTTGGTTAGCACACTAAACTGAAGTGTTCTTTTACGCTTTTAATGTAAATGTTGGTTTTAATTCGATGTAAACGTCAGCTTATCATACAGACAGCACCTTCTGTACGCTCCTCTGGCCTTAGTATCCGCAATATTATCGTTTGCTGCTTCTAGGTTTCGTCAAAAGTCAAAACGTTCACGCACTTTTTACGTTTTTAGTCCGACTATATTCAACGCAATCATTGTTAGTAGTGTTAGATTACTGTAACACACACTTAGCTTGGACATTTCCGATCTCTGTGCCTCGAACTTCTACGAGCGCCGAGGAGGAAAGCCAAACTAGAGTACTTTTGCACTCTGGAAGTGCTATTTTAATCATTAGAAATGTACTTGATGTGAATGTAAATGTATTTTTAATGCCCCAAAGTACTGTAACGATCATCCGCGAGTGATATAGCAAGACGGACACTGATGAAACGTGTACTATTACCCTCTTGTCTACTCTTGTGTGCTGTACTAGTCTTAGATTTATAAGCAATATTTCTGCAGGCATTTACTTTGGTTGGACATTGGTCAGACGGTCTGTGAGGTCACAGGAACCGCCGTTACTCTGAGAGTAGCGGCGACAGAGGGCTTCACTGCTAAAGAAGAGCAATGCTCTTAAAACTTTTGTCAAACCCTATTCTGTTGGGTAATAGCACATTCAGATCACTAGCCACAGTATACTGTTAGCTTTACAAGGACTATTTTAATGTCTCTTAGTCAATGTCATTGATATTGTACAGTATTTCCGATTCACTTGGAAAAACGCTGAGTTGTGAATATTGAATATGGACCATCACTAAAATGAACAATAAAAAGTTGGTTCTCACGCTGAAATGTGTGTCTCGGATTTGTTCTTTGGCATGAGATTGAGTTGTTTTCCTTCACAATATTAACAACAGGGCTGAGCATCCCTGTGTTTTGAGCGTCAATGGTGGCCAGATTCATTGACTGAAAGACTGAAAAGGATTCTGCCACAGCTTGGTGGAACTTAATAAAGAAAGACACCTGAAGCTTTCATGAAGGGTGAGCTGAAAAGACCCTCCTGACTGCCGAAATCTTGTGTTTGAGCGCTCAACTTGACAACAGCGCAGTACTATTATAAATAATAATAATAATAATAATAAGGTAAAGTTAATAAAATAATGTTTGGGACCAGTAAGATTTTTTTATCTTTTGAAAGAAATTAATACTTTTAATCAACAAGGATGCATTAAATTTATCCAAAGACAGAAAAGACATTTATAATGTTACAAAAATGTCAGTTTTTAGTAAATGCTGTTCTTTTGAACCTTCAATCCATCACAGCACAAGTCCAAAACATGTATAAGTTTCCACAAAAAATTATTAGCTACTATTTTCAACAAAGTTTCTTGAGCATCAAATCTTCATATTAAAATGATTTCTGTCCTTGTTACAGTATAATTGTACATTCAAGTATTGAGTAATATTAATTAACAATGGAGGGTTAGGGTAAGGAATAGGATTTGGGTTAGCTGCATGTATTTGTGCATAATTTACTGATATTACTTCAGTAAGTTCGTGTAACGGGACGTTTTTTTATTTAAAAAATATTTGTTTATATTTTATATATACATATATATATATTAGTGTGACCAGGGCGGGCGAGAGCCGTGAGGGAACGGCGCGAGGTGCGCCGGTTATGAACGTTTGAACGTTCAACCATAACTTTAATATCCAAAATAAACAAACAAAAAACCAAAGTAAAATGGCGGCAGTTCCTCACGGAGACTACCGCCCACACTAACACAATAAAACATAAAATAAAGTCCAGACCTGGTCCTCTCTCGTCCTTCACTATCGTCGCTCCTCTTTTATGCTTCGGAGCTCCTCCGTGAGAGATACGAGACTGGTGTACCGAGCAGCTGACGCTCATTAGCAATCACGTCACCGGCCTCGCGCCGTTCTTTCACGTCTCTCGCCCGCCCTGCTCGCCACAGATAGATAGATACTTGTGTGTGTGTGTGTGTGTGTGTGTATATATATATATATATATATTTATATTTATATTTATATATACAATGTTATTTAAACATTTTATTTAAAATATAAATAAAATGATAATTTATTTACAATTTTATTTAAAATATATAAGCTACTAAAATTATATATACACACACACATATATATATATATATATATATATATATATATATATATGTGTGTGTGTGTGTGTGTGTATATATATATATATATATATATATATATATATATTTATATATACAATGTTATTTAAACATTTTATTTAAAATATAAATAAAATGATAATTTATTTACAATTTTATTTAAAATATATAAGCTACTAAAATTATACATACACACACACACACACACACATATATATATATATATGTGTGTGTGTGTGTGTGTGTGTGTGTATATATATATATATATTTATATATACAATGTTATTTAAACATTTTATTTAAAATATAAATAAAATTATAATTTATTTACAATTTTATTTAAAATATATAAGCTACTAAAATTATATATACACACACACACACACACACACACACATATATATATATATATATATATATATGTGTGTGTGTGTGTGTGTGTGTGTGTATAATTTTAGTAGCTTATATATTTTAAATAAAATACATTATTAATGTGGAAAGATGTTTTAAGTGATCTTTTTTTGTTTGTTTATTTTATGAAAATTGTCATTAAGAAAATACTTGTAATAATGCTTTCCCATGTCGCAAGAATCAGTGTAAAATGTTAGGATGAGACTGGAGCACAAAAGCATCAAGGACTGAGACCTCAGTACGGTTCAACCCCATCCTGTCCCATTAGTGAATCTCTCCAGCTGAGCGTGTGAAGCCAGAAGTCCTTCCTCTGGCAGGAAGTCATGCGGAAGCCGAAATAGAATTAACAGGTCATCGGATATGTTGAGCCAACTTCCCTTTAGCTCTAACAGCTGACTGGAAACATCTAATGCCTTCAAAACAATTAGGTGAAAGCTTTTACACCCCTCTTAGAGATTCTCAACCAGTGGCACGCGCAAAGATTTTCATGCATTATTAAAATTATGAAACATAAATGACGATTTAAAACATAAAATATGAGAGTTGTGAGTTGGATAAAATAATTAATGATTTTTTTAACACCTTAAAAAATTCATTTTCATTTAAGAAAATGAGGTATTTCATGAGTTAAAAGGAAAAAAAATATCAGGTTTAGTTAGATGTTTGTGAATAATGTGTTTACACCCATAAGGACACACGTACATCCATTTAATGCCCCTTAGTTGAGCTACAGTACTGAGAGAGTGTTTGACAGCCACTATTTCCTGTGTTTCACTCTTTGGACACTTTACAATTAGCTTTTAGAGCCATCTAGCAAATTAAAGTGATAGTTCACTCAAAATGAATCATTTACTCACCCTCAAGTTGTTCCAAACCTGTATGTTGTTCTTTTTGTACTGAGCACAGAAGAAGATATTTTAAAAAATGCTGATAATCAAACAATTGACGGAAGCCATTGACTTCCATGGTATGGAAAAAATACTATCAAATTCAATCGCAACAATCATCTGTTTGGTTAACCACATTCTTCAAAATATCTTCTGTGTTAATTCATACGGGTTTGGAACAACTCGAGGGTGAATAAATAATAGCAGGATTTTAATTTTTGAGTAAACTATCCCTTAAAGTAATTTTGCCCAAGAGATGGTACACATTTTCCCCATGCACCTTTCAAAGCATGTTTGGCTGCTGTCAATGGGATAATTTAGCCATGAACGGTTGCATAAAACTCGTTTTTAGCACGTTTCTTAACGCTGACATGAATGTGGCTGTGGGAGTGTGAGGAGTGTGAGGGGAGAACTAGCGTTATCGCCATCTGAGCCTCTGATTATGGCTTCTGTTCTGTTATGTCAAAGCTGAACATGAGAATACTCACAATGACTTTTGAGGAAACCTTTAGAACAATGTGTTGTGTTTCTTTGACAAGCATCTCTCATTGTCTAATTTTGATTGTAGCTTTTTTTTTTTTTTTTTTAGTCAATATCACAGATTCATTTTGGTATCAAAGGAGACCCCATGTAAACACACTCTGGATTCAGTTTTAGGGGGTAGAGAGTGCGTCACACCCGACCTCTCACACTCTCCACTTTAAACACTCGTTTCATCTATATCCTGTAAACAGTGTTTTCCTCCATCACAGTCCTAAACCGCTTTCAACATCTCTATATTTTTTCTCACACCCACTCACACAAACAGAGGTAAATCTACAAGTGACGTCCTTAATTATAGAACAGGACATTGAGGTCCGTCAACAGATGTTTACTTGGCTGAGATGCAGCTTCCTGCGTTCCTGCAACAGGTGAAACAGATTTTTTTTTTTTTTTTCGTGTTTGTCTGTTTTGGTGAATGCTGCGTGACTTTTTCAGCATAAGCGGGCTGGAAGAAGAGTGAGGAGACCGCTGGGCCATTGTTTTTCTCAGCCCTGGGGAGTGATGATCTTGGGTTGTGTCGCTGTAGGAAAGGAGGCCCGAGCCAAGAATGTGTGCAAACGACACGTTCCAGCATCTGCGCTTACACTTCACACTCCTCCATATCCTTTCACACTCTCACAAAGAGCGAGAGACAGAGAGAGTCTATCTGGTGGTTGCTGAAATAACAAATGAAAATAGGACACAACTTCTATCCAAGTAGAACAATGCTCAAATAGCATCAAAACCATACTGCACTCATTTGTGAAGTGTTAGTTCAACCAAAAATGAAATTTCTGTCATTAATTACTCACCATTATTTTCTTCTAAACCCGTAAAACTTAAATTAAGATATTTTTGATGACATCCGAGTGCTTTCTGATCTCACACAGCAACGTCATAACAAATTTCAAAGCCCAGAAAGGTAGTAAAGACAGTGTTAAAACATGACTAACATGACATCATAGTCCCCATGACTACAGTGGCTCAGGATTGGCCGACTCTGTACATGTGATGCAATGTGTTTACTGTCAACAGAGAAGGAGGCTGACAGGGAAGAGAAGAATTTGTTGTATTAAGTTGTTTTTTATTTGTTTTTTGCGCACAAAAAGTATTCTCGTCGCTTCAAAACATTAATGTTGAGTCACTGTAGTCTTGTGGACTATTTTAACAATGCCTTTACTAACTTTCCGTGCCTTGAAATTTTTTATGGTGTTGCTGTGTATAAGGAGATCAGAAAGCTCTTGGATTTCATCAAAAATGTCTTATTTTGTGTTCTGAAGATGAACGAAGGTCTTGGAATGACATGGGGTGAGTAATTAATGACAGGCATTCATTTTTGGATGAACTTTAATGCACACATTTACGGGAAGTAATAATAGCAATATTAGTATATTTATATTAGGTATCTTTTATTTCATACTTTTACAGCACTAAACACTTGTTTCAGCAGAAGTTATGTTTTATTACAGCAGAAATTTTTTTTCAACTGTTGCATTTTCTAGAAGCGCATTCTGTTTTTGTCCATCTCTGGAACAAATCCAAGTCAGTAAAAACAAATGTATAACTGACTACTTGTAAACTATAGCTTGATAATAGCACACATTGATGATGCACATATTCCTAATTTATCATTAAAAAGGATTTCTCTACTGTGGTAGATAAAATCCTCACCACACTCTATACACTACCAATGTCAGTTTCTCCCAATATGAATCCTGAAGTGTTTTGCTTTGCTTTGCTATCAGACCCTTTTCCCCCTCACATTTGCCAATGAAATACATCAAAAACTATATATCAATGAGGTAAAAAAAAAAAAAAAATCATTTTTGAACAATATTTTTGTAAAACAAAACATATTTTATTGTTATTATAAAATTTAATTTTGCAATTTGCTGAAACTTAAGCCTTAAGGAATAAGCTATTTATAAACTTACAATCATGTTTGGTAGTTAACCTGAAATCACTAATTAGAATCAGAAATATCTCACGTGTTTGACTGCAGTGAAGGTAAACGGTTTGCTTATATATCCTGCTTCTCAGGCTTGAAATCTGACATTGGAAAAGAGACTGTGCTCATATTTGCATTTGCACTTTTGTACAGAATATTCTAAAGTCTGCAATCAATGACATGAAAATTTGGTGATGTCTTCGTGTTTTTGTGCATGTGTAGGAGTCTGTATGAAAGTGTGTGAGCTCACAATCATGTGTGTCAGTGTCAGTTTTAGCAGCACTCTTATGTGCTGATGGGCTATGGATTGAAGCACCCACTGATTGGATAATTACAGAAACACGGTCTTAACCACTTTCCCATTGATTTTAAAGCAAGGTGGCTTTTTCCTCAGGAAAATCTGGATGCTCGGAATCAAACTTTTAAATGATCTATCTCACCCAACCTGTGCAACTCTACTCATTACAATACACTCAAAATAGGGTTCGAAATAGAGGGTTAATGTGTGCATTACTGCAAACAAGATTAATATTAATGCTTTGAGACCATACATTTGTGAGAGTGGACATTTGAAATTCATAGTAATGGCTTCTTTCTATTGGTTTCTATTGGTTTACTGCCATTAAAACTCCATCCAGATTGAGTGTGCGTAAGTGATGGTGCTTGTCAGATTTGTCCATACTAATGGCTTCATAGCTGTCCACTTCATGGTGATAAAAGCCTCTCAAATGCAGAAGCTTTTGACTCTTGAGCAGATAAATGCCCATTCCTCTTTACGGCATTTATCTTCAATCTCAAAGAAACAAATTGACTGGTTATCAGATGGTCCTGTGTGCTGATACTTATGAGCTTCTATAGAAAATAAATATTTTAAAATGTTCTATATTCATTGGTATGCTGATATTTACACAGAATATCTGTCAAACAAAAACACTACCAAAAAGGGGTTTGCTATGCGGTTGCTAAGGTATTCTGGGTGGTTGCTAAGGTGTTGCTATATGGTTGCTAAGATATTCTGAGTGGTTGCTAGGGTGTTGCTGACCTGCCACTTCACCTGCCACCTGCCCCTTGACCTGCCACTTGACCTGCCACCTGCCCCTCCACCTGCCACCTGACTCTTGACCTGCCACCTGCCACTCCACCTGCCACCTGACTCTTGACCTGCCACCTGCCACTTCACCTGCCACCCCACCTGCCACCTGCCACCTGACTCTTGACCTGCCACTTCACCTGCCACCTGCCACTCCACCTGCCACCTGACTCGTGACCTGCCACTCCACCTGCCACCTGACTCTTGACCTGCCACCCACCTGCCACCTGACTCTTGAGCTGCCACCTGCCACTTCACCTGCCACCTGCCACTCGACCTGCCACCTGCCACTTCACCTGCCACTTGACCTGCCACCTGCCACTCCACCTGCCACTTGACCTGTCACCTGCCACTTCACCTGCTACTTGATCTGCCACCTGCCACTCCACCTGTCACCTGCCACTTCACCTGCTACTTGATCTGTCACCTGCCACTCCACCTGTCACCTGCCACTTCACCTGCTACTTGATCTGCCACCTGCCACTCCACCTGTCACCTGCCACTTCACCTGCTACTTGATCTGCCACCTGCCACTCCACCTGTCACCTGCCACTTCACCTGCTACTTGATTTGTCACCTGCCACTCCACCTGTCACCTGCCACTTCACCTGCTACTTGATCTGCCACCTGCCACTCCACCTGTCACCTGCCACTTCACCTGCTACTTGATCTGTCACCTGCCACTCCACCTGCGACTTCACCTGCCACCTGCCAGTCAACGGTTTAGGGTCAGAACAAGAAAAATAATAAGTTTAAATAGCATTTCTGTAAGTTGGCTTTGTCAAGCCAACTTAATGACATTAAATGACACAGGTTGAATCTGACCGGATCCACAACATTTCAGGTGTTATTGTGTTTTTGTTGACTGTTGATTGTATTATGTAAATACTTCTTTTTTTTTCTTGTCTTGTTTCATAGTAGGTGTAAACATGTCTGATTGTATCATGCTAAACTTAGATTGCATGGCTCTGTCAAGCCAAAAGTTGATCACGGGTTCACTGAGTCTCTAACAGACAGGAAAGATATACAAAGGTGAACAGGAAACTTTCAAGAACAGCGTGTTTTCCAGGAAAGATTTGTAATCCTTCCCAGATGATCACATTTTGAACAATACATATATGTAATTTAGCATAAATCATGTTTTCTATTATATGAATTATAACATAATAGCATTCTATTACACTAAAAAGTATGTACACTTAAATACATTTCCCAGTCTCCTCTACACAAAAAATCCTGAAGTCTGTAACTGAAGCTTAAATTAGAGACAGAATCAGAGTGACCTCTCTCAGTCTCAAAAAATGAAAGAAAAAAAAAGTAAGTCTGAACCAAAAAAGGAAAGGCAGAGAAGATGAATGGACTGTTGGAAGAAATAGCATGACCTGTCCATAGACAGCATGAATCTTAGGGATAATGACCCAAAACCTGTCTCGCAATTTCCAGTGTTGAGAAGATGATGAACGGGGAAGGGGGGGGAGAGACACCCGAGAGCAGCGTAACCATGACAACTCCATCATGGCTCCTCTTTTATCACCAGAGCTGGGGGTAAAACAAAGTGGGTGAGCATATATCAGTCTGGAAGTGTATTAGTGAGATCAAGATATCAGAATACAACCCATTGGCCTGTCCAGTGTCAAAAGCATTTGTTTTTCTTATAAATTAATTTCCATTTTCCAAGCCAGATGTTACTGACTGATATTTAGTGGCTGTTTGACTTAATGGTGATTTGGTCATTTCTTGTTCCCTAACATATAATTTTAGACCACTTATATACATATTAGAGGTCATATTTCTAGACATCTGATATTGACTAATTCACTGCATTATTTTTACCTCTGTCTGATTTATCTTTAAAGACAAAAACGGGCTCATTTGAACACTTTTGCAGCATAATGTTACATGTCTAGACTAAAAACATTCCATCTATAGATGTGTTTATAAGATTGAATATTTCTGTGGGCCACAGCTGTTTCTCTCAATAACAAACACAACAAAACAAATAACTCTCAATTTGTTAGCAAATTTGTTGGCCCAACCAAAAAAAAAAAAAAAAAAAAAATGCCAGAAACCAAATGGCCACTTATGCATTTTCCCTTTCTGTTTTTTTTCCAACTGGCCACTTATGCGACCCGGCTGAAGTGGCGGATGAGAAGCTCTCCATGGTAACTGCACTCGACATTGCCATGACAACCCATTTTATGGGCAAAAAAGACAACAAAAGCAAAGGAAATACAATGGAATTAATTGGAGAGGGAGTGGATGACAGAACACATGAAACGCTGCCACCTTTTTCCCTGTGTGAAAGCTTATGTGTCACTCTCTCCAAACCTCAGACACAGTGAGGTTATTTTGTGCATGCTAGACTATTAAATCATTCACCATGGCACACTTCCTGTGCTTCCAATACTCCTTTCAGATGATGTATTCTGCAAAAAAAGGGAAATATTGTAGAAAACTCCAAATGTGAATATGACAGTTCCTGGATCATATTAACTGTTTAGGTCTAAATCAACATGTGCATAAAAAATTATTAGCTTTTCATTTTTAACACTTATGAAGCTGTTGTGAAAGAAATCTTGATAGTTGTTTCTTTTGATAAACATGTAATATTCACATTAAATGTTATGTGTTTTGCCTGTTAGATTTAAATCATGTATACTGATTCAAAATGTTGTTCCAAAAAATGCCAATAAGCAAACCTGCCACAATTGTAAATCATCACTCTTTTGTAGATACACTGTAAAAATAAAAAATAAAAGTGATGTAATCTAATTTTTCCCCATTGTCAAAGGATCTAAAAAATCTCAAAAAGCAAGATTATTGCGACTTTTTATCTCACAATTCTGCCTTTTTTCACAGAATTGGGAAATATAAACTCAGAATTATGACTTTTTTATATCTCGCATTCTGACTTCATAACTCGTAATTGTGACTTTATATCTCACAATTCTGACTTTATTACTTGCAATTCTGACTTTATATCTCACAATTCTGTGAAAAAAGTCGCGTTAATCTTAAAATCAAAAATATTATACAGTGACTGAATGACATCAGTTTGCACTTAAGTTAAGTAATTTCTTAAAGGAATAGTTCACCCAAAAAATTAAAATTATCCCATAATTTACTCACCGTCAATGTATGTATATGACTTTCTTCTTTCAGCCGAATACAATCGGAGTTATATTAAATAATATCCTGATTCTTCCCAATGGCATTGAATAGTTCTTGAGATTTTGAAGCACAAAAAATTCCATCCATCCATCATAAAAGTAATTCATATGACTCAGTCACTTCAATAAATACCTTCTGAAGTGAAGCGATGGGCTTTTGGAGCTTCAAAAACTCTGACACTATTCCACTACAGAGCTGGGAAGAACTCGGACTGTGTTCAGCTGAAAGAAGAAGGTCATTTAGATGGCTTGAGGGCAAGCAGGGGCGATTCTAGGATTTCAGTGTCATCCCCCAATGAGGGTATGCTTTAAAAAAAATAATTTACTATAATATATTGTTTGCATACTAGGGTGTGAACAATACAGTAGGTTCTACACTACCTATGAAGTCAGTCATTTTAAATAACCAGCTAATATTAATATTCATCAAGAATATAGACCTACTTTATATTACTTTAATTTTCTAGATTGCCAATACATTGGTAAAATGTTTTTTTTTTTTCAACACGTAATATTTTAAACACTATTTCTGTTTGTGCAGTAAACTTAAGTTTAAAAAAGATCTACATTTACTATTTTCATTCATGGAGAGAACATGGAGGATGTGCCAAGCTTTAGTGGAGGGTTTCTGTCACCTGGTGGAAAACAAACACTTTTCTGAGGCAAGATTTAGGGGGACTAAAGCCCTCATAGAATGGGCCTAGTGATGCCCATAAAGTGTAAGTAAATTATGGGATAAGTTTCATTTTAGGGTAAACAATTTCTATAAGATAATGGCTAAAAGCACTTTTGAAGATAAGATAAAGACAATTTTGACAACTATGTAAAATATGCATTAAGTAACTTAAAAATGTGCTTCGTGGTGTTAAAAAAACAACAACTTATATTATGACTGAATCAACCTGATGACATTAGGTTACACCAACAGAAGAAATTTTAAAGGTCAGATAGCCCCTTAATTGCATGTAACCATTTTGTAAAGTAGCATGGTGTGAGAAGAGACATGGAGAATATTGAAGGAGAGAGAGACAGCAGAAGGGGGGAAAGAGAGAGATGCATATAGAGAACGAAGGAGCTAAACAATAATTAATGGGGCTTATCTCTCACAGTCGCCATGGAGATGGATGTGTATTTCGCACTGTTTAAAACTGTACAAGTGGAGCCAGCACAAGCTCAGGTCTGCAATCAGACAGACGCACCGAGGCTTTGGCTCTCATTCTCACAATACACAAGAATGTCTGTATTTTAAAACATTCAGCTCAGACACTAATGGGACACCCCTTGATATAAAGCAGCGCAAATTTTAGTTCAATATTTAGATTTTATTTGTATTTTCCTGCAGAAATGCATAGACACACATGCCTACATAATACAAGATATGAACTGCTTTTTCTTTAGACATATAACATTGTACATGTTCATCCAAAAGTTACAGTGTTGTACCATATCATCTATTAATATACTGTATGAGTCTCTTTTTTAGCATGTTACTTCATCCCTGAAACACACAAACAAACTCACGGTTACTGGCTAAAGGCAGATACTGTTGGACTGTATAACTAGACAGTGAATGCACCTTCTTGCTAGATAGTGATACTCTGCTACATACAGCAGTACTGATATTTACATTATGCACTTTTTGGGTCTAAATAACATGTTGCACTTGAACTGTTATGAAACATAAGGCAACTATGGCAGACAACAAATCGGAAAAAAAGTCTCACACACAAAAAAGTTTTTTTGTCTGTGTGCGAACATGATTGACATCTCAACAATATGAGTCTTTCTTAACAATAAAGCATCCCACTGTTTTTTTTGTATTATTATTATTAGTAGTAGTAGTAGTATTACAAGACAGTAGGCACAACTTGGACAGGTTATAAAGCGTGTACTCGCAAAAGAAGGTTAGATTACAGTGAACTAACAACGCAGAACATAACGTTTTCAGATTTTGGTCCCATCTCAACCAGCAATGTTATGAATATTGATGATTTCAAATGTAAAATTGATGTCATTTGGGTGACAGAAAACAATGGTTGGAAAAGCATGCAGCTGTCACTGTGCTCTTTAAAAAAGCTGCATTTGTTATCTATTTTCTTTATAGCCGTTTTATGCATTTGCTTTCAAATTAAAACACGTTTTGAAAACTGAAGATCCTTGTTTGAGGGTTATTTGTACAGTGATTAATGGGTCATTTTTACAGTCGTGTTAGTTGGCCTGTGATCTCTGGAATGATACTGTACAGACACAGGCTGGTTTCTGCTTTTGTCCAAATAAAGACACGCTGAGAATTTGTATCCTGAGGGGAGAAATGTTTTATATAGATCTTGAAGTACACTGCTGTTCGAAAAATTTGTTTGTTTTTTTTGAAAGATATTAGTATTTTATTCAGCAAATATTCATCAAACTGATCAAAAGTGACAGTTAAGACTTCTACATAGTTACAAATGAGTTATTTTTCTAATAAATGCTGCTCTTAGGAACTTTCTGTTCATCAAAGAAGCCATAAAAAAGAATCACAGTTTCCATAGAAGCTTTAAGCAGCACAGCTGTGATAATAACATTTATAATAACAGTAAATGTTTCTTGATCATCAAATCAGCATATTAGAATGATTTCTGAAGGCTCATGTGACACTAAAGCCTGGAGTAATGATGCTGAAAATTCAGCTTTAGTATCACAGAAATAAATTTCATTTTAAAATGCAAAACAATTAAATTGTACTGTTTTACTGTATTTTTTATCAAATAAAATGCAGCCTTGGTGAGCATAAGACACTTGAAAAACATTTAAAAAATCTTACAGACCCAAACTTTTGAACGGTAGTGTATCTAGAACAGGAACACTGGACTTTCTAATGATCTCATAAGTTTCAGTCTGATTTTGCACTTTTAGATACATAATCTTGACAATTTTTTAGAGAATCATGTATATATTGCAGACTCAAAGAGAGAAAAATCAATAAAAATGTTAAAGTCGTCTTTAAATTGATCTTATTTACTTTGTTAGCACACAATTAATCTGTGCAAGTTAATACACAGAAAAAAAAATAGTTTGACGTGGTTTGATCTTTAATCAAGATCTGAAAATTTGTTTCAGTGATGACGTCAGTTTGATGACGTCAGCCGTCAGGACATACTGAAGGGTTTGTCCTTTAAACAAGTCTCTAATATATTAAAAATAAAAAATGTTATTTAACTTTCAGTATTAAACTAAATGATCCCATTTTTATTTAATGGGGTCTTAAGCAACACTGATCATCAGTAATATTTTAAAGAGTTACTTTGGGTAAGATTTTATGTGTCCTAAATATAAAAGAACAGTAAAGTTACATTTTGACCAAAAGTACTTATGATCTATCATGCTAATACATGCCTGGCAGCTTGAAAACAGACAGATGATGATTTGGCTAGAAATGATCTACATTTTACCAGTCTATCGCACCCTCGACTGAGACAGATGATGCATGACCGATGAGAAGATGAATGATTGGTGAAAATCTCAGAAGAGTCCTATCCGGTCAAACCCCGTCAGGTCAGGGTGGTGACTTCTGCTTGAGTGTAGTTTGCTGGGGATGTGAGAGTCTCTTTACAGCTCTCTGAAACAAAGACACACAGAGAGAGACAGAAAACAGTTGCTTACAAAACACATGGCAGGGTCAGATATTGACCAGCAAAAATGTCAGTTCAGCAATTAACAGGAGTGACAACTGCATTTACAAAAATTCTATGCAGTGTGTACGGAACAGAACGACAAGTTTATTCAAACGCACATCAGGGATCTGTCTCTCTTCTGTATGCGCGGTGCAAGAAATCACAGGGAAAGAGGTATAAGCGTTGACGTACTCGTGTTGCCAGATCTTGCGAGAAAAAAACACGCACATGATCAAGCCTATAATCAACCAAATTAACTGCACATGCTTTGTATTGAAAATCAAACTGCCCACTTAAATAACAAAAAATTTCTTGATCGCTTTTTGTGCCAAGCCCAAAGAAACTCAAAAAATGGTTAGAATACGTGGACATGGCAACACTGCAGAACACGGTGGTTTAGACGGCGGTTTAGTTAAAATTGCCGACTTTTGCCGCTGTAATAATACTTTTGGTCAAAATAGCGAATGGTAAACATGCAAGTCGATCATTTCAATCATCACAGTTTCAGGAGCGAGTCCTGTAGCGCACACACACAGAAAGAAAATTTAGGGGATTCACTCCCGTATTTCAATGCAGTTGTCACTCCAGAAAGTTCACAGTGTACGTGCCCTTAGTGAAGTAAGTCAATTCAAATATTAAAAATAAACAGATTAAACAAATAAACAACAAAACGGTGAATACTGAGTTTAAATTACTCTCTGAATAAGTAACTTTAATCACATTAAGTATATTTAGATAATTCTACTGTTATACCTTGTACACTGTCGTACAAAAGTACGGTGTGACAGAAGAGCCTTCATTGTGTTGCGATACATTTTTTACAGATATTTCGGTATCTTATATTATTTGATCTGCATTTCAGAATTTATTTCAATAGATCTGCATTTAACATATATGGACATATTATATGGCAACAGTTGGCAAAGAAGAAAAATGCTCCAGAAATTCAATAGCAATAGTGGTGTGATTTAGATCATAGAATCAAGCAAAACTTTAGACAACAGCACTGCAGATGTATTTATGTAAGAGTGTTCATGTGGAGAAAGATTATTAGATATTAAAACAAAAAGACTTCTGGGCTTCAGAAGCCCTTCAGTGAACTCAGAGACTCTGGGGAAACCTTGGGGTTTGTCCATGTTGCTAATGGAAACCCATTAGCACCAATTAAGTTGAGCTGCCTTACGGGACCAGAAGCAGATCCAGAACTGGTGGATGACTGGCTTGCCATGTAATTACACACAAATCAAGAAAGAATTCAGCGTGAAAAATACTGCTGCATGAGGGAAGACAGTAGCCGGGGAGGCTTTGTCTTTACTGCAAATAAACATGCTTTTGTGTGTATTTTTCAGAAAAAAATATCTAAATATGCTTAAAACAAGACGAATGATTTTTAGCAAAATGGGAGAAGACTTTTCACCTTTCATATGTTTCACACAACAAATAAACAAATACGAGAAATGCCATGAGTCTCTGGCCTATGGATCATTTGTACATGTTTATTTTTAACATCAGCGATGACATTTCCAAGGATGGAGCACTTTTGCTATGTCTAGTGAGGGAATTATTGCCTGTAATCACTGTTCGTTTTCTGACAGAACCACAGCTGCTGTCACACTGCCCCTCATTGATTCCCAGAGTGCATCTGTCTCCACATCAGCGAGGAAAATTGCATGCTTTTCACACAAACAAGAAATCAACCATCACAGAATATCTGAAGGGCTTAGACGACCTCTGCTTGAATCTTCAGAGAATGGAGGGGAAAAGAAATCAAAACAAACATGCATGCTAACCGGTGTGATTAATATTCATATTTCCTTTTATTGCCTCTTGAAATGAAAATTCATGTTCATGCAAATAGTCATACATGAGATCACAGGACTTTATTTAATTATGCATTTATTAATTTATGGAAATATTCATTCCTTTACCCATTAGTGAACCCTAATGTACGCTCAGGCTCAAAACGCAGTAATGGGGCATTAGAAAAACAACTGGATGACAAACTGTAGGAAAGCAATCGTACTGCAATCCCAAGTTTTTCCGATGTAATGTTTTGGTATGGATTTCAGATCATTTTTGCCATCTATCAGTTGTCTCGCTTCGGCAACAGGTGCTAATAAGCTCCTGTTTTACATCAGGAGCATTGAAAAAAGGACCCTCCAGCATCTTCATCTAGAGACGGGGGCTTCTAGGATTTAAAAGGTGGAATGTTTGCTCAAGCAGCTCGCGATCAAGCGATTAACTCCAGAAATAGACTGCCGGCAACCTGTCAGAGCTTTGGGGAATTTGGGAGCTGAGGCGCAAGTCAGTTAGGCTGAGATGAAGTCTGACTTGACAGCAGCCAGTAATGAAGGTTGTCGGGTTTGTCGAATGGTTTGTCTATCATGACGCTCTCCTTGTTTTGTGTGATGTTATCGTACTATTTCTCTCAGTTTTCAAATGTCAGTTACAGAATATCTGCACTTATTTTATGGCACTCTAGAATACTTTATTTTGATTAGTCAATAATGGCAATTTGCAGTCAAATACAGTATATTTTTTGAAACTGCACAACTAAACAATTGACCAGTTTAGTCAAATAATTTTGACTAAAATCAATATGCCACATCTATTTATTTATTCATTTTGTAAGAACCCAGATAATAAGTGGGATAATGTACAATTAGCTGGACATTTTTGTAAGATAAATCCAAATAAAAGACACAAGACCTATTCCCTGATCATTTTGCAATACACACACACACACACATTTTAATTGTTTTCCATTAATTACCTGTGGTATCACACAATATTTTTTTAATTTGTCTCACCACAATTCCATAATGAACCAAATATACACTTAGATCTTTAATGTTGTGTTTTATGCCATTGATTTGGCAAAGCATCTGTCAACTGAACTAAAATCGAAAACGCGATATGCGTGTTTCAGAACGAATGAGCCAGTGATTTTAGCATCTCAGAACAGCTCAGTTCCCAGTAAATGCAGAAAACTCCATCTCTGCACATTTAATGTGCGTTTACTTTTTTTTTAAAGTAAAATAATCCAAATATTTTATTTTACAGTGCAGTTACAGTATATTACAATAGTTATATACTACTGTCTTATGGATAATAATAGTAATAATATGGACTACTATTGTTATTATTATTATTTGTTCACTGTAAAAAGATGCAAAAGTGTAAAGACTTTAACTCTTTTCAATTCGGACACTGAAAATGGGTTGAAGCTCATATTTATCAGTACCATTTCTCCTAAAGGACAGGTCTAACGTTTACCTGTGTGAATGGTGGGTTCAGCTCCGCATAAAAAGTCTCCAGAATTCAACAGGAAGCAAGTTGCCTCTTTCATGGTCTTGTCTCTATTGCGTGAACATCGAAGGGTCCACTTCTCACTTGGAGAGAGCGGTTGGGTCAGACTGCAGCCCTCCTCTTCTGAAAGAGTAACATTAGCGTCGCCATTCTGCTTTGAATCTGACAACGGGACAAAAACGACAAAAGCAAGCATGTCAGTTTTCATGGCAATGGCATTTCATCAAGAGAGAAAAGATTTCACTATGTGCAATGAATATAATGTTCATTATAAGAATTAGCATAAACTGCACAAAATTTTGTTGGATTTATGCTTACATCAAGAAATAAAAGTTTTCCATTAGAATAAGAAAATGATTCAAGATTTTATTTCTAAGTCTTAATTTAAATGGTATTATTATTATTACTACTATTTAAATATCTTGTTTTAAGGATGTTGTAATCATTTCTGTGATCCATGTTAACATATTTAATGTAATTATATAATATTTCCTGTATAATGCTCAGTTAAGGATTTCAGGGTTACGTACTTCACAAAAACAACTGATTTAACAAATCTGGAAAAGTCTATTTTGATGATTTTGAGTTACTATTTAGTATTTGAAATCAAAAGGGCTTTATATCCCAGGAGTTTTTAGCCTCATTGAACCATATAGTCTCATTCATCCCACTGCTGTCTCTCAGATAACACAATGAAATGTCATGAAAATGTTCTACCTGAGCGGTTTCTTCCGATGTTCTCCTCGGTGGCAAGGGGGCATGTGTCGCTCTGTGTGCTGTTCCTAGGCGAGTTGCTTTCAGACTTCCCAAACGAGGCAGAGTCCATCACCGTGTCTGGATTTGGGTTGTGCTTCTTCTTCTTCTTGGGCAGCTTCTGCTTGGCCATAGCCAGCGAGTAGTACATCCCAAAATTGTTAACGATAACGGGCACCGGCATGGCGATGGTAAGCACGCCCGCTAATGCGCATAAAGCTCCGACCATCATGCCCAGCCACGTCTTAGGGTACATGTCCCCATAACCTAGCGTCGTCATGGTGACCACCGCCCACCAGAAGCTAATGGGAATGTTCTTGAAATGAGTATGTTTGCTGCCACTAGGGTCTTGGGGATCTGCGCCGATACGTTCGGCGTAGTAGATCATGGTGGCGAAGATGAGCACTCCGAGCGCAAGAAAGATAATGAGCAGGCAAAACTCATTGACACTCGCTCGCAATGTGTGGCCGAGAACCCTGAGACCCACAAAGTGTCGCGTGAGCTTAAAGATCCGTAGGATGCGCACAAAACGGACCACACGCAGAAAGCCCAGGACATCCTTGGCAGCTTTAGATGGGAGGTCTCTCAAACTCATCTCCAGATAGAAGGGCAAGATAGCTACAAAGTCAATGATGTTTAGCATGTTCTTGATGAAGAGAAGCTTGTTTGGGCAACATATGATGCGGACCAGGAACTCAAAGGTAAACCACACCACGCAGATTCCCTCCACCAGCGTCAGCACCGGTTTGGTCTCCATCTGCTGGGTGAGGTTGGTGATGGTGGTGTTTTCCACTAAAAATGTTTCAGTGCGATTATGAAGCTCATTAAAGTGTTCATGTGTCTCCAGGCAGAAGTTGGTGATGGACACCAGGATGAAAAAGAGGGAGACAAAGGCAATTATCTGAAACAGACAAATGCAGATGTAAGCAGATTAGAATAGAAATAAAAGACATCTCAGTAAACAAGTTTTTGAATACCTTTGATCGGACCATAAAATTTTAATGAATATTTACTCTGTGAGCTTTTTCACTATTTATGTTGACTGTTCACAAACCATAAAATATTGAAACCCAAGGCCCTTTGTACCAATTATGTAAATGTAATTTAATTTATGTCTCCTTACATATCTAAAATAAATGTTTTTGTTTGTGCAAATGTAATGTACTTCTCCCATTTAAATTACTTATGATGGTCTTACTGGCTAAAATAATTCTGTAGCATTCAAATATCTTAAATTACACAGCTAACAAAAATAAAAAATTAGTTTTGAAAGTATCTTGTCCATATTTTTACTGGCCACACCACAAAAATTAATCAATTTTCTTTATAGCAGCATAATTTTTAAAACTTCAGAATATGTTTACATTTTCCAGTGATCGTTACCTTTTCATCACTAAAAAGTCAACATTTTATTTATAGTTTGCTTTAACCCACTGTAAAGTTAACTCATTTAATTCTGTGAAAACCAACTGAAAGATCAATTTATCTGTTTTTTTATGAATAGCTAGCATTCGCAAACACGTATAACATAACAATAAACACTAATAGATCTCCCACTATATTAACCTAGTGCAAAAAACAGATTTCACAACAGTTAATTTCAACATTTTCTCTCCACACACAGTCGAAGAATGGTCATGAGTTCACATAACTTCTTTCCATTATGTGCAATGAACTTTCAGTCGTATTTGAGTGAAAAGAACTCATTTATTTAGTAAATGTCATTGTTTTTTGTCACATGTTTAAATGAGCAGCTCAATACATTGCCAAGCTTCATGCTATTACAAGGATTGAAAACACTTTTTGCAGCACTTGCCCGAATCTCTCTCATACCGTCCCCAGGCCACAATCCATCCTTAGTTGTTGAGCCATATTAGTGTGCTTTCTTATTAACATACAGTATTATCTCAAAATTTACAACCAGTGGAGGCCATTTCTTTTTCCTTCATTAGCAAGAAACAATTAAATTAGCCCAAATTAAGTTCTAAATTATCTCTAACAATGATGCTGTGCAGAGTTCAACGAAAATCATCAGATAAAATCACATGACGTCAACAGCAGCTAGAAGAATCTATGTGGACAATTTTTTGAAGAAACTGAAAGAGAAAGAATATTTGTGAAGACGTGGAGGAAAGGATGGAGCAGCAAAGCAAGCGGGTGAGGGTGGGGCGTGGGGGGTGGGAGCATGTTTGGGGTTAGGTAACCATGACGACCGTGTCACACCAGCGCCGCACAGTTGGAGACTTGTTGTCACGCTGAGAGAGATACAAGACCATGGGCGGCACTAGAGCGATGTAATCAATTTTATTTATGTTTACACACATCCTCACAGGAGCAGTAAACGAATGAAGACACTTTTAACTATTTCAACAATTAATTGATCTATTGCATCAGGCTGCCAGTTCAAGATTTGGCAGGCTTATTAAACCCTGACAGAGCTTTAAAAGCAGGAGTCTTCAGTCTTTTTCAGGTCAAGGACCCCTTGGTGAATAGACACGCTTATTGTTGGTTATATGCATTTTGAGTGTAGCCTATACTAACATCTATTTTCTAAATGCAGACCCACCTCAGATCCTGTTGTTGTATGGACTTCCTTTACTCTTATATACTATAGCATATCTGTGCATACACTTTTTCCATGTTAGATCACAGTACAATTATGCAAAGACAACAATACTTACACCAACGCAGGCAGTGCCAAAATTTCTGCAGAATCATATTTTGTTGCTTCATGCACATTTCATGACACTTTCAAAGAGAAATGTCCAGCAAGTGTCCAGTTTTATAAAAACGGATGAACGTGAATCTGGCAAAGTCTTGTTACATTGTTGTACTTATTGCTGTAGTGTGGAAATGAAATGTCTGTCGAGTGACGCTAAAAGGTTAATGTTCTAACGCATTTGAAAATAACATACCGCCACAAATCCCTACCCTAAACCTAACCGATAGTGTTTACAACAGGAAATATGAGCTTAAAAATGCATTGGCTAAAGCAACAATTCCATTTTGGCTTGCTTCTACAAATCTTACTCTTGTTTCACTGAATTTATACCTGGACCCTCAGCATTACTGTATCACTGTACTAGGTGAGCTCCTGAGCAAGTTTACTATGTTAGAAAAGCCTTATGGAGCTCTTTGTGATACAAACATCAAAATGTATAAATTATGCACTATGGTAAAAGTGTTTTGAGGTCATACCATGTGACAATAAGCCTTTATAAATCGATAATCTGCGTCTGTAATCATAATCTGTGAAAAGGATTAAAAGTAGTTGCTGTGTTACTGCCACTAATGGTCATTTTTGCTGCAAACCACAGTGAATTGTATGTATAAGACGTTTTTTGGTGTTTTCCCAAAATACAGCAGAGACATTTTTCCAATGAGCCTGCTTACACAATGCACTTTATTGAGAACCAAAGATGAAGTAAGACCTTAAAACATAGCGACTGGGACTGTGGACTGTTCCAGCAGCCCTTTCATTTCTTCTCCTGATTAAAGTCCTGTATTGAGTACTTTAATCAGCTTTAATCAATAGCAAAGTGGTCACAAAAACAGAAGAGCCCTCAGATTCAAACCTGCAACAACTTCAATCCTATTCAGGACCATGGGAATCTTTTTTTTCAGCAGCTGAAATGCAAATGTGGTAATTAAATGAGAACACATGTGTGGGCAGAGCGAGCGAGGGCGTCTGTTTTAAAAGGCACCTCTTCAGGAGATCTTTCTAGCAATAATAACAAGTCTGAGCCAAATCCTTTTAACTTTTAACATCATCATTTGGGATTGAGTGATGTTGACAGTAAAAATGGATTCTGTTAATATTGAAGCTAAAATTGATTGTGCAATCAGTAATGCAATATTTTAATTATAGACATTGAAATACAGAAGAAGTGTTCTCTATGTACTTTAGGAAATAATTAACTTTACTGAAGTCAAAATTTTGGCAAGTCACATGAAATTTCAACCACAAAGGATCTATAGCTCCATAACTCGTTCTAACTCCTCATGCCCATAATTTTGTGCTTCACATAAAAGCAGACACCGTATTTTCAGTAATGTGTGAGGCGTTGTTTCTTAGGAAGGGACTCTAAGCTAAATATATTTGCGTTCTAATGAGGAAATGGGGAAATAATTGAGTCGAGCTGGTCTCGCACCCCACAGAGTGCTATTGTTTCAACATTAACAAAACCTTTCAGAGTGCCGAATACAAACACTTTAAGTGGAGTAGTAAATTGCTGGACGTGTGGGTCATTACACACGTTTATCCATATATCACATTATATCACATGACATATTATAAAGAAATCTTATTGCAACGGTTCATTGAGAATAACTCATTAAACAAAAGCTAATAATATAAATACATGAAAATATGAGCTAAGATGTTGTATTTGAGCGGTTAACAGTATTAAGTACAGACAGGTTCTGTATTGGTTGCTGTAGAGCTAAAAATATAATAACATGGAGGCCAGATGGCGGTCAGCTTAGTATTCATCATAAAAATAAACAATGATTGTTATGTGAGATCTAAGTTCAATTAGACGTAGAAATCACTATTGTTTTTGAGTGATTCATTGAAATAAATCTGGCAGCATCAACACTGTATCTTTTTTCAACTACTACTGAAATCTTACAGAGTACACCATGAAAAATGTTGAAAAGGTGATAGTTGCAAATGTACTTGCTTTGTAATGGTGCACCCTTTCACAAACATGATTTAGGAGTTTGTCTATGACAAGAATTTATATACCGTTTGAAAACGACTTTTTTAAATGTTTTTTTAAAGCCTTTTATTCTCACAAAAGCTGTAATTATTTGATAAAAATACAGCAAAAATAGTAATATTGTGAATTATTATTACAGTTTAAAGAAATTTTTTCTATGTTAATATATTTTAAAATGTTTAAAATTCCTCATTACTCCAGTCTTCAGTGTCACATGATCCATCAGAAATCCTTCTAATATGTTGATTCGGTGCTTAAAAATGTCATTTTTTCTTATTATAATCAATGTTGAAAATGTTACGTGTATCTCTGTCTGGACTGTTTTCTGTCACACGTTCGTTTTGTTATGTTCCCGCCACGTCATCATTGGTTCATTGTCCTCAGCTGTATGTAATTACTTAGTCTTGTTTGATCCTTGTGTTGCCCCTGTGTTTAAGCCGTGTGTTTGTTCTGTTCCTTTGTCGTTCGTTATTGAGGTTTAGTGTCTTGTGTGGTTTATATCTCCTGTTTATTAGTAAACGGTATTTATGTTATTCTTTGTCGTGGTGCTCAACTGTGACATACGAGACGGTCACAGAAACCAGTTGTGCTGCTTAATATTTTTGAAGAAACTGTGATACTTTTTTAGGGATTTTTTTTTTTAATAGAAAGTACTAATAAACACACATAAAGGTAACAATATAAAGGTCTTTACTGTCACTTTTGATCAATTTAATGCCTCCTTGCTTAATAAAAGAAAAAACTTACTGACCCCAAACTATTGAACGGTTAGTATAGTGTGTATGAGAGAGAGAGAGAGAGAGAGAGAACGTGTTGCTGGTGTCTGTGAGAGTTCGCTTAGAGACCGTCTCCTGTACCAGCTGTTCACTACAGCAGCCTGCAGCTCATTTTGCATTTAGTCACACCTCACAAAGACATTTACCCATAGTGCAGCTGTCACATTCCAGTCCACCTTTATAAGCAAACCCTATTGTTTCACAATTAAGTTTCCATGGAAAATAATTCAAGCCTGCCATAACTGTTAAACAAGAAAAAACAATGTCAATAAAAAAGCTGGAATACTCAAAATATAGAATAAAGGATAAATATAAACTCTCTGGACAAGTCCTCAGGGGACGTGTGCTACTACTGGTCTCTTAACCACAGAGAGGACAGTTGTAGCTTTGTCTAGGACTGGATAAACAAATATGTTGCCTAATACTTATCCATCACTTCATAAATACATTAAAGAAAAATATAACACCTTAAATTGTCATCCTGTGGCTCAAACAGAAAAGCGCACGCTAGCAGCATCAGGGTCAAGTGTTTGATTATCAAAGAATGCACTGATGAATACCAAAGCAACACACATTGCATTCAAAACATTGTATTCAGTTTTTGTGATTTGTTTATATTTAATGTTGGCTGCATGAACAATTTGCTTTCTCACGTCACCAGCTTTAATTATGCAACTGTATGCAAAAGTGTATTTTTAACCACTTCCTACTAATCTTAGCGTCCACTCAGCCTTGACGGCAAACGTAGGCTGCTGTTCTTTCTCGGCTAATACAGCATCTAGTCAGCAAATTAATAACTTTGTAATGATATGACAATTCATACCGTTTCGCGGTGTTTTAAATGCGCATCTGAAACGCAGCAGCGCGCAGCTTCACATGTCAAAATAAACATCAGTGATTCCGCCTCTAGAAGCCGCTCGCGTACTGTATGGTGACAGCCGCTCCAGCCGACCCACAGGGCTCCAGTAACGGACGCAACCCGGAACAACTATCGGTATGGATTTTTCCGATAACCAATTGGTCCACCAATCAGCTATCTGAGCCGATTAAGCGGGAAAAAAGATGAATCGGTCGATCTCTAGACAAAACTGTAAATGTAATTGTGTTGTTTGGTTAACATGGCCATAAACTGACCATATTTTCTCCTAGTGATTATGTATTGTGAGGGCTAAAAAAAATACCAAAATCAAAATGTATCTTTTTAAATGAAAAACATTAGTGGACATTATTGATATAATCTTCCCCTCTGCTATAGGACTGATTCATACTTAAACATATTCAAACTCGCCAAATCATGATACGTGAGAATCATGGCATTGCCACTTGATGTTGAGTGCAAGATTTGAGAGATCAGCAAAATAATGAATAATGATTATATATCTTTAAAAATGCAAAGCACTATAATACTAAGCGAAGCTTCAGTACGTCAAGTGAACCATGACTTTGACTGACGAGAAAAAATATTCCCTCCATGCTTTATATTGCTCCAAACCTGCAGACTGTAGGGAATGAAAGCAATTACATACACCAGGGATGAATTAAGTCACTATTATTTTGTCTGTCATATAACTCCGAGTCCAGTGCCAGAAGCCCATAAGCTGTTGTGCCAAGCATTTCTCCAGAGAGACTGTATTTTCCCTGCATGAACAGTGTTTGTGCATTTGATACATTTCTCTGCATTGGCTTTTGTGAGTGAATGCTCATTTCTGACAGTAAGAATGTTAAAAAACAACAAAAGTCAGTAACACGTCAGGGCAAAATGCACTTGGGTCAGGGTCAGATAAACCGCAGAAACCCAGGAATGAAAAGAAGTGAATAATTTAAATGAATCAAGGTTTTCTGTGCTTGGCCTCCTTGACCTTGTGTGAAAACAATTCAGCAACAAAGATCTATCAGTAGTATATTTATTCCCTCTTTGGGCTACAAAGATTTTAGTTTTTCTATATGACAATATTTTTACCTAACATTACATATTAGATTAAAATACAAATCGTCAAAAAGTCAGCATGAAATCAAACTGTTCAAAAGTTTAGGGTCAGTAAGATTTTTTTTTAAGTTTCTTATACCCGATGCATTTATTTCCTCAAAAATACAGTAAAAACAGTAACACTATGAAAAATTATTTAATTTAATTTAAAATAGCTTTAATGTAATTTATTCCTGTGATGTGGAATAGGCTGTGCTGATTAGCAAACATGTCTTAATATTATCAATGTTGAAAACAGTTATGCTGCTTAATATTTTTGTGGAAACTGTGATATATTTTTTCAGGATTCTTTGGTGAACAGAAAGTTTAAAAGAACCGCATTTATTTGAAATATGATTTTTTTGTAACAATGTAAAAATCACTTTACTCAAACAATTTTTACTATTTACTGGTCAATATTTACCAATTTAGTTTGTTTGCTGAGTAAAATTATTTAATTTTTTTTTTTTTAAATAAACTTTTGAGCAGATCCTAGTCTTTAATTGTGAATGATTCATCAGTGCACATTGCTACAAAGAACAGGGGTTTAGGTTTAGGTTAAGGTTTACTGTCATAAACTTTCATCAAAATGTAATAACTTGCTCCATTAACAAAATTACTTTCTTTATTATTTAAAGCCCTCTTTTCATCCAAACACCTTTCAAATAGAGCCCCTTTTCACAATCTAATCAATCTTAATCCCGATCAATAGTTTAATTTCATTGTGGAAATACAACACAATGCAGAAATAAAATGGGTTACAAACCTTAAATCAACGTTTAAAGTTGAAGTTAATGAAGAAAATGTTAACAAAAACCTAAAAGATTTTTTTTATTCCAAATTGTTATACATTTTCAGGGTCAAGTTGACTTCTTTTAAGTGATTTTCTCAAAAACAATCAGCCTCAACGTTACAAAACATCATTGCAGTGAAAGTTTCATTGCAACAAGCTGTGAGAATAGGCCTGTGAACAAGTCTAGCCCGTGAAGGATATCTACATTTTGGTTTATCTAAACGCCAAACGGTTTACCACACTTCTAAACAGACAAAGCCAACCTGCTCATACTCTGTTGCACAGAACTATGAAACTGCGAGAGACACAAGTCTGTTATTTACACACTGTCATTGTGTTCATATAAGGCTCATTCCGCAGACCACTGCTCGCTGCATACCTGGACCAGCTTGTGCAGGTATAAATTCTGTGTGCGTTTTATTAGAAAGAGACGTACAGCAACGGACGTGCACTCCAGTCTTCTGGTTCATATTTACAGCCTTGATTACTGTTTTCAAACACAGTTTACATGATTTTGAGATAACATCGTTATAATAAACAGGGCATTCTATAAATCCGTTCCATTGCAATGTGTGAGCCACTGCCTCGACCTGCCTGTAAAAAGCTTCCATTTCCATTTTTAAATGTTGTTAGACCGGTGACTAGGAACAACAACAACAAAAACTATTTGTGAATCTGGCAGGCAGTAGGCAGTCAGCATCTAACAATAAGCAAGATCCTTTATATGGGATTGCATTAAAGAAAATAGATTAAAAAAAAGCTGAGTAATTATGTTTTTTGTACAGTTTAGGATGAAAAGACACTAATTCCAGTACAAAAAAAAAAAAAAGATCAACAGGTTATAAAATGATTTCCTCTGTATTTTTGAATGTCTTGAAAATCATTAGCAAAATCATTTGTAACAATACAATTTGTAATAAATCTTTTTAGGCCATATCACTCATGCACCCACAAACCCTTCGTAAGAGAGAGAGAAAGAGAGATGTAAAATCGATCAAATCACAACAGAATAACTGTCAATTTGAGAAGAAAGAGCTTTATTTAGACACATTTTACTGCTAGTCATTTCTCAAATTCAGTGAAGTGTGAAAGTGTTCAGAATCTAGAGCAATTCAATCATATCTAGTGTGTTATGCCCTTCAGAAAATAAAACAGTTATTGCAATGATTCACATTTTGTTAGTGGCAATTGTTTATGCCTGTGTAAATTTAGATCTTCAACAGCACATGGCAGGAATATTTATGCAGTTGCATATTTTAGATTATTCTTAACATTAAACAAAATCTCGTTTAAACTTTTTAAAAGTTTTAAGTGCTTAGAAAAATAAAACACTTCAGAATTTGCTATTCAATTAAATCAGAGAATTGTTTTAGAGTCTCAATACTTTTGCAAAGCCATGTTTAACTGGATTAGGGCTGAACAATATATATAAAATATTCACATCTTCATAATGATTTTATAAGCGATAAAATAAAAGTACACTCTGTAGCTTTTTCTTGATTGTTTAAAATTAACAAAATGTAAATGCTGAGTCAATTCATCTTCAATCCTTCTTCAAAAACATGTCTTACTATATATATATATATATATATATATAAAAGAATCAAAAAGGTTCAAAATGGCTCAGTTTAACAATTACACACTGACATTTCATCTAATTTCTGATGCTTAGGAAAAGAAATGGACTACATCAGCTCATCTTTAAATTACATGTGTGTTAATGAGCGGAGAGACCATTATCTTTCATATTGATTTCCCATAGTGCTTTAAAGAGTACAGATAATGTCCACACATACCACCTGGAAATATGTGCATGACCTATAGTTTGTTTTAAAGCCATTTTTATGTGTGATTAAACATCAGGCTATATTGTTCATATTTGTGATCTCTGATATCTCATAAAGATTCAATCCATATTTTCTCCACTGAAGCCCATTTAAAACCCAAGAGGGTCTAAAGGTTTTTAATAGCACACAGAATGCATAGCACGGCACACATCCAGACAGTGTCTGCCCTTGGTCAATTACCCAACGACTGATTAATTACCATGACGGTGAGAATGTAATGCTGTAATTATGAGGTAGAGCTTACACATCACATACACACACCAAAATCAACAAAAACAATCAACACATACCCAACAACAGCCCCAATGTTATAGAACAACTTAAAGGGACAGTTCACTAGAAAAAAAAAAATTCTGTAATCCTTTACAAGCCCTCATGCTGTTTCAAACCTATATGACTTTCTTTCTTCTCTGGAACACAAAAGAATATATTTTGAAGAATGTTGGTAAATAAAAAGTTTTGGTTCCCATTGACTTCCATTCTATAGGGTCACAGCGAGTTTGGACACTAAGAGATGTTCCTAGATAAACATATTTTTTGATCCTGGAAAGACATTCCTGTCCAAAAATGTAGTCCTAACCATAACCCTATCCCTAAACCTAACTCTACCCATAACTTCTCCCTAAAATCAGAGGGAAATGATAGGTGAATCACACTGATGTAGAAACACCTAACCTGCTGAGCCTAAACTTGACATGAACTGTAAACGTGTCCCTCAAATCTGATTGGTTGATTGGAATGTTGTTCCAGGAACATGTTGTACTTGGTGAAATCACGTTCATCCATCGGATGGATAAAAAAGTAAAATGGAAGTCAATAGGAACCGAAGCTGTTTGGTTATCAACATTCTTCAAAATGTTCAGCAGAAGAAAGAAACACTTAAGAGATGAATTTTTGTTTTTTGGGGCAGACTATTTCTTTACTTTATTAAGTATTTAGACTACACTTGGGTCGAATTATTATTTTAATAGGGTAAGAAATTTAAAAAATAATTATTTTCCTTCTTAAGTAAATTTATCTTAAAGATTTGGACATTTTTACAAGAAAACAAGATACCGTAAAAATACTGTTTAGGAAAATTAATTTTTGCTGTGTTTCTATCTCTGTCCATTTCTCCTCTGCCATTTAGATCCTGTGATTAATAAAAGCCCTCATAGATAGATTTTCCTCTTTTCTAACTGTATTAGCAGGCCTGAGTAGCCGTCAGTATGGTAACATGAACCCTGCAGCCCATCATGCTCTATGGCAGAGATAATTGAGAGAGCCGAAGAGCAGCAGGGTCCAAGAAACCCAACCATTTGCTCCTTGTCAATTCTGGGTGATTGGAATATAATGACGTCTTGGTCTTGTTTGCTCTGAGAGGTGTGTTCTTTAGAGGGTGTATCTGTTCTCTTTCACCTCTTTCTTCCTTATTACTGGTTTTCTGAGAGGCGTGATCCCCATCTAGTCTGTCAGGCCTGCATGCTGGAAATCATCTAAATTAATTAGGGAAAAACAAACAGCTAGCTTAATAATGATGAAGTGATGGACCTCAAGGCAATGGCTCAGCTGTGTGCAGATTTTAACAACCAAAGCAGCTCAGATGTGACAAACACAAGCTTCACAGCCTGAAAAAAGAGACACATTGTATGACTGCATTGTTTTTCTTTTTTTAAGTGACCTCTGTATCAAGCACCTAAAGCAATTAATTACTTCAAAATTTCTCTAAGGCAAGAAATTGATTTCTCTGTCAAAATAAAGGCGCCATACGATCCAGGGTTCAATATTGTAACAGAGATTTAGTCCTACAATAAAACGCTTTCACATTACCGATTTAAAAAGCTCATTACAGCGGAGACTGTATGCTCTGCCAAGGGTGCACTTGCTTGTGATGTAATTACACTTCGAAATGTGCCTCAAAACACTCAGATATGAAAGATATGATTAGTTATAAAATGAGCAAAATGGGTGTGATAAAATCCTCAGGGCAAATTTGGGGTCATTAAGAAATGAATAGCTCTATCTTTTATAGTTTTATTGTACAATTACTATGATGTTACAAAATATTTCTATTTAAATATAACTAACTTTCTATTCATCAAAGAATCTTGGGGAAAAAAACTATCATTTCAATCCTTTCTGAAGGATCATGTGACACTGACTGGAGTAATGACTGCTGAAAGTGTAGCTGTGCCATCACATTTTAAAATATATTACATATAGAAAACAGCTGCTTTAAATTGTAATAGGCTATTTCACAATATTACTGTTCTTTATCAAATAAATGCGAGCACTTTTCATGACTGTCTAATGTGAGAAAGGGCAGAACACATTGTAACATAAATAAATCATAATAACCAGCTAAAGAACTGTGAGGGGAGATACAACGCTTTATTCTAGTTAATACCTGAGAGTCCATCCTTCTAATATCCCATCATCATTTGATGGACTTAAAACTGACATATAGACATTTTAAAAACACTGTATCCGTGCTTTCTTACTCTCTTTTAGTTTACCTTTTACAAACACCAGTTGAATCTTGACTAAAAAAGCCTCAAATTCTAAAGATCACTTCTCTGACACAGTCCTCAATGCACATCTTCTGTCTAGTGTGATTTTAAGGCCATTCCAGTTCATTTCTCTGCTATAAATCACCAACCTAGCAATATAGGACACAAACAGACAAGTCCTAATATTGCACAACTTTTGATAAGAGGGCATATGGCACCACTAGATTTAATTACACATAAATCACTCTGTAGCATCATAACTTCTCCAAATGACATTCATCCATCACAGAAAGAGAGGATTTCACACATCTGACATCAGCATGTGACACATTAACACTAGAGCAGGTGGCATCAGGGTGAATGCATGTTTGCAACCGTGTGAGACAGGTGCCGTTCAATAGACAGTTGGTGTTGATTGTGTTTCCATCATCCAGTAAAGACGATCTTTTATTCAAAACTAACTTACAGATTGAGAGTAAAGCCCGAAAACGGTCACAATGCAACACCTGATGCACGACCTGTTAGAAACTGAATACTAAATGATGCAAGTCTATTTTTGTCAATCATATTCAAATGGTTTCTAATTTAGATGCACATATTAGGATCAGGTTATGGCTCATTCCATGAATATGGAACACTTTTTAAAGCATTGCAATAATCACATGGGTTGTGAGAACTCTTGGATATGTTAAATAGAATTATTCTTAATTATTTAAGAATAATAAGTAGCTAGTTTTAAAAGCCTGCATCCCCCCTTTAAAAGTGATTTTGGACTCACTTCAGAGGTTAAAATCATACAATAAACCCATATTTTTACCAGTTTGAATTGATGTTTTATGATCAATTACTTTTAATTCTCAAATATGTGAGCTGTATCTCAACTTTTATGATTTTCCCCTCATTGCAACAAAAGTTTAACATTCTGACACCCAAGAAATAACAGTTATTTGTTCCCTTCCGTGAAATAAAGGATCTTTAATAGTTCTTATGTTTCCCTCTTTGGATGCATAGGGGAATTGAGCTACAGTTCTCTGGAGATTAAAACAGAAGTTTCATTATAGGTTCTTCAGATCATTGTTCTGGTTTTGGGGTTCTTTAAAGCACCAATACATTAATGGTTTCAAGGCAACTATAGGGAACAAGAAGTTTCATAAGGAACTTCACAGGGTATGCTGTATATAGGCGCTCTTATCTCTTACCCGGGCAGCACGCGAAGAATAGGGATCTTCAAAGAGCGCCCATATTTTTGGTTGCCAAACTTCACAGCACCCCCTGGAGCGGTCAGGGCTGTCCTCAATGCCGAATCGTCTGGGCAAGTCCTGGTCGTCCTCCGCATCCTCCGGATCAGGCGGTTCGAATATGTCGAGCGCCTCTTCCGCGTCCCTGTGCTGGCGGTAGGTCATCCAGCAACAGGGCTCCACGTCCGTCTCATCGATGCCCCAAAACGCCAACTCCTCCTCGAACAGAGGGCCGCACACATCCGCCGGGCAGTGCAGCTTACCAGTCCTGTAGTAGTTCAGCACATAGGCGAATATGCCCGGGTGTCGGTCAAAAAAGAATTCGCTGGTGGTGGGCGTCTGTCCCGTGTCTGCGTCCGGGTTCACCTGGCTGTCCGTGTCTGCGAGCCAGGCGAGTCTCGTGCCCGGTATGGTCCTAAGGGTGCTCCTGTAGGTTTCGTGGCGCGTGCCGCCGACGTTGATGATGATTTTGTCCGAGTCTTCGCCTCTGGCCATCTCTTCCTTCAGACATGATTTGGAAGGAGGTTTGTTGCCCGACTTGCGCCCGCGGTACGACGAAACACACACCGAGCTGATCATAGATTTCGATGGAGAGGCTTTTATCTATCAACTCTCTTGGCTTTCTAAATCTGCGAGCTGTCGTCAGTTATAAAAGTCGAACAACTGTAGAGAGTTTCCGGCGTCAACATGACCATCACAGACGCGAGAACCACCTGTTACCGGAGAAACTCTTCTGCTTTTTCAGTCTATGGGAGGATGCTTGCGTTGATCTTCATTCATGCACACTTTGACACGATAGTGAACACCAAAACACTATCACGAGCGAATTAAGCGCGCGCTGAGGCATTTCTTATCACATTTACGAAGAAAAACATATTAGTTCGAATAAAAGTCAGACAACTCTAAAAATGTCCCCCAATTTCATCTCTTTCAAAACTCTCGTCACCTTGTCGTTGAATTAGTAGGCTAAATCCCATCCTCGCGCGCGGATTCCTTAATCACAACAATGACTTTACAATAAAAATAACGTCTGTAATGTTAACTTTGATGGCAGTGTCCGGCCAAATCATCTGTTGCCGAAGGATGAGACGGTATCATCAGTTTGTTGGTAAAGATCTGTTGCATCTTTGTGACAGTCAGACGACACAGCCCATGGGAGGATGATGATGATGATGATGATGATGCTCCCGCGTTTCAGTAACCCTTCCAGCGCTGAAATGCGTGTGACTGTGAGCTCAGTTTGATTAGTATAGAGGAAAGATTCTGTGTAAAAGACTATGGACCCTTTTTCACGGAATATGATGACGTATTTCCGCATTAATTAACATTTTTTTTTTTTTTATGTACATTTATGACACTATATTTTGTGCTTTGTTATTTATTATTTTGTGCATTACTCTATGCCACATGCACAAATGCATTAAATTGCAATAAAATAAAATAAAATAAAATAAAATAAAATTTAAAAAACTACTGAACACTGCTGCGTGGGAGTTTCTTCTAGTACAGTTGAGGTATTGAAGGTAAATTTGGCATTTCTATAATCGGACTGCCTTATAACCAGCCCTCCTTTAGAAAGTAGCGGAAACCCAGTAGTTTATTTATTATTGACTGATTTATTTATTTTTGATGTTGGCGAAGCAAATGGGAAATACTAGGACTTACATGTAGTTATATATAGATGGAAAGATAGATATAGCCCACCCTGCTTGTTTCCAAAATGTGAAAAGAGTCTGTCTTACAACGTCATCTAGTGTTCAAACTAAAGCAGAGCAGGTTTAACATCATGCAATTTTTAACAGAAAAAATGACTGGTTTCTTTGGTTTTCGTGATTTAAAATTTGCATTTATTTATTATTCACAAGAATATCAAAATAAATTCCATACTCATCAATTCCATTCCATTAATTCACTTATCAGCTGACACTGCTGAAGGACAATTGGTCTTACAACATTTAAATTCAAGCATATTTGACAAACAAGATATAAAAAAATTATTTAGCTCATATAAATCTGGAAGTATCATAAAGTAAGGCCACTGAAATTCATATTGTACTATAGTAAGGCATATTTTCCCTTCTTTAATCCACCTCTTCAATGGTGGGACCCTGTGGCCCGGGCTGGGCTTGGAATCCACAGCCACCTGCGGGGGGAACTCCTCCTTGATACAGCCGACTGATGATTGGATTACACACACTTTCCAGTTCCTTCTGATGGTGCTCATATTCTTCCTTTTCAGCCAACTGATTGTTCTCCAACCAAGTGATAACCTCCTTACACTTATCAATGACCTTCTTCTTCTCTTCTTCACTAATCTTTCCTTTCAGGTTTTCATCCTCAACGCTGCTCTTCATGTTGAAGGCGTAAGACTCCAGGGCGTTCTTCGCTGCAATTTTCTCTCTTTGCACCTCATCCTCGGCTTTGTACTTTTCCGCATCCTGCACCATTCGGTCGATCTCCTCTTTGCTCAGTCTACCTTTGTCATTGGTAATGGTGATTTTGTTCTCTTTTCCTGTGCTCTTGTCAACAGCAGACACATTCAGGATGCCATTGGCATCGATATCAAAGGTCACCTCGATTTGGGGTACTCCTCTTGGCGCCGGGGGGATCCCCGTGAGCTCAAATTTACCGAGCAAATTGTTATCTTTGGTCATGGCCCTCTCGCCTTCAAACACCTGGATCAGGACGCCTGGCTGGTTATCAGAATATGTGGAGAAGATCTGCGTCTGCTTGGTGGGGATGGTGGTGTTGCGTTTGATGAGAGCAGTCATGACTCCACCTGCGGTCTCAATACCCAGGGACAAAGGAGCCACGTCCAGAAGCAACAAGTCCTGAACATTTTCCGAGGTGTCGCCCATTAGGATGGCGGCCTGCACCGCTGCTCCATATGCCACCGCCTCGTCTGGGTTGATGCTCTTGTTGAGATCCCTATCATTGAAGAAGTCCTGCAAAAGCTTCTGGATCTTGGGGATCCTCGTGGAGCCGCCGACCAGAACAATGTCGTGAATCTGAGACTTGTCCATTTTGGCATCTCTCAAAGCCTTCTCAACTGGATCTAGAGTGCCTCTGAAGAGCTCAGAGTTAAGTTCTTCAAAACGAGCCCTTGTGATGGAAGTATAGAAATCAATGCCGTCAAACAGGGAATCAATCTCGATGCTAGCCTGAGTGCTAGATGAGAGGGTCCTTTTAGCTCTTTCACAGGCCGTGCGAAGTCTTCTCACTGCTCTCTTATTCTGACTGATGTCCTTCTTGTGTTTCCTTTTAAACTCTTCAACAAAGTGCTTCACCATCCGGTTGTCGAAGTCCTCCCCACCCAGGTGAGTGTCCCCTGCTGTGGCTTTCACTTCAAAGATCCCATCCTCAATTGTCAGGATTGAGACATCAAAGGTGCCTCCACCCAGGTCGAAGATCAGGACATTCCTCTCTCCTCTCCTGCCCTTGTCCAGCCCGTAGGCAATGGCAGCCGCTGTGGGCTCGTTGATAATTCGCAGCACGTTCAAACCAGCGATCACCCCCGCATCTTTGGTTGCTTGCCTCTGCGAATCGTTGAAGTACGCTGGGACCGTGATGACGGCGTTATTGACTCTCTGCCCCAGGAAGGCCTCGGCGATCTCTCTCATTTTGACTAGTACCATGGATGAGATTTCTTCAGGGTAGAATGTCTTGGTCTCACCTTTGTACTCAACTTGAACTTTTGGTTTGCCGTCTTCGCTGATGACCTTGAAGGGCCAAAGCTTCATGTCAGACTGGACCACTGAATCGGTAAACTTTCTACCAATCAGCCGTTTGGCATCAAATATGGTGTTGTTGGGGTTCATGGCGACCTGGTTCTTTGCAGCATCTCCAATGAGTCTTTCTGTGTCTGTGAAGGCAACATAGCTCGGAGTGGTTCTGTTTCCTTGATCATTAGCAATGATTTCCACCTTGCCATGCTGGAACACTCCCACACAGGAGTAAGTGGTTCCCAGATCAATGCCAATGGACAAACCTTTAGACATCTTTATTATTAACAATGATAATATCACCTGAAAACACAAAAAAGTCATGAGTTATTTCATATTTAATTATGTTATTAGTTATTAGTATTAATATCATTGAATAATTCATATTATATATAAATATGTATTTAAATTAAAAAGTAAATATATTTAAGATCTATTAAAGATTTTAAATATTACTGATTTTCATCTCTCATATTAGACTCATTAAACAATTTTTTAAAAGAAATCAAATAATTCAAATAATCTATACTTAAAGGGATAGTTCAACCAAAAATCTAAATACTGTGATCATTTACTCACCCTCAAGTGACTTCCATTGTATTTTTTTCCTACTATGAAAGTCAATGGCTACAATCAACTGTCTGGTTCCCAACATTCTTCAAAATATCTTCTTTTGTGTTCAACATAAGAAAGAAACTCAACTTGAGGGTGAGTACATTTTCATTTGTTAAATGAACTATCCCTTTAGTTTTTAAAAATGTTATATTAATATATAATAATATATTTAAAAAAAGATTTCAAAAGTTAAAATGACTCAAACAAGAAAATGTTACTGACTTTTAAATATTAGACTCATTAAGCAATTAGAAATGTGTCTAATAATCCAAAAGTTTACTATTATATTTTAATTTATATTAATATATAGCATATATAATAATATAGAGAAATGATTTCAATAGCCTAGTTAACGTAGCTCAGTCACTTACAGGTCTTCTGAGTTTGTTGTAACTCTTCTGCTCTGCTTAGCTTCAGGTTGCTCGAGTTGTCTTTTCTCGACTGCCTCGACCAGAGTGATACTTTGCGCTTTATACCTCCCATGCTCCTTCTAGAAAGACCAGACTCCTGGACTCTGGTGGTAACTTTAGAGGCTGACGAGCCCTGAAGTTTCCAGGCGCGCACTGATGATGATCTCGAACATACTGTGGTCCAAACATAGAAACAGCGTAAGCTGGTAGAACCGTTATGATGAACCGATGGGTGGGGGTCAACAGTGTGTCCAAATAAGATTTTTTCTAATATAACTTTAATAAAACGCTATTAAAATTGGTCATTATTGTCATTATTCAGGAGCAAATTGCTGTTTAAAGCGATGTTGCTACTGTTAATCGATACTGTTCTGATACTGCCAGTATGGACCAATCATAGTCGTTTGTGATTACTGCATATGGATGCAAACATATTTCATAAAGATTTATGGGCGGATTGGCTTTTTAGGCCGCGAAGTTCACATTTTGGAACATTAATTCCTAACATTTTCCTCGTTGCACACGACTATCTTATCATAAAAAGCAATATGATGCAATATTGTTACAAAATATTACAAACCTTTACACAACAATAGAAAGGAGGGCGATATTGTGATATTAATAGAATAAAAACAGGTCAAAATGCATATTTAGTGATAACAAGATCTTTAATGCAGGGATTTAATGATGACATCAAGGCAAAGGGAACACATCTGACAAATGATGTAATGTCAAGGTAAATCTCAAAGTGTAGATGAGGCAAATATTCAAATGACAGCATTCACAGTGATTATTTTCCTCTAGACGTTTGCAGTCCCTTAGAGATGGTGATCAAAATATCTGTGCTTGTGAATCTAGCTGACTGTGTGTGGGAATGTTAGGGCCCAAAGGTCAATAATGTTTAGCAAACCTCTTAAAGAATATCCCAAAATCTCATTTCAACTGGGGTTACATTTATACTCATCTAAGACTGGCCTACACAACATATAATGGTCTACTTTATTTGAATATAAGAACTATTTAAAAGGCCACAGAGATGTTGAAGGTGTGTGAGAAAGTGAAAAGGAAAAGAATCCCTGTTGGTGACACAATTCATAAAATCCCCCAAGCGGGGTATATTTAGCAGCGAGTGCTGCCGGGTCACCGAAGTTTCTGCACACAGTGGTGTGTATCATATTGCCAGAGCACTCTAGCTTTTACAGTTATACACAGTACATTCATTCAAAAGAGCAATTATATATTCTTATGCAAGAGCAATAAATCAGGAATATTATGCCAAGACTAACATTTTTATATTAAAAGCCACAAAGACAACTTTTTGGTCATGAACGATTGAGTGTAGCGTAACCTTGAGTGAATGAAGTAACCGTGTAAAAACAAAGCATAGTAATAATGACCAATTATTCTATGAGATCAGTAACTATAACCAATATTTGGCACATTTTTAGAGCCGTAGACAGTGGTCCTTTTCGTATGTTAGGGTAAAAGAAGATTTACAACAATTGCTACAATACATGAATTCTAACAATGCACATAAGCCTAAAAGTGACATGAATGTATATTTTGTCACAGGACATTAGTAATACTATTAAATAAGAACAACATTCAGTAAAATCAAGTTTTGCTTTAAGAAATGCATATTAATATAAAATAAATCTCTTTCTTCACTGGTTAATACAGGTCTCTCCATCTTTGATGAAGGCTGATCGATCCAGTCACACTAATATCTGAAAGTAAAACAACAGAAAATGTTATTTTTGTCAAAATTGAGCAATATTTATACTATGAAATTATTTGTTTTTTTTTTAACTGATTGTTATTAGTTACACTACTATTGAAATGTTTGGGATGATACATTTATGCATCAAGGACACATTAAAATGATCTGAAGTGACAGGAAAAATATTTTAATCTCCAATAAAAAAATTCTGAAAATCCTCTAAATATTAACCAGCGTGACTGTTTTCAATATTGATAATAATAAATGTTTCTTGAGCATATTAGCAGCATATTAGACTGATTTTTGAAGGATCATGGTATACATTTAATTTTTAAATATTTGTTCTAAACTGTAATATTTCAAAACAATACTGTTTGTTTTCTGTATTTATGATTAAATAAATACAGCCTTTGCGAATATAAGCAACTTTATAAGAAAAGAAAAACTTACAACCCCAAACTTTTGAACAAAGGTGAATGTCATACTGAACAGCTAAAATAATACATTTATATATTTTATATATTATTATGAATAATTGAAAAGAAGTGTACTAGACTAATTTGCTGAAGAATATTAGCAGTTTCACTGGTTGACTTGTATTGAGAACCAGCAGAGGGCAGTAAGTGACCAAACATTTTATTATAAGATTGCATGCGTCTGTCTTCATCACACACACCAAGTATAGAACAGAAAAAATGTGTGCATTATGGGGAGTACTCAACAGTATGGTGATGTGAGGTGTTTTTTTAGACCTCTCATACCTGTAGTAATTTGGTTTAAAGGGTCCATTCTTATTGAGGCCCATATATTTGGCCTGCTCATCTGACAGCTCTGTAAGATGTGCATCAAAATTGGGTAGGTGCAAGCTGGCCACATATTCATCTGAAACACACACACACACATGGTTTATTCCAGTTAATGCATATAACTGATGTATTTAAGCTCCCAGTGATGATTGGTTCAGTTAACTCTTACCCATCTTCTTGGGCAGCAGGTAGACATCCTGTTTGTAACGACCTTCTGGTGCATTATACAGCTCTATTAGGGCCAAAGCCTAGCATTAAAATAAAAAACACAACAGCCTGCGATTAGAGATGTTAAATCGGGCATAATAATCACACAGCTGTGCAGCAGCACTAAGAACCACTAACATAAATGGATAAAAAAATGTCATCTGTACAGAGGGTACAAACTCACTTCAGTTAAAACCCAAATGGTGACAGGTTTAATTACCTGGGTTGTTGCTGTGATTGATAGCACAAATGAGGGGACTGTTGAGCAGCTCAGGTTCAAGAGCCGGCCCTGAAAAATAGCACACAAATGACTGTGATTTACTGTGTTCCACCAGGAGAACGCACAAAGGAAAGAGATTTATCATGGTGGGCACATTAGAGAAAACTGAGGCTTTGGGGAGAGTGCTATGGACCATTAGCTTGTCATGGTACAAATCATGATTCAGTTGGTTTTATTTAAATGTATGGATTAGATAGAAATAAACGGTTTTGATATTTATCAAATATCTAATGAGGCAACATGGCCACATTTGCCTAATCCAATGAATTAAACACTTAATTTCATTTGGATGCAAACCAAACCACATGATTATTCATAACATCAGTTTAAAAGCAGTGTTAAAAGAGACTTAAATATTTGATAAAAATATAATACATTAAATGTTTTTGAAAGAAATCTTTTCTCATCAAGACTGCATTTATTTGATCAAAAATAAAGTAAAAAAATAATATTTTTATTTTATTTTTAATCAATATTTTATTTTGAAATGATTACAAATTACTTTTCTACTAAATATATTTTAAAATGTAATTTATTCCGGTGATGGAAAAGCTGAATTTATCAGCAGCCATTACTTCAGACATGCATTATTTTTTTATCAAAAGTGACAGTAAAGACATTTATAATGTTATATATATATATATATATAGCATATTAGAATACATCCTTGCTCAATACAAATAATTTCTTTCAGAAAAATTAAATAATAAATAAAGCTCACTGGACCCACATTTTTGAACAGTAGTTCATAATAATGCATAAATCTGCTCTGTAACCATAGGCGGAGGGTGAACCGACTCTAGAGTAAGGCTAGATGCGATAAAAACACATTTAAATAGAATGCCATGAAATAGTTACGTGGCGCCTATCAGCAACTGTATGCATGATTTGGCATAGCAGCCAGTTCGAATAATAAACAGCCTAACCATTGCCTTTGCCTAATGAAGCAAAACATATGTTTTTGTTACAAGTAAAATGAGAGGATCTGAATGTGCCGATCTCAGCTCTGGACAAAAACACCAGCATTTTGAGTGGTGAAGGGATTCTAACTTAAACATGTCTGATTGCCCAGTGCGTTCAACAAATCATCAGATATGTTTGTGATTGGCTATATTGCTCAACACTGCAAAAATTTATATTTTATATATACATTTATATTAGTTTTGACGCTCCTCTTAAGAGCACAATCACCAAATCTGTTTATGTTTATCACTTTATGATGAGAGAGTATTCACAAGAGTGCAGAATTCAGTCAGAATTCCGAGTTTCGGCGATGACTAATCTGAACGCCTCTGATTGGCCATTACAACTATAAGCTCAAAAGATTCGTTAATAGTCGGTTATAGTGCGCGACGCTATAAAATGCGTAAAAACTATAATTCAACATGAGCAGATCTATATTTAATGCCGCAATAGACTCTTTTCATTTCATTTTCATTTTCACTTTATTACTAGACAGTTTAAATATGCAGGTGCTTGTCTTGACTTGTTTGGGGCACATGCTTCTTTGTCGATGTATAAATAACATTCAGTGGTTCTAAACTTCAGCCTTCCATGCAAATACATCTAGCTTAGTATAAAACGTATTAGCCCAGAAGTCACACCACTCATCCCTACTGGCACTCATCCATGAAAAAACAAGGAGGAAAGACCTCTGCCAGTAAAATCACTCGTTTCCCGTCAGGCCAGATGACGTGGTCGACCTGTGAGCGCACCCTCTCCCAGGTGAGCTCTGGAGTCCGCAGACTCGCCTGGAACAGAGGAAGAACAGACACACATGAGTGCACACAAATTAACACTCACTTTCACTTTTCACCAATACGGGCCGATAAACCAACAAAGCTAAAAAAACACACACAAAAAGGGCATTCGCTGTGAACACAGTCAGCGCACTTGACTTTGTTGTCGGAAACTTGCCGCTAAGAGGCTTTCAGGTTTATTAAGTGGCCCTGCTGCTCATGGAACATCTACAGCTGTTGACGTTAAAATTCTTTCCCTGGACCACGTTCACTAATAAAGTACACTAAAGCTTAAGCAAATAGAGCCTCCTCATAAATAATCCAAAAATATTTTCAACAAATAAAGATAAATGCGAGGGAAGGGATTCACTCACCACATCAATCTCAGTGTTGGAATGGCCCATGTTACAGACAATACAGCCATTCTTCATTCGATCCAAGTGCTCCCTGGTCACAACATTTTTGTTCCCTGAAGAAACAAAAATTTCTTTAGGAATCTTCAGGAAACCCCAGTAGATATTATTTGTGTAAATTGTGACTTTACAGAGTGTAGCAGTCTTGTTCCAGAAGTAAAAATCCCATTAATTTTCTCCATGAGGGAAATTACTTTTAACAATGACTTATAAACCATTAAAAACAGACCTAATGTGAACTATATGTTCTCTATCGATGCTGTGTACTTCTGCTGAAGACTATTTTCTTCAAATCAAATTAGTGTTGCGATTAACCTTCAAAAGATACTTTAAAAATCCCTAAGGGAAAAATATGTCCGGAACAACACTGAACACACAAAAGGGGACAGACACTGTTGCACTTCATTAAGAAAAACAAAACAAAATATAGAATCAAAATAAAATATGAAAAAAATCTTTTCTTATTTAACAATAATAATATTTAAATAATAATTCAAATTACATTTAAAATAATACACGATGTATTAAATAAATAAACTTAAATTTAATACAAAGCTGTGCCTTTGACTAACAGAGACCACACAGAACTTATCTAAACCTGAACAACTCTCGACTATGTTTTTACATATATTTCAGTGTTGACAAGGGATCAGTCACAGCTGACAAAGGGCAAACCGTTTCACAGCAGCTCAATGCAAGGGTATTTGGGAGGATGTGTTTTTGCTGATAAGAGTTGCATGAAACAGGAAATGGATCTGAAATTGGAAGCAAGCCAGCAGTAACCGGACGTACCCGTGCAGGTGATAACCATGTCCATTTGGCGAACCACCTCATTTAGCTTCACCACTCTGAAGCCATCCATACTACAAGGGAGATAAAAACAGATCGATTTCAACCGGTATCTTAGGTCTTTATATAGACAGTGAGGGAGAATGTTGTTAAACATTCTTGATAAATAAGTACTTCAGCTTGTTCACAGACTTCCTGTGTAAAGTCTTCCTGTGGCCATGTGTTTGGCTAATATGGGCAGCTAATATTATTTGTGGAAGTTTCCGAGTTTACAGACGCTCTTTTAAATGCTCTGTGCATATTATGGAAACCTTTTAATAAATATATTGGCGATAAAAAAATCTTGCTGATATTTAACTTTTTAATCGAATTTTGTTTTGTAAATTTTGTGGTCTATATAAAATCTGATTACAAAATTGACTTGTAATATAAAATATGCAAATAAAATGTACAGTCTCTCCTCAAGGAAAACATGCCACAATATTGATGACTCGTCTTGCACTACACAGATTCTTATCCAATCAAATGCCCTTGAATGAGAATGCTCCTCCCCCTCCTACATCTAAATAGCAATAGCAATTAGCAAATCATATTTAATGGGTGATACTTAACTAAAGCCCATTGGGGAGTTCCTTTTTTTTAAGTGTTTTGATCAATAATCCTGTTACTTGTTTAACTAAAACTATTACAAATCACTTTTGCTAATTGAAATAAAGTTGAAATAAATTATAAAATATAAATATTAGAAGAAAAAGTTTAAATAAAAAACTAACATTGTGTTGTACTGGCAACTAACTGAAATAAAATAAGCTGAAGTACTGAAATTACCTAAAATAAAACTGAAATAATAATACATCAAAGAAATATTATAAAAATATAACAAAATGGCTAATACCTAAAGTAAATATATAAATAAAAGTGAATTAAAAATATCAATAAATAATACTATAATATTATATAAAAAAATACTCATTTTTGTATATAATATTATAGTTATTTGTGGGTGGGTGTCTTACCAAGCTTGAAGTGCACAAATAGGGTCGATCTCTGTCACGCATACAATGGCTCCAAGCGCTTTCAGAGCTGAACAACAACCCTTTCCCACCTACACCAGATTCAATACAAGAATTAAAATAAACAGAAATATTCTTGTAGTAAATAAGGTCTGGCAGTTAAGAGATATTAAGAGATGATTTTTTGCATTATGCAGATTATCTAGAATCCACTTTGGGGCATTTTACAAAAGCACAGATGTTGACTGACCTCTCCATAACCACAAACCACAACCTGCTTCCCACCAAACATCACATCTGTCGTTCTCTTCAGACTAAAAACAAAGAGGAATTCAACCATGATCATAATCTATTATAAGTTTTCTTCATGCTTGGTAAAGAGTCAGAGAAAGACATGCTAAAAATCTCAGCATTCTAGGTATCTTACCCATCCAAGATGGACTCCCTGCAGCAGTACAGATTATCAAACTTCTGCTTGGTGACAGAATCATTGACATTCATAGCGGGGACGCAAAGCTTGCCAGCTTTGGAGAGTTGGTACAGCCTAACAGAATAAATACAAAGAGATCAATTTGACTTTAACACAATTATGCTTCTATTAGAGAAGTCAATTAAATATTCAGACTAATAACTCAGATTAATCTCAATATTCAAATTATATACATTTAATACAGAATAAAAAATATTGGGTTAGGTTATTTATGTGGGATGACAAAAATAAAATAGTCCTATAGTCCTCCTTTACCTGTGTACACCTGTAACGCTCTCCTCCACAATCCCACGGACTTTCTTAAAGACACTGGGATACTTCTTATACACCCAGTGGGTCAGATCGCCCCCATCATCTAGGATCTGTAATAAAAAAATTGTATGATGATTACCAACCTGCAAACACAGAGGAATCATGAAAACTGAAGATTAAATACTTATTTGGCAGCCAATAAAGTGTCATAGACACAATGTGCTGGTGTAAATACAGGTAGATAGGTTTACACAAAGTGTAAATAGCAACAATTACCATCTTTGTTACAAAATGCGATAGATGCTATTCACACAGAGTGTAAATAGATATGAAATGCGTTGTTCAATAGAAAAATACTGTGTGGAGTTACTGAAAATAATCTTTGCACACAAGGGTAGTTATTTGCACTCCCCATTGATTTAGTTTTTTTCATAATATCACCGGATATTAAGCACAGAACATTATACCATGTTTGCCTGCCAGCCTTCCATGTTGACACAGCGATCGATGCACCACCAGAAGTCATCTTCCGATTCGCCTTTCCAGGCAAAAACCGAAACACCTTTAAAGGGCACACAATAAATACACAGTGAGTCCGGAATATCAACCCGTGGACCAGGTTGGAATTGGTAGTTTAGAAAACAGTGTAATTTTAGAGGGTTGTTTACCGCTCTCTGCCAAAGCTGCTGCTACTTCATTCTGAGTGGAGTAAATGTTACAGGCAGTCCAGCGACACTGAGCGCCCAGTGCTACAAGTGTCTCAATCAGGACCTGAAAGAAACCAGTACAGCATATCAAACGCATGGGAAAGCAAACAAGGGCGTCTTTACATTTAATTGTTCTGCGATATGTTCACACGCATAAGCAAATATTCATTGAGCACTGTGGTTCTGATTTAATTATGAAAATAAAAAAGTATTAAAAGAAACTACGGTTACTTTTGCTCTTTGTTGATCATTCAACTCTGTATTTTAATAGAAGCAATGCTACTACATATAGTGTTATTTTAGGATTATTTATACAATACTATAGTATGTACATAAGGCAAACTTTAAGATTCATTCGAGAAAGAAAACTATAAAAATGTGCACTTATTTTGTGTTAAAATCAAAGACTGGTTGTAGAAGAAGTGTGTGTTTGAATTAGTTTGGCCCTGAGGAGAACCTACTGCAGTCTGTGCAGTGATGTGGGTACAGCCAACCACTTTAGCCCCGGCGAGGGGTTTCTCCCCTTGAGCTCGCTTCCGCAGGGAAATGAGTGCAGACATATCTGTGAATATGATTGAGTCAAGAGTTTGGAGATGAGACAACTTTATTAAGGAAGGTACCGTCTAGTCTGAGGCGGAGATAATAGTTCACTCACAAATTAAAGTATTTGCTCACACTCATGTTGTTCAAAATCTGTGTGATTAACGTCTGAAAAAGCGGAGTTAAGTTTCATCAACATTTAAATACTTTTAAGAGAGATCATAAAAATGTTATTAATTTTATTTAGTACTGTCCTGAACAAGACAAAATGACTGAATTTATCAAAAAAATTGTCCAACTGTCAACTTAACTGTCCTGTCATTATCTGATGATCCACGACTGTTTTCATGTTTTGTGATAGTTGTTTGCGAGTCATTTTATAATTCACTCGTCACTGCAACTTTTTCTCACAATTTGCAAGATTTAAACTCTTTTTAAACAAGTTATAAAGTCAGAATTTGGAGATAAACTTGCAATACAGAGTTTTTTTCTTGCAATTGTCAATTTAGTATGTGAATTTATATCTCATAATTCTGACTTTTCTCAATATTGCGAGTTTATATCTCATAATTCGGACTTTATAACTCGCAATTGCAACTTTATATCACACAATTCTGAGGGAAAAAGTCAGAATTGTGAGATAAAATCTTTTAATGACCTTTTTTGTGTTTGTTTCACACTTATTAGTATTCCAAAGTATTCTAAAGTATATATTACGTTACTAAACTCGAGTAATGTAACGAAATACGTTACTAATTACTTTTTAAAGCATGTATTTTGTAATCTGTAGTGAATTACATTTTAAAAGTAACCTACCCAACCCTGTGTTTCACATATAACAAAACTCTAGTGCAAATGCAAATGTCTAGTATGGCAGCGCCGCTTAATACGGTTGTGTTTTACTGTTTTGTTTTTACGAGCATGAACCGTATTCTATTCAGGACTCCACCGCATTCTCGACAAAACCCGCACTGAACGGAACTGCACTGGGCAAATGCCGTGTCATATATAATGTGAGAGCCACGTCGAACTGTATAATCATGAAAGGATTCCAGCGGAGCTGCAGTGGGTGCGGGTGTGAACTGCCATGCTCGTGATTCAAACGTAACGTTACTCTCTACACTCGGTTACTAAGCATTTAAAGTCCTTGTTGGTTGTTTAATATCTAAGCGATATACTCACGCCTCGATTGGACTCGTTTATTTAATAACATGTTGTCAATTGTGATAATACATCCCGATGTAATGGACATTTTTGATACTACTGAATACGGTTGTGGGTCCAGAAAATCTGTAGGCTCGAATTAAGTGCTACCATACCCCCATTAGCATCTGCTCTAGAGGTTTGCTCTGTGTGAAACATGACAGGGGATTAAAACATAAACTGTGCGTAGTTGTCGTAATCGATTAAGTCGACGAGCCGTTAATACAAGAGGATACAATACAATTAATTTGGAAGCTTGAGTTCACTCCACAAAGGACACAAAAGCATCATAAAACCATGATTAAAAATGTCTGTATATGAATCATGCACTATTTTCCAAGAAGCATTGTAAGAGAAACAGAGAAGTTTTTTATTTCGGGATTATTTAGTCAGATCATTTAGTGAGTTGAACTTGAGTCAGTGATTTGAGACATTTTTGTGCTTTTCTCTAGAACAAAACTATTTGTATGGCTTTAGAAGACTTAATGGCATTCTAAATTTCTCCTATTGTCTTGTACAGCAGAAAATATGCAAATGATGTTTTTAATTTTTGAATGAACTGTTCTTTTAAAGGTTCACTCAAAAATGAAAATTCTGTCATTAATTGCTCACCCTCATTCATCTCATTCACCTGCTTTCGTTCATCTTCAGAACTCAAATGAAGACCCTTTGACGCTTTAAAAAGTTCATAAAGAGATTGCAAAACTAATCCATATGAATAGAGAGCTTCAGTCCAAATTTTCGTAAGAGACAAGATCGCTTTAAATAATGAACAGAATGAATTTAGACTTTAATTCACTTATAAACATTGATCAGCGAACATAATCATGAATCTCATTGGTTCTCCCATGTCAAGCAAACATGCTTGAACTTCCATTTACCACAAGTGATGTGCATGTTGATCAATGTTTATATGTGAATATAAGCCTAAATTCATTCTGTTTATCATATAAAGCAATCGTGTCTCGTCAGAAAATTTGGACTAAACTGATTAATTCATATGGATTAGTTTTACAATCTCTTTTTCTCATTTGCATAACTGTCAATGACCGAAATCGCTCAGATTTCATCAAAGAGAACTTTCTTTGTGTTCCGAAGATGTACGAAAGTCTTATGGGTTTGGAACAACATGAGGGTGAGTAATTAATAACAGAATTTTCATTTTTGGGTGAACTATCAGTACTGTATGTACTCTGTTGTTGGCATTAAGATCTTGACCCAGTTATCCCTTTTAAAAAGTTGAAATAATGCATTCAAATTGAGTACAATGACTGTTCCTGACAGCAGCAGCTGTTACCATGCATTGTTTACTTGACAGCACTTACACACCTACACTTGTGTTCAACCAGTACAACAGATGTCCTGAATTACCAGTGCTTTACTAAACCATCAACATTTATTTAGAAAATTTGACAAAACACAACAAATTAGTTGAGAATCAATACTGGTATGGTTATATCACACAGCAACAAGTGCGTAAAGGTGTGAAGAAAACCTGGCACAATCATATGTCATAACAGGGGAGTCTCCTAACCTTGCTCAGCGATCTCGATCTCCCTCCGACCAAACTCTGCCTGCTTGATGTTCTTGACGCAGAAGTCGCTGCTGCCCTTTGAGTTGACCTGGCTTTTCTCACGAGGAGACGTCTCATCGTCTGAACTGTCGGTGTATGAGGCCGCTACAAAAGCATGGAGGCACATTTTAGTGGCGATAACCCCAGTTCATGCATTTAATCATTTGCAATGAAAACATGACATATGAAAACCTTTCTTCTGATCTTATGAAATTATTTTTCAATTCTGTTTCAGCAGTCTGCTATGGGGAATGTTTATCCCTCACTTTTGTTGGTATTACGAACGATTTAGGAATGTGAATTTGTCTGATCCATTGCCAACACTACCAAAAGTCTGCGGTTTTCACTTTAAGCTGGTCTGGGATTATGTTATACAACACACAAACTAGCATGAACAAGAAGTAAGCTGTTTTGGGCCACAATGATGTTTGTTGACATGAAGTTTCTGCAATTAACCCAAAACCCAATTACGTACTAAAAAGGTATTATACCTAAAATGTATATATTTGCATGCATTTAACGCTTCATGCCACAAGACAAAGATTGTGTTGTTCTTCTGAACTACGGAACCTTATTTACATATATATGGCTCTGCTTGGCTTGTAGTGAGGGTGGATGAGGGTCTGACCTGAGCTGTAGCTGTCCGTGGAGGACTGAGAGATGGAGCGAGACAAGGAGCGACGGCCGGTCTTTGTTGGAAACTTGCTGAACTCCTGCTTTTCCTCTTGGTTGGCAAACTGAATCTGCTACAGTAAGGTAGAGGTATGGAAAAAGAGAGGATGGGGGAGAGATAGACACATGAACATGTGATTTAGTTGAATATGGCTTTCTAGCAGTACATTTGAATGGAGTTAATGTTTGCTCATTAAAGGGATAAAAGTTAAAGGGATCGTTCACTCAAAAATGAAAATTCTGTCATCATTTACTCACCCTCAAATTGTTCCAAATCTGTATGAGTTTCTTTATTTCTGTGAATAACAAAAGAAGATATTTAAAAAAAATGTTGGACAGTTGACAGCACCCATTGACTTCCATAGTATTTTTTTCCTATATGGAAGTGAACGGGTGCTGTCAACTGTCTGGTTTCCAACATTCTTTAAAATATTTTCTTTTTTTGGAACAATTTGAGGGTGAGTAAATGATGACAGAATTTTCATTTTTGGGTGAACTATCCCTTTAAGACATATATAGCAGATATTTCTGTATATCGTCCTACATACTCTTTATATCTCAGCACTTCAGGCTTGATTTTAAGTAGTTCAAACTAAATATGAAAATATAACTTTGAAATATACTACTGAATATTAAATACACCAAAATACGCTTAAGGATCAGCATAGCTTCAAACATGTACAGTCTTAATTTAGCCCAAAAGAATGCTATAAATAGCATCTGCTCAACTGCTGTATTGAAATATTTTACAATTACATAACAGATGTGGGGAACGAATCTCATCAGGGGATTTCAGTTGCATTTCAGTCATTTTAATAATGCAAAACTTTAAATATTCATGGCCTATGTGCTTGCAGGCTGATAAAGGTTGTGTACTGCTGTTTCCCATGTGTGTGCACTGTGTGAACTTGTTTTGTGGAGAATGCAGATGAACTTGACTGTTAAATTATAGCTTGAGTATAGCTTAAGCAGCAAGATACATTGAGCAGATCGCACACAAACTGTGAATGTAGTGCTATTCTCTGCAGTAAACACTAAGAGTTGGCAATATTTAGTTTATATTGCCCAGTCAGTCAGTGACTTCACAGGCAGCGTTTTGTGTATGAATGCACCTTGTGAGGAAATACACCTTAAAGGCTCCATAACGTCATGCTTAATGATCTAGACCATATTCATGAGAACTTTTGATATAGCCAAGCAAATATGTAATGACTGCAATGGTTCCTGAAAGTTACTGTATCATAAGCTGAAAAAAATGGACAATTATAAATGAAGGTACTTTAACCACCCCTTTAGACACCATTTTAATTCTTTCCACAAGCCAATGAATCACATGCAGAGGACTTTGGGACACAATTATGGTGCATTTAAAAAATTGACCAGATAAAGCCATTTCAGCAGACAGACATGTGATGCGAATATTTCAGCCTTGATGCTCCATAGATTAAATGGAATGACATTTTCATGCTATTATATAAGAAAAAAAAGACTGTGTATGCTGTTTTTGGGATATTTTCCCAAAACAGAAAAACATTTTTAGAAAAAAAATTGAGAAAAAAAAAACACTTTTAGGAGTACATTAGCATATAAGATGAACACATGGACTAAAACTACATTTTTAAATGTTAATGTCATTGTGCAATGAAAGTAATAAGTAATATAAGCTTAAAGTTAAAACCTTACAGTGGACATAGGCTGACAGAACCATTAATGTTATCATGAAGGGCAGTATTTCAAATACCAAATTAAGACAGATCAGTGTTCCCCATTACGCTTCATGTTGGACTGATCAATTGTCTGAAAGGGAAGGAAGGATGGGGAGGATCGGGGCGTCTGGCCTGGGTTTCATGATAGACTATTAGATTTACACAGTAACGTGCAGGTAAATCACAGAAGCAGAGCTCTGGTTCTGACTGCTCCTTCTTTAGACCTGATTTATGTTTCTTTCATACACACATTAGACAGATGTCCATGTCTACAGACATGGATCACAAGCGGCTCGGCTTCAAAACATCTGCAGACCCAGATTTACCATGAAAAAATAAGAAGGAATATCACTGTGCTTTAAGCTTAAGCTTTAAGCATTTGTTGATGGGACAAGATAATACGAAAGATAATACTTTATTGCAAAATGAGAATTTCAGTAATATTAAATAAGTAAGTAAGTAAGTAAGTAAAACCTTTATTTGTCCCGCAGTGGGGAAATTGCATTTAGCAACAGCAGGGGTACATGGTAAAAAGTAGTACACACTAATATAAAAACAGAAAACTAAATAAATGTACAAAATAGAATACCCGAAAATAAGTATTGCACGTTGGAAAATTGTAAAGTTGTACAGTGAAAAGAAAATTTTGGCTCAATTACTGTGCAAAATGTTGCAAAAGTGAAAAAAAAAAGTTATAGTTTAGCAGTGCTTATTGTTTATTGTACAGTCTGATTGCGGCAGGATGAAAAGACCTGCTGAATCTCTCCTTCACACACTGAGGGTGGAGCAATCTAGACAATAAAATTCTAGCAAAAGGTGTGTTCACATTTTACACAATATTTTTTACAGTCTTTAGAAAAATGGCATGAATGTAATCCAATAATTGGCCTCAACTTTAAATTAACAAACAAAAATGTGGTAACACATTTCATACATTTATTTCTAGCGTCTATGTCAATATCTATAATAACGTGTCTTTAACTAATTTTAGTCTCTTGTAAGCTGTATGTGTTTGATTCACTAAAACAAACCGACTCATTATAGTCGTATATAATATAGTATATAATAGTATATAGTATGAATGTGTGCAGTATAAACGTAATACGGCTGTACATTCATCATGTTGTCATTTTCATTTTGCATGTTCGTCATTTTGGGCAGTTGTGGCCTGATGGTTGAGCATCGGACTTGTAACCCAAAGGTTGCGGGTTCGAGCATCAGTACCCGCAAGAAATGTTGGTGGGGGGAGTGAAGGAACAGCACTCTCTTCCACTCTCATTACCCACATCTGAGGTTCCCTTGAGCAAGGCACCTAACCCCCCATCACACCCTGGACGCCACAGTGTGTCACAGTGTGTGTGTCTCCCATGAAGTAGGTCATCTGGGTACTATTTACCTACCTTTTTATGAATACTTTGAATTTCAGAGTTTCTCTGAAAAATATTCTCTTTTCACATACTGTTTTTCAACAGTAGCCTTTGATTCTCAAAAAAGAGTTGACTCATTAAAGTTCAATCGTTTACACGATGTGCGTTTCACACTGTAGATTCAGTTTTTCGGTGACATTAAAAAAAAATGGTAACACTTTACAATAAGGTTCAATTGTTAAACATTAGTTAATGTATTAATTAACATGAACTAACCGTGGTCAATACTTTTGTTACTGTATTTACTAATCTTCATTAATGTTAGTTAATGAACATAGAGTTGTTCATGTTAGTTCACAGTGCATTAACTAATGTTAACAAGATTTTAATAATGTACTAGTAAATGATGAAATTAACATTAACAAAGATTAATAAATGCTGTGTAAGTGCAGTTCATGTTAACTCATGTTGTTAACTAATGTTATCTAATGAACTAAATAGTCCATAAAATATAACTTATGGTATTCCATTCACATTTGCGGAAGAAGCATGTGCGAGGACTGTTAATGCACGTGCTAACAGACAAAAATGGTTCTCAGCCCTAGTCTAGTCACTTTGGACTGGTCCAGTTGTCAAATAGCCGGCAAAAGAATGCTTCAGGATGAAGTAACCTCCAATCTGTGACCTTAATAAATGACATCTGTCTGAATATGTGTGTGTGTGTTTGTGTGCGGTTAAAAGCAGTCAAATAATCTGAGCGTCTAGAGTATTTACTGTCAAAGCGCACCACAGATAGCTAGAGAAGGCAGTGTTGTATTTAAAAACATGAGATTTCGTATAATGCATCTGATAATAGTCAGACTAGCACATCCTTTGGAAAGGGTTCTGGATAGTTCAATAGTACGCTTGAATCTGATACTTTTCCCAAGCAAAACAGTGGATCCCTCAACATTACAAAACACAGCTGCCATCACAACTCATACTGTGAACTACAGACAATATGGAGAACGTTTTATTGCCTAGAAGAGCTCTGTTCTTTCATAACTCAGGCCACTTATGGAGATATTTTATTTTTAAGTATAAATTATATGTAATAATATGCATTTATATTATTTTTGGAAAGAAGTCTTTCATGCTGACAAAGGCTAAAATTATTTGACCAAAAATACAGTAAAAACAGACTTTAAAATGTAATTTCTTTCTTACATCAGCAGCCTTTACTCGTCTTCAGTGTCACCAGATCCTTCTATTATACTTCTGATTAATGCTCAAATATTTCTTATCATTATCAATGTTAAAAACAGTTATACTGCTCAATATTTTTGTGAAAACTGGAATTACTACTGGAAACATATATATGTATGTATTTTCTCTGGAGAAAGAATAAGAAAATCTTCTCCTGAGATCTTTCTATGAAGAGATTTTCCTAAAACTGCTCCATGCACTGCACGACTTCAGATTTCAATTTGATATGCTGTGACCCACTACAGTTTTGCTTGACTCAAAACAGTCAGCAATCTACTTTCCAATCCCAGAAAATGCTCAGTTTCCCCTGTAGCATTGCTTTAACACCATCATAAATAGGTTTATCTGTTATCTAACATGTGATTTGCCAAACAGCATCCAAGTCCTGAGTTTAGGAATGTTTGGATACAAAACTGCAGGACATGCCAGTGAAGTTGACACAACACACAGCTGATGTTTCAAGGAAATTGGAGCGATAATAAAAATGCCATTGCAAGGCGGTATTGTGGCCCAAAGGCAGTGCTTTGAACTGAAAGTGCTTGAAATAACTGGACATTATTATGATCAGAGGAGAGTAGGGTATAATTTTTCAGGTGAAGAGAAAGCTATGGAACCTGATGACGCCTCATAAGCATCAACATTACTTTCAGCTCATTTCACTGATTACACTGTCTGTTAAATTATTAAATTGTACTATATTCTTTTTTTTTAACATGCTGGCAATGTGCTGTAATTATCCAGAGGGCTGTGGATTATGTTAAATCGACTTCTGCCACTGCCCTATAACCAGTGTTCTGTGATATAGTCCAAAGTAAGAGTCAAAAGACAGTTTAACTGACAATGCGTGACTGTTGCAGATGTAAATATCACTGTTTGACAGAGATCAGTCAGACTTATGACTTCACCTTCAAATTCTGAGTAATAATTGCTTAAGTCTATTTTAGTCTGTCAGTCATTGGAAAACAGCACACGATGTCTCAAATCTTCCTACTCAGAGAAGAAGAGATCCTCATCAGAAATTAGACATTTATAAGAATCTTTACGTTACAGTGTCATTGTTACGTTACATCGTTACTATAGTAATAACTATAAATTATGCATAATTACATGCAATTAACCCTAAAGCTTATAGTAAGTACATGTAGTTAATTGTCATTAATGAGTACTTAAATGTATAATTACACTGTAATACTGACACCTTAAAATAAAATGCAACCGAATCTTTCAGTGTGCTGACACTTTGACAGAGATTTAGCATAACATTTTAACAACGGTTTATTATGTGGGGGAAAAAAAGGCACAGGTGAGTGCTACATATCCATTAAATCGAAAGGGGCTAATTTGAATGATTTTTGATGTGTAATTTATACGCACCCACATATAAATATATATATAAACATTATGACATACATATATTTATATATAAAATAAACATAATAATTGTCTCTTATTTTAAAGTATTAATATATTTATATTCTTTCTTCAGTAGTATATAGTCTCTCTCAGTATTTAGACTCTATGTATAAACCATACATACTTCCAAAACCACAGATCATCACCAAACAAATACGAGCTCTTTTTGCTGTGTTCTGCTTGTTGAGAATGGAAGAGAGCGTAATGAGGCACTTACCCTGGGAAAGTCATAGCCATGGTTCATGGTCCCTGTCTGTGCTGGCTGTGGGTGCCTTTGGATTGTTACAACTGGTGTTCCACCAATGTAGTTTTACACACAAGCGGGTGCAGGGGGGAGCGTTCTGTGTGGACTTCTTACAGCGGACATGAGGGTATGGGAGGTGACAAGGGAACCAATAAATCAACCACTCACAAACCCGGCCAGCCTACTTTTGCTCTCTCTCTTTCTATAATCTACAGCTACCACTGTAAAGGCCGTCGGCACGTCTGTTTGTGATGACTGAATGCTTCAGGAACACTAAAGGAAGGGTGTATTTGTTGCCCCAGAGTGTTTTAATCCAACTGGTTTTCCCAGTGCCGTCAGAAACAGACGCTCCTGCAGAGTTTATTCGGGGCAGCTAATAAAATAGGGATCTGGAGGGAATTATACCATGTTTCTACAAACCCCTAAAGCATCCACTATAGGTCACCTCGGTCAACTCTATTCCAAGATCTCACTAAAAATAGAAGAAAAAGAAATCCATCCAGTTCATTGACTGTTCTGCTTAACAGCTCACAATGATCCATGGCCGAAACATACAGGCAGTACTAGGCCAGCAGACGCTCAAGCGTTAAGCATACACCGTTGAGCCGTTTACTGTGACTCTGCCAATACCTGCTGTAGTCCTAAAGTTACCAGCCTGGCTTCCAGCCACAGTCTCTAATCCCAAGCCGAGGTCACGCAGTGTACACTACACTCCACATGATTGTCAACAAAAACAAAGAACACTACAGCACTACACATAGTATTGGCTTTTTAATTCAATGTTTCAACTGATTAAAAAATGTTACTGAATCAGTTACATGACATGCCGATTAAATAATCACATTAAACCCAATTAATTGCACATATCAATATTAGCCCCCAATGAAGACAATTCAACGAAATCACATTATTGTGGAAGATTAAAACATTTAAAGACATGGAACTTTCCTCAGGAACTAGGACCAGGGTCAAAATGAAGTTCGGGGTAAAAATTTCCCCCTCAGAAAGTCCCTACTTTTTCAAAGTTCAGGAACTTTTGGGGGAGGGACTTTGGTGCAGAACATGCTGATTGGTTAATTCCATGCAGCATTTTATTTAAACCACCATTTTCACCACAAGTCTGTTGCGGTGCTTGCAGTTGTTTGCTATTCGAATCAACAATGGAGTTTAAAAAATACGGCCGATAGACCAACGACAGGGTTCAGGCGGAGCATGAAATCCAGCGGGAACTGGAAAATTGTGCGCAATCCTACGTCACCGGACTAATTTCCCTAATCTTCACTGTACTTTAAACAGAGATGGAAACGCAGACAACAGGCCTGGGTGAAAAAAGTTCCTGAGACAATTGTTCGGGACAATTTTGGAGGAAACAAAATTTTGGTGGCTCTACCATTAAATATAAGCCCATCACTGGCCTACAGTCCACATTGATCCATATGATATTTACACAGTACATATATATATATATATATATATATATATATTATATACCAGCTTCACGAATTTGTTTGCCCACATAATCTTTAAGCTATTATGGTTAAACATATTTGGCTTTCTGGGGAGGTGGAGGGATGCCTTAACAGCTAAAGCAGAAGCAAAGTGATTGGCTGCTTATATCCTCCGGCAGTTAATTGAAAGATTAGATGGGTTCACTCCACCCAAAATTATGTTTTGGAACTTCACTAAATTATCAGCATCATTACACCAGTCTTCAGAAATCATATTAATACCCTGATTGGGTGCTCAGGATTAGCAGCTCAGAACTGCTTTATTATCAGTGTTGAAAATGGTTGCCCTGCTTATTTTTCTTGATGATTTTTTTCAGTATCAATTCTGGGTTAAAAAAAAAAGCATCTACTTTTTTTCAATATAAAAGTATTCACCGCCGCTTTTGATCAATTTAATGTATTCTCTTGTTGAATAAAAGTATTAATTTATTTCAACAACAACAAAATGACCCCAAACCTTTGAACAATAGTGTAAAATTTATATAAATTGTTTAATTGTCTAAATACACAAGCAGATTTTTGACCATTACTCTGATGGCATAAAATTACTTTTTGAAGAATTTACAAATGGAAAAGGGGGCATGATAAATTACCATTAATCATTGTATTTTCTTGCGATTTAAAATAAAAATAAAACAAATCACACTTAATTAACAACCCTACAGAAGGTCATTTATATCAAAAGTCCTGACTTAATACATGACTCACAGTGTCATAGTCTAATGATGAGCAGAGTTTTAACATTAAAAAGGTTCATTAACTAAACAGCTGATTATGTTTTTGTTTTGTTTGTTTTTTTTAACTGCCAAATTCATCTTGACGTAACCGAATTGCCTTAAAACCGGCATGAAGTTGCGATAGGCTTTTCTTCCCTATTGTGATGTATATCTGAGTAAAATGGATTCTCAAAAATGTAGACAAAATGTAGGGTAGGACTAGGAACATTGTAAATCGCTATAGCTGTGATCTCACATGAGTGACAGGTTTGTAATAAATACTGCAATATTCCATATAAATAGGAATTTTGATAGTATGGTGACTTTAACAGGATTTTGTTGAGAATGTGAAACATCTCAAACTCTGTTCTGAAACTCCCAGTCAAAAACGATCATCCTGCACAAACCACTTGAGTGAATGAGATAATTGGGCTCTGAAGTGCCAATGGTCTAACGTGAATAAATGAAACGCGATCTAAGCTCTCTCAGATGACTGCTTGGTGTAAAGAGACCCCGATGGCGGCTCAAGCACTGAAGCAGCAACATCGGTCTAAACCCTCAATGCATCTATTCAGCAGAACTGGACCTGCAACCAAAATAGCTTCCCTGAAAATTTCCTGTAATTGGATCTAATCTTCAAAATGATGTGCATTAACAATAACAAGCAAAGAATCAGTAATGAAAGAAAAGGAGTTATTTTTCATTATGAGAGGAATAGATCTATTCAAAGAGACGAAGAAACTTAACTCTCCCTATTGTGCTAAATCCGTATGATGGGCTGAATGTTTGTTTAAAGAGAAAACACAGAGAACAATCACAAGGAGGAGAACCCAAGGTCAACTCAGGGCTCTCAGCAGGTAGGGTCTTATCACGGCCCCATGCCAAGTCTCGGCCCGAGAAACAGGAGAAAATGTTCCTGAGCGTGTGTCATATTTCTCCGCTCAGTGCAACTTTCTTTCACAATGTTATCAGAGCCTCTCGCTCACAAAGGGACAAAGCTAGCAGAGGTACTGAGAGAGAAACTTTCTCACACCCTCACACTGTGAGGAGAAAAGGATACAATTACACAAAAAACTGCAAGGGAAAAGCGTTGCCAGTAAATACACAAGAGGGGATATAAAAAATCAGAGTAAATAAAAAGAGAAATGCATCCTATATTCAAACCAGTGAGCAGATCTCAAAAGAGACTTCAGCTGTTACAAGGTAATTTGTGTGCTGAAAGGCAAGCACATAATGTGCATAATAAACCAACAAATTTTTGTACTTTGCATTTATCTGGTTTAACAAATGACCCTACATTCATTATACCAGATAAAATATAAAGAACCGAGTCCACTGCTGAAGTTTACGACGATCAATGGGTTTCAGGAATCTTTTCAGTCTTAAAAATGTTCAATTTGTTTATTGATTCGTAATTATTTGTTGAATTTACCAGCAATTTCTGAGTAAAAATGGTTTCAAAGTAAATAAGGGAACACATTTCTTCTCAGTAGTGCACGCAATCTTTTAAAGAAAGATTTAGATCTTCTGAATATGTCACTATTTATATGTCAAATAACTCACGAAGCCAAATTCAGATTTTTGAAATCTTAAATGGTAAATGTAAATGTCAGCTCTGAATTTGATTTGGTGTTGAGTGTTATGCAGCTGAAGAGAAGCTGCAGAACAGCCTGTGGCTCTGTTGTATAACCAGCTGACAGCTCCATGAGAGAGTGGGCAGAGAGGAGTGTGCCTCTTTTACCACCCACACACACACACACACACACACACACACTTCAGAGGGTCACACTTAATACATTTACACAATCTGGACTGGATCATCAGTCTTAATGATCGGACTGTCTGTCTGTCTGTCTGTCTAAGCTGCATCTTCACTCTCTGATCTGTCCAGTGAAGTGCTCTGACACTGTCAGCTGTCCTACATGCAAATCTCCCAATTTTTTCTAAATAGGCTTAGACTCCAGGGAATATTTAAGGCATTTTAAATCCATTTAAACACATATTTCTCCACATTTCCTTTAGCTTGATTGATACATTCCAGAAATTGAGAATTTGTAAACTGCGTTGGAGAACAGTCACAGTGACTCACAGATGTGACAGTTGGACTACCGCAGGGAGATTTACTGGATGCGGCGAGAAAGAACTAAAGAAACGCTGGGAACGTGCGTCACGTGATTCGAACAGGCTCCAGCATACACCTCTAGTTCAACTCTTGTCAGGGATAATCTTTCCTAATGATCCCAATAAACTGAGCGACATGTCCCAAACTCGAATGCAATGTTTTCAGAACACACATGATGCGCTAGCCGGAGAAAAGACACGTCCTTCTTACCTTTTTCACAGATTTGTGGGTCGGAACCGCAGTGAACGCGGCGGACAGCTCTCCGACGTTCATGTTCACGTCGCTGTTCTTCGTGGCTGTCATCGCAGAGTATTTCTCGGCAACGTTTTCGCTCTCTTTAAACTCTTTGCTGGCCTGTTTCACCTCCAGCTTCGCATCACCGCCACAGTCTGTCATGGCAATCTAAATCTACGTGGTTTGCGAGCCGTTGCCGGTGGGTTTACGCGTTAGTCCTTCAGCTCTGTGACTGTAACCTTTCGATTCGTCCTTATGTTGCTGGAGCGCTTCAAAAGCTCCGACTATCTCAAAAGCGGAAGGGGTGATTGCGCAAAAACGTCTAAAGGAAAAGAACCAACGGTCGAATGCGGACTGAAAACGGATGCGGACGGACGCGACTTTAAAAGAATGCAATTTCAGTCCACGCCGCAGTGGACCACAGATTATTATATTCGACCGTCCGGTTGACGGCCAGCAGCATCAGCGGTGGGCGGGGCGTCGAGGCGAGCACCTGCACGCAGAGGAAGTTGCACGAGAACCGTGTCTTAACGGTGCATGTACCGTAACGTGTCGCTTTCTGAAAGCCTTACTTTAGACAGTTCTTGTCGAAAAGCAACTATTTGAGAGTTTAACTAACTTCATGAAAATACATTCAAATGTGACATATACATTCAAAATATAACATTTTGAATCCGAGTTTAATGAACGTATTCCACTCAAAACTAATCAAACTGTAAACAAAGACACATGAACTGTGCAGGATACCAGGGGATTTAAATATACAGTCGACAAAAATAAAAGGCACAAAAGGTTGTAGCTTGTCCAATGAATGGTGAATGGTGGTGTAACAGCTCTTAATCCCGTGTAAACTGTTCCTTTAAATTCCATAATACGCATAATACGCCTTTTGGATCTAATTTTCATTTATGAGTGAACCTTCCCTTTAAAAAAAAATCCCCCTTTCTGAGATAATATTCAAAGGATATAAGCTAATATGTATCTTTGGCGCTTTTTGTTGTAATATAAACAGTAGGCAATATTTATAATATAGTAATTACAAGTGAATAATTGTAAGACTTATTGGGCCCCGGCACCCTGGTTTAGAGCCACTGCTTTAAAATATCTGTTTAAATCGCACCTAAGAAGATTGAATCATAGAAGTGTTTGAATTAGGATCATTTACAGCTTTCTTGTGCTCACACAGATAAGAATAATAAATAAGTTCACAAAGCAAGATCTTTCACAATGCATTTCACACACATTTTTTTTTTTTTTTTTTTTTTAATCAAAATACAGGTTAGACGACTTCAATGTTCAAAACAATAACTCAAGAGTTTTCACATTTCCAAGTAGGAACTAGATGAGCCAGGAAGACAGGTCACTGGACACACAAAACTCACTCAAACTACAAATGGTAAGTTTTTTTTCCTTTTCAAAACACCCATGTAAAATGAATTCATGTTAAGGGAAAATCCTGTATAAAAGCTTGGGAAACAAGGACACCCCATATGCCTGGAGTTTCCTTGGTGACTAGGACTGATTTCACAAAAATGTTGCCCTTTGCCTTTATTGTTTCCCGAATGCTGTTTTCGCCATGCCAAACGTCAAAATACACTGAACAACACTACAATGAGCTTCTACTACCACCTTCGAGAAACATCACGGTAAACGAGTCATTGGTTAGCAGTGTATTCTCTGTCTCTGCGAGTCAATTTACGCGTTGCTATTTAATTGCTTTTTAAACCGCAAGCTGAATTCATTAAGCTGTACATTAACAGTAATGGCTTTCTATGCGAGTCCTCAGGAGCAATACCAGACTATAGAGAAAACAGAAAACAGGGCCCCTGACAGGAGAAACACAGGCCATGATGAATTAGGACTGTCTGTCTGTTAGTGTTGCATTAGGGAAGGTGATTCACACTGGTGTAAATTTGGGCCTTCAGAGTCACTAAAAAAACAGTAGCAGTCCTAGTGCTATGACACCCGGATCATCTGGGCCACAGCCTCGTCTCCAGCCTGGTTCTGGTCCTGTTGCTCCTGCAGGGGTGAAAGGGAGAGGAAGAGGGTCAATCATTATCCTAACGACTAATTTCAGATATGCTTCACTCAGCACTAAGCCTTTTTACTAGGGTTGAGACATCATGACTTATAGCATCAGGAAAAACACTGAATAACCAAGAAAGAACAGCAAAAGGTTTATGTTTACCAAGCTGTCACATCATTGGATTTCAGGGAAATTTAGACTTCTGTTCTATAGAATTGTTTAATGTTACCGACTTCATGGCAGATATTTGTCCTATTCTAGACTGTGAAGTATCTGGAAATATAAAATCCAAAAACATTACTAAAGAAAAATGACTTGACAAGACATGGTAAACAGGAACATGCATCACAAGGAACAGTTTACACTACTGTTCAAAAGTTTGGGGTCAGCAAGTTTTTTTTTTTTGTTTTTTTTTTTTCCAAAGTAGTCTCTTCTGCTTACCAAGGCTGTATTTATTTGATATAGTAATATTGTAAAGTATTACAATTTAAAATAACTTTTCTATTTTAATATATTTTAAAATGCAATTTATTCCTGTGATAAAGTTTTCAGCATCATTCACATGATCCTTCAGAAATCATTGTAATATGACGATTTGCTTCTCATGAAACATGTCTTATTATTATCAAATGTGGAAACTATTTTTCAGGATTCTTTGATGAACGAAGTTCAAAAGTCACAAAAGTCCAGCTTTTTTCAAATAATTTACTTTTGAGAAATTTAACGTGCCCTTGCTATATATATATATATATATATATATATATAAATAATGTATTTATATATCATTTCTTACTGACCACCAACTTTAAGACGGTAGTTGAATTTGGTTGTAAATTGTTATTTTTCTCAGTGAACCTTTTGGAAGTCAGTCTGAATTTTATTCATCATAAAAATCACAACATGCGACAAAAATGAACACAGTGACGACACTGCACGGGCAAAGCCAAGCAAGAGAGGACAGTATCAACAACTCAAAACAAAAATGCTTCCTCAAAAAAGTAGTAAACAACATCAAATATATACATTTCAAACAAATCTCACATTTCCCTCAAAAAAAAAAAAAAAAAAATCACATTTTCAGGCAGTGATTCATGATTGAAACTGAGTTTGAGCACTCATGCTCTCTTTAACCTCTATGCAGTTAATAATCATGTTGCTTAGATCAAACAGTCACATTGCATTAGCAATTCTTAGTCCTGAAGACATGCATCAGTAGCATGCAAGGAAAATCAGTGTTTTTATCCTGATAGGTTGTAAAACACCACCCAGCAGATTTTGCCGATCATGCAGTCTGTTTGCATGAATGCTTAACTAGCAGTGAGACATGATGGGACAAACTCAAGCAGCCAACAAGCACAGGAAAAAAGCAGGAGGTGATGCGTGCAAGAGCAGCCAATGACAGCATGTCACAAGACGAAAGGAGTGAGAATCAATCTGCTTAATGACAGTGGAGATGAGCGTCTATGCGAGGGGTGGAGTGTGCTCGGGCAGCCAATCTGCGCTCCCGAGTTCGTCTTCCTGCTTGATGTGGCCCTGCGCTCTCACCTGCATGGCCAAGGCCATTTCTTCTTTCTCTTTAGGTGAGAAAAAGCGCCCCCCGTCACCACGCTTCCGCTGCATGGCGTGTCTGTGACGTGACTCGTGAAGGTATTTCTGTAGGGGTGAGCAAGGCATCAGTCTGGATGTGACAATTAATTTCAAGATGAGTATAATGGCATTCAGAAGAGGAAGACTCACCCTTCTTTCTTTAGGGATTTTGCCCTCTGCCTCCAGCTTGGCACGAGCTTGCCGTCTCTTTAAGATACGATGATATTGCTTGGCATTAACATAAAGTGGCTCCTCTTCGAGCATCTCTGCCCCTGGCAGAGGGATTCGTTGGATGGCTGGCACAGCACCACCACCCGGCACCATCTGGCAGAGCGCAAAAGGAAGGAAAAGTGCACATAGAATTAATTTATTTTATGCGCAAGCACGAAGTGACATAAAAATGTATTTGCAAATGTAACAACTTCAATCAATCAGTCTAATCAAATTAATTCGCAATCCAGTGATCAGTCAGGTTACAGCTGATGTAATATGGACTGAAATATGATGACACACTAGCGTGAGAAAAGGACAGCCCCAGAATTGCTGAGTGAATCATTTGTGAAGAGACGAAAGGCAGATGTCATCCTTACACCTGAATCAGTGCTAAATATTAACAGAGCAGAGGTCGCCACTTTCCACTTGCTTCTGAGTAAATCATCAAATTCTAGAAGATTCCTGAAACTACATTTTTTTTAATAGGAGGACACAGAATGGTAATATATATTAAAGGAATAGTTCACCTGAAGTGCAATTTCATTATTTGCTCTAAACCTGCATGACTTTCTTTCTCTCATGGAACACAAAAGGAAAAATGTATCCTAGTCAATTTTGTTTTTATGTAATAATGACATTGAATCTGGGGATCCAGGTTGTCAAGTTCCAAATGACAAAGAAAGCACTGTTCACAATTCATAAAAGTGGCAAACATGACTTGTGAGTAATCTTCTGCAGTCTAGTTTTGTGAAATGAACAGAAACTAATTACTGTAATTATTTACTTATAATCTTCCTCTCCACTGCAGTTCTTATATCTCATTCCCACTTCAAGCATGCCACATCGTGATCAGACAGACAATGTGACACCTAATCGTTCATGATGAAGGGTCACATCAAAAGGGTCTAAAAAGTAGCACTTAAATTATACTTTTATGTGCCTTTTTTTGTCATTTTGAATTTTGACAGCCAGGTTACAGATTGTGTTCTGTAATTGCAATAAAACATAAATATTAGATGAAAAACATTAAGGAACCTAAAAATGTTGCCATTAGGGCTGAGTCATATATTGAGTTTGTATATCAAACTGCCCTTGACTAAAGATTTTTCTGGTCGACTAGAAGTTGTTCATTTTAAGCGATTAGTCGACAAATCATACTTTTATTAATAAACCATATAAATCATGATAAAGAGCCTTTAATGCCTACATAACCTAATCAGCGCCCCGGAAGAAGTAATGACTGTGAATGCGCCAGGGAAAAACAGCAAGGAGATTGCTTTAACATTTTAATAATCCATTGATAAACTAGTGTTTTCTGTATTTTCTGCTGAGGAGATGAAGTTAACAATGCGGACTCCTCATCTCCGCAGTAGTGAACGCACCTATATGCATATTTCATATGCGTTACATAACCTGAGAATATTTGATTTCCGTTTGAATTGGTTCATTTAAAAGTAGACATTTTGCTTTTTTTCTATAGATATATTTTTCATGTCTGTGAGGCAAGTTGAAATGGAGCTTCGGTTCTTTTTTTGGCATTCTCTAGTTCACAGAGGCCACATAGTTTGTTATTGGGATTGACAACCGCATTTTCTTTCAGATGCGAGTCTCAAAATGTCCTGTTCACACAGCAACTAACAGTAGCGCATGCAATACTGCCTGTATGAATGTGCAACGAGAGTCAAGCCCATATTCTCTTATTAGTAACCATTGCAACAGTGGCCAAAGTAATATCAAAGATGGTAATGTCCACAAAACTGAAAAGTCTTATCACTTTTGGCAAGACAGATTCCAATTGAGCCGCAACAAGTTCATTCCTCATATCTTCATTAACCGAAAACAACTTTAATGTAAACATGCGCTCGCCGGTTAAATATTTAACCGTTGCACTCGCGTCTTACATCCTTTGTAGTTTCTCTCCCATGACACGGCATTTGAGTCACACATAACTGATGAAAGCGGCTCCGGTGAAGAATAGTGACTGGACCTAAAACATTCAGATGACACACAGCTCATACCGCTTTACCAATAGTGAAACCACACACATGAAACTGAGAGCGGCTCTGTATGACATGACAGACAACTAGTTGTTCAGTGTGGTTCTGTAAATAAATAGTAATGTGTGTGAATGTAACGGTATTAAGGACTCAAATACAGGACTGAGAACCGTATTCTGTTCGGCATGAAAGCGTTTGTTTTCATTATTTTATTGTTTTGCTGCTATTGTTAGTGCTAAGCTCAGATTAGTGAATGTGTGTTCCTCTTCCCAGTTAACATTTAGTTTGTGCTTTTGTTTTTATCTATTTTCATTTTTAGTTTTGTTCATTTAACTTCTGCTTTAAAAAGCATTATTTTTGTTTTTAGATTTTTTGGCCACTTCGCCTAGCCCAATTTTAAACTGAAGTACTAAAATTACTAACACTAAAACAAAAATAAATTAAAGCAAGGCACACAACAAAATGACCAAACTAAAATTAAAATGAAAACTGAAAATATGAAATAAAAGCCAATTTAAAGTATTAATAAATAACATAATGGTATTTAAATAATATGAAAATGACACTTCCACAGGAGAATGAAAGTCATGTGAATTCAGAACGACATTTATGTGAACTGTCCCTTTAACATAAAATCTCTTACGTACGTATCTATTTGCTCTCAGTGGGTTGGATCTGCAAGTGAAAAGGCGAGTCCACAAGCAAGGTGAGTTTTAACACAGCATGCACCCTCCTACACCTCTGATGACTAATGAAGGGGATGGTTTAAGTTTTTTAGATACCTCATCAGGAGGTCTTACCATGACCATTCCCCCAGTGTTCACCATGTTTCCAGAGACTGGCAGGGTAACGGTGACTGTGCCCTGCCCGCTGTTGGTTGTGGAGGTGTTAGAGGCCCCTGCTGCCTGGACAATCTGAGTGCCTGCCAGGGTGCCTGCTGGGATGGTGATCATGCCTATGGATGGGAGAGAACTTTTAGGCCTAACCTGAATAACCCTCAGTAAAAAGGCATATTTTTCATGTTTGTTAAAACCCTGAATGATCATCCAAGCCGCATTTATACTGGTCTTGATGTCCAATTCCATTTTGTGGACCGTGTATGATTTTTTTTGGACAACTTTTTTTTTTTGAGTGTCCCATATTTTTATTAAGTGTCCCAAATCCTAAATCTGAAATGACTTAAACGATTCACTTGGCGAAACAACCGAAGGTAGACGTACAGACTGGTTTGCAATGGAAGCAGACAAAATGATAACACAAGCTTTTGTTTTCAACACCATCTTTAAAGGTCAACAGAACATTGGGTTGAGCTTTTGTCCTCTATCGCACCATTGAAAAGAGTCATGTGATTGCGGTTGGTGTCCATCGGAGCTGACGTAATTTGCTTTTTTAATGATGTACGAATCGCGCTGACAGTGCGTGTGCTAAATGCATGCATCGATTCATATCAGGTTTATTTCCACATATGAATGAGGCCTGCAATCCATGTGCATTTTTCTTACTTGCACGTTCATGGGTCATATCCGGTCTGTGTCACATAAGAGGAAAAAAAATAGGAATTGGGTCACCTGAACCATGTAATGTAAATCCCGCTTAATAATTGTTCATGTCTGATGTTCGGATAAACCAAGTATAGTATTTAAATACCCTGCTGCAGAACTGTGCCATCAGCGTTCACAGGCTGGTATACAATGGTCTGTCCTTCAGCTGTTTGGGCAACCTGCTGTCCCTGTACTGTAATCTGCTGCCCCTATAAAACAGAACACAAATTCATTTATAGTTCATACAATAAAACCTGTGTGAAGTAATCTGAAAAGAAATCTGCCTCATACCAGTTGCACAACTCTAGTCATTCTCTATGACTTATGCATCAGGAAAGCAATAAAGTACAATGTTCTCACACCATTTTAAATGAAATGTTATTAAAGGGACAGTTCACCCAAAAATAAAACTTCTGTCATCAGAATTTTCAGTTGCTGGTCCCCATTGACTTGTATTTAAAAATAAATACTATGGAACATTCTTCAAAATATCTTCTCTTTGTCCAACAGAACAAAGAAACTCATACAGGTTTAAAACAACTTGAGGGTGTGTAAATGATGACAGAATTGTTATTTTTTGGGTGAATTATCCATTTAACTTGCATAATTTTTTTGTTACATTCCAACTAAACAGACGAGAGAAAAGATTAAAGTGTGTTTGAGACCTGGTTCTGGCCAGCGGTAATGGCAGTCTGCGGCTGTTGTATGATGATCTGTTGAGGCTGACCCTGCTGACCCTGCAGCTGCAGAGTTTGACCTCCCTGCAACTGAATCTGACCTGGCTGAACCAACTGGATCTACGTATTTACAAAAGAGCATTAAAAACAATAATAACAACAACAACAGAGTAAAGTATTTCGATTATTTTACCTTGAAATATAAATATAATAATAAGCCATTGTTTAATAAAATATGAATATTAATAATAACAAAGGGATATTAGGATAATTTAACTGTTAAGCATAATAAAAATAACAATCAACATCCTCGTCCACCGTTCATACAACAATGTCAGAGGGATAATTTTACTGTTGTTCAGTATAAAGGACAATCTACAGATCTATTTTCCAGCATTGAGGAGTGTTGGTGACGATGAGAATTGCACTTACTTGCTGAAGGCCTTGAGCTCCAGACACAGGCACCTGCATGATGGTCTGGCCCTGAGCTCCAGACATGGCCTGTACCATGATGGGCTGACCCGAGGATGTTATCAGCTGCCCGCCACTCACCTGGACCATCAATGGCTGACCCTGGACCTGAGTGCACACATTAACTGAAAGTTAGCCCAGAGATATACATATATTCAACACAACATTAGAGCTGCACATGCAGCTTTAGGCATTACACAGGACATACGTCACCATTTATGATGGAAAAAGTTTGAGTTTAATGGTCTTGTTGTTGCAGTTACTATACAAATTTTAGCATTTCTACAGAAATGATGTCCCAGGATGGTGGTGATGGCTGCAAAAAGGTAGCTAGATAAGATTTCCACATGTTTGTATTCTTACACAAACATGATCAAAGTGAGAATCCACTCAAAAGACAATCACGCAGTTTATACAAATCCATACAGTGAACTGATGAAGTGGTGATAGCATGCATGTGATCTTATAGTAATGTCCCAACACAACAGTTACTCTACAATATCTTATTGTTCAAGACACATTAAAAGAGGTGAATGCCTCTTCAAAAATGTGTCCTAAGCAGATGCTTTGATGCCATGGGCAACATAGAGCATGGTAGAAAAGCTCATTGCATGATCCGGATCACGATTTGCTGTAAGTAAAAGCAAGGCATGCTGGACGAGCTCACATCCCACAGACAGTGTGACATGACGCATGCAACATCACAAGCCTGAAGGTCGGAGTTCACACAACTACCTGGAGCGTCTGCACTTGCTGGCCTGTTGCCGTGGCGACGGGTGCTTCTGTTTGCAGCTGTACTGCAGTTACGGTGCCCTGAGCCTGTGGACAATCCCACATCACACCTTGCTCTGCATTATCTCTCACAGAAATGCACTTTCTTATTTTATGCTTCCTAATCGAATCCTCTAATTCACACTGTCCATTTCTGATATTCTGGATCAGTGGGTCTCAAGACCAAAAAATGGTTTAGCAACTTTTTAAAGGGAGAAAAAAAAGCCTCTCTCTCTCATAAATTTATATATTGTCAGTCAAATCAAACAAATGTTTTACTTTGAAAAATAAACATCTTTATTACTTTATTGTTGGAAGTCCAATTTAAAAACTGGCTCCTAAAGCAAAACTATTTGACAACCAGTTCTACAGTGATAAATCAGCAACTCTTTTATCAAAAAGAAATAAACTATAAATATATAGAGAGAGAGGACAAAAACTGTGTGATTAATATAGTGATTGTGCACTGGGTGTGTTTGTGTCACATAAACCTGGTTTTTATCAAGACTGAGGTATTTCATTTCAAAGAAGAAAGACTGCAGGCCACTTCAAAAACTGTTTACCCACTCCTTTCCTTGAATTGGCAACCACTTCCTGAAGTAGATTACTATTATAAAAATACTACTGAACCTGATAGACATCAGCAGTGCATACAGTAAAATTTACAATTTGGATAAGTTTAAAAATGCATTGGGGGTGGGGGGTGGGGGGACAAATCAAACACAAAGTCATGGTCTTTTTTCCACAGTAAAAGTCAATGATTAAACAGTAACCTGTTTACATTGGCTCTTACCTGCTGCTGGATTTGCCCATTGGCAGCTTGCACCACTATCTGATCCCCGGTTGTATATTGCTCCATCTTTCCTTCCTCACCTAATTTGTCATAAAAACATAAAATAAATAAATAAATGAGGCGCAAGCCGTTTCCTACTTATTATTCAGTATAAACACAACTAGACATATGAACACATGACTTGTATGAAGTCTCTAGCTACAGGTTTTGACCGGAAGTCAGGTGTATTTTGAGACTGAATGTTTCCTTGTTGAAGCCGTTTAACATCATGAACATAAATTTCATTTAAATTTATGAACATATCTCATATATGTTACCTTCTGGTTGCTTGTCAGACGCTTTTAGCTACACATACAAAAGTAAGTGGCTGAAAAGTCGACAAGAAGGTCTTAATAATTCACAAATTTGCTACATTTCACAAATATTTGCTACTCGTAACAGGCAAACCAAGGTAAACAAAATAGGCTGAAATTCAACCTGCTTTTAATTAGTTCAGAACTGCCCCTATTTCACAAACATGTGCAGGTCTATCTTTGTTTTCGACCCCTTCACAAACTACATCATTCATGTCCAGTGTCCGCTCTCTCGCGCGCGTATCGCTTATTGCTCGCACTCTCTACCTCTCGCATGAACAGATTTGATTTCTGTATTCGGAATTATTCATTTGGTTGGTCACTGACAAACCAATCCGTGTTGTCAGCTACCATTTCCCTTAGAGCAAGCGCAACCCTTTACCGTTTCTCCGGTTGTCCGGTACCCTTCTGATTGGCTCCACTACAGATCTCAAAAACCCAATCAACACTGTGATGCGGACAAAATGGCGCAAAATGAGCCACACAGAGAAGAAAGGGGGCAGGCCTGACGCATGTGATCGGCGAACGCAGCCGAGTGTTGCCGACTAAAAACGATCCGAATCGGAACGAACCAAATGACTCCCGCGCATGCGTGGAAAAACATACTTCCGATGTAATGTCACCGTGAAAGGAGAGAAGAGCTAAAAGAGCATGTGAGTGTTTTACCAGCACTGTTTACAAAATGTCTACACACGGCATTTGACATTATATGGTTGTGTTTATGTAAAGTGTGAGCTACGAAATTGAACAAGGTAAATTTGACTTCGTTTAATGTTTCTCTAACTGGCTTACGTTTGAGAAGTGACGTAGAAATATTGCTTTTCAATTTTTAGGAATAAGTTGAAAGTTTGGCATATTATGTGCTCTTGAAGTGGAGAGTCCTGGTTTGGTGCAGGAGAAAAAATTCTGAGAAAACGGCCTTTAATATGGAACCTTGTTTTAATTGAAATATACAGTCGACAAAGTGTACTAAATTAAAAATGTTTTTATAAATGTTGAAAGAAGACAAGATATGGAAGCAAAACAGTCCAAAATCTCAAAATTGATGTTAATGAAAAAAACAAAATTAAATTAAAAATAAAAAAATAATAAAATTTAAAAAAAAAAAAAAAAAAACCTAGACTTTCAGTGTTCTCAGACTTTTCTTCGGACTCTTATTATAAATGGGTATTTGAAAAATAGTCCTTTTTTATGTTAGATTAAGTTGCAATTTCAGATGTCTCTGTCTTTATGTTTGTGACTGCTCAGAATGGCCACACCATGCAGACTGACCCACAAATTGGCCACCAAACTGGCTCGTCTCCCAGGACCTGCTGCTTGCCAGGTTTGTCGCCATGCCAGTCGAGGCGCAAACGGGTGGATGTCACAGAGGTATTCTGATTCACGTTCAAAACAAAAACAACAGGAAGACATTTTTGAAGATGACCATGATATGGATGCAATGGAAGCCGAACTGAACTCTATTATTAGGTGAGTCCTTATACAGGAGCACAAAAGCAAATATCTCTGTCTTCGTGCATTAAAATTATTTCCTGTGCAGTGAAGAGAAGAGAAGGCATAAAGCAGCAAAGTTTCACATAATCAAGAAGCAAATGACCAATCCTGCAGCCCCAGAGAGAAGTCTCACCTGGGATGCCATTGAACAGATAAGGTATCAGTGTGACTATGTCTGTTGATTACACAGTTCTTGATTCTGATTGGTCAGTCATGGCATTGAGCTGTCAGATCTTTTTGTATAATTGTGTGTTTATATTCAGCATGGAGGACTTTAGTATTAATTCTAACATTTTTTAAGCTCAAAATCTTATTTGAGTATGTTATATGATTAATTAATTGAACTATGATTGCAAGTTAATAATATATAAAATAATAATGTGATATTTTTGTTAATATTGTTGAATTCATATTTTTGCTATGCCCAATATTTAAAAAAAATTTTTTTAAACATACCCTGTTCAAAAGTTTGGGGGTTGGTAAGATTTTATAAAAGTATTTATTTTATCAAAACTACAGGAAAAATTGTTTTATTGTGAATGTAAAATCACTGTGTTTTCTATTTTAATATACTTAAAAATGTAATTTATTCCTATGATGGCAAATCATTCTAATATGCTGATTTGGTGCTCAAAAAACATTCTTCTTATCAGTGTTGAAAATAGTTGTGCTGCTTATTGTTTTTGTGGAAACCATGACACTTTTTTTCAGGATTCTTTGATGAATAGAAAGTTCAAACAAACAGCATTATGTGAAATAAAAATCTTTTAGAACAGTATCAGTGTCTTTACTGACCTTTTTGATCAATTTAATGTATTCTTGCTGAATAAAAGTATTAATCTCAAAAGAAATCCCAAACCTTTGAATGGTAGTGTATTTTTATACAAAAAAAGTTAGATAATTTTAAATATGATGTTCTGCAGCAGATGCTTTAAGTGAAATGTTAAGTTATGTAATATATATATATATATATATATAATGTGTGTGTGTCTTGGCAAAAATATTGTAGTTATCTGCCGCCCCTCCAAACACTGACCAGTCATATATCTCTCTTCCCAGGTACTTGAAGCAGGAGTCCCCTGAGGAGTGGACACTACAGAGATTAGCAGAGGGTTTCTCTGTAAGCCCTGATGTCATCTCCAAAGTCCTCCGGAGCAAATTCACCCCAACAGAAGTCCGAAAGCTAAAGCAGGACTCTAAAGTGTTAGCTAGTACTGGGCAGCAGTCTCTCAGAGATGGAAAAACTGAACAGTCCAGACTGCCAAAGAGTACAACACCAGCAATACTCTCCTCTGGAAAAACAGGTGCCCTTACAACACAGAGTAAAACAGCCCCGTCAGGGAGGAAGGGTGAGACTAGACTGGTGCCCTCTGGTGGAAACGTAGTACCATCTCAAGTACTATCAGCTGTACACAAACTGACTCCTGCTTTGCTGGAGCAACCTGACTCTACAGTGAGAATGGACCTGAGAGAAGATATAGAGTTAGAGGAGGAGGAGGAGGAGGAGGAAGAGTGGGATGGGGTGATTCTGACAGAGGAAGAGCTAGAGCACTTCGCACAAACACTGCAGAAAAACCCCAGTCCAGTGAAACAGAAGGGAAGTGAGTTTTTTGACAGTGAAGGCAACTTCCTGTACAGAATTTGAATGGTTGCCAAGTCATCCGTGTTGTTTCTCAAGTTTAGGCCCGTTTTTTGATAGGAAATAACTTTGTGACAATTTGTAACAAAACTTGTATGGCTTATTGTACACATTTCTTGGTCACATTTGCTTTTTTCCTCTTATGAGCAAAAACTTAACACAATAAAAAATACAAAATTAGTGGGACAAATCAATTTATTTCTCAAACAAACAGTTCCAAATATACAGAGCAAAAAAGAACAGATACAAAGTCGGAATTGCTGTATATACAGAGCTTCACAACTAATATGTACACTGATTTTGCACAGCAAGAAAAGAGTTACACCTCATATAAATAAAATCACAGTCACAATGGAAATCATTTACTTTAAAATTTCATTTGCATTGCATCTATTATTATTATCCCAAGCATGGAGAGCAACGCAATTTAGTGAGACAATAAAGTATTAAATTGTTGGGGCATGTTTGTTTTTATGTTATTGTATAAAATTTTAGACACATCTTTTCATCAGCTGAAATTTTAACTGTTTGTCAAAGCTAATGCTATGACCTGGTAATTCTTTCAGAGATGAGATTGTTCTCTTCTTTTTGAATGAGTCTATATTTCACTGGAAGGCACACGCTCTGCCTCCATCCTAGGCACTTGAATCAAAACATACACTGGGGTTTTTATACCTAGAACACCATGTATAACTCATAGTTCTTGCAAAGGAGATTGTCTTCCTCTAAGAAAATATGAAGCTTTTTATTAGGTATGTGTATATAAACAAACAACTACTGGAGATGTTGAAACAAATTGGCTCCAAATTAACTGTAGAACTGATATTTAAATACACACTTAATAAAAGAAAACAATCAAGCATCAATGCAAACAGGAAGTACCGATGGAAAGGTGCTAAACTGCTCTACTGCATTTGAACATCCAAAATCAAATCACATGATCAAAGACTTAATACCTGACGCCATTATTACTGTCCGTATGAATGCATGTAGGAGACCTCCAAAACAACATTAGGAACCTTTTAAAATAGCACAATACACACTTAACAAAAAAAAACCTCACTGCATCAGACATTAAGCATCTATGCAAACAGGAAGTACAAACGGAAAGATGCTAAACTGATCTATTGCATTTGAATATCCAAAATGAAATCACATGGTCAAAGACTTCAGACCACTGGATCTGTTCTCATCTCACTGAAGTTGCTGCACACACATGAAAATAATTAACATGCAAAATTATTGCGTCTAATGGTTTGTCACACGAACACTATATGCGTCTCTATGTGCAATGGTTAAAAAAAAAAAAAGGGTCACACTGTTTCTGCATGATAATATGGGACTTTCCTGCTGTCAAAACAAGAATCAAGAAACGGCACATATGCAGAAAGCTAAGAAAACTTGTTTAACTACAAAATTTGATTTGGGCAAAATGTTCAAGGTTGTACACAAACTACAGTCGTTCAGTTCTATTTTACATGCATCTGCATCATTTAGTTCATAAAAATATTCATTATTACAAAATTTTACCTAACCGTCACAGAAATTGCTTGGTTTGAAGTGTGACAGTTGCTTATATACAAGTATCACAATGTTATCTCCATATTCTACAGTTATTTGTCCAAATAACAATCCCACTTTATCAAACTCACAGCCTAGCTACACAGTTTCAGGTAAATACGTTCATAAATTATAAATATATTCTCCCTTTTTTTTTGTAAAGCCAAATCTATTGCCTGTTTCACAGCATTTTATTGCTATATTCATTAATGCACCTGCTTGCTTACAGTAAAGTGGACATTATACGAAAGCTTTGACAGCAGGTATGATCACATTTTAGTGATAAACACAGTCTGGGTTCAGTAGCACAGTATTATAAACATTACATATGATATGATTCATTTGTCTCCTGTTGCTGAATGAAATTCCTGCTAAAATAAACCATTTCAAAATCTGATGTCATCGTGAGGATGAACTATATCTCTAGTTCTGATGTAACGGCATCTGTACATTAAAAGAAGAGCAAGTATTTTACAAGTACCCCAGTGACAGTCTCGTCAAACAAAGGTTTGATCCTTAAAATCCCACCCAGAAAGAAAGAACTGAAACTTCCTCAAACTTCTTCTCTGCTTTAGAGAATTTCAGCAGAGCTACATTCACAAGACTATTCTATCATGAGAATAGGATCATCAGAATACCCCTCCTATTGGTGGAGAAGCAACCAGGTTCCTTCCCATTGGTCGAGAAGCAGGAAGCGCATGACATTAGCTGGTAGATAAAGTTTGAGAAAGCTGACAGCTGCTTTGTGCTTTAGGAGAAGAGAGACAGCAGCAGTAATGCCTGAATGACAGGAAATGTAGCTCCATGTGCTCACCTAATGCACAGCTTCACTCCAGTAGATCCTGTCACAAACACATTCTTTTAGCACGATAAGTACAACTATTTTGCTTCTTTCTCTTTTTTTTTAAACAAATACAAAAGAAAATGACATATAGGTGTATGTCTTAGTGTGAGATGCTCCAAATCTGTACCTCATCTGAGTCATCATGGAAATCATTCTTAGGTTCTCCAACCACATCTGAGTCCAGTGGTTCGTCTATGGCGTTGGCTTCCGCATTGTGTTGTAAGACTGAGTATCTGTGTACAAGGAACCTGCAAAATATTGAGAACATGACAAATTACTGTCAGAATGTTTGTTTGATTTTATATCATTTAAAGAATTCTATATGTAACCCATAAAATGTCTGGAGAACAAACTGACCTTCCACCACAGACATACTTCTTTACAAACAGAACCCCGAACACTGCGCCGGTCAGCAGGATGGCTATGACGATCGCAATGATAGGGGCGGTATGTGAGGTAGATTGACCAATCTGTGGATTACAGAGATACAGTGTAAACAGCGGTGCATAAGTATTTGAGGTTTAAAGTCGGCATGAAATTAACGTGTTCTATTTTCTCACACACTCTAGCTTTAGCTGAGGCCTGGAAGAGTGTGGTTCATGCTGTCAACATGTCAAGATGCTACTTTCAACACCGCAAATCAGATGAGCGATAAAAACTGACACCATTGTTACAGTCCGTATCCTTTTGTATCAAGCATAGGCGTAGGTAATAGGCATTTTGTTTTTCAACATGCAATTTAAGCGGTAGGCCAATAGCGCATAAGGTTTCTTTACAAAGTGACATTGCCAACTTACTGGCCTGGCATGCATAACATAGCGGTTTTAATCATTTTTGCAGATCCGTGTGAACTGGGGACTGGGGCTGTTAAACTCCAAAATGACAAAAAAACACCATAAAAGTATTATGAAATGTATTATATTCAAAAGAGCATACTGCATATGTGTACAAAAATGTATACTGTATATGTGACACATTTGAACCTCTGTCTGAATTATTAAACTAGTAATAAGCAGCAGGGTAAATGCAGTCGCACCAGTAATTGAGGTTCCAGCAGGTCGCTGACGCATTTCTTGCTCAGGTCAATCAGCTTTCTTTCTGGTTGTTGTCCTCCCACACATTTATCACCTGGAATCTTTCTGTACCTGTAAATGAATTATATTCAGCATGTTTTTTTAGAGCTCTCTCAATAAGTTACAGAAACGCAAACAGGCGGTGGCCAGATGTAAGGTAATAAAGCAAGTGAAAAATCTTGATTCTCAAGTGTCTACTTTTTGAGACGAAGATTTAGTCTTCAAGCAATGGAGAATAATCCAAAGAGGGCCTTACCCACTGGTCTGTAGCTGTTCCTTTCTCCCGTGGATGCAGATCTCCAAATCGTGACCTTTGAGATCAGCCTGCTCAATACATTGTGAGCTGTTCTCTTTACGGTAGTATCCAAAGTCACTAAGAAGGAGGGAAGAGAACATTTGAAAACTTTGAAAAAGAGCATTAAAAGATCTCAATTCAAACACCCATGTGATCTCATTCCTAAATGACAACGATTCGCCTGTGTCTATTAAACCTTTGACAAAAATCACACCGGAACATACCGGAATAGTTTTACAGAAGCATTCAAAATAGAGTAAATCACTTTTTGAAAGTAACTTGGCACTTCAAATAATAATTGCATCGGATCACAGTTATATTTACAGACAATGCGCGGGCTGGGCTGGCCAACTTGTAAAAAATAATATTCTGATTAATTGCAGGTGAATGAGATAAATGATTAATGATAGAAATATTAACTACATTCTCTAAAATGTGAAGGTGTTTAAAACTTAATTTTTCATCAGGCAATAATTTGCAAAAACATTAAGCTACGCAGTTGCAGGGTCCACTTGTTTAAGCAGAAATGGAGGTAAAACAGATCTGGGAGAAAATACAAAAAGGAGAATTAGAAACAAACCAAAAGGAAAGAAAGAAATGTACCATGTGGGAGCGACTTAAGTAAATAGTTAGAATGATGGGTATAGCTTATGTAATGGTTGTGAAGCGCTGTATGTATATGGCATTAAACTAATAAATTCGCCTATATCCAGCCTTTGCTTGGGCTGAACATATTTCATTACTTGTGTGTGTGTGTGTGTGTCCCCGGGAAGTTGCAGTGATGTAAACTGTGTCAATTTAAGTTTGAAGGGAGTAAACTTCAGTGTAACATGTTACCACATCATCACGCTTAACACTGAGAATTAGAATAATTGTAATGTGACGATGGGGTTGTGGTCGGGGGCGGATATCTAAATCAGAGAAAATCATAGGTTCGGGTGGGTGGCGGGTAGATGATTTATTTTTAACATATGACAAAAGTTAATTTGATGACTGCACTGAAAATGAGCACAAAAGATTCAAATATTCAAATAAAATAGAATATGTTTATTCATATAATGTTTATATGCATGAAATAAAAAAAACTGGGGGGAAAAATATACATTCTAAACCTAAATTTAAAATGATTTTTAAAGTAGAATTCGAAAAAAACAAAGCTGCTATAATAATTTTGGTTCCCACTCACCACAGGAAGTCATCCAGTGTGCAGGTGCATGGAGTGGGCTGCTTGTTGACAATGTAATCCCTGCCAATCCAACACACCGAGTCCTTTCTCACACGCAGAAATCGTTCCTTATAACCTAGCATGCAACCATCTTCTGGATCGCTGATGTCATCAGAGTGCGCCAGCCACTGGACATAATCACTTTCTATGCCTGGGATACAGACAGAGAGAGATTAGTTTGTGCTAAACCCAATTATATAAAGTTCAACATTTTGTGTGGTTCAAACAGGACTGGTCACTCACAGTTACGTGTCAGCAGGTCTCTAAAGTCAATGGTGTAAGTTACCCAGTGGCTGATCAAAGCATCTTCATAACCCCAGAGACTGACATTCACTGAGCGGGCACCAGGCTCTGAGGCCAGCCCTGTGAAGTACATTGGCGTCTCTGTGAACTTATAAACATGCCAGCATTGCCCCTCATCGGTGGAGAACCTGAGAGACACACAAAAGAGTTAGAGCATGTACTTGCAATCTGCATGTGGAAATATTCTTCGGATTGGCATGGAAAACCGGCCATATAAAAGCCAATCGTATGGGTTTAGTCTCAAGAACTACAGCAAGCTCACTTAATCTCAGAGATGGGTTTGGCTTGGTTGTGCTCTACGGCCACCAGCAGACCTCCTGAATCCAGGATAGCATAGTGGTGCGGGCCCTTCAGAGCCAGCAGCCAGGTGTAGCCTCCATCATCAGACACGTACACATCAGGTGTCAACAATGAGATAGCGTCACCTACGCTGCCTGAAAAAGAGTGAGTTTCATTGTATGAAAGTCGTTATATTTGCAATAATCTTTGGTGACGCAGAAATTATTATACACTTTATGTTTAAAAGGTTCAGTAAGTGAATTCGAAAGTGAATGGGATTGAGCAACACAACACACTCGTAGCAGTGGGGGGCGTTTACGCTCATGATCAAGATTTAAAGAAAGATGGTAGAAAGAGCAATGACTGACTAATTAAAAAAGAGAAAATGTCAGAGGAACACCACTGAGAAAAGAAGAGCTATGATCAGGCAAGAGCTTTAGCACACATGTTAATATTAGAAAAACTTTCCAGGGTGTGTTTGTTTGGGATGATTTCCAATAACAGTGTTTCTCAGAAATCACTTACTGCACCTTTAATCTTTAATTTGATCAATTTCATTGTAGTTACTTTTATGTGTGTTACATCTTGTTACTACAAATAAGAACTGAACTGCACTTTGGACTTTTCCTAAAAGTGTCCATGCATTACCATGAGCCAAGATGAGTCCCACAGCATTGGGTTCACTCAGAGGCAGCATGGGAACATTCAGCTTCATGGAGGAACTGTATGAAGCATGAATATGCAGACTACACTGCATAGGAGGAAGACAACACAAGGTAAGTATATAAACATACTGTTAGAGGTAGACTTCTCAAGGATTTTAACTTTCTGGTCACGTCTGTCCAATTATCACAGCTTCCATTCAAAGTGATTCTTACCATTTCTTTATCTTTGGCCGTAGAATCGCAATTGCTGTTCTCTGGTTTCTTCAAAGGAACCCATTCTCCTCCCTGATCAAATGATATTACTGTCTGTACCGAGTTGTCTTCAGCAGAAAAACAAATAGAGAGAAACACAAAAATTACTCTGACATTTCAGAAAATCTTTCATCATGTGAGCTATTTCTTTTCACATTTAGTTGGCTATTTTATTGATTCTTTTGATTACAAATTAGTATGAATTAATACCAGTAATATTTTTTATTTTTTTTTATTTAGTAGGGATGCATTGAATAGATCAAAGGTGACAGTAAAGCCATTTATATTGTTACAAAATTTTGGTTTAAATAAATGCTTCTACTCATCAAATTATCCTGAAAAAAGTAGCACAGCTTCCACAAAAATATTAAGAGACACAGCTGTTTTTAACATTGAATCATAAGAAATCATATTAGATTATTTTCTGAAGGCTCATGTGACACTAAACACAACAGTTTTAAAGACCAAACAGTATTTTTGTCAAATAAATTTAAAAAAAATCTTACTGACCCCAAACTTTTAAACAGTAGTGTATGGAATCTTAAATATCATATTCATAGTCAACAGTATATTTAGAATGTAATCTGCAAGCTGTTATTTAGAAACTGCTTTTATCCATATTGATTTAAATTATACCAAGTGATACAGGCCTCCACGAGTAATCTGAGGTTAAATACAAACAGACTATAATTGTATACGTCATATGTAGAATGTATTCATACCCTCAGCCAGCACGCTCGTAGTGAAGACTCCTCTGAGAGAAGTGACATTCGTGAAGTCTGTCTCACCCCCTGGAGTTGTGTACAGATGGCGTTCTAGAGACTTGGAATACACAGTGCCTCTGTCATCTGACACATAGATGGTGCCAAACCCAGCGTCTGCGGAAAAAAACACACACAATACAGTTAAAAGTCTATGAAGTAGCACAAATCAAAGTGTTGTATTTTACTCAATACTACTAAATGCCAGTGGTTAACCAATAAAAGTTTTTTTTATACAATATATAATATATCGATACAGCAGTGTGACATGATGGTTTCTACAACAGGAAATGTGAGTTGCAAGCTTATGTATTATGGTTACGGTAAATAAAACAAAAAGAAACACTGACCTCCGGGTTCATCCACGTGCATGAAGACCATTTCATCATTGGCTGCTAATATTGAGTAGAACTGCTCATGACTGACAGGAGGAAGTTGCGCCATGTTCCATGTCTCACCTTGGTCTGCCGACACATGTATGGCGCGTAAAATCTCCTGAAGAACATGCACACAGTTAATACATCACATTCACGATTTTATACTCTCACACTCGGATGCACCATCACACACACCTCTGACGCTGACTGCATTACGTTTCCTGATCCAGCCATAACTGAAGCGAACAGGAAGCGTCCGCCGATCCCAAAGGAGTAGATTCTCTCGGCGACGGTCTTAATGTTAACACCAAGGTCGACTGACTTCCTCAGCACCAGCATCCCTTTATCAACTGAAAAAACAAAACAAACAAACAGTAAGGTAACATTACTACAGAAACAGGCACTGTAGTTCTTGCCGCAGCGATAGCAATAAGGTTTGCTGACTCAAATCCACTGTGGGATGCTGAATTCTAATTCAAAAAAATTCTAACAACTCTTTATCTAAACACTGTAAATGAGCTCTTCAGCAACAGCACTCACAGGGTGTTGCATCATCCCCTCTGAAATTGGTGCAATTACCTTGCAAAAGAAGCCCATGCAAGAAGCACACTGCCAAACATCATGAAAAGGAAGCTTTAAAAGTACACATTTTTACTCAAGTTGGGTTCGGAAGTAAGCATGGCTGCTGACAGGGTCAGTACGAAAGAGTTTTGGTGCAGTTGACAGGACTGTCATTGCTGTACTGTTACTCTGCCTTACATTTGTCATTATGTTCTACTTGTGTTTTTATGTTTTTTAAACAAAAACACTTGGGTTTTCTGCTAATTGAGTCTATCAATGTGAAATATAAATCTTTTGTAGCATTATAAATGTCTTTACTGTCACTTTTGATCAGTGTAATGCATCCTTGCTGAATAAAAGTTCATTTCTTTTCAAAAAAAAAACCCACAACATAATGACCACAAACTTTTAACCGGTAATGTGTATCTTATATTTATATATTTAAAATGTTGGCAGGAGAATCTCAAGATTTCAGAATTCTAATAACTCAGCTTTAATACAGGGAGGCACAAGCAGAAATACACATAAGAAATCTATACACGCACATACTAGCGACAGAATGGAACGCATTCCTGTCACCACACCTTAAATCAACAAAGCTATAAATATTACTCACAGCACGATCCGTTAAGGTTGGTGGAGAAGAACAGACTATCCATTCCCCTGTGGAAATGATGAAGAGAGAATTGATCTGTGAGATTAAACTCAAGAGACCTCATAAAACAACAGCAGTCAGATCGGTTCACTTCAGATCAGTCACTTGTTTGCACTTTGCAGCATAGGTACAAACATGCTGCACACTAAAATGTTAAGGAGGGAGACAATTTATGACAATCCCACACAAACATTTTTAATTTATAGATAACATATGAACAACGCAACAAGAAGCTGGTTGCACAGAGATTCTCCATTAAAATTCATGGTATTGTTGTAACAGGATATCTACAATTGTCACAGATCATATGACGTTTGGTTAAGATAAGACTTAAGGGAGTGACTCAGGTTGAGGAGTTTTCAGGTTGCAATATAACTGAAACAGTTTCTAAAATTTAAATGTAAGTGTGCCATTCCTTGCAGCACATTTTCATACTTGATAGGATACAGTAATAAACTTACAATTTTATTAAACTTGAAATTATATAAGTTAGTTTTCTTTTATCACAATATTACAGTATAATGATTTGACGTGGTTGTTTAAAGGAAATATTAAAGACAAGGATGTGACACCATTTGTGGCAGGAAGGCAACAGAACAAACAACCCAATTTGACGAATACTGAGATGTTTTGTGGTATCACTCTAAATCATCCCAGGCTGTTTAAAATTAAAATAACATTTTAAATTCAAAATTTCAATCGCTCACTTTTGCGCTTTATTTCCATTCAATTAATTTTCTTGCCATTGTTTAAATAACCAAGATATTGATAAAGGCTTGAATGGTGCGTGTTTGTGAAACTCTGGTGTATGCTTATATTGAAATACTTCCTTACATATTCTGAATAGGTTTGTGCTGTAATTTGAATATGAAAAAGATTTTCATAAAAGAATTTAAAAGAATCTGCATAAAAGGAACAACCCATGTTTTTGGTTTGACTTTTCTGGATTCCAAAGAGTGCCCAAAAGACTCCCTTGGTCAAACATTAATTTTACTAATGAATGATACGCCTTGGAGAGCTTCCTTGTTGATGTGCATAAACTAGGGATTGTTGAAGCAACAACAACAACAACAACAACAAAAAACAACAACTGGAGAATCCAATTGAAGTTTGATGCAGCAGTGTATCTGGAGCAGCCGAGCGTCCTCGGACATTTGAAAGCTGAGTCGTGTGGAAAAACACTGTGACTCAGCAGAGAATGTCTCGTGTTGCTGCCATGGTGGCCGCATTTGCATGTTTGTGTTTTTGTGAGCCCTGGATGTGCAGCCTTGAAAAGACAATACAGAACTCCCCAAACTGACAGGGCAAAAAGTCAAACATACTATATAAAGTTAAAAGAGCATTAAAAGATCTTACCATTTCACCACACACACCATCTCATGAATTTTCGTCCATGTTGTACCAAAGTCTTTAGAGATCCAGAGATCATTCTGAAACAGCAGCAAATAGATGATATGCTAATGTTCAAAGCAGCAATGCACCACTTGAAATGCATAAAAAAAAAAAACATATTTACAATTAGCATATTTAACTTTTTCCCTGCCAGCCAACATCAGCATTTTTGATCATACTCGCAAAACTTTCATGGCCCCCAGATTATTTTGTTGTATGGACATGTAAACAGCCAATATATCAACAACAAAAAAAGAACTTTTTTGCTTTTTTCTATATTCTAGTTGCATTCATTCTTTTTTTTTATCAGGACATGAATGTGGGTCAGTTGTAAAAGCTTGCAAACAAAAAGCTTAAAAATCGTGTTTTTGTCAAAAACTATGCCCAGATCAGATTCAGAATGATGATCAAAACATAGATTAAGTAAATCACATCCATCACCACTGCCAAAGCTTGACAGTCCTATATACCACTTCATGGGTTCTGCATTTTTCATAGTAACATTATGCAGTTTTGATTTATATGCTGTTGAATGTTTGATGATCACATTAGTTTACTTGTGCATAAAAAATCTGGCCCCTCTGCTTTAGGCAGATCTTTTTCTTCGCTTGTTTCTGGATGCGGAATTGATGCACTATTTCAGACGATACATAACAGCGCCCCCTAATGTATTATAGTGAAAGCATGACTTGCTGGAAAAACTTGTCAATGGCGGGGAAACGTTGCGTCGTAAAAGGTGGAAAATCTTGTTAATGGCGAGGAAAGAGTTAATTTGCAAGCATGTCATTTAGATCAGCACAAAATAAGAACTCTGATCAGTTCAGGTAACCCAATATGTGTTGATGGCAGTTTTGAACTTCACTATGAGATACACTAAGGACTTAAATCCAATATGTGGTCATGATGCAAACTTTGTGGAAATTTACATTAATTAAATCAACCAATCAAATGGCTTTTAGTAACTTTCTGTTTGACGCCCTAAAGTTGTAATCTGTAAAGAAATCAAGTAACACAAATGTTGATAGGCTCTCACCTTGATGCTGATGGCTGCAAGCATATCAGAGTTTTGAGGGTTGTACATTATCTGCATGAGAGGGTGGAAAGGCAAATCTGTGCGGGTGAAACTCTTGCCAAAGTCTTTTGAACGGAAAATTTTTCCGCCAGTGCTTCCAGAAGCATCTCCTGTGAGGATCACCTGAGGGAAAGAAAATCCGTACTTTAAAGTGCTGTCACACATCCATATAATTGCTTTTAGTATCGGAACATCAGCAAAGAACAGAAAGCTCAATTAGTCTATTTTTACTTTGATTGACATGCTGCATTTAAGTGTCTACTGGCCAATTCAGCAACTTGAGAAACATCTTTAACAATTAGCAAACTGATTCAGCTCCCCAGCCCACGTGGGCTCATTGGGAGACGCTGTTGAAATGCTGGATTTTGACGTGTAGCCCACCTTGCCAGAGTTTTCCGGACCGATAGCGATCCCAAAGTCAGTGTTGATAAAGGTGTTGTTGATGAGTTCTGTGACATCCTCAAATGACTTTCCATAGTTTTCACTGTAACAAGGAGTGGAAGATCGAGAAAGACATGGAGTAAAGCAAACACTACACTGGTATTACAAGAGCAAACACGATTCAAACCAACACTCACCTCCTATACAGTTTAGATTGACCGAATCGCAGGAAGACTAATGGCATCTGAAACGTTGTCAGGGCCAGCACTACCTAAGATTGAGACACAGAGACAGTTATTTACTTTGACAAAACCTTCAAAGAAAATTATGGGAAACTTCTTATTCTTCCAGCCTGGACCATTTCTAGGAAGCACTTCTTTATTTTCAAAGAAATCAGTACAAGGATGCAAGAAATCGATCAAAAATTCATAATGCTACAAAACGTTTTTATTTCAAACACATGCTATTTTTTGAACCTTTGTATTCGTCAAGATTTTCACAAAAATAATAAGCAGCACAATTGTTTTCAACATTGATAATAACAAGAAATGCCTCCGAAGCAGCATATCAGCATATTACAAGGATTTCTAAAGGGTCATATCACACTGAAGACAGTAGTAATTCAGCTTTGCCATCACAGGAATAAATTAAAACAGAAAACAATTGTAATAATATTTCACAATATTCTTCTTTTACTGTATTTTTGATTAAATAATTGCAATTTTGGTGTGCATAAGAGTTTTTACAGACTCCAAAATTAGTAGAAAAGTAGTGTATGCATTGTTTTTATTGCAGTAAAGGGCACAGCAGCCATGGTCAGAGTAAAAAATAAGACTTCATGACATGGCCTTGAATGTGCACTAGGGGCATGAGAACGGTCAAATAGCATTTGGCCATGTTGACATTTGTGTTTATTTTTCTTTGTGAGCCCTGCAAATTGGCAAAGAGTTCTTCGAAGATTACATAGACAGTCTAAATTTAAACCTAAAGCTAAAAAAGTCCTCATTTAACCTTGAATGGTATTTTTAGTGCGGTGGAAGTTTCCTCTGGAGACTTCATCTTAGAACAGCAAGCGTATGATAGTGTGTGCACATAATAAATCAAAAATGAAACTCACCCCAGTTCCGTCCCCCACCCAGGCCAGAGACACAGATCCACTAATATCTGGAAAAGTCCACTGAAAAAACAACAACAACAACAAAAAAAACACATTTTATTAATATTAAACAAAAACAATACTGAAATGTGTATCATCATAGACTAAATATAAGATTTTCACACACAAAATAAAGCTTTTGTTATTGCATGTCCTAGAAAGACATTAGCATCTGCCTATGCAAAACACATGCCAACCTTAAACAAAAACCGAATCAGAAGCCTAACAACTATACATGAGACTTAACATGAAATTGAAAATAGCACAATGAGTATGACAAATTACTGAAATGAAAAAATAGAAATGAATTGTGAAACTGAAGAAGACATATCAAAGCAACAGTGTTATCATTTTAAACATCTGCTCATTCAATCTTTTTGACTCCCATTTTAAAGACAACACAATATTTAACATTTTCTATGGCATTTCTGCTGTGATTATGACAAACTTTTATATTAACAGAATCTGGGAGTGTTGACATATAAAATTCTCATTATAACATTGATATGTTTGAAAAGTCACATGAAATGGTTCCTAATACACTTTCAAAGCAAATGTGAGTCTCAAGAAGATATCAAATGGCTGAACGGAAGTGTGCAAAAAAAAAAAAAAGACATTCTGATTGCATTTTCTCATTTAAAGCACTTCTCTTGCTGATGTCAGACTGAATGCTAAAATACTTTCACTTTCTTTCTCTGGGCTGCATTTGTGTCCCTTTAAATAACAGTTAAATCTTCTAATCCCATCTAGTGTTTCTGAACCCAGTCTAGAATTGAACATATAATTCAAATGCTATATAAAGGCCAAAAGGGGACATTAACAGCTGAGGCAGTTCCTATCACCGCTTTTGTATTCATAATAACTTTCTACAGAAAGACAGACCAGACAGAAAGGTTGACGCATCTGTGACTAATGAACAGAGGAAGTTGATCAGAAGTTTGGTCAAGCAGAGATGAGCTGATATCTCAAAAAGGTGTAACTCAAACCCTCAAACACCTCATCTGTTTCACCTCATCTGACAACAACCAACCACATTTTTTTTTTTCCGAGAAAAGGAAGTCATTTTTAATTGCGATCACTAGTATCAGTATTATTCACTTTTCCATATTATATATTATATGGTTTAGCAAAACTGACTATGCATTAGAAAGGCATAGCTTTTTGTGGATATAAACATTAAACCGGCTGTAACACCAGTTTAACTGGTTCTACAACTTCTGCAAGCCAAGTTACACCTACCTGTCAAGGACATTGTTCAAAAACAATGTTTCCCAAATGTTTTAATGTTGTTAAAAATGTTCCCCAAAAAAGAAAACTTTAATCACATTTTACAGTATTTACATTTATGTTTGTCGCAAAAATCAAGTACTTTTACAAGAACTTCAAAAGAGTTTAAGCTAAACAAAAGTGACTGTGTTTCAAAACGCGTATTTCTTATAAATAACCAACATCTATCTTTATGTTACTGGTACTTATTTTTATTATTATTTTTTTTAGTAAGTAATACAGTTGTCAACAGTTTCTAGTCCTTATTAAAAATGCATTTGATACTAGTTATGAAACTTGCAATCCCTACATACTTACACACTCACTAGCAAATAAACAAGTACTAACAAATAAGTGTTAGTGTCATACAAATAGATACGAATTCGTTTTAAAGAATACATGTTTCACCGGATTTCTAACTTGTATGATGTTTAAAACGCTGTAAGTGAAGATCCCTGGGTTTTGAGATAAAGCTAAGGCTTCGAGTGAACTTACGTTGTGAGTGTTGCTAGTTAACTTGCTCTCATATCCCATTAAACCATTACAGGAGTCTGACACATCAACGCTTCTCTTCTGGATGCGACGATGGATCCGAGAAATATCGGCATCCGATCCCGTCCCGACCAGACTTCTGACGGCTACTGGAGACTTCACATACACCCGGTGCGCGTTAAAGGATCCTGGTTCCACTTGGAAATCCACACAAAATGCAAAGGGAAAAAATAAAAGTGCAATAAAGTGTCCAAGGCCTCGCATTTTTCTTCAGTGTATTTCCAACACGACTGTGTTCCTCAGTGTCTTCCTCCTGAACGGCCGCTGGCGGTATCAACAAAAACAGACTGTGACAGCGAAAGGTCCCTGCTGCTCATATTATTAGTGCTGCCTCCTCAGAGAGCTTTACAACACCCCTTTTTAATCTAGATAATTTCCAAGAACGCAGAAAAAACGCTGGAGCAGACTGAATCCTTTACAGTATTTCGTGATAAACACTTAAAAAACGAGCAACCGTAAAAAATAAAAATAACGGTGAAAAGAATGCACCTTGCAGAGGCTGTACCTCATTGGTTGCAGCGTCTGGTGCGGTTTTCTGATTGGTCCGTAATTGCACAATCAAGTTTCTGTGAGCCTGTAGTGTCAAGTTAGTTTGACACGTCGCACTTCAGAGGACAGTATATCGTATCATGTTTAAAAACGAGTCCTGCGTTTCATATGTAAAAACGGTCTTTGGTGAATTATGATTATCTAATCTAATATAAACTCTTAATGTCAGTAACCCAGCTGTCCATTAGGCATATGTCCTATGCAAAGATTTCACTTTAAAGGCATGTTGTAAAATTGGCTATTTCATCAGTTTATTCTCTCTTTTTTTCTTTCTTTTTTTTTTTACTTATAGCCCCAGCATGGATCCAGTTCTCAGATAAAATGACCAAACGTGCATGATCTTCCACATTTAAATGTTTGCAGAAGCTGTTTCTTTTATAAGACGATTAAAATGCTGAATGCACACATTGTCTTGTTATTTTTATACCAGCAAAATCATTTCATGTGCCTAAATAGTAGCAAGTGCATGACTCAAATTGTCAGTGTTCTCAGAGAGATCGGAGTGGAAAATAATGTTGCCTTCAAAAGTGCGTCATGGAAGAAAGAAGCATCTGTTGATACACTTCACACTTCAGCCTACAACATAACTGTGTAGTCTCTCTGAGTCATATCACAAAGAACAAATTTAGTGCATCTTCCCCCTGATTCTAACCATTTTATCATTATATAACACCATCAAGACAACAGAAGGCTCTGGAAACAAGAAAGTGAAGGGCCAGTTACAGCCATTTCTCTCGACCCTGTTTGACTTTTTAAACCGTTTACTAGGTCAGATTTCAGGATTCATTGGGCTCAAATAAATGACATAACAGTCTTGCATTCTTGCAGTGTAGCATATCATTTCAATTACATTGTTATTATAATTATTATAATCATTTTATTTTGTTTGTGTGAACATACGATTTATGGCAGGCTCTGGAATGGAAAAGCCTATCCCATGATCGCAAACCATGTGACACAGAAATAAAAGCTTATTGTGACTCTCATTTTGATCTGCAGTCATGCTTATTCCAGATCTGCACTGCTGGACAAGAGCCACGTGCTTCCCATTGATACTCATCCTGTCTCTTCTATTAGCAGATAACACTAGCAAAAAAAGCAAATGCTGTTGCTTCTGTAAGGGGGATTACTCTAAATGTCAGCCCAATGTGACTACAATAATGCCTTTAACTTTGCAGTCCATTGAAAAATTCTGCATGGCTGGAAAAACCTGTCAAACAAGTCACTGTGACCTGAATTCTTCAGCAGTGACTGTATAATGTCACCAATGACACCTCCTATCCCTCGAGCTGCAACTTTTCAATGTTAAGGTGTGAACAAAAAGGCTTTTATTACCCCAAGTGGATCTGAAAGAAACTCCCAATGAGCTGTGAATCCTGAGACTCTTTTATATGAACTTGTTACTTTTGCAACATCCTCAGTATGTTAATGACATGCATTTAACATTATTTTAGCATTTTATAATATTTTAAAAGGTTACCATTTTTCTTATCGATGTGTTAAGAAAAATGTCTTTAATATCAAAGAGTAAAAGATGGTTTTGTCTAATTACTGTCAGAGTTAGTTGTACATAAAGAAAAGTATCATTCTACGGGACTGAGCTGTTTTGGGTGAAAAAAGAGCGTCCTCTTATGGTCACACTACAGCAACGCTGAATGCTCTTAAAGGGACAGTTCAACTAAAAATGAAAAGTCTATCACCATTTACTCACCCTCATTATTGTTCTAAACCTGTATGAGTTTTCATACTATGGATGTCAGTGGGGACCAGCAACTCTCATTCTACAAAATATCTTCCCGAAACTCATTCAGGTTTGGAACAACTTAAGGGTGAGAAAATTATGACAAAATTGACATTTTTGAGTGAAATATCCCTTTATTAATTCAAAAAATGCATTTATATTATTTTATATTTTTATATTCCATACTTATGTTTTATTTTAATTTTATTTTTAAGACAATAGCTTGCACTAAATATTACGGAATTATTTTTGAAAGCTCCAACGTTGATAAAAGTGAACGATTAGATGGTAAATAATTAAAGGTAAATAAAGTATTATTAGTGCCATGTAAAAAACGACACTTTTTTTCACTCAGCTCGAATATATTGGCCAGCCTATGTCGCAGTTCGTGTGAGTGAGGGTACACGTCACGAATCACGTGGTCAAAACCATGCAGAAACAAGAAAAGGAAAAGGAACTTTGACAACTTTTTGTAATTACTCTGGGGGATACACAAGGTAATCTTTCTGACTCTGCCTTATTTTTCTGCAGTACAACAAAGTCTCGCGTTTCTCGTTTTACATACTTTAATTCACTAAAGCTGAATGCAGAATTTTGCTCAGATTTGATGAAATTGCGATAAAAGTGTCTGTAACTACTCCAAAATGTGCCGCGTTTCATAGTATTTCCGGATGTTTGATCATTAGCCTACTCCATTTTTCTGACAGTTGTAACGGTTGTTTGATTGGCCGCTGTTGATTCTCTATTTGCAGAAGATGATGAGCACGTTTCAGCTAGATCTCAGCCCTTTGAAAGAAACACTGGGGTTTATACGTGTATTGGAATGGGTACGTGCTTTTCAATTAATATACTTTCATTTTGAGCTATTCTGTGTACTTGCATAAAACGTTACTATGAAAAAAATCACAATTTTATGCCCATAAGTGGGGTCTCAGCCATTTTTTAAAAACATTTAGCTTTAAATAAACACTTTAAACCTCTCTGGCATCCTTTTTTATGTTACTTATGGTGTTTGTATGATTCAGTTTATCTTTGAAGTTGACAGTCTCAAGCTAAAGTGTATGTAAACAATTACCGTACTGTCTATATAAATTCATTTTTGGTACTATTTACCATAAATGTAATCCAGAGGGTCATCTATTCTTTACTTTTTTATTGCTATTTTTATTCATGCTTAAATGTATGCAGGTCTCTGTGATGCTGCTTAAGGTAATCGTCAAATATTACAGCAATATTGCTTTTGCGGTATTAAAAACTGCAAAAAGCATTTCTTTTTTGAAAGGATTCTAAAAGAGGAATTAGAATAGTAATGAGGATGTGTGATGATAATGTGTTATGTGTTGGTAATTATTCTTCATATGCTGGCTATCTAATCAAACGCACACTTCCTTTGGTTTCCTTTTGAATCATATTTTTTCATATATTTATTCACCTCCGCATTCTTTTTAGATATTCGCCATTTTTGCTTTTGCTACAACTGGGGGTTATTCTGGCTCGACTAGTTTCAACATTCTGTGCAATAAGAACAGTACCAGCCAAGAAATAAATGCATCCTTCAGCTACCCTTTTAGGTAAGCATAATTAAGCTACACACAATATACTTTTTGTTGCTTTTGATAAATAAATTTTTACTGCCTTTTCATAATTTCTTTTTTTTATTATTCTCTGATACAAAGGCTCAATACCCACAGCTTCCAAGTCCCAACCTGCGAAACGAATGGAACAGCGTTTAAAACTGAACAGCTGACTGGAGATTACTCCTCTTCTGCTCAGTTCTTTGTGGCTATTGGAGTTCTGGCTTTCATTTACAGCACAGCTACTCTTGTACTGTACCTGGGTTACCAGCGCCTCTACCGCGAATCTCCTCGCAACCCCAGCATTGTGAGTCTTTATGGGTTTAAGTTCATGTTGTCGCTATTCTCTGTGCAGTCTTAAACCTCCGCTCTGTTTGTGCAATCCTTTTTAAATTAATTTTTATATTCAATGGTTAACTCGGACGGTCACGCTTTTGTATGAGAAATTAAATCCAGCCACTGAATTCATGCCTGATAAGTTAATTTATAAACTTTCTGGCCTTCAATATATTAGCTTATTCAGTATTATGCAGAATTTCAACATCACTAGTTTGGAGTATGAAATTGTTTTTTGAACTGTGTGGAGGTGTGAAGAGTTTCACTGTTGTGTAAATGAAGAAACAGAGGGGTGGGCTTTTCTGACAACACCTGCAACTGTTAGCCCTAAGTGTCCTGAAGAGAACACATGTGTGTGTTAAACTTTTAGTTCACCCAAAAATGAAAATTCTGTCATTAATTACTCACCCTCATGTCGTTCTACACCTGTAAGACCTTCGTTCATCTTTGGAACACAAATTAAGATATTTTTGATAAAATCCGAGAGGTGTAAGACTTGTCCATAGACAGCAATGTAATCAACACTTTTCTGGAATACTTTCAGGTTCTATGACCATCTATGATCGTTCCTGACATCACATAAAAAGGACCACAAATACGAATGAATTGTTTGAAATGCAAGATTATTTAGTTAAATAAAAGAGTCGATTACAGAAACATAACACAATGTCTAGGGAATGAAGTAAACAAAAGTAAATAATAATCAAATGGGTAAGAAATGTTAATAAATAATAAAACAAAACAAAAAAAACGATTGGAGAAAATGACTTCTCTGCAGAACTGTGTTATATTAGAGGAAGTACTATATGGCAGATCAGCCAAACATTTATACTTCTAAATGTACTACAAACATCTATACCAATAAATGATCCAATTATCAATGTCACGCTTGAATGTTAAACTGCCATCACCAGATAGGTACAAGACAGGGTCGTAAACAGTAATTAATGACAGAAATTTCATTTTTGGGTGAACTAACTTGAATGTACAACATTACTCATTAGTGGATGAATGAAATAAATCGGTTTTATCAACCAATTTATATAATATTTATGTTATATTTAATATATTAATAATTTAATATGTGTTTACACTCATTCTCACTCATTTGCGTGTATATCTCTCCTTAGGATCTGCTATTAACTGGGATCTTCACGTTTCTCTGGCTGGTTTGTTCATCTGCCTGGGGAAAAGGCCTCACTGATGTGAAATGGGCAACCAGTCCAGTTAATCTTGGGTACATAACTCAAGAGTGTAAACAAAAATTAACCATGTGTACTCCTGGGCACGTCCCCTCAATGGGCCGACTCAATTCCTCAGTGGTAAGAGAATTATAATGTATCGCAAAATACTAAACCAATGAGTAAATAGACTGACAGATTTATTCATCCTGTTTTCCCACATTTTTATTAAAATTTGTCTGTATTTATGTTATAATTGTAGATGGATATTACTGTATGCGTAATTTTAACTCCATTTAAAGAAAGTGAATCAAATGAATTCAGAACGAAACAAATTAGATTATGTGACTCTATGAATCTTTATAGATATTTGGATTCCTCAACTGTATCCTGTGGGGAGGAAACTGCTGGTTCCTTTACAAGGAGACGCCATTACACAAGTCAGCCAATCAGCAAGAGGGAGCAGGACAGCCATAATTAAACACAGGTCACATCCACATTCATCAAGCAGGTGTCATTGCCGTATTAAAGTGGTGCTACATAGCCCTCTGGTTTACTGATGTAATGGATCTACCTGGCATGACCTGTCACAAATGCACCAAAGGTATATCTCCAATTTATTCAAATGTTTGCATATTAATACACACTACAGCAAAGCTGTATATTTAGAGAAGGTACAAGGGCACCTTGCCATAAAACTGTAATAAATGTTACATTTAATTTCTTTACTGTCACGTTTCTGTATCATTTGAACTTGTTACATGAACAACATGTATGGAATGTTTTTGACTCCTGTTCACTGAAATATTGAATTGGAAATATAACTAGAGTTTGCAGTTGTTCTGATGCTCCCTTTTTATAGCAATTGAGGATATGGAGTACAGCTTGCTGTTGTTTGGTTCAGTTTTGTCTTATAAAATATCAATCACAGTTTACATTCCCACTGTACTTTTAATGTTTAAATGTTAAAATTTTATTAATTAAACCTGTGTGCCTTATATCTTAACCTGTTTTTAAGAAATGTTTACATCAAAGCAGGCAAAACTGTTGTTAAAAAAAGGTTTGTTTTGTTTAAGAGGTTTTTTTTAATAAAATAAATTCATGTTTTGCTATTACCTATTGTGATTTGACCCATGTGTACTAATTTAAAATTGGTAATGCGCATATGGAAATTAATTTCTAATTCTAGTTTACTTATGTAAATTGCATAAAAGGCATATTTTCTTAGACAAAATGTAAAATTTGTTTTATTTTAATGCTCACAGTATAGCGTTTTGTGGACTTGTGCTGCTGTTGATGCTGACGGGTTGTGAGGACGTTTTTACTAACGAATTGACAGATTATGATATAACACAAAGAAAATTTGTATTTCCTATATGGGTATTTCCAACGTTTCAAGTGTACCGACGGACACGAGCATGAAGCGATGCCCGATTCGTGAACGAAGTGTTCTTTGGAGTCGGATCTTTTCAATAAATCATTGAACCGATTCAAAGACATCGAACGACTCGTTCATGAATCTAACTGAATCGTTTTTAGCGGTGTCGATTTAACAAGTCGCCTTTTTCGAATGTCTCTTCTAAAAGTGTTTGGACTGAACTGAATTTGATATATGGGAAACATTTACTGCAAAACCATTGTTTTTTCCTCATGTACTGAGACAGAAATCTCGGTAGCGCTTACATGCTTTGCGGTTGATTTATATAACGTTTTATTCCCCCAAACGTGGTAGTTAAAGTAAAATGCAGTGTCCAAAACCCTCTGCAAAACCTTCAATTCCAATGTCAGTGTATTTTAAACCTGGTTTTATCGAGTGTTCACGTGCTTGTGTTTTAAATGAATGCAAATTAGAGCATATTTAATTAGATCATGGCTCACTTGCATATTTAAACATTTCGTTGTAATACAAAACATTTGCCATAATGTGCTGCGATTAATCATCTGGTGTGTGTATGAATAGACTATGACTTAATTGTATGAGGGTTTTAACAACACAGATACGAAGCAATATGTGTCTGCGTGCGACTATAGGTTGGGACGTCGTTCTTCGGAACCGACTCGCAGAAACGAGTCTACTACCCATCGCTAGGGTAAATCCGCCGTGAGCGCGCAAGATGACGTCGTAATGCGCTCCAGTTGTGATGGTGGCGAATCGTGCACGCGCTAAAACGGTAATGGCTGCCCTAGATCGGCGAATTTCCATCTTTGACTTTGTAGGGCAAAGCTGGACCGCTTGGATCGACAAAGCGAACGTATCTACGTTGGACGGTGAGTAAAACAACGTCGAGCTCTCGATACTGTCGGTTGTAAACGCTTTGAGCGAGCACAGGAAATGGATTTGTTTGAAAAGAGCAAACCCCGGCCACCACGACCTAAACAAAGGCCCCGCCGGGTCCTAGCGCCGCATGGGTTGCAGTCCGATACGATGTACTTTCGGAAGATCTCCCAGGTCCTAGCGCTCCGTTTAGCTGCTGAATATTCCCTTTCCCCAAATGTATATTATTGAAAATGTGTTTGTAATATGTCTGAATTGATTTTGTATGTTGTCGTGTTGGTTTTAGGTTTAAAGATAGAAGATTCCGCTCAGTATGTCATCAAATGTTATCTGACAGCCAGCGCGACGGGAAGTGAAGGTGGAGACGAGTCTCTGGACATAAAACTATCAAGATAAATAAACCTCTGAACCCATTTACACACTCCCAGATTCATAGTTGTTCTCGTCGCCGCGAGAACAATCTCATTATTCACATGCAGCGATAGTATTATGAAACGCTGGGCTGATATTTCCCTTTGCTATAGCCAGGAACGGTGCCAGTGGCATCTTCACATCAAACTGCCCTTGCTCTCACTTTTCTTTACATTACATCTATTTATAGAACCCTGAGAAGGTCTCTCAGTATCTGTCCCACCGTTCAGCTGATTAAAAACAGGAATGGCATTTTCTCGTGTGTGTATGGTTTATATAATGCAGGAAATGACCCACATTAATGAATGCAGTGAGCTGTGGCCATTAGAAATGGGAACATTCAGCACTGTTGCTTTGATATTTGATGGAAGTGTCTAAGGCAGTGGCTCAGCAAACTTTCAAGAGAACAGCACAGGGTCCACAGGACTGACCCAGACGTGAGCTTGACCTCGACCACTTTCACAGCCCACCTCGGAAGTCCAATTGCCCACCTTAGCATGTTACAGCTAGAGCTGGATGTGACATAAAATAAGTTATATAAGAAAAAGAATAATGTTGTTCTTAAACAGGTCACCACATCCACGTAAACACTGCGGTTCAAATTCATCACAAAACTTATTTCACCGCAGTGTCTTTGTCTTGACAAACTGTTTTTCCATCCTACTTACTGATGTGAGTTTTATTCCACACCCTCAGGCCCGGTTTCACAGACAGGGCTTAGATTAAGCCAGGATTAGCCCTCAATTAAGGCATTTTAGTAGCTCTTATGAACGTACCCTAGAAGAAAAAAACATTACTGGTGTGTGTCTTGAGACAAAACAATGGCACTGACATTTTAAGATATGTCAGGGCAAGTTACTTTCAGTTAAAACAACTCAAACATGCATTTTAGTCTAGGACTAGTTTAAACCTTGTCTGAGAAACCAGGGGTTAATCTCTTTATTTGGCTCCGAATACCCCTATACATAGTACACATGTCCCCTGCTTATAATGAGTGGCTGCGTCTGAAAACACATACTTTCCACTATATAGTAGGTGAAAAAAAGTGTTCGAATTCATAGTACTCATAAAAAGTAGGCCAAAGGTTCCCAGATCACCCACTACTTCTGGTGACATTCTGAAGTGTGTATATGATGGACACTTTGCTATCCCATGAGGCCATGGGAGAGGATTTGTGAAGGGCAGTGAAGCGACACAGCTGACGCAAAGTAATTACTTAATCAAAATAAGTACCTACTTGAGAGTATATGATTTCAACACAGCCATCTTATTCTTGCCAGTGTTATTTTAGTATTATTTATATGCTATTGTTGACTTTTATTTTTGTATTTGTAGTTGTCATTTTATTTTAACTTTTAGTCATTTTGTTTTGTGCTTTTGCCAATTATAATCGTTTAATTGTTTTTTGTAGTATTTCTGTTTGTTTTTTTAAAAAAAAATCTGCTTGTTATTTTTTTATTTTAGTACTTAAACTTATTTTTGTAAGGTTTTAATATTCTGATTTTATAATATTATTAATATTTTATATATATATAACTCCAGCTTTATTTCATTATCAAGTTCTAATAGTTTTAGTTGACAATAACAGTGGTTCTAGCTCAGTTTTTGGTTACACTATATTTTAAGATGTCCAATGTATTTATACATTTAAGTGTTGAGTAATAATAATGAACTACATGTACAGGGTTAGGGTTAAATGCATGTAATTATACATAATTTATAGTTATTAATGCAGTACCTACATTACATGTAAGGTGTAACAACGACACTGTAAAATAAAGTGTTACCCAGTTTATCTGCACCTTATGTTTGGTTCTGTTACTACAAGGTTACTTTGTGATTTCCATCCATCCAGTACAACAGAAATTTTGTCTAACAATTTGTCAATGTGTGTTGAGTTGGATTTGAGAACTGCTATTCATAGAAGAGACGCTCAGTTGAATGTACTTTGCTTGCTGTATCATTTCCTGTTTTGATTGTATGCTTGTTTCACTGCCTCTTTTAGGGTCCTCTCTGGAAGAGTGCAGCAAAAATGTGAAGAAACGGATGGAAACCATGACTCTCAAGAAAGAGGGTGAGGAAGAGTTTGTTAGGCCCGTAACAGATTGCAATGATGACGGATCTTGACATTCAAAGTAAAATCCTGCCATGCACAAAAATCTTCTTCCTCTTACAGACATGTCGATATATGGCCACTGCCCAGCACATGATGACTTCTTCCTGGTGGTGTGCAGCCACTGTGGGCAGGTCGTGAAGCCACAGGCCTTTGAGAAGCATTGTGAGCGACGGCATGGCCCCTTCAGCAAGCTCTACGGTATGCCATCCAACTGCTCTCCTGACCGACCCCAACAGGGAAGACCCCCCTCCCAATACGGAAGCCCCTGTGAGGGTCAAGACGTCAGGCACCAGGGGGCTGGACCCCCACGAGTCCCACCACCTCATTCTCCCCACCAGGGACGTTCCAAACCTCAGCGTGAGGGACCCAGGTGAGAAGGAGTGAAGTGCAGTTTAACTTGATTTTACGCATCCACTGTTTATTCCAGTGTCATCTCGTTTGTATTCCAGTCTTCAACAATCGGATAAAGTTTCCCATGGAACCCCTCCATCACCTCCACTTTTGCCCACCCCGCCAAAAAAAACCCCTCCATCAGCCGAGAAAGCAATCCAGAAGAGTTTGGATACACAATCTCACCTGCACGGACCAAAAACATACAGCAGAACCTACAGGAAAGTCCTTAGTACGTGTCTCATGCAACCCATACTATTATTTGTTTTTGTTATTTTAGTTCTGTTGATTCTGTGTATATTCAAATGATCCATTTAATTTGATTCGGAATCTGTTCAGATAGGTTCCATTTAAATTAATTATCATTTGTCACCACTTAAATGTTAGTTGCATTATCATGATTCATATGTTTTAATTAAAATGTTTGAGTAAAAATATACAGTACCATTCAAAAGTTTGGGGTTGGTATGTTTTTGAAACATTTTGAAACATCGAAACATTTTTATGCTCTCAAATTTAATTTGATCAAAAATACAGTAAAAACAGTAATATTAATTCAGTTTAAAATAACCATTTTCTGTTTTAAAATATGATTATTCCTTTGATAGCAAAGTTATTTTTCAGCTTCATTACTTCAGTCTTCAATGTCACGTGATCTGTCAGAAAGTATTCTAATATGCTGGTTTGCTTAAGGAACATTTCTTATTTTTATCAATGTTGAAAACAGTGTTTCTTACAGTGTTGGAAACATTTTTTCAGATTCCTTGAAAAACTGAAAGTTCAAAATCTGCATTTATTTGAAATATAAATATATATAGACTTTTTGAAAGGCAGTGTATATGGACAAATATTTTATTAGTATGTACTGGTATATTGATGCATAAATTATTATTCATCCAGTGTGAAAAACATGCCTTGATTATTCTAACTAAAATGTTACTGTATTTTACTTGTTCCTTAAATACAGTGGTACCTTAGTTGAAATGTTGATTCCTCTTGTTTACCAATTGTTTATTCCAGAGAAAGAATGTGACTTGGATAAGCACTGTGGGGTGATGGATCCTGAGAGAAAGAAGCTGTGTACCAGACTGCTGACCTGTAATGTGAGCATATTTTCAATATATAGAAAAAAAGCACATTAACATACACATATGAGTGCTTTTGCTTTAAACTCTAGCTGTCATTTCTATCTTATCTCTTTTCTGTCGCAGATTCATTCCATCCATCAACGACGGCAGGTCGTAGGGAGGCGTAAACCCTTTGACCAACTTGTAATGGAGCTGAAGATGAGCTCAAAGCCTCGAGAGCGCCCCCCTCTGCCCAAAGAGGTCCCCAATGGAGGCTCTGCCCAACATGAGACCCCTGCGCCTCAGATTGGGTCTCTGCACTACAAAAGCCAAATGACTAACTCTTCTATTCTCAGGTCTGTACTTCAGCTGCTCTCTTTGATTTGAAATGTTCCAGGGTACCTGGTAAAATGAGCAAGAAAGTGAACTACAGTGAATGGAGACTGACGCTTTATCTGAACGTGTGTGTTTACAGGTCCATGAATCCATCAGAGGGTGTTGTAGAGATGGAGGAGGTGATGTGCTCTGAGGAGACAGAGGTGGAATCTCTCTCGGCCAATCTCTCCAGTGAGGAGAGTGACGGGGAGAACCGTGAGGAATTTGCTCATCTGCCAGCAAGTACCTTGCACCCCAAACCCCTGGGTGTAAGTGTTTTCCTTCATATCTACATTTAAGCAGTTTTTTAAACTGCTGCAAATCCCTCCAAAGCTTAATGTAAGATGATTTTCGTAACAAAAGTTACACAAAATACATAGTTTCATCCCATAATATAACATTTGAAGAAAAATGAACCCATGTTTGTTCCATCTCTCACGTTTACCCAGCTTTGCACTTTCGGGGCACGTGTACTTGGCCGTGGCGTCTTAGCGTTTGACCGAAGGCTGCTCCACCTGCGGTCAGCTTTCAGTGTCATGATGGAGCAGCACCTGAGCAGTTATCTGTGGAAGTAAGATGCTTTACAACATTAGACTGATGTCTTTGTGACATTCTTTGCACTTATTTTGTGTGTTTTCAACATTGAGCCGATTGAGGAAATGCAGTGGGGTCCAAAAGTCCAAGACCACTGTGGAAAAGCTGCCTTCTTTTGTAGTTTCCTTATTTAATACAATGTAAGTTGGGTGACACTTCATAATAAGGTCCTAATTAGTTAATGCATTAACTAATATTAACTAACAACGAGCAATACATTTGTTACAGCATTTTTTAATCTCTAAAATACAACCGTTCATTGTTATTCACGTTAGCTCAGGATCATTTACAGAAACAACTTTTGATTTGAATAATTTTAGTAAATGTTGGCATTAACATCAACTACAATTAATAAATGCTTCAGAGTTATTTTTTATTGTTAATTTATGTTATCTAATGTATTTAACAAATATTAACTAATGGGACAGTATTGTAAAGAGTTACCATAATTTTTTCATTTCAAATATTCTGTATCAGCATAAAACATTTTTAAAAAATGTAAATAAATATGTATTATAATATTTATTAATGTTTTGAATTAGCTTTTATTTTTATATTTTTAATTATAATTTGTAGTTTTATTATTTTTTATGTACTTGTTATTTCCTTAATATTTCCATATTGCTTTAATTTTTTAGTTTTATTTAAACTGATTAATTGTAGTGATCATTTCAGGTAGTTATGTTTTTTCCATCTAATATTTATATTTTATTGAATCTGTTTCATTTCATTTATTTTTTCATTACATGAACATAAATAGACTGAGAAATACATTTCAGGATTTTTTAGTATATTATTAAATTTGATACAATTTTTAAAAATCATTTATTAATTGTTTTTCAAGACTTTATTTTCTTCAGAGTTTAATTATAAAATTGGTTGCCTTTAAATATGTATTAAGGAATGTAAGAAATCTTTTATCTGCAGGAAACTCCCTCAGGTGTCAGAACTATGCTCTCATCAACCGCTAGTCACAACAAACACTTACAGCTCCCATGATGCCACCCGCGGCTCGGTACCCGTCCGCAGCGCCTCTACTCTCAGGACAAGCACCTCAGGACAATCAGAGCCCACTAACCTAACAGCCTCCTCCAAAGTACCAACGAAAGCCCAGACACCCTCAGGTCCCGGCCGGCAACGTAACCCTGCAGGTCAGACCAGCAAACAGTCTTTGCAGGCGAGTTTCAGGGAGCTTCAGGAGAGTCCTACAGCCAGTAAACGGCGCAAATCTCCTAAAGAGGACAAGGACTTGCCTGGACAGTCCAAAATCCTGTTTCTCCCCCATCACAGAGACCGCCAGTCCTCCTTAACCAGAACTGCAATTTCTTCACCACATGGCCCGCTCAATGGTGCGCTCTCACCTGGCAGCAAAACACGCCCTCCTGAAATGAAAGGGCTGATTAAGCAAAGTCCCGCCCACATTTCCTCTTCTCCCTCCCCAGAGTCTGATAAGGGAGGGGCCTCAGGACTTAATCAAAGGGCTGTTGGGAATGAGCATAAAGGGCCTGGTAGAAAACGTAAGACCAGCGGTGCCTCTCCCCCCAAAAACACTTCATGTGCTCCTAAACCCAATATCCTCTCCTCTCTCTCCCAAACTCACTCCAGCCTGGTGTCCTGGGGTGGGGATGGCAGACCAGGATCAACCTCCAACAGTCTGCCAAAGAAACTGGCTGCACAAAAGGCATGTTTCTCACATTTATCAGTAGTTTAAAAGGCTCAAATGTTTGTCTTAGAAATCTGGAGATACAGCCTTCTCTAATTTTAATAGCTCATAAAAGTCTCAAATCAAAAAAAAGGAAAAAGGCATGACTCTAAAACTTAAAAGATGGCACTAAATATGACTCATAGAAAAAAAAAACATGGTAGTTTATTTCAAATTGTTCCTTTAGTTTCCTTAAACAAAATGTTTACAAAGCTTGATTTTTAGGCCGTTTTTCACAGGCCATTTTCCTAATACTGAATATGACATTTGACCATAAAACTTTATCAGCAGTTTACTGTCCTGAGGGCTGCAGTGTTGTTTTATAATTTATATGCTATTTATAGCACAGTTTTCATTATTATATAATTTTTTCAGTTTTTATACTTTCATACAGAAATATTATGTACTTACTAGTTTTTTTCTGTATTTCTAAATAGCTTCAGTTTACTTTTATTTCAGCTTTAGTGATCTTAGTACCAAGTACCAAGGCATCATTTCTAACTTTTCGATTCAGTGGCTCAGGAGATAAACTGTGATGCTTTAATCTTGGGGCCATCCTGGCCTAATGGTTAGAGAGGCGGACTGGTACGGTTGAGGTTTTGATTCTCGGAAAAAATGTTAGGGGAAAATAAGGGGAAAAAATGTTTAATAATTTTAGTTTCAGTTAAAGCTGCAGTCTGTAACTTTTTTTTTATTGATTTTGGATAATTTTTTAGCCACTATCTCCTTACCTTAGCCTGATTCACAACGGTAAGCTTGTAATATTGTTTTCTAATTCGAGTGGTACTGGTAGGTTTCCCAGGGCAATTCGAGCATGCAGCTAGTAGGCTATATTGTATGTGAGCAGAATGCAGCAGGTGGTGGATCATTAGCCTTTTATAATAATTAAACTTTTCATTTTCGTGGCGGATTTTATGGTATGACAAATTAACGTTAGAGATTAGACTGTACAGAAATTATAATCTACAAGTAACGCTAATAAATACAAATTACACACTAAATGCACGTAGTCATGCAATGCTGATGTTGTTAACATTAACAATTTGAGAACGAAGTATAGCAATAATAATAATCTGCACGTTTAATGTGATATGAGCTAAGCGATCGTTAGATTTAATTGGTTTAATTGGTTAATTGGTAATTGTTTTTTTTCTCATTTCGTCAGAACAAAAGTGGCAGATTAGTTAGTTACTTGTTCAGATGACATTTTCCGATGTCTTTCTTCTACTTCTAAGTAGAGCTCGCGATTAATCATAAAAAGATTCAAACACCCATACAATCTTATTTTATTAATGACAACGATTTCTATTAAAACTTTGACAAAATCATACCGGAACATTGAAATCTGTGCTCGTACTGCCCCGCTGAGCCAGAGATGGCAGTTTTGAACCACACAGTATTTATTTCTGTGCTAAAAATATTCAAATATTCACAGAAGTACTGAGATAAAAGTTAGGATATAAACCCTGTTTTCTGATTTGTCATTGATTTATTCGTTCAAAAGATTCAGAAACACTGATTCATCCACTAAAGAAACAAGTATTTATTAATGAGTCATTGAATTCATTCAAAAATTTTTAAATAATTAATGCAGACATTTTTCCAGCAATTACTATTTTGTCAGAACCTCTAGTAAGTTGCATGTTATTTTGTTTTGCTGTATATTCAGAATCATGAGAGAATCATGATCTCTACTTGAAACCCAAAAAATCATGATGCTCATTTTATCCAGAATTGTGCAGCTCTACTTCCAAGACTACAGTATCCACTAGTGCGGTGACTGACAGCCACACATTCTCCTTAAAACATTACATTCATCCGCGCTGAGGAGCCATGCCAATGCACAACCCACGTAAAGATGATAATTCTGCAAATAACTGCAATTGCAGGTTTCAAACAGAGATGGCGACAAAGTCAACTTACAGACTGCAGCTTTAACAATAAAATGGGGGAGGGGTGATGCTCATGTTGATTCTGACTATTGTTTCTGTTAGTCTTCAAATTAATTCAGATTACATAAATGGACTTGAAACTGCAAATTGTTAGTTTAAAGCTACAAATTTGGCCACTTGGTTGAAACTATCCTGTGGTGTGACAGGCCAACCATATTTAAAATATTTGAAACTTACTTTAAACAGTATTTTATTAACTTTTATATAAAATATTTGGTAATTTTTCTATATCACAATTACTGTGCATGCAGTGAAAAATTGAAGAAATGGTGGCCAGTTACATCTAAAATATAAACGTTCCTTTTCTTAGAAATATTTACATTTTTATTTATTTTTTAATTTATTTATCAGCTACCCAAATTAAATAGCTTTTATTTGGTTACTAATATGATTCATTTAATGTGAGTGCAAATTATGTTAAAAGGACTATTGATTTCTTTAGTCAAACACTTAAATGATGAAAAATTCTGAGCGCACCTTTAAGTGGTTATAGCATGTGTTTTGAAGTGTTGTGTTAAGTGTCCCAATTGTACTAATGTATTGGGGCCAGGAAGCTGAAGCAGCTCTTGGTACATGCAATTCTGCTGTTTAAAATACAAGTTCAAGTTGAAGAACTGGCATAGCTTACTTTTTCAACACTTCAAGGATAAAAATACACCGTGGTAAAGAGAGCTAGAAGTATTGGAAGTCACAGACTGATAGTCTGTTAAGATGAATCATCAAGGTTTAATTCAGCACAGTGGTTGAGTCTCAGCTCTGAATTTAGATCCTTTTCCTGACCATCTGCTCTTCTTTTCTCCCAACAGCCAAAGCTTCTTCACTGAGGGAGTCTGCCTTAAACTCCTCCAGAAGCACAGGCTTACTGCCATGAATTTGCCACAGCCTTTATGCACAGGATGGTGAAAGTGTCTGAAGTTCACTGTTGGAGGACATATCTGTATGCATGTATGTATGTATTGGTTTGTCTGTATTTTGTATACTGAATTTCTATGTGAGTGAATGTATTGGTGAATTGGTGAATGACCTGCAAATGAATATAGAAATACCTCAAGACTTTCCTTATGCTGCTAAACGGACTGTCAGACTCTGAAATAAATATACCATCATGTTTCTGTTGTCTTGATGAACTGAGCTGCTTCATCTCACCACTAGATGACACTAAAAAGTTAGATACCTCCATATCACACAAACACGCCTAAGCGTCATTTTTTGTTGCGCTGGATGATGGTGGGTTAAGGGTTTTTTTGTTTGTTTGTTTGTTTGAAATAAAAAGTCAGTATTTGTGGGACGGTGTCAATTTAACACAAATGAGGTTCACCTCATTGCTCAGGGCAAATATTTAATTCAGGGTATTCCATTAATGTAACTATATCAATAATAAATGTCTTGTATATGTATAAATATAGCTTATCCCTTGCCAAAGTGCTCAGTTCAAAGATTCTGAATATAATAATGTAGCTATTATAGAAGCTAATGGTTCCAAAGTTGCATCAGATAAATAGAGTCGGCTAAATGTAAACTAACATGTTTCTGTATGTCTGCTTAAACAGAAAATATAAAGAACAGGCAAAAACAGTCAATTTCATTTTTATTCAATTTTATATTATTGATATATAATACTTCTCACAGGTATAATCCAGAATCAGTTTGTTTTCAGGAATACACACCACCTGGCATTCATCAGTTTCGTTTTTGACGTTCAGACTAAATAAGTCTTAACAGCAAGGCCTCTAGCGCTAATACTGGACCTGACATTTCTGTTCTCGCTCTCAGAGACTAGTAATGATGGTGAGACTTCAGATCTCAAGTCATTTAGAATTCCCACCGATTACTAGTCAAATCTAAGTATATCAGGATGCCTGCTTACTAAGAATTGGTACAGATATGTCTGCATTTCTGTGATTTTTGGTAGATTTGTGTTGGTTTACTTCTGTTTTTATGTACTCATATAATTTACTGTCACAAAACTAACTATCAAATTCTCAATGATCTAGTTGTGAATTCTGTTCTGGTAATCTAGAGCTTTAAGAGTCTATATGGCCACATGGGACTGAAGAGACTTGATTTAGCCTCTAATACCAAGAGTACCGAGTTTAAGGCCCATGATAACTTTATTAATGAAATCCAATGATATCATTTCTCTGTCTTTATTGTGATCTGGACTCCAGTATTCTCAAATAATTAGAACGATTATTAATAATTTATAGTTCTCGTACTTGGTGTGAACGGTACTAAAGCTAATATTGCACAGTTTTGAGAGTCGGCATTAGCACAAGTACTTCTAATATTGCCCATCTTGACATTCTGAGGCCGCAAGTCAACATGAAATCAAAATTCACATTCCCTGTTTTACTTTGAAGGATTTGTTGGTTATTTCAAGGAAAAAACTCATTGCTCTAACTTGATCTCCCTCTGAAGCAACTTTTTTCATGGATGTCATATGGGTTATTGGATCTTAACCACTAGCCAAATAGCTATTTAGGCTTCTTTTTTTTTTTTTCGGCAAAAATGCATTCGGTCAGGCTCCATTCTGTTTAATAACGGCCACTTTTCACAATCCAGTCAATTTCCCACCCTAAATTGTTTTTTCTTGTTGAATATCATGTTTCACTTGGAAATACATCTGATTACAAAAGTAAAATGGGTTGCGAACGGCAAATCACGCTGACTTTAGAAATTTAAACAATGAATGCAACAATGAATGTAAAGTTTTGGTACTTGATACACTCTGAGATGCTTCTTGACATTTCATTTACTGACACTAAAAAATCTCAATTTATGTGCCTAAATAACATATATTAGACAAATAGATGATCAGGTTTCAAAATACATGACAGAAAAAAAACCTTTACAGTCAGTGTCATTAAAATAGGTTTACCAATATCCTATAGTCACAAGTGGAATCTAGACAGCTGTATAGGAACAACAATAGAACAAGAAATTCAGTCTCTTTGGAACCTCAAGGGGGAAAAAAGGCTACCTAAAATGACACAATCTCATAAACACTGTAAAAACAAACATTGTTTACACATACAAAAAGCACAGATGTACTGTCAAATGCTGAGTAATGAACAGTGGTCTTTCACAAGAACTCTGCTCGTAGCGAAATAGCCAAGGACACAATTCAGAGAACACGACAGGGGGCGAAAAGCTGCTGGACGTGGTTTTAGGGGGAGCACTTGACTTTTCTGTCTCTTTGCAAGCAGACCACAGAGATCTCAGACCTCCTCCCACAGAGCTTGTGATGGTGAGGCCTTTCCCTCCCCTCAACACTAATTTTGGATTGCAGCTGGAGAGACGTGTAAGAGAGACCGTAACTGCCCATGACTGCAGTCTGCCATAGCTGCTATTATCTGTCATTCCCTCTCCCTGAGATAATACTGTTTGTGAGTTCATCCACCTATCAAACATTTAATAGCTTCACCCACTCCCTCGCTCGAAAAACAGGATGTAATTACGATGTTACTAGGGAAAGAGGTCGGAGGAAACTTAAGATTGCTCCTGCTGAACCCTGTTAAGAAATATGTGGTAAAGATTAACACGTGAGATGTGTCCGATTTCTTTCCAGGAACAGAAGAATGGAAGCGGAATTAAGGGTTCTAGATATGGTGTACACAGCACTGGACATTTCAAATCCACTTATGTTTCTTTAACTGCCTCTATGACATCAATGCCTACATCCTAGTGTTCTAAAAAAAACCTCATGGCTTTCAAGTCCACAAGGACAATAATGTTGTAATAAAAATGTGAATTGTTGATATCTGGTTGGAATGGATCTAGACGCATCTTTCTTGAGCACAGCGGGCGAGATTTATGCATTTACATTATGAGTCATTCATAGCATTCACATTAAGATACCTATGGCATTGTTTATGCAAATATAATATCGTTCTTTGAGAGATCACTGCTATATGCCAGTAGTAATAATTTAGAATACAAGAACATGAGGGGGATTGACTAATCACCGCAATTTGACCTGAGTTCAACCATGATTTTAGTTTGTTCAGAAAACATATTCAGATTATAATGGTTCAAGCTAAAAAATGATACTGAAAAAAAATTCTCTCAGCCATTGGCTTTCATGTGATGAAGATTACATCAGCGCTTCAAATAAAAAAAAAAAATAACAAAATGACATCCATTCTGACAATGGACTGACTCCAACCACCACAAGTGCAAATGAACGCAGTGAGAAGAGGTCTGAGTGTCCGAAACTGTTTTGGCTGATCAATCCAGGTTCAAATCATCATAGCTTTAGAGATAAGAATGCAAGCAATGGAACACACCATTCTATTAAAAAATTGCATTATTTGTTACTCTCAGATTCTGATAGAGTCTGCATTTTTATGTGAAAGTTAGCCAAAATTACCATTTTTGGTGCTTTATTTACATATGTTTTGATATAGACGGATCTCTGTGTAAGTTACGATTTGTGATTGGAATCAAACATTTGAATGTAAAGACAATAAATTCTGATAATTATATCAAAAATTGCTTATGAAATTGGATGGAAAGAGTCTAGATTCAACCAGCCAATCTAGTTTGACAAGATTTTTATTTTTCCAAAACCACTAACAATGTGACGTAGAGACAGATCCTTTTCCATCATTTTCAAGTGACTGTATTATCAAATGCAATAGTGCATTGCTTTCCCCCTGCAATGACCAACGGTATATGGCTTTACATAAAGTGGTAAGGTCGGTCAGTTAGCATAAAAGGTGGTAAATATGATTAGCTACAAGGGCTTCATTCTATGCTATATTCTTCTTAACTTTAGCAGTCTGCAAAGCTCATGCTTATGATGTGATTATATAGTGGGATGTATTAATGTTTCTCAACCTAGCTTCCTCGCTTGGTCATTGAGAAATTGCAGATTGCATGTGATGTTTACCCAGACTACCTCTAGTCATACTTAGTCGGCCTAAACTCACAGGAAACTCTAAACACTCCAGGTTTAGATTCCACTAATATGGCAAGACCTTTTCACAGTATATACTTAAGTGCTACAGATTAAAATGCTGGAAAGGTTTTGCAGAAACAGCCAAACACTGAGGATGGCAAACTGTACTTCAGTCTCTTTGTCCGAGAAAGTCGCAACAATGAACTGTCTCCAGCCAAAAATACACATCCTCCCTCAGACTACAATGGGAGTATCAGAAAAGACAGAACTAATTGAGTCTGCCACCGATTTCTTCCGCTTTCCCTTTCCCTGCATGGCCTCCTCATCTCCCTCTTCCTCTCCATTAGGATTCACTTTTCCGTTCTGTCCCTGCAGATCCTTGGGGTCTATGAAGGCCACGTGCCTGTTGAGCTCTGCTTTGGTTGCCATATCGTCGTGCGTCGGGGTGACGCTGAGCATGGAGGAGTGGATGCTGTCTTCATGATGGTTCTTCGACTTGCCCTGGTCGGGACAGCAGAAGCAGCGACAGGGCGTCAGGTACAGATAGATAAGAACCAGGACCACGCTAGCCAAGCAGCCCACCAAGGTGGTGTAAGCAGTGTTGAGGCTGTCGCCATTGCCACTGAGGGTGAAGTTGTGGACTTTGACCACCACGTAGAGCGTTTCGTTGAGGTATTCGCTCACGGCGAAGCAAGTGTACACACCTGAGTCCTCAGGTCGGACTGATTTTATCTCAAGGTTGCCGTCTTTGAGAACGACAGCGCTGTGGTTATAGCCTGGAGATAACAAGATGTTTCCGGGTAGCATCCAGGTCTTTAACATGTCCCGATGCCGGGTGTCACAGCTGAGGGTGAGCGTCTGCTCCAAATAAGCTTCTTCATCGGTTTCTTTAAATGTGCTGCAGTTCATATGAGTGTTGAGATCGTACAAACGCAGCACCCGTTTATCCGGGCCGGGATGCACGCAGGTGTGGTCGTCCTTGAAGTCCAGAGCCGAATTGAGTCGTCGGATATACCAGTGAGCCATCAAACTGTACAACTCGCAGTCGCAGATGAGGGTGTTGTTGTGGAAGTACAGCCCATTCTTGACCCAGGCCGGCAGTGCCTGGAGGTCATGAATGGGGAGAACTTTGATCCGATTGGAAGACAAGTCCAACAGGCTCAGCTTTTCCAGTCGGCTCTTGTCCTTGAGGAGCTCCAGGGGGAAGCGGGACACCAGGTTCTGGCTCAGGTAGAGCTTCTGCAGGCTGCCGAGGCCCGAGAAGGCCGTACGGTCGATCTGCGAGATGTGATTATTGTAGAGCAGCAGAACCTCAAGTTGTGTCAGGGGCTCGAATATAAACTCGTCTAGCTGTCGCAGATTATTTGACGACAGATCCAAGAAGCGCAATTGCTTTACGAAAACGAAAGCCTCCGAAGAGAGGAACGACAAACCGTTGTGGCTGAGCAAGAGGTTGTGTAGATTAGGGAGTTTGTGCTTGGTCCATTGTGCACGTAGTCCGGTTATCTCATTAAAACTAATGTCAAGCACAGCTGTGTAGTTAGGCAGGTCGGATGGAACCATCGTCAGGTTCATCTTGGAGCAGCTGACAATGTTACTGGCGCATATGCACATTTTGTGACAATTCAGTGTCGATCCTCTGGTCCTGGGGATCAGTGCAAGAATAAAGGACAAGCAGACAGCCCGCCTAATGCAACACTTAATGGAAGGGGGCATTTCTGACATGCAGTTAGAATGTGGATGTTGCATAAGTCAGAAAATCCTCTTCAGTATTGTGGCTGTTTAAATCCTTTCCACACTGTTTGGAGGAACAGCCTGTGGGACTGATGAGGCAAATTTAGAGCTATAAGACAAAAAAGAAACAAGAGTGTTTATGTTCTTTTTTAAGAATTGCCTCAAAATGTTAACCTGTTCAGATCCAGTGTCCATTTCAATGTTGTGTTATTTTGTGTTGTTTTGTCATTTAGTAATCGAATCAAAGAATGTCAAATTTTTGGAAATTTGAAAGTGTGGCAGCCAGTAACAAGGCAGGATTTTTTTGGTCATAATTATAATTATTATATTCATATTTTAAAACTAGTATTATTAAACAATACTTTTACTAATTTACACTGATTTCTTTTATTTGATGTCCGTTATAATGTCTCACATAAAAAAGAGGTATAATATTTACATAAATGTATATATCTAATGTTAATCAAAATGTATTCAAATTATCTGCAAGTTAATAAGTTATCAAATGGATATTTTGTAGCTACTGAACTGCACTGCTTATGCACTGACATTTGACTTGTCTTTTTGGAAACACGCCAAAGTTGTGGGTGGTGTGGCACTGTGAGCTGGTCACCGAAAAGGTGCAGGTTTAAAAGGACATACTTGGCCATTTATTGTTTCCTTGTCGCTGTTTGGATTTAAATAGGCAAATTCTTAAGGGTCTATGATTGGATCATTATTATCATGTTTCTAGCATGTTGTATGTTTGGCAATAGTTCTTCTAATCCTAACTGATGGAGTGTGAGGCTTTTCATTTCCAACCATGTGGGAAGACACAATAAGGCCATATTCCAGGATGACAATATCAAGACTCATCTGGCTCAAATTGTGAAAGAATGACATGCATGAAGAATCCAAAGTCCAGACCTTAAATTCATTGAAAGTCTATGGGGATGTGCTGGAGTAGACTTCACAGAGTGCTCGACTCTTGCATGTCAATACAACATCTCGACCAAAAATTGATGCATGATGGAAAAAAAAAAAACACTCCATCAATATAGTTAGAAGAACCGCTGCCAAACATGTAGCATGCAAGGAAACATAATATTTGCCTTTGCCTATTTAATTCAATAGAAAATTAATTTAATTTTCATTTGTTTTAGAATATAACCTGAACCTTACAGAACAATGTCTAGGTTTTTTAACTGTGCTCTTATCTGGTAAAAGCTCATCATTAGCTGCTCCAAGCTGGCAGAGCATCTTGGACCAGCATCTGGTCAATGTGGTCAAACTAGTGCTTGTTACATGGTGAATGGTCTAGCTTGCCACATATAATATACAGCAACTAGGAACCACTATGGAATGTCCAACAAGGTTTTTAAACCGAAATAAAGTCTTGTTTTGAGTCCTCCGGAATTCAATTCGGATCTGAACGGGTTAAGGTAACATGAATGAATGTGAACACAGTATTGTCTGGACAAGCGCGCGCTCAAACTAATACAAACAAGCTCTGACCTATTCATTCAGATAAGACTACATTGCGCACATGGCGGAACAGCAATACGTCTGTTTTATGTATTCATTCCAAATATTTTATTTGATTAGGCATACATTTGTCATGTCAGTAAAAAAGAGCTAATTTGACAGACGCGCAAAGGAAAAACTCATTGTAAGTGTTAAGATCTCTGTGTTATGGCCTCTACGGACTCAACATGGTGTAGCATTGCACCATTTACCGAAAACACACAGTGCACCAAAAAAACACACAGTGCAAAAAAAAAAAAAAAAAAAAAAAAAAAAAAAAACCTGCATATATTACCTGCATATGTTGTAGCTAAAACTGTAATTCCAAAGAAAAAATATTTCTTTTCACCCATTTTACATCACATCAGTGTGACACGTCTATTCCATTTAAAGAAAAGGAAACGAGGATGAGCTGTAGACGTGTTTGTCTTCAGAGAGACTGAAAATAATGTCTCCAGCTCGAAATATGATGGCAGACACACTGATAGAAAATAACATTGCAAGAATAAGATTACGTAAAGAAATAGACTCACTTAACGCGATATCTCAGTACTAACCTTGATATGTATCACCGCAAAGACACATGAATCCCTTTAGAAAGTCCATTTCCCAAGCAGCGCCAGAGCTTTTCTTTGATGCAGTGTGCCTGAACGGGTGTAAATAAGCCCGCCGCAGCGCACACACCTCTGATCAGCAGCATCTCTTCATGGGCGCATGAGCAGACCTGCACACACACACACACACACACACACACACTGGAGCACTTGAGTCTGTGTCCGCATAGGCGAAGCATCCGCGGTCCATTTTTCAGGCTCACTGGCGGCGTGTTCTCGCTTTGAGCGACATCCTACTTAATTGCAACGTGTCTTTTTTCAGCTGAATGAACACATGTAATTTATGAAAGAATCACGTCTTTTCTGTAATTATAATAAAAAAAAGGGTTCCTGGACAAAATCGTAACCGGCGGGAAACCAAAAAAAGAAAATAGTCAAATATTCTTCAGTTAGTCAGCCTATGGAAAGCTGCAAACTATTTATGTATGTAGCATAATGTCCTTTGCTATGCTATGGATGTACTCTATGTTGGAGAATCCAGTTTGAAGGGGTTGCTTGTTAAACTGCAAATGACTGGCTTGGACCAGCTAATTATACCAGCTAGAAGCCACCTTCCATGTTCTAAAACACAGTTAGCATTGTAAAATGAATTTTCTAACAGGCATTAGGCAATTGCAGGGGAAAGGGAATGATAATTTAAAAAAAAAACAATTACACACACACACACACACTCACATATATATATATATATATATATATATATATATATATATACATGTTTTCTTTACACTTTTATGTTTACTGTAAGCTAAAATTGTATTAGGCCTATATTATTTCAATATTAGAGCTTTTAAATATGATACACATAATAGTAAAAGATAAACATCAAAAGAAACTTATAACTTATAACAAACATCAAGGGAGTATGTAATTCGCTTCCATGAAAACCCAGGAGAGTAGGTGACACGGATGCTCCTGCAGGTTTGTAATTGCACTCTCGCATATGTAATTGCATTAGTCCGGTCTTTAATTAATTGCCTTTCTCCTTTTGTCTCACAGAATTTCTCTCAAAACAACTCTTCATGAATAAAAGTCTCTGAATGCATCATGTTAAAAAATGCCACTAAATAAATAATTCCACAACTTCCCAAAATAGAGCCACAGTGACTAATTTGCTAGACACATTTGAGCTCTTACTGATATCTGATACTGATATTTTAGCTTTACTGATACTGAGATCGCTTGTGTTCTCTGCTGACATGGTCTGTAGTTTATGTCTGTATTAATAGCACGAATCTGGTTGATTCGGATATGGTTATTGTGTCCAATTGGATGAGAGTGTATTGGCAAAATTCATGTTCTTGTGATAACCACTGTGGACTGTGGCTGTGGACCTGCAAAATAGCGTCCGGCTCTTTTTTGTCACACATTTCTCTCTCAGGTTCTCTCTCCAGTGGGAGCTTTTGAACTGTTCCGTAAATCTCAGAGCCAGAGAACAAAGGTGATCACAGTAGGTGGGCTGGAGATGTTGCAGCACTAAAGGATGAATCCATATAATCCTTAATAAATCTACCTCCCATTATCTGAACCTTCCCAAATGTACAAAGATGTATTAACACCTAGATGATGCTTCTTGCTTCAAAATAAAGGATTGTAAAGTCTATGTTGATTATCATTTACATGCCAAATTATACATGCATCAGGTGAACAAAACACAAAAGGAGACATTTTGAAAATGCACTTTCTTTTTTTTTTGTCCATACAAATGAAAGTCAGTGGGGTCCAATCATGCCGTTTTGGACCCCATTGACTTCCACTATAGTCCAAAATAAATAAATAAACTCTAGGACATTTTCAAAATATGTTCTTTTCACCTTATATGCATGAATAATTTGGCCTACGACAACTCCTGTTTTCAGTTATAAACAATATAGACTCCAAAATCCTTTAATGTGAAGCATGTTGTTTTGGACCCCACTGACTTTCATTATATGGGAAAAGACATTTGAAATATTCTTCAAAATATCATCTTTTGTATTTTACAGAAGAAAGAAAGCCATGCAGGTTTGAAATGACATAAAGGAAAGTAAATGATAACGGAATTTTCCATTTTTAGTGAACTGTCATTTTAATAACCTAAATAAAATGAGGAAACATGGTAAAATATAATGGAGTTTAAATATGTTTCATGAACCAAAGATTATGACAGACCAAAAACACACAATCATTGTGTCTGTTAGCTGTTACTTGGGACTTAAAGACCAGGGTTGAGTGCAAGGGAAAACTGTCAGCAGGGTACATCTTAAATTATTATCACTGCTGAAGTGTGAACAACCAACAAGATAAATAAGGATGCCAAACAAACACCATACATGGACATGGACAGACAGGAGCCGCTCATGTAGTCTGGGAAAGATTTGAACTACTAGAAATTTGAAGGTGAGACTGTACAGATCCCCAAGTGTCCACAGGCTTCAGATTGGGCCTGAGATTGAGCCTCCATTAGCCTCTTCATTAGCCCATATGCACTGAAGTATTCTGTGTTTTTGCAGTCACTTTCTTGCGTAATTAACCATAGTAAAATATCTTGCAGACGCCAGCAGTCCAGTGTGTTTGTGCTCAGAATCATTAATGTTCAATTGGACTCCTGCTCCTGCTGTGGAGGGAACAGTGTTGCCTGGCAACTGTTGTGGTTTTACATGAGCCGTGGCGGTTGGGTTTCCCACCCTCTGATTGTTGTTGGGATGTCTGCTTAGCCGGGGTTTACCAGGGAGGAAGACAACAGATAGTGAGAAAGAGGCAGAGAGCAAAAAAAGAAAAAGAAGAATATGAAGAAAACTGCCCTTGTCATTGCAAGTCACAATAAAGGATGCTTACTGTTTGATTATAAATTAGCATTTAAACATATCAAACTGAAAGAGATTGTCTTTCCTTTTCTGTTCTTGCTCTCCAACAATTACTCATCTCTCTAACAATAGCTTGCAATGCTAAGTAGACAAATTGATCCCTGTGTTGTCTCCACAATGGTAAACAGAGCTACAGTGAATGTCTGTGCCCCACCTGGCCAACACATGCAGATGGTAAACACATTCTTTGGTCCCCGACAGGTGCATTTGATATCGGTCACTGTGTAAAAACAGCCAAACCTGAGTGTGAAAGAGTCAGTAAAAGAGATAAATGATAAGTTCACATCTAAGAGCACAGCATTTTTGTCTTATACTTTCCAGTAGAATCTCTAAATATTCTTAAAACTTTGTAATAAATAATGGCATCACATTTTTTCACAGTATATTTGCAATGTTTTCTTGTTTTAAGCATGCTAAAAGCTAAAAACATGCCAACCCCAGTGTCACATGATGCTTCAGAAATCATAATATGCTGATTTGGTGCTCATTTCTGATTATTATCAGTGTTGATAACACCTGTGCTGCTTAATATTTTTTTGGAAATTGTGATCGTTTTTTTTCCCCAGGATTTTGATGAATAGAAAGTTCAAAAGAACAGCATTTAACTGAAATGGAAGTCTGCTAAAATGAATATCGATACTTTCGATCAATTTAATGTGTCTTTGCTGAATACAATTATTACTTTCTTTCAAAAAAAAACTTTTGAACATCAAGGCTGAGCCACAATAGTCAAGGCACAAAACTTCTAAATACACCAGACAAATGTTGGCTATTATAACATAATTAGGGACGAGGGTAACAATAGAGGAGCAGGTGTTTTATTCATGGGGACAGTTCCCCTTCTGCACTATTTTCTTCTAGCTTCCAAGGGGAGAGCTCAGTCAATAAGCAACTAAATGATCCAGAATTATCGGTTGCTTTTGTATAACTGTAGGGATTTTGTCTTTCCTTAGTGGATTGATGGATTTGCACTCGTTTATGCTTGTGGCTTTGTCAGATCCTCTAAGAGGTTTTCGCTTATAGGGCCGAGATCTTTTTAAATCTGTGGCTTGATGGTGGTAAAAAGTGTACTTAAGAACCCAAGGAGCAGCTAATGCTTAATGGCTTACATTTTATTTGCATAAAGCACTTTCTCTTTCTCTTCCTCAGAATTCATTGCTTATTGGTGGCAAACTCTGACTGCAGAATGCCTGAGTGTGTCCCAAGATGAATTTATTAAAAACTGGCTAGATGAATTTGTCAAACTGACTAAGACACATATGCATCGTCAACTTATTATATTCCAAGGGTTTACGCAAAAGGCTACGGCGATGATAACTCTGATTTTGCTTTTGTGTTCGGGATCAACGGCACTATGAGGGCTCATTAGTCAGCACAGACAGGAAGTCGCCCCCACCCTCAGCTAATAACTAAGATTTGTTCGAACAGCTGGAGAGATTTTGCACCTGCCTTTTTGGACCTAGTTGTTATCACTGGTAAGATACTGTCCCTCTGCCTGAATATGCTGTTTCAAAGACACACTGCCAAAAGATTTTTACAGAGAGAGGCACACTGCTAGACTTAGTTCACTCTCCCACTCATCTCTTGTTCAGTCAGTGGTTGCACTGCAAGCATATGTGAAAATAAACATTTCCCTTAATGAGTCTCAGGCTAACGCTCTCTAGGTCAGCATGAAGAGCATATTTCTGTGCCAAAGCTTTTGTTTTTAGTTTTTGTGCTAAATTATAGCACTGAAAGTTGGCAGATGAGTGCAGCATTGGAATTCTGGGTGCAGGAGCCGTTCAAATAGAACAGAAAAATACAATAGCCAGAAGTGAAACGCTAAACGCAGGCTATAAACAAACTATAACCACTGCCGCATCAACATCTTCAAAGTCACCAATGACTACTTATTGAGCTTCCAACATCTCTTTTGGAAAAAGGCTTTCCCTGAGGCTGTGATTACAGACTAGTGATGAGTTTAGCAGTTTAATGTCCCCAAAAACCTCTGCAGTCCTGTTTAGCCATTTGTTAAGCAAAAATGTAAAAAAAAAAATTACATGAGGGTATTTTTTGTGACGTATCTGATGTCATAGAATAAAATGTGAAAATATTGTGTTTACCACAGACCTTATTTCAAGCATTTAACCAAAAACCCCACTGACTACAGGACGATGGATTCGGAAGTGCTAAAATGCAAACTCGTTTCTGGGTTTTGGCCTATGAAAATACGCCATCCCCGCAGAACTCTATTGTTAAGCACTAACAATGCTTGCCCTGCTCCGCTTCCTCTGATTGGTCCAGTGATTTGACTGCGGCGGGGCTTACTGTTCTGTCATTTGCAAAAGCCATTGTATTTATAAGTTTCAAATATTGTGATTAAAGCAGAATTGTCTCCTGGTCTGAGATAAGTGAGATATTACAGGAAAGGAAATACATTTGCTCATGGCAGAAGATTTATGGGCCATTTCAGGCCACAAAACCACATCATTTCTCTCCAGTACAGCAGCGTCCAATCAAGCTAATGTAATATCCCAGCCATCTCCTCAGATGCCGTCTGCAGCTTTCATGCGCTCTTAAAAAAAAGATTCATATAGAACCCTGACCTTCTTGACTCAATTTTAATGAACCCTTTATGCCAATGGTTCTATATTAGGAAAAATGTCTTTAATGATTGCATAATACCTTCACGTTTAACAGGTAATTAAATTTTTTTTTCCAGCAATAAAGTATGTTTACGAGCTGTTTACTTAATTCAATTTACGTGAAACTAAAAATGAATTAAAATCAAATTAATTAATTAAAACTAAATTATTGAAAAGATCCCTTGAAACCCCTAAAAGGTTATATAAAAGCTATAGGCCTATATGAAACGCCTGACAGAACCCTTTAAGAGTTTACATAACCTGTAAGCCCTATCTGTAGAAAATTGCATACTCTATACTCTAATGAGAAAGTACTTATATAAGCAATTACTTCATGACCACTAAAAAAGTATGTTCTATATATGAATGTGTGTACCGGTAGTATAAATGTAATCCGGACGTACGACATTCACCATGTTGCATTTTAAAAATAAATAAATAGATCATGTGATTTACTAGTGACAGTTGCATCATTTCACTGTCATTCATAAATCCTTTCCATAGCCTCATGAGTTTGTAAAGTATCCATCATATGGACATTTCAGAAACTCCCCTGAAATAGGTTATCCGGGTACTTCTTGCCTTCTCTTTTATTCGTACTGTGAATTCGGACATACTTTTGTCACATACTGGTTCACACACACTTTATAGGGAAGTATGCAATTTAAGATGCAGTCTTGGTCTTTACAAGCTTAAATAAAGTTTAAATATGTAAAAGAAATGAAACATCAAATCAAGCTAAGGACCAACTTTGATCAAATCAGACCATACCAACTAGTCAAAAAAGTCTCACCATCATAATGCCATATTTTCATTTTCATATTCCTGAAGTGTCATTTGCAGGAATGAATGAAGGAATGAAATTTAAAAAGACATTACTATGTAAAAAAAAAAAAAAAAAAAACTAAAATAACAAAAATGGTCACATAACACATTCACATGGATGTTGTTTTGTAATATACAGATGCATCTGCACATAAGCAGGCTCACCTGTGTTTATATGACCCCTCTGTGAGGGCAGCAGGTGTCTTATTTAACAGAAGTTCAAACCGATAACAGAGTGACTCTGTGTCCTGGTGGTTTAATTTAATGCAGGATCAAATGTCCTGTTTCCTGCCTGCGTTTTCTTGAACTGCAGTCTTTATTTATTTATCACTAGGCTTGAATAATGAAAAATAAGGTAAGTCACTGCAGCAAATGCGCCCATGGAACATGAAACAGCAAGGAGTGTCTCAAAGTGCAGGATATCCCTTCCTTCACCCTGCCCAAATTGGGTTCATGGTGACTACAGGGGCAACAGAATCAGTGAAGAATCATGTCTGGGTGTCGGTGAGTGTCTGCATGTGTGTGCAAATGTTTACCCTGAAAGCTCCTCCTTTTTATCGCCATGTTTGAAATAAAATATAAATGTGTTTTAAACCAAAGCATACATATTGTGTTTCCCTCATTCCCTGAAACAAGTTATTGACCAGATCATGGCAAAGAAAGAAAACTGAATAGAAAAAGACATCCAATTTTGGTGGATTTAAGTGGTTCAGCTAGAATTTATTCAATCATTTTTACCCTCTCTATAACCCTTATATCCCTGTCTATCTGCCCACATTTTAATCTTCATTCTGATCTTTCTCTTGCTAACAATAGCAGATGGTCGTCTGCCAAAAGTTGCATGTTCTTAAGAACCGGCCCAGATGATTTTCTCCTGCTGTGATCCGTGACTGTAGACTCCACCCCCTCACATAATGACTAGTTTGATTATGCAATGCTTGTGTCCACTAATGCCAATGAGAAAGAGTAGAATTGTGTTACTCTGACTAAGAGAGTATATGCAAATGTGAGCAGAGAATGAGCCCTCTTTATTTCTGTACCTTCCCAGCATGCATCACTCTCAAGCATGACAGCTGGATGCAAGTTTGTGATGACTGAGGATCACAGCCAACATCGTTATTGATTATTGTGCAATAAACTGCCGAGTGATGGCTAAGATTCCTGTGGATTTACAAGATAATTATCCCTCTAATTGCAGGATTAATGGAGCCCATTGTGCAGATGCAGAACTTATGTGTCATTAACGAACATGTGGCACTTTTGAGAGAAACCCAACAATGAAATTCCCCATCAATAGACCTGGCTATGAGATGCTGCATTTAATTTGACACAAATTAAAACTGCAAAGGACAGAATAACAAGTTTTCAAAATGTTGTACTGTAAAGCCCTAGTGACAGCCCAAAAATTAGAGATGAATTAGAGACTCACTGAACATATATTTTATTTAAATATAATACAATATACTATAATATAATAATTATTAATTAGTGCTGTCAAATGATTAATCACGATTAATCACATCCAAAACAAGTTTGTCTTTACATAATATATGTATGTACTGTATTTTGTGTATTTTTATATAATATAAAATTAATTTATATAATAATATAAATTTATATAATATATAAAATACATTTTGTTAAATATATACATGGATGTGTATGTATTTATTTATACATAGTAAAAATACACAGTACACACATGTATATGACAAAATTTTATTTTGGACCCAATTAATCGTTTGAGAGCCCTATTATTAATATAATTCTTTGTTTATGTAAAATAAAATGACTCTTTAATGATATAGTTCCTTTGGTTATAAAGTGAAGCTGTAAAGTCTCCACCGGGCTCTTTTGAAGGACAAATGAATGACTGCACCTCTAAAATTGGTCTAAAAGCAGAGAGACCTTAACTTAAGAGTCCCTTCAGATCAAGCTCCATGTGATGGGCATAATGTGTCCCTGAAGGCCCTGGCAACTATGAGCTTATGTAATCAGAACACAGACTGTGCTGTAATGTATTTAGTCAGTTGCAATACCTCCACATAATCATTCAGCAGAAGCTGCGGATTTGGGAAGCAGTCCATTTTTCATATGCTTAAGCATTGGTGTACACTTATAAAAAAAAAAAAACAAAGTTCTCTTTGTTTATCTTCATAGAGAATATTAAGAAATGAAGCATGATTCTTCCTGTCAATCCCGCTCACTAATATTACACTGATTTGTTTCATGGCGTTAAGTAAAGCTCTTATTCAGCTGTAGTAATCTTGTGCTCAGCCACACAGCCTTGTGGTGAGATTTAAGGGCTTTAGTGACATCCTTTCTCCCACATTAATCTTTGTCATTCTGCACTATACAGCCACCTAATACAGTAGCAGACTCTTAGAGGCAGATAAGGTTTAGTTTTTCTCCTTATTGTGGTTTGTTTGCATATTCAAATAATCCAGGAATGTTTGCTTCATATATATGGAATATGCTTGACATACAGTATTCTCTCAAATATTGGGCTGTAAACCATAGACACGCACAATAATGTAACCACGATAAAGGACTAACCGTTTAAATATTTTGAACACGATAGAAATTACTTAGTACTAATTTAAATAATCATTAAATAACTGGATTGAGTTATTGTATGTGCTGACAAATAAAAAGTATTCCTAAATTCACCCTTTAGTGTTTTAAATCTTTATATATATATTATATATAAACCTCTCAGTTATTATGTTTTCAGGCCATTTCAGGTTTGATTTTGACATGACATAAAGATGATGTGATTTCAAAGTAGGTGAAATGTTTACTTACATTTTTTTTTTTTTACTTTACTTTTTACTTGCTTACTCAAGCCAGGCAGATACATGGATGGAAGACCTTTTTGGAAAAAATGCCCTTTCAATGGACCTATTTTATCAAATCTGCAGGAAGCAGTGCGTCTGAAGCATCCTGTGAATTTAAAGAAACTTTATGATCAAGCTGGTGTAAAAACCTACATTTCTTTTCTTCCATCACACCCTATGATTCAGATTTGTTTGCAAGAATCTGAACATGCGAGAATTTCTTCATTTTTGAGGAGGCATTGCCTCCCTCTCCTCCTCGCAGGAGGAAACAGCCCTATACATACAAAGTATAATATTATACTAAATTATCACACAATTTACAATTATCATATCAATAGTCCAACTAGTGGTTATTCACTTTCACACATTCAAATTCACCACGTTGTTGATAAAAAAAAAATTAAATAAATAAATAAAAATACCAACTATAGGAGAACCAATGAGATCTTCTGCTCTGCCTTCATTTCCTCATATGTCCTCGCGCTTCACGTTGCTGATGTAAACAAGTTTTGGCGCTTCACATTTGAAAGCGGGAAAGGCTTAATTTTAAGTAAATAACGTCTTAGTCTGTTTTCCCCCATAAATTTATCGTGAAAACATTTGGAATAACGCACACGAGGATCACATGCTTTTCTCTGTATTTTGGAGTTTGACAGTGACGAACGCTCTTGTGTCTCATGTCTTCATGTTTTACCGATGAAGTCACATTAGTTTGACGCAACGGTATGGTGAGTAAATGGCAGGATTGTTCGAAGCAGTTTTTCCAATATTTGCTTCTGTTTTGGACTTATTATTAAAAGTATGTTTATTATTATTAATAATTTTTAAGATTTAAGATAAGTTAGAACTAGAAATTGGTTGTGAGTGACTGGCTGTTTGTTCTGAGAGGAAAAAGATGGTCAACTTGTTTGCTGTCATAATGTTTATAATAAGCAGCCAACATCCAGGCTGTCTAAAGAGAAAATCCTGCTCTTTCCTCACAGAAACACACAGGTGCTCATATGGCCTCACTTTGAGGAATGAGATTGAGGAGTGAGTGCATTCCTGTGTGTTTATATGTGGATGCAGAATGAAAGACTAAGGGTCAAAGGTTGCTTGTCATGCTTTCATCAATGTGAAATCAGCTCTCTTTCTGTGAAATGCTTTCGCTGGCTTTCTTTTCTGAATGCTGTTTATGTTTGAGTATTTCTTTTTAAAGGATACGTTTGTATAATATTCATCATTAGAGTAACTGAAAAGGTTTTCTTTTTGTAAATTCTGCCTAAATGTTTACTTGTTAGTGTACAATTTAGTCGCATACGATGGCTGTATAAATCTTGACATAGCCCATTGAATAGTAATGATTTACATAGCAAAAATACCTTTAATCTTAAAAGTAAATGTGTTATAAGCTGTGGGAGGCCTATTTTCGCCACTGCCTGCAAGGTGAAACGATAAGGCTTACTGCACAATACCTCACAATCCCTTCCCGATTCAGGCAATGTAATGTAGCAGGCCTGCCGAAGACTGCCAATAGCCTTGAGTCTTCGATGAAAGTTCTGTTCAACAAGATTGCATTCAAGCTGACAATTTATTGCTTTAACCTTGAGTTCAGTGCATGATAATAACCTGCCTCCTGCTTACTAAAACCCTCCTCTGTAGTCTCAGACTCTTGATTTTTCATGTGGTATTGAATATCAACCTTTGGTTTTCAGTTAAAATAAGAAAGTATTGATTGCTAAAGGGAAATTGAGCATCTGTTCCATGATAAGTTGATAGATCTGATCAATTTGGTTGACAATTTAACTTTTATTGGCTATACAGATATTAAAATAAATGTACTAGTTTTTTTCTTTAATGTTTTATGCATTTTTCTGAGAAATGTGACACTTTCCACCCTTTAAATATGATGTTTTTGACATCAGTCTTTCTGCATGGTTCAATTAAAAGTAAGATCATCTTATAGTCCTTATACACTATGGTTTAAAGTCAGTAAGATTTTTTTTCTTTTGAAAGAAATTAATGCTTTTATTCAGCAAGGACATATTAAATTGATCAAAAGTGACAGTTATTTTAATATAAATCAATAAATGTATATATATATATTTATGGTTCAGAGTTCTGGGATCCCAAAGTGATTTAACGGTGCAGAATATGGATGCAATAAATTGAATATATATATATATATATATATATATATATATATATATATATATTACGGATTCCACAAAAATATTAAGCAGCACAAAGGTTCAAAATTTATCAGCCTAATAGTCAGAAATAAAAAAAATTAGAATTATTTCTAAAGGACCATGTGACACTGACACTAAAGACTGGAGTAATGGCTGGCATCACAGGTATAAATTACTTTTAAAAAATATATTAAAATAGAAAACAGTTACTTCAAAAACATATATTTTATTTTATATTTAATAATTTCATTGGACACAATGTTGGGCCTATGAATAACTGTTTGGCACTTTGCAAGGCTGTATACCATATATACCATTTTTAGAGACCTTATGCTCAGTGGTGGTTACAGCCCGAAAAATCTTGATATTTTCAGGCATAAATGGCATCTTGTTCTCCTAAACAGCTCATTAGTCAAAAGAAGCCTAGACTAACTGGATGGAACACCTTGTAATATTCTGGAAGGGGTCATGCCCTGCTGCAGTGCGCCGTTAAATCACTTGGGATCCCATAACTCTGAACCAAGGACACTGCAGCCATACAAAACACAAGAACAGTCACAAAGCACTATTGCTCACATAAATAATAAAAAGCTTACACTGTGTTTCAGTGTAAAATATCTTGTCTATGTCTAGGCTTTTTGATTAGAAGAGCAACGCAACCTTTTCATTCAAATTTTAAATCAAATACATTTGTTTACCGTACAGATTATGTATTACAAATTGCAATACTGGGGAAGAAAATGCTTTTCAGTTATAGGTATGCTGTTTTCTGCACCATCTAAATCATTTGGATTACGGTTCTTCAGTTTTTCCTGTGTTGGCTTGGGCACTTTAGTTTGCTATTCAATATCCTCACCCCTCAGCATGCCGTAAACATGGCCGCGGCGCCCCCTAGAGAAAATTTGTGTAATACAGGCAGCTAGAGAAGTGCACAGTCATTGTGTGAGAACTGGTCACTCTGTAGCACTAGACTAAATTCAGTCATTTTGGTAACCTGATCGTACCCTCAGGTAGGGATTAAAGAAGAAGCAGCCCAGGTTGAGTTATCACAGTATAAAACCATATTCTGTAGCTCTTCCTGTCTGTCATCTCCCTCCAACGTCTCAGCAAACATTTCCCATCGTACTCATCTTACAGGGCTTTGGTTAGGGACTAAAAGCATTGAAACAGCCGCTGTAAACACAATGGCTAATGATATTACTGCTCATTTTCTCTCTGTTACAGTTAGAATGTAAGATGAGCTCTTTTCTTTCTGCAGTGCTCAAATTTAGGCCACTGGAATCTTGTTTTTCGATTCATTCATTTGTTTATTGTATTCAATTCAATTATGCAATGACTGAAGTTTTGTTCCCCAGAAAAGACTGTGATCTCATGCCATCATGCCATGGGTTAGTCAAGCGCTTAGGCTCTGTAGTAAAGCTGGTTCTAATTTCAGAACATTTACTTAACTGTCTTTATCAATTTCATTCCAAGCATTCCTGATGCAGTACACATGGTCTCCATACATTACTATTCTAAAGTTTGGGGTCATTGAGAATTATTATTATTATTATTAATAAAGAAAATTATACTTGTGTATTAACTGCATCTCAATAGTCCTGTGTTTTTTGGCTGTATTTGTATTGATGAAATAAATGTAGCTTTGGTGAGAATAAGAAACTTCTTTCAAAAACACTAAAAAAAAAAAAGAATATTACCAAACCAAACTTTTCAGCGGTAGTATGTTATTTTATTTATTTATTTAATTTTTTTTCTTATACACAATATATTATAGATGCAATGGATTATAGATATTATTAAAAAAATAGATTTTGTGGTAGATCATATTTTTTCATTTCAGTTACATGAACAACTATAAATATTTTTTTACTACATTACTACTGTGTGTATCAGTGCTACCATTTTTGTTTTTTCCCCCATTTGTTCAATGTTTCAAACAAAACATTTTTTGGGGGAATATTATCTTAATTGATTTTAAATATGTATTTTTCTGCATTCTCATTTTTTTCAGTCCTTATAGTCTTGTGTATCCCTTCAACTGTCAAAAGCCAGTTCTTTAACATAACCCTTCAGTAAGTAATCATTTTTGCTAGGAACAAAAAACAGCGCAATCAGTATTTGACCATTTGGAAATTGCTGAAATCTTGACATGCATCATGTTCTCTGAGCTGAGCCTTCAAAGCTCTTCGTTTGCTCAGCTAGGTGATCATATTCACTAATGAGACTCTCGTAAGCAGAGCAGGCATTGGTGTTCTGCTACATATATGGCAATTTAAAACAATATAGTCCACATAGCAAAGTCAAGTTAGCAATATGCCAGAATAATGCCAGACTCAATTTTTGCCAGACCTTTTCCTTAAGGTAATGCAAATGATGCAGAGCTTGACATGGGCTCATAAATAAATATGAGGGATATTGAGAATCACTGAATGACCTTCTTGTGTTTAGACACGATGCATGGAGTCACTTATGAGGGATGTGAGGTGTGAAGTGCTGCAGATAATCATAATGCTTGTTTGAGGGGGAATTGAATGAGATGCTCTTTAGCTTCATCTCCTTAAGGTGTCTCTGCTTTTCAAGCTGTTTGGTAATTTGCTCTTTGGTCATATGGTTTTCACTGACCTCTTCATCTAGTTTTCTCTAAGAGCATCTTTTCATAAATAAAGGCTTGACATACTTGTTGATCCAGTTGTTAGAGTTTTCCTCTTAAATCCACTGACCTATCATCTGTCTTCCACTGTCAGCCAGTTCCACACATTTGAGTCACTTCTCTAAAACGGCCACCGGTTGATCGGCCAGTCATTGTAGATTGACTAGGCATAGAAATCCTGATGATCTGTGTCTTTGGTTTACTTGAACGTGTAGATGATGATGAATGTGGTTTGATGCAGCTGTAGTCTCTCTTCAGCTATCATGAGGATCATCATGGAGTTTTGTTTGGGTGACGATACCCCACTTAATCAACATTGTACTTTCTGAAGTCTCCGTATTGTCTCAATTTCTGTCCAGTCTGGTTTGAAAGACCATATAATAAAATACAGTCAAAAATTCTTGTTTTCTAAAATGCCGGTGACTCAGCTAAATGATACAGTGATTTAAGTCTGCATATTACAGGCTTCGGACTATATAAATGTGTAAATGAATATGTAAATAATAGTTATAACAATTGTAAATGTCAATTAATTATAGATAGCCAACAATTCAGTTGAGATTTAGTTCTAATATTGCTCAAAAATGAATGCCACTTGGTTTTATATTTTCTCATATCATGCAAAGACATTAATAAATTCCCAAAAACTTTGATGTGAAGTTTTGATCCCACTGTATACACGTATCTGATTTGATCTTGACCAGTATTGTATACCAGAAAGATGGATGGATATAAGCTATATAAAAAGAGAACTGTGCAGATGGACATTAGATCACATCGTATGTGAGCATCCCCTTACATGCCCCAGATTTACGTGTTTTTGGCAAATCCTGTGCTTCATTCATAGCTATTTGTTGGATTATGGTGCTGTGCCATCTAAGGCCCTGTCCCAATGGCACCCTAAACAATGGTGGTCTTCCTTTGACGGTTGGGTAGAAGTCTGCTGTGGTGCTGTCATATCGATCTCAAAGGGGTTATAATAATAATAATAATAATAATAATAATTCCTTACATTTATATTGCGCTTTTCTGGGTAATCAAAGCGCTTTACAAATGGAAGGGGGAATCTCCTCAACCACCACCGATGTGCAGCATCCACCTGGATGATGCGACGGCAGCCATATTGCGCCTGAACACCCACCACACACCAGCTTATTGGTGGAGAGGAGACAGAGTGATAAAGCCAGTCATTATTCACGGACACCCTTCTGAAACCTAAAATGACTAATGGGACACTCTATGGTCTTGTGGATGTAATGGACATGTGCATGTGGTGGCAATTGTTAGTCCACAAGTCTGTAAGTGCATTTGAAATGTGTCATTTGAGACCGGGCCTAACACATTGCCTAACCCTTTCCATGGTGTGTATGCAAAGCAGGAGTAATTCAGTGATTAAGACTGGTTATCTATTTATTATTTATAATCATTATTATCTCTGTGACAGGAATTTAGACCCCAGAGCTTGTCTTTTCCTGGTTTTCTATAATTACAGTTTCTCTGTGTTGTTCAGTAATGCAGTGAGTGCAATCCTGTGGACTTCACACAGGCTCCCCTGGGCTTTTGCTGTTTCCAATGGATGCACTACCTGCTCTATAAAAACCAATTAACATAATTACACCGACTCCCATGCAGGCATAAAATGTGCCCTTTTAACACTTATTAGGGGCATTATATATAATGCTGAAAAATGTTTTGTTAAGAGACATTTGTCCTCTGTTAAACCTTACTGAAATCTCTTCTTTTCATTTTACATGAAATAAGTAATTCTTTGAAAATGAAAATTATTATTATTATTATTATTTGTCTAATTTACTTATTCAAAGAACCTGGTAGTTTAATTTGTCTTATCTCACCTAGTGGAGTCAGCATGGCCCCGCCAAAGAAAAAACAAAACAAAGGGGGGAAAAAAGGTACATGAAGAAGTTTCTGTGAAGGAAAAGGGTATATTTGAGTGCGCACTGGATAGATTTGCCGGGGGGAGATGTGTGAAAAGTCTATCTGACCAGCAGCGGCTAGGCTTGTGCTGCTGTGTGATTTTGTGTGTGTGTGTGTGTGTGTGTGTTGAAATGCAGTACACTTTCCTGCTCTCAAGAAACTGTAAGTAGGTCAGAACAAGAGAGGAGCTGCTCTCTTCACTGCTACCAAGGCCCAAAGAGACAATCATCACAAAAACGTCACTAACCATATCCTGCAGTCTTATTACTTACAGCAGTGTCGACTCAAGCTCAAACTCGTGATTTCATCTAGATTGTCCAGGGTGATCAAATGTTTGGCTGACTGTTGAACAAACACAAAATCTCTCAAAATTTGATCACCTTTGGGCATCACTTTGGAAAAAAACTTGCAAAGGTTGAAAGGGTTGATTTGCACACTTGCACAAATGCTCAGGGTCAGACAAACTTCTTCCAATGATTGAAAAATAATGCCATTAAGCTCACTTTTTCACATGGTGAGTTGTTGATTCGCCATGTTGATGAACAATCTAATCTCCTGTTTATGTGCTTGTTTTTACCTATTTTTTTTTTTTTTTTTACCTGTGTGTGTGTGTGTTTGTGTGTGTGCTTATTACCTTTGTGAGGATCCGTTTCAGTTTTAGACCATCGGATTGAGGACAAGGTGTGCAAAAGGAGGACCTTTTTAGCTGGTCCTTACTTTCTGATATCCTTTTAAACTGGGCTGTTTGAGGAGGGGTTTAGAGAGACTGTTAGATGTTGTGAGAAAAGAGGTGATGCTGCAATGTTATTAGGTAATTAAAGTGTTTTTTGACCTTGTAGGAGACCTCCAAAACAAACTTAGAAACCTTTAAAATAGCATAAAAGGTGCAGTTTAAGTCTCGGTTTTAGGGTTAAGGTTAGAATTAAAGTTTAGGGTTAGGTGCTTATAGTTGTGGTGGATAAGGAGCTAGGAGTAGTATTATGTCAGTGAATGTCCTTAGGACTGGTACACACAGAAAGCGTTTTTGCTCTTAAAAACATTACAAATGCAAGATGCAGGTCTGTGTAATGAAATGTTTTTTTTAAAAAACTCTCATGTGCAAGACACTGCAAAAGACACGAGACGCGAGTGCAACAGTTAGAGACTGCGGCCCAGTGCGTGTTTACATTGAAAAACAATGGAAAAGTAGAACAGTGGAATGGAAAAACGCATTCTGTGTGGACAGCCCCTTACAAAAATAGTAATTTAAACGTGTGTTTGTGTGTGCATATGTATGTATGCCTATATAAGGACCCAGATAGGCGCAAGGAGAATCATGCCAAGAATCAGTTCAAGGGTTGTTCCAAATAATGTTTAATACTTTAAAAGCCAAGAAGTGCAAAAGGTTCCTAAAAACTGTGGCTAAGAGCAAAATAAAAACAAAGTTTACGAAAGGACAGTCTAAAAACCAGAACTGTTTAGGTTTTAATACCAGAACCAGCTTCTCTCCCCAAGTGATGGAGACGAAGTTACTGTGCTCAAGCAACACTAACAACCTTTGCCCACTCTTCTAATCCCAGGAAATAAAACAATAAAATTCCACATAAATAATTATAATATGTATACATTTTAAGTCTTGTCACAGTTATTTAATTTATATAGGAAAACTTCATCATGCAAACGTCATCAAATATGAGACGAATTTAAATTCTGCTGTAAAGATACTCAATTATAACACTATGTTATTATTCAGTTCAAGTCAGTTCAGTGTTGATTCAGTTCAGTTCAATGACAGTGTCGATGTCAGTTATGAAATAATTCAATTATGAAGTCAATTCCACCATAAAACAGCTTTATTATTTACATCAAACATGATGTGCTTTATTCCAGGCTGCACCACAAATCAGATTGTGGATTACTGTCATTCAAAATTTTAAAATTAAGAACAGTAACGACACAGTTTGGGGATGGAGAAGTGTCCAATCGTCTCTCTCTAACAAAATCATCATAATAATAAAAATTTTGGAATGTTGGCACTGGCACAGATGAGGAGCTCCATGAAGTGTCTTATCAATCCTTCACAGCTGTGTTACCCAATTTCTCTAATCTAAGAGCGCCCCCTGCAGTCAAGATACCCTATTGTACAAAAATGAAAACATAGACTGTTTGGTGTGATGAAAATATCTTTCATTTCCACATTGGTTAGTATATTAATCATTATTTACTAGGTTTATGCATTATTACTCTGGGTATTGTATTTTCCCAAATGCATGAAATATCTTTCCATTTTTAAATATTTCTACTGGTATCAAACATGCTTTATGCAGAAAAAGGCAAATGATTATCGAGTTCCATTTGAAGAAATGTATAAATGCAGCAGCATCACTGTCAGCTGCTGATAATTGGTGATAATAAAGAGATTAAGGATGAGTCATACCTCTGTGACAGGGCGTGTATGTGTGTATGTGTTTATTTTTGGAGCGTCGTGCTAAAAATACAGTCGATTATAACTGGCTGTCGCACAGGGAGATGGTTGGACTGTTATTGCTCAGAGGCAGCCTGGAGTCTATGGTCTCCTGAGTTGTCATGGAGACCATTGTATTTTGCCTCTCCTGTGATTGGTGCTGCCGGGTTGAGCAAGTATATGCTATTTCTGTCTTTTTCAACACCTTCAGCCTGCTGTCTTTCTCTGTCTCCTCGCTCACACACAAGTGTTCTTGTTTTGCTCCTATTGTTATGTTTTCCCATTCCATTAATCCTTTCAGTGACAGTAAGCCCACCAAGCGTCTCTCCATGCGTCTCGCTAATGATCTATTGATTCATTGATGTCGCGATCCCATGTAAAGCTGCGGTTCTGGTTGTCCGCAAACAAAGGGAGGAAGACTCATGCTAGTGAACTGAGAACCAGATCAAGTCTCTTTCCATTGCCGATCCAGATGAGCCGACAGCATCTCCATGCCCCTGTGGCTGTTTTCTCTTGAACAAAAAGTTACAAATTCTCAAATGAGAGGGGCTCCAAGTGTTTGAACGCATTGCCTTGAAACTTACAAGCCACCAGGCTCTCAGAGCTGGAATACCAATGCTCTGTTTAAACTTCATCCTCTGAGCAAAGCTAAAATATTATCGTCAATAAATGCTTGTTTCCTCTAAAAAAAATTCACAGTACTCGTGTTGTAATAACTAAACGTGTGTGGTTTCCTGCGCTAAAATAACTGAGACTAGAATAAAATTGTCTTATTGCAAGTCCTGCAGTCCTGTTCATCGTTCTATCAATTATTCATAAGGGTTTTATTATTATTTCTTCTCTGCGTGAGTTTTACTCTCACTGAAAGAGAATTTTCAGTCCTATAGTGATTCAGTTTGTAATCCTAAAACCCAAAAGAGAATTAACCATGGGTTCCCACTGGAATTTCTAATGAGTTTTTAGATGGGCAGTTTTTGATTTATGAGTAAAGGTCTGTTTTGAACATTTCTTGAAGCGACTGTCAAGTTTTATCCTACAACATGAATTAATTACCATCACATCAAATGTGAACTTTGAAGCCTCTGTGTTTTTAAGGACTGGTGTTGGGTGTAATGCATTACTGAAATGAATTAATTTAATTACTTTTCCCTTGAAAAATTAAAGTCAGTGATTACTATTAATTTTTATTTAATTACAATTGCTTAATGTAATTGCATTGAATACTGTAGAACAACAATATTGGATTTAACATCAAAATTGAACGGCTAATGTTAAAATGTATGTTTTTAATGTAACATTCTCCCTTTAAATACTTCGGTCAGTTCAAGCATAATTAATGCAATTTTATATTATTTATTTGATTTAATTAAAAGAGCATTTTCATGTCTGTCCTTGTGTTGTTGAACTGGTTAAGTTTGATATGGGATTTAGAAAATAATTGGTAATAACTAATAGTAATAGTAATTAACTAATAATTTAATAGTAATTACATTAGTAATGCAGAAAAAAAACTAATCAGTAATCTAATTACACTCCTGAAGATGCTAGTAATTGAATACGATTTTAGAATAACCAACTCAATACTGATAAGGACATTTGTAGTCCTTATGTAGTTTTTTAAAAACACGTTTTTAAGTATAGAAAAAACATTCATTGTGTATACTTTTCGTTGTTGAACAAATTCTTTTTATCAAAAGACTTATTCTAAAACCTAATTTAAAAATGTAAATGTACGTCATTACTGATGATCTTTGTGTCATGAGTGATGACGGTACATTTAAATGTGCAGTTACACCTTTGTTCTGCAATATCCAGTCATTTCAATAGAAGTCATTCCAATCCACATGGTCATGATTTTCGTGCGACGACCAAATATTTCCACATGCAGATTTTTACTACGCGTTAAAGTTGATCATGTGAATTTGGTGTTGTCAAACAGAAAGCTGCTTGATTTGAAAGTGCGCTGTGCTTCATACATTGTTTTTTGTCAGTAGTGTAGCAATGTACATGTTTTTGCCGGTGAAATTTCTTAAATGTGACCACACCAAGAAATTATTATTTTTTATCCAAAACTTCAATCTGTGTTAGATTTCAGTGCATTCTTGTGATTTTTTTTTTTTTTTTTTTTTTTTTTTTTTTAAACCATTGAACATAAGTTAGCAGTTAGGCATTGTTTATCTGATGTTAATAACTAAGAGGAAAACGATGCATCAGGAATTTGTTTATTTGGATCTGCAGCTTGTCTGCTTTACTAAAATAAATAAATGAGTCATTCTTTCAATAAGACATCTCCATATGCGATGTGAGATTTTTGTCCAGTGGTGTAGCTGCTTTAATGATCATCATGTTTATACAGTATCTTGTGTCCTATGATCCTAAAAAGATGTGCCATGTATCGATTCTAGCTCAAAAAGGTATATGGAATCCCTTACAGTAACACCGCATTCAGGCAAATATGGCTGCAAAGTTGCGAATTTTGCTTGCTATAAATTTGTTGCACATTAATTGCAAGTTTGCAGCAAATAATTTGACAAATCCAACTGGTGAAATTCAAAGGCAACAATTAAAAATGTCATAACATCCTAAATAAAACTGAAATTGAAGTGCTGCACTGAGGGAAAGGTGTAGCCTACGTATGCAAAATGTAACTTTTTAAAAATGGCCCACCATGAAACTACATTTTGCATTATTTTTTTAACTTAAATATTATATATTTTTGTCTCTAATTAAAATGTAATCTATTTAGCTCGTTTACTTTGAGCTATTTTTGTGATTTACACTTTTCCCTTCTTATTTCCCCCCCTTAATTCTAAATAAAATCATGTAATGTAATTAAAAATTTTGAACTTTTGAATCTCTGTAGACACCTGTCTTAGCTTCAGAATCACTTTCTGTGTATTCTTGGCATCTCCAAAACAACACAACCACTGATCTTTTCTCGTAGTCCCTTTGTGCCCTGGCAGATTTTGCAACCTCAAACAAACAATAATCAGGGTCTCATGAGAGGGCTTTTAACGGATTGGACACAAAGATCAACCCAGGCCTAACTGCAAGAGATTGAATGAGAAAACCGCGAGTGTATTTCTATTTCCTTGCAACACCCCCATGGATCCCAAGAACCCGACGTGACCCATACCGCAGCTCATGTGTTCAAACGTATGCGCCTGTGAGCCTGTGGACAGTCGCGGCGGTAACGGGAGGGCACTAGGACCTGGTGAAGCTAGGAGGGTTGCCTGCCTGCCTGCATCCCTGTCTCCTCTCCATTCTGCTCTGCAGTTGCCCTGTGCGTGTGTGTGGGAGAGCACATGTTTATGTGTGTTTGTGTGGATGTGTGTGTGTCATAAGAGGGGCTAGAGGGGGTTTCGCACGGCGCCGCCTAAAGAGACAGCGCTTTTTGTTATCTTTCTGTCTTCTCGGCAGCGTGAACATCAGCCTGACCACCTGGACCAGCCGCCTGCCTGAAGCATCGCTGACGGGGGAGGGGGCGATATCTCTCTCCCTCTTTCTGTGTGTGTGTGTGTGTTTTTGTGTGAATGTGTGTGTACATGCGTGTGGGCGGGTGAAAGGGTGAGGGGCGGAGAGATGAAAGGGCCAGGTGAGGAGGGGTGTTGGGTACCTCTCTCTCTAGCTTTCTCGCTCTCTCTCTCCCCCTCTTTTTATCTCTCTCTCTCACTGTCGCGCGACACTAACCCTGGAAGCTGAAGAGGAGAGCCTTGCTACTGGACCTCTCCACTACAGGTACGTTCTCCTCATCTACATCTCATGGAGCCACGGCTCCTTTAACTCTGCACCTCCACACCGATGTTCAAACTTGTGCATCGTGGACGACGTGCATATGTTGTAGTATTTCCAGACGGACGAGTTGGAAATGGTTTTTAAGATCTCAGTCTTGCGGTTAGACATTTCTCAGGTCTTGCTTTGTTGGCTTTAGGCTCCATCAACAGGCTTGTATCCATGTCTGTTTCCTTTCGTTGGAATCTTAACCAGTGGTGGCCTTGAGTGAAGGTGTTGACATACATGACATGTGTAACGTAGCTCTGAATCAGCTCACCTCAGGGAATTGTGGGAACTGTTTGGTAGCAGACAATAAACTCGGCACTTATGGGTGTGATAGTGGATTATAGGTGATGACAGCAGACATCATGTTTATAAGTGTGGGCTATTAGTTGTAAAGTGCCAGATTTGGTCACCCTGAGGGGGAAAGAAGAAGAAGAAGGGAGGGGGGAAACACAAGGTTACTGAACAACAGAGCTAGTTTTCATCGCAGTAAGTACTGAGTCATGTGCATATTACGGGGTCATATGTTTCTCAGTTGGCAGTCCCTGAGATTGTTAGTTGCTCGCAGATTCTTGTCTCACAAAGTGCAGGAGGGTTCACAGAAAGTCGACCATTTTAAAATGAATGTAGAATTCGTCTACAGCTTCATCTCACCCCTGCGGATGCATTTAAGGACATGAACACTAATCTGAATCTTTTCCTATAGAAAGCGCAGGTGCTTCAGAGCTTTATGACCCTCACTGTCATTTTTTAAAATCCTTTACACACCCACAACCAAACAAACGAATGAAATACACTAAACTCTGAACTGTGTGTTTATGTTTCTCACCATGTGCATTAGAAGCATCACTGGCCGATAATAGCGTCATAGAAAACTATTTTTCATGTTGATTATTTACAGTATGCCATGACATGGATAATGAAATGCCACAGATCTTGACACAACAAATGAGTATCTGTAGTGCTCATTGTAGTGACTGTAAAATAAAGGCAAAGCGTGTCAGTTCATCTAAAAATATGGTAGTGACATCTAATGAACTGCTTTATGATTCAAATATAAGGTCTTAATGTGAATACAATAAGCTATATCAATGAAAGGGACTTTTTAAGGGCCAGGTGTAGAATGGGTCTTTAAAGCTGAAGCGTGCACCACTACCATCAACAAAATGGCAAAAGGAATTTACGATCACTTTAAAAGCTTAGTTTCGGTTTAGTATCGATCTGATTTTATCAATGTAGATCAGTTTTGTCTAGCATGTCCACTATTCAAATATTTTAGGTCATTTTTTTTAAAGAAATTAATACTTTTGTTCAGCAAGGATTCATTAAATTGATCAAAAGTGACAGTAAAGACATTTAAAATGTAAGAAAAGATTTTTATTTGAAGTTAAGTTTGCCATCACAGGAGTACAGTATATTTAGTTTTAAAATATATTAAAATGGAACAAATATTTTCAAATGAAATAATATTTCTAAATATGTGAAAGGTAGTGTAAGCATATTTATGTGACTAAAATTAGCCTTGGCATTGTGCACTTGCTCAGAAGATAAAGATGATGTTTCATATGTGTTAATCGCTTGATTACATTTTGTGTCGTGACCAGTATTCTTGGTCAGACAAAAGAAGACAAAAGCTCAACTACTCAAAGTACTGCTTTAGTTCATTTAGGACTGCACAGTCTATGTTGTGAAACTCAAACTCACAATATTTACACATTTCAGTTAACTGTGAAGAGAAAGTAGTGTTTTAGCAACAAATTACACAGTTCACGGTAATATCGTCCTGTATTCCCTTTTAAAAGTGGTGGATTACCTAGCACAACAGAAATCCTGCCCTAGTAGTATCCTGATGATTCTGGCCTAGTTATGTAAACATCACAGGTTCAGTTCCAGGAAGTTACCTGGAAAGTTACTGAGATCAGATTTAAAAAAAAAAAAAAAAACTTGCCTCTCCATATTTTTATGCCATTTGTTGCAGTATTTTTTTTAGTAATAATTGTGTGGATTATTAGACAGTCTGTGGAGTGTTGTTTTCACTTCCCCCAAAATTGACAAATTTGGTGTTATTTACACTTCTGCATGTTTTTCAAAACATGTATGACTTTTCTGTATGACACAAAGATCTTGAAAAATATTTTTCATTCATATGATAAAAGTTAATAGACAAAATTAGACAAAAACAGTTGAAACATTCTTCAAGATATTTTATTTTGTGTCATACAGGTTTTGAACAACATGAGGGTGAGTGAATGATGACATGATTTTAATTTTGGGTTAACCATCTTTTAAATCTAAACACTGCTGCTTTGAGTATTAGTATTTTTCTTTTCAACTTCTTAATCTCTAAAGCAGCAGCAAAAAAAAAAAAAAAAAAAAAAAAAAACTGAAGACAGGAGAGGGCTAAAAAGTTATCACTATTATCATCACAATCAAGCTCATCATAGTCATGTGGATAATCATGCAACTGTAACGACTTTTTGTCTGGCCAAACCACAGTTGCAATACCTTCCAGGTACAGAACAGCCCCTTCCCTTCCCTTCAGTTAACCATGAGATCGTTGTGGTCACAAGCCTTGGGCAGAAAACAAAGTCTCTATGCTTACAGAGATGTCCTAAAACAACAGTTTATAGCGGAATTAGAAAATCTTTTGAGCTCTTGTCATAACACTGACCACATTGTGTCACAAGGGAGAGTTTGTGCCCTCAGGGAGAACTGGATGGATTGATGCTGTAGGGAAACAAAGCTGGTCCACTGTTTTTACAGTAAAATATGATATCGTAAAGTTGAGAAATGATGCATGTGAGTATAGTGTGCAAGGTGAGGTTATGACCATAAACATAGGCCACATGATGCTAACAGTTTGAAGACATTGAAAGGGTGTGATTTATACATGTATGTTTGTGTGAATCAGACAGGAAAGTACATTTGTGACCCTGGACCACAAAACCAGCCTTAAGTTGCACAGGTTTATTTGTTGCAATAGCCAACAAAGCATTGTATGGGTCAAAATTATTGATTTTTCTTTTATGCCCAAAATCATGAGTATATTAAGTAAAGATCATGTTTCATGAAGACATTTTGTAAATTTCCTACCATTTTGTGAATTTAATTTGGACAACTTCAAAGACGATTTTCTCTTTATTTAGGTTTTTTTTTGCACCCTCAGATTCCAGATTTTCAAATATCAAGTATCTTGGCCAAATATTGATCCTAACAAAACATACATCAAGTGAAGCTTATTTATTCAGCTTTCAGATGATGTATAAATTTCAATTTCATAAAAATTACCCTTAAGACTGATTTTGTTGTCCAGGACAACAAATGGATGCTCTGATGGATTCCGAGTTGATGACTCTCAAGATCATTTAGTGAAGGATCCATCAGACTAATTAAATGAGCAATATCACCTTCGTAGCTGTGTGATATGGCTGTATATCAGCGCGACTGTGATTCGGTCATTGGAACGAGGCTGTAGGACAAGTTATCACAGCGTGCTGATATACAGCCATATCGCACAGCTGCAAGTGTGATATTGCGTTTATACAACAGTTCAACGGTACAAGTGTTTAAATTTTAAAAGAAAAGCAACGGAGTGTCTTTAAAAACCGTCTTTTGTGCAGAACTACTTCCTTCCGCCATGTATTCAAATCTCAAGTTGACAGTTTAACAGTTGAGCCCAAGCCTCTGTTACTAATTCTAAAACGTCACTTCAGAACTAGTTATGAAGGAACATTGAGTCGCTTCATTGAGCTTATTGTATTATATAGAGTTTTATGATATTATGAGAGACTTCGACTAAATGAGTACCTGCATCTAATATGGCATTCGTTCTTCAGGTTAATGTCCATATTATTATATCCATTCTAAAAAAATCAGTTTAAATGTCCGCAGAGGAACACAACATCTTTGTCTTTGTCCTTTTAAAAGTTCCCACAGCCGCCATCTAATGGCGTAATAATGTAACTTTCACTGATACTACTTACAGACCCTTTTTCAATACTAAATACGGCATATTATTTATATAAAATAATCTTTATTGAACAGTATTTAAATAAACAACAATATACATTATAAAAGACATAAACACAAGCAAACAATTCAGTCAAATTTGAAAAAGTTGTACTTCAAGTTAAATATATCCTAAATATAAAGTTGAGATTTATTTTTTCCCCAAAATCGTTTTGCCCTGGAACAAGAAAAAGATTAATAAGACAAATGACTGCTCGTTTGAAATACCAAAAAATGAATTATATTTTTAACCACTATTTACATAAGAGCCAGCGGCAAATACCCGAATGACCGGCCGAGATGAAGTTGTTCTCTGCAGGTTCCTTGAGCGCTGAACGGCGCTGGCGGCCTGGAGCTTGCATTTGCGTAAGCATCAAAAAAAAATTGTAAAATAGGTGCTATGTTTACATGAGTCAAATATTTGAGGTCTAAATAACTGCATTTTTCATCTAAAAAACTCTTTAAACTACATTTCGTGACATAACAACATTAGTAGTTATAAAAAAATATGGTAGATTTGCACGACCGCCATGACAGTCGCTGCAAGTGGAGTGATACAAACGGTGAAACGGTACCAGTGCCGATACTGGGAGAATATCGCACAGCTCTCAGCCAGATTTGAGAACCAGAAAGAACTGTTGTATAAAACAAAATAACAAACTTTGTAATTCTTTTTAAATCATTAATTTGAGTCATTGTTTGTGAATTGGATTGTGCTATTTTTTGCAGTTTTTTCATGATTTTCTTGCCACTATTTTACTGTACACATCCTTTTTATCTTGCCACATTCAATTCTGACTGCAAACTCGGGTAAAATATGATTTCTTATGTTGTAGTGCCAAGATTAGGATTTTAAGAATGCATACAGAGTTGGCTGATTCCTTAAAAGTTGCTTGCTAATATTATTGTCTCTTTCCACAGTTCCATCATGTCTCATTTAGAGCTGCTGGACTTTAAGCGCGATGGTGCGCCAGGAACGTCATTGGTGAATATTTGAAGATGAAACTGGACATCCCCAACTCCAGAGTCCGACCTCTACCAGAATGCCGTAATGTCGACAGAACCTCATCACTGAACGGTACTGCTGGATCCCACTCTTCAGCAGGGGAGGATGGGTGATAGTCCCATGAAAATCACCTCCGCCCACAATCCTTATTCCATCCTCTCATGGAGCATACAACCACTTACAACAAACTGTGGAACGTCACCCACGCCACCTCTTGGCGTCCGAATGCAACCCAGCCTAACGCCTCAGGACTGAGTGAGCCCAGAGATGGACACCTCCTCCAGACGCTCGCCCTGTGCACCATGCTCCTGATGGACATACTGGCTATAGTGGGCAACTTAGCCATCATCACCGTCATTGCCAGGACGCCGCGACTACGCAAATTTGTGTTTGTCTTCCATCTCTGCCTGGTGGATCTCATCGCGGCCCTCGTGTTAATGCCTCTGGGCATGCTGTCAGGTCAGGGCTTTTTCAACAAGGCTCTGTGTCAGGCTTACCTGTGTCTAAGCGTGGGACTGATCAGTGCTGCAATCCTCACTATCTCGGCCATCAACGTTGAGAGATACTACTATGTTGTTCATCCCATGCGCTATGAGGTGAAAATGACCGTGGGGCTGGTGGTTTCGGTTTTGATTGGAATATGGATCAAAGCCATCCTCATGTCCGCATTCCCTTTACTTGGCTGGGCGCTTGAAAGAGAGGAGATGGGCCCGGCACTGGGGAAAGTTATTGGAAAAATTGCTGAACCAAAGTGCTGCTCACTCCACTGGATGGACGGAGGGCCCCAACGGCTGGTGTTCATGGTCCTTTTTACGCTCATGTACTTCCTGTGTCCAGTGCTTATCATCTTTGTGGTGTACTGCAACATGTTTAAGGTGGCCAGGGTAGCCGCCATGCAGCAAGGCCCGGTCCCCACGTGGATGGAGACTCCTCGGCCACGCTCTGAATCTCTAAGCAGTCGTTCGAGCATGGCGGCCAGCCTCAGTGGAGCTCGGACCACCCCTCAGAGGACTTTCAGTGGAGGCAAGGCTGCGGTGGTCCTAGTCGCTGTAGGAGGTCAGTTTCTTGGGTGCTGGCTGCCTTATTTCTCCTTCCACCTGTACTGCGCCGTCATGCCGTCCTCTCTCGAATTCCTCGCACGCATGGCCCAGCTAGAGGACGTGTTCACCTGGATTGGGTACTTCTGCTTCACCTCCAACCCTTTTTTCTACGGCTGTCTGAATCGGCAGATCAGGGAAGAGCTGGCCAGAAACCTGGCCTACGTTTTCAAGTGGGGGCGTCCAGGTGAGGAAGAGCAGCTGCCCAGTCGAGAGGCTTCTATCGAGGAGAACTTTCTCCAGTTTCTTCAGGGCACTGGTTGCAATATGCGGCCAAGGAATTCCCAAAGCATCTCCATCCCTCAACAGGAAGAGGACAATCCTCTCTCAACCGAGCTCCACAGACCATCAGTCGACTTCCACATTCCTGGCCAGATCATGGAGGAGACCTCGGAATTCATTGAGCACCAACACATGAATGATCTTAATATATCAGACAATTGTATCAAGACTAAAGCAGAAATGCAAGGTTGATATTTTCAGACGTGAAATCTTTATTTAATGTATCATATATTATTGCTATGTTTTACCATTGGATCTTTTTATACTCTGCCCAAGAATTTGTATATAGCTTGTTTTAAATTTTTGGTTTGTAGATTTCTGTCATTTCCAAAGCATATTTTTTCTTTTCAGGAGAGATGTTGGACTGATAAAATGACCTCATTCCAGCACATTACCGCTAGAGAGAAACTTCTTTACATAGATTCAACAACATTTGTCCAACATGGAAGCAACATTGTGATGTGGAATCTGTATTCAAAAAGTGGTATGAACAGCAAATGGTTGATGTTACAAATTTTTAGAGCTCCTAATGTTAATTCAGACAACAAATGAGTATAAAATCGGTTAATAATTCAGTATTGTAACAACAAAATTTGGAGCATGCACTAATATTGAACCAAGGTTGTTTGTATGGTGGGTAGATTCTAATTCTTTAGTTGCCATAAAATTATGGCTGTCCGCAATGTCATATTTTGAAAAAAAAAACAAAAAAAAAATTGTTTTATCCTCAAAAATGAATTTAAAAAAAACATTGAAAGTGTGTGGTGGTGGTGTACAACGACTTTCATTGTTCAAAAGTTTGGGGATGGTACGATTTTAAAACATGTTTTTGAAAGAAATCTCTTATGCTCACCAAAGCTGCATTTATTTGATTTTTAATTCGATTTTTTTATTATTATTATTATTACTTAAAAACGGTAATATTGTGAAATAATATTACAATTATAATTCAGTTTTTGATTTGATGCTGAAGAAACATTAAGTTGTGCTGTCTAATATTTTTATGGAAACAATGATATGTTTTTAGGACTCCTTGTTGAATAGAAAGTTCAAAATAACCATTTATTTGATGCTTTTGTAACATTTACTGTCACTTTTAATTAACATAATCTGTCCTTGCTGAATAAAAGTATTCATTTCAAATTACCCAAACATTTTAACAGTACTGTATATTCATACAAATCGAAAAAGATATTGTTCACTATCACAAGTCCAGAAGAGAACAAATACGCAAGTGTATTAAAACCAATTGCATTGTGTATTAATATGAAGTGTATCCTGGTTACTTATTCATTATTTGAACAATGAAGGGCACTCGAATGAACAACTCTGACAGTGTGATAAATCTCCAAATTGTAAATGTTCTGAGACTTCATCAAGATGCACATTTACACAGCAAGTCTCGCTAATCAGCCATAGAGATGTAATCTCAGGTTGGAAAAAAAAGTGAAGTGTGTTTCCAGAGAGTAAAAACTGCCTCGGTTTATTCAGTCACATTTTCCACACCTTGTGACATGAAGATGGCGGCTTCCACCCCGGGGCCTCTGGCTTGGTGAAGCACCTGATCCACAAAATGGCGGGGGACAATCAGATAGTCTCTGACAAAAGGTTAACAATCGGGTCAGCTGCAACCATGTGCCACTATATGTCCTTTGAGATTTTGTACTAAACCCACTACAATAAGATGGCAACACTGCTGTTATTATTTTTATTTCATATGGGATGAAGATTGTTCTACTTCTGTGGTAGGCTATTTCAACAATTAGCAGGTTTCACATCAGATGGCTTCTCCAATATTGGTAAAAGAAAATGGCACTTCATATCTCTCTCCGTAAGAAAGTCCAGCTGGCTCAAAAGCAGAATGGTTGCAAATGCTAAATATCTTAAAGAGAGTTTGAGAGAAGATATACCGTAAGATTCATTGTTTTATATCATTAAAATTTTAATGTAGCTGTTTTAATCTTGATATAGATATTTGATATTTGAAGTAGCTTGACCATGTACAGTCACTAAAACAACTTTTTTAAGGAATGAAAAGCCTTTTTTGTATTATCAAGTTTGTAACATGAAGTTTGTCTGAGTTACATATCAATTTCTGCCACAGAATGAAATTCTCAGCAGTCTCCTGCATTATTAAAAGAAGCTGTTTTGTTTCTTTGTCGTTCTTGTTATGCAGACAAGACTTCTCTCACTTTCAATGGCCTTCTGTTTATGGGTAAACTCCTGTGTCAGTGCAGTGCTGCTGTGTTTTGCCATAAGCAGAATGAGCTTGTTGTGGCCTCAGTGTACAACAGTAAAGTTAATGTCCATATAACTAACTTCAGTGGTTGCTATTTTGGTGGTGGCTGTTTTGAGAGTTTGAGGTGAAAGGCAGTAAAGACACAAGGTTTCTAATTTTCCCTTGTAATGACATTAGCATTGGCTGTTGTTTTGATGAAATAGAGAGGAGAAAGTAACAAAGAGAAGTCAAATAAGTAACAAAAGCAACTAAAATATAATTAAAATAAAAAACTGAAAAATTGAGGCACAAACTTAACCCTTCAAAAAAATTTGGGGATTTTTTAAAACCTTTATGATGAATTAAATTGATTGGGAAAAAAAAGTGGTTTCCACAAAAAACTTATTTTCAACATTGATAATCATATTAGAATGATTTCTGAAGGATCATGTGACATTGAAGACTAAAGTAATGATGCTGAAAATACAGCTTTCCTATCACAGGAATAAATTACACTTGAAAAGACAGTAGAAAACAGTTATTATTAGTTGTAATAATATTTTCATAATATTTCTGCTTTTACTGTATTTAAAAAAAAAATCAAATAAATGCAGCTTCGGTGAGCAAAAGAGACTTCTTTCAAAAACATGAAAAAAATCTTACAAACCCCAACTATATTAGTGACTATATATTTTTATTAGAATTTTATTATTGATGTTAATAATTGTATTTTTGATTTACCTCCTAGACTTTTGGCTGTATGAAAGAGAAAGATACCATCACAATCACATGTTAATGCTGTTTCACTATTAATAACTGCCTTGGAGGACATCTCCAAATAACTCGGTAAACTCATCTTGACAGAAAAGGACTGAAGATAACAAACCATTATTTAGGAGGACAAAGGCCATTATCAAGAAATTCAGTTCAAAAAATCAGTTCAGTTCAGTTCAAAATCCGACGATGAAAACATGAACTATTTCGCATTACTCTCTCTCTCTTCTCTACCTCACACATTCAATATAATATATATATGTGTGTGTGTGTGTGTGTGTGTGTGTGTGTGTATATGTATATATATATATATATATATATATATATATATATATATATATATATATATATATATATATATATATACTTACATGCACACACAAACAGATGCAGAGGCACATCATTGCACTTTGATGTTTGGTAAGTAAGAGGGAGGCCCCTAGTGGTGAAGTTCAAACAACCTGACCTTTTAGCTCTGCTGAGAGATGAAGGTGTTGAGAGCTTTGTGAAGTCATTTGCAGCACTGGTGGTGGTTGCTCCTAGATGCTGATTAGAGATCAGTTTGTGCGTTCTCTCAAAAATCGCTCCACCCAAAGAGTTTTCAATAGTTGTTATGGATTGTTCTACAAAAGACAATGGCTTCATTACAGTCACTATACCGAATTGAAATCTTGGTATCGTATTTAATATAGGTTTCTAAACATTTGCTAGTATCAAAATATAGGCCATAATTAATCAGTAATAGAAGTAATAATGGGAGTTTTGAAAGCTGTATAAATTATTCATACCACATCAATTACAGAGGTAAAGCCCAACAGGTGGTATCACCTACTTGACGAATATCGATTAATAAATAATCAGAAGCCAGATTTCATGTGATCTTAGACAGGGGTGGGGGATTAATTAACGGATCCCAGTTCAAATGGCCTTAAAAGTGTTCCTATATGAATAAAGCAATTCCGCTCATTTTGGGATATGTGTTATGTTTGTATGACACAACCATATGCATCTGTGTAAAAGTATCAGTGTATTGGATTTGATGCCAGGTATAGGAACATTCCTGTTCTGAAGTCCGAGATCCACAGCGAGACTAAACAAATCCAGACTCAGCTCAACTGTGATTTAGTGGTGGAACATAGGCTTTATTCTCAACCACTGTGGGACTTTCTGTTTCCATGGTAACTTATCCTCTGTGACATTTCTCTGGCTAAGGCAGTGCAGTGCGTTCATGAGCAAAACACCCTTATCATAACCTGCTGCATCTCTTTACAAAACAACAATGCAGAAGTTTGTTTTTCTGTCTGTAAACATGCACTGAGGTGGCATGTTAATTCGTATTTAAAAATGATTACAATTTTAAACAAAACTCATTCAGAATCTACCCTGTTGAGTACAATCAGCCCATTTTAAAAGGTCAATAGCTCAGTTACTCAAATGTTCAGTACTTTATCTTGAGTCATTTTGCGAAAAGTCATTTCTGTGGGGGCGCTCTTGCATTGAATATTGTGTAGTAGAACGATTCAAATGTACTGGGAGAAATTCTTAAAGCAAAAGTTGAAAAGTAAAAAAAAAATAATACAAAAAGCTGTAGAATATTACGTTTTTTGGATTTGAATTGAACTGACTGGATTTCGTACAGTTTTTTTAAATCTAACTTTTTGTTTGATTCTGATCTGCACCAATGCACCTCTGCGCAGTTTATTGAGTTTCATTCGCGATTTATCCCAAGGACCCGAATCTTGAATCATGCACTGAAGTGATTCACTGATTCGTTCAGTGATTCTTTTTGTGTGTTGTGAGCGAATCAATTCTCAACCGATAACACTGAAACAAGACATTCTTTTTTTGAAAAGACCACAAATCTAAAAGTTTTAATAACGCTCTTACCTCATTTTAATTGTTTATTATCAGACATTTTTTACACACTAATAATCAGATCCTCGTTCAAGAACGACATTTCTCAGTTTAAATTTGACTTAATAAGGTCAATCTCGGTTCTGCCGCTCTGACTCCCGTTCAAACTCAAAACCGAATCTTTTCGTGAAATGGGCGTGTTCGTTCAATAGGCCCAACCAATAGGCTAATATTGCTCTCTCACAAGCCACAGTCCTTTTGCGTTGGTTCGTGTGTCAGTCAAGGAAAGCAGTCACACGATTCAAAGGGGAGAGACTTCTGCGAACGAAACATTTGATTCAGTGCATGGAAGTGAACAAGAAGGATTCGTTCACTTAAAAGATTTGTTCAAAAACACCGATTCGTTAACATCACCACTGTGATCCACTTCGAGAAATTTAGCTATATGTTTTGGATACACTCACCGTTTTTGCCAGAAATAAAACTTAATCTGGCGTTTACAACAGACCGCAGAACCTCATCGGTGGAAACTTTTTAGTCACGAAAACCTTATTCTTCCGTGTTTCTGGATTTGGCTCCTTAATTTGCGCTGTCCCAGCCAGTGTAGTTGCAGTGGGTCGTGGTCCGGAGCTTGATGTGATCAGAGCCGAGGTTGAATATGTTTTAAAGTGTCTGTTTTCGTACGCTGGTAGCATCACGTGCAAACCTGCCAACGCCTTTTTCTCTCTTTGGCTTCGTTATTCTCCAAGCTGAAGGAAAATTGCCGCAGCGTTCAGTTTTAAAGGGATTTTAGTCATTGTTGTATAAACGTTTTGAAAAATGGGTTGCACGTTAAGTGCTGAAGATAAAGAAGCGATGGAGAGGAGTAAGATGATTGATCGGAACCTGCGCGAGGACGGAGAGAAAGCATCCAGAGAAGTCAAACTACTTCTGCTCGGTATGATAATACTTTCTCAATACGAGTTATCAATAATTCGAGCTATGTTGCAAGTAGAATGTGTATTTTTCTCTCATGTAGAGCTTCAACTCGATTGTTTTCATCCAAAGCTGTCCAAAAAAAGTGAAATGAACTGATCACTGCATATATTCACGTTAAAGTTAAAGTCGACAACCTGTTGAATATTATTCAAACCTGTTTTCGTGCAATTACAGTAGATTCAGAATGTGTTGTATTTGTACTAGTTTTGACTCGGTGTGCTGTCGAAACATGGAAATCTTGACCCAAAACATCCAGTGAGCATCACGTTTGACTACTATACTTAATCCACAGCATTTGGTTGTTGTGATTGACATGATGACCAAACCCACATCTGTCATTCTGACTGTGGAAGAATTCCAGCTATCAAAGCGTGACGGAATGCTGGAGTTAATGGTTGTTTTAGACCATTAGAGGGACAAAATACTGGTGTTTGTTGATGCTTTATTGGTAGCAAACTAATTTTCGGGGACAGAGGCAGAGACACCCCATAGATATTAACAGAAGCTGGTGTACAGTAATATACAGTAGATGGTTCATAGTACTAGACACAACTTTCAGATATATATATATATATATATATATACATATTAAACTTTTCGTTGTGTTAATAAGTATTATTTGTGGGTTGCTTTGGATAAAAGCGCTAAATGAATTGATTGAAATGGATATTCCCATAAAGTAGAAAGTGACGGAGGTTGTTTCTCTGAAAAAACCATACTGTTGTTTTTGAGAGGAGTGGTCAAATATGGAATGATTTTTTTGTGGGATGGACTGTGATATTCCTCTGCATGCAGATTATATGTGAAAACAGGTTAAAATAAAAACCATTGCAGTCATAGATTACAAAATCAAAAGTTATGATCACTTTGTCTATTGGTGATATTGTCATGTTCATATGTAATTTTGATATGAAATATGATTAGATGACAGCAGAAAGTATCCAAGACAGCATTTGTGTCAGTGGGTCATCATTTGTACAAAAGTCTTTGTGTGCATGAAAAATCCTCTTTTTTTTCCCTCAAGTTATGAAACCCTTCCCGTCTTGGCATTTAAATTGTGCATTGGGGCATGCAAGGGGGTTTGGCTTTTTACTCTGAATCCAGAAGTATGCTGGAAGTGGGGCGAGCATTTCAATGAGCCAAATATTACATGCTCCGTTAAACACTGAATGGAGTTCATAAATAAAAGCCGCTCTGAAAGAACTGTCCAAGGACGCCAAGTTCTGAGAGTAATCCTGAATTTCCAAATAATTTTTATACGCTCCCGCTGTTTTAAAACTGCTGGCAAGTTTAGACAGCATGGCTATATCCCTGTAGGCAAAAGGATTGCAACTGTCTAGCAGGGTTGACTATGGCTTGTTGTAATTAGCGCTGCACAATGAGCTCTTAGCTTAATCACATTGTGGGAACTCGCTGTGAATTTTTCTTTGTGTTCACTGTGGCTTTCCTGACATCAGCAGATTCAGGAGCATTAGGCTATGATGACTATGCTACTGCTTCTGGCTGAACTGCAATTCAAGTGGTGTTTTAAAGAGATACTCCATCCAGAAATGAAAATTCTGTTTTTTTACTCTCCTTCATATCATTCCAAACCTTACTTTTTTCTGCGAAACACAAAAGAAGATATTTTGAAAAAAATTGGGAACCAAACTACATTGGAGACTACTGACTTGGAGTTAATAGACAAAAACCAGACATTTTTCAAAATGGCTTTTTATGTTTCACTGCTCTCTGAATACATATAACAGTATTGTTAACTAGAACTAAAACAATTAAAAAAATGCTTCACTGAAAATAATTTTACTGAAAATTGTTTGAATAAAATATAATTATTTGATGAAAATCCTGAACTCCAAAATTTAATCAAAAAATTGGAAATGTTGTCTAACTGAAATACTAACTGAACAACTAACTGAAATAAAATAGGACAAACACAGGTACTCCTCACGGGTGCCTTAATGAACGTGCACAACAAAAGGAATAGGGAACAAAAATGGTCTTTATTAATTCTACACAGAACACTCAGGAGTTCACTGGAGAAAACATAAACAACATATTAAACTTGGACAATACTGGACAAATGAACTGACAGAACTCAGGGTTTAAATGCACAGGGAGAGTAATCAAAATAAGTACGAACAGGTGAATTAAATCAGTAACTAATTAAGTCACAAAGAACACAGGAAAACCAAAGCAGTAAACAGTGAAAATGTGACATTATGTTAGTGCCCCCTCCTGGAAGGTGCTGTAACAAGTCCAACCTAGGAGGGAGGAAGGGGGGCTTCGGAGGAGGACGAGGGGCTGACGAAGGGCAGGACAGAAGACGGGATCCCAGAATGCAGCCAGGACGATGGCCCACGGCAGAGTAGAGGGATGGAGGAGCCATGGTGGAGATTTGGCTGCTGACACCAGGGGAACGATGGACGGAAATTAAGCCGATGGACATGGAGATCTGGGCACAGATGAAGAGCCAGTGAGACCGGGCAACACGATGGTCCTGCAGGCCAAGGTGAAGCCAAAGGAATGGCGGAGCCCAACAGAGGCTGAATTTTGAAGAGGAGGTGGGAGAGGGAGGCTGGGTGGGAACTTTGGAGACACAGAGGACTTCGAACTGGGCAGATGTGGTGAAGGGAAGAGGATACTTTGAGTTGTACGGGACCAGCTGGGGCGGGAGATTAATATAAACATCCTTTTCCAAATTAATAATAGCATGCAGTGGTCAGTTTCAGCTCAGCCTCAGTGGTGGGAGTGGGTGGGATTTTCCTACATTCCCTCAAATTCCTCAAGTAGTCCCACAGCAGCACATGATGTTGCCGGCTCTTACACCTGGTCAGATGATCCATCTGGCTCGGGATCTGCGACGATCCTTGGCTCAGTCCTGACTGCTAGCATTGTGATTGTGGCGGGCTCCAGCCCTCCGTCTGTAGTGGGCTCTGGCATCATGCCCGTGCTTCGGAGTGATGGCTGGCTGGGCTCTGGGTCCGGAGTGGGCCTGATGATGTCCTCTGCTGGGCAGATGGTGAACGCAGATCCGTTGTTCACCAGCACCCACTCAACAAACACGCCGAAACCCCCTCGAGGACCACTCCCTAGGAGGCTTGCCTTGGTCCAGAGCAAGCGGTCCGGATAGTGAGTTAGGCACACCAAATCCAAAAAATCTCTGGTGTGGTTCTCCAGGGAATGGTCCTTCTGCTCTGCAGAGCAGTTAGATAGCAGGAAGGTCTTTATGTTAGGGGCGAGAGGGGGAAAAAGAAAAAAAGAAAAATACCACAAAAATCCTTTTTTAGGATGCTGTATTCTATCACAAATAGCTGTAAAAGCCAAATAAATTAAAGCTAAATAGAGATGTAAAATAAATGATAACTGAAAATCTAAATAAAAAAACTAAAAAAGCTAAATAAAAATATGAATAAATACTAAATTAGCATATAAATAGTACTAAAATAATGCTGTTATATAATATGTTATTCATTTTGTTTCACATGTGTGCTGTACAGTTTCACTGGTTATAGGAGTAGTTCAATTCTGTATGCTGTTATTGAGTTGAGCCCTGGAAATGTTTAGGAAACTTGTTGTTTTTATAATTAATAGTTGTCTCACATAGTGTTGGGATTTTAATAAATGAAAATATGTAGCTGCCTTTGTATTTTAGGAAGGGGTCTCTCAAATGATCGCACAGGTCACTGTAAAGGTTCCTGTATGAAAAAGACCTGTGTGAAGATGAAAAAATATATATCCTTTTGTTTTCCACAGAAACAATGAGGTTGAGAAAATATTAATAGACCATTAATTTTTGGGTTGAACCATCTCTTGTTTCTTAAACAACTGTTTAACTGTTTTGCTCGTCAACTGAGGGAAGACGTCTAAATGTAAAATTAGTTTCTGTTTGATAACACCATGATTATACCACAGGAGGATATTGCTCAGTTGGGGGTTTGGCCTCTGGTGTCTGTCTGCTCACTGCTCTATGTAAACCTGCACTGTTGAAAACGAAAAATGAAGCGCTAAAGGAAAATAAATCTTAAAGCATGGCTCTGCTCAGCTGGGGTTGATATTAGTGGTGATCTTAACCACACTGCACATGCCACTGCAACAAACTATAATTACAGCAGGAGTAAGCCATTCACACACCCATTCAAAGTGTTCACAGATGTGTATATGGAGATTCTGTGGCTGTCCTGCACAGTCCCGGTGCAAGACCTGATGCTCAGACAGAATCCAGACCGTGTGTGGCTCTCACTCCAGAGTTACAGTTAGGGAAAAGTGTGGAAGTTCAGATCTAGCATCCGGTTTATGTGCAGTGAATGATTACATTGTGTTTGGCTGATCATAAATCAGTGCTCTCGCAATGAGAAGCCTTGAAATGAGTGAGTCAGATTGTTAGCTTAGTGATAAAACCATACAGTGGTAACCTACAGTGAGTACGGAAAGTATTCAGACCCCCTTAAATTTTTCACTCTTTACTAAATTGCAGCCATTTGCTAAAATCATTTAAGTTAATTTTTTCCTCATTAATGCACACACAGTACCCCGTATTGACAGAAAAACACAGAATTCTTGACATTTTTGCAGATTTATTAAAAAAGAAAAACTGAAATATCACAGTTTATGTTTTGAGTTTTCAGACCCTTTGCTGTGACACTCATATATTTAACTCAGGTGCTGTCCATTTCTTCTGATCATCCTTGAGATGGTTCTACAACTTCATTTGAGTCCAGCTGTGTTTGATTACACTGATTGGACTTGATTAGGAAAGTCACACACCTGTCTATATTAGACCTTACAGCTCACAGTGCATGTCAGAGCAAATGAGAATCATGAGGTCAAAGGAACTGCCTGAAGAGCTCAGAGACAGAATTGTGGCAAGGCACAGATCTGGCCAAGCTTACAAAATAATTTTCTGCTGCACTTAAGGTTCCTAAGATCACAGTGGCCTCCATAATCCTTAAATGGAAGAGGTTTGGGACGACCAGAACCCTTCCTAGAGCTGGCCAAACTGAGCTTTCGGGGGTGAAGAGCCTTGGTCAGAGAGATAAAGAAGAACCCAAAGATCACTGTGGCTGAGCTCAAGAGATGCAGTCAGGAGGTGGGAGAAAGTTGTAGAAAGTCAACCATCACTGCAGCCCTCCACCAGTCGGGGGTTTATGGCAGAGTGGCCCGACGGAAGCCTCTCCTCAGTGCAAGACACATGAAAGCCCTGCAGTTTGCTAAAAAACACCTGATGGACTCCAAGATGGTGAGAAATAAGATTCTCTGGTCTGATGAGACCAAGATTGAACTTCTTGGCCTTAATTCTAAGCGGTATGTGTGGAGAAAACCAGGCACTGCTCATCACCTGTCCAATACAGTCCCAACAGTGAAGAATGGTGGTGGCGGCATCATGCTGTGGGGGTGTTTTTCAGCTGCAGGGACAGGACGACTGGTTACAATCGAGGGAAAGATGAATGTGGCCAAGTACAAGGATATCCTGGATGAAAACCTTCTCCAGAGTGCTCAGGACCTCAGATTGGGCCGAAGGTTTACCTTCCAACAAGACAATGACATTAAGCACACAGCTAATAAAATAACGAAGGAGTGGCTTCACAACAACTCTGTGACTGTTCTTGAATGGCCCAGCCAGAGCCCTGACTTAAACCCAATGAGGATCTCTGGAGAGACCTAAAAATGGCTGTCCACCAACGTTTATCATCCACCCTGACAGAACTGGAGAGGATTTGCAAGGAGGAATGGCAGAGGACCATGTGATATTTCATTTTTTCTTTTTTAATAAATCTGCAAAAATGTCAAGAATTCTGTGTTTTTCTGTCAATATGGGGTGCTGTGTGTAAATTAATGAGGAAAAAAAAGAACTTAAATGATTTTAGCAAATGGCTGCAATATAACAAAGAGTGAAAAATTTAAGGGGGTCTGAATACTTTCTGTACCCACTGTATATGAGCTCAACATTATTTGCAGAATGTCTTTTGTATATTTTGTCCTCATGGTTTTGGACTTTATTTATATATTTGGAGTGTCTATTTACACCAAGTCCAAATAGCGTGCCTTGTTGGAAAACATTATTTACACTAGCTCTGCCCACCAATGTCTGGATGGGCCACTCAAGTTTTGAATTCACGCAGAATTCAACGTCTTCAGTAGCGCAGCTGTAGCGATTTACCCTTGCAATACTGGCACTTTAAAGTGATCGTTGCGGGCCTCTGTGAAGCTCGAATATTTTTTTTCAATAAAAATTAAAATAATGTTTTAAAAGTGGAAATAAACTGCGAACGAGTGTTTAATAATATTAAAAGTGTTTATTGTGTAGGTTTAGAGGAAGGTTTAGGCATGGTTTTTTATTCACCCAATAAGGCAGCATCCATTTAAAAATTTTAATAAAATCATTTACACTCTATGATATTATTGCATCCTATTAATGTACAAAAATGCCAGTACAAAATAGAGATAGCATTTAATTAGGCAAAGAACAGATACTTGCTATTTGCATTTAGTGCATAGAGCCGCTGTTTTATTTATTTGGACCAAATTGCCTGTTTATTTTACTATGCAACATACAGTATATGTTAAATGAAAACATTTTTATATGGTACTTTTTTGCAATTATACATAATACAATTTAAAAAATTCTTTCTTTCAGTTTTTGATCTAATTGAGAAAAATCTATGATTCTATTGCTGTCATATTAGGTGATATTGCTGATTTTACTTAATGAGAGTTATGTCAGATTGATGATATTTTTGCTGTTAAATCTCTTAGGTGAATCATTTGATCCATTCATTTAACCAAATTTGAATGATTTGTGTAGAAATTGAACTGATTCAGCTTTTTTGGGTGAACTACTCCTGTTAAAAAAAAAAAAAAAAAAAGAAAAAGATCCGGGATTCTTGACTGATCACATTTGGAAAGGTCAATAGGTTTGTGTGTTCTCTGTTTGGCAAGAATCTTTGGCAAGCCCAGGACTGATTTTAAAGAAAACTTTAAGTTTCTCTCAGCCATTGATAACTCATTGAGGTTTTTCTTGTGCCTCATCAGACGTGGCAGGACGTTTTGGCTGTCTCTCATCTGCAGCATGCCTGTGGTTCAAGAAATTTTCCACACGATTCTCTAGCCCCAAAGACCCACAGTTATTCCCTCACCCCGCCATAAATTTGGGCTAATAGGGCAGTAAGCCACACCTCAGAAGCAGACATTATTGATCTAACCCTTCATGCATCTTACAGTAGATTTGTTGCATGGAACCACTAGCACAAATGATCCTGTAGATTGAACAGTTGTCTTGTTCCCTTTTAATTCATTCTTTTATTGTAAGGCACTTTGGTCAACCTCAGTTGTGTTTAAATCTGCTTTATAAAACAACGTTGATTGATTGATTGAGTTTTTCTCCAGAATGGCAAGCCAAAGAATATTTGAAGTTCAAATCGTATTAATTTTGAGGTGATGTCTCGGATAACCAATGGAAAAGTATTTTGAAAAGAAAAAACTGTGTTACTCCATATCCAAAATGTGCTAAAAAACGTCCAGCGATTACGTACTAATTTGCATATAAATGTGAAATATGTTCTGTTTATTCTTGTTATTCATTTGACTCGTCAACTGAGAAATACAGTAAAACATTAGATTACAGTATGTACACACCATGTGTCCGCTGGCCTGTTTGCTCATGTTTGTACAAACATCTCTTTCTGGTGTGTTGGTTAATAAGCCATCTAAGTGAGTCATTTGACTTGGTTATAAAAAGCTCACCTATCGTAGCTCCTGCTGGCCTAACAAACACTTTGGCTAAGGGAGCTAACATCAGACAAACCTTTCATCTTCAGGGCATTTAATCTCACCGTATGGCAAGCGCAACCCGAAATAGAGAGCTTGTTCTGCAGCTCATGCTGGGCTTGTGATGTGGGAGGCAGAGGTTGAAAGCTTCTATTCATCCAATGCAGACCTTCTCCTGAGCGTGTGTGATGTGTGGGGTCAGGCGAATAAACTGCATGCATCAATTTTCCCATATCAAATTCATCAACAATGGTCTGTGTTGTTTGTCCTCTTTTAGGTGCTGGGGAATCAGGGAAGAGTACAATAGTTAAGCAAATGAAGTGAGTGTTTAGATTTTTTTTTTTTTTTATCAAATTTTTTTTTCGTGTGATGTAATGATATGCAAGAATGAGACTTGTAGTCAATGTTATCTCTAGTTTTTGTTCTTGTTGAGCAGACCCATTATATAAGTAATATAAATATACATTATTTTATATGTAAAATAATTTATATATATATATATATATATATATATATATATGTATATATATATATATATATATATTAATTAACTATATTATATTTGTTTAGGTTTATATATATATATTTGTAATACTTATAATTAAAATAAAGTCATTGGATATAATAAATATTTTATATTAAATGTGAAAAGTTGTATATGAATGAATGATTCTATGGTTATTTAAGAATTCACATTATTAGTATTTTGATCTGCTTTCTGAATGGAATATTTTGGTCCAACGTTGCTGGCAGTTATTATTGGATTTTGCTGATTTAATTGTTTTGTTTGATGGGCAGTAGATGTAGTTATCCCTTCTGATTTTTTTTTTTTTTAACTTCAGGATCATTCATGAAGATGGTTACTCAGATGAAGAGTGCAAGCAGTATAAAGTTGTGGTTTACAGCAACACTATCCAGTCCATCATTGCTATTATCAGGGCCATGGGCCGTTTAAAGATCGACTTTGGGGACCCTGCAAGAGCGGTAATATACATAAATTAAAAATGCACACAGAATTACCCATAAGCAATCATTTATTACTTCTCTCGTCTAGACTGCACAGTGCTGGAATTTTAGTACAGCAATGTCTACAAATTTCACCCTCTGGACAACCTAATCTGAGTTTAGTTCTTTAAAAAGGTTTCTTTTTTCAGCCTTCCCAGGGCAAAAGTATTTCTGATCATTTAAAAAAAACATGATGCTTTGAACCACCATAATTGGTCACAATATCTAAATATAGTAAGAATCTACTGATGTTTTCCCTCACTGTTTTTCACCAATTTAACACAAGAATGTTATTGAATTATTTATATGCAGCAATATACATATTAATAAACAGCATTATATAAAAGGGACCTATTATGCCACTTTTTACAAGATGTCTCAGTTATCCCCAAAAGTTTCAACTCAAAATATACTTAACCCTTTGACATGTGCGATCACAACGGTGTGATTAGAACGTTCAGTGCATCATGTGATCAACTGCCAAATTCAAACGTTCTTGCGCGCTGTCAATATATCACAAATATGCAGTTTTCAACCACATAATGTTTATTTTAGGTTTCAGGCATTTAAATGCTCATAAATACTAACAAAACAATGAATTTAGAGTTTGTAAATACACACTGATCTATGAAAGTGACAATAACAATCCTTTCCATAATAACTAGACGACACATTTTATTCACATCAGATACACATAGTAACTTTTAGAGTAAAGTTTACTCTATTCTTCTCTCAGTTCACCAGCTCACTTACTTTCATGTATTTTGGAAGAAGTGGATGAATTCACATGTTGTAAATCCAACAGATCCGATTCTCTGTACTGCGGTGCAAACTAACATGGCGCCGCCCATTCTGCATATAGCTCAACTAACCCGATCATTATTAACTGCAGCGTTTAAACAGCAAAAAACATCCACTTTCAGAATATCATATATTTCATGCTATAGTTAGCAAATTTGTGAATATTTATAATAAAAAAGGACAAATGAAATACAAGCAGATCATCAGTCTATTGTGGCTGCAGTGTGTCAAGTAACAAGCAATGACGGATGCAGTCACGGAAACAATAAAGTGACACATTTTAAATAACGGTCGCCTTGAAAAACTCGCACCGGTTCTAAGCCAGAATATTTTACATTTATGTGTGAAAGGGTTAATCGTACCATGTTGTAAATGCCCATTTTTGAGTGGGAGCAAAAAAAGCTGTTTTTGTTCATTTATCTTTAAATGCAAATGAGCTGCTGCTCCCCACCCCCTATCCAGAATAGCACTGTGCTTCTAGAGCTTATGCCTCGGATACTCTGCCAAAAAGCTAATTTGAGACACATTTTGAGACACCGAGCCCTATTTTATCGATCTAAGCGCATGGTCTAAAGCGCACAGCGCAAGTGCACTAAGGGCATTTTTTGCTACTTTAATGACGGGAAAAATGGTCAGCACACCTGGTGCATGGTCTAAAAGGGTTGTCCCCGTTCTCTTAATGAGAAATTGGGGTGTTTTGGGCATAACGTGCAATAAACCAATCAGAGTCTCATCTCGCATTCCCTTTAAAGTTCCATAGCGGATTTGCTATTTACATAGTGGAATTTGCAAGCGGAAAAATGGAACGCTTCTCCAGAGAGGAACCCTTTTATTTTTAATATTTAAAAATGTTTGTGTGCTGGTGCGCGTCCCTGTGTGTGTATGTGCTTGTAACAAGCAGAGTGTATGCGCGTTCTGCGCCTGCCTATAGGCACATATTACTAACTCTCTTTTAAATAACAAAAAAAAATCGCACTATTGACTTTAGACCAGTTTTCAGTTGGTCAGTGGTGCAGTCAATGCGCATGAACACACCTCGTTTTCAGACCATATTCTCCATATTCATAATTGAAATGGACTGACAGCTTGTGTCATAGTATCATTAAAGGAGACCAATTTTCAGAATTGTCTTCTGATTTTGTTCTGTTTAACATCAGGATGATGCTCGTCAGCTTTTTGTGCTCGCCGGCACTGCGGAGGAAGGGGTCATGACCCCTGAGCTTTCTGGGGTCATTCGCCGGCTGTGGAAGGATGAAGGAGTGCAGACGTGTTTCGTCAGATCACGAGAGTATCAACTCAATGATTCAGCAGCCTAGTAAGTGGCTTTCTTTAGATGGACCAAGGTTTCTCACAAGCTATTCTGTGGGGCCTAGCAGAGTAACCACAGGTGCAGTTCAACACGCAGAAAGTGTCTAAATATATAAATAAACATATATATATATTCCTTTTAAGTAAATATTGTTGATTTGATGTTTTGTTATAAAATGCAGTAACATTCATAAACATTTAAGTGTCCAAATACTTTTTCGGGGCATTGTTTACAGAAACTTGCTTAAACTATAAAATTATTTCAACAGAATATGCTAGTGTTTATTTTGGCTTTTAACTTTAGATAGTAATTCTGCAAATATTGTTTTCACTTTAAACACCTTTGATTTATTGTACCATAATTTGTCTCTACAGAATCATCATGCTTTTGTTTGAAGTGATTGATTAGCAATAAATCAGATTTTGGTTTCCTGAATGGGGAAGGTTTAGGTTGAGGCACAGTTGTACAGCTGAGGCATAGTTCTTTTAGCCTTGTGCAAACTTGTTCAGCATTTTTGCCTGGTAGATTCCAGCTCATTGACTGTGGGGAAATTAGTGGCTCTCTGAATTGCATTGCACAACTTTTTGTTCCCTCACAAGTTTTTCCATGTCATTCTTTCGCTCTGTTTTCAGCTTTAGTAGCCACTAAGAATGTTTCCAGTGATAATAATCAAGAGCGAAGTTCTCTCCTCTCGGTGAACTCATGCATTCATGCAGTGAAACTATACAGCCGAATCTTCCAGTGAGAGAGTAGCTTTGTGCTGTGAGCTCCTGTATTATAGCGAAATCAGAGTGGGTGGGTCGTTGTGATGGAAATGTCTCCATTTTTGCAACATGAGTATTTTATTACTTCTCAAAACCCACTCCCCAACCTCCTTTGTTACAAACTTTGCTCCCCGTCCCCACCACCATAAAACAATAAAATAAAATAAAAGTTACTACAGTTGGAGTCTGCAAGATTTATTGCACTACAGTTTGGGGTCAGTTAGATATTATTTTTTTAAAGAAATTAATTTGTTTATTCAGCAAGGATACAATAAATTGATAAAAAGTGAAAGTAAAGACATGTATAATGTTTCAAAAAAATATTCAAATAAAATCTGTTCTGTTCATTTGAACAGAAAAGCCTCAAAATAAACCACAAAAATATTAAGCAGCTCAACTGTTTTCAAAATTGATAATAAAAAGAAATGTTTCTTGAGCACCAAATCAATGATTTAATGAAGGATCGTGTGACACTGAAACCTGGAGTAATTATGCTGAAAAATAAGTTTTGCCATCACAGGTATAAATTACATTTTAAAATATATTTAAGTAAAAAAAAAACAGTTGTTTTAAATTGTAATAATATTTCACAATATTACTGTTTTACTGTATTTATGATCAAATAAATGCAGCCTTGGTGAGCAAAAGATACTTAAACATAGACTGCATGTTTTTCTTCCAGCTTTATGCCATATATTTTGTTGAATAATGAAAATAATGGGGGCAGGTCAAAAACATATAAAAGTATAATAAAATAAAATAAAATAAAAGTATGTGTGCAGGTCTCAGAACAGGTGCATACTTTTTAAATGTGTTCCAGCTTCTGAGATTCTTCTTACATACTGCACATTTTACGTAACAGATCCTATATTTGGGACTATTAAGAAACCACAGAGAAAATAGTGGTGAATGTAAAATGTCCTTCTAAATGCTTTTTTAAACCATCATGACATATTGTTTTGTAAGTGGTTTCACTCAGAAACGCTCACTATGGTTTGTCTTTTGTCCAGCTATCTGAATGACCTGGATAGGATATCCCATCCCACCTACGTGCCCACTCAACAAGATGTGCTGAGAACTCGAGTCAAGACCACTGGCATTGTAGAAACACATTTCACCTTCAAAGAGCTCTACTTCAAGTATGTGTCTTGTTTCTTTCTTTCTTTCTTTCTTTCTCTCTTTCTGTCTCTCTCTCTCTCTCTCTCTCTCTCTCATGGCCTGATCATGAGATACTGCTTGTATCTGAACAGGATGTTTGATGTTGGTGGTCAGCGTTCAGAGCGGAAGAAATGGATTCATTGTTTTGAAGGCGTCACTGCTATTATCTTCTGTGTGGCGCTCAGCGACTATGACCTGGTCCTCGCTGAAGATGAAGAGATGGTGAGTTTCCTTCCCACGGTGATCTCACAGCTAAATCAGAATATTAGCAAGATCACATGGCCAATTTAAAAGACACATTTGATATGACAGATTAAGGCAAATATCTCGGTTATAAAAGCTACTAGCAGAGCTCCGTATTTAGTTTTTTTCTCCATAGCGAACACAGGGGATGTTCCGTTTGTCCTGGTTGTGTTAAAGTGATTTTCTCATAGCTCATGGAAAACCCACATAGTTTCCTCATGAGGTCTAACTTCTTAAAATACTCTATTTTTCCATAAAAGGATGATTTGAGGTTGCATATTGATTTTCAGTGGAACTGAGACAATGTGCACGTTATAGAATTAAAATAACCCTTAATTCTGACATTGAGCATTTCTTAATTCATAAGCAAATCTTAGCTCTCACTTGTCAAACCAAGCAATGGTCCAATCAAATGTGAACCAGATAAATGAGTCCCTTGAGTCATATGTTGTTCTTGCTGTCCACAGAACCGTATGCATGAGAGCATGAAGCTTTTTGACAGCATCTGCAACAACAAGTGGTTCACAGACACATCCGTCATCCTCTTCCTCAATAAGAAGGATCTTTTCGAGGAGAAGATCAAGAGAAGTCCACTCACGATTTGCTACCCAGAATACTCTGGTGAGATTAAATAAGATATTGTACTTATGATTGAAAAGTTATGAAGTGGCCGAAATAGTATACACTAACACAAGCCAGTTTGAAGCGTGCACTTAAACTCAGCTAAATTTTTGTGGTGAATGATGGTGCCACTCAAAAAAACCTTTGTTTCAGGACAGTATATTCAACAATAGTTGTATTAATAACTTGAACCATCTGTTTTAGTTCAGCCCTGGAAAATGCTGCCCTAAAAATTAAATTGAACTTCAGACAATCAGTAAATCATATTTTTACTCAAGCATAATTATATTGGTTGAGCCTTTAGGGCAAACGGCAGAGTGGATGAATTATTGCTTGTTTATAAAAAGTTATAAAAATGAAGAAGGGACTATGTGAGGTTAAGTTTGAACAGCCTATCAGACGAGGGGAAGCACTGTGGAAAAACCTCTGTTTTGTGTGTCCGCTAGTTATCATCCTTAAGGGCCGGGTGAAAGTTGAGTCTTGCCGATTTGGAGATGTTTTAGTGCCTCTCTCTTAATTAAAAAAAAAAAAAAAAAAAGTACATTTACAGATGTTGCTTTGTACTCAGTGTATTACATTGAAATCAGTCATGTGTGAATTGTGGCTCTGTTTATTTTGCCAATGGGCTGGACCGTTATAGAACCTTTGCGTCGCTTCATTTTTCAAGAAGACGAATTATACTAAAAACTTTGAATCATTTAGATACTTTAAATTACTCCTTCAAAAATACTTGAGTATTTTTTTTATTGTGCCCCTATTAATCATCCTATGCCTTGTTCATTGATGTGAGATCAATATTCCAACTTATAAAGTTGTTGGGGTAAGAACTCTTGTCTATTGTAAATACATGTTAAGATGTCATTTATTCCTGTTATGGCAACGCTGAATTTTCAGCATCATTGCAGCGTCCTTCAGAAATCATTCCAGTATGCTGATTTGGTTTTCAAGTAACATTTCTTCTTATTATAAAAACAGTCATCCTGCTTAATATTTTTGTGGAAACTGTGATACTTTGTTCTCAGGATTCTGAATAGAAAGCTCAAAAGAGCAATGTCTTTACTGTCACTTTTGATCAATTTAACACATCCTTCCTTGGTAAATACAAGTATCATTTTTTTGGGGGAAATAATCTTCATTTGAACAGTAGTTAATCACACGAATCTTAAACCCACCTTTGTTGTGTGACACTCAGGAACAAACACGTATGAGGAAGCAGCGGCCTACATCCAGTGCCAGTTTGAGGATCTGAATAGAAGAAAGGACACAAAGGAGATCTACACACACTTCACCTGTGCCACAGACACCAAGAACGTACAATTCGTGTTTGATGCAGTCACGGATGTCATCATCAAAAATAACCTCATAGAATGTGGCCTCTATTGAAGCATCCGCTGTATGCTAAGGTATGTACAACAAAAGAGAAAAGGGCCAAAGCCTACAGGACTGATTCAAATGTTTTATTTATTAATACGTTTGCACTTATTTAGAACTATATATATGGAACACAGACCTATGGTGATCTTAAAAAAACATGAAATGTGTTAATGTTTAGACATTTTTTATTTACAGTTGTTAATGGAAGATTTCAGAGATTCATTGGCTGGTTGTTCCTGGTTTTATCCATTTCCTTTGGCAACGAAGGAGCCGGAGAGACACTGCCACCCTGCTGCATGCACCCTTCACACTAAATGCGGTACCTATAACCATGAACAGGATTTTTGAGACTCTTTTTTTTTTAATAATGACAGTCTGTGATGGTCATTATTTCTTTGGTACTTCCTTTTAGTCTTTATTTTATTGCCAATACAGCTTCATTCTGTTCATTTCCTGTTTTCTCTATAGGTATTACATGACACACCACTATGCATAGATCAAAATCCACAATGGACAGTATCATGTGACTATCATGTTATGTCTTTAATATATCAAGTCCTATTAATAGCAGTGTATCAGTTCTTATAGGAAAGTAACCATTTTGCTGTGCTTTTCATAGTGATTATTTAGCTAATTTATTAATTATTTCTGTCTGTCAAATAAAGTCTTGTCTTTAAGACTTTAAGACAGAATTTGCTATTATGAGTGAAATGGAGCAAGTGTGGGAACTATCATTGAACATTGTGTTATGATGTTGTTGTTGTTGTTGTTGTTGTAGTACCTTTTAGCAATTCACAGCCCAAATGCACAGCAACAGGACACCTTTTTTTTCTCTAATTAGACATGAATCACTTTATATAACAGTTTATATAACACACTATTTTTGTATTTCTTGAGGACCAGTAACGGTGTGAACAAATGCTTTTCTCACAGATACATTTGCGAAAATAACGACCCACTGTTTAGTCAAGAACACTTGGGAACAAATGCCATAAAAACAGAGCATGATGGCCAGATTTGCATTTGCGTCTTGATGGAGTACAGCCTTTTCTAAGACTTGTTTGATGTGCTTTTGTTTAATCCTGTGGATTTCAGTGTTTTTTTTTTAAACAAACTGACACAATGTGATCTGGTTTGTAATACCTGTATTTAATATGAAAAGTGTTTCCATTGATTTAACATTAGATGTCCATAACATCTTAATCCTAGAACATGCCACATAGCCAGAGTCACCACTATTTCCAAGACAGCCAATACTAGAACATTGATGTATTCAATGAATTAGTCTGGATTCGTTCAAAAATCTGTGGTTTCCTTTTTATATCACTGTGCTTTATTCACAGAACTATTTCAACTCATGAAGTGCATATGAACAACTAACGGTAATGATGGCACTGAATAACTATTATGCTAAAACCTTTTCATATTTTCATTTTTTAGTATTATTTAAAAAAAAAATTCTTACCGGTTGTTTCTGATCATGTATAATTTTCCGTAGTACTGTGTCACCAATTGCTGCAGTTTTGAGGAAAATACATATGCAAACCTTTGATTAAAGAAACATATATACATAATCATGTTCAGAAATTAACACCACATCATTTGAAAATAATCTATTTTTTAAAATGATGGATAAAAGATTTAAAAGATAAAAGATTTGATCAAGTCTTCAGTCTTCAAAGTTCAACAGTGAAGACAAATATACTGATGATATACTGAATCATACCTAAATGTATTTTACCATATTTGATATAATATTGTGCAATTGCCATTTTTGGCTCTTTTATTTCCTACTATTCCTTTTGTTTTTCTGATTGTGCCTGTGGCTCTAAATGTATATTATGTGTAGTCTCATGATTGTTGGATATCTTTACTAATTTTAGCCGTCATACAGACACCTCTTTTTTGATTATATAATGCTCTTAGTAAAAAGTGAGTTTTGTACTGTGGTTCATTCAAATTTAGATCTGACATAAAGGGTCAGTGTTTGAAATTCCCAATTAAAACAATGTAAGTGCGCAAATGCAATAGTGCTAATGGCCTGACAATCGCAGCGCATATTAGTAATCCGACACCAGCAACCAGTGGAATTGATGCAAGTCTTTATTTCATGTGCCTACATTTACATTCCAGAACATCTCCACAAATTCAAACCTTAAGTTTAAAACAAAGCAACAGGCCATTCTAGAATTTTCACTTGTTACTGTAATACTGTATCATAAATATATATTTATGTCTCCATATATGTTTTATATAGAATCTTCTGGAAACAGAATTTCTTTTTTTTGCCTACTCTTATTTACAAAACATACTGCCCTACTATGTTTGGGGCTGAAAAAGAAACATCTTTCACATATTGTGTGAGCTGGTTAAATTCAAACAATCAGGTCTTGATGATATGCAAGTTCTTCCTCTCTCAAAGGAGACCAGACACTGCGCAGTTGTTTCTAATTGTTACCATGGGATCTGATGTCCCACTACAATGGCTTTATTACATCAGAATTTAATTGCATTAAATTTACTTTTCTTTCTGTGGAAATGAATGGAGAAAAAAAAAAACATCTAACAGTCAAACCTCTATAGGTTTTACTTTGAAACACAGTTTTTGAGAGGAGCTTCTCTACAAGCATCATTAACTCATAGCATCAAAAGTCCCCTTTCTTTGGTAATCCTTCTCTTATTGACTCTACTAGCAGTTTTAAGTTTGTCAGGAAATGTATTTTTGGAGTCCCTTTGGAGAGCAGAGGCCATTAGTCTAATCTGGATCTAGTCTCTGAGGTTTGGTTGGTATGTTGAGGTTGTTCTTTGCCCGGGGATCCGCTGACCACACTTGACTGCTTGCTGTAGAGTTCACCTTCATGCCACCTGTGGATGTTCTTTTGTTACCGTGGCAACTTCATCAGAGTAAATCCAATCATTCAGGTGGGGATGGGGCAGAAAGATCTGGAAAATAACTTTTTGAATAAAGATAATCACTTAAATCACTAAAATATAATGAATCACTTAAAGGTATGGAAGCTTGTTTCCGCCATGGAATATAAAAATTTAAAAAATAATTACGACTTTTTAATCTCAGAATTCTGACACTTTTTCCTCACAATTTTGACTTTTTCTTGCCATTCATATTTTATATCTCGCAATTTAGACTTCTTTTCTCGGAATTGCGTGATATAAACTCACAATTGCGAGTTATAAAGTCCAATTCTGAGGGAAAAAGACAGAATTGCATGATACAAAGTCAAAATTCTGAGGAAAAAGTTAGAATTCCAGACATGAACTCACAATTCTGACTTTATGATACGCAGGAGATGCAAACTCGCAATTGGGAGAAAAAAAAGTTACCTTTTTAAGTTAAAACAATTACCTTTTTAATTTTTATTCAGTGGAAGAAACAAGCTTTCAAATGAAGGTAATTTTTTTCAAAGAAAAAAAAAGATGATTCTCACTAAAATGATTTTATAGACTTTCTGAAGTTATAACGCCCTGCCCACACTGGAAGCATGGAAGCTTTATGTCATCTAAGCATGTTTGCTACCATGGACCGACCCGGTGATGAGTTCAGCAATGGCAATATTTAAGAGTAACTATGCATTTAAGTTTATTTCAATGTTATTTTATTTTTATTACTTTATTATTTTTTATTTTATTTTCAAATACCTTGATATAACTTATTAATAGTAGTTGCAGTCAAATAATATGTTCATATTTTTTAATTCATATACAAATTATTAGAAACAAAAGATCATTTCATTTAATAGGCTTGAGACCAAAATCTTAAACTGGGTTTGGAAACAAGTCGTCAAATATTTGTGCATAAAATCAAGTAGCTGGAGTGGCTTTGAATAGAATCGAAAGCAAAAAGGATATGGGGGAATCCGTCAACTGAAGGCGGCAATTTACTTTTTTTAACGTTCCGCTCATGTCCAGTGTTGACAGGGCGTAAGAATCAGATAAATTTTTTTCATGGAACATACCTTTGAAAAAGTCGATAGTGTTTAGAACAGACCGCAGTCCTTAAGGTTTTCTTTGATGATAATGTCTGTCACAGCGTTAAACACAATCTCGACGTTCTTTGTGTCTGTGGCGCAGGTCATGTGTGCGTAGATCTCCTTCACCCCCTTCTTCATGTTCAGATCCTGAAATTGGGTCTTGATATAGTTGCTGGCATCTTCATATGTGTTTGGACCTGTAAAATTGAGATGTTCAATTATCATAGTCATGCATGGTAGTGACTGTATTTGTGTTTACAGTTCCAGTACCGTTTGCAACGATAAACGACTTTTAGCGAGTTAGTTCATTGAAAAATGGAAATTCATTTACTCACCTTCATGCTGATCCAAACATGTATGACCTTCTATCTTCCACTGAGGTAAATTTTTTTAAAGAAAACCCTGACAATTCTTTTCAATATAATGAAAGTGAACAACTGTCAAGCTTCAAAAGAGATGCAAAAGCACCATAAAATACCCATACCAGCCATAAGAAGCCATACCAGAAACAGATCGAAAGTCATTATTCACTAATTGTCACTAATAGTCTGTTAATTATTGTGAGTGGTTCGAGTCAATTAGCTCATTGAGATAATTGAAAAGATGTGACTCAACAGAATGATTCATTTGTCAGTATCATGAATTTGCCAAGGAGAGCTTGGGCAAATCAAGATTATAATAACTTAAATTTCAGTCTGTTCTTCACACAGAGCTATCATGAGAAGACCTCATTTATGGTACTTTTATGGTGCTTTTTTGTCATTCTGTAGCTTGACAGCCCCAATCCTTGTTCGCCAGGAATGGCCAGGTTGATTTTATGTTCTACAGAAGAAAGTCATACAGGTTTGGAATGAAACGAGGGTGAGTTAACGGTTTATTTTTGGGTAAATTACTGTTTTGAGGTGTTTATTTGTAGAGAGACCTCACTCACCATCATAGTCAGGGAAACAGATGCTCAGGTGGACTTTCTTGATCTTCTCCTGGAAGAGATCTTTCTTGTTGAGGAAAAGCACAATGGAAGTTGTGGCAAAGAACCTGTGGTTGCAGATACTGTTGAAGAGATGGAGACTCTCGTGCATGCGGTTCTAGAAAAACATGAGCAACAAAATAAATTAGTTGAGAAGCAATGCTGTAGCCTCAAACATCAGTATCAAACCATTCAAATGAGCTCTCTAATGTTCTCTGCCACAGAAGAACCAACTTTGGTTCCCCAAAGAATCCTTAACAGAACCAGTTTTTCTTAGTGTTGAGAACATTTTAATGATCTAAACAACCTTTTCTCATTACAAAGAACCTTTTGTGCAAAGGAAAGGTTCCAGGGATATTAAAGTTTCTTCATTGAACCACAGATGCCAATAAAGAACCTTTGTTTTTAAGCGTGTTGGCAAAAGATCAGCACTTACCACTTCATCGTCTTCTACCAGCACCATGTCGTAAGCACTCAGCGCTCCACAGAAGATGATGCAGGTCACACCTTCGAAACAATGAATCCACTTCTTCCTCTCGGACCTCTGGCCACCCACATCAAACATCCTGGGGGCCAGGGGGAAAAAACATGAAAAGGTTTCATTCAAAGCTTTGGTAAATTTTGCTTTGAAATCAGCTGAAATCTACCTAAAATGGTCCTTTCACACGGACAGTCCTACTACATTTTCGGTCTCGAGTTTTTGAGGTTCTCAATTTTAACATATATGCACAACAGTTGCTTCAATCACTTCAGGCGGGTAAGACACACCTGAAGTAAAGCTCTTTGCAGGAGAACTGTTCTTCAATGATACCAGTAGTCTTGACTCGAGATCTCAGCACATCCTGCTCCGTTGGGAGATAGTCGGGTTTGCAGATTCTGTCCATTTCACTCAAGTAGCTGTGGAACATAAGTCAGCCGTTCATTTAAAGACGCCTGAATTATACATCTGCTAAAGTACTGAAATTCTCCAAAGCATAACAACTGTATACAGCATTCAAAGTGAAAAACGGATGGTCTAACCACATCCTCGGGCGCAAATGAACCTTTATAGGTATTGCTGTCCCTGTTGAGTGTTGTACTCACTATCCAGCGGAGTCGTTCAGCTGGTACTCAGCAGCTCTTTCAAAAGAGGCCTGCACGCCTGAATCCTTCCATAGCCTCATGATGACGTCTGCCAACTCTGGAGGCATGCTGCCCTCCTCAATGGAGTCAGACAGGTTCTGGAGCTTCTGACTGTCCTCCTGCATGGGACAGTAAAATGGGCACTGTTAGGCACCATGTGCTCAGTCATCAATTGCTTTGTTTATTAATGTGTCATAATGAAATGAAAGCAACGACGGATCTTTTCTTCCCTATTGTGATGTACATCCGAGTGTAGCATTATCGGAAAAGAAAAAAAATGTAGGGTGGAGACTTGGTTCTGTCTATTGGTTATTGGGTTTTGAGATGCGGGTCTTGCAGTCAAAAGTGGAGCTTGCAGAGACACGGTTTAAGCGGATTAAATAATTGGAAAAGTCAGTCACTTTGACTGGAATGTCCTGTTATGACATTTTGATTAAACATTATGCAGTCAAATATATAGAAAATGATTTAAAAAAATGAAACATGCACAGATAAATTGTTTACAATAAGATCTACAACATGCATTTCGAAAATATTAGAACATTTTCATTGCATGTCGACTTTAACGGTGGGATTCAACATGCGCATTTTGTTAGTGTGTGAATGTAAATAAACAAACTAATCATTGGTCTTTTTGTGTTTTTGGAGTTGTTTGGCAGACCTGTGCTGATGGTGCCCCAAAGTTGATGTCCAGCATCTCCATGCCTCTGATGATGGCCAGAGCAGACTGCAGAATGTTGCCATAAATAATAGATCGAAACTCCATTTGTTCTTCTTTTGTATAACCACCTTGATGGAGAATTCTTGTGGAGGAAAACAACAGTGTTTTTGATTAATGATTTTTGCGGTGAATACATTTACAAACAGTGCAGCCAGGCTCCACATTCACTACCACCTGGTGGTGACAGATTAGCATTACAAGGTGTTCAACAATGAATGCAAGTGCTGGCATTTCCCAAATGCACACCAATGATTCAACTACAAAACATTAATGAGATTTTTAATTCACTTCAGGAGGTCTGATGAAAAGTATATATGTATATATATATATATATATATATATATATATATATATATATATATATATATAGATACATATATCTCAAATCATGTGCTTCCTTAAACAGTAAAGATACTAATGGGCTTTTCTTAGCATTTATTTTGTGTTGCATGCATTTATACTCACTTCATCTGTTTTACAATGGTGCTTTTCCCTGACTCACCAGCACCTACAAGATGGAGAGAGAAACATGTATGAGCATACACAAGAACAAATGAGGAGCCCTCATATGCTTTTAAACTAAACATCAGACAATTTTTTGACCAAATTATGTCCCTCTCTGAATCTTAGCTTTGATCAGATGTACTGATCTGAATATCACCAGTCTGTGTCTATATGGTGGTTCCGGCTCTAGTTTAGGTCTTTCACACAGTGCCCTTTTCCTGAACTTAAACTGTTTGTTTTCTTCTCTATGTGATGTTGATTTTAATAACGAGGTCGATGTTAAGCAGTAGATAATCTGTCAGGGAAAACTTATAGATTGTCATTGATGGCCAGGTCAGAGGAAGGCTCTTTAGCCTGCTTATAAAGTGACCCAATTGGATTTGTGTTAGGGAAAGCTTCTCAGGAGATCACTGACACTTTGATTCGTCTTGGAGCTTCAGTCAGTTGAGGGTAAGGGGGAGGGGCTCAACCGTCTCCCGTGGCAACTGTCACTCATATGTGCCCTTCACTTCCTGAGTTAACTGTAGCTGTGGTGATGTAAGAGAACTTGCGTCATCCCTGTTACATATCGGTCTGTACGGATGCTTAGTTTAGCAACTAGATTAGATTATATGGATAACAGCTTTCTACTTCCTAACTGTCAGATATCACTACCATTATTAGCACACTCTTTGGCTTTTATCGTGCAAAGGAAGTGATTTCTTCGTTTATTGAGAAAGATTTCAAAAATGCACTACATGCAACGCGTATCTGTAATTAGTTATATTTTCATATTTTACTTTCTTCTAATTCAGAATTTTAACATTGTTTGTTATTGTTATCTGAGAAGAGCGGGTTATAAACTTCCTGTTCAGACAGGAAGTAGCTTGTCAAGATGGAAGAAATCAGGTCAGTACTTAATCAATTCATCAGCTTCACAGTGATTTGCTGAAATGACTCATCGATTGAGTATCCTGATGTAATAAAGTGCTAGGAACACTGAAACTGGCCTCCTCTGTTTTCCGTTCCCATTGGAAGATAAACTGAACCTGAGCTTAAGAGGATCTGGGCTTAAACCATCAGGATAATCGGATTCGGGTCTTATTGTCAATATGCCACAATTCACAGGGTTCCTCAGGTTGTGATCTTTTAAGACTTCACTTGCAGTGAAAATGGTGCTACATTAAAGCTGGAATCGATCCTGCAAATATTTTTAAAAGCCAGTTTTGAAGATCCTTAAAACTGAAAACATTAATAAATCAATTTTAACCTAAAGATCATTCATGCAAGCAAAAACTATATACTGAAAAAGAGCCCAATCAGCATCACTTTTCTAAGTGTCATCAGATAGGTGTTATGTGGCACAAAACAACATAACTTGTACGCAATTAAGAAGTCACATGCCAACTGATTACACTTGCAATGTATAATTTATGAAATAATTACATAACCTGCGGTTGTCTCAAAACCTTTTGTAAATCAGAATTTCTGCTTACGGAATGTCTTAACGCTCTGCCCTAGTGATGAATAACCTTTCTGGTGGTGTTGCTTATTTTGAAGTCGCTTTAATCCTGCCCATCTGCTTAGATTTTAATCTCACCTGCATTTTACTATCTTGCAATTCATTAGTTATCAACTGTCACAGGCACAATGTACATAAAGCATCTGAAATTTCTGCATAAGAAGCTGCTTCTGGAGGCAAAACTTCTTAACTCAGCACCAATGGACTGGAGGAGTCAAACACTGATTTCTTACCCAGCAGCAGAAGTTTGACCGTCTTGGATTCTTTATCAGCATCTTCCTGGAGCTGTTTTTCCAGCTCTTTGGACTTCTTGGCCATTTCCTTATCCTCTGCACTCGCTCCGCTACCCATCTCGTCGTCAGACGCTTCCCTGTCAAGTTCCTCAAGGTAAGAAATTTTGACGGCTTTCCCTGTGCTTTGCTGACAGAGAAATGGATGCAGGTAGCCCTGTACCTTGGATCACGTGGTAGGGGGAGGGTCGCAAAAGTGTTGATTCCCCTTCTAGGTGTGACTGATCTGCCTCGGGACGGACGAGTGGATAGAGACAGGTACAGAGACTGAAGCGGACTGACTTGCTTCCTCCTTTGGTTGCTCTATCCCCTCTAATTCCTCCTTGTCCACCTCAAAAGTCTTAGCTTAGGATTGGGGAGGGCTTTACTGATCTTCCTGTGTGAACCAGCCAATCCTATTAGCTCGGCTAACAAGGACAGAAATGAAGGTTGTAAAAATTAAGAGCAATGCTTCCAGTGAACTAGCATTTGACATTGATCAGATGTTAGAGTGTGATGAAAAGTGTGTGTGCGTGATCAATTGGAGCTTGCTCGGATTTGTGCCGAACTGATATATACACAAAATTTTAAGTTTAAGGAAAATGAAGACTTATCGCCGTGACCTTACACTGAAGGCCTAATATTTTTATATTTTCAATTTACAGCTCGTTGGCACCACAAACAAAGATTCTGATAAATATTTAAATTTGTAAAGTATGATGCTGATTTAGTTCTTAGATGCAGAGGTTAGGGGATGAAGGGGTTTACTCTTGTCCTTGGCGGACTCTTTTGTTTGAGGGGTTGACATGTACAGCATTCTCCATTTGCTACACACACACACACACACACACACACACACATAGAGCCAGTTTCACGTGTGTAACCCCGAGCTTGGGGGGACTGGAGGTAAAGGAGGAGGGCTTACGGGTCAGTGTGTCTTGTTTCTGAGAGATGGGAGTGGTGGAGTCAGCACTGAAGTTGCCATCCGATTGTTCTTCTCTGACATCATCTTTAAAACCACTGAACAGATATTTATCTCCACCTCCCACTGCGCTTAAGGGAATGAACCTGCATTAAGTCCGCTGTAACTGCTCAATAAGATTTATTCTCATTGGGCTACAAATTAAATTGGGCTTGCATTAAATGATTCAACCTCGTAAAGCAGTCCAAAATTACACCATTACTAGTGATACACTTCTGTGCAACTTTTGCCGTCCTTTCTGATATTAGGCTTCTGTTTTCAATCTATGTGTATGTTTTTGTCGGTTTTGAATAATAACATCTAATATACTCTTAATGGAATATTTAATTAATGAGGATTAATAAGGGTAAATGTTCTTGCTAACTTGTTCATTAAAGCAAAGACCTTAACAGAAAAAAGCAAGTCAGGGTATGATGCCTGTAAGTTTAGCACGTGCAGGATGATGATATTATTAAGGTAAATAAGTAGAAACATTTGTTAATTTAGTTGTCATGTAGAGAGCATATAATGAATTGAAAAGATATGTTCATCTAAGTTAATAAATAAAAACCCTATTAATTAGGCTACATTATAAAATACACCACTCGATCTCTATTTTTCAACAATAATAGATACATTAAACGTTCGACTGACTGAAAATGAAATTGAAATGAAAAAATTAAGAGCATAGTGATTTATTCAGTGTGATTTTGATACGTCCGTCTCGTGCTTTTCACGATTAAAATGCAGCAGCACGCTACATTTTTCCAAAATGAACAGGCCTACACGTCGAGGAAAATCAACAATAGTCATTCCTCAGCGAATCGATGATAACAGCTGATTTGAAACACAATCCATTTATTCTGATCTTGAACCAAAATCATATCCAGACCCTCCCACTCTGCAGCGCGTGCAGCCACCTGTGCTCCTTCCCCTCATGGATCATTGGACACGGACATACACCAACTTCTTTGTGAATGCGAGATTTCAACCCACGTCACTTTCGGTAAGCAGATTTTTTCTTGCTGCTTGTGGCAGGCTGTGAGCACCCAAATCCCTAAATGCTTCCAAGAGGAATATAGCAAGCTAATCATGGTATCCTTCTCTTCAGCAGAGCCAATCTCATTAGGGTTTCTGTGGTCCCCTAACACTCCAGCACAGCTTCCATGCTGCTGACGAGATTAGCAGCCGAGGCCTTCATGGGACGGGGTGGGTAACAGTGGAGGGGGATTATTTAGATGGTTATTTCCTGCCCATCTGGTTAGAACTGATGAATGAGGAGGGGATTCTTGGAACAAAGGACAAACACAAGCTTAGTAGACAAGTAGACACGGCTGAGACGAGCCCCCACACATCTGGAGCTCTCGCCACAGGAAGTCTTGTGTTTTTAGTATTCGTACAGTAGTGTTTTCTGCAAGTAGGCCTACAATATTTGCTCACTGAATGCATGCTAGTATCACAACACCAATTTAAATTGTGCTATTTTATGTAGAGTATCTTATATATATATATATAATTGCATTTTACATAATTTCCTGACTGTTGTATTTAATGCTCAATCCAGCATGCTAGTTATTTTAATCCTGCTTATGCTTAACTGTTGTCACCATGTTTCATGTTTGTGGAGATTACAGAACAGCAGCAGCATCTACCCTGCCTGCTTCTGCAGAGACCTGAACTGCATTCACACCTGACACAGAATTTAAGCTACGTGAGATGTTTACCCAGTGGAAGGACTGTTTGAATCATTACCGACTCATTCTTGCACTTATGTAAAGGTATAACCTGTACTTTCAAATTGTAGTCGTTTACTGATTCCAAACTACATGACAAAAATTGTAACTAGTAACGTAATCCGTACTTTTTGATTACTTTTGACTTCAACTGTTTATCACATTGATTTGAATAGGATAATCTTTTACCAAATTGATTTAAAAAAAAAAATACAGAAAGAAAGAAAATATATTCCATCCTTTGTTATTAATAGCATGAAGTGCATTAAATACTACATTTACGTCAGAGTTTCCCAGAGTGGGGTTCATGAGTTCTAGGGTCTAATTACAAGTAGCTAATTTTTGGAATCTGATTACGTAATCCAGATTACATGTAATAAATTACATACCCAGCACTCCGTGTCTCCTGAGATTTGGTCATGACACAAATTGAGTTTGTGAACATTAGTAATATGCCATCCAATTTGATGGATCTTTGCACAAACAGTATTAATTGTATGTGCAGATAATGGTTTTGATTATTTGTTATTGCAATCTTTTTGCATACATTCTTGGCAGTGAATGCATCCCTGTCAGTTTCCACAAGAGGGAGATATAAATCCACTGCTTTTAGTGTACTCTGCCTGTTATACACATTAGCTTATGAGGAAGGAAATCTGAACAAGCATCTCTTTAAAATTCACTTCCCCTCTTTGTATGATTTCTTTCAAAGACACTATGTTCTGCAGCTTCATGACATGAAATACTTTTTTGCAGGAGGGTAATCACTTATACATTTTTTTTTTTTTTGCTTTTTCTCTGTATGGAAGCTAATGCTAATGTTTCTAGAGCTCATTGGAGCTGCATTTTTGACAGTGCTGACATGTCCATTCAGCACAGAGACAGAAACATTCCTTTGTTATCCAAAGACCCCTCGCGCTGTACATTGCTGATGAGGTTCGATGTATGCTGTCACTGGCATTTTACAGCCATTCTCCGTATAGATAACTAAAATGAGGTGATGGCATTACCTGAGGTTTCTGTCATTCTTTGATTGAGAATGCCCTTCCTTAATTTGTAAATGGAATGCAGAATTATGAATCAAATTAGAATTTATTGAAATAGAATTAAAATGAAATAAAATGTAATAGAAACATTTCAAATTTTGCATCTAATTTTTAACTACAGTAATTTTCAGTATGATTACATGAACATGTTATGTACTTAGTCAACATCAATATGAGGTATTTACAGAAATATTAGATATTAATAAACAATGCAGAATATATATATATATTTATTATTATTATTATAAGATTATTATGACATATATTTTGAAATATGTGTACATTTCTGTATTTACATATATATAAATGATGTATGTATATAAATTAAGTATGTGTACATATATACAAATTACTTAAGATATAATTATTAAATTCAAATTATTAGTTGTGTTCATTGTTTTGACTATTAAGTCATATTTTTTCTTTAATATTTTTCAATGAATCAGTTAAGAAAAATATGTTCAACTTGCTCAATATTACAGTATCAGGGAATAAATATATATAATTAATAGTCAAAACTGAAAATTTGCTTAGATTTTGTTGCAAAACTTAAAATATGATTGTGTTAAATTCCTTTGAATTGCAATTCATTCAATTTCCAAATAAGAAATCAGATTTAACATCCAGTGGGGTGATGAAATGAATTACGATTCTTGCTGTTATGATCCATATGATTCTAGGTCTTCTTCCATTTTTTTTCCAGTGTGTTTGTTTTTTAGCTGGTCATCCCTAAGTGTTTCTTGGCTCTGTAGTAACTTTTTCCTCAAGATTTGAGTTTTCGTGCCTCTCTCATATGTGGTTTACTATGTTTCAGAGACATGATTCCAGCTGTTACCCATCACAGAGTCAGCAGTCTCCCCCACCCAGCACAGGGTTGCATCTCTTCTGGCTGACTAAACTTTGAGCCCTGAGCCAGCGTCTGGCCTGTCATGTTTCCTCTGGTCTCGCATGCTATGAGAAAGCAACAAGAGGGGCATTCCTTTACGATCATCACAATGCACTATTCGGATGCCCGGCGTACTCTCACTGACACGTTCCACCTGGCTCTGAGGTTTCCATGGAAACCGTGCGGAGTGACAGCGTGCAGGCAGCTTGTGCTAGTGTGTGAGTGGGCACTGGGACGTGTGGGGAGGAGCCAGTTCTCCCACTGCAGCATCTGAAGAGCGGGATCTCTCACACATAAACACACACACACGTCTGAACATCCCTCTTACTGCATTCAAAAGCCCTCCGGACCGAGCGTGCCCCCCTCTCTCTTCCCCCGCTAAGGAATCCTCCGTGCCTTAACCAACCAGTGTTTTGTCCATCTCTGGTGAATCTCCAGCCAAAATGTCTTCTAAGCTGCCTTCAGGCAAACCCACATCCCCTTTCAGGAAGAGAGGCAGCCTGCAGTACACAGCCAGTGGAGGTAAGTGTTCAAAAACAAGACGGATTTATAAAAGGATGAGTGGGGTGGGAATTCGATGGAAATGGGGAACAGAATGTGTCATGACATGTATATTTTTCATCATATATTTATTATTTCAGCATATTTCTATGTAGTTTCCTTCCCACATTTGACTATTTTTATGGTAAACGTTCAGGGGAGTTTCAGGAATCCAGCATCTGCATAATGTAGAAACTTTTAGACCTGTTGATTTAAAGGAAACTGTTTCAACTATTGTGAGACCATTTTCTTTTTTTTCCGTCTCTCTTTCTTTATGGCTCCTTGTAGACTTTAATTTATTACTTCACATAAATATTCTCTCTCTGAAACAGAATAATAGCTCCTGGATTTGTATTTTATATTTCTCCGATGAGCAGAAAGAAGTAGTTATGCATTGATTACACATCATTTCTGACCATAATTACATTGGCAGTACTTAACTGATTGTGTTTCAGACCTCAATTACTGAATATATTCATCTAGATAATGCTCGTGATGCACCAATTACAACAGTGGCTACTCTAGACCACATCAATAGATGCATGCAACACAATGTCTGTGGTCAGGCCAGTATTGCATAAGGCTTATGTAATCCGATCCAAAATTCACTTCACACCTCTCTCTCTCTCTCTCGCGGAAAAACATTTCATCATAATGTGCTAGAACACAGTTAGTTATGCGTTGCATGCATTTATTAGTTTCTTGTGCCTCTGATATTTAAAGCCTGAAACGGTGTTCTGGAAAGTACTTTTACCTCTGAATGCAAAACCAGACGCAAATAAATGTTGAGACTCATTTGACTTGCTGCGCCAGTATAATTTCCGCAGCCTGAAGCAGGAAATATCATCAATGCATCTTCAACAAAGAGATGGGGTAATTATCTGAACATGGAGACTTAGCAGGTGGCATATTGCTGCTATCTTAAAAAAATACTTCTGAGGAGAATACTAAATTAAAAGTGAATCCATGCAGTTACAGACAACCAGTTATTCTTGTATACTCTATTTCTCTCTCACTTGCACACATGTAGCAATAAATTATAGTCAGTGCCTTGCTTTAAATTAAGACATGCAATGTTTACAAATCCTCCCCCATTTCAGCAGCAATCAAGTGTCTGAGAGCCTCTCTGAGCTTTTACTGTAGCTCATTCCTGACATGATTTGGAAGAGGCCTCAGTGAAAACATGAGGAAGGGTAAATGGTTCATCTTGCTTTGAAGAAATAATAGCTTTCAAATCCACATTTCTGGCACAATTTTTTTATGTTAAATGCTCTTGATTCTCCTGGGAAACATTTTTTTTTTTCTTATTGTAGTCTAAACTTACTTGACCATTACTTGTATGTCATATAACACCATAAGAATGATATTGCAGTGTGATTTGGTGCCAGTTTCACTAGAAATTCGCATAACATTGAATTATGGTGACTTGAGCGTGTTCACAAACATTCTTTTTAGGGGTGCAGGAAATGGTCATTGTTTTAGCACATAAATATCACCTTTTATTTTGCATCATTCCAAAAAGTGAAACAAAATAAAATTCAAAATTTATTCAGAGCCTATAAGATTTTTTTTTTTAAATATATATATATATATATTTAGCAATTATACCGCAGCAGATTTGGAATCTCGATCCTTCTATTGCGAACAACTGTCCAAATTTGCACATATGTTTATGCTAATAATTTTTTAATAACTGATTTGTTGGCTCAAGACGATTCTATCGCAATCGATGATGTAATTTTTCCGTCACAAAATATTTTCTGCCATTTTGAATTTTCCGAGAAACCTACTTTTTGAACTTGTCGTAGACAAATCAACTTCAGACCATGCTGACAAAAAGCTTTTGATAAAGCCAATGTTCTCGAATAACAGGAATGAATTCGAATGAAGAGCATGTCAAATTGGTTGCGAGGGTATATCTCTGCAACGCTTTTTGTGTATTGACCCTTCGCAAAGATCCGCCTCCTTTAGTTACTGTTGCTCTGTCTGACAAGCCATGCGCTCTCACGCCACACATCATGTTCTCATGCGGTGAAAAATACATTGCGGAGCAAAGAGGACACTGACACCACGTCGACAGACATATGAAGCAGTTTTCTATTTAAAATATTAGAATTTTGTAAAGAAGTTTAAACAACAAATACCATATAGTGGCTCTTTAATGTGTCGTGACAGATCGCTGCAGCTCCTTCAATTGGCTCGTGAACCGACCATCTCTTCATACTAGTTCATTTATAGCATCAAATAAACATGAATGAACATCAGGAGGAATGTTGGTTCAAGCGCGGAAAGACGTGCTTATTATTATAAATCTCAATTTCAGAAATTGACCCTCATGACTGGTTTTGTGGTCCAGGGTCTCAAATAATTATAGCTTATTATATTGTGCATAATTAATCATTATTGTATTGGCCAAAGTTTCCATATCTATTCATAGTTTATTTTTCTGTCTCGGATTCAGAGAATTACAGCATTATGGAAAAATAAAGCACATATTTACCTCACATTTGATAACCTTCTAATAATAAACCTTGAATAACGTTTGGTTTAATCCACCAGCAGTCAATGTACAATTATATTGCTGTTTGTTTTGTTTTTATTTATAACCGCTACCTGATGAGTGTTTTGGCATGAGTCACTTGAGGTCTGTACACAGAGCTCTTCCTGTTATGTCACTTGGGACCCTGTCTGTGTTGCATTATGGTCGCTCAAATGTTTCATAACCTTCTCGTCTTTTTTTTTTTTTTTTTTTTTTTTTTATTGATATGCTTATCTGAACATAAAGGATGGACAAGATAAGGCTGACCTAATCGATCTAAAGGGCACATGTCAGTTTGCAAAAACTTTTTTCCATTACTCTGCTAACATTTGCGCTCCTCTTTATAGCAATAAGATGAGCATTTTAGTGAAAGATCTTGGTCATAGTTCATGTTTCAACATCCAGCCTCTATACAACACATGGAGGTTTTAAATGCTGTTGTGCTTTGAACTTTGAGCGCCGTAGAGCCTCCCTTCTCCCTTGCCTCTGTGTGGTATGAGAGAGGAGGGATTCTTTAAAGGATCACTTTTACTGCCTCCCCCTCAGCCACCATTTTGCTACAATTTAGAGTTGTTTTTACCAATTCCACCCAACCCTTTACTTCCCTAGATTCCCAGGCACATCATCCATGAGGTAGGAACTTTTGTTTTCTAAAAGACCATTGTGCTTTTACAACAGGGCTAGTTAGTCATAATACAGTGTGTAGACACTTGAGTGTTTGTGGTTTGATATTTAGTGAAAGTTGAGTTTTTTTCCATGATCGTAAAATCCAAAGAATAAACAGTTTTGCTGTTGTCCACTAGGTGGAACCGGCAAGTCATTTTCCTTAGCAAACATACTTCATAGCCATCATACAAAATGAATTTGCTGTATCTCCCTGCTTGCTTTCTTGGAGAATGCTTGTATAAAATTTTATGTAAAAGGTAGCAAATAATTACATTTTAACTATTAAAACTTATGAGTTAAATTTGATAACATTACAATAATGTTAATGGATTTGGTCTGAACTAATACTGAATTTTATTGCATTTATTAATATAGGTTTATGTTACTTTCATAAACATGATATTGTGTATTTTTAGCTCATTTTTACAGGGCACTGAAAAAATGCCCTTTAAACAATTTTCCAAAGAAATGGCATGTAATAGATTAAATAAAAAATAAATAAATATGAAAATAATTCAATTAAATATGAAAAAAATATTCTATGAAATATTTCATTAAATATGAAATAATTTTGTATGAATAAAATGTACCCCAATAATCGACATTTTTGTAGTTTTATATACAACTTGAATTTTTTTTTTTTTTTTTTTTTAAATTAAGACTGCTGTAAAAATATTGTTTATTGTTAGTTCATAATATGCATTAACTAATGCTAACATATGCATCGTTTAGATTGGTGGGTGATTTGTTTCATTTAATTTTCCGCCCCAAACAAAAAAGGGCTTGTCTTTTTCTCTGATGTCTTCATCAAAGCCCGTTTCCTCCAAAAGAGGAGCAGGATTCAGGGATGCTATTGTTCCCATCTGATTAAAGATGATCAGAACCGCCTCTCAAACCCTCTGGACACGAGCAGAATCATTTACGCTCTAGTGCGACACAGATTAGACACTTCCTCAACGGTAGGGCTCAGACAGCGATGGTTTGGTGCTTGTTTAAATGGGCCAGGTCTCTGATCAGTCATGTCCAATACTAGTTTCTGCAATGACCTCTATTTTTGGCTTCCAAGGGAGTCTCTCTTTCTCGATCCCTTTCTCAAAACATCCTCCAGCGTTTTCGCATGCACTGCAGTCATGCTACCGCGTCACGGAGCTGAAGGACGGGGGGTAGAGAGACGCTGTCGAGCCCAACTCTCTCACAGAGACAGCAGTGATGCTGTTGAGCTCCCCCTGCTCCTGAAGACCAGGTGGTACAGTCCAGCCATGTGTCAGGGATATTTAAACGAGAGGGGGATGACAGTGGCCAGCCCAGACAGCTGGCAGGAACCAGGAAGAGGAGGGAGGGGAGAGTGGATGCTTCGGCTCCATCAGCTGTGTTCACTGTATGTATGTATGTATGTGGGAAAGATTCAATCACAAGACAATGTGTGTGTTTGAGAGTGAGTGAGTGAATGGGAGACATGTTTTACTGGAGATGTGTGTTGGTTTAAAAAGTGTAGTTTTATGTGTGCCATGTGTCTCTCTTTATTCTGTCTGACCTGTTTTGGGACAGATATACTTTCATCTACGACACTCATTTGCTTCTATGACTTTTCTTTCTGTTTCTCTCCTCGAAGCCCTCAGCTGTGTTGCTGTCAGCTCGTGTTATTCCTTTGGAAGTCATGCACTTGTGCGTGTGTGTGTGTGGTTTGTATTGATTGTCCTCAGTATTGTCCTGTTTTGAAGGTGTCGTGGTCAGCGCTGTGTTTCACAGATGACAGATTAAGTGGACAGTTGAAGGAGTAATAGAGAAGGATGCTGCTTGGAGTGCGTTCAAAGGAAAAGAGGTTATGAGGCCTCCAGACTCTACTGGGAAATCCAGTAATTGTGTATTGATTTCTACATTGCTGGTTTCTAATGGTTCTAAACTGGTAGATTGTCTTGGACCAGAAACAAAACTAGCTACCAGGCGGTTTTAAGCTTGGTATTGGCCGACCAGCTAGAAACCATGTTCCAAAACACAACAAATTTCCAACAGGGGAGTTTTTTAATCTAAAGTTATCACTGCATGAAAAGCTGTGGTTGTAGTTGTGTGTGCTTTTTTTGTGATTTAGTTTTATATACTAAATGGTGATTGAGTCTCTGAAAGTTCCAGGTTAATTTACACCTATCTTTTTGGGTCATGTCAGGTGTTAAGTGAGCGAACATCAGGATCAGCAACATCAGGTTGCTGTAGTGACAGTGACTGGGCCTGATCGGAGTCAGCGCGGGAACTGCAATCCTCAGCGTGGCTCGGTTTTGCTCGGGATTTCATAAAGTGTGTCACAGTCGGCATCAGCATCAGCTACTAATGTCGTAAAAACGCATTGTTATGTAAGACTTCTTTCAGCTTCTTCAATGCCGTATACATATTTTTGTGTAAATGGAACATTAATGGCAGAAACCGATCTAAGATAAGTTCTATATTCTCAGAGATTTCATAATCAGAACGTTTGTTGAGAATAAACCCTACTGTCGAAAAGTTTGAGGTCGGTAAGATTTTAAAACAAATGTTTTTGAAAAATCTCTTATGCTCTCCAAAGTTGCATTTACATTCAATTTTCAGCATACTCCAGTCTTCAGTGTCACATGATCACATGATCCTTCAGAAATCATTCTAATTTGCTGATTTGGTGCTCAAGTAACAGTAACAGTTGTGCTGTGTAATATTTTGGTGGTAATACTGTTATACACCTTTTTTCAGGATTCTTAGTTGAATAGAAAGTACAGAATTTATTTGAAATAGAAATCCTTAAATCACTTTTGATCAGTCAAAAGCATCCTTGCTGAATAAATGTATTATTACTTTTATCTCCCTGACCCCAAACTTTTGAACGTTCGTGTACATAGATATATTTGATAGAAAGCACAATAAATCTGATATTAAAGATTAAAAAAAAACCAAAATGTACTCAATTTAAAAATGTAACTGCTAATCAAATATAAAATCCACACAAACTGATAAATACACCAAATTACACCAATATAAATGAGGCATTTTAAAGTTACTTCCACAGCAGGACAGGCCTGATCTTTGACCTCATCTCACGTGTCACAGGGTCATTGGTCATTTCGAGTGCTGTTCTTATCTCTCAGCTCCATATCTCACTACACTGATTATTCACTTCTCCCATTCATAAATATGTGACATTTATAGACCCTCATTCTAGAATGTTTACCATCAGAATCAATAACTCCATTACCTGCATTTTGTAGTTGTGCAACACTGCCGTCATCAGAAGAGTGTTGAGTTTTGAGTGTTTTTCTGCTTTGCCATTTATGTGGTGATCCTGTGTATGAAGGGGATGGTGATTATGTTACAATCACGAAACGCCTAAAATACACCCATGAGTAGATTATATACGAGCCAGTGGATATATCAATCTCCCTGCTGGCTTTGCTCTCTTCCATATAGACAAGCACATCAAAAATCCTGACAAAATCTCTTGCGATATTCTTCTTTTCCAATGGACTTTGTTACCTTACAGTTAAGTGAGAAATGTGTAGGCTGTGATTATGTTGAGGTAAAAGAGAAGTGTGAAAAAAAGAAAAACGTGATCGTAAGTGTTGAGTGTGTGAGGTAGTGCGAGCATCCCCCGCTGTGTCTGTGTTGAACTGTCATTGTCATAATTAGTCCACCCATCTGGGCCTGTGTAGAGGCCACCCAGATTTCAACAACGAGTTCATCTCCTAGACAATCCTGTTGTTAATTACCTTCAATAAACTCACTGATAAGTACGTTGCACATTAACTTTGCCAGAACGGTAAAACGATGAGCAGCAGAGCCCTATAAAGCATTATATAAACTACAGTAGAATGAGGGTTAGTATAACGTGACTCCCATTTCGGCAGCTATGGGCACATCCGGTGATACCAAACTTTAAATTATTCAGATGTTCTACTCTCGTTTGTGTTTGAGCGCTGTGGATAATTACACAGAGGTGGTCAGTAATTAGTACTTGAGTCTAAGCAGATGGACGACAATTCCTACTTTCGGCTGGGAGAACGCGTGCATTACTTCAAATGGTGTTGTTATAACGAAATGGGAGTCGTGGAAAAGGAGGATGACAGTGACTCGATTCAAGTATTGAATCCCCAACATCTACTGTATTTAGGCAGCCAAATAATATGTAGTCAAAAGGAGAGCCATATTTATTATAGCTCTGCACATTTAATGCAAATCAGTCTGGAATGCTTCTTTTGATTCTTTCTAAACAGAGAATTGATATTTTACGACATTTACCGAATTTACATTTTCGTCTTGTTTAGTAAGAAAAACACGATCAATTTACGCTACACAAGTTTGGGGTCGGTAAGAATTTTTGGTAGCACTTTATTTTACAGTCCTGTGTCACATGTAAATACTATATACTTATTTTAGTAATTACAATAACTGGGTAATAACTAGGTTATTAGTCCCGAACATACACCTAAACCTAATTTTAACTCGTGTTGTTACTTTATTATTTGGTCCTTTCTTGGTAAGTACACTGTAAGTACATTGAAAGTGCGCGTACTGTGAAATAAAGTGCAACCGAATGTTTTTGAAAGTCTCTTATGCTGCAAAATTTTATATATTAACATTTGAGATAATTTTGGAAAGTGTAAGCTTGAGAATTTAAATCAATTTTCTTGTTTTATAGCAAGACTATTAATCTTAAAAAAAAATATTTAATAACATATTGCTTCTCTGATTTGTTACATTTACATTATTTTGCTTAAGTAAAATAAGATATTCTTTTTAAATACTACTTTTTTGTACTAAATACTGTTTGTTTTAGTGTACTGCAGTGTCTGTACTGTACAGTGTTAATGAAGTGGTTTAATATACTGTATATGAGTAATTCAGATCAGGACTGGAATAGTAAAAGCAGGAGATAAAAATAACAGTGAAAAAATTAACAAGCACATAGTCTACATGTGTACAGATTAAGTATCATACAGCAAGGGATTTAAACTGTAGATTAAATGGTTATGCTATTATGCTGAAAGAGCTTCCATAGACTGAAAACCCCATGTTAAGCTTTCCATAGTAATATATTCGTCAGAGTTTCAGTTCTTCTTAGTAAAACTGTGATGAATATGTCAATACACCAATGCTGAATTAATCAAATGATCTCAGATGAGGAAACAGCTGTTATCTGTATTCTAACTACTGCAGATCTACTGTGGCCCACAGGCTAGTTTGCTCTGAACTGTAACTGGATTGGTACTGCAAACTGTTTTTGAGATTTGCTACATTTTCAAATCTGCAGGAAGTTCATGAATTCTGTTAAAAGCTATACCACGGGAATTCGTTTTTACTTGGTCCGTTTCCTGTGTGCTTTTTCAGTGGGATGAGATGTCCAGGTCTCTGCAGTGCAGGGGTAGACATGGCTGCTTAATTATTCATCAGGCATATGAATATTTGATCAAGCGTCAGAGTTTAGGAAGATTGATATCACTCACGGGAACTATGGAACTTGAGCAGAAGGGTCGAGCTTCACCCACTGTAAAGTGGAAGTGTTTTGGAAGCATTTGTTTCTGAGGCAAATATTATTGATGTTAGATCTTAGATGATGTTAGATATTAGTGATGTTAAAATGTTTCTGTTGATAAATTACTTGGAAAATGGAAACTCTTACTTTATCATTACATTTGGCTTACATTTCACTTCAAAAATGTTCTCAATCAGTATTCTTGTCCTGTTTACATGTAAAAATGCCTAAAGATCATTGGTTAATATATCCATAAATTTAATTATTTATTTGTATATCCACATATATAAAACAAATTTAAGATGCACTACCATTCAAATGTTTAGCGTGAGTACGATTTTTGTTACATTGTTGCAAAAAATATTTAAAATAAATGTTGTTCATTTGAAATTTCTATACATCAATCCAAAAAAGTGTATCATGATTTACACGAAAATATTAAGTATCAAAACTGTTTTTAATATTGATAATGATAAGAAAAGTTTCTTGAGCAGCAAATCAGCATCAGGACCATGTGACACTGAAGATGCTGAATATTCAGCTAGGCCATCACAGGAATAAATTACATTTTAAAAACTGTCATTTTAAATTGTAATATTTCACATTTTATCTGTTTTTACTGCATTTTTGATTAAATAAATGCATCTTTTCTGAGCAGGAGACTTTCAAAAACATTAAAACAGTATATTTTCTGTTTCTGTTATTATCTAATATTTAATATTTAATTATCTAATATTTATCTTATATTTTCCTTCAAGTAAATTGAAGGAAATCTTGTTTGAAAGATGTTTAATTACTGATCGCAGTGAATTGTATTTATTTATTTATTTGTCGGTGTGGCAATGCTAAAATTTGTGTGGGCATTCGGTCTATACAACTAAGATGGACGCCACCACACACTCGCATACAAACTCATGTCCTCCCACCCGAATGCTGTGTTGTTTTGTGAGACAAACGGTTGTAGGTCTTTGACAGCTTTCTGACATCGCTTTTCTCTGGACAGCAGACAAACAAGGCTAAATAAAATGGATCACAATGTATTGCCATTTATTCCTCAAACATTTTTTCCCATAATCACATCTGCAAAATCAAAATGTTTTCAAAATGAAAGCCTAATGAAGCCATCTCTGTTGAAATCTGTTTCTCATTATCTTCCCAGTAGATCTCCGTGTTGGCCGACACCTCCTCACATCTCAGTATTCTTTGCCTGGCAACCCTGTAGCCAAGCACGGCCACATTGATCTGCGCACATCCATGGATGGCAAATACAAAGAGATTGCAGAGGTAAGCAAAGCAGAAAACAGAAAATCATGCTGCTTGAATTCTTTCCTGTTATTGTTGTTTGTTTCTGCTGTTATGTAAATGTGTGCTTAATGTGTGCGTTTAGGAGCTGTTCTCCCGCAGCCTGGCTGAGAGTGAGATGCGGAGCGCTCCGTATGAGTTCCCTGAGGAGAGCCCCATTGAGCAGCTGGAGGAGAGGCGGCACAGACTGGAGCGGCAAATCAGCCAGGATATCAAGTACTACGTCTCATCATTCATCATGAAACTCAACCATTTATAGTATCGGTAGTTCCTTTGAAACACAAGATTTCAGACTTTTCTTAATGTAAAAGCAAAAAGAAATTCTTGACCTTAAACTTACTGGTGTTTGTGACTTAAGGAGATTTTCCGAGAGGCTATCAATAGCTAGCTTTCAAATCATAACATCCCACCCTCCCTTCAGAGCATCTCCGAAGCCACGCCTCTTCCAAAACACATGAAGGCGCACACGCCCACACACAGCTGCTCTCGGCAAAGCGTCACAAGAGACCGCGTGTCTCAAAGCACATAACGTTACAAAAATAATGAACGTGAACAACTTGAGCTTGCACCTGACTGCTGCAGATTAATTTTGGTGTTGATACTGTTGACATGGATACGCATAATTCCGAGTCTGAGGACATGAACAGCTCTGGTTAGAACATCACAGGTTTCCATCTCTTAATTAAGGTAGTTATGGCGTAAATGCAGCATAAGCTATTTGTTTTGATTTGGTAGGAACTGTAAAACGTGGCTGCTGTTTGTTTGCGGTGCTCTGTTACTGACGTCTGTCTACATAAACTCTGCATAGCATGACAGTCAGGTAGGACATTGTATTATTTCATTTGGACCAAATATATGATTGGATGAACATTTTATGCTCCTTCGTCTTTCACAGACAATATATATTTATAAAAATACATTTGGACATAGTGATATCTATCAGGAGGAGACTTTCAACCAGTATAACAAATAATCACTTGTTGGACCTTTAACCCGAAATGCTCTGTTCCTAAAGCCAGACGGCCAACAAACCATCAGGATCAAAATATTCAAGAAATTATGCTGAAATGACTATTTTAGATTGTTGTCTAGATGGACTAGTACAATTTCGCTGGTTATGCTAGTCAAGTTCGAGGTCAGTAAGTTTTGTTGTTGTTGATAAAAGAAATTCATATTTTCATTTAACAGTGACACATTAATTGCATTGAAAGTGACAGTAAAAAAAATATGATGTTACAAAAGATTTATATTTCAAATAAATGCTGTTCTTTTTAACTTTCTATTCCAAAAGATTAAAAAAATGTGTCACGGTTTCCACAAACATACATGAGTAGCACAACTTTTTTCAATATCGATAAAAATAATAGGATCATGTGACAGAGGACTGGTGAAATAATGCTGAAAATTGAGGATAAGAGACTTCTTTTAGAAGCACTAAAAAATGTACAAACATTTGAAAGGTAGTGTAGTTAGGAAGCCTGCTGGGAACACAAGCATCCCATGCTGTAGTCCAGCAACCGTAAAACACACTATGCTGGTGTATACTAGTGTTTTCACCTGGGAACGTGTAATGAACTCATCACTTCACTGCCAATATTTGTCCAACATTCAATACTCTGTATGCACATATGACCTTTGACTCACAGTCAGTTAATTAAATGCCTTTTCTCTTGAGGTTTGAGCCTGATATACTACTGCGAGCCAAACAGGACTTCATGAAAACAGACAGTGCGACAGATCTGGAGTGAGTGCAATTTTAGATGTTATGTGATGATTTATTTGAGACCCAGTGTTTGTTAACTAATACCAGCATCTCCTCTCTTTCTCAGGTATATGAAAGAACAGAGCCAGGCACCCAAAGAACTCTATCCCGAGAGAGAACTCGTCCCTGAGAGAGAGTATCAGAGAGTCGCGATCTCTGGAGAGGAGAAATGTGGGGTAGTAACAGCTCCTGTTTTTCATTTTTCTGTTTTGTTTGTTTTACAAAAACAAGATGATGTTGACAGAACTGAAGTGGACACTGCAGACATTATGTAAGCTCCTTAGGGAGAACCAAATTTGACACATCCACACACACAACTAAACAAACCCCAGAGGGAAACTTGAGCTAATATCAACGCAGCTGAGGAGTTTTCACATTAATGAAGAAAATTTCTTGGAAACGGGGAAATACAGACTCTTTATATTTTGTCACCAAAATTCTGTTTTATGTTTGGATTTAAGTACAATTTAATGGTACATGGTATCAATCACATGTATTGTACAACTGTCTCCTAGAAAAAGTTGGAAAGCTGTAGATTTATATATTCATAGTGATATTCATACCAACAGATTCATCTAACTCTTGGGAGTGTTTATGGAATGAAGGGTTTAGTTTCTGAATGAATCATTATTTTTGAACAAATTGATTTAGTGAATGATTCAGTGATTCACTCAAACTTTTTTTCCTTTTTCATTGAATCAAATCGAACCAAAGATTCCCCATTGAAATATTTGAGATGTAAAGTTTATTTAAACTGCAAAAGTAAAGCATACATTTAAATTATTGTGACTAATGGGAAGGGTAATGTAAAGGAGAATGTATATGTGCGTCGTGTTTCGCGACCTGTGCATCCTCTCTCATAGCTCCTTGGGAAGCTTCCTCACTCCTCGTTCCTCGCTTCCTTGTGATGCGATTAGAGAACTGTTCTTGAAGAAGGCTGAGTTCGATCTGTTTCCGGGTCACAGGCTGGAGGATGTAGGAGCGAGGAAACAAGAAAGTGTCAATTTGAGTATTGAGAAGCACCCAGTGTTGTTAAACGAATTGAAGAGTCATTTGTCGCCACCTACTGGCTGAACAATGTAACCTGCAGAAAGGGGTCACTGAAAAATCTGTATATCTGATGCTTGAACAACTTCTATGCAGACTATGTTTAAATGTGTTCTTCTCTCACACACCCCTAGGTTCCATTCACTGATCTGCTGGATGCTGCAAAATGTGTGGTCAAAGCTCTGTTCATCAGAGAGAAGTACATCTCTCTGTCCATGCAAAGCTTCTGTAGGACCACAGCACGTTACCTGCAGGAGGAGCTGGGTGACCGACCCCTGGATCTCAACACCTTTGAGGAAATGCCCGAGTCCTCTGCAAGTGGGTTGAACCAGTGGGGGTTTTTTTATAGGAAGCATTCTGAAGGTTGTTTCATTTGTGTTCAGGAGAAATCAGCATTTTATTGCCAAAATGGTTTCATGTCCAATGTACAGTGTACAAAAGAGCTAAATATTGAATTTAAACTCTGCATTGATCAGTATCTAGGAGAGTAGAATAATGTACTGCAGAATGTTTTCATGGAATTGTCTTCAGTTACTACAGAAAAAAACTGAAAGCAGGTGCTCTGGTTGGAGATGCAGCATGTTTATAAACCACAAATGATCAGTTAAGCCGCAGCACAAATACATTTCCACTCATTATAGCAGTAGTTCACACAATTTTGTCATCATTACCTCAATTACCACAACGACAAAAAGCACAATGAAAGTCATTCATATGACTTGAGTGTAATATTCCAAGTGCAAAATCTTGACATTCGGCCTAGCTCTCCTTAATATGTTCATGAGAGAAATAGCTAGATTTATGAACAGAATGTTCTTTTTGACCCAGATATTTGAAATTAATCAGCTCTCTGATTCAATGAGCCGATCGCCATGGTTAATTTCTCAAAGAAGTAAAATTTATCAGTGAATGAATAGTAAAAACATGACGCTTTTTAACATTTTGAAAGCCACAGTCTTCATTCACTCTAATTATATCGAAAGAAGTGTCCAGTATATTCTTCAAAATTTCTCTTTTTGTGTTCCATGGTTTATAAAGACATGAGGGTGAATAAATGATGACAATTTTTGGGCGTATGGTTTCCTCAAACTCTCTCCTTGACTTTATTTTTGATGGATATGTTTCTTATTATAGTTATGAGTTTTAAGAGTTTTGTATAATCAGTATACGGTTACAAAATGATTCTCTTCTCTTTTCTTACCTCATGTGTTCTCCACAGATGCAACCGTCCACCCACCTGTGTCAGAAACCCACCCCTATGAGGGGTTTTACCCTGCCAACGTGCCCCCTGGGTTGGGCTACACTTGCAAGATGGTGGATGGTGTTGTTCATGTATTCACACATAAGTAAGACAGCAGAGCCCCAAGAATAGAGTAGGCCTAACTGTTGAATTTCATATATTTATTTTTCCCTTTTCTTTTTAAAATGTTTTTCGTAATGTGCATCAGTTCCTCAGAGCTGGACCTGCCGTACCCAGACCTGCAGGAATACATAGCGGATATGAACATGATGATGGCGCTCATCATTAACGGGCCAGTGTAAGTTCGACTGCACACTAGGAGGTGTTTAGTCCATTCTGATACAGCAGATCCAGCAGAAGATGATCAAATTACTGATTAAAGCAGCTTACTCTGTAAATGTGAGCTGATCCCTGAGCGAGCTGCTTTCATTATGCGCTGACCTTAGTTTGAACCTGTGGGTGAAATGTAAAAATGAAAGCAATAAGTCCAGTAATTAATCTGTAATGTGAATAATGTTACAAAGAAGAAGTGGAAAAGACTGATTAAATCTATTCCCCAAAATAGCCAGAACTGGTCTGATCTTCCTTAGCACGTGGATTTTAAATAGTATATCTTTTCCAACAGGAAATCTTTCTGCTATCGCCGACTGCAGTACCTCAGCTCCAAGTTCCAGATGCACGTTCTCTTAAACGAGATGAAAGAGTTGGCGGCACAGAAGAAAGTCCCCCACCGTGATTTCTACAACATCAGGAAGGTCCGTAGTCTATAAGCATGATCACAACAACTTCAAGGTCAAAATGGTTGTAGCTGGAAAACCTGATTATTTGAGCTGGTAATGCAAATCTGGTTATTGACCTTTCATTTGTTGATCTTCAGGTGGACACGCACATCCATGCCTCATCCTGTATGAATCAGAAGCACCTGCTGCGCTTCATTAAAAGAGCCATAAAGAAATATCCTGGTGAAATCGTCCATGTAGAACAAGGCCGAGGACAGACCCTAACAGAGGTGTTTGAGAGCATGAACCTGACGGCCTTTGACCTCAGCGTAGACACTCTGGATATGCATGCGGTAAGAAGTGTAGTCAAACACATGACTTAAAGAGGTTGGAAAAACACTTCTACCATCCCTAGCAATTATACATAGGAATACTAATTATTAATAATAATAATAATAATAATAATAACAACATGAATACACTACTGTTAAAAAAAAAAAAATTGGGATCCGTCATTTTTGAAAGAAGTTTCTCCTGCTCACCAATACTGCATTTATTGTAAATTACACTAAAAATATTAATACTTAATTTTGTGAAATGTTATTGCAATTTAAAATAACTGTTTCCTTTTGTAATATATTCTAAAATGTATTCTATTCCTGTAATAGGAAAGTTGAATTTTCATTGTCACATGATGCCTCATTTGATTTGGTGGTTAAGAAACATGCTAAAAAAAAACAGTTGTGCTGCTCAATATTTTAATGTAAAACATTATACTTTTTTCCAGGATTCTCTGAGGAATAGAAAGTTCAAAAGAACAGCATTAATTTGAATTCCAAATCTTTTGTAACTTTATAAATGTCTTTGCTGTCACTTTTGGTCCTTGTTGAATAAAAGTATTAATTTAAAAAAAAAAAAAAATACTGACCACAAACTTTTGAATAGTAGTGTTTCTTATTTAATATAACAATTATTCATAAAAAAAATTATAAAGTGACTATTTAAAAAAAAAAAAAAAAACATAAAAGGCCAGAAAACTGAAATAAAATATAGGACCGCCATGAAAAAAAAGAAAAAAAAAGTAAAGCAACTAAAAGTTTCACACAGTTTATGTAAAGGCAAATATCATGTTCCATAACTTCGGAGGTTTGTGTGGGATCTAGGTCACTCTCACTAAAATATGTTGCAGATGCAGTCGCACAAGCTTAATGGATTTCCACTTAGGTGAGAACTGAATAAGCTGTTGAATGAACTGTTGTTCTCTACTGAATGCAAACTGTGCCACTAAATGAATGCTATTCAAAGTTACACACAGTTTAATGATTCCCTAAACCATGTCTTTACTAAAAGAGATTCTTCTCTGAATTGTATGTGGGAATAAGTAGTCTGCACTGGGGAAAACTCGCTATGTGTTCTGCGCTTGGCTAACTGGGACTTGTCACAGCACCTACATTTTGTTGCTCTTTTGTTGGTTCAGCTGCTTCTATTGTTCTCCTCATTAGTAAGTCCCTTTAGACAAAAGCATCTGCTAAATGATTCAATATAGCTGTATATGATAAAAAAATAAATTTGCTATTTTAAATATTGAAAATATTCTCTTTTTCCCCACAGGACCGTAACACATTCCACCGCTTCGATAAATTCAATTCCAAATACAACCCGATTGGAGAGTCCATCCTCCGAGAAATCTTTATTAAAACTGACAACCATATTGAGGGGAAATACTTTGGGCACATAATCAAGGTATCGTTTATTCCATATAATCTTTGAACTGAACAAAACAAGCATGTTGATGAATTCGGTTTCATATAGTTAAGTGCGCCCCCTGCTGATAGTTGTATGTTTGTGCGTTTCAGGAGGTGATGGCAGACCTGGAGGAGAGCAAATATCAGAATGTGGAGCTGCGGCTGTCCATCTACGGCCGCTCACGAGATGAATGGGATAAACTGGCTCAGTGGGCCGTCAAACACAAGGTTTATTCAGATAATGTGCGCTGGCTGGTGCAGGTGCCACGGCTATTGTGAGTACTGAGCATAAGGAAATACCTTATGTAAAGTGGACATTTATTATGATGTTTACAGTGGGCCTAATTCTTTTTATAAATATATAATATATATATACACTACTTTTCAGAAGTTTGATATTAGTAAGATTCTTTAAAAAGTGTCTTATGCTCGCTAAGGCTGCATTTATTTGAGCATAATATTTTTACCAAAAAAAATTGTTTCATATTTTCACATAATATATATATATATATATATATATATATATATATATATATATATATATATATATATTATATATATTTTTTTTTTTTTTTTTTTTTCTGTTATGGAAAAGCTGAATTTTTGCATCATTACTCCAGTCTTCAATCACATGATCATTCAGAAATTATTTTAATAAACATAAACTCAAGAAACATTTCTTATTATTTTCACCATTAAAAACAGTTGTGCTGCTTAATATGTTTGTGGAAACTTTATGAATAGAAAATTCAAAAGAAAAGTATTTATTTGCTTTTCTTTTTAACTTTTTATTAGTATGTGTCCTTGATGAATATAAACATTCTTTAAAAAATTAATTAATTATAAATAAATAATAATAATTTTGAACTGCAGTGTATATTATTACTAAATTGAAAAGCACCTAAAATTAAATGCCTAAATAATTTCCAAATTGAAAACCAATATTTTCACTGCGCATGAAATATACGTTTCAGACTGAATTAAAATTTATCACAAAGGTAACAGGTTGTTTCTTTCCTCTGCAGTGATGTGTACCACACCAAGAAGCAGCTCTCTAACTTCCAGGAGATGCTAGAGAACATTTTTATGCCTCTGTTTGAAGTCACTGTCAATCCCAGCTCCCACCCAGAGCTGTATCTCTTCCTGCAACATGTGAGTGAACTTTTTGTCATGTAATAAAGCTAGTTTTAGTTTAAAATTATATGTAACTATGAAACTGTGCTAATGTGGAGTGAGGGCTTACATAACGCTCATATCCTTTGTCTGTATGAATATTGAAAGGTTGGAAGTTGTGGTTAAAGATCTGGCCTTGTAATCCAAAGTTTCAAACTCTTGGCTCATTCATTTATTATTGTCCCTATAATAAGAAGACTATTGTATGATGCTTTAGATAAGGAAGTGTCTGCCATTAAAGTTTAATTTTTAACAGTGTATAAATCACAAGTGACTCACAAGGTCCCACTTTACTCACCAAAATAAAACCATTACCATTTAAACTGTACAGCTTCAAATGAATACAAGAAAGATTAGCAAGTATGATCAGTTTTATTATATTGTGAGACTGACTGTTCTTCAGGTTGTCGGGTTTGATAGTGTGGATGATGAGTCCAAACCTGAGCATCACATCTTTAACCTGGACAGTCCAAAACCTGTGAGCTGGACAGAGGAAGACAATCCTCCCTACTCATATTATCTGTACTATATGTATGCAAATATGACCGTACTCAACCACCTGCGCAGGTATCTGATGCACCCAAGTACACGCTTGTCTTACCACAATACATTTCATTAATTAAGGTAAAAATGTATGGATTTTATACTGGTTGAAATTTATGGGATGCAAAGGAGCTGAATGAAAACCTTCTCTTCAGAACCATTGTGTAGGTTCCTTAAAGGATAGGTTCACTTCACAATTCAAATTTTACTCACCCCCATGTCATCCAAGATGTTTGTCTTTCTTTCTTCTGTCGAAAAGAGTTTTTGAGGTTTTTGAGGAACACATTCCAGGAGTTTTCTTCATATAGTGGACTTCACTGGGGTTCAATGGGTTGAAGGTCCAAATTTCAGTTTCAGTGCAGCTTCAAAATGCTCTATACCATCCCAACTGAGGAATAAGGGACTTATCTAGCGAAATGATCAGTTATTTTATAAAAAAAAGTTTATATACTTTTTTTACCACAAATACTCATCTTGCACTAGCTCTGCGATGCACCACACTTTACGTGATCACGTCAGAAAGGTCTTATTTTCTCCTCCAACTTTAAAATAAATGCACGTTCGCTTTGTAGACACTGAATCGGTACTTCCGCCTACGTCATGCGTGACCTTTCTAATGTGATTACATAATGTGTAGCGCATCGCATTTAAAAAGTATTTACATTTTTTTAAAATTTTTTTAGAAAATGACCTATCATTTTGCTAAACAAGACCCTCAGTTGGGATGGTGTAGAGCCCTTTGAAACGGCACTGAAACTGCAATTTGGACCTTCAACCCATTGAACCCTGTTGAAGTCCTCAAAACCCTTAAGTTCTTAAAGACATCAACATATTGGATGACAAGGGGGTGAGTAAATTATCAGGAAACTTTAATTCTGACGTGAACAAATCCTTTAATATAAAAGATGTTTTAGACCCACAGCTGTTAAAATGTCATCCATCTCTCCCAACAGGCAAAGGAACATGAATTCGTTTGTATTACGTCCGCACTGTGGAGAGGCAGGGCCTATTCACCACCTTGTCTCTGGATTTATGCTGTCAGAGAATATTTCCCATGGCCTACTTCTGAGAAAAGTAAAGACTCTCTAGATATTTCTACTGAATCACAGTTGTCCTTGAAAATCTGTTCTGCTTTGATATTAAGAATGTGCATATATTGAATATTTTTTCATGATTGTGTTCTATCTATTCGACCAAGACCCATATGTGTTAAAATCTCATCGTAACGTAACATAAACGTGCCACTATTGAATGGCACACTTGATTACAGCCAACGATATCCTCTTTTCAACCTGGTGAAATATCTGTCATGTTTTCTCACACTGGGTGTTTAATGTTCTTACCTTAAACTCTTGACTGTTTGCAGTGGGGTTTATCAGTCCACTTAGTGTTTGTGTATTTTCCTCCCAGGCTCCTGTACTGCAGTATTTGTATTACCTGGCTCAGATCGGCATCGCCATGTCACCGCTCAGCAACAACAGTCTCTTCCTCAGTTACCATCGAAATCCACTGCCTGAGTACCTGTCCAGAGGCCTCATGGTGTCTTTGTCCACTGATGACCCTCTGCAGTTCCACTTCACAAAGGTTGAAAGTCACATCATACCATCAGATGTGATTTTTTTCCCCCTCATAGCTCTATAGCTGTTATTTCTTGAAGGAGATGTGTAATCTGTTTGACCTAGTGTGTGTGTGGTTGTTCAGGAGCCGTTGATGGAGGAGTACAGCATCGCTGCTCAGGTGTGGAAGCTGAGCTCATGTGACATGTGTGAGCTGGCCCGAAACAGCGTGCTCATGAGCGGATTTTCTCATCAGGTGCTCACATCTACACTTGCCTCTGTCAGCACTGGCAGAAGTCATTTTCAGTAACACTTGACAGTAAGGTTGAATCTGTTAACAATAGTTGATGCATTAGGCACCATGACTTAACAAATCATACTCTAAATTTATATTATATATATATTTATATTGATCTTGATCATCTCTATATACACTAGTTTGGGGTGAGTAAATTTCTTTTTTAAATAAAATAATACTTTTATTCAGCAAGGATGTATTAAGTTGATCAAAAGTGACAATGTACATTTATAATTTTACAAAAGTAAAATCCTATTAAAAAATGTGTCATGGTTTTCACAAAAATATTAAGCAACACAACTGTTTTCAACATAATAATAAGAAATGTTTCTTGAGCATCAAATCAACATATTAGAATGATTTCTGAACGGTCATGTGACACTGAAGACTGGAGTAATGATGCTGAAAATTCAGCTTTGCCATCACAGCAATAAATTACTCTTATTTTTACTTATTTATTTATTTATTTTAAATATATTAAAACAGAAAACAGTTATTTTAAATTGTAATAATGTTTCACAGTATTACTGTTTGTACTCTATTTTCGATCAAATGAATGATGCCTTGGTGAGCAGAAAACACTTCTTTCCATAACATTTTTTCAAATCTTACCGGCCCCAAACATTTGAATGGTAGTGTGTACCTATTCATTTTTTTTTTTAATTATGTTTTTCATTTAATTGTTTAACATAAGTTAATGTACTATGAATAAAACATGATTTAAAAAAAGCAGTTTTTCTAAATTGCCTTTATGTCAATTAATAAATGCTGTAAAAATTATTCATTGCTAGTTCACTGATGCCTAACGCATTAAATAACATTAATGCTATCAAATTGAACCTCATATTGTAAAGTGTTGCCTACTTACTATACAGTATAGTTCTCAACTTGTGGGTAGTGACCAAAAAATGAGTTGTGGACAGCAGGGAACAACTATGCTTTATTTTAAACCGAAATGCAACTTAAGAACTCCCAGCTTTTAAAAGGGAGGATAAATACTTCCCATGCTTTTGTTGGCTGTGCGTCCAAACACAACAGTACTCTGGCACAAGCATATCTGTCTCTAGTCAAATTACAGTACCAAGCTGCCAATATGAGCAGATTGCATAACATGCCCTCATTCTCTAAAACCCTGACCAAAAATACATTATGTAAAGAAAAATATGACCCAGATTACATTACATTATATACATTATACAATCTTACATTGAGGATATTTGTGTGCCGCCCACAGTATGCTCTGTGGTGAATTATTGGCTGCCGTTCAGTTTTGCACAATAAACAGACTATTAAAATACAAGGAATCGGAGGGAAAAGCATCTGACTAATGCATCTAAATGTCCTGTTTCAAGGTGAAAAGCTACTGGCTGGGGCCGCATTATCTGAAAGAGGGGCAGGAGGGCAACGACATCAGACGCACCAACGTTCCAGACATTCGTGTGGCGTACCGCTTTGAGACTCTGTGTGAGGAGCTGAATCTGATCACGCAGGCTGTGCGGTCAGAGGAGCTGGAGACGGTTGAAGAGCAGGGATCCCTGTGCATGAGTGCAGGAACGGCCAGACGTTAGAGGCGTCAGACGCTTTTAATTATTCAAGCAGTGCAGAGTGTTAGTGAAAGGTGAATCAGGGAAATGTGGGACAGTCAACTAAATACCCATTTTTTGTTTTTATTTAGGTATTTGGTAGAAATGTACTGTTGTTATTTTGGTTGTAAAGTGAAGGTTTAAAGTCCTGATTGCAACAAACAAAATTGCACAAAGGAAATGCCAACGTTGTGTTTGACAAAAGCACATAAACGTTTTGCAGAAATACATTTACAGTATCAGTGAAGGTTTCAGAAACCCACGGTCAAGTCCCCCCCTCTGTTACTGTGGACCTTACACTGTTTGTAACCTGCAGTCCAGCATGAGGATCAGTGAAATGGTTTACACCGTCATAGATAATGAACCGTCATTTGGTGTTGCTTGTACACTTGTTCTGAACTTTAACAGCCATAAGCATCGGTTCTTTGGCTATTCTGTGTGAGCTCAAGTACCTACACACATCTGTCATGAGTCGTCATAATCATGTCATTTTTAAATGGAGTTTTCTCCTCTTGATTTTAGCAGGTTCTGTTTCAATGTCTGTTATTGTGATATTTATTTTCTAGTGGTTGTATCCTTTGAGCCATTTTTATTTGTGTCTGTACTTGAATAATTATTAGTGCTATTTATTGTAAATCAGACAATATCAAAGTGAAGTTTATTTTTTCTGCTCTATTCTATATCTCAAAATTAAAATATCATAATTCTGGGAGTCTGTGGATTTCATATTGCATATGTACTGTTGACTTTGTTTTTCAATACAGAAGTAAGCTGTTTGTAAATGTGCAACTTAGGATTTATTTTATCAGGCAACATAATGGACTGTTTTGGTACCGCTAAAAGAATCTGATTCTGAATAATGAAACTGACAATGAATGGCAAACCGTGTGGCCTGGAAAACCCAGACAGCTTGGCATCTCTATTTATCAAGCTGACCTGGCTTGAATATCAAATACAGAGGCTTTCTTTGTGTTCTGTCCTTTTGACCAGCCTTTTTCCTGTAGCCTTTGTCATCTAGTTTTACATTTTGGGGCTATTTCTGCCTAAACTTGGAGTTTTACAATTGCTTAGAGCGTCACATTAAACATTTTACAAACTGGTTGGTCCAGATTAATTTTAATATTAGGGGGAAATACACACACACACACACACACACACACACATATATATATATATATAACAATAAAATGCATGAACTGCATAGTCAAACGTTTATTAGAAGACGTTTATTGTGACCTTTAGAGTTAATAAATATCGACTTCTCGGAAGAAGAAACATTTATTTTTGTGAAATTGTGGTACATTATATTTGAATGTATGGAGTGAATGTGTTCTAATTGAACACTTCATGCACAAGCATAAAATAAGAACATGTCGACTTTTGGTCCTCTGGGAATAGCTTAAACAAGACTATGTGTGTATCATTGCTGAAAATAAAAATGAGATGTTGGGTATTACTTTGCAGGGACTGATTAACGTCATATTAATTTTGTGGGTGGATGTACTATCCCTTTAATTCGAGGCCACGTGAGCGCGCACGCCCCCTCCTCTATTACTCGACCCTGCACCTCACTCTGAAAAAGGAAGGGTGACGTTACAGTCGGTGCCCGCTTTTGTTACAAAATGGCAATGCAATTGGCTTACTGGGATATACGCGGGGTAAGAAATAGTGTAATTTTACATTACTATTGTTCGACATTTAATTGATTCTTATTTGATTTCTGCGAATTTTTTGGTTCGTGTCATGCATTCATCACAGAATATACATTTTTTTCATGTCTAAAACAGTCAAATCTATAACCCATATGCGTTGCTTGTTTACATTCACATCTTTGGTGGATTGTAAGTCGAGACTCTAGAGATGGACTAAGTTAAACAGGTGCTTATAGGAGTTTGTTGATACTTGTTGTCGTTAGTAAGGGTTACTCGCCGTGGCCACAGATGCTATCGTTACTTTAATTATAACTGTTACATGCCAGTTATGTTTATCTGAAGCTGTTTCGGGTGTGGTTACACCCCAAAAATTTTGGACGAAGCACTTCGTTCATAAGAGCTCACGTGACATTGAACTTCTATTAAAGAACTGGGCAAATGTCGGTTTTAACATTGGAATTAGCACCATTTTGCCAGAATTTCACGGGAATTATTTATCAACTGAACATTCTCGCGCCATATTTGTCTCCGTGTCTGAGGAAAACTGTCCAATATTTCGAACAGCAAACTCGTTCAGGTTAACTGGGACCAGTTGCATAAACATAGCCACTATTTTAAGACTGTCTGAAAACTCCTCTGACCAACCAGCTGTTGTATTTGACTTTGTCTTAAAAGTTGGGTATTTGTCCAGTCAGTGCTATTTACCTCATAAAATGCAAATGAGAACATTACCCATATGTATCACCCATATAAATCTGCAGTGTGAAATCTCGACCCTCTGTTAATCGCTTCAAGCATGAAAAAAAAAAAGTTAAGTTGACTATATAGCTATTGTTTCATCTGCTAACAGCTTGCCCAACCAATCCGTCTGCTGTTGGAATACACTGGTACCAAGTATGAGGAGAAGTTCTATTCTTGTGGTGACGGTAAGTCATTGTCATTGTAACAAAGCAGGCATAATCAGATTTTCCATATAAAACCACAATGATGGAGTGATTTGATTTTATATTCCTGTCTTGCAGCTCCCAACTATGACAAAAGTTGTTGGTTTAATGAGAAAGACAAACTTGGGATGGAATTTCCTAATGTAAGTTATACAGTTACCTCCATAACATTTATTATGCAATATAAGGTGCTAAAAAATAACTAAACTCACTTTTCTTCACCAGTTGCCCTACCTGCAGGATGGAGACACCAAGGTGGTCCAAAGCAATGCCATAATGAGATACATCGCCCGCAAAAACAACCTCTGTGAGAACTTGATTTATTTATTCCTTCAGTAAAAAGCCCTTTGTATCACTGAAAATAGCCATATAATGTAAAACATCTCTCTGTAATGTGTTTCTAGGTGGGGAAACTGAAGAAGAGCAGCTGAGAGTTGACATCTTGGAAAACCAGGCGATGGACTTCCGCAATGGTTTTGTCCAGCTCTGCTATGGAGACTTTGTGAGTGATTGATTGTATAAATCTATGTATTACAGTGTTAAAGAAATGAAATCAACTAATAATATACATGTTTTGTTAAATGATAAGATAACTTTTGTTTTTGATTACAGGACAAAAACAAATCATGTTACAGTGAGAAACTGCCAGGAACTCTAAAGCAGTTCTCTGACTTCCTTGGTGACAGGAAGTGGTTCGCTGGGAACAAGGTAAATGAGCATAATGTTTGGATACGCAATTATTTTGTCCATTTTAAAATGGTTGGAAATGACTAGATCCCATGTGATTTATTTGACATGCTCATCCCACTGTCTCATCCTGCAGATCACATTTGTGGACTTCATCATGTACGAGTTGTTGGATCAGCATCGTATGTATGATCAAGCATGCCTGGACGACTACAAAAACCTTAGATGTTTCCTGGATCGCTTTGAGGTTTGGATTCAGCTTTTGTCACGCACAATGATTTGATAGACTCGTGTGAATTGTACTGTATAAGGATTAACCAGTAACCAGATATAATTGTGTTCCCTGTCAGAGTCTTGAGAAGATTGTAGAATACATGAAGTCGAGCAAGTTCATGAAAACACCCGTGAACAACAAAATGGCCAAATGGGGAAACAAGAAGGATTGAAAATGAATCAAGTCTTGATCAAGTATCATAAGGTGCACCCTCAACTGCTTTCAATACAACGTCAGTGCAGTTGAAGAACACATGCGGTCATAGTTTTTTGGAACCGCGATTTTTAAACCTTTTGATGAACGGGCAATTTAAGGATAATTAATTACATTTACATCCCAGCGATACAATCAGCATTTATTCGTTTTGTAATGCTTTTATAATCAATATGTTATCTCAGTTGAAATTTATAGATATAATGCAGTCGAAAAGCACTTCTGTTTAAATTAAAGTGTTTAAGTGAGTGTTACACTTTGAGTTTTGTCTATTTGATGCCATGAAAAGAAAAGCATAACATTACATTGTTATAGGTTTCAGCATTTGGATTGTGATTCTACATTTGAATTGTAAACGAAGCGTAAATTGCAGTACTTTATTTTGACCCAATAAATCAGAGCACTGTTTTGTTCAATTAAATTTACGATTTAAGTTGTTTTATTCACATCTCTGGGTAAATCTCCCAAAAATATGCACATGCATTTCGTATGCACTTATCATTGCTGTAAAATATGAATCGTTGGTCACCAGTTGCACCACTCCAAAAAACAGCCCTGTCCACAGAAGTCATGAGGGTGAGTGAAAGTTTACAGCTGCAGCTGATGGGATGCCCCAGTCCAGACACGCCCCAAAGTGTCATGTCGCCCTGCCCATCTTCCCCACTGCACTGCACTTAACACCTGAGCGCGCCCACACCTCTGCACTCCACTGCTCAAAGGTGCTCGCTGCAGTTTACAAGATGGCAATGAAATTGGCATACTGGGATATACGAGGGGTAAGAAACAGTAATAATTGTGCATAACTGGTTAGACATTAAATTGACTCTTGTTTGATCTCTGCAAATGTTGCATAACTTGTCATGCAGTCGTCACAGAAGATTAGAAGATTGCACTCGGTGTGGTTAATCATGTCTATAAAACAAGCTGTACAACTACAGATTTGACATTTTAAGTTACATATTTAGTGGACTAGCCAGTTTGGCACCGATTCAAAACTATTTTCTGCCTAAACAAAAATGATAGTAATAAAAAAGTTTCAGAGCTATTCGGGGTGGCTGTAAAATTGAACATGCTTCAGCTGGGGTGTGCTTTCAGTCCCTCGTGCTACTGTAATCACGACGGAGCGCCTCGCCTGCTGTACTCTCTTAACTCAGAGGAGCACACTCACTTGAACCCGAGTTCATGACTGAAAGCCCCGGGCAAAATCACTTTCAGCCTTGAGTAATGAAAACGTTAAAGAGCTGCAACTCTTTACAGGTTGAGGTGCCAGAATGTTACAGCGAGTTGTTTAGCAACTCATTATCTTATTAAATAGTTTTTTTTTTAATAGCAGTCGCATTCTCGCGCTGTGTTTTGTCATACAGTGACGTAAACGCGTTAACTGAGTGAAGGAGAGCATTTTACTGACTATTTTCTTAGTCTGCATGAAATCAAAATTGATTATTCTTGTTTTTATGGGCTTGTTTATTAAAATGATTTATATGCGCGCTTAATAATTAAAAAAAAAAATCTTGCTGTTCACTTTATTCTTAACATACAAATTTATTTTTCTCGTTTTCCTCAGAAATGCATCACACTATTGAAGTAAATTTTTGGATGCACCGATCTTCCCGCGTCGTCAAATCAGCTGACTTGTCGCTTCGCATCTTGTGACATCACGTCCTCTTTTTGGTTCGTTTACATGTCTTTGGTCCGTGTTGCGTTCATATTTCAATCGAACCGCACCAGAGTTCGTTTGGAAGCGGACCGAGACCCATCTTTTTAGCGGTCTCGATCCGCTTGTTTGGTGCGCACCCGGGTTCGGATGGCAGCGTTCACATATGTTCAAACGAACCGCACTAACTGAGCAATCGAACCAAACATGACAAGTGTGAACGATCAGAGCTGGTCCAGATGTGGCAGCATTTCTACAGACATTAAACAGGATTGTGCTCATCGTGTGCTTTTTTTTTTTGTCCAATCAGTGTCGTTCACCTCATCAGTGTGCTTAATGAACATTAACCTAAGGCAGGGTGTACATACAACGAAAAGGCGCCATGCTTCAGACTGAAAGACTTCAGTCTGAGGAGCGATGGCGGTTATGACTGAGGTCTGACGACCTCCTAAAATGTACGCCGTACTACGGTGTATAATATGCAGTGTGAAATCTCAACCCAGAGTTAACCATTTCAGTGAAAAATATATATTATAATATTTATAATGGATATTATCTGCTAACAGCTTGCCCAACCAATCCGTCTGCTGTTGGAATACACTGGTACCAAGTATGAGGAGAAATCCTATTCTTGTGGCGACGGTAAGTGATTGCAGACATAATCAGATTTTCTGTATAAAAACCACAATGATGGAGTGATTTGAGTTTATATTCCTGTCTTGCAGCTCCCAACTATGACAAAAGTTGTTGGTTTAATGAGAAAGACAAACTTGGGATGGAATTTCCTAATGTAAGTTACACCGATACCTCCATAGTATTTTGTGTGTGCGACATGCAGTCACTCAAAACTCTCCTTTCTTCACCAGTTGCCCTACCTGCAGGATGGAGACACCAAGGTAGTCCAAAGCAATGCCATAATGAGATACATCGCCCGCAAAAACAACCTCTGTGAGAACTTGATTTATTTATTCCTTCAGTAAAAAGCCCTTTGTATCACTGAAAATAGCCATATAATGTAAAACATCTCTCTGTAATGTGTTTCTAGGTGGGGAAACTGAAGAAGAGCAGCTGAGAGTTGACATCTTGGAAAACCAGGCGATGGACTTCCGCAATGGTTTTGTCCAGCTCTGCTATGGAGACTTTGTGAGCGATTATTTAAATGTGTATTACAGTGTTGAAGGGAATTCTCAACTAATAATGTGAATTGTCTTATTAGTTAAGTGATTTGTAATGCTTTTGTCTTTTGATTACAGGACAAAAACAAATCATGTTACACTGATAACCTGCCAGGAACTCTAAAGCAGTTCTCTGACTTCCTTGGTGACAGGAAGTGGTTCGCTGGGAACAAGGTAAATAAGCATAATGTTTGGATACGCAATTATTTTGTTCATTTAAAGGGGCAAGAAATAACAGTATATCCTGTGAGATTATTTGATATGCATATCCCACTGTCTCGTCCTGTAGATCACATTTGTGGACTTCATCATGTATGATTTGTTGGATTTGCATCGTATGTTGTGTCCAGAGTGCCTGGACCGCTACAAAAACCTTAGATGTTTCCTGGATCGCTTTGAGGTTTGAATTCAGCGTTTGTCAGGCAGAATGATTTGATAGTCTTATGTGAGTCGTAATGTTAAAAGATGAACCCGATTGTGACTTGGATGTGATTTGTGTTCCCTGTCAGAGTCTTGAGAAGATTGTAGGATACATGAAGTCGAACAGGTTCAAGGCAACACCCGTGAACAACAAGATGGCCAAATGGGGAAACGAGTGAAAGTTGAAGATGTCTTCTTTTTTTTGTACCGCTTTTTTAAACCTTGCCAATAAACAAGGATTATTTCAAATTACATTTTGATGATATAGATGGCATAAACATTATGAAATCTTTGCAAAATAAGTGGAATCCTCAACTGTGGTCTATAAATACAGCACTTACATTAAAGAGCTAGTTCACCCAAGAATGAAAATTCTGTCATTATTTACTCCTCCTCAATTTGTTCCAAACGTGTATGAATTTCTCTCTTCTGTTGAACATAAAGGAAGATATTTTGAAGTCAAAGCTTACCGTCAAATGTCTGTTTCCTATCGTTCTTCCAAATATCTACTTTTTTGTTCATCAGAAGAAAGGGACTCAAACCCACATTCAGGAGCAAAAAGGTTTTCATCCTAATAAGTTTATTTTAAAAAATGAACTGGATGATCAAAGGCAACCTGTTTTTATTTCTTTATTTTCTCTAACTTTATTTCTGCTTATACACAAACCCATTAATTATTGCTGGAACTTAAATGTCATGAAACATTAACCTCAAAATCAAAAGCTTATTTTTTAAAAACCAATAAACTCAAAACTTCTTTGCACTTTATTTTAAGGAGTCCTTGTTACAGTGTAATTATACTTTTAAGTACCGGGTAATATTAAATTAATTCTGAAATTAAATGAACTTCATCTACTTAATATAGGGTTAGGTTTAGATTTAGTTGCATGTAATTATGCCTGATTTAGTTATTATTATGATACTAACTACATGTAAAAAGTACACTAAAAGTGTTACTTTTTTCATTGAGGGAAAACGCATCTAGGCAGAACTGAATCAAATAGTTAACAAAAATGACTACTAATATGTTGATTATTAATGAGCATTTATTAATACACAGTGCACAATCTCCATACAGTGTCAGGATCAATGAGGATGTTGCAGACATGCTTCATTTTCTGATGATATAACAGCTGAATAAAATACTAAACATGACTACCACCCCAGGGACACCAGTGGAAATCAATTTAATGGAAAAATATGTATTATATGGAATAAATAAAATCAATATAATAAAAGTATACTTTTGCATCCGTAAAGAGTAATAGATCATCATTTAACAGGCTGCAGTCTTAACTTGCTTTCTAATGAATGGAAAAGTTTAGGTGTGCATGGTTCTTGTATATTCAGGTCCAGACAAGTTCAGATTCTTGATATCAAAACACAGCAGATTATCTGCGACCACCATACTGGCTGTACTCTGGCTCACTGGCAAGCTGCAAAGCAAATGGAGACTGATAACATTTGTCAGCTCTGCCAAAGTCATTAAATGACCATTGGGTGTAAAAACTCCATGATGAAAAGTGCTTCATGAATAATGGTATTTGCACAAGGCGTGCATTTACTTTGAAACAAACAGAGCTGGATTACTCACTGCAATAGTCGATCTGACGCTCTGCAGTTGGAAGAAGACTCGTCCTCCTTCCTCAGGACATATCGCTCTAATATCATCCTGTTTCATTCCCAGCAATAATGCTCCATTGAACATCCCAAGACTCTGGACCGTCCTACACAAATACACAATGGATTGAGTGTGTAAACAAGTAAATAAATGTCTTCTTTGAGAATGACATCAGTAACGAGATATTAAACTCATTTTGGTGTAGTTTTAAGAATAAAATTAAAATAGGCAAGAAGCGGTTTCTTACATTTTAGAAAAGCCTTTGTACTGTAACCAGGCTTTGACTTCCTCAGGTCTAGATTTCATGTCCAAAGATGGTGGTCCTCTCATATTCTGCTGAGAATATGAAGATGAAAACTTCATAAAACTATGAACTGTGTATAGCAGAAATCAATTAGTTGCCATACATTGACCGACTAGTTTTTTTTTTTTTTTTTTTTAATTGATTATTAATGTTATTATTAAATTAATTAGATTATTAAATTGACGTTACTGTGCTTCTGGTACTGTTGGTTTCATTCACTGAAATAAGCTGATGTTAAAAAATCAGAATGAAGAGACTGTTTAGTATGTTCTCAAAACATTGTTGAAATTATTGTTATTAAATAAAAATGTAGATTATATATTTGTAAAAAAAAAAACAAAACAACAACAACATTCTATGCATTGGCCATGACTTACTGTTGGCTTTTGTCCATCAACAGGCTCTAGAACATTCTGAGGTACATGACCCTCTTCATTGCGGCTGTTTTTCACTTTCCACCATTGCCCGGACTTGTTGGTAACCTGTAAAGAAAGCACAAACTGCATAATGATGTATTCATTTTCTGCTCAGGAAAAAAGGGTTTTACAACAAGGTTCCATTTGTTAACATTAGTTAAAGGGATAGTTCACCAAAAAATGTATATTACAGTTGTTCATTGTTTGTTCATGTTAGTTCACAGTGCATTAACTAATGCTAACAAGATTTTAATAATGTATTGGTAAATGTTGAAATGAACATGAACTAAGATTAATAAATGCTGTACAAGTGCAGTTCATTAATAGTTCATGTTAACTAATGAATGTAAAGTGGCATTTTAACTTTAACTTATACAAAGATTAATAAAGGTGTAAGAAATACCAAAAATATTGCTCATTGTTTGGTAATGCATTAACTGTTAACTACTGTAAGGTGTTCCTAAATGACTTCTGATTAAATTTGGTGACATGTTCACCTATGAAGTTGCACAATTACTTCCAGTGGGGTGTTTCCATAACAAAAGGTTAAAGATCAGGCGATTACCTGAACCATATCACCCTTCATCACGCTCAGTTCCTGATTGTTCCTTGCCATGAAGTCATAGATCACCCTCATATAAGGTGGCGGCTCTGCTGACCTGCCGTAAAATAAGGCAAAAGTGTTACTAGACTTGAATTCATTTGTCAATTAAAGACTGAATTATTTTCAACTTTCATCCTTATAACACTGTAGGTCTTCTAAAAACCCCAAGTGTTGTATTAGATTGTTAAATAGATATTACTGTATTTCTGCTACTGTTGGTTTCATTCAGAGAAATAAGAGAACCCAATGATCTACTGAAACCCTGGTATGTGGACTATATACTGGGCAATTTATCTGGGTGCTTCTAATGAAGTGGCTCACCGGATGGGTGGTGTGCTCCAGGGTCTGTTGTCCTGGAAGAGAGAGGTTAAACAGAAACTTGTAGAATCTTGATTTAATACCTACATGTCAAACACTTGACAATTTCATAACATCCATTACGCTGAAGTTTGCCCTCTGGAAGTTTTTACCTGTTCAGGCGGCCTTTGGTTGACATTCCCAGGTGGGAAGCGCTCGCTGTTGCTCCGTGATAGCTGCCTACTGACTGGAGGGGACTGGGACGGGGCGGGTGGAAGGGGCTGCCAACCGTCATAAAATTCGGGAAAATACGGAGGGATCTGATTCCCGTTTGGCCATTTGGATCTGATTGCAAAAAAAGAGATATTTAAAGAAAATAGTAATCAAAAACTAATTAATGAAGCAATATAATTTACAGTATATATTGTAGAACAGAAGACCTTGAGACATTCCATGCATCACCCAAGTTGGCCCACAGTTGGTCCTCATTTGGTGTGACAACACTTCCCAGGAGCTGCAGGGCTTTTTCTGTGAGCAGTGGACTCAGCACTGTGGAAGGGATGTTGGGAGGATACTGACTCACCATCTGAAGCATGAAGAAACAAACATGAACTTAGCGTGAAGAAGGGTGATGTGGAAGGATTAGTTCACCCAAAAGTGAAAATGCTGTAGTTAATTGTTCATCCTCAAGTCATTCCGTTCATCTTCAGAACACAAAATAAAGATCTTTTTAATGAAATCTGAGAGCTTTCTGTCCCTCCATTGACAGTCTACGCAACTACCACTTTCAAGCCTCAACAAGGTAGTAAAGACATCATTAACGTAATCCATGTGACTCCAGTGGTTTAACCTCAATTGTATGGACAAAAAAAAACATAATTTACCACTTTAGTTACAAAATTTTAATCTCCAACACGTTCACGAGAGCACCACGACACATGCGAGCAGATATTGATGGCTGAATGTTCGTCTGAGATTAATATTTTCTAAATAAATTATGTTTCGAGTGTGTGTGTGCAAACAAAACACTTGAGTTGCTTGAGTGAGGTAAAACCACTCGAGTCACATGGACTGTTTAAATGACGTCTTTATCATTCTGGGTAGTTGTATAGGCTGTCTATGTAGGGACAGAAATGTCTCAGATTTCATCAAAAAGATCTTCATTTGTGTTCTGAAGATGAACAAAAGTCTTAAAGATTTGGAATAACATGAGGGTGAGCTAATCCTTTAACCCTTTGTAAAAAAAAAAAAAAAAACACTTTTACAAAAAAAAAAAAGAGTTTTTTCTGGGCAGAACGTGCATACATGCTGAAACAGCTTGTGTATACTATATGCTTTTGTAAAACAGGAATCTGACAAGGTGTGGTCATACTAACTCACTATTTGAAGTTTCAGGAGAACAAAAGATCAAAAGAATTTGCAATCTCAAAGAATGCTTGTCCAATTTCATTACATAACGGAGAAAAATTTTGAAATGTGACCACAATGCAAACAGACTGAACAGAAAGACACTTACAAAACCAAGGGAGGAGAAGAGACTGTGAACAAAGTCAGAAGCAGGAGGATTTTTTAGGTGACCATCCAGCTTTCCCTGTCAAAAGTAGAGAAGAGTGTGAAAACAGATGTGTGCAACAAACATACTGTATGTGTGATATTAAACATTACAGAGCCGTTTCCTGGACATACAGTGAGTCTTGTTTTGTTTTTTAAACTTTATTATACTGGGAATGGGGAGTTTTTACTGAAAATCTATTCAACAAAACCACTGATAAAAAAAAAAAAAAAGAAACAGTTGGAAAATGTCCAAGAATCATTCGATCCAGTGTACTTTAGAGACAAGTTGAAACTAAACAGGGGTAGAAATCCAAACCTTATTTGAAAGAGCACAATGAAGCAGACTGTTGTTTTCTTAGGAATGATCACAGAAATTAGATTTATATGACTTACCAGAAGATTGAAGCCATACTTTGTCTTCTGCAGGCAGGATATGTACTCGTCCACAGTGGGAATATTTGCAACTACAATTATAAATAATTATAAAAAATGTTAGTGTTGATTTTTGTTTGTTTTTTTACATACTTAGGGAATGAAATAGCAAGTATCAACGTGTCAGTTGTTCACCCATATTTTTTGCTGCATTTTTCTTTTTCTTGCTTCCATCATCTTTTGGCAAAGCTGAGGCAACTTTATATATGAAGGTCTCAATGTCGGCTGCAACGTGGTTAAAGATCTCCTATAGAGAGTGGTTAAATGGATGGAAGAAATGTGTCAATAAAATGATGTATGAATGGATGGATGTTAATAAAAACAACTGACCGCGTCTCTGTCCATATCAATAACTTGAGGTGGAATCTGCTCGGGCTCAGGCTGCATTGGCTTGTAAGGGGCTTCATCTCTAGGAAATGGCATTGTGGGTGAAGGTCGTCTGTTGTCTGGAAAAAGCAAAATACAAGCTCAGTTAATTACCAAAAGAAATCAGTTCTAACATGATACATTAGTGAGTGAACACTTTAATTCAACCCTCTGGTGTTCCTCACTTAGAGCTCAACTTTGTGGTTCTCAGCAGTTAAGACAGACCGTAGGCAATAATTACATAAAAAAAAAAAATTTATGAAAAAAGAGGAAAAAAAGAGAAAGAAATTAATTTATTACATATTTTGTTTCAAAAATATTTATTCTTTCGTATTTTCTACTTTAAGGGGATTTTATAGTACTAGGCAATATTCACCTATAAATTATATTAAAAAATGTCATACTCATATTGGTGTCATTTAGTGGTAGAAATAAAGAAAATAATAATGTATTACCATGGTATAACCACTAAATGCCTGTAAAGCCCAATATGTAAAGTATGTGTATTCTTTACTTTCCTTATAAGCATATTTTCAGGTATAATTGCTCAGTTTTATATTTAAACGTCCCCAGAAATCTGTATTTTTTTTTTAATATTTGCCATTCAATTTCTGTGGAGGTGATTTGACTGTTTTTTTCTAAGACCATTTAGCCCTTTCTTATCAGGTCCACATTCTTTTGTGTTCATATAGCAATGGCCACAAATTTTCCACCAATCCGATGAGGTATAAAAAAATCTAAATGGAAACTTTTTCGGGCTAAAATGACTGAAGACCACCAGAGGGTTCATTTCAGGACATTTTAGGTTATTTAAAAGTGGATTTGTGAAATTAATTCTTCGAGTGATCACCATAGACTTCATAGTTGTTGAACTCCGGAGGAGGGAATTCTGGGGGAGGTGGGTTTGACTGCATGGGTGAGAGAGGGGGTCGCTTTATGCTCCCCGGATGACCCTGGCCGAGGATGTTTTCCAGATGGCTTCTGAGAAACAGAAAATGTATCACTGTAGACACTGATAAAAAATAAATCATTGAGGCTGTAACAAAAATATATGTATTTGTACAAATGAATCTGTTTGTTGCTTAGATATTTTGAGTATAGCTCACTTAATATGGATTAATATTGAGTAATCTAGACAAGTTGTAGACATATATGTCCACTTAAAACATCACAATTTAGTACATTTTAAAGTAAAAAGGCCAGATTGTCCTCATAATGGATGCTTGATTCTCAGTGTAACTTCTGAAGCAGCAGCTGACCTGATATCCATCTGTGGCTCCTTATACGGTGGAATGGCATCGCCTCCTTGCTGTATTGCCCGTTCCAGATCATTTACCACCTCCTGAGCCTAGCGATTTAAAACAGCAGAAATGCCTTTTATGCAAATATTCAGGGAACTGGCAGAGGGAGTGGAAAGGAATCTCCCACATCAATCAACAAGACATATTAAAAAAGATTTATATAGCTAGAGGCACCGCTATCTGCCCTGGGATGGATCTAACATTTCTGAATACACAAACAGAGTGTTGTTCCTCACCCCGGTCTCCTCACACTGGAACAGGAAGGCCTGTGGAGCTCTCTGGCTGGGATCCTGAACCAAGATAATGAGAAGGGAGTCATACACACAGCTGTCCAGAACAGCTCTGGTCTTGCCGATGCTACTCAAGTGCACGGACTCCAAAACCTCCTACGATTTCAGGAAACAGAGTCAGAGTTCACTGTTAGCACGGGAATTGTAGCATAATGTAGCATATGTTAAAAAGGCAAGACTTCATGTTTTAGATTAGTGTACTTAAGGATAAAGGTTGTCCCTGACCTTGGTCTCTATGTCACATAGCTGCAGGTGGTTGGCCTGGACCTGCATGATCATGTCCTGACCCCACACTTTCCCTTTACTGTCCATATTCTTCAGCCTTTCCACGCAGTCCTCAATCCTGCTTATCTCTTTGCCATCCAACGCAAAGGTGAACAGATGCTAGGGAATGGAAAGAGAAAGGCTCTTGTGAAATTCAGCCTTGCTATGTCATCAAATTTTCCAGTTGAGTTTGTGTGTAAATCTCTGCAGAAGATGCTAAATAAGCTGTGGGCTATTCTTTTCAATAACTGAACTGGGTGTTGGCTTTGTGCAGATTATGATTATGCTGACACGCCGCCAGCACTCTTATTAGCTAATAAGTGTTACTCACGAACGCAAAATCTGACTAAAACTTACCTCCACTCTGTACTGAAACTTGTCTTGTTGTTTGCTGACCGATTCGGCATACTCCTTCCTTTGCACTAAAGCAAAACATATGAAGATAAACATTATAGCATTTCTTAGGATAGGTTGTTTAAAGTTTTTTTTTTTTTACTTACTGTAGATGGATTTGGCACTGGGACGAGACATGCCAGACCCCTGGGATGGCGGCTCAGGCGAGAAGCCTCTATAATATAATTACAACACAAAATACCTGTATGAGCGCTTTTTAATTGTTAACAGAGATTTTCAATAAATCCTGCATGATAACCCCTGAAAATAATGTAATCAGTAAGGGTCAAAAGTTTGTGGACAGCTGAGCTATTGCCGAAATTTCGCTGTAACAATATCACAATTCTAGAGAATTCTGGGTGTCCAAATGCTGTTGCAACAGTTTTGGGAGGGTCCTTTTGTGTTCCATGTTGTTCCTTTTAAACATGTCATTAACTGAATTGAAAATGAAGATTAATATAACTTGAAAAAAAAGTTTTAGATACATGGTGTATTATAAAACTTGAAACTTTGCAAAATGCAAATGCAAAATATTACTAGATAGCAACTTCAACCACCATTAAACATTTTAAATCATACTAGTTTGTGCATTAACTTTGGCAGCCCTAAAATACTACAATTGAAACCTGACAACTCTGAAAAAACCCCTGATCTTAAACAAAAACAAGCTGAAATAAAAAATAGAAAGCTATATTTAAAAATTCTAAACTTTTATATCCCTGTAATGGTTTTTCTGTTATGACAACTGATATGAGAGAGATAGACGGCAGGGCATGACGTAAATTCCACACTGAAACACCCTTTTATATGTTTCTGGTACAAATTCCACTCGCACACTGATAGATAAAATGTCCACTGTCAGAGATGAGTAAGACATGTACCTTGGCTGGAAAACGGGCACAGGGTTACCCCCATACATTCTTGACTGTGATGTCTAACACCTGTAATAACAATGTTATCAGTCAGTCAGAAAACCAGTCAGAAAAATAGCAGAACTTTTGAGCAGCTAGATACATTAGTTATGAAAAAGAGTGTGTTCATCAGTTATGGTTTGACACCACTGATCTTATCTAAAAGAGCGAAGTGTTCAATCATCAAGTTAGTGAAACAAGCACACATATTACATGCTCAAAAAAAAAAAAAAGTGTCAAAATTATCAGAACAACAAGACATTTCTATGTTCAAAAGTTAGTGTTCTTAAAAGTTATTAAGTCAATGAGTGAATATGCCAATTCACAAAAAGCAGTGCAATACAAGTTATGACTTATCAATGTTATAATCATTTCAGAGTAGTGAATGTTATACATTTTTATTGTTTTAGAATTTCAAAACCTTCAAAATCACTAACAAATTCGCAAATCTGATTCATTTATAACCTGTAATAATAAAGCACCACTTAATGACATTTACACAACACATACACAAACAAATACAAAGAGTTCTTAAAATAAATCTTGTGTTAAACAATTGTCTTTTGGATCACACAACCTCTGAGGTTCTCAAAAACAGGCAAGAAGTGTCCAGTTATGGTGTGACGAATAAAGCAGAAAAAACTGCTGAGAGCACAACAAGTTAATGTGCTTGGCTTGACAAGAAGAACACATTAACAGAAGTGGTATGCCACAGTGTAAACCAAGAGTAAAAAGAGAAAACACTAACATTATCACAGCTCTAAAACAACATAGTAAAATTAAGGAGGCAAGTTAACAAATCGTAAATTATTCAAATTTGTCATGGTCATATCAATCTGTAGGCAAAATGCCGTGTATCAGTGCCACCACATGCAGTTCGGCTTCAAGTACCACTTATAACTGACCTCACGATTAGCCAAATGATTGTACATTACCTCAGAAAAATCCTAAACAAGTTTAACTGCAAATCTCCAAATCGATGTTCAGATTACTCCAGAATTTAGACATATCCTCAAGTCTGTCTTCCTTGTGAACTGTGCGAGCAAATATTCTGAACTTCCTGCTCAGAAGCAGAGGTCAAAGTCTAGTTCCTGAATTCTAGTAAATCAGGTGAGAGCAGGTAGATTTTTCCATTTATATCCTTAGCTAGAGTACAAAGGTATTGTCATTAACAGACAGCCCTGTGACGTGTAAAGTGGCAAACAGTGACCCTAAAATGTATTTGTACATCTACGTCACACTGAACGCATGTTGCTGTAGTAGATAATAAACATTATACAAGTGGTATTAAAGAGGAGCATAGATTTCAACACCAAAACAGATCAAAAAGAAATTTGTTAGGTTTAAAATCATGTTCAAAATGAAAATATTTGGACCACAGTATGTTTTTTGCTACAATGCCATAGAACCTTTCACTTAACAATTTTTTAAAAGAACCACTTTTTTCCTATTTTGAAAAACATTTTCTCTAACATTTTATCCAAACTCATCTTCTTTCACCTTACAGCTTCACAAAACTGTCAAACTATTAACGCCAGAAAATGCAAGACAGAGAGATGGATTTCTTCAAATAAAAAAAGACAGAAAAAGGCATTCAGTGAATAACCAAATCTTTTATTTATTCCGGGTATGTACACGTTTGACGACACTGCCAGACTGGCATGTTCACGAGGAAAGGGTTAATTAAGAATGAAAACCGGAGGCTTCATTCTGGACATTGACAGACACCTATACTGTAGCCCTAGCCTGAGTGGCCTTGGCCAGCACTTTCAGATCTGCAATGCATTTGGAGATGCTTTCCTTCTCCTGAAAGACAAAAACAAACATTTAGATTGTTTCTAGACACAGATAGTAACAGAACTGTTTTGTAGTTGTTTCAGGTAGATATAAAGTCTAAATTAGGGTTACTATTCTACAGTGTGTTTGTTAATTGTTACGTGAACTTACTATAGTAATAACAGTAAGTTAAGCATAACTTCAAGCAAATTTATTTAAACCAAACCCTAATTACATTGTAATTACACTGTAATAACAGCTTAAAGAGTAACCAAAATTTCATGAACATCAATGACTGATACATGTTTAGACGTTAAGTGTAAGACCTTAAAACCTTTGTTGGTGAGCTCTTAAAAAGACCCTTTCACTCATAATCTTCTGTCCACATGTCATCTTAGCAATTATATTCTTATTATAACTGCTGCTAGAGCGTCGAGTACAAAGTCTCCATCTAGAGGCCAAGCTAAAAATTACAGATTCTAGGCAACTTTGATCCTAGAAGGCCACTGTCCTGCAGAGTTTAGCTCCAACCCATTTTATGAAAACAAAAAACAAAAAACAAAAAAACAAAATGAAAAAAACCCATTCACCTGCCTGTAGCATTCTAGTGCTCTTGAGGACATTGATTATCTTGTTCAGGGTTGGAGTTAAACTCTGCAGGACAGTAGTCCTCCAGGATAGAAATTGTCCATCAAACACCAATTTTCTCTAAAATATTACATTTCCACTACATTAAAACAGTAAAAAAACTAAGAACTTTCCCATAACAGTTCTATTATCACCATTCGCATTAATATTAAAATGCATAAGCTCACCATTATAAATCTTTTCTGCGGAAAAAAATACTTTCAACCATGAACAAATGACTCCTATATGTAATATAAACACAAATTGTGATAAGTGACCATATTTCCCTGTACCTGCTGTGGGGTGATGCTCTTAACAACGCTCTGTTCGACCCAGTTCACCAGGTGCTCCTGCTCCATGCGGCGGTGCAGGTTCTGAAGTGCCACCTGGTAGTCCAGCCTCTTCTTCACCTCATTGGTCACCATGTGCAGACGCTCCCTGTAATTGGTCTCCAGCAGCATAGCCACGTTGTTCTGATGGAATATGGGATGAAAAGTGTCACAAAACAAGACCTAGTGCCATTCTAATGTTAATTATAAATAATCAATTGTAAATTTAAATGCAAAGCATAACATGGGTTTGTGATATGAATGGATTGTAAAGAAGGGCAGAGATGATCTGTCCAATTCTGTCCTCCTCACCCTCTTGGCATCGAAGAGCATATGTCTTCCTTCTACTCTCCACTGCTCCTTCTTCTCGGCCTCAATGCCATGGGCCAAGGTAGCCATGGCCTGATCCTTCACTTCCTGAGCCTTTGCCACTTTAGCCTGCAGAGGAAGACAGAGAGAACGAGATATTAGTCAAAAGTCAACTGAATAACCAAATCACTTGATCAAGTTACAGTCTTTGGTTCAATTATGCACAAAATCAAATATATTAGCAGACAATCTTTAGCCACTTTTCCACCGGCCAAACTGTTCTCACTGGTTAACTGTTCCAATTTGGTTTCAATTTCTACTGTGGGGCTAATGACGGAGCTATTTGGAACGCAATATGTGCAGCGCCAGTTGTCACCTAAAAGATAGCATAAATAGAGGCCGCGTTATGGAGATTAATGAGATATTTATTCTAAATATTATTATTTACTTCGCTCAAATTGCACGCTTAGCCAGCTACAGAGAAACAAGTGACCAATCCTGAGTGGCGACGTCACTACACGTATAATGCCAGTTCTACCATTCAACCTAACACGCCGTGGTGAATAGGGATGGGATTCATAACAATTCTGGTTCCGTTAAAATTATTAATCAACTAATAAAATAGCAGTGGCGAAAAAAAATGCACAGAAAAAGTGGAAGATGTTTGAACACACATGTAAGATTCAGACATGTGACAATATTTTTTAAAATAGGTTTATATGATTGATTCATTGCTGCACTTGTTTCATTACTGTATGAATCAGCATTTTTGAACAAATCTCTTGAATGAATAAATGAATCAATGACAAATACAATTTTAACAGTCACTAGTCGCCACCTGGTGGTGTAAGATATAATGACTCATTATTAGAAGGAAATTTGTGACAGGGTATTTTGACTGCTACCTTAAACATCATTGTTTATATCAGAACTATAAACATCTCAGTACTTCTGTGATGATTTCAGTATTTGTAACACGGAAACAATGAGGTTGAAAAGACTGCAGAGTTTTCATTCCTAAACACGATAACTGCTCCCTCCGGGACAGCACTATAGTGTGGGTGTTTGAATCGAGATCAAGATCTTTTAAAGATTAATCATGCAGCTCTATTGCATTATACCCCCTCTCTCTCTGCATTGATATCTGGCGCAAAGCGCATGAGTAGCAGAAGGGCTTTTCAGTGCACTCATTACTGTATTAAGATTCATGAAGTAAGATGCATTTAAATGACCACACGTCACACCAGGACGATTTTCGGAACCGAAATTTCACACGGTTCCAATATTTACCCAAAAAAAAAACAAACCAAAAAAACCTATCAGTTCTGGATTGCCGTGATTGGAGCAGTGCGTGTTGTGCGCAGTTGGTTTCATGATAGCAGAGATGGAATGTAAACGCAAAATTTACGTGACCTAAAGAGCAAAAGGTGGGGCAAAGAGATGAAATCTATGACAAATTGCAGCGTTACATATCAGATCCGGAGAAAAGAAAAATGCTGCAAACAACAGGTAAATGGCATTATCGCTATTTTCCATGTTTGTGGAGTAAATATGTTTACACCGCTTTTTGCTGGGTGCTGGTGTTTGAAATGCGTTTGGCCAATCAATGTACACTTTCGTCACTGATAGTTCCTATAGAACTGGTTTAGATCCTACTCTGAAGTACGAGCTAATTTAGTCCCTCAAAAAGGACTTCCTTCAACTAAACTTGTTCCCAGTTCTGGCAGTGCGAATGCGCCAAAAACCGGGTACTTCCACCAATAGTTCTAGGAACTATAAAAAAGTTTCTCTGACGCGACAACCTCTACTTGTTAGAACTGGAACCGCTCGACCCGATGGAAAAAGCGGCTTTTCAGTCACAGTGTTTAGCTGCACAATTTCACAGGTGACACTCCAGTCAAATACAAAACACAACACAAACCTCATTGAGTTTGTCAGCGAAGTCGGCTACACTAGGCCCAAACTTCTTGACTCCATAAATGACAACCGCACCGATGGATGCAGCAGCAAAGGTCTCGTGGTTGATTACATAGATTTCCTTAGAGAGCATGTACAGGAACAGACCGGTGCCCAGCATATAAGGCCCTGAAATCACAAGAGAACACCACTGTTACAAAAGAGACCGGTGTATTAAAGTACTGGATCTCACACGCTGTTAACAGAAAATAATATTTGCACAGCTCTTTTGGATATTAGAATTGATAATACAACAGTATTATCAATCACATAAAGGAGGCAATGAAGCAGACAACCTTACCTGTCACACCAGTCTTGGGGTATAGCAGTGTGAAGAGCTCCTCTGGGAAGATGCCATGTCGGACCTTACCACCTTTCTCGGGCAGAGGAGGTACTGGTGCATGACTCTGGGAGGACTGATGAAAGGAACGAGAGGCCTGTACCAAGCTGGGGGGGGGGTGGGGGGGAAGCACAGGGTTAGAGTTCTATAGGTGTCATTGATTGTCATTTGTTTTCTAGCACTCTTAAATCACAGACCAACATACAGAAAACCGAACACAAGAGCTTACATACCAAGCGCCAAAGGACCCGCTGTTTTTCAGGGTATGACCTACAAGAAACAGACAAAACAACTAGAAAAGGACTGAAACGGTGACTGACAACTCGCATCCACAATAATGAAAGTGACAGTACTGCTTTATTAAGAGCAATTTTCATCAAAAGATCAAATGAATGAATGAATGAATGAATGCATCTTATCCAGAGATCACACTTGGGCATTAGTTCTACCTGTCACTAGTTCAATAGTATTAACAACATTTGTAAAACATTGTTTTTTGATTTATAATGATTTTAGTTCATAGTGCAGATCATGACAGAAGTTGCAATTTGTCAATCATATCAGGTTAGGAAATAATATGGCAAAATCAGAGATAATTTGAGCGATGAATAAATAGTATTATATTTGAGATGTATCCTAATATGATGTGTGGTAAGGTTTGAATGTGGCGTTAGCTCTCAGCTAACAGCTACACAAATACAAGGGCATACTGAAAGCACAACAACTGCAGGATCATTCTCACACAGAAATGACTGTCTGAGCATAAAAGCTGGGCTTCAATACATGCAATATGTTATTATAAATATAAAATACATTAATTACAGCACAAAAAACACGTTTCCCTGCAGATTCTTGAGCGGCCATTTACACCGTGCGGCCTAATGTTACCCTTCAACTTCACATTCACTTAAAACCGTCTACTTAATCCAAACCATCAATGTGAAAGGTTAGAGTAGCTTTCCTTGGATAAATCACTCACCTGAAACAAGCACCAGTCTCGACAACATGCTTTATTGGGTTAATGTCACGATCCCTGGCAGAAATGTCTCTATACCGGGCTCTCCGTGCCCTTCTAGACCAAGGATGAGAAACTCTCGCTACTGATAATATCGCGAGATCTTCCGTCAACCAGTATTCTGTCACATCCGGGGAATTCGGCTCTCCGACACGGAGCCAGCAGGTGCCGCCATTTCATCATACACGAGAAAAACAACAAAGGAGACTTTGACACTCAAGTCGCTGCCAATATGAATATTTGAACATGTCAATGTGACAGTATCAATGTGATCAATGTCAACAAGCATTTCAATCCGTTTTCATACAAAGAAACACTCCTAATTTTTATTCTTATTTAGATGCAATGGGAATTAACTTGCCCGGTATAGTAGGCAAGTAGGCCCTACATATTGAAAAGAGGTACATGCATTTGATAATTAACTAGGCTATCTTGAACTTTTCTTTTCACAGTCTGTTTCTACACCCACATCAACCTCAATTGAATGTCTACTTTATTTCATTTTCAGCTCAATTTAATTTGTTTTCAGACCAAGATCAACATGATCAACATGTTTAAATGCTATACCTTGCATTTTACAATCTTGCTTTGATGTCACACCGAATGTTGATTCTTTGTTGTCTTTCTCTTTTTCTCCAGTCCCTCTATTGCTACATTTAAACAGTCAATATCATAACCTCCCCTCCAGTCCTAATCTCAGCGCCCATACATGTGTGGCACTAGTTTCAATACGCATGGCTGCTGAGATAGAGGAACTTATACAAGTTGTGAGGTTCATCTTACTTCCTGTTAAGCAAGCAAGCAAGAAATAGACCGCCCTTTGTTGAATGAACTAGTTTTCAAGTGCCATGTCAGCTTCCAAGCGTTCAGACTCTGCTTTCACAATTATTTTCACTCCAGGGACTCATCTAAGAACAGGTACTTTCATTAAAGGTTGTAAAGAGACAGTTTTGCTAAAACTTGTTCTAATTTATCTTGCATTTGGCTTCTATGTTGGTGTAACTGTTTGAATGCAGGCTTGACATTCAGTTCCAAGTTGTTGGTATTTTAAATAGTGCTATCAAATTGTGCTTTCAGAAAAAAATTATTTTTATAAACTGAAAAGTTTATTGGCAAGGAATGTGGATTTTCAATCAATGTGGTGCCTAAATTGTTGCAGATCACTACATGGTAGCATTGCATTGTGTTTTAGAAGCATTTTCCAGTAGGCTAATTGTTAAGTAGATATCTGCATACATCTTTATAAATGCAGTTTGCATTTTTCTTTCATCTGCATGTAGCTCAGTTCATGCCTGTTGAGTGACTGGACACACTTTATCTTAAAGTATGTACAGTATAGTATAGTAATGTATAGTATTAAATATTTATATAGCCACTGTAAAAAAAAAAAAAGAAAAGAATTTAATGTAGCTGTGATGATACAAGTGTGACCTGAAAACCAACAGCATAATTATAGACTTTTAGATGTTACTTGTTTTATATAGGAAACTAATTGTTGGTGATTATCCTCATTTTGTGTCATTCAGCTGACTTTGGATGGTTTATTTTTGAGCGATAATGATAGGCCTACTGCTAAATGATGGATGTTGTTTTTCAATCACAGGAAATTGCCTCTTCAGGAAACATCCATTTACATTGTGAGGTGACACTCCACTGCCTTGACATATCGCACAAAGTTTTCCAAATCATTCAGAATGGAAGGTGCTCATGACAACAAAAGGTCACCTGGCGCAAATTACGAGTATAAAGTGGAGCAGCGTGCCGTGAAGCACCGAGAAATCAGCCATCGCAATAACACAACATCATGTCGCAGTCCCACAAGAGATGTGGACACAAGGTGGATTAAAAATGAACTGCATCGCAAAAGACAATTTGAGTTCTTCAAAAGAAGACCAGTGGACCATGGCGCATACACACTGTTATCTCCAGTTCCAAGGCACAGATACTCAAGGGAAACCCTGCATGCACCAGAGCATATGACGCAAACCTTAACGTCAATCAGACGGCCCTTGATAAGTCAAAACATAAAGAGGCAGATAGAGGGCATGAACTTGGCAAAGCAGGTACAGAGTGTACTATTAATCAAGTCTTTGGCATGTGACCAGTTTTTATTGTTTATAATTATTTAAGACAGTGGCTGACGTACATATTTTTTTTTAACATGTTTTAAAAAATAAACATTTTGCACTGCAAATTCAAAAAATGTTGCATATTCTTTAATTACATCATCTATAAAGTATTAACATTGTAATTAAATGTCCAAATCCTAAAGACAGTCTCCACATTTTCAATAAATGATGAAAATGATTCTGGGCTGAAATCCGATGGATGGGATGCACCAGCCCTCAATTCTGTTCGGCTTCAGAGGAAATTAAAAAAGGAGAGAGGTTAGTGGAACTTCTGATGAAAAACCATAACCAGGCCACAACATCTAACATCACTTTACTGTAACAAGAAATTAAAAACATACTAGTGTTATGCACTGTATGATGCTGAAAAAAAGGGGAAAAGAATTCCGTTTGCAAAAAGTTTTATGTGTTTCAGTTTTATGTGTGGCAGAACATGACAAAATAGTTTTAGAAATATTATTTTATGTTAATAACCATATAATAAACGATCTTACAGTTCTCCTTAAAGACATTACTCAGCTCTCAAACACCCAGAAGACATTACAGACGGCTAGCATTCAGACAGAGTGAGTTGCTTTCACATTTACTTCACTGTTTTCTCTTGGAGTTTAATATTTCAAAAGCATAAATTCAATCATAATGCACTTGTTATATAAATATTAATGCAGCATTATGAACTTTCTTTGTTCAGGTCTGGATTTGTTACCGTCAAAGAAGCGGTAAGGAATTTGGTGCTTGTTTTAAAAAAAAGAAAACTCTCATATACACTGAAAAAACAAATTTATGTAAATTTATGTAAATGTTTTATTTATTAATATAAAAATTCATGTTTTCCTCACTTCTTTTGTTCAGGATGTCCACCAGTTGTCTGTTTATTTAGAGGTATGGCGAGTATGCAGTCATAAACCATAACATTGATATTCAAAAACACCAACTCTTCCTGACTTACTTTGAAATATGTTACTGGTATTCAGTGTTGGGGGTAATGCATTACGAGTAACTTGAGTTATGTAATCAGATTACTTTTACAAGTAACTAGTAAAGTACTACATTACTTTTTTCAATTTACAACAACAATATACCTACAGTAAGTTACTCTTTCAAATAAGTAATGCAAGGTACTTTTTCCACATTTATTGGCTGACAGCTCTCCTGTCCGCATGTTGAGAGAAATAAAGTGCAGAGGTGCTGTGTAAACATGATGGTTACTGTAGTTCTAGACTAAATGTGGACACTAAATGTTTACTCATCTCACCTGGACGAAAACAGTCAGTACTTCCACAAAATGAATAAAAACAGTGAAATGCAATCTCAGAATTTTACACAAACCTGTAATGTTTAACTGTATTAAATTACAGAACAAGTAATGCAATTAGTTACTTTTCTAGGGAGTAACGCAATATGTGTAATGCATTACTTTTAAAAGTAACTTTCCCCGACACTACTGATATTGTGAAATGTGACATCTCTATTCAGGAGGCCTTACATAGAGAAGAGGCTCTTAAAAAGAAGCTCTCCAACCTCCAGAAGAGCGCCTCTACATTACTGCGCTCTACAGAGCTCCTGTGGAAGGTACATTAGTCAACTACTTCCTGCTGAAGCCCTGCAGCATCATTCAGGGACACACATGCACTGGACTACATTCTAAACTCGACTCAAACACACTGATCATGTCAACTCAGCTCAGCAAATTGGTTAGTTTCCTGGTTCGATCACAGTAATGCAGAGAGTTGGGGGTTGGTCTTGTGGTCAACAACATCCGGCTCCTTACGGCTCGGTTAGAAAAATAGAACGATTTTTTCTTGCTCACACAATATGGAGAGCATTGTAAGCGTAGGCGAGGGGGTTGTTTGCACTTTTGCGATGCTTCAAACTCAACCTATTCAAACTTTTCCATTTTTCCATTTGAGCTCATGACAATTTCTGTATTTCTCTCAAGAGCCAACACAACAATCAATCTAGAATTATAAACTATTTACATTGTTCGACTTTAACACAATGCTAAGGATGGCAGTTATAACACAGGATGCAATATGAACAGAAACTGAAAACTCTTGGTTCAATGGTTCTCTCTCTATCTCACTGACACACAAACACACACATTTCCTTTTCCTCCCACAGACACGCTGTGATGAGGACTTCCTGAAGAGTAAGATCAAAGCTCTGGAGACACAGCTGCAGGTTTGCATAAAGGTAAGACTGCAACGCTACATCTCTGCAAGAGCTCCAACTCGAGCTTTGAGAACTTACAATGCATTCAATTCTAATAATACAAATGATATGACTTTCACTCGGATTACAAGATTAAATGTTGAATATTTCTCTGCTTTTTGAAAGTTGTAAAATAGGATACTTTTCCTGGATAAGTGCAGGTCAGAGAGTTTTTGAAATAGAACATAAATGCTGGAATTTTCCTTCTCAGAAGATTCCTCAGGATGGAGTGAAAAAAGTCGTGCTAAAGATGGAAAAACAGAGGGAGGAGTATGAACAAAAGGCTCTGAAGGCTATTCAGAGGGCGGAGAACGAGAAGGCGGAAGCTCAGAGCAAGATGGAGTCCCTGCAGGTGAGATCCCAAATGCAGGTCAAAAAAGCCTCAATAACAAATCTAAAGAAAATATAGGCCTAATAACAAAACAAACGACAAACAATTTATTTACTTGTATAAAATATATAACAAAACCATCAGCAAAAGACAGAGCCCTTGCTTTTAGAACTCCAAAAGCTGGGTTCTAAGAATCCATTCTTCTCTTCATCTAGGGGGAGCTGCAGAGAGCACAGGCAGAGTCAGAGTGGTGGCAGCAGCAGTGTGAGGAGCTGAAAGAGGGCTCGGCTCAGCTGAAGAAGAGCCAGGATGAGAGCACCGATCAGATGTTACAGTTGGAGGGTCACTTGGAGGTACAGCAAAGCCACTGTAACTATAATGACAGAATCAAAAAAATTGAGTGACAGACACACACACACACACACACATATATATATATATATAGATTTGAATGTATTGCATTACTAAGAAATGAATGTAATTTAACCATTTTTCCTTTGAAAAAAGTAAAGTAAGGCATTACTCTTCATTTTTCTGTATTTAGTTATTTGTTGATATAATTGCATTAAATACTGCAAAGACAACAGAACAGTTCTATACATTAAAAATAATTACATCAAGATTTAACGTCTAATGGTAAAATGTATGTTTTTAATGTAACCTTCTCCCTTTACATACTTTAGTCAGTTCAAGAATAATTTATGCAATTTTATATTATTTATTTGAAGGAAATAAAAGAGCAATTACATGTCTATCCTTGTATTGTTCAACTGGTCAAGGTTGATATGGGATTTAGAAAGTAATGAGTAATACGTGATGCAATACTTTTAAGAGAGAGTAATTAGTGCAGTAATCTAATTACACCGTTTATGATGTAATCAGTAACTAGTAATTAGGTTTTTTAGAGTAACTTACCCAACACTGTACATATAGTTATATAGGGAAAATTGACTCTCAGTCATTTTATAAAAGCGTCTCAGAATTGACTCAATGTTCCTCGTGTTTAATTTATTGTTGTGTAAATGTTTGCGCAGCGCTCTGTGGAACAGGAGGAGATACTGAGGAAACACACCGAATCTCTTCAGCTAGATAGAGCAGAGCTTCTTTCCTGCATCTCAGAGCTGGAGGAGGAGAACCTCAATCTGAGACAATATCTACAGGAACTCACAGGTGCTGGAAAACTGACGTTCACTTCACATTCATTCACATATTTAGATGAAGCATTTATGGAAATACTTAAGGAATTAACGAGCAGTATTTTTTTTTGTCTGTCTCTTTCTTTCACACACTCACAGGACAAAACCATGGGTTGTGTAGCAGTGACACACAAATACATGAAAATGTTTCAGTGTTGGACCAACTCCTACGGACAGATAACAGCAAAGAAAGACAACTGAGAGACACAGAATATAGACTCAGAATGAAAGAAAAAGAGGTAAAGATCAGCCAGATAGAGCACTGTAATGAAATGAAGGCAAGACACTACAGGCAAAGCCATTTTTTTGTTGTTGTTGTTGAGATTTAGCGTTATTTTGTATTTTGTGTATTTTTGCATTCTTCATAAGAGTGGAAAGAAAACATTCAAAATAAACTTTTAATTAAGACTATTTTAGAGGGACAATGCAACAAGCTTAAAACAACATTTATGCTGTTGTAAAAAGCATTAGTAACACTTTATTGTAAGGTGACATTACAAATGACACATTACTGCATGTACATACTATAGTAATAAAAGTAAATTATGCATAATTACAAGTAACTAGCCCTAAACCAAACCCAAACCTTACGTAACGTAACTCTACAGTAAGTACATGTAGTTAATTAATGTTACTCAGTACTTTTAATGTAACTACGTCACCTTAAAATAAAGTGCAACCAAACCACTTTGCTTTCTTTCAGAATTTTTTTTCTATAAATTACCATAGTTTAACAGTGTTACCCGGTTGCTATTGCAGTACATGGAGCTGCAGGCGGATCTTGAGGCCCTGGAGCAGGAGTGTTACGGTTATCAGTCCCGACTGACCCGATGCAGAGAAGAACTGAACATACTGACGACGCGCCAGAACAAAAGCAGGGTGAGACTCTGCCATATCGTCCATGCGTGATTATAAGTCTCTTGTTAGAATAGATTTCTTACATTTCAATTTTATGCACTTTTAAGATTGAGACTCTATTACACACGCAGCATTCTCCACTCTTTATCCTTTTCATTTGGTTTCTCTTGCACATTCATGCCATAAATACCTTTCCTCCTTTATCTTCCTGAACAGAGTGGATGTTTTGGGTTCTGGTTCTGTACATGTCTGTTCTTCCTGCTCATGATGGTCGTGGTGGTTGCAGCCCTGTGGTTGTATCATCCACCCGCTAGAGAGCAGCTCCGCCAGTTTTACTCTGTTGTGGAACAGCGAATGGAGGACTACCTCATACAGATGGCTTCAGGCCAGCATGGAGTTTGCTTTAGACCTGTGTGACAAGCGAGAGTAAATCCTCTAGAGATTTGTTTGTTTATATTTATTTTTTTATTTCACATTTCTGACTAATTTTGTACAAGTACTTTTTTAAAGTTAGACATGTCTCTATAGTTTTGTTTACAATTTTTATGGTTGTAAATGCTGGTGTCATGTTACAAAACAAAAGTGTTATTATGAGTTATTGCCTAGATCTGTATCCCTCATGTAGATTGTACCATTTTTTTACTCTGATTATTAAAATTCAAAAACTGTACATTCACATGTTCACTGTGCATGCCATTTTTTTGACATCTATTAAAACAACAAACTCTTTGTATTCTGAGCTGCACCTCTATTTTACTGAATGATTTTAATAGATTATTTCCAGATAGGGATGTACATTTCTTTCAGTTAGCACTCACTGAGAATAAAAGGGCAATATTGTCCTGGTGAATGGCTGAAAAAACACATTGTTATGACAGGTCACGCTCTTTAGCGTTCCAGACTGACCTACGCGTTAATGGAGCTCTGACACAGCTCATTTGAACACATTCACACGCTGCCCCTCCCCTTGCCCAACACTGCTTTTCACCATGGTTTCCTGTGTAAAGATAACCAGAGCCCATCAAAACTTTCTTAGAACACAGTCTTAATAGATTGACAGCCGTCATACAGGGTGAGTCATTTTAGATTCTTTCATGGAAGTGCTTTTGGTTCATAGATTTAAAATTACAGAGGAACTTTTTGATGGTTGAATTGCAACTTAATATGACGCAAAACTGGAAGTGCAATACCACAGTTGACACTACTGTAGGCCTGAGGTGTTTTAACAGAAGCTGGCCCAAGACAACAAGAACATGGGTTTATTTACATTATTTAAGTTTATTAAATCATATCTTAAATGCTATATACTACTGGAGTTTCCAGAATGACAAAAATTGGAAGTGTTTTGTTTGACTAATGTAACTTTATGTGTTTCTAGAAGTTCTGATAAATGAAGTCGCTTCTTCTGATATGTTTTGTTGGATTATGTTTTTGGACTTCTGTAATATCGCTGAAGATCTGTGCCTTCAACATTAAGAGCTATGGAGAAGCAAAGGCCAGTAATAAGAGAGTTATGGAGAGTTTGGTAAAGGTACAAAAAAATTAAAGATTAAATGTATGTCTCTATCTATAAACATCTTAAATAAAAGCTGTTTATTTCTGTAATTTCTAGATAATTTCTCGCTGTGACCTGAGTTTGATTCAAGAGGTTCGAGACTCTAGAGGTGAAGCCGTATCAGCACTGTTGATGAAGCTGAACAGGTATTCATTGTGTCACTGACGTATGCGACTAATTAAAGTGGAATATCACAATGTTTTCATTTTCCTTCCTCCAGGTTTGACACATCTCACGTTTACTCCCATTTAGAGAGCAAAAGAATGGGGAAGAAAACGTATAAAGAGCAATATGTGTACATTTACAGGTAATGAAACTTGTAAAATGTGTGTTAAGCCCGGGACACACCAAGCCGACGCTCGGCCGTCGGGCAACATCAGGCCGTTTTTAAGGCTGACTTTCCCTGGTGTGTTTCACACCATTGGCTCTAGTCAATGAGAGAGAGAGAGAAAACTCTGATCGGCTGTTCAGTTTAGTGAACAAGTCGAAGCTACAGAATAATAGCAAAACAGTGAGCGGAACACACAGAAGACTCTTCTAGTTTTACGTCATGTACCTGAGTGTTCCTGGGCGAATATTTAATATTAATGTGAGCCAAGTGGAATATAGAGTTCTCCGGAGCTCAAGGGTGGAGCTTAAACTGTTTAATGGGTGGAGAGATAGGTTTATGGGTGGGTTAGGGTGTGGTTGGGGGATACAGCTCCACCCATCATGCCTAGAGTAGGTCAAGAGAGGGAGGAGCTGGAGCTCCAGAGGGTGGGAGCTGGAGGTTATGGCTCTGCAGTGAGTAGCCTCTCTGTTCAAGCGCAACCTTTTTGCCCCCCAGGTGTCGATGACGCGAGCCGGCAACGAGGTCGGCTTTTATCAGCGCTTGTCCGTTGACGTCGGTTTGGTGTGTCCTGGGCTTTATGTGCACAAATGTTCCCTCAAGCGAAGTATAAGTGATCTGAAGTGAACATACCTGAATATTACGATGATGAATTCATTACATGCTGCGTTCACAGAAAAGACATGCTACAGGTGCAAGAGCAATACCAGCACACAGAGTTCAATGATACCGTGTTCTCCAGAGAGCCGTTCATCATATGGATCCGTTCTCCCACAACATGTACGTCGCATAAACGTTCCACAGAGTATTTCTGGTACCTGGAAATAAAATAGCACATTTCAACAAATTATTATCTCAGGTACATTTATACTGAATCTGATTGGCCATATCATCTTACAGTGGTGAAGAACTTTGTCCTCATTGGTCAGCACAGCTCTCCTAAGACTGCAATGAAAGAAATGGAGGCACTTTACGAGGTCTTCCAAACAGTCAGGAAGAAATGGAAAACTGAGGTACACCAAACTCATAAAATATATATTAGATAGAACGACAGACAGAATAAGATTGTATAAAAACCTTTTTACCTTCCTTTTCTAGAATGTGATGTTCCTGGGGGACTTAAATGCAGCCTGCAGCTATGTTACCAATAAAGGACTGAAAAACGTGCGTCTCAGGAGTGACCCAAAGTTCCACTGGTTGATCAGAGATGACCAAGACACTACAGTGCGTGAAAAAACACGCTGCGCTTATGACAGGTCTTACTTTCTTAGCAAACCTACACAATAACAACAGGGACAATAGAGCTCTGCAGGAATGGCATCATTTTGGAGGCTAACCCAGAAGTTAGCATCACACTGGTTTCCAACAAAAGCCAATAGGATTGTTTCATTGACTTTTAGATGATTCAGTTAAATGACCAACAAATGTTTATGATTCTTACACGTTTTGATCATCAAGATTATCTCTACAAATGAAAACTTTTATGAATTTTAAAGCCTAAATACAACCGCCAGAGGTAAAACGCTAAACGTAGGCTGTAAATGAACTACACCACAGTCACATGACTCGCCACCGCTAAGTTTCTGACAACTCTTTCAGTCTTTATTTAAAATCAAGAAGTTTGCGAGGTTAGTGAGTAGATGAGTTTTCTTGTTTACTGTGATAATGTTTACTGTCCCTTAAAACTTCTGTAGTCTCATTTTGCCACTTGATAGCAATTGCCTTTTTCAATACATGAGTGGGGTATTACTGATGTGTTTTATGTCAGAATAAAATGTGAAAATATAATGAGCATATGAAAATATATAAATATAATGTAATCAAAACCCCATTAAAAAAAAACAAAAAACACTGACTTTGGAACAGTGGAAACTGAAGTTCAATAACTTACTGCATTTCCAGATTTTAATTAGGACTCATTCCTGCAGCATTCTGAGTCTAAACAACAGTGACCATTTTCTTAATGACATGCTAATATATGTTTGATAGTCTAACAGTCCAATCTCTAATCCCATTTAGGATTATTATTCATGGCAAAGAACTAATTTCAGGGATAGTTCCGGAATCTGCCCAACCGTTCAACTTCAAACGAGTATTTAATCTATCTGAGGAAGAGGTAAACAGTAGTGCAAAATAGACTTGATGATTCATAGGCAATGTTTACATTTTTTTCTTTCTTTTTTTTTTGCATTTAGGCTTTGGAAGTCAGTGATCACTATCCTGTAGAAGTGGATTTAAAAGCAAACCATCGCTACCTCCTGCGCCACGAACTGTAAAATCATGAATATCTACATGCCCTACAAAATACCGATTCTAATACTATATCATTAACAGCCTGATACTGTGATCATTTACTGGTATTTGTACTGTTCTCCGGTATCAACATCTGATACTATGCAGTGTGTGTACAATGTTGCCATGGAAGTTTTAAATGATAAAGTTTTAATTATGGATATTACTTTTACAAAAACTCCTCACTTCGCTTCAGAAGGCCTTTATTAACCCCCTGCAGCCGTACGGATTACTTTTGTGATGGATGGATGCACTTTTTTGGGCTTCAAAATACAACGCCCAATTCACTACCATTATCAAGCTTGGAAGAGCCAAGATATATTTAATAAAACTCTGATTGTGTTCGTCTGAAAGAAGATATACACCATATACACCTAGGATGGCTTTAGGGGAAATTTCATTTTTTTCATTTTCAGTGAACTATCCCTTTAACTGATGCTGCAGAGAAAAAATGTGAATGGATAGGGCTCACAGAAAATAAATAATAAACACAATGTCCTCATACTGCCATTGTCTCATTGTAATACTCGAAATTGTAAGAAAATCTTATAGACAGATTAAATTCACAAAAATTCATTTCTGAGTCTTATTTCTGACTCATATTGCTCCAAAGCAGTGAGTCAAACAGGGTAGGCAGCAAACAATCAAAAACTGGGACAGACAGGCAGGAATCAGCACCAGGAAAACGAGACACGGGAAATAAAGCTCAGAACTGACAGGGAACCTAATTAAGACTTCGCAGTTTGTGTTGTGTGAGAATGGTGTTTATATGTGGTGTGGGTGATGAGGTACAGCTGGTGAGGTAATCAGTGACTGGGTACAGGACTTCTGGGAAATGTAGTCTGTGTGAGTGAGTGAGAGATAGAGAGAGTGTGAGTGTGTGGTGTATAGTTTAAAGTGAAGTGGCCTCTAGAGATTGTCCCAGGCACTTCAGCTGACGATCGTTATACTCTCTCTCTCTCTCTCTCTCTCTCTCTCTCTATATATATATATATATATATGTAAAATGAAAGGTCCTTTTCTCATTTAATTCAACTCATATTTAGTCAGTCCCTTAGACTGTTTTGATCAAGAGGAGTAGAAGCTATGCTCGCGTTCTTTCACTCTGTAATGTCAATAAATAATTCACTGTATAAAACCGACCTACACAAACTCACAGCACTTCAGGGGCTCACTAAAAAAAAGAAACCTCTCACAATGGAAATCGATTATCTTGTTCATCTTAAAAACACATTTTACGTTGTCTGAGTTGCCTGCATGGAAGCGTTTGCATAAATAAATAGTGCTACTCATGAGGAGGATGCATCAATTTAGAGGAGGTATGGTGTGGTTGAGCTACTCAAACCACAACCTACAAAATGTCAAACAAGGCTGCACTTATGCAGCAGTAGCACACACACACAACGCACACACACACACACACACACACACACACACACACACACACACATACACACACACATACATACACACACATACATACACACCACAGAAATAGTAAGATGTAATAAATCAATTAGGTTGCCACAACTTTTGATTCTTGTATTTAATCCTTTTAATTTACATTGCATTCAAATTGAGCAGTTTTTGTTCAGTAGCTGTTCAATTCTATGATGTTTTTAGTCATGTTCTTGTTGTTATGGCCCTATTTAAACAGGAAGCAGCTATGACATGATGCGGCACGCAGCGCATACGCTCATTTTGTCAAGTGGTGGAACATTCAGAGTGTCTGTCATGTCTGCAACTGATTTTGTCTGTACGGGGTGAAATTAAATGATTAACACCTCCTGTTTTGTCAAAACAAGATGGAGCAAAACATTGTGGATTTTACATTCCCAGGTAAGATTTTTGTTTAAGAACTTTTGTGTATTGAAGCAGTAAAAAAAAATTGTAGTTAACTGTGCATATCATGATTTTCACTACTACACCATTTTAGTCCATAAATACTCTGACTTTTTAACTTAAGTTAATATAAGAAAAGTCTGTAAAAATATGGCCCAATGTACTTTGTTAATATAAAGGAATTTTCTGTTTTGATTTTTCATAGGTGTTTTACCCATATTTTGAATTGCGCATTGCATTTTGTTGTGTCTTTCCTTAAAATAAAAACAGAGACAAACTTTGAGGATCTACACTTTGATGAGGACAGTGCAACAGCACACAGCGTTAACATACCTCAAAATGAGCCAGACATGGAGGACGACAACAGTCACAAAGAATCCAGTGAATCTGACTCTGACATAGATTTCGAGTGGACAAAGAGGGAAGAAGAAAATAAGAACTGCTCTGAGAACAATAGGAACTTCTCATTCGATGAACAAAGCACGAAAGCAGGATCTATGCTCTGTGGTTCATGGGATGATGACGATACAGATGAAAATAAGACACAAACCCAAAACCAGCAATTAAGCTTGCATGATGAGGAATGCAGAGAGAATGAAGTCGATGTACATCAAACGAACAAGGAACAAGCTGAAGATCTCAGTGTGCTGGAAATGGTTCTTCCACAAGTAAGTCACTATGATCTGGAAACAATGAGCACAGAGACCACATCACATCTACTGTCCTACCAGATGGTGGATAAACCTGAAAATGAGAGCTCAACGTCCAAAGAGGATAGAATGGAGCTCGGCAGCACTGAGGAACATGTCCTTCAGCATGGACCGGATGATAATAAGCTCAGTTGTTTTAGTGCCATAAAGTCAACATTGCAAGATTGGACAGTAGCATCAATGGAGGTCAAGTCTGGGGATGAGATGAAAGAGTTTACAGAAGAAGATCACGAAAATCATGAACGAGAAGAGGAAGGTTTAGCAGAGTACCCCTCTGATTTGTCTCAAAGTGATAGTGGGGACAGCAGTGAAGGTAATGAGGGTGGACAACCCAACCGCATAGAAACCAAGCTAGATGAGGTGCAGGTTGAAGACCTGGGTTGTTCCTTTGAGATGAAGAACCCAGAAGAACCTCCACTGTTTTACAATTTTGTAACTTCAAGGGATGATGATGTTCAAAGGAAAGATAAATGTATGGATCCATCAGACATGCTCACTTATGTCAAAAATGAAGATCTGGATGTGGAGACACCTGGGAAATCTGATGATGACATCTTGTTCCAGACAAAGCAGGACAGTATTAGAGAGGATGAATATAACAGTGAGATTTCAAACACTGGGGAAAGTTCTGATTTTGGAATTTCTGCGAATTTCCAATTCAATTCCAGTGAATCTTACATAAATGAGCAGCTTGGCTATGATAGTGATATCAGCAGTGATGGAGACTACCGCAAGAGCCAAGAAGAAAACCCTGACTCTCTCACGAAACAAGAGCACAACTTGACGAAAGACTTTGCTACAGATTGGAACAGCAGTGAACATGGTGTAGTGGATGTGGTGATCACAGATAGTCAGGAGGAGGTATGTGATGGAGAAGATTTTTTTAGCAGTCCAGCATCTACTGAAGCGGGAATAGAAGGTTCTTCTGAGACGTACTCATCTGAAAAAAGAAACGTGAGCGAGTCACATCCAATAGAGGCCATTTCAGTTAAACCAGACAAGAACAACAAAGAACATAACAGTGAAGTTTCAAATACTGGTGAAAATATCAACACTTTGCTACCTGGGACATTTTGGACCTTGATGGATGATCACAACCTGAAGTTTGACGAATATGACTGGGACATTAATGGAGAAGAGGTGATCTGTGATGAAGAGGACTATTTTCAAGAAGAGCTGGAGAATGATGAGGAGGAGACCGAGAGGGACTGGGAGAAAGAAAAAGCAAGAATTGAAGCATTTAACAGATTCTACCAGCCTGCCGAAGGAGAGGAAAACAAAAGTAATGCTTATTTCGTTAATATATATATTAATTATCTAAAGCAATAACATGAATCATATTTTTATTAGGAATTTTATTAATGAACTACTACTGGATTAATCCTTTCTTAACAACTACAACAGGTAGAATCCACAAAGTGACGTTTTGTTTGGATCTAGAATCTTCTTTTATGAGGTGGATAGTGACAGGTAAAACAGAGTTTTTTGATACTTCAAAAGTTAAATGTTTTGCATAACCTATATCATATATTTTAGTACAAGATAATAAAATTTGATTTGAATGTAATTTGCCACACAGCAGTGAAGAGGAACTGAGCACAAAAGGTTGCATCAGTGAGTCCAGTTCAGTCAAAAAAGAACAAAGCAGTAAGGAAGAGCGCTGTGAACCCTCAGAAGTTTCATACATTGAAAATATTAGCGCCCTTCTGATGGATGAGGAAATGAAGCTGGATGAATATGGCCAGAACATTAATGTAGAAGAGATCGATGAAACTGACTCAAGAGTGATCTGTAACGATGAGGATGATTTCTTGGAGAAGCTGAAAAATGAAATAGAGAGGGACATGGAGCAGGAGCAAGCAAGAAAAGTTAAAGAGGAGCAAAATGAGGGTAAGAGCTCAAATGCATGTTTTATCAAAATTCCCACTGTTGAAAAAAATTGGGGTTACTAAGATTTTAATGCAAAAATGAATAAATTAATCAAAAGTGACAGTAAATATACATGTAATATTACTAAAGATTTATATTTCAAATATATGCTGAAAAAAGTATCACATTTTCCACAAAAATATTAAGAAATTAATAGATTAACTGTAATATTAACAGTTTTCGACATTGATAATAATGTTTCTTGATATTTCTGAAGGATCATATGACACTAAAGACTGGAGCAATGATGCTGAAAATTCATGTTTGCCATCACAGAAATAAATTACTATTTCAAATATATAAAAATTGTTATTTTACATGAACATTTTTCTGTAGCTCACCTGTTACTCATGACAGTAGCATCAAGGACACGGGTCCAGATAAAAATGCCTGATAAATGAAGAGATAAATAAAGTGTGAATTTTTCTCTCAATAGTAACAGACAGGACCCACAGAATTGTGTTTAGGTTGGATCGAGAATCTTCTCAAAATGAGGAAGATAATGACAGGTAAGATGGATTTCTTTCATCTTTAAATTTCATTCAGATTTCAGATAAATTTGTATTTTATATTGGCTTGCAGCAGTGAACAGGAATCAAACTCAGAAGATGACACTGTCCAGAAGACTGAGGTGAGAACATAAGATCATCAAGCAAACTGTACAACAAAATGATCGAATAATAATAATAACCTAACATCTGCTCTCCACGTGTTTCAGGACCAAAGTGATTCTGATGAACGACACGAGAGACGCTTATACACAGGAAAGCACAAAGTTTTACCAAAGAGCTTACAAAAGGTAGACAAGCAGCTGAAGGAACACCCAAAAAGAAATAAGGTAAATATAAATTTGCAAATGTTTTGAGTAAATAACATGCTCATAAATCATGAGTAAGTTGAGTAAACATTTATTATACACAGCAATGTCATTATTCATGAAAAATGTGCAAGTTTCTATATACTGCACTTGAATCAGCCTCAAGTGAAACAGCATTCAGTAATGATCATGACTTTGATAGTAAGTCATTACTAATAAAATCAATAATCTAACCTATAAGTTTAGACTGAACTCTGTCTTTATCTCTCTTTAGTGTGCTGTCCTGCTGCGGTCAGTGTTAGCAGCGAGTCTAGCGGCAGCGGTGGGACTGCTGTCTTACTGCTGGGCCACAGACGGCTTGGACTGGATCTACTGAATTCACATGGATCTTGGATATTCAACATAATTCAATACACAAGATAAAAGTCAAGGCCTCTGTCTGTATGATAAATAAATGATTGTGCAAGACCAAGCAAAATTTCATGAAACAGACAAACAAGCAGACTGAGATAAGACCAACTTTATTTCCTTACAGGATGTAACTTAATATTGCAATGTTTGAACAGCGCTTTGAAACACAGCTTCTTTAAAAAAAAAAAAAAAAAAAAAAAAAAAAAATTGTTTGTCTTTTAACATGGTAATCTCTGTTTTCTTATGTAAACCACATTTAGATAGATTAATCCTTTTCCGTTTTACTAGGAATGTGATGCATTTGGAGATGTACATGATCTCTTGCCCCTACAGGACACCTTGTACAAACAAGTGCTTTCAAAGTAAAACTGACCTGAAAAAATAAAACAAATAAATACATTTGATACATTTTTAATTGCTTTATCCCTGACTGAAGTTAAGGAGACATTCTTTCATTGCCATTTCTTTCTAATCTCAATTGTCATCCTATTAGGTTGTCAGCAAGCTATATTCCATAAACATGCCATGCAGTTAGTGTATTTTTAGGTCTGGTAATTATTCAGTGCCTTCTTCACTACAGCATAAATTATGATATCATAGTGCAACTTACCAAATTCTAGAAAATTTAAACCAATTGCATACAATAGCATGGATATTTCTCCTTTGACCATGACCATGGTTTCTGGAAATATTATTAGTTCCTCTTAAAGTACGTCTCTCTCTCTGTAATGCATCGGCTTTAAAAGTAGCTATAAAAAATGTATTAATTTTCCACCCTTCAGATAAGAAATAAAAGTACCTGTAAGGCATGCTCAGATTTCTGTCATTTTTTCTTTGGCTGAAATGATTTTCTCCATTGAAACCTTTCAATTTAAAATGTTCATTAAATGCTTACTATGAACACATGCCCTGATTAACAGTCTCGCATTTCAGAAAAGACAATGTAAATAAATAAATAAATAAATATCTTGTGAATCAAAATAACAGTTGTAAGGTAAAGTGCATTTATACTGCATTAGCTGCGATGACTAAAGAAACTAATAAAGAAAAGGTGCCTTGTTTGATTTCAATAAGATCCATGCCGGTAATTGAATACACAATCTTTTCCGCTTGTGAACGCACATTTCCTCAGCCTCCATGTTTGGGGTCTTTTTTAAACCGCAATGTTCATGTTTCGTTCTCGTTGCAGTTGCATCAGTGCAATCGATAATCACGCCCACATTTTTTGAGATTGAGCTTCCAAAAGTTTTAAATGTCCACATACATGTTCATCAGCTACATCTAGGATACTGGTCCGCATAACATAAACTCTAAACTACTTCAGACCGGGCCACATCCTGTCACCAAAAGGCCCCTCTCCTGTAAAAGAGAGAGGTGACGGTGCTCCGGGCGTATACAGGTCGGAGTCCGTATCTGACTCCCCCTCGGCCAGATAGGGCCTGAGACGGTTGCAGAGCGCCCCACCTCCTCCGCCAAAAAGCCCCAGACCCACCGGAGGCACGTAATCCTCTTCCCTGGCCTGAGAAATGCTAAAGCCACTAAAAGAGCGGTCTAGTTCCTCATGGTCCACCGAGGGAATGGACAGAGATGTGTCACTCTCGACAGCTGCCTGCTGCTGGATGGGTCTCCTGGACCTACGCGAGCGGCTGTTGTCTCCGTTCTCGTGGAACGGCGGCGGCGGGAGCCGGTACAAAGAGGGGTCGTCGGTGCCTATCGGTGACACTCCTCGGCTGTTGTTCCAGAGAGGAACACTGAGGGGATGTTCTTCCCGCTGATGCCATGAGGTAGAGGGCCGACACTGGCTGTCGGTGGGGGTCCCGTTGGGACCAGGATGGGTAGGGGAGGCGTTCTTGTTTTTATCATCATCCTCGTTCTGTGCTTTCTCGCTCTTATCGTCAGGGCTGTGGTAAGGAGGAGCAGGGTAAGGGATTTTAAAACCCAGGAGGGCTTCGGTCTCAGATCGGGGGATGCCCATATGTGTGGTGTAGACGCTGACCAAAAAGTTGAGTTTGAGGTCCATTGCTCCCACCTGGAAAAGCAGAGACAACCGGACTCTTCAGCACTGACATTTATGGTGCTATACAACCACATTAAAATGAACCTGAAACAATGTGGTTCACCTGTTTCTCCATTTTGTTCAGACGTCCCATCATGCTCTGGTCCTCAGCCATGTCGGTGTCGCTTTTGGGCTTGTCCTTTTCTCCTGCCCCGGTTCCTTTTCCCACAATCTGATCCACTCTAGTGATCCAATAGACCATCACTTCGACACATAGTCAATACACCCTCATTCACACTGAGATTCAGTGGTTAACTGTGCACTGTACCTTGTCAAGTCAACAGAAATTAGCTTTATGGTGGAGAACTTGAACATGCAAACGCAAACATAGGACAGCAGGGTTTAAATAATATGGAAGAAAATGATTTGAAGCTTGATTTGCTGAAAGTGAATATATGTGATATTGCATGCTGCATGCAATACTGCAAAGTTGTTCATCAACATGCATTCATCAGGGACTTGTGTCTTCAAAAAGATGGCTCTTTCACACAAAGATGTGCTGTGGCATTGCACTGAGATGAACGCTGACATTATGCAGTGAAAACACATCTGAGTGTCTTTCTCTGCAGAGTTATTGACAGCAGTGTTGGGGAGTAACTCACTTAAAAATAAGGAAACAGCTACCTTAACTAGATTTTTCAGTGTGCAAAGTCTGATTAATTGCAGTGGATCAGAATTTAGTGAACCAGTTTGTCCTAAAAGGCTTTATCTATCAAGTGATTCTTTCTATTAAATCATTGTAATGATTTTTTTTTTTTGCCCTAAACTGTGTTGTCTAGTATTGGTCAGAATCATTATTGTTACTGTTAATAAAAACTAAAACTGAAAATATATATATATATATATATATATATATATATATGAGTGCTGTCAATCGGTTCAAAAAACTTAACGTGATTAATCAAAAAATGTGATTAATCACAATTAAAACACATTTGTATACGTTTTTAATATATTTTATAATTTACTAATTTCACAGTTAATCTCCAAATTAATGTAGAAACAACATAAAGACAGTATATTTTAAGTACTTGTTTAATGGCATCTTTTTATGGATGAATGCCAGTATCACTGATACTAATACAGCTACTGCTGTCTTGGTGAAATTGACCCCCCCCCCCATTCTAAACATGAATTATAGCCATTCAACATTATATTGTAATTGAAATCTATCACTTTTAATATAACATTTAATTTAAGTGAACTTAAAACAATCCTCACATAAACCCATAATAAATATTATATTTACATCTGCCCTTCCTGCCTGACTAACAGACCGGAAAAGTACAACAGAAATTAAAGTTTGAACAGTCCGCACTGCATAAGTTATATCTTAACTTAAATATAGATGAATCCCTATTAAAACTACTAAAGTTCTTTAGTCAACAGCAGTGAGTAATTTTCTGTTATATTTGTTCTTGGATTATCTTCAGTGATAGACAGCGTTGCATTGGCTGTTGTCACTTTAAGATCTGCCGCTGCTGCAACATGACGCAGATGAGATCTCACGCGCCCCACTTTCTCACAACTCTTTACTTTCGCTTAAGACTTTCAAGGCTGAATTCAAGGCTGTTCTTATGAGGATACTCGACAAACGGGACATTTTTGGCATTATTGTGTGTGTTCATTATTGTTCGTTCAAGAATGAAAGAAAACTCGATTCTGGCGCGCTACTATTTTGTTAAAAGCTGCAGTTAATTATTGTTTTCACTTCAGTTAGATTAAGGGTGCATTTTGTAGCTATTTGTATGAATTTGATTCTGTCACCTTAATAAAGATTTATTCAAAAATCTAATAAAATATATGATTGAATATATGCCCCCCCCCCCCCCAGGGCTTCTCCAACACTGATGGGCAAACATACCAATGGCAAGGAATTTGTATAATAAAAAAATGTGGTGAAATAAAGGAAAATTAATTCACAATGTCACCTGGTTCCATGCCTTATGATGCTTTGTGTTTTAAATCACTGGACATTTTAGTTATTCTCTCTTTTTTAAACCCTGGAACAGCATGCACAATTGCATCAGTCCCCCAATAAGCAGGCTGCATGGTCACACTGTAGTGTGTAGCATTATTGCACAGCATAAAGAAAATGATTTAAATATGTATGTATAATTTCATAAACAAACGTTTGATAAGCTTAACTCCGAAGAAGTCAAGTAATTAGGAATAATTCTGCCCATTCAAAACGTAATTATTTCTCAAGGTGAACACTGAATAGCCAATCAACAATGTTACGAGTTTGCTACCAGACAGGTTTCCCCTCATGTTTCTCTTAGATTTCATGAATTTAATTGTCGTGATACAATTGTAGTTTTATACTACAATGCTGTTCAATAATAAACCCATTCAGCATGGGAAGGCCATTGGTGAATTGATTACGTACTTCTTGTGACGAGGGGTCGAGGGGGGAGGGGGACCCACAATCAAATCTATCCTGGCAAAGTACACAGAGAGAACATGGATACCAAGCATCATCAAGCAACACATGGAAACCATTCCATATACCCCAGCGAGGACCGTCGACAAATAAGAAAGAATATATTCCATACATGTCTGTTCTCACCCACTTCTAGGAACAGTGTTTCATGTTTACATGTATGACAGAAATGGTTTTTGCTGTTGGAATATAGTGGTATATGTGTGGATGCTGTTTCACAACATATATGAGGCTTATTTGAGAAGTGAATTTGAGTGAATCTGAATTCAAATCATTTTGAATGTGACACAGAAAACAACCACCGTGAATATGATTTTGATCAAGCAGCGTTGAAGGGATAGTTCACCCAAAAATGAAAATGTTGTCATTATTTACTCACCCTCAATGAGTTTCTTTCTTCTGTTGAACACAAATGAAGATATTTTAAAGAATGTTGGTATCAAGACAGTTGATGGCACCCATTGACAAAAAAAATACTATGGAAGTCAATGGGTGCCATCAACTGTCTGGATACTAACATTGTTTAAAATATCTTCTTTTGTGTTCAACAGAAGAAAGAAACTCATACGGGTTTGGAAAAACTTGAGGGGGAGTAAATGGTAACATTTTTGGTGAACCATTCCTAGTATCCCATCCTGCCTTTCTACAGTTTTCTCTCTCTGCAATACCAAACAGTGACCACCAGGGGGTGCAGCCACCAATCCAGCTACAGCTCCTGAAAATACTGATTGGCTACTGAAGCAGGTGGACCCTGTCATTGTTAAAGGGTCACTGCAATGGTGAAAACTTTGTGATGTGGTTCTTTTGTTCTTGCCTGGACTGAAGGTTTTTGATGCGTGACAGCATGTCCAGATGGCCGGCTGAATACTGCTCAATCACATCCATCACGTCATAGGGCCTGAGGCTCTCCTTAAACCTCCTCTTAGACACCAGGAACCGCATAACACTGGGGAAGACAGAGAAGTTACTGTAACATGACAATTCAGAGCAATGATTACAGAACTTAACAAACATCTGACTGTCCCACCAGTTAAATTACTGTTTTTATCTTTAAAATAATTATGAATAATTTAAAAATAACATTTAAAATAAAAGTTTTTAATTCGTTAAAAAAAAAAAAAAAAAATCACATAATTTAGTTTGATTTTGTTATTAAAAATAATTGTAATTATACTTTATATTATACAATAATTACTGTGAAAGCAAAAATGTACACCCCTAATTTGAACGATGCCTCTTACCAGATTGCTCTAATGGTGACTTTAAGTCCCGGAGACAGATCCGGCACAAACTCGCAGGGGAAACCCTTGTCATCTCCAAGCTCCTCTGGAAGGCTCGCCTCTACAACACACAAAAGCACAAGCTGCTCCCAATGTAAAGAGTCCTTATGTTAACAGCCATTTGACAAGATGAAAGGTTACGGGAAACATCTGTCATGGCAGACATGCTCGATAAACTGATAAAGGTACTTGACATTATACAACAGTTAGTTCCAGTCCTTGAATTTGATTTGCCAAGTGGCGTTCCAAGACTGATATTTAGTCCAACAGCACTCAGGCTTGCACTCTGCTTGTCTGCATCCCTGGTGTTCCAAACCAGAGTATGTGAGCGGTGTGGAGTGAAAGCAGAGTGGTTTTACATACAAGTAACTCGAAATTTTGTACAGAACTGTTGTATAAAATCAATATCACACTTGCAAAATATGATGTTGTTCTGAATATCAGCATGACTATATTTCAGCTGTAGGAATGAAGCTGCAGGTATGCTATGCACAGCTATGCTGAAATTCAGTTCAATATTTGCTCATGTGATATTGCTAGAGTAAAACCCATCATAGATTATCATACAGGTTTGGAACAACATGAAGGTGAGTAAATGATGGCATTTTTTATTTGTGTGAGAACTATTCCTTATGTATGTCCTTTAGTAAGGCACTTAAAAGGTTAGTTCAGTCATTAATTTCTCTCCCTTACGTCGTTCCACACCCATAAGATCTTCGTTCATCTTCGGAACACAAATTAAGATATTTTTTGATGAAATCTGAGTGCTGTCTGACTCCTCCATAGACAGCAATTTAACCACCACTTTCAAGGTCCAGAAAGGCAATAAAGAGACTGTTAAAATAGTCCATGTGACTACAGTGGTTCAATCTTAATTTCATGAAGCGACGAGAGCACTTTTTGTGCACAAAAACAAACAAAAATAACAACATTATTCAATATTTATGTTCAGCACCTCCAGGTTCTACGCCCGAACGGTGGCTCAGTATTGGCCGACGCTGTAACACGTGAGCAACACGACGCCATGCGTGTTATGCTGACTCAGGAGCCGGCCAATAATGTGTCGCCGTTCTGATGTATGACGTAGAACCTGGGGGGTATTCCAGAAATCAAGGTTAACTAACCCAAACCTTGCTTACTTGAGATATGCTGGTTCCAAAAAACATGTCCGGGAAAAGTTAACACACAAGAAATTCTCAACAGAGAGACGAATCGATGATTCACCATGGAAACAGACGCTGAATGTAAACAACGTAGGAGAATGACACAGAAGACAAGACATTGTTCAATAAATTCGTTATTTTGCGCACAATAAGAATTCTCGTCACTTCATAAAATTAAGGTTGAACCACTGTAGTCACGCGGACTGCTCTTCAGTACCTTTCTGGACCTTGAAAGTGGTCGTTAAATTGCTGTCTATGGAAGAGTCATATACCTGTTGGAGTTCATCAAAAATATCTTAATTTAAGTTCTGAAGATGAACGAAGATCTTGCAGGTTTGGAACGGCATGAGGGTGAGTAATTAATGACAGAATTTTCATTATTGGGTGAACTAACCCTTTAAATCACACATTAGACCAAAGTATTTAATACACACTTTGGAAAAAAGTAAATGCAACTGTATATGACCGGTGAGATTTTTAAAATCATTAATAATTTATTCCACACTTCAGAAGTGCTCAGGGGAAAAAAATAGACAAAATACAGCTCAGCACGGTCAAATTTCGGCGCCTGTGAAACTGATAGCCCTCCTGATCTCAGGATCACTTTGTCAGCATTAGTCTTTTTTCAAAGAAGCTTCAGACATGCTTTTATGTTTCCATGTGCATTTGGAGCTGCAACTATAGAGTTACTCATGCATAAAGCACTTACCAGAACCTGCTAGTCTGAGCGTTTTGGTTTTGTGCACCTAACAAAATCTAGCAATCTGGCAAATTTTAACCCCCAATGAAAAACTGTTTAACACGTAAAGCTAGGACAAAAAAGTATTAGTACGACATGTGTCATCCTTATGCCATATGAATGAGGATGTGACAGCCGAAAAAGCGCATCCTATTCAAATGACATAACCAACTAGTCGAAACTGCACAAGCCCCATATCTGGAAACAAACTTGTTTCCTTAATAAGCTGAGAAAATTCTTCATGCAGGTTAGTGCAAAGTACAAGATGGAAAGTTGCAAAGTGTTTCATTAACACCTTCATGGAACACATTCTGTCATGGGATGAGCATGAGACAAATATCCAGGCTGACAAATAGTCTCATTTGCTTTGCTCTGCTATTGCACTTCACTGTCATATGGATGACAGATAAGGCTAATATAGCTGCTGTAAAAACTATCCAAGCATCAGAGATGAAATTAATATTTTGTGTGTTGCTTCAAGTGAGATGAAACATTCAGCCAAGCGTTCATGACAGAGAGTGTTGGATGATGGGCAGATCTGTTAAGATATGCAGCAGCTCAGTAATTAAGGAGCCATTTTTAAAACATGCATAGTGTTTCTTTAGCAGACTGGTGTTGAGATTTTTTTTTTTTTGACTAGTGCTAAAGAGATGCAGCCCCAGACAACATAATTTGTCTTACTGATTAAGCCCTCAATCGCTGCCAAAATGTGAAGAGAAAAAGAGATCAAATGTGAAAGATAGAGAAAGAAAGAGAAATGAGAGAGAGAGAGAGAGATGTTCAACGATGACAATGACTTAAATCATGCAACTGTATAACACATGGTGCTGCTTATATTAGGCTTATGCTACATTATGATTGCGGAAGATTTGCTTACACCTCATTATAAGGGAATTTCCATGAAAATGGTACAGACTGACGTCTCATTACTATTCTCATAGTACAAATTTCATGTTTTTGTTGTGAGGACTGTTAGATATGTAAGAGGAGCTATTAAAATGAGCTTATTTTAAATACAGTACCTGTCTGTAAATGTGACAATTAAATCATCTCAAAAATTTCACAATTTTGAAGAAATTGCATTGTGGCAAAGAACATTATTTTAAATTATTACTAATTTTAAAAGTTACTCCAATAAATCCATTATATTTCTTTGCATTCCCTCCTTAACAAAAAACGAACATTTCTCACAATTAGGACATTGAAGAAATAATATTATATAAACCCTTTCTACAGCGTGGTGGGAAGAATTATTCATGTTTTTCTCAATTTTAGACTTCACGCTCTACCAGTAAACCCACGTTCCATGTCAACTGATAAAATTAATGACAAAGAAATTTGTTTTTCTTTAATTCAATGGAAAATATATGAATATGATATGTAAATTTACACTACATTTGCGCCCAATTGACCCTTTGCAAAGACCCGTCCCCTTTAGTTACTGTTGAAATGTCTGACAAGCCACGCGCTCTCACACCACACATCATGTTCTCACAAAGTGACAAATACATCCCGGAGCAAAGAGGACGCTGACAACGCTTTGACATGAAACAGTTTCATATTTAATATATCGTAATTTTTTAAAGAAGTTTAAACAATAAATACTGTGCAGTGGCTCTTTAATGTGTCATGATCGCTGTATCTCCTTCAATCGGCTCGTGAACCAACCATTTCTTCATACTAGTTCATTTATAGCACCAAATATAAAGACATCAGAAGGAATGTTGCTTCAAGCGTGAAAAGACGTGAGTACACAAGTTTTGAAGTTCAAGTTCACAAACGTTAATCTACTAACTCCCCTGACTGCTTTGTCGGAGCAAATGGCAGATTCGGGGTCATGATTGGTCAGATCGCTGTCAGTCAAACTGTTTGCGAAGGGTCAATTGCTCAATCTGGCATAATATTACCATTTACTTTTTTTTTATTTTAATGTTTTATCATTTTATTTAAATTTCTATAATAAATTTTTAGTAAATAACAAAAGCACTCATATCAGAATTTTAAATTATATTATATATATATTAAATTTCTCAATTTGCAAAAATAACAAATCTTATATAAAGTGAACAGAAAAAGAATATTTAGTTTGACATCAGTGTTCTGTACCCTATTCATGGAAAGTCCCCAAAATGGTATGATACTGGAAGTGAAATCTGTTTCTCATATTGCTTATGCTGTTGTGACACTGCTACATAATTCATTTATATGAATTCCCTCAGCTGAGGTCTGTGATGCTGTTGTTTGTGATTTATCAAATGTAATATCTTCTTATTTCTACCAGGTGGCCTTTGCGAGAGCAGTGATCGCTGCATCACGCTTAGAGATTCTGATTAAATACGGTCTACTTCTGAGAGAAACTGCTCTGTCATTTCTGTGATTTTTGGATCATATTTCTGGATCGTGGCCTAACCTGGAGAACTCTTCATGGCGAAGTCCTCATCTTGCAACTCAATCAGCACTTTATTTTTTCCAGTAGAGAGAAATGAGAGAGAAACTGATGAGTGTGCAGGAAGTGAATTACATTAAAATGGATCCATTTAAATATATTTTGAAGTTGAGCATGGCAGAGTTATGCTAAGAACATAAAACGGATGATTGAAAGAAACACAAAGGGGTGAATTCACTAATCATCAGTGCCAGTATTTAAATGCAAAAAGTTTATGCAAAAAATTCAAGTTTAATCGTCATTCCTGCCAGGGTTAATGCTCCCTTGTAAATCAGAAATTGCTCCTGTGAAAAATTCATTTAGCATGAAATCTGATTTGCATAGTTCCTGTTGTGAATCGGATTCTAAAAAATTCAAATACAGTAGCATGTGCAATTCATTCTTAGTGAATTCCCCCAAAAGCATTTTTACCATATATGAAATAATTTGTGAGGATCAAGCATCTTAATGGCATTTAAAACCCGCCCCCTATTAATGTATTTACAAAAGAAAATATGCAACTGAAAAGCCACAAATCAACAAACGAATACAACTTTCCACTGCAATTCTCTGTGGACTCAAACAATATGTTTTGAAACATTAAGCCACTTTCATGTGTTTCAGCAATTGAACTGAACCTATGAAGCTTACGAAATACAGATCAGTCTTTCTGGCGGACTTTGTCTTTAAATAGAAACACACCTGCTGTCTTATGAATTCTAATGAATGTAGTGTCACTGACACCATCTTTTCTGCTACGACACATTAAGCAATCTGGAGTGGCATCTGTTTCTGTGCCAGGGAATTAAAAACTATCCTATCCCCACTCTAATGCTTAAAATTCTGTATCAAAGGAAGAAAAAGGAAGCTATGCAAAGTCAGTATTGTAAGTGAGTGCGTAAAGTGTGCAGGTGAATGCAAGAATTTGGAGGCAGCATATATCTTGCAGTGTATAACAGTGGAAATCCCAATATTCCTGTGTGCGTGCACATAATAACATTCTCTGACCTTCAGAGTTCTGCCGAGAAGCTCCATCTTTCATTCTGAAAGCGTGTTTTGCTTTGTTCCGCTCTGTGAAGCTCAAGCTCTTGGTCACTTTGCTTGGACTCTCTTTGACTCCATCCTCTGCCTTATTGGGGGTCTTGGCTTCCTTTCCCCCGGCGCTCTTAGAAGGACTGCCTTTCTCTTTTAAGCTGAGCTTACGACTGCACAGCAGACACAATGAAGCACAGAAGACAAACAAAAAAAGCAAAGGAAACAGACAAATCATCCTAAGCACACACTTATAAGTATCTGTTCTACTACTTATATATATATATATATATATATATATATATATATATATAATTCTTCATTTTTTATTTTGTATTTACCAGTACATTTTTTTTCTAAAACTCTAATTGACAATTAAGATGAATTAATGATATTAATTTTAAGAACAAACCTCACTTATTATTTTTTTAAAGACCCCCTGTGGTGAAAATGAAATTTTTAATGTTCTTTATTTATCTATTTGTTGTTTTTAATATTCTTCAAGACAACTCCACTGGCTGCTGAAAATACTGCTTTTTTTTTGTTTCCTGTTTCCTACCGTCACAACCAACCCTGTCAATGTGCGTGGCGAAGCTTTTCTCCACTGACTGTCTATGATGTTTCAAGTGTTTCTAAGAATGCTGATTTTTAGAAGGCAGCTGTCTGACATGGTGAACGGGAACATGGTTTGTGTAACATTAGCAGGACATTATTAACTATTTGACAGTCAAGCCAAAGGCCAATCACATCAATTACCGTAATGTGTCTGACACATTCTGATACGTCGACTTGTAGATGATTCTGTAAAATTTGCTCTTTCACTTCGGAATCAGTTTCTGGTACAAACACACATGGCTGAATTAAACCAATATATTCACTTGCCATTGTGCAGCATTTACTGCTGTTAACCCTGTTTCCACCTGGTATTAAGATGCCTGGTTTTGGTCGATTGGATTACAAGCAGACGAAGCAGACAAATACCCGTTTACACCTGGTGTTTTAATCCGTCTCATTTGTCCACTTTCAACCACTTCTGTCCTGAATTCTTCAACGGGAGGGTCTATGGGCGGGTAAATGTATGGGGTTTTCAGATTTTTCGATCTAATGGATCAAATAAGCTCACACAATTTGCATATGAACGCAAAAAGAGATGATGGAAAAACACACAGAGAGCAGGTGCTTTCATTTCTGCTCTGACAGCCATGAGACCGAACGTGGTGAGTGTATGTTAGAAATCAGGAATGGAGAGAGAACATTGTGCTTGGTATGTTTTTCGTCTTTAAACCGAACTTTGGTCTTCAGACGATAAAGTTTAAATCCTGTCTGGCAAGAACGCTTCCCATTATGTTTACACATTAAGTCAGTAGGCAAAGAGTACAAAAGCAATCCAGTCGATCTACCGGTTTTCAACTACCTTTGGAAGTGGTAAAAAGTGGCGATTGAGAGGAGGCGGGGCTAATAATAATTTTCATAGGACAAAATGTTTAAATATGTCATTTTGATTATCAAAGATTAGTTTTAAGGGATAATGTTATTGACTGCAGGGGGACTTTAAAGATTTATGCATAAAACAATACAAAAATGTTTTTTTGATGATGTAAAAAAAGATATATTTAGAGAGCTATAGACAACTCTTTAATACCTTAAAACCTTTTAAACATTTTAAACAATATTATATACAAATATATATGTATTTGCTTTTGTATTTAATTTTCATAAATGGATAGCTGGTTACTATTTATTGATATATCATTTGCTTATTTCAACTATTTCAATTCTTAATAGAACAACAGTTACATATTTACTGATATGCAAGCTTGCTATAGAAATGCTCAGCTGAAGCAACCAAAAAGAAAACACTGAAATGTTTTAATTAATCAGGTAAGTGCTTAAAATTACAGTTATGTTAATTTATAAAATGACTCAGACATGTAAATATTAGATACTTAAGTAATTTCACAACATTGTACATTAAAATACATTTTCCTTAGCAAACAGCGAGTGTGTCATTTCTGCATTCTTCTATTTTAATAAAGATCAGACTTACATGGGCAAAGATATGGATAATGGTGCTTCTCAGTCATGCAATGCAATCCACAACCTCTGGATGCAGCAGACCCACATGATGCCACAGCGGATACTTTGAACAACAAAGCAATGAAACACATGCATGTTTTCGGGCATGCTGAAAAATACAAAACCGTTATGCTATACAACTTTAAAAAAGCAGCCAAATCAGTAAACAAAAAGATGAGAGACCCCAAAAAAACTCAAGGCAGCTTGCAGAGGAGGGTGGTCTCATGGGACTGAGGTAAAAAGCGACGGGAAGTGCTTCCAGGTGCTAAGTAGGGAAGTTGATCTGCAAGCAAAAATCTCTCACAAAGCTAAACAAATGTCTGCTTCCCTGATTTAAACAAGACCACATTTTTAGATGCTGGAGAGCAGAAGATTTCTCAGCCCACCTGAGCTGACGGGAGATTAAAATCAACACCGATACGAATGTGCACTATGATGTATGTCTCAAAAAATGTTGAAAAATTTCACTTGAGCTGATGATGGTGCAGACTGAAGGAATACATTTAGAAATTGGCAGGGAAAAAAATCAAAATTGGGAAGGAAAGAGACAAATCCAAATGCTGGAGAGAGATCTGGGCGTGCAGATGTTAGTATCTTTGTGCAACGGTACCTATTGCTTCTTGGGCAGCACCCACACAGGGTGTCTTTGTGTGAAATCTCGCTACTGCGAATGTGGTTGGAGTGGTTCATGAGAGAGAAAAGATTATACAAGCAGTGGTCAAAATTGGTTTAGGCCATGTTCAAATGTGGGACCTAAAATGAGAGGTATTCCCCCTTAAACCCCCCCAAAACAGGCAACAGAGTTTGAGCTAGGTGTTCTTACACTGAATGAAATGAAGGAATATGTTTGTTTGATGAGTCACACGTTGCACTTGATTTTACAGAATTACAAGAGCAGGTCTTTTACAGGGCAGAAAAATCGCACACAAAAAATCCTCAAATGTGTTTTCTTTAATGAAATGCATTTTCATTAAAACGGTACCTTTGAACTGCGCTGATTATGCTGTGCCAGGATGATATTGACTAATTCATCTCCCTGTAAATACCACTTGAAAATACTGTAGTATAAAGTGCAACCAGGTTGTCTTTGAATAACATTTGTGATTTCAAATGACTTCAAAACACAGCAAAATGAGTCGTTTTCTCATTTGAAGGAAGAAGACGGTGCTCTGAAACAATGATTCTAAAGAATAGGTGTTTCGAATGAGTTTTGATAGAGGTGATTTGGGAATAGTTAAGAGAAAATTCTTGACAACAAACCTTGGAGTGACTTCTGGTTGGGAGTCCTTCCTGTAAAAATAGAGAAGAACATGATGTTGAAAGCAATTAAGACATGAGTTGCAATTATGATCAAATATTTTAAACAAATATAACACACAAATAGGCCAAAAGTCTGAGAGCACCGGTAAAAATTCTTCCGTTCTTTTTACAAGATTTACATATTACATATTATCAACATAACAATTTGAATTAAAATGATCAGCACTTCAACTCTCAAAGACCATCTTGAGACATCTAGCTGTCTGCACACATTTACTTGATTAGAAATAGACCTAGAAATGGTGCTGAATCTGAAACATTTCCTTTGCATTGTATGTCAATAACATTTCTTTGTTTTAAAAGTTAAAAAAATCCTAAAACATTTCATTTATTTCCAGATAATAAAATGTAGTGTGGTCAGACATTTATCTTGACATCATAATATTATTTACATTGATATTTAAATATTAAAAATTGCTCTATAGTAAAATGACCAGACCTGAAACCCGATTTTCCTTTCAAGCTTCTTAAAATGTCCAGCTGATTTACAGGAGGGATCAGTCTTTAAGTAGAAGTAGAACAGAGAATAGACTTTTTAAACAACAGCACATCAAACCACAATAATCTTCTTAAGATTAAGTATTAATATACAGTAAACTGAAAAACAGCATACAGTGCTACTAACAAACAAATACAAATATCTTCAGTTACAAAGGTCAAGAGAGCGGCAAGATGATTGACTACCTGTACATTGGAACTGACACAGTCTGCTCATAAAAGTCCCATGTTGACACTAGGTCTGTCCGAGCAAGGTTGGTGGCATAAAATCTCCAAGCAGCCTGATGGAGATATTGTTGAAATAAACTTCTAAGGTTGCAAATGATTTCGATAGTTCTACATTACTGTACACAGGAGCCACCAACATTTCTAAACTCAAAATCAGCATAGATCAACCAGATGGGACTGAAAATAGAAATATGTTCCTCAATTTTTAACATAGCAGAGTTAACATCAATTAAATATGATATTAGAAGTCACACTGAAAATTATTATTAAGCACATTTCCACAGTTATACAATGCCTACAAATGTTGATTTCCTCAAAATGTGTCATATGAATTACAGTGGAGTTATGGGTCTGACCTGGATAAGACCTGCGGCAGGGTTACGACGCTTCTCAAAATGTTTCTGCCTGTGCTGCTCTTGAACCTTCAGAGCAAAACCTGATCCCAGGATTCCCTGTAACAGAGAAAAGAGTGCAGAAAAACAACTGTCTGTGAGCCATATCTCAAGTCAGGCACTAGAGATGATCGACATGTAATTTCAGTTTTCACTCACCGCAGGAAGAGCGAAAAAAGCTACACCGATCAAACTGAAGGTGGCAGCAATCAGACGCCCATTCCATGTGACAGGAAACTTGTCCCCGTAGCCAATAGTTGTAAGAGTAATCTAAAGAATAGAAATGATTTTTCTTAAAAATGGCATTTGTACAGCAAAGTCTATAAGTATATGCTAAGAATACAACTCATTAAGGCTAGGATGGTCATGCAGAGGTTATAGGTTCAATCCCAGGTTGGGATACCGTTGTGTCCTTTAGACCAGTTCATAGAGGAACGTCTACAGTGAATCACTTTGGAGTTAAATGATCTACCACAGGAGCCTAAGAGGAGTTCTTTTATGCCACTAGTCCATTTATGAAACAGAATCTTGTTTTGGTGTGTCATACCATCTCTTTTTATCTGATTAGATTGAGTCAGCAGGTCATTGTGGGCTTGGGTGAAGCTGTTGCACCTACCAGCCCCCACCAGAGGGCGTCTGCGTAGGTCTCGAACATCTCTGCGTTGTCATCCTTCTCCACTGAGTACACCAAGAAAGATGCCAGGATGAGACAAAGGAATCCAATATACCACGCCGTAATGAGTTCCTACATTCAGGGATTGAAAATATTATGAAAATTAAGAATGTGATGTAACACACTCCTAAACAAACATAAAACATGGCAACTGGATGCAATGCCATTACAGATTATAGACATTTTTCAAACTGCTCCATGGCTCCATAAATCACAAAGAATAAATCTATGCCTTTTAGTCCATGTCTTGTAATTTGAGACCATGTACAGATTAGTACAAGTACAGATGAAAAGATTTTGATTTCATGTTTCTGAAAGAAGTCACGCTCAACAACGCTGTATTTATTTGATCAAAAATACATTGAAAATATAAAATATTTAGTATATAATTTAAAATGTGGGGTAAGAAACATTTCTTATAATTAATATTGAAAATCAATGTTGAAAATAGTTTAAAACTGATTAATATTTTGGTGAAAACAGTTTTTCAGGATTCTTTGATGAATAAATCTAACATTACTTTCATCAAATTAATTCATTCTCTCTGAATAAAAGCGTTAATTTCTTTTAAAAAAAAATCTCACTGACCCCAAACCTTTGAGCGGTAGAATATCTCTCAAAAAGTTGACAATATACTAATTTTTCGCTGAATAACATGCTCTCTAGAATGATAACGCAAGTAGAAGCCGTGGTTATGATGTAAACTAAAAGATTATTTTACATGTCCTGTCCCAATTTTCTATTCAAAAGCAAATCTCTCAATACAGGAAAGAAATTTACTTTTCAACCATTTCACGGGGTGCTTAAGGCCACTGAATAGCTTTAATAGCTGCACACTAAATGGAGTGATAGTTTCTCCAGTAATAGAAACTAATGAATAATAATGACTTTGCTGCCCACTGACCCAAATGGCAGACTGGTGGAGTTATGCTCACTAAGTAACCTACTTAACATACACTTTTGCAGTCTCTGTGTTCAGTGAGCACAGTTTTATATGTAAACACACATACTCAATCCATGAGTGTTACAAATGAGTTAGTGTTTAACACTTTGTCCTCATCATGCACTATGTGATACAGTGATTGTGCTGCACTGCACAGCATTTCCGCTATCAGTGTGGACAGAAAATTCCACCTTATTCTTTTGTAAGAATATAATCACATTACTGGTCACCTTGCTGTGTGCGTACACCACAGATCCCAAGAGCTTCCATGTGCCACCGCGGCGGTCCATACGCAGCATACGAAGGATCTGAAGAAACCTCAGACTCCGAATGGCAGAAGTGGCAAAAACATTCCCCTGTGAGCCAGCGGCCAGCACAGACACAGAGGCAAAAAGAACCATGATATCTGCAGAACAACAGTGTCCATTAGTTATCAGATGAAATCCCCAAGATGACTGTCACCCATTAAGACATAAGAAAGGAAGTGTTTTTAAAGATTCATATCCTTCATATAATGCTTTTGAGGATGATGACTGTACAATTGGGCGTTGTCTTTCAATGGAGATGCTGCGAAAATCAAATACAGTCTACATATGGGCTTTCCAATCAAACTGCTTCATAAAGGCATAGTTCACATAAAAATGATTATTTAGTCATCATTTACTCACCCTCATAACTTTCTTTTTTTTTTAATAGCACAGAAAAAGAGAAATGTTGAAGAATGTTATGTATTTGTGTTCGACATCAGGTTGATTAAATATTGAAAGAATTGTTTTTTTAGGTGAACTTATTCCCTAGGATCAGTCTCAAATTTACTTTCAAAAGGACTAATGGAGTTCACATTATTCTGCTGTAGCACAGGCATCCAGCGTATCAAGTGTCGTAATTTTCAGAGCGCGCCAACCCTTTTGCTCATTTACTGCCCCAGAAAAAACTTGGCAAAGCAGATTTTATTGTCTCTTGAGCAGAAAGAATAGCAAGAAACAGAGAGAGAGAGAGAGAGAGAGAGAGAGAGAGAGAAAAGGAAAAGCAAGCATTAGAGAAGCGAATCAGAACAGACAAAAAAAGGAAGATGATTTTCTAACCGATGATACAGAAGGGTTTGCGTGCAAATTTCAGCCTTCCTCTCCATCCTCTGTAGCGACAGCAGCACCCGGCTGCCCAGATACGCACAATATATTCCACGCCAAACACCACGATTGTCACAATTTCCTAGACAGACAGCAAACACTTTATTTTTGGCTTATGTATTTGTACTGTGATATTATAATTTAATGTAATGGCCTATAATTTACGATATGATATAAGAACATGACAAGGAATTCTAAAACTTTAATCTAATCTAATGTAATATATTTTATGGCAAGAAGAGAATTGTTTCAAATACAACAACAAACTGCTGAAGCCCTTTAAACAAACTGTAGTTTTCAATTTGATATTTGACCGAAATTCTAAAACTAAAAACATATAATAAAGCATCTTATAAACTAATAAATATAAAAGATGTAACAAACCAAGCAGCAATAATACTCATTTTATATAAAGAGCTGAAGTAGTACAATAGGTATAAATCAAAAATGCACACATCATAACAATGTTCAAACTTCTATACATTTAAGAGCACTATGTGAGTGCTTGATGGCTAATGTTACACTGAGGCAAACAGATCTATAAAGTGTCATATTCACAGCAATCCACATCAGCACTGGATAACGTACTTGTCACATTCTGAATGTGGAACAGGATCTACTGAGATCTACAGTATATACGATGTGCACTAGTCTGAAGTGTTTGATATAAAAACCTGAGAGCATCACTACCATGAAACAGCTTCCTCTTGTAAATCATGTTAAATGAGGATCGGATACAAACCAGGATGTATAAGGCACTCTCAGAGCTTTTCTTGTACTCTTTGATCGTTGCGAACACTGACAGAACCAGGCAGGAAAACACCAGCAGAAACCTGCAAGACAGGACAGAGGTAAACCACACCAATGATTTACTGGAATGCTGGGAATTCACATGAGATATCAACAAATGAACAAGGTTTAACTAATAGGTTTCAATATTAGAAGTTATTCATTGACAGTAAAGGTAGGGTAGGCAATTTGTATTAGAAACGCTTTTTGTTATACTGGTGGTTGAAACTCTATCCTGAGAGCAATCAATAATAGAAGCGGTCTAAATATGAAAACATGCACATATATCTTCTGTGGAAGTCTAAGGACCAAAAAAATGTCCAAACGCAATGACAGGACGTCTTACCTGCCTGTCAACATGTGTATTTCCATACCTTCGCGCACCCTGCTCACACAGACATCGCATGTCATGCGTGTTCAATGAGGCTATGCATGAGTTGTAGCAAAGAATATAGATATAGAAAGATGGTTAGTTATGAATGGGAGAAAGTGGACACGCAATATGGCGGAATACGTCCCGCTTTCTAAGTAAAAGAACCAATCGCTGATTGATAAACTTGTTGCGTCACTGCAGCTGCCGTTAGAAGCCCTAGTTCCCATAGAAACCTGAGACTTGCCCTTAGGACTGTTATAAACAACTGTTTATAAGACAGTTCATGTCAGACAGTGTTGCTGATTTGAAGTATGTTATTCAATTGCGAGTTCGCCAAGCAGTTTTTGAGATTTCAGGATTCCCCCACTCAAATAGATAGGAATTGGTCTTGGATGCCCGAATTAGCTACCTGGAGGTGTTTCAAATATGGTCGCCAAGTGAACATTTTGAAGGAAACGTGGCTTTGGAGAGTACTTTGGAGGGAGGGAACTAGTACATTCAAAGCTAGCTTGCTATTGCTAACCTCTCTACCTTTAATTTGTTTTGGACAGAGCAGAAGATGTATATTCATGAAGGACACCAAGGTTAGCCACTTAATTGGAATTGGGCCCTCTTGGGCCTATCGTTGGTTTCGTGATCTATGAGAAAAAATACTGGCTTGAGAGAGGCAAGAATCCTTGGAGAGTTCCTGACACTCAGTAGTTAAACTCAGCGATAAATCGCTGAAGAGAGAGAGAGAAAGAGAGTGAAGTGAAATGAGACTAAAATAGCCGAAAGCCTCATTTGCATAAAACCTCACTGGGCCTAACACCCATGTATAGTGAGAGAAAATTTGATGACAGATAAAAACACTGACATAAAACTCTGGGGGAGCCTGAAAATGACAACACTCTGAACTAATGTCCATAGGTACCTGTAGTCTTCGGAAACATTTTACTCCAGCAGTTTTGCCCTGATTGATTTATACCATTAGAGCAGCAACAAACAGTGATTTGTGAGATGTGGCACTTTGCGATAAAGTTAAATGTCAGGGAATCTCAAGCATCACACAATCAATGAAAGCACTTCAATGACTAGTGCAATGTCTTCAATAAATGAGAAAAAAAAAAACATCTAGATGCACCTAAGAAGATGATGATGAGGTGAAGATGAAGGGGACAACAGGACTAAAGTTCCCTTTTTGGTTGTATTTTCTCACCCCCCCCCCCCCCCCCCCCCAAAATAAATAAATAAATAAATAAATAGCAACAAAACTCACCACAGTGCACTTTCCTAAACCCTGTTTCTGCTTTGCACCGCAGAAGCTTCCTGAATCATGAGCTCTCATCATATGCAATGCCTAAAGATTTATTATGAGATTATTTGATCTAAAACAGTAATTTTAAAAATACTGCAGAAGTAGCTACTGAGAATCCCTGAAACTAACTATATATTTTGAGGCAAAAGATGTGTTTATGATTTGCAGTTCCAGTTTAAATCAATAGTTCTTCAGAAAATGTTGAATAACTCAAGGAATACTACTTGCAGTAAATTCAAATAATACATTTTGGGGTCAGAAAGATTTTTTTGCTGGGTCAGTATGTTTTTTTTAAGAAACTGATTTAGCAAGGATGATTTATTTATATTAAAAGAGAAAAAGTTATTTTTAAACTGTATAATATTTCACAATATTACAGATTTTACTGTATTCTGATCATATAAATGCAGACTTCATGAGCATAAGAGACAAACAAAAAAAATCTTATACAGACCATAAATTTTTGATTGGTCATGTATATATATATATATATATATATATATATATTATATATATATATATTATTGTGTTAATTTCTGATCTTTTAGGTGATATATGCTTCTACTTCTTTTTCAGTTCAGTTGAGAATTTCATACATTGTTTAGTCATTGGCCCTGAGTTTGAATAAATCTGCCTATTTTGGTCTGAAGCCCTGTGGGAGTAATAAATTAGGCATGGTTCCAGACTTCTTCAGTGTGCAAACATGAGTATAATACTTACAATATAATAATATAATACTTATACTATACTCAATATATCAGAAATTATTTCAAACAGAGAAATTTTTGTAGATTGCTGCTGACTACGCTGTTCCTCTGTAAGATAAATCTTTTCTGAGTTGCTGTTGAATGATTGTAGAAGTGTGAGGTATAAAAGACAACCTCTCCACTAGGCTGCTTCTTGACCCTGGTATTTCATAATAGAAATCAATCTGCAAATTTGAAACAATCAAGCAGAAGGAGATCAGTAAAACACACTGGTCCTAAAGGGAATGAGGAGGGAATGAAGGTGAATAAAGGCTGCATTAATAAATGTGGGAAACAGAGGATTAGAAAGTCAAAGGTAAGTAAATCATCTCAAATAAGAGTCCTCAAGGGAAATCTAATCTTTACTCATTAAGCAAGGACGAAAAAAAAAAAAATGCTGAGTCGTAAAGAAACAGTGACATCAGGAAAAGGTCACATTATAAGAATCCTCCTGCCTTCCTGCTCTCTGACAGTTCGGACTTCATGGCTCCAGAGGATAAGGACATATTTTAATATGAACTTGCCAAGAAATCACATTGACAAACCATGGTATTTTAGGAGCAGCTGAATGCAACTTCCTATTTGTTCTTCACTGATGCTGCTGACTTACTGACATGACAAATTACTGATCTTTGCATTTGCAAATCTCTAAAATATAAATGTACTGCCTTTAGATGATGGTAAATGTTGCCAGAACATCCTTTTGTCTTTGTCAGACTGGTCTTTGCTCTTGATGCTGGCAACAGCTACAGACCAATCTGGAAATGTAAAGCAGAGTAGACTATATGGGACTGTCGAACAGAGAGTCGGCAAGGACACATGGTTTGAGTCAGCAGCGAATAAGGTAATCTAGTAATTGATTTAAAGGCAGGGTAGGCAATTTGTTTTAGAAACACTTTTTGTTATACTGGTGGTTTAAACTCTCTTCACATCCTGAGAGCAATCAATAATAAAAGTGGTCTAAATATTAAAACATGTACATATATCTTCTGTGGAAGTCTCAGGACCAAACAAATGTTCATCCATTCATTGCATTTGGGGCTGTCTTTAAGTTGTTTCTACATTAATTTGGAGAGTAATTGTGAAATCATTACAATATAAAATTATTAAAAACTCCAATGTTTTTATTGCAGTTAATTACAGAAAAAATGTCTGATTAATTCGTTTTTTTCTTAATCGACTGACAGCACTAGTCATGCTACATTAAAAAACGACAAAATGGTATTTATTGTTTGAATTTTCTAATAAAAATGACAGAATTTGGAAGCCGAGACTTTGTTTCATTTCAAAAGTAACAAATCACAAAACATACTGCGATTTATTTGATGCTCACCAAAGGCTGCATTTATTTGACCAAAAATACGGTAAATACTGTTTAATTTTTTTTTCTATTTTTTAATATTAAACAATTATTTTATAATGCAATTTGCTCCTGTGATGGCAAATGCAAATTTTAAGAAGCTACGCTTCAGTCACAGTTGTGAAAACTGTGATACATTTTCAGAATTCTATAATGAATAGAAAGTTAAATTTCTCCAGGAAAAAAATCTTACTAACTTCAAACGTTTGTGCAGTAGAGCATATAATGTATTCTAATAAAATATATTTTTTAACCTTCTGATTGCATTAGCTGCCAATAATCATGAGCAAAATGAAGTTGCATATAAAATAAGTATTCAATACTTATTGTAACAAATACTCTGACTTGCATATCAAAGACACCAGCATTCACCACTAAGTATCTCCTTGTACCCCTTTTCCTTAAGCCTGAGAAATAAAGGCTTAGCTGAGTCTGTACAGCATGCAAAGTGCTATCTCTGCATTTAATGCTTGTGTGAGAGAGAAAAAACACTTAGAGTAAGAGGCCAAAGTCAGCACATATGCGTGTGTGTGCGTGCGCACTAGACTAGAGTAAAATAAGGGTAGTGACTGTATAAATAATGTACCTTCAGAACTCACATTCATGTCTCAGGCAGAATTGGGAGTCTTCTTTGAGGGTTGCATGACCAGCAGAGCAGACAAAGATATTTACAGCCACTCAGATCATGCTCCAGTATCCATGATAGAGTCTGTCGTTACAATGCTGCATTATGACAGATTGGTTTATAGGCTTCATAAGAGATAAATGGATCTCAAAGACAATTGAGGTAATGGAACTCTGAAAGCTCCATGTGTTTCTAAAAGGCTAGATAAGAAGTGATGTTATGCCTTGCCTTGAGAGCGTGTGAATCAGTCACATCTCTTTATCCCTTTAGCAGGGATTTGTAAGGATTCCTATTGGAGTGTCATAATTTAATCAATTTTATAGAATTTTAACGGTAATCTCCAAGTAAATTCCATCATTACACAAAATAAACACAAGGTCTTTACAACAAACTGTTACCATCAGGACCATTATGATTACTACATCAAAAAGGAATTTGAAACTCTTTAAAACAGAAAGACATTATTTAGGGTTATTAATAAAGATTATACCGTATCCAACAGGATTCAAAGAATGAAAACAATCAAGGGGGGGAATTAAGTTTATCCAGTAGGACCTTATTTGATTCTGGTTCCAGTTTACCAGAAGTACATTAGTAGTAGGCCAACTCGTGTTGCTACAGCACCATGTTGTTAGTCGTGGTCGTCAGGAGCATTTCACCGTAGGCCTGACATATTTTCCAAGTAAAGAGTAATTTACTTTACACACATCAACTGCATCTACCCTAAATACATTCAAACTACTGGCATTTACACAGATAAAGCTACATATACCACCATAGTATGTCATTTTTTTTGGGTACTTCCGTCGTGTGTAACCCCTCATTTTGGAAAAAATATATACACTACTCACCTAAAGGATTATACCCAACACCCAATCAATTTCTCATTAATTATCATATCAAAATCAACATCATCATTGCATCAATGCAATTCATTAGTGTGGTGTGTGTCAATCAAGAAACAATCTCCTGAAACTGAAAAACTGAATGTGGAATGGAAAGGAAATTTTTTAAAGCAATTTTGAGCGCATGGTGTTGTTGGTTGGTCGGGGTGTTGCGGAGTGATTCACTGCTTCTGCAGTTTTTACCATTTTTTTTCACACACAACCATTTCTAGGGTTTACAAAGAATGGTGTGAAAAGGGAAAAACATCCAGTATGCGGCAGTCCTGTGGGCGAAAATGCCTTGTTGATGCTAGAGGTCAGAGGAGAATGGGCCGACTGATTCAAACTGATAGAAGGGCAACTTTGACTGAAATAACCACTCATTACAACCGAGGTATGGAGCAAAGCATTTGTGAAGCCACAACACGCACAACCTTGAGGCGGATGGGCTACAACAGCAGAAGACCCCACCGGGTACCACTCATCTCCACTACAAATAGGAAAAAGAGGCTACAATTTGCACAAGCTCACCAAAATTGGACAGTTGAAGACTGGAAAAATGTTGCCTGGTCTGATGAGTCTCGATCTCTGTTGAGACATTGAGTCAGAATTTGGCGTAAAAAGAATGAGAACATGGATCCATCATGCATTGTTACCACTGTGCAGGCTGGTGGTGGTAGTGTAATGGTGTGGGGATGTTTTCTTGGCACCCTTTAGGCCCCTTAGTGCCAAATGGACATCGTTGAAAAGCCACGGCCTACTTGAGCATTGTTTCTGACCATGTCCATCCCTTCATGACCACCATGTACCCATCCTCTGATGGCTACTTCCAGCAGGATAATGCACCATGTCACAAAGCTCGAATCATTTCAAATTGGTTTCTTGAACATGACAATGAGTTCATTGTACTAAAATGGTCCCCACAGTCACCAGATCTAAACCCAATAGAGCATCTTTGGGATGTGGTGGAACGGGAGCTTCGTGCCCTGGATGTGCATCCCACAAATCTCCATCAACTGCAAGATGCTATCCTATCAATATGGGCCAACATTTCTAAAGAATGCGTTCAGCACCTTGTTGAATCAATGCCACATAGAATAAAGGCAGTTTTGAAGGCGAAAGGGGGTCAAACACAGTATTAGTAAGGTGTTCCTAATAATCCTTTAGGTGAGTGTATTTACCTGCGGTTGTCGTCCACGCAAACGTGATTAAAGACCTTCTTCATACAATATCCACTTCCTCCAGCTCTCTTTCTGTTATCTGTGTTACTGTACTAACACGATTCACTGTGCGAGTGAGTTATTCGAATGATTCGGCCTGAATCGTGAACCGATTCAAACCGACTTGCTGGTCGATTCATTATACACATCTGACCCAAGTTGGTTTCAATGTAAACAGCAGTGAAAAAAAAGCTTCTCATCGTCAAACACAGGTTTTCGCGTCTGTTATGGCTGATTTATTTCGAGACATACTGTCTTTTGAGTTGACGTGTATATTTTTTGACGGTCTAGCGCCATGCCCGCCACGTTTAAGACGCCAATGCAACATAAAAGTAGGCCAAGTTAAACTTTTAAAGCATGCCTCGACAGAACATTATTCTCCGGTTGTCTAAATACTTTTGAACGCAAGGCAGCGTCTACCTGGTCTAAATTGTCTCGGTGCCTTTCAGCCAATCATTTAGGCGAAAGTTACGTCACCTTATCAATATTCATAAGCCACACTGACTCGGTTTAAAACGTGTCCCCTCACTTTCCAGATCGTTCCTGCACCCCAGCGACGCCCCCGTTTGATCCGCTGGCACGGATTACAAACACATTACAAATTGTCGCCGGTGTTGTGTCGCGCGAACACGAGCGCACTGACGCGGTACAGGAGCTGACCGGTGCTGAAACCGCTGCCCTGCATCATTAATACTCCCGACACTTTCCAACGTCCCAGGTTATGAAATATGCACCGCCGCGAAAGCTCATTAGGCGGTCTGATTCGGAATGAATCTTTGACATCTGCCATACAGACAAAACTTTGAAATATTTTCGCGCTGTTTGACTGACGCTCTGCGACAAAAGCTGCAGGCCGACAACATCTCAAACTTTCAGCATTCTGGGCGGTGCGGTGCAGCACAGCAGCATGTCTGTCGGTGAGGTGGGAGATTCCCACGCCACGCAGTAACACGAATCATACTCACACATAAGCGTGGTAAATGAACGCCCAGCCGCGGGGTCTCTCCAGCGCATTGTAAAGGAAATTTTGCAGTCTGCGGTAACGCGCGTTTCTTTTGTGCGCTTTGCTCCCCCTGGAAATGCTGGACCTCGGTCTGCACAGGATGCTGCCCCGTTTTGTGCTCTCGGAACCGGCGATGAGAAGTGCCCCGTCTCGGCTCGTCTCCGCAGCCCCGGGGTCCAGTCCCACAAAGCCGACTTTCAGTTTCTTCTCCCCTGACGAAGGGTGATAAACTTCGCCGTTGGCGGGTTTTTTCACCATCCTTACAGTTTGACAGATCCAAACGAGTGTATAAAGTAGTCGTGGGCAGACATTGCCGAACCGGGGTGTGTTCTGTAGTGCGGTGGTCTCGTACTAAAAGCCAATTGAAACGCCAAGGCGAAACTGCAATGGGTAGTCCTTTATCTTTACGTCTTCCGGCTCCTGCACGAGCCTCTTCTGCTGTTTAATGTTTCAGCAGGCAGATTTTGGACGGAGGGGGCTGATGTAACAAATTGTTGCAAGTAGTAAATAATTTGAATGCCATCTAAATCATTCAAGAAAAGAAAGAACTTTGCACTGCTAAATCCTTATCGCCAATCTCAACAATCTCCAAACAGAAGAATGGAGACAAGAAGCTTATTCCAGGTTGTTGTCCACCTGAAGCAAAACTATAAAAGATTGATGTCCACTCCACACACGGATGTGACTGCCTGCAGAGTAATTAATGGATCAAAAATGGTTATTAAGAGATGCCAATCAACAGCTGCGTTTTAATTGAAAATGCATTAAATGCTGTTCTCAACATGTCTCCACAGCCACTTATAATTACAATAAGAGTTATGTAACTTGTTCTGTGCGGTTACATCTCTAACAATGACAGGTCAGAAGTAATTTATAAACAGATACTCTTTTATTTTTGTTTGATATTAGCAATGCATTAAATACAGCATAAAGACAAACCTAACAGAGCTTCGTTAAGAGAACTAATTGTTTACTCCAGTCAGACTGAAGTGTGCTAAAAAAAAAACAAAACTAAAAAAAAACATGTTATTTGGGCTGCATTCGCAGGACGACACATTGAGCTTTGGGGTACAAGACAATTTTACATCCGAGACAATTCTGAGGCTCTGTGCCCCTGGATTTATTTACCACAGGTCCTCAGTTTGATCTCAATTCTACTTCTGGAGGATCAAAATATATAAGATATATTATTACATTACCTCAGAAGGGATAACTTCATACAATGCTTTTAATTCAACAAAGAGTTAAAAACACCAGATATATGCTTACATTACCAGTAGGGAAAAATTTAAGAGCCATAATGCACAGTTCAGGATAGCATGAGGACACAGAGAGACTTCACAGTCAAACATCAACACAAACTATAAGTTAAATACTTTCAGATGCGAATTCGATTAGATCAACTCCTTCACTCATTCAGTGAGGTTTTGATTAAACGGCTCTTATTAATAGGAACAATCAGAATGTAAGAATAAGAAAACGAAAAAGGAGGTAAAGGCTAACAAACTAAGGCCCCCAACAGAAAGGCTTGATTTGCGAGCACCATTGAATATCTTCCGCTCTTTGAGCTAAAGGTACACTTGAATTTGAGGCAAGAAGTTAAAAATTGGCAATATAAACAAAATATAGTGAAAACAGGACGGCGTTTTTTTGTTTTGTTTGTTTCTAAATCAATGCGTGCATACGTTTTAGCTGATTCGTTAGTGATGTTAAATTGTACAGTCATGACAATTTTTGAAATGGGAAGCTAATCGCACAATAATGGACCAAGGTGGTGCAGAAACCTGAGATTTTAATATACAGTGATAGGAACATGCTAATGCTAATGCTACGTCTTTGGGTTTTACTAGTTTTAGGTTTATCATACAGAAATGATAAGTTTCATGTGGACATTATAAAGCATTGAAACAAGCAACAATGAGGAGCTTCCAAACACTGCACAGATTCTGTGGATTAAAAACACTTGTTTCCAGTTTGCTTTGAGGATCAAAATCAATGTTAAAATCCAATTAATAATACATGTGCATTTTACCAGCACTAGCCTTCAATTATGATATATATATGGAAAAATATTTATTAGCATGAATTCAAGTATAATTTCTAAAATATTTTAGCATCAATACATTTAAAATTGTAACATGGTATTAACTTCCATGCATGTAACAGACAGTGACGTGTTATGAAACAGTAAAAAACATGAACGCCTGAATAAGATTATTACACTATGCTTTGTTGCATTATTGTCACTAAAGTGACATTATTTTCTCAAATCTTTGCTTCTTTCTCTAAAATTGTCAAATTTGAGCAAATAATGTCAGGATTACTGAATGTATACGTATATAACGCTATATATATCTAAAAACAAAATGAAAAAAGCCCCGTACATACTAGCTTAACTAGTCCAAACTAATCCAGGCCCACTCGGTTACTGACCACACAGCCGCGGTTAGAAATTTAAATACTGAACACACTGCGTAAAAGCACAATAAAGTTTCCTATCCAAATATACATTAAGTATACAAAATGAAAGATGTACAATATTATATTTGTTTTAACATTATTAATACTCTTTAAATTATAGCACTGCTGTTCCCAAAGAGCATATGCTTATCCCTCTGATACATATATATTTACCTAAATACAAAACTTCAATAAAACCCTACTGTATATTCATTCTTCAAATGATCCCTTTGCGTTTCTTTTACAAAGTACATGTTTAACAAACACTGAAGAACACAAGCCTTTTTTTTTTATTGTGCTTTTCCAAACAGCCGTATAAAGCAGCTCCCCAGAACAGTCATGCACTGTAACACAGCATTGATTCATGCCTAAAAAGTGCTATACACCAGGGACGAGCAGACATTATTGTAAATTTTTCTCCAAGTTGATCAATAAGCTGTTTCAGTCTTCAATATCGACATTTTGATTACAGTGATATCTTGTATTTTGTAAGATGGTTGATGTTTTTGTACTGATTGAGAAGTCGATCCTTTAGATGTGTTGTTGATAGAACTTCACAATAAAACGTGTTGTTAAACAGACGACAACGGAGAAGAATTAAGATTTTGAAACTGGTCCACGTAGGATGGAATGATTTCAGTACTTTCTTAATACCTGATACAAGTGAGAGAAAAGCAACAACTCTCTGAGGGCACCACCTTTCATGACACAGTGCAGACACACTCATGCTAAGCTACAGTAATTGCACATAATCACTAAGTATCTGAACTTAACGTCGCCATCCAGACCAAACCACCCTACTTTCTGATTCAAGATTGCAGTCAACGGCGAAGGAAGAGAAAACACGGCATAGATTTAGCCATTCACATGCCAGTCCAGATCCATTAGGAGACCAAACAATGTCGCAATGTGGGCAGACACTGCTAGCCAAGATTAGCATCATTAGCATTAGCGATTTTCTCAGCTGCCAGAGCAGGAGATAAAGGTGGCCCGACTCTTCTCGTCATGTTGACCTCAGCCGGACCTCTCTGCATGAGGCCGGGGTGGGAGTTAAGATGTGCTGAGGCATGGTCTCAAAATAATAAGCCAGTCTTGATATCTCCCAGCATCTAGAAGGCCTGAGAGACGGACGTCACTTCATTCAAAGATCTCCATCAGAGGGGGGTAAACACAACCTGAAGAGCCTGTGATGAGGATTTAAAAAGTTACTTTAGTTACTGTGGAAGTTTCATTCAACTCCAAAGCCAAAGCAGGAATATTACTTTTCAATTTTTAATGTCAGTGAAATCTTTGAAAAGCAAAAGTCAGTAATACCTGGGAGCAAAAAGTGGCATCTGGTCCATTACTCTGAGATTTTTGGCAGAAATCTCCACTCTGGTGCCCTGTGAATAAAGAGAAATATTATTGTCAGGCAGAATATCTGAAGCCTTCATATGCTCTAACACGCCGAACTGTTCCTTAGTGTGTATTACTGTTTTTGGTAGCACAAATTTTCAAAACTTGTTCAGCCTTTATACTGCTTAGCCTGCGTGATTATTTTCCCCAAACGGTAGCGCTGAGGCTACAGTGACGGGTAGGTTTAGGGATCAGGGTTGGGTGTAGATGATCGTTACTGTGATCTGAAATGTTTAGAAACGGTTCCAGTGCAGGATTTACGCTTTATTGAAATGTTAGTCAGAGGTCACGCACTGACGGGGTGTGGGCATGTACTGCATCTGCAATGTTTTTTTTTAGTCTAAAGCAGCCCATAGAACAGCACATATGCCAATTATGAAGTTATTCACTCAAAACCTCTTGCAATGTATATGAAACTTTCATAAGAGTGTTCAATAATAATTTTTCAATTGACCCTTCACAAACAGTTTGATTGACAGGCAATCTAACCAATCATGACCCCGAATCCGTCATTTTGTCTGACAAAGCAGTCAGGGGAGTTAGTAGATTAACGTCGGTGAACTTCAAAAAATTCAAAAATTGTGTGTACTCGCGTCTTTCTGCGCTTGAAACAACATTCCTTCTGATGTTCATTCAGGTTTATTTGATGCTATAAATGAACTAGTATGAAGAGATGGTTGGTTCACGAGTCGATTGAAGGAGCTACAGCGATCATGACACATTAAAGAGCCGCTATATGGTAATTATTGTTTAAACTAAACTTCTTTAAAAAATGACGATATATATTATATATGAAACTGTTTTATATGTATGTTGACACGTTGTCAGCGTCCTCTTTGCTCCGCGATGTATTTTTCACTTCGTGAGAACATGATGTGTGGCGTGAGAGCACATGGCTTGTCGGACAAAGCAACAGTTACTAAAGGGGGCGGGACTTTGCGAAGGGTCAATTGGTTTATATAAATCTTTGGGTTCTGTTTAGTTCAGTAATTCATGTTTCAGTTTCCTAACTAGAGGGAAGGAACTTTTTCATTTCATCCGAATTACCAAATTTGAACCAGACATGTCCAGTGTTGGGGGTAAGGCATGTAATGCCTTATATGTAATAACTTTGGTTACTTATTCAAGTAATCAAATATGTAATCAAATTGTTTCAAGTAACTAATAAAGTAACGCATTACTTTTTCAATTTACAACCAAATATATCCAAGTTATTTTTTCAAATAAGTAATACAAGTTACTTTTTCACATTTAGCCTACTGACTGACAGCTCTCCTGTCCCCATGTTGAGAGAAACAGGGTAAGTGCAGAGATGTTGTGTGCGCTGTGTGTAAACATGATGGTTATTGTAGTTCTAGACTAAATGTGGACATGTATTTACTCATCTCACCTGCACAAAAACATTCAGTATTCCACAAAATAAATTAAAACCGTGAAATGCAATCTTAGAATTTTATGCAAACCTGTAATGATTAAATATATTAAATTACACAAATATACTTTATCTATTTAATCTCACTTTATTAACCAATATCTTTGCTGCTGACCTTAAATGATCTAATTCAACCATACGAATAACCAAAAATTACTTTAGATATGTGAACTTCCTTGTCCTGTATCATATTCTTCTTTAATCCAGAATGGCAGCACAGCTGAAAAGTTTGTTTGAGCTGTGCCTTCTACTGTACAGGTGTAAATGTGTATTTCCATCAGCCTGAGGCTTATTCATTTCACTTATGGTGTGAAAGGGCCTTAACATTTTGGAAAACTAGAACTTTTTTGTGGTTATTAAAAAATACACAAGCAAGCCCAGCCCAGGTGAGAAAACGTAACGCTAAAGTAATGCATTATTTTTTTCATTAAAAAGTAACGCAATTAGTTCATTTTTAGAGATTAACAATATTGTAATGCATAACTTTTAAAAGTAACTTTCCCCAACACTAGACATCTGGCCTCACTTGATTAAAAACCTTTTCATTACAATTAACTGAAAAGTAAAGCGACAAAAAGGAGTTAAAACCATCACTGTCCAATATAATATGCTTCAGAGTTACTAAACTCATTCAGGGACATAGAGGGGGAGTTGGTTTGGAGAGGCATATTTGGCAGCTGGTGTGGATTATATGGTCCAACCAATTTTCTAAATAGACAATATTTTCTACCAACCACAGGATTGAAGTTTTATATGTTTTAATGACATTAGGTGAACAGTTTGAATTGTGTTTCATAAACTGTACCTGTTTACGCATGATGTCCATGGTCTGCATTAGGCAGCGGGGCATGAGGCCGTGGTTTCTGGCTAGAGTAATGGCCTGCTCCAATGACACAGTTAGAGTACACCTACACAGGACAAAAACCTTAGTCAGAGGTGGTTTAGACAATCTGTTATAGATTAACCTCAGTGTAGCGGCAACCTAAGATACAAATCACCTGGATTAGATGCACATTTGAGCAAGATAGTCAAAATAAAATACAGTTTTCAACAGACTGTGGCGCCACTTCAGTCGTAAGAGGCTTAAAGATGAGAAGCATGTTTTTTGAGCCAACACTCAATTTGACCTGTGGATTCAGAACTGACTATCAGATCAACAGCAATATGAATATTTCACTGCAGATACCTCTGCATCCCAGTGGCACACATAGTGATGTGACAGGCCCCCAGCCGGTTGCAGAGCTCAGAGGACACCAGCAGAACACTGACTCCAGAGGGCTGACCCGCAGAGCCCGGTTTTACATTCATATATGACTGCATGAGCCGACAGAGGTCATCCAAGGTGTTGAGTGGCCGGAGGAGCTGGAGAAAGATAAAATGAGACTGATTTAAACATTGTATTTAATTGTATTTTAATTCTGTTCTTGTTGGTCTATACAGGAATTACAGTGCCCATACACTGACATTTTTTTTTTTTTTTTTAAAGTCTCTTCTCACCAAGGCTACATTTATTTGGTCTAAACTACAGTGAAAGCAGGAATGTTGTGAAACACTATGATTTTTTTCATAAAAATCTTTTCTATTTTCATTTATTTTAAAATGTAATTTTAAAACAACCCATTATGCAGCAGCTTTCAGGATTCTTTAATGAATAAAACGTTCAAAAGAACAGCACTTATTTGAATCAGAAATCTTTTGTAACAATGTAAATGCCTTTTCTGTCACTTTTAATTGGTTTAATGCATCCTTTCTGCTAAAAAAGTTCTTAAAAAATAATATTAATAATTTTACTGGCCAAACTGTCTCTCAACTAACCTGGTCTATTTTCATAGCTGTGGAATTTGAGTCTGAATTTGATTTCTCCAGATAAAACGCCCTGGAAAAAGATAAAACATTGCATAAGCACATATAATAACCTTTGAAGCACTTTTTGCCAGTCAAACATTTATTTGCTTAACATTTATTTACTTAAATAATAAGATGTTTAAAGTTTTAAGATATGCAAGGTCAGTCACCAGCCCAAATGCCACTAAAAGGGGTTTGTACCTGAGTTTGCGGTAATAACTTTTGACCTTCTCCAGTGACAGAGCATTTGTGCGCTGCTGAAACTCTTCCATGGCAACAAAATCCTGAGACAACACACCCTCTGGTTTCTCCAGCCCTGATAAAGGGTAAGAAAATGCAGATGAACTTCATACATTCCCTAGTGCTGTAATGCTCTCAAAGTACCTCTAGATGGAGATCAAGACTCATCAAGCAAATAAGAGTGACTTGAATTTTTAATTAGTTCTAAATGAGCACATTATAAGCATTACAGATTCCGGGCTGTTACATATCCAACACGCTCTCTGTAACACTAACAGCTGTGATATGGACATCTCAGTAAAGATTATCCTTAAAAGTCTATATTTCAAAAGATTCAAGACAGGGCTCTATTCAGATTTGGACAAATAAATGATTTCTTATAATACATTTAAACTTTTAAAGCAGCTGCATTTTTGTTTGGTACATTACTCATTCGCACATCACACAAACAGAACTTCGCACAGGAAACTCAATTGTTTTAAATAGAGCTTTCCTTGAGTATTAAATACAAATACAGAGCACACACAAACTCACTGTCATTACTAGAGTTATTATGATAAACTAAAGCTAAAAACTAAAAACCAACCACTACAAACATCTTTTTATTGCTTAAAATAAAATAGATGTTAATGAAAAAAATAAACATTTTTATTTCAAATAGTTAAGGCATTATTTCATTCATTTTCTTTCAGTTTAACTTGAAGCAATAAAATAACGCAGTGAAAATTAGTAAAAAGATTAAACAAAAAAATAAACAAGAAAATTACTAACATTTTACCTAACTATTAGTAAAAACTATAATACTTTATTAATGATACTAAAATAACACTATTCATTACACTAAAGAAATTTGATGAATTAAATATGTTTATAACGGATATTTCTCTTGCCTTGATTTATTCTCATCACAATGAACTATGGGATAGAAGTTTCCTCAAAAGAAATGCCTGGTATCTGAAGAGGCAGCATAATTATGATGCCAACCTTTGCCAAGATGGCGCCTTAAAATACAGCCTCTGTAGGCAGCTCACTAGGTTTTGGAACTGTAAATTACAAATGACATGAAACGCATTTAGAATGGAAATAGTCCTGTATCTTGTTCCTTTTGTCTGCTCCCACCTCTAGTGAAGAGGACTGATTGAAGCTTCAAAGAGCCTCCGTTTTGCAGTCTTGTTGGCAGCTCACTGAAATGACAGTTGTCCAGGAACATTGTCACCCTGATGGCCTGCCGACTGCCTTCCACCTGGTAATGCACAGATGTGTCTGTGGGGAAAAAAGTGGAGCGAAAGGATGCATGATTCACACTGAGTTAGTATTTAAAATTCTAAGCAATTTCAATTCTTTTCCTGTCACACTTGTTTGGGGTCACAATGGGAAACTTCAGGTTAATTAGATTGTAATTTAGCCTGATGGGATGAGTAAAGGCAAAAACCTCACAGATGTCTGAAACAAAAGCCAAGCTGTTCACATTTGTACAACCCAGATTTAACACCTTTGCGGCAGAAACAAACCACTGAGCAGAACATCCTCCCTCGGATTCACTCAAACCAAAACAGAAGACGGCAGATAAAGCTGCTCTACCATCACGGCTAACTGTGCTGACATTCCTGAAGAGGACATCTGGAGGGTGTGTGTATGTTTGTGTGGAGGGAGAGGGGGTGCTGCTATATAAGGATGAGAGTTTTGGCTTCCAATTTTTAGTGGAATGGCAAAGTTTTATCAGAGAATGGGAGGGACCCGGGATGTAACTATTTATAAAAGAAAATAACCTGTGGTCCTTGTTGCTGGTCTTTTAGTTTGCTTTACAAAATGCATTTTAAACCATTATTTTACACAGCATACATGCTTAAAATATTTATAAAAACTATTTTGAACCCGCTAATAATCCAGAATGCAAAATAACATTGCTGGCTTATACTCGAACTGTAGTTTCAGTAGTCAGTCACATGTTGGTAGCAGGGTTATTATTGTTAACTAAAAAAAAATATATATATATATTATACATGAATATTAGATGAAAAACTTGGCAACTAACGAACATTTGTTTAAGCTGAAGCACTAAATTTACTAACAAAAAAAAATTAAACCTAAAAAGTTAGAAAGTTACAAAAACTAATAAAAAAATAAAAACACATAAAATTACTAAACATTAAACTAAAATGAAAACTGAAAGTAAATAAAAAAAAGCGAATTAAATATATTAATAAATACAAAATAAGTACATAATACCAAATACCCAATGACAAAATATTTATTGATATATTTATATCAACATTAGATTAAATATAAAAGTAATTATTTATTAATAAATATAAGGAAGTCTATTTTAAAAATATTAAAATAATACATTATTATCAGTGTTAATTATGTCATTTAAAAGTATTTAATGGGGAAGTCTGGCTGCAAACATCCCTTTTTTTTTGCCAGAGGCTCAGCAAAAATACAGCTCCAAATTACCACCATTGTTGAACCAATGTTGCAGTGTCAGGATGGTCCAAATGAGTACTGTTTTGATAGTGCCACAGTACTTAAACTTATTGTGTAAATCAGCCTATAAATGTCTTTCTTAATATTCGCATTTGCATATTAAGGTTGGATAAGTGAAAGAATCACACACACATCTTCTGTACATATACAGCTATTATACTCTATGTATTAATATATGTGGTGTGGTGTCATACTTGGGACGAGGTACTCGTTTTCCAGTGGGCGGAACAGCACGGTGACTTTCTCCAGATCCTGCAGTGCTGCTTTTGTATCTTCCAGCATGATTCGCTCTTCTCTCTGTTAAAGGAAACAGTTTGTGAGCCCAGAATAATCAAGTTCTTCATGCAGAAGCAGGAGAGGACATGATTAAAACGATAATGCATACTAAGGGTGTAGTGGTACAATTTTCGATATGAATTTCTCCTCAAGATGGGATAATATCTTTTATAACGCTGATATACTTCGATGTTGCGAACACATCTAAAAATGAACTAATGACACAGAATGAGCTGCTGCCGGAATCTTCAATCATAGTTTGTTCAGTAAGTCACTGTTTACTGAACAGGTGTTTTTTCCCTTGCTTTACCTAAAACATTCAGAAACACCCCCACTGCATACATAAACAGCATTCTGACAGTATTAGAGTCAGGCAGCACATATAGAGAAGAAACTGTCTTGGAGGTTATTCGGCTCTGGAAATCAATGAGACTCAGGATATGATGGCCTTGGTTTTGTATTTAGTTCTTATTTAGTCCCAACATTCAATTCCAGGAAGGAGATTCTAAAACATTATTATAATGCTTGTTTATATTAGTAGTAGGCACTGAGGCATTGTGGAATGAGTGTCAATGAATCAGCTATGAGAAGATGTGACTTCTGGTGATCTGTCTTACCACATGCGGAGAGAGTGTTGACTGGAAGTTGAAGAGCACTCCGATGGCAGCGATCTGCTCCAGCCATTTACGGCTCACCTCTTTACTGTCCTCCTCATACTCTCCATTATTGTTGAAACGCAGGTTCAGTGCGCTCACAAGCTGCTCCGCCAAAGCACACAGCGCCCCCACCAGGGACTGGCAGAATATGACATCCCGCCGCAACTGGAGTTCTGTGTCTGGGATAGAGGAGTACAGAAGAATTCATGATATTTGTATAAATATAAAAATATTGTGTGTACACAAGTACTCATTGTGCTAGGAAGGTATTTTTTATTAATTTTACTTGTTGATTGTACCACCTTTTAAGAGTCAATTTTTTTTTTTCAAGAAAGCTTTCAAACAAAGATAAAGTACTAATTTAAGATTTTCATTTTCTATAATCTTGGACATCCTTATAATTTTTATACAACTTTTACGAAAGAAGTCTTTTATGCTCACAAAATCTGCATTTATTTGATTAAAATACTGTAAAACATTATTACAATTTAAAATAATGTTACAACAATGTTGAAAACAGTTATGCTGCTTAATATTTTGGTGGAAACCCTGATACACCATGACTTATTTCATGATTATTTGATGAATAAACATTAAAAGAACAGAATACTTTAAATAGAAATATTTTGTAAAATTATAAATGTCTTTACTGTAACTTTTGATCAATTTAATGCATTCTTGCTGAATAAAATGATGAATTACGCAAAGAAAATAAAAAAATAAAAGAAGAAACATTCGGACACCAAGCTTTTGAAGAGTAGCATATACTGTACAGGTTCATAACATTCTCTATTAAAATGTTTTTTTTTTTTTAAATTTCATTCATTAAATTGATTACATCTAATTAATTGTAATTCATTATAATTAATTGCATCTATCAATATTTATTGACCTCAAATGGTGATGATGATTCAAAGAACTTTAGAATTTATCTGTGGATTAGGGGGCATTATTAAACCTATTTTTAATATTTTAACTGCCGTTTTTAATTGCTCTAAATTTGTATTTTAAATGGACAGATAGCTAGTAGCTAATACGAATTAATTTGCTGTTCACAGATCAGCATACAGTATTGTATATCCCAATCAGTGGTGTGAGGTAATTACTGAATATCCTAAAACAGTTGAGTGTGAAATACTTTGAACAGATGGTGGGTTTCAGTGCAGCACTGGGTGGGAACAGGGTTTGAAGCTGCTGTCTGCGTGGAGCAGTAGGGATAAGGGCTCTAGATCAGGTTCCAAAGCAAACGCTCAACAGCTTCCATATGTTTCCCACCACAGACCCCATGGGACGAATCCACTCTCTCCGTTCTCTCACTTTATCTGTCTACTGCTCACTGAGAAGCTCAAAAACCGACACACCCCACTGCAACTTGGCTGCACGCACACAAACATATGTACGCACTCCCTGCTACAGAATTTCAATAAAACACTCCCTTATCACAGCACATAGAGGTGTCTGTAAATACAGGATAATCCAAAACAGTAGTGGGGAAGACAAATCACACACTGCAGCTGCCTCTCTGAAATCTCACACAGATGATGACACAAGTGCAAGGTCAGGGAATCATTCTGGGTTGACTTTCAAAAGCTATTTGAAATGATTTACAATGATCAAGATCAACAAGGGAAAGTTCAAATCAAGGTGAACTTACCAGTGCATTTAAGCAAGGCCAACAAGAGTTGACTCCTTCCATCTGAAACACAGTTACAAATAGACATGAATATAAACCAACGTACTCTATCACAGTATTACAAGGCTTGGAAAACTTCAACAAACTTTTGCATTTCCCGTTTTTCTATTTAAACATGCTAGATGGACATGTGACTGTTGGAGTATCTTGAATATGACATGGTGCTTAAGTTAAAAGAAGTTCAATTTTTAATAAATGCATCCCTAGATCTTTTTTTATTATTATTTTATTCCTGTTCATTCCCTGTGTCTCATGGTTTTAAATGTAAAAAAGGGTAATGCTTTATTTCAATAGTCCACTTTAGAAATTCTATTAACTATAACTTCACAACTACATGTCAACTACCAGTCATTACAGTATTTGTAGTCTGCTTAATATCTGCATACACTTTATTTTAATGGTCACACATCAAACATTCTACTGACTACAAGTAACTTTGCAAGTAGTAAATATCAATTTATTCCACTAACCCTAACAGTCTACTAAGGCTTAATGAGAATTAGGTGACATGTAGTTGCAAAGTTGTTACATATAGCTAGTTGAATATTTAAAGTGGGCTATCGAAATAAAGTTAACGCAAAAACGCATTTCTAATGTAAACGTGCTAGATGGACATGTGACTGTTGTGCTTGCATCCTTTGCAGCATCTCGCACATGACACGCCATTATAAAAAAAGTGTTGCTCAAGTTAAATAAAGTCCAACCTTAAAAAATGTGCCTCTAGTTTTTTTTTTTTTTTTGGTTCCACTACCCTGCGCCTTGCATTCTTAAATGCAAAAATGTGTGAATGACTCCTTAGGATACTAAAGAAAAAAAGTCTGTCATTGGTGAGATTGTGAAAAGTATGCAAGTTTGAAGTCACATCACGTGGTGTTAGTAATGTTGCTTTTCGAGTCAACTGTTTGCCATTATTGCCGCAAGTTTTATTACATAAATCTGAATTAAAATAATATAAACAGATGATTTGTGCACAATAAAACCAAAAACATATACTAAAAAAGTAAATAGGGTTATTTTGATATTTGATATTGATTGCTCAGGCTTAAACGTACCCTCGACAAAGCGATGGAGGCTGTTAATTAGAGATTTGATTGAAATGGGCAGGTTCCAAGGGTCCTCCTGGATGTTCTTGTGCAAGACGTGCCGCCAACGTACAGTCCAGTCATCTGTGTGCCGAAACTCTATTGAGGAATAAAAGTGAGGGTGAAAATAAAACATGTTCACGCACGTGGTTTACAATATCCTACAAACCGGTCTACAGGTGTAACTGGCAGTGTGAAAATAAAAAACACAAAATACATTATTGCTGTCTGACCCCTTTTTTTTTTTTTAAATAGCAGGTAATTATAAAAAAACCCCTAGAATACTGTACATTAACACCAGCGTGGTATACTCACATGCACAAGTAATACCGCACAGATGCAAACAGAAACATTCACACACCCCTACACACCTATAAATGTCCCCCCACACACCAACGGAAAACCCAAGAACACACATCCCTCAAATAAGTTTCCAAACATAGCCCACATTCAAATATATCACACACACAGATCGGGCGGTACCTGGCTGACTGTGGTCGGTGTGAAAATGCTTGGTTTCCTCGCAAGCTTTGCTCATGACAGGGCCCTTCAGGAGGCTGTTGATAGAGTCAACCTGAGAATGAAAAAGACACAGTTAAGCCTGTCACCACACACACATCCTGTGCTAACTGAAGACCAGCTACACGCCCTTGCTAGCATCAGGCCTGCTGCTTTCAGTCTGTCCACATGTAACCTGTCAGTGCTGGATAAAAGAGCTCATTATTGATATCTGGGAAATTGAGAGGGGGTCAAAATCTGGTGACCTCCAGAAGAGGATGGATTTTGAGGTCAAAGAGCAGAGATGTAGAGGTCAAAGAGTGCTCACTAGAGATGTTGGTAATGTGATAAATGATACTGTGGGAGTTGGAGAGGAAGAAGAGAGGGGAACTAAAAGGGGATGTATTGATGAAGAGCAAAAATAGAAGACAAAATAAGGAGGCAATATCAAGGGAATATCAAGTTTAAATTGGCAAAGGATTCTAAAGGTTTCATTTATGAGTGAGGAAGTCAATATACCTGATTGAAAAGGTGTTCCAGACATCCGTGTAGTTTATCCTGCTTGTCAAAAGGGATCTGCATATCACATGGCAACTCATCTCCTGGAAAATAAAATGAAAGTAGCAATTTCTTTTTAGCAATTGCCCTGAATTTCAATATTGTAACCATATCTGAAAGACGTCAGTTACCTGAGCCCATCTCATCACTGCCCAGGTAAGAACTGTTGCTCCGGACGCTGGTGTATGACAGCACTGAGTCCCGGTTACTGTTACACTCACTGTAGAACACACACAAGAACAAAAGTTTTCAGTTTATGTGATGAAAAGGACGCTTGTAGAGACCAATTCAAAATGTGATATTAAATCTTTCACAAGAATGTTTTGAACTGTTCTGAAAGTATTATAGTCAAACAAACCGATACGGAGTTCAGTTATTATTCAAAGCTGGGAAAAGTGTTTTGTTTTTATGGTTTGTCTTTGATTGCATGGACATTAAAACATTGAGAAATCAGAACTAAGAATGCTATACTGGTTTGAAACAACATGAAACTAAGTAAATGATGCGTGAACTATTCCTTTAAAACAATGGTGCACTGATCATAAGAGCTGAAGTCATTTCACAACAACGTAAATATTCATTTTCAATGTTTATCCACTAAAATCAGCAATGATTTGGGTGGATGTCTACTGGCAGCCTTGAAATCTTGAAAGACAGAATGAAAATAAATGTCTTTTTGTGCTCCAAAAAAGCTTTAAAGGGGAAAACACGCTGTACTTCTACCCACTAGTAGTAGAAAAGTAGCAGAAGTTCCCATTCCCCACCCCACATCGAGAGGAGAGGCCAAATTTAGCGCCACCACAAGCCAAGAATGGAAGCAAATCAAGCTCATGACCAGCAGGTTGCAACACTCCCAGAAGATGAAAGAGAAAAAAAATGAGCATTCCCTCCCGAAGCTTTGAAAGCTTATGTTCCCCAACAGTCAGCCCTCTTCTCACGATATCAAGAACAGACGGCCTACCTACATCCCAAAGACAAATCCAGTTACTTGCTGTAAGAGCCTAAATAGGAGGAAAAATGTTTCTATCTATAAAACATGACGACTGCAGCTGTTCATGAGCTCACCCTATCACAGAGCAGTAGGATTTTAAAGCGGAACGCCACATAATGATAGAGGGAAAGGCAGGCATCCGTTTATCCCGACAAAAATCTTGGCTGTGGTCAGTCTCAGTTTTGCCCTTCTCTGTCAGGTCTAGATCACAACCAAACAAACTTTGCTCCATATAATGATGACATAACAACAGTGACTGAATGTATTCTTTAGTGGTTAAAGCGGGCGTCTGGGTCGCTGTGACACAGCAGGTTCTTTGGTAAGGGATGTTTATCGTCTCCCTACGTGTCTGTTTTAGCAACATCTGTTTGACAGGAGGATCAGACTGGAGCCCAGAAGCCCGATCACCCTCACTCTCTCTGATTCACGCATGTTGGAGGAAGACTGGGATTTTATACATGTCATTTCATGGAAAACAAAATGTTATTATGAAACTCTTAAGAGAGAAGTTAGTTGCTGCTCTAATCTATATTGACATTTTAGAACCCGATTTATTAGACAGATAAAGAAAGGAGAGATGCTAGTATCAGGACATGTTGCAGGCTGGACTCAAACCTGTATTAGTCATTTAAGCACCCAAGCTTGACCATAATTCAGAAATATCATTATCATCAATATTTTTCCCACCTGTATGAGTCTCTGTAGCTCATGGTGTCATGTCCAGAGTCCTCTTGATCGTCTTCGTTCACTTTGAAGCACACTCTCTTGTTCCCACCATGCTCCGTTTTGTCTTGTTCCATCTCCTCCGGCATGGGAGAGGTTGAGGGGGCACTCTCAAACGAGGGTGGCTCTGAGCCCTGTGGCTGGGTCGGTCCAGTTATCGATGACAGAAGTCTAAATGAAACACATTAATAGAGGTTTGGAAACAGCTGGACAGGAATTATTCTAATGAATTACGAGTATGCTTTGACACTAAACCTGTGTTATGAGTTGATTTTTCCACTCAAGGAAAATTAAATGCCACGTCATTAGAATTTTCTATTTAAATATTTTTTTTTTTTAAATATATAGAATAGAAAAAAAAAAGATATTTTAATTTCCAGTAATATTTCACAAGATTATACATTTTTTTCACCATAATTTTGATCAAATAAAACAGACTTGGGTGAGAATTAGAATTTTAAACTGTAGTGCTTATTTAAATAAATTATTTTTTTGATATGTGAAGACTACAACTGTCTGGGAAAGCTTTTTGTGGTACAATGCGAGTTGTGAGGTAGAAATTTGTGTGGTGTTCGTGGACAAATTAATAAAATAATTGACTAAATAAACTAGTGAGAGTTAAAAGAGGCTATGTGTAAGAATTTTCATCTATTCATTAATCGCCTTTTTATTCCCAATCTTCGAACAGCTTGCAACAAAACTTAAAAAATGATCAATGACACATGAAATGAATGCTTATACAATGTTCAGGATAACGCCGAAAGAACCATTCTATGCTATAATGTCAATGTGTCTTGCAAAGAACATTGATGTCAACATGATGCTGGTGAATTGCAGAGCAGGTGCAAAAATATCCACATCAGATGCTTTCTTAACTGCTTTTCTCACCACTGTAATTTTTGTTGTGTGTTTATTCTGTTATTAGGAGGAGAGCGCACAGCACATATTTTCATATTCATCTAAATGTCACTCAACAGCGTGGACAGTGTCTGGATGTTCTTTAACAGAATATCGCTGCAAAGAGGAGAATGAAAGCGAAGAACGGAAAAGAACTTGGCCGTGAGTATATAGATGTCTTGAATCACTTTCATTCTCTTGTACTTAACGTGCGCATGAGTCCGAGCACGAGCAATAAGTTGCGGGCTGCAGTTCACTTAGCGGCCATTAGTGTTGCTAATAACAAGGTTTCTGAATTCTTCATATAGCCCCTTTAAATTAGCTTATTGTTCTATCTTATTTAAAGAGTGTTTTAAGACAATAAGGACAAAAGTGTTCCTAGTTGAACAAAGGCCCTTATAGTTTTTCTAATGAGCTTTGTTCTTTTATGGGACAGTGAAGTGTAGACTGACAGAATGGCACTGGGAGAGAAGTGAGGGAATGGTACTGGGAACCGACCCCATTTCACTGACAATTAACTTCTACATCAGCACATGCTAGCTGCTGAATAACAAACATTTGTTCCTCCTGAGAGGCTGTTGAAATGTTTCCTCTGCAGTCGTCTGTTATGGCTTCAGTCTTGTTTTTTTTCTGTCTAAGCCCTAAATATTTTTAGACTGTCATAAAAGAACATCCTGAATATTTAAACTCAAGGAACTCCTCAAATAGGAGGCGACTAAAACCTACTTGCTTTCAGATGATAATTTGAAAAAGTTTGAGCCAATTTGTACCTTTAATTGATGCATTGATGTGCTTAAAATGTTTTTACCATTTTAGTTTTGCCATTTTTAAGAATGTTTTTGACCAAATTCAAAAGTAATTTCATAGAAACTACAATCTAAAAAGATTTTTTTTAACTTATTAAATATTTTAGAATTTAAGAATACTTTAGATTAAATGTATATTCACTGTAGTTTAATAATTTCCAACTTTTAAAAGGCTAAATTCATTTTAAAACGCTATTTTAATACACTGTTAAACTACCTCAACACTTACACATCTATCTGGGCAACGTATTGCTTCATCTCTCGCACTGAAATGTCCAGGCGGTTATAGAGGCAGATGTAATTGTCCTGGCTCTCTGTGTCTTCCTGTTTGAGGAGGAAGCTGAGACCTCCCTCTTCACGCTTCCTGCCGTCCTCCATGCACCCCTCGCCCTCCTCGGCCTCTTCATCCAAACTTCGGCAACTCCAGGAGGGGGCCGCCATGCTGGTCACACAGTGCACAGCGTGGGACATGGGATTCAGATTGGCTGCAGGAACAAACATTGATCAATAAGAATTCTCGATTCGTACAGCATCCTTGATTTCTTGTGTCACTGAGTTTGTTGCAATGCAATCTAGGATATATAAGCAATGCTGACTTACGTTGGTCTAGAGAAGACATAATTATGCTACCCAGACTTGGCAACAGCCTTCATACTGGGCGCATGCCTTAACTGCTGTCTAGGAACAAAGTGCACTAGGTTTGGGCTTCAGTGACTCAAACAGAAGAATTGAATGGCTGAAATCCAATGAGGCGTACTGTTGCATGTGGTAAAGCCATGGACCATGGCTGCAGAGAAGTGTACCGGAGGAATTTTAAACATCTCTGACTGTGAGACAACTGCATAACAGATGTGTAACAGAGACTGAAAAATAAAACATCTCGTGCTGAGGAGCATAAGGAACAAAGCATTTTGTGGTCCTTTTCCCAGCTACACGTGGCGGCTAGACAGTAATTTGGGCTGCAGCAATCTGGGCAGGTGGAGCCAAAAATGTAAGCCAGATGAATCAGCTTTGCCTCAAGTTTGAGGGATGCCCAAGTGAATTTCAAAATGTAGCCAAATATTACTGGTCTGGGGGGGATTTAATCGTCTTGGAAGCATCACTTAGAATCACTTGAAAGTCAAATAAATAACATAACATAATATAACAAAACGTATAGGTTTTATTTAAGCCGTGTCACCTACAAGCATTGCTGCTATTCCAATAAATTTATATTTTACAAAATTAAATGTAAAAATTGCTATGAATAAATCTGGACAAATCTGACCAACTGCCACAACCAGGCCATGAGAAACAAAAATGTTTTTGAGTTTGAGTAAGTGTTGAGTTTGCTAATTTGTTGTATTTGATGATAAAGCTAATATGACTAAGGTTTGCCTTCATAAATAACGCACCATAAACAAAAATCTAACCGTGATAATAAGAGAGATGTAGGCGTTAGGCCTCACTGAGTGAAACACTGTAGGCCTCTGGGACAGAGGAGGATGACCTCACTAAAAGCTACTTATTATGGCCTAATGGTGTCTTAATGGAGGTCTGATGGAGGTGCTTTAAAAAGCTCTGGATTACTTTGGGAATAGCAGGTCATGATTTTTACGAGACCTGTGAGGTTTTCACCATAAAGCTTAATTACTATTTTACAACGTTCAATGACCATAGTGTGGGGATTTGGTTAACTGAGCCCATGAGCTGAATCCACAATGTAAATAATTCCAGGGAAAATCAATCTGGGAATTGAGTGATTTTAACATAGTATTTTTCAGAATTAAAAATTACATAACATATTTTAAGCTTTTATGAGAAATAGAAATATTAACATTTATTGTAAAGAAATGATAAATATTATATTTAAATATGATAATAAATACTAAACATTAAATCCCTCCAGTTATAAATTGTAACATAACTATGCACCTTGGTCAGGATCAAGGCCAAAGAAGGAGTTCTTGCGTCCGAAGCGGATGCTGAAGGCCCGTCCGGCTGAGGAGGTGTTCTTCGGGCAGGACACCTGCATCAGGTTCAGGTGACAGTTTGTAGGGACAAAGTCCATGCAGCCCAGAGCGTGAGGTTTCGTGCTCGCCTGCTTAAACGTGGGCCAGGCCTTCGTCTGCAATTCCTCCACAAACTGACAAGAAGAGAATATTAAAGCACCACGAAACAGCACTTGCAAAATATTTTTCATTTAATGTGACAAATGTCAGATTTCTATTTTTAAAAATTTATTATATATGTTTTAAAAAAAAAAATTCATGCAATTCAGCAGCAGTCTCAAAACAAGGAGCTATGAAAAAAACGACTAAGTAGTAACATCGAGTAACAGCACACCTGCTTGTAGCTGAAAATGCGTTTTTCTATGCTCTCCAGCTTGGTGTCACAGATGTTTCGAAACTCAAACTGTGGCATCGTCACCACCTTCTCATTCTGAGCCATTAGCTGCCGGCAGCTCTTCACAAACAGACTGTCGTCCTTCACAAAGGCCTCCAGTATCTGAGAGAATTCAAAATAGACATAAGAACATGTGAAAGGTTAGACAAAACTTCCTCTGTATATCCACTTTGGAAATTAACAAATATAAGCCCAATCATAGGTCATCAGAAACAAAATTCAGAAGTTATGTATTAATTGTTTGACCCTCGTCTGACCTTTGCAGCGAGGTTAAAGCAGCCCTTGGGTTCCACCATTTTCTCCAGAACACAATGTTTGATCCCTGCTGTGCTGACGTACTCGTAAACAACCCCATGTTCCACATGAACATTATCCACATTCAGACTGACCGAAGGAACATCATCAGAGATGGACAACAGTTCCAGCCTTCTTACTGAGCCTAGAAATCCAAAGAACACACAAATATAAGGAATTCAACAGGAACACAGTTGAATGTGTACAGAACCTTTTTCCATCACATTTCAATCACAAGGTTAAATTATGAAAATGATTTTTATGAAAATGTGGTTTCATTTTTTATTTAATTGTGCATTTTTATTTTCAGTTTAGTTTTAGTTTAAATTGTTCAGAAAATACTCATATACACACACACCTGTTCAAAAGTCTGGTTGCTATTTTTATTTTTAATGTTTTAGAGTTTGTGCATCAAGGCTGCATTTATTCGATCAAAAAAAAAATTATATTATGAAATAGTATTGAAATTTAAAATATCAGTTTTCTATTTTTACAAATTTTAACCATTACAACTTCCATGTCACATAATCATATTCTAAATATGCTGATTTGGTAATTACAAAAGAAAGAAATAAGAAACATTTCTTGTTATCGATGTTGTGCTGCTTAATATCTTTGTGGAGCAGAATTTATTTAAAATAGAAACCTTTTGTAAAATTATAAATACCAAGTCAGGTTTGAGATATTAATCCGCTTGTAATTTGTTTGAATTCACCCAAAAGATCAAAGATGTTTTGATCCTCTATTGGTCAAATGTCTTTGCATGAGTTCACCACATATGAATTTTGATACAGAACAGATGAAAAAACTTCTTCACTTGAGCTTGCATTCTCAAATGCATGTGAGACTGGATCTAATGTTCCCACGGCTTATGCAACCATAATAGTTTGTAAATGATAATAACTTTGCGTCTACCTGTCATTTGTCAGCAAACACACACACTTTACCTGTTCCATTAGTGCAACCATCCTCCGAATCTGAGCCATTCTCACAACCCCTGAAAGACATCTGCTCTTCCACATCCTCATACACACGGTACGCCCACTGACCACAGCTCTGTGGCAGAAAAAAAAAAAACAATGTTTCAAAGGAAGGAAACAGGTACTGTATAGAGTGTCAGAAACAACCTCTGGGATCACCATATGCGGGCCAACGTAGCCTATACAAAACACAAAGCACTGTTAAAAACAATGCAGTGCTTATTCTCACCGTGTCTTGCTGCTCCAGGACAGGCTGACGGCCACTGAAGTGATCCAAGACGTCCTGGTAACTGCTCTGGTTCATGTTGTTGCCATTGACTTTAAGCACACACTGACCAGGCTGAAGACCCGCTGCTGCTGCCTCAGAGCCTGTATACATACACAAATAATGCCTGTAATGTGCAATGACCTTACATGATTAAGCATCACTTTATATGTGTACAGCACTGTAGCAACCTAGCCATACACGTTTGAAATGTTGTGGTGGAAAAGGATCTTCAGATTACTAACATACTCTTCAAACTAAAAAAAAAAAAGGTTCTTTTAGGAATTGTTCACTGAAAGGTTTTTTGGGACCCAAAATGATTCTTGTGCTACTTTTTAAACTACTTTTTGGAGCATTTATTTTTTAAGAGAGTAGCTTTTTTATTTACTCCCAGGTCCCTGTCCTGAAATATCAGCTCAATGAAACGTGTCAGATCACACAATTATGCCCATAATGAGAGAGTATGCAACTAGAGAGCTAAATAAAGAAAACTGTTTGATGTAGAGATTTTAAATTGAGCATTTCAGCAGCAACAATAAGATTTATGAGACAAGAAGAACTTATGATTAACGTTTATTAACAGGACGATTTCACATATTCTTGAATATACCACTTATTCTGGAATTTACACCCCCTGCATTCAGGGACACTGGCAGGGATGAAAGCTCCCATAATGACGCATCATAAATCTCTTTTTGCATTTGTCTAAGTGCCGTGAAGATGAGCTAATGGCTCTAACTTCAAAAAGCTCCTAGAATGTGCTTTTTAAATCCAGAAACATGTGCAGGGATCCAGAGTTTGGGTTCAAACTCCAGATGTTGATTACATGACCACAGCAGCCTGGTGTCACAAATTTGCTTAATTTCAAAGCATTTAATAGAACATTAACATCTGCCTGACAGGGTAGACGGAAGAAATTCAATGCATTCCTCAATTCAAAATGACATGAAAGAATTTTCATGTGCATGTGTTTTTTGATCATTACAAAACAATAAGAACTCACCTTTCTTAACTGCATGAACGTAAGGTGGACAAGAACCGCAGAGAACAAACGGAAGAGTGCCATGAACATCCGGAATCTTCACAATCCTTTAAAACACACACAGATATGACAAGCACAAAAGCTAGGCTTTTTTGTCCCTTTTATTTCAGCAATATGACATAAGCAAGAGTGTTTTACTAAATGTCTTTTGTGGTTTGTAGCAAAATATCTTTGTTTCATGGTTGGGACACATTAACGTGTCTACACTGAGGAACAAGAAGTGCTGCCATTCATTTAAATATTAATGAATTCTCTTTTGAAAACAACAGTGTTTTGCCATGTGCAGCTCTCCTGCATGTAACTCTAACACCAGTAGTGTCTTTTTACACTGTAGCTGGCTACATTTAACACGTTTTGTGTGTCTGTGTGCAAGTATCTGATTTCTGCCATGTACGTGGACTCACTCTTTGTTCTTAGTGGCCACCAGCAGTCTGAGGGAGCGGCGTATACAGAAGGACTGGTTGATCATGGTCTCCACCTCAGAAAAGGGCCTCAGAAACACCAGGTCCTCATTAATGGAATAGATCTTTCTTCCCGACTGCAGGCCTGCCATCTGTACAAAATTTAAAAAAAAAAAAAAAAAAAACAACATGAAAACATAGGAAATACCAAGAATCCAGCAGACAAACAATCAAAAATAAAGGGAACAATAAATTGTTTCATTCATAACACATTTCTCTGCTGTGCATGAGGATGTGGAAAGGAGGGAGAGAGAATAAGGCCACATATACAATACACAAATTAGGCACACAAATTTTAGTGGTTAATCCTGTTTCTGTACACACAGAGATCAGTAACTTCCAGGAGTGACAACTACATTCTACAATCAATTTAACTTTAAAAAAAAAATGCATTTACAAAAATTTTATGCAGTGTGTACTGACCCGAACTGAACAACTAACTGTTAATGACATTTAAAACGCACATTGGAGATGCGTTTGTGAGATGCCAGAACACTGCTATGGTTACCATGGTGTCAATGATGCAATTTCGTGAGAGAGTAGTGTTCCGTAAACAAACACAATGATCATTTAGAGGTCATCACTGCTGAAACTATACAGTGTGTATGTGGCCAAAAAGAAAGATAAGAGAGAGAGAGAGAGAGAGACAGAGAGATGAGTGATATGTTAATGAGGATTAGAGGATTGTCAGAAGAATTGAAAGCAGCTCGCACCTTTATGGACAAAGAGCTTTATATAGCTTAAAACTTTTCTAAGTTATAAGCAGTGATTTCAGATTACCAAGCAGTTCATTTGAAATGGTAATTAAAAATGTGCAATGAGGAAGAAAGGAATGAACAAACTAAATGCAGGGAGAGGAGAGGAGAGGAGAGGAGAGGAGAGTAAATGAAAAGAAGCGAACAAAGCAAGTAAGGAAAGGGGAAAAAGGAAAAGAAAGAAAGAAATAAAGGAGGGAAGGAGGAAAAAAAGATGACGTGTTAGGACTCTGTGGAGAATATGATGGGACATGCTTAATTGCTTCTCTCAGATCTCCAGAGAGCAGAGCTGTGAAGACAGAGGGAGTGAATGAATTAAGCAAGCGTGTCCTGGACCCGACACATGAACTCAAGACTGCAGATCTGAGCGGCCCGCGACACGAATGTCAGGACATGCAGCACTTTTACTCATTCACTCTATTAGTCACCATTACAGTCACACTCTCATCTTCTGTAGATGTTGTTGTGAGCAGCAGTGTGGCACTTTAATACAGACAAAATGTCTAAATGTCAGGTCTAACAGGCAGAGTGGGGATAAAATTAGTGGTGGTTTAGTTCTTAACCATAATTATCTACTAATATTCTTCCATAAATATCTGACAGAGCTATAGAGAGCATGAACACCAATAACCCTGTGCACTGAAAATAATGTATCCAAGTGGAAGAGGTCGTCCTCCTCCAAATGACATCAGATTAGATCTACACTACACGTCTAACAAAAGACCTGGGAAACAATCATGTTTAGATGACAAAAAGAGTCCATGAGAGATCTGGCCTTCAAGAAGAGTTTAAGAAAGGTGAACACGTTATCAGACAACCTCACACACTGGATAAAAATAAATGGACATCTATCAGATTGTGTTACAGTAGAGCGTGGCACAAGACAGTGACACCTCCACTTGGTCTTTCCACTATATATATATATATATATATATATATATATATATATATATATATATATATATATACACATTTTATATACATTTCACTTCTACATTTATGCATTTGGCAGATGCTTTCATCTAAAGCGACTTACATTTCATTGAAGGTATAGAATTGATCAGTTCATGCATTCCCTGGGAATCAAACCCATGACCTTGACGTTGCAAGCGCTATTCTCGACTGTTTGAGCTACAGTAACAAAACCATTACACGGCTGAATTTCACAAGCAACTCAAACAAAATGTCCTAAACATTATTCACTCAAAATCAAGAGAAAAATAAGAAATTAAATTTTGTATACAGAATAATGAAACATATTTAATTAATCTTTTTATTCATCAAAGAATAAAGTTTCCATAAATTATTAAGCAGCATAACTGTTTTCAACATTGATAATGAGAAGAAATGTTTCTTGAGCACCAAAACAGCACATTAGAATGATAATGACTTTTTCCTTCCATTTTGGAGTGAACTATTACTGGGACATTTTCTTGACAGGTTTTATGAACTTGCATAGTCCAAATGTGTGTATATAACCTTAATGTTGACATTATTTCAATGACCCAGTGCTAAATGTAACTGATAAGACACAGCCTTGTAAAGATAATGCAACTTCACTGAATATGCTAAAACATGAGAGAAAACATTGGTTTCGGTTTTGTAACCCTCTATGGAAGGCTATCAGCTAACATAAATGGACAAAATTTGGGTGGAAATGCATTATAAGAGAAAAAACAGCTTACTAGGGAAAAACCCAAATGTGGCAGACTCTGTGAGACTCAAGTCAACCACTGGCATGTATTTTGGGAATGCTCAGACAGTGATAGGTTTTTTTTTTTTGAGGAACACTATTTCGCATTGCATTTTGGGAACAAAAACTGCCCTTCAATCAAAAATGCATCTGATACCTACATGCAGCAATGCTCAATTTAGAAGATAGTAGCTTGACATCATACCTCTGCATATGAGCCCCTGGTCACACTCTTCACTATGATGGCCTTGTTCTTCTCTTCGATCTCAAACCCATAGTCCTCCTCTTCAGGATGTATCTGTGCGGGGACAAGAGAGTCACTATATCATCATGACGGCCAATATTACAAGGAGAGTGGCAAGTAGCAATGGTCTCATTTGTGCATCTGAGAATAAATTCAGCTAGTGACAGTGCGGAACAGAATGTGTAACTTTCAGAACTCAAATTTATTTAGCAGTTCCGTGCCATGCTGAGAGAACAGCATTCGTGCAAACATGTGAACTAGCTACGGATCCTCTAGTACAAAAGCTTTTAGAGGTGTCAAGTCCGTTCTTCTAAAAATAGCAAAACAATCTGTTCAAATGTGCCACAGCTGCATGCTAATAGGTCAGCTCAGGTGCTAAAGGCGTCAACTAGCTTTAGGTCATGATCATCTCTGAATCATAACAAGGATATAATACTCAATTTCTCCACAGCTACTCATGAGTTGGGCTTTTATGTGCTTTTATTATCTAAGACCTAAAAACAGAACATGTTTACCAGCCCAGTAAATGACAACTGTTTTATTTCTATCCATCAACCACTATTTTCTTTGAAAAACTGCAGTGGTGCGACGTCTGAGAGGGGTGAATGAGGAGGGTAAATCAAGAAGCTCTTAGCCTCTGATCAGAGAGAAGAGGGTGCAAGATTTTCATGTGTTTGATGGTCTGGAGGTGGAATCTGTCGGTCTATAACGGATGAAAGAGTAGTTTGTAAAGGTCAGGGTAATTACTGATGGATAAGTAGGGTCTTAATTGGCACGGAGGAGAAAAATCAATGCACTGCTGATGGTTGTGCTTGAGTGTGTGAAGTAGCGTGTATGTGTCTATGAATACAGGTGGGAGTGTTGTAAATGTAATTTACTTTCAGCATACAATTATTGGGTTTCATTTTACATTAGTTGTTAGCGAAGTTGTTGTTATTGAGGTCAGCAGGTCAAATTGATAAAGTTCTGAATCTGATATAGCTACACATAATTTAGCTAGAGTGGTTGAACTACAATCAAACTTTCTTTTATTATGAGAACAGGTTCTTAGATAGCATCGTAAGACTAATCTTACCCTATAAGTAAACCTATACAAAATACACCTAAAGAGGTGGTCACACAACATTTTTGTTTTTGTGTCACTGAATTCCATTCATACACATGCGAATCTGGGGAGACCGTAAACGCAAGCTCAAGCGAAGACGTTTTGCATTATGCTACTTTACAAATTCGAGTTTGGTGATTTTCATTAAAAAGGTTTATTTTCACTATTGTAGACTCATTTTGCAAACGTTAGCAATTAATTTGGACAAGCGCAAACAGGGTGACTGTAGGGTACAGACGTACCTGCTTGGCCAGAATTGTCGCGATGTCATGCATGTTCAGAAGTGGAGCTGCGCAAAAGTTACAAAAAAATGCCATACGCATCGGCACGCGAAATGGGGTTTCATGCATTTTACATAAATGCTAAGGAGTTAAAAAAGGCACCACATCTCTCATCCGTTGAAGCATCTGAAGAAATTTTGCATTCTCAAAGTTGTGTTACCACCCCTTAATAAAAACTAAAAGCAAATGAAAAAATAGATAAAAAAGCACCCTAGTTTAAAGTAGAACACATACAAAAAGATGACAAATTCCCCAATGGTACTCAAATGAATCAGTGAAAACAAACAAACTGATTTACAAGAATAAATCAGATTAATCAAAGCCACATTTGAGAGAAATGACAGGAAAGAGCCTTTGATTGTTTTGATGCCCTAGTTCATATGGGCTGTACAGGGACATGTCGTATAGACAGCTAGGATGCTGTTTTTAGAAAAGCTATTGCTTTTTGGAAAAAGTTCAGCTACTGTCACGCTATGGAAAAATGTGGTTAAGTTAAGTAGCACCGCTAGTTGGTTATCCCTCAACACTGCTCTCGACAGGAGTGAACTCCCGATGTGTGTGTTTCTTTGCATCTCACCACTAAGGATTTGGCAAGGATGTTCTCGATGAGTTTGAAGTCACTGCGAAGTTGTTTACTCTTGGAGCTCGTACCCTCAGTCTCCTCATCGGCATAGAAGCGGAAAAACTGAGAGTCATCCTTAAATTCGCTTTTCTCCATAACTGCAAGGCAAAGATAGAATTGAATTTAACTGAGAATGAAAAAAATTGTTTGCTCCTTTTATAAACAGGTCAAATAAAACACTTATATCCGAGTGCTGATCATATCTGCTGATGACAAAATGATTTGACAGTGTGAAACGGGCCAATTGCATCACCCTTCAGTTCCCGTCAAAACAACTCATGATGTCTGTGGGATTGATGTTTGGACAAATCTGAGGTGAAGGATGAAGGAAGAGGATTTAATGGGAGGTCTGATGTGTGCGAGTGCACCGTTTTCCCTCTCAGAAAGACGGTGACAGTGAGTGTGTGTGTTTTTCAGGAACTTTGTAGGGACGGGCTGTTCTGTCTGTGAATTCCAAGCAAAATATTGTTGAGGACAATTTTGGAAGCTGAGATCTGACATGACCGTAAAATACTTGTATAACTCTGACAGGAGGCATGCGTCTATGAGCATGAGTATCATAGGAAAATGTTGTTTTCCATTATTGTGACTACTCCTGATCCATCAGAGGGCCCAGATGTTATTCCAACAGCTGTTCACATCTAAAAACACACTCCTCTCGCTCCATTTTACGCTACGGCCCCTGGCAGACACATTGAGAATGCGATGTTATTGATTACTTATAAATTGCGCTGCACTTAATGCACTAATTAATGAATGGAGAAAGAAAAGAGATGTGTTCAATATCACGAGTAGGAGTGTGATATAGCTCTATATCAGCACGGCTGTGATTAGGCGCCATAGGTACAGGCCACAGTTCATAATGATATAGAGCCATATCACACTCCTACTCATGTGATATCGCATTTATATCTTTTTTCTTTGAAGCAGTGATTTACAGCGATTTTAGAACAGCTCTACATTATGCATAACACCTAGCTGTTATAAAATCACAGTAAATCACAGCTTCATGGGGATTATTGCTTTATTTTTAAATGCAACCATCAGATTAATTAATGCATTATAATTCCAAGACAGCTTTAGTGCTGCCAAGAGCAAAAACCCTTTCTCTTTCACTCCCTCTCATACACAAACACTCCCACGGTTCAAAGCTTTGCCCTGTTTGCAAGTGCTGCAAACAGAGAAGACCAACGAAAACTGCAAAATATAAAGTTTTTTCTTTTTAATAAAGCTTTTTTTTTTCAGACTTCTGTAATTTCTTCAATATAGAATGACAATTATAAGAAAGTCATATGTAGGCTTATTTCCCTCAAAAGTATAAACACTGTGTGTCTGTGGTGTTATCAAAACATTACTATGTTTGTTTAAGCATCCTGATCAGCCCTACACAGCAACATTGCAGCAACCAATGGTTGCAGTTTTATTTGCTGACTGAGAGCAGAGTGGTAAGTGTTTAGGAAAACTTATTTAAAAATCTTAACTTTTTGCAAATTCCATTGGGTCCCAACTACAGACACAGAAACTGAACACTTTAAAGTAGCAAAGAAACAGAAGTAGTGCCAGACATTCATTTCCATATTGTGATGTACATTCAAATAAAAAGGACTATCAAAATAGAAAAAAAAAAAAATGTTGGGTGGGACTTGGTTCTATCCATCAATTATTGATTGAATGATCGGAAAGCATGCTTGCAGTAGATTGTAATAAAGTGACAGGGTTTAAACAGACTAAATTACTTAAAAATTATGAAACATTCCCAATATGATCTTTTTTAGAAAATAGTACGTAATATAAGGTAACTGCATATGTTAAGGTTAATTATAGGGGTACGTTCAGAGTTAATACATTGTTATTACTCAGTAATTGCCATTATTTTAATAAGTACATAGTATGTACATGAACAGGACTGCAAAATAAAGTGCTACAGGTGAATTTTCATTTCATGCCAACTTCAACTACCAGAGAAATTCATAAAACCTTAAAAATTTGAAGAGGGGACTTATTTTTCATATAAAATGTGGGCAAATAAAAGCATTTTAGAACGCTCTGTATAATATAGCTCTTGTTTTAAGAGTTTAGACAGTGCAGTTCTTTGCAAATCTGCCGACATTGCAACAATAACTGACCAAAAACTGCATCATGATTTTACATGGAAGACTGTCCACTCAAACATTTCAAGTACAGTAAACAGGACTATATAAAGACTGACCGTGGTGCATGAAACCAGCATTGCAGAGTCCAACACCGAGGGTCACCGCATCCTCACGGCATGTGCTGTCACCCTGCAGAAGGAAAATCATGAACAAAGACACAAATCAAATAAGATGCTGAGTCTGGAATGACATTGGAGCAACTTTGGATATTAGACTATAAATAACCAGAGATAAAATTAGAGTAGGTATAGGATATAAATTGTGTTTTCATTTAGAGGGTGAATAGAAAATAAAAAAGTGTGTTTATGTTATTTTAATATAATAAATTGGTGTGTGCTTCTGTGTGCATGTCCATCTTCACATTACCTGTGACACAAGCCATTCCACCAGTTTGCTAGCTGGTATGACAGATTTGTAGGCTTTCAGATGATGATCTCGGTCTCTGTATATAAAGGATATTTCAGATTTATTAGGTTCACAGCTATCCACATGTGAACATAACATCTGACAGTGTGGTTGGCATGCAACACATTCAATCATATATACAGTATATACACATACATTTGTGATAAAACCATTGGATAAACTCTGATTAAACTTTTTATTTCAAATATATTTGATATAATGATGATGGAAATGTCTCAGATTGTCAATCATTGTGTTAAATCAGTTATTTATTGATTAAGTGGCAAAGGTTACAGGTTTAATCCCTGCTAATGGAGAGCAATGATCTGGAAATATCTTCTATCAGCCGAGATCTACTATTACCACTAAGTCCAAATACCCCAGACTGCTCCAGGGTGGTCTGCCCTAGCAATTGGTGCAGTGTAATTAGTGACCTGGGCTGTAAGTCGCTTAAAAAGATTAAAAGCATCTGCTTAAGGGCAAGTAACCAACATTTTGTGTGTTAATTTTTGGATCTGAGATCAGGGTTAGTCCCAACTGCAGTTCAATGGCCCCTCCTTACTCGTTATGTGAGACATCAAAGGTGATTGGTGACAGAAAAGCAATATGACTCTGCAATCCACACACACACACACACACACACACACAGGCAATGTGTGCACCTGGTCAAGGTGAATCCATGAAAGACAAACAAAAACCTTATTTAAGATTGCTGAAATTAATCAAATGAAATTAAAACTCTTTGTATTTATTTTCAATATTTTTTATTATATAAACTGGAATTGAATAACTTGCACAAATTGGATTAATTATAAAAGAATAAATAATTTGTAATGTTACAATCAATGTGTAAGAAAAGGGTGTTAATTCTCACTGTCATTAAAGCATTAAGATGACTTGCATTCAAATTTCTGGCAATATGTTTTAAGTAATGGTGTTGTCTGTTGAGTGTAAAGTATGTGTCACTTACTTGATAACAGGTGTGAAGAGACTGTGGAGACGACAGTAAAGTCTCACTCCCTGTCAGACAAACATGCACTTATATAAAACAATTGTACCGACAGCTGCATCTCTATGTAGTTCATTTACTGTTGCACTGTTGGAATCACTTCTTGATTGATTTGTTGACACAATTGTTAAGTGGACCATTTTGTAGTCGAGATTTATTGAGATGTATCATATGCACTCAACTCAAGATTCTGTTGATTTCAATCTGTATACTGACTGGTTTCAACTGACCAAAACTTAGTGAGCCACCTAGTAATGGAACCTCACAAGTGCACAAGTATATAAGAGACTAGACAATTAATTTCAATAGATTCTGATGTTAGTATGTTGCTAAGCTAATGTCACAATATGACATTCTAATACGAACATATACATATCACACATTGGGTAGAATACTGCATTTTTATTACACTTTTCAGTATTTAGTAAAATGTAAGCTTATTTGTAATTCATTTTGTCTGAGCTCATCACCAAAAAAGGATATTTATAGGTTACATAAGATAAGGTAAATATTGTTATTAGCCAGTATTCTGGGGGAAATACCTTTGAGATGATGTCTTCCATTTCACTCCTGGCTTTATAAGTGCCGTCATCGTAGCGGAAGCGATACAACACCTGTTCATTCTTGAACTGATGCTTATCTGACACTATGGTTAAAAAAAACAAAACAGACACATTAAAAAAAGAGACACATTAAATGATGATTGTCATGCTTAAACACTGAACTTTACCTCTAACATAACACTGAGCAGAGCTGGAACTGAGCTTGTGGAGTATTTGTTTCTCTCACTTTGCTGCTCATGGTCTCGAGCTGATAAACATGTATGTGGAGGTCTGTGATGAATCAAAGTGAGTGAGTGCCATCCCTACACAAAAGCCTGTTTGACCTCTCCTTGAATGCTGCCACCATATTATTGATTGACTGCCTGAGCCCTTATACATGGATTTATCACTCCAATCCCTTCTGGTGTTTGTCAGTTTTCACTGTCACAAAGTAATGTAGAGGTATGACACTCCCCAAATCTCAGACAATCACTGCACCTCATGAATTATTCAGAAGAATGTTCTCTACCAGCATTTCATGTCATGTTACTATCCAGCCTGCCGATCATCTGTCGGGGATCTCCGTGAATGCTGGCCAACAAGAGATGTGTGCCAGATTTGAAAAGTGTAAATCTGTCAAATAGTGATTTTTAACAGTCCAGCGTTTGTATAAACAGTTAATGGATTGTGGTTCATTTGCCAAGACTGTATCAAAAAACAGAGCATGGACAACAGTTGAATTTTGGTGATGAAGCAATCCACAAAAAACATGTTGATGAAATATATGGGGGTGAATGAGGTTAAAAGAGGAAAAGACAGAAAAATAATACAGACACAGAAAGAAAGAATAACAGATTTGTATGAAATAATGATGCTTATAAATAGTACTTTAGCGTTACCATGGTACAGTGATGGGTCGCCATGGTTGACAACTCAATTAGTCTAGTTTATTTTTGGATGAATTTTGAAATGTTTCGCTTAATCACTTAGAGCATCCAGTATGTTGACCAGTTAGTCAACAAGCGATTCATGCAACCAAACAACTTGTCAATTTTGATAATACATGGGTTTTGCACATCCCAGAATCAAATGATACTACCATGGTATTTTGGCTACAATAGTGCTATATTTACATTTACATAGTACCTTAAAATACTTAATACATGGTACAAAATAATACCATTGTATTACCATGGTCCATGTCCAACAAATCAAGGTAATGCCATAGATCTTTTAAGGGCGAACATTCTCTTACCATGATGGATGATGCCGTTCTCCAGGAGAGCTTGACCCAGGTTGATTCCCTCCTCAGCCTTGCTGATCTCTCCACTCTCCAAGAGCCATGAGACAAATTCACTGAGGACACAGAGACAACAGTTGTATCAGTCTGCGCACAACACAACACTCCACACATGCTAGAGAAGGGATTTATGTTGCATTAGTCAAAGGTACTTGGGAACTTGGATTCACTCAATCCTTCAGAGTGACTAGCTGCTTAAAAAGTTCACCAAGAACACAAATCAAGATGATATCAAGCTGCATTCCACTCTCTTAAGGTCTTAAAAGTTCAAACACTACAATTTTCACATATTGCTTTAGTTATGAAAAAAGGCTTCAAGAAACTTTAAATACATAATTTTATATTTATTAAATATTTCAGAAATATACAAAATATATTACATTTAAACTATAATATACACTATATTACGTTCATTTTGTTTTTTAAATTTGATATAATTTCTGTACACATATATAGAGCATAGATTGGAGTCAGAAAGGGATACTTTCTAAGGAAATTAAAGATTTTAGCAGATATGTATTAAATTGATCATTAGTTACAGTACATATATTCATAATGTTACTTAAATTAGATGCTTTTTTTTTTAGAACTTTCCATTCACCAAAGAGTCCTGAAAACAATGCATCATGGTTTCCACAAAAATATTAAGCAGCACAACTGTTTTCAACAGACTGTTTTGTATTCATTTCTTAATAAGGACCAAATCAGAATATTAAGAATGATTTCTGAAGGATCACAAGGACCACAGTGACAATGAAGACTGGAATAAGAGCTCCTGAAAATTCATCTGTGCCATCACAGGACTAAATATATTTTAAATTGCAATAATTTCACAATTTGACTGTTTTTATTGTATTTTTGATCTAATAACACAATACAGTATACATATACACACACACACACATTTACATACACACATAGTTAGCTACAGAGTGACTTTACCAAGTCAACTGCCAAATGAAAATGTCAAGAACAGTAATTAAATTATTAACTGTTTTTGAAGAGGGTAGGGGAGGAATTTGTTTTCGCAACTGCATGTCTGAGGGGGTTTAATGGCGACTCTAACGTTGTGTGTGACTTCATGCCAGAAACGTGCATGACTGCTGCGTGAGAAACTGTGAATCCTAGATTCAGGGACAGAAATAAGCAATCAATGTGTAAACAGTTATGACGCCATAAAGGGAAAGTGAGAGGGGTGTGTGTCCTTGAAATGTTGAACGACAGCAGCGAGGGAGAGGGGTCAGATGAAAGGATGGGTTAACAGATGGAGCAGGAGGAGGAGAGAAGACGTGGGTGCCAAAGGCACCCCACATTCACCCAGTGCAGTAGGACGACCAGATTCTACATTCATCTGAATACACAACTGCTCTACCCTCTACTCCTTCAAAAATCTCCTTCAAATCAGCTGACTATAAGCAAAACTTAATGAACTCTTTAAAATACTTAACCTTGATAAATCAGTACCTTCCGCTGTCAAAACCTTGACAGAGATACAGATTATAATACCACCAAGCCTGGAAGGTTGCATCACCCTATTTCCTTTGACAGAAACCAAAAAGAATTTTTTTCCATTGCCTTTTGGATTATTACTGAAAATAAGGTTTGTGACTAACAAAAGTGTCATGATATCATGATAACCTTAACAAATGAACATCTTATGAATTTTGCTACCTAAATATTAAAAATCTAAACATAGGAACCTCCCTATTTAACAAACAAACAAACAAAAACAAGCAAATTCTTTTTCATGTTTTTGGCCAACAAAAATACACCATACCAGCAGCAGTCTATTGCCCCAGTCAAAAAAACATTGCATAAAATTAGCAAAGTTGTGAATAACTGATCATGTGGATTCAGTGTTTTGGTCGCAAGTGTCGACTTCCTAAAACAAAATGCACATTTTCTTAAATTTTAAGACTTTTGTACAAAATTTGACATGCTGCATGTCAAAGGTGTTAATGGTGGAAGAGGATTGCAGCTCATACAGTTTCAAAGTAATCAACCAAAATGTATATGTACATCTGAACAGTGGCTGGGATTTGCAGTCAACGTGTCGAGTTTGTAGTCTTTGCAAGTACAATCTCCGATCCAAAAACACTACATTTTAGAGCAGAAAAAAATGCTACCACAAAAGAGGAGAATATGAACAAATATAAAAAGGTTCTAGCAGCTGCTTTGACCACTAATAATAAAAAAGATGACAATGTTTATGTCAATAAAAGGATAGTAATAACAATCAAGCCATTCACACAAAATCCAAACAATAAATGTTTATGATGTGGTTATGTGGGTTATGTGGAGATCTTACGGACTACTTACAAAGCCTTTATGTGCAACTCTGCAGAGGAAGTTCAGAGAGGAGAGGGCAGTCAGGCCCATGAAAGAGAGCAGTGAAATGAAACAGACAGTGAGTCTGCTGTGATTACATAAGTCTCTAATTCAGATTGGCAGGAAAGGGAAGGGGTGGAGGTGGGCGTCCCTGGGGTGAATTAATTAGTGTTTATGTAACTCATTAATATTCTCCAAGGCTAACGCACAGAGCTCTCTCACATACCATAGATGTGTGTGAGAATTTTCTTATGCTTCTATCTATATCTGTCTGATTATGCTTGTGTGTGTGAGTGTGACAGAGAAGGATCTAATGAGATGTTTATTGAAGTAATATTAAATACAAGCTCAATTACCACAGAAAATAACTGACTTGTCCCTCAGCTTGTAAGATAAACAGACAAATGTAAAAAACGTACTTACAAAGCTCAGAAATGGATATAAAATCAGAATTGTGAAGCTTGCATTTCTATACATACATATATATATATATATATATATATATATGTGTGTGTGTGTGTGTGTGTGTGTGTGTGTGTACTTTTTTTTGTATCCTAGCAAGTATTATGCTAAATTACGTCATATGGTCTGAACATGAGTTGAATAACTGAGTAACATACAAAAGAATAGCAAGTGATTTTATTAAAAACGAGTCTCATAAATGCAACTTTGTTTTGCAAACTGATAAATGAGTCAAAATAGTTTTCTGTGAATATAGAAAGCAGATGCTTTCAATAGAGCTTAAGTTGTAAATAACCAGAAACATTCCTTTAATGCTTTGACCATTTAAAGCTTTTTACCATGCCAATAAAGCGTGAGTTTTTAGGTCATTGCTGTAAGTTTAAATGAATAAATGAAATCTTTCTACAAAGTGTTTACACTACTTCAGAACTTGTGATGTTGCAAGTATCAAAATCTCACCCTCTTTTGAAATAAATTCTTCAAAATAAGCACAATGGGGAAAAATAAATCACCAGTAGTTCAGGCAAGAGAAAGAAATTGCCAGAGATGAGAGAAAGAGCCAGAGTCTGAGCAGTAGCAGAGCGTTTGTCCACATTAACAGCTGAACTGGTCGGCTGTTCTTGGAAGGAGTGGGATTGAGGTCTATTCTGAGAAGGATGCGGAAGCCAGCGAACAACAGAGCCAATCACAGCTGCTTTCACCTGGACCACCGAGGCTGAAACGCACGAATAATTGTGTTCTGAGGGAGCTGTGCGAAATTTATCCAGTCAGGTGTTGACAGGAGAACAACAGCACAGCTGAGGCTGTGAGGCCAGCGACAGTTCACTTTTTAAGCCACTTCAGCGGAAGTGCTACTTCAACTGTATTTTAACTCGTCAAGCTAGCCTTTTGGAGAAAAAAACCCCAGCTATTTTACAAGATCCTGACATAAAGAAGCTAACTACATTGAAGCCACTTAAGAGCGACAGACATTTAAAATATACAATGCACAACGTCAAATTAAACACTGTTTGTAATAATCAGCAGTAATTAATATGACAAAAAACAATCAAAATCTCAATCAGACTCATGAATCTTGAACAGATCTTTTTAAATGAAATAAAACTAGGAAAACTTTCAAGCGTTGTGTCAGTTACGCTTTAATAAGTTGAATACGGAAGGCGTAGGACGTAGCATACGTGTTTTGAACTGCAAGAGGCATTACACTTTCTTCGTAAGATGAATACAGAAGTTGGTCTGGTAGGAGCTAGATATTTTACTTTATAACTTGTTAAATATGGATAATCGCCTCAGAAGGCCTTCATTTACCCCCATTTATTATTAGGGAAATGCTACTTTTTCAGGAAAATTCACTAAAAAGAACTGGACAGTTTAGAAGAATGTGTTTGATTATTTCCAATTTTTTCCAATATACACAGCATTTTGTTGTGCAGTTTTGTTACTCACTGGCTAAAGCAGCTTGTGACAGTAAAAGCTAAACTTTTTTAAAGCACCTGAGCTACTGAAAGATGTAGTTAAGTTAGCAGCATCGCTACTTTGAGTTACTTATTCCCAACACTGCTCAGCAGCAAGGCCCTGCAGATTTGTTAACCACTTTAGCTAAAATGAGGCTCATATCTGAACTTGTGAATTTTTGTGGCCTTTTAAACTAGATTGCATCAATATAATCGCGTTAAATGGACCACAGCAGAGTGTTTTTTCTACTTATCTGCTAGTGCAGTGCAGTAAAGAGAATTTTAATTGGTGTGAGGAATCTCTCCTCTCAACTCCCAAACACACACACACACACACACACACACACACACACACACACACACACACTGTATTTGGAAGTTTAATGGCGTACATAGCACTCATTGTTCATTCATAGTGTTGAAAGACTGGGTGAGTGAGCAACAGAAAGAAAAGAGAGAGAAAAAAATGAAGAGAGATACACAGAGAGAAAAAGAGAGAGAGACTGAATGCAGATTTCTCTCTAATGAAGGTTTTTTTGCTGGGAATGTCTGTGTCCAATGGGGTGCTTGGCAGTGAGCTTGGGAAAGCATTTACAAGCGCTAAGTAAGAGTGTATGTGTGTGCGTATGCGTTTTCATTCATACAGGGGCCTCTTGGATTAGGATGACTTGCAAGATATTCAGGAGACAGTCAGATGGTGTAAAAGCAGCCGAGGGAAGGTGTCACACTCAGCGCGGACTGAGCCAATCAACGGCATGGGAACTGACCGGTCAATAAGGCAAACCAATTAGTTTGGACAAGAATCTCTAAAATACATTACATAATGCTTCAAACTTACTTTCCCAAGAAGCATTTGGGTACAATGGTGAGTTTCCTACGTCGATCTTTGATGAGGTGGCGGCTCTTGGTCATCATCATATGGTACAGCTTCTCTCCCTTCTCCGCGATCATGACGTAGGCATCACGCTCCATCCCGAGCTTCAAACCTGCCAACCAATGAGATAAGAGTCAACACTACTTAATAAAAAGCATAAAAATCAACAATTTTCATTTTAAAGTGAACTAATCCTTTATTTTATTTTGATTTATGAATTTGGATTTATGAATGATTTTTGAAAGAATATATTTCATTAATTAAAAATCTATTTATTTTTTCTTTAGGTCAACTGCACCTGTAACCCAAGTCAGATGTGCACAAATTTTCACAGAAAACCAAACAGTTTAACAATCTTCAAGTCTGTGCATATAGGTCTTACTTGACATTAGAGGTCTTGAAAACTAGTGTGAATGTGAATGTAAATATAAAAAAAAAAAAACTATTTTATACTGTTCTACTGTATAATTATAGTGTATTCCTGAAGCGTTACTTTCTAGCCGTTCCTCTAACTGACACGGCAACGCCCATACTGATTTAATGTTTAGGTGAGACTGAGAGGAAACACTGGTTTAACGGATTTTATTATAAGGTTTGTGTGTTCACACATGCTCATGCATTCAAGCCACATGCTATACACAAAATAAAATAAATGGGTGTTAAACTGCAACATGAAATGAACAATGCTGTTGTGACATGATGTGGTTAATAAGGCGAGAAAAGCTGCAAGTATAGATGCAGAGAAAGACCTCTACCAAAGAGTTTACGGTTTCCTGAAACGACCAGAAAAGAATAAACACCGCATGTTAAAAACTGTGCAATAGTGCAAAGCAGCTCGGCCTCCGGTGAAAACACCTTTGTTAATATTAGCAGTGCAGCCAGAGTCAAGCTGCAAAGGAAATAGGAGCTTCACACAAGGTAGGTTGGCTAAAAAAAAAGCACTTTGTCAGTCATCCGAGGCTTTTAGTTTGTAAAAGAACATTTTAAAACAACCCTTCAGTTAAGAAAAACGTTCACATTTTTACCGTACATTTAAAACAAAAGGTAACGTTAAAGAGAGTATCAATGGGATTGCAGCTGATGCAGGAGGTGGGGCGTGCTCAGATGTGGCGGCAGCTGGCATGGCTCTCATTCAGAGCCCTTTACTGTGTCTGAGACCCTAGAGAGAGGGAAGCCACCGGCAGCTGCAGATCTCCCTCACAAAGAGTTTTTTTGAGGAGGTGTTCATGGCAGCTGTACGAGGCTTCAATTCAATCAAGTCTCAGCAAAGAGGCAACACATCATTAAAATGCCTCCTCAAAAATGACCCTGATGAAGCTTAATTTCCACCTTGGCATCTGAAAGTCTGATGCTGAATGGCAATTTTTGAAATGAGCAAAACTTCATTTTTAAACAAATCTTCCTGTTTCTTTCCTCCTTTTGAATTGCAGATTTCAATCGGCGCACACCAACATGAAATGGATGAATGTAAGCATAACATCAAAGAGTGTTCACTTGCTTTTTGAGCTTCAATTTTTAATGTATTTATTGAAAAAGTAATTTCTTAATTAGTTTATTATTTAATTATTATTTGAAGGTATCTATTGCTTTATTGAGTATGTATGTATGGTGACCTTGGGATTCCAGATGACTATAATTTCTGAATCAGAGGCCCTTTTGCATGTTAAACCAAGTAATAGTTGAAATGTGCAATTCCACGACGTATTTCAGTTGTATAGAGAAACGAGGGGGCGCTGGCTGAAGACTTGAACGGTCAGAGAGGTGTGACTAATGTGGCAACTGTTGGAATGGGCTCCGATTTCAAACGCTGGAACCTGATACGCACCATAAAACTTCTGTTTTCATCTGGCATCACAGCATAAAAGTGACGTCTCGCTCTACCGCCAACTCACACCGCATTACAATACTTTGGCTGAGGACTTTGCTTTGGACACTGGTAAGCTGATCCTACAGACTAATACTTCACGCTGAAACATAAGAGCCGTGATCAGAATGGGCTTTGTGGTATATTTGAGGTTTTACTGCTATGATCATGTGACCTAACAATCAGAACAACCATGTAGTAAAACATCACACAGGCCTCAAAAAGAAGAGATAACAAGAACAGGTGTCCAGCAGAGGACAGGTGTTCCATATTGCAATAGAACAAAGGAAAAAGTCCACATAAACACATACTAGGTACAGCAAATTGGGTTAGGATGCTAAAATACAAAGCACAGTGGAATTGGGTTTGTTCTTATTCATTAGGAGGTGCTTTGACAAAAATTTAATCCAATAACGATTCTTTACTAAACATTGTGACTAGTACAGGCAATTGATTCTTTTCAAAATAATTTCAATCAATTTATAATGATTTCAATGTGTTGATTTTAATATTTTTTTTAAACACAATAAATATTTACTAAATTAACACAGCCTACTGCAGTTGCATCACGTATCCGAATTTTAGTTTTACTGAATTGATTCAATTATGATTGACAGTTCTAACAATATATAAAAAAAAACTGAAAAAAATAACATTTAGGGACCAATTTAAAGGGGTGGTTCACCCAAAAATTGTTATCATTTACTTACTCTTAAGTTGTTCCAAACCTGTATAAATTTCTTTCTTTTGCTGACCAAAAAAGAAAATATTTTGAAGAATGTTGGTAACCAAACAGTTGAGGGACACCAATGACTTCCATAGTATAGAAAAAAAAAATACAATGGAAGTCAATGGGGTCGAATCAACAGTATAATTCTTCAAAATATCTTCTTTTGTGTTCAGCAGAAGAAACAAATTCATACAGGTTTGGATCAACTAGAGGGTGAGTAAATGATGACAGGATATACATTTTTGAGTGAACTATCCCTTTAATGCACACAGAGAGCAAACAAAGCATTTTTAAATGTTTTTCATTTAACTGGTGTTATTTCAGGATTTTTATGTTGTACTTTACAATGACAAACCAGAAAAAAAAAAAATTCAACTCACTCTCTCGCTGTTCACGTTCCTTTAAAATGGCGTCAAGCCATTTCTGCTTGTCCTCTGCGTGTTTGGCCATGCACACAAACCATTTGTTTTTGGCCGTGTTGTGAATCTTCCAGCCATTGGTCACCGTGTAGTTGTTACTGTGATAGTCCGCTAGAAAGAACATGAAAAACACAAGAAATTAAAAAACAACAAAACAGGTTGAACAGTTTTCAAGAGCGAAGTAACGGACAACTAAATCACGCAAACGTTACATACAACACAACTACAAGCTTTATGTAGCATGTACTTTTTTTTCAGTATCACAAACAAGTACAAAAAGCTTTAATGTTCACATTTAATAAACCAAATCATCTATCAAAATCATTTGCACCTTCAAATTAACCTTTAAAAAACTTGGGGGTATTATTTCTCCCCAAAGATATAATTTTGTCAGCTTATTACCAAGGTTAAAAAGTTTCTCTTTTACCATTCCTAAATGAGTTGCTGACCCAAACACAAATGCTGACACAGATAATAAGATTTTGTTCAACAATCTAGAAGCATTAACAATGTAGAAAGGTTAAACTATCCCATTAGAGTGAGGAATCATTAAAGATGCATTTCAGCATCTCTCCCGCCATTAAACCAAATCCTGACAGAGAGCATGTGTATGAATGAGGGGTTCAGACTGTTACTCATAGTCCAATTTTAACCCAGATTTGACAGCAGGTGAATTATATGGAGAAATGAATGAGGTATGGAATACGTAATGGGCAGTGGTTAATGTTGGCGTAGTATAAATAGATTTCAGAGCACTGAGAGGATTTGACAAAGGCTTTTAGCTCATAAAAAACTGGAGAGAATTTATGTGTAATCGTATTTGGTACATAAGTCTGGCTCAGTAAGAAACACCACCTAAGCATTATCTGATCGTTTTCCAATTAAAACAATAGTGCAGTCAAAACAAGCAGATTTAATTACCATGCTTTAAATGTGAGAGCAATGAAGAAACATGGAGTAATGTGAAAATTAAGAGCAGGAAGTGTCCCAAGTTACATTGGAAATGAGTTGTTTCTGGTTGCGACAAACGATGTGTCATTTTATAATGGTTTCAAACGTGACTCATTCAAAAATAAATATACAGTAAATGTTATGCGTTATACTTTTACATGTTTTGAATCATTTGTTTTTCTCTCAAGAGTTACATGATTAAAATACCAAATTTGGATCATCAAAAAAATATATTTAATATTCATTAATTTTCCTGCCGCTTTTCCAAGACTGGGTTGTGGATATTTAATGTTTAATTGTACATATGTATGTATGCATGTATTTACTTTATTTAATAAGTTCAATATATGTTTTTGCAGGAAATTGACATAGAAATGGTATATAAAATGTAAATAATATATTATAAAATTTAAAACTAAATGAATATAACATTATAATAGAATAGAATTTCCAGTAAAAATATTGACGGATAAAAAATGACTAATAACGTTATATAAGATAATAACACCGACCACTTACAATCGGTTTTCATTACTACACTACCTTGAAATCTCCCTGGAAACATCACCATAAACAAAAATGTAATTAGGTTGAATATCTGAATTTCAAACCCATCATCTTCAATCTTCACCCACTACATGTGAATCATTTTATCTGTAACCTTATCCAATAAAGCCAAACACATCATCTGAGACATTTACACAGATGAGGCGCATCATGTGACCTAAGCCCTGATAAACATGACATTGAGAGAACTGAAACACAAAACACGTCTCACATTGGCCGTATCAACTGATGGCATGCGTGGTTTAGGCTGGTAATGTTACAACGCTATGTCTTGTTTTTCAGAAAGGATGTTTTTCTCTGTGGCTCAGAGAGAAAGAGAGAGAAGTTGCACTTCCACCCTGCTACTTTAAGGTGTGGTGAAAGACTAAGAGCAAAAGGTGAGAAGAGCAGCCGTTACTTCCCCTGAGAGTTAAATTTCATGCTCGGCCCGACAGCTGAACGGCACCTTTGACGAGGGCCCCTTGGCGGTCAGCTCAGCGGAGGCGCTAAATGTGAAGCGCTCAATTCTAAGAAGCCCTGCGTGATCTTATCTTCAGGCTACAGAGGCACTAATTTCTACTGCACAAGCTGAAGTTCCCTTTAAGTGGTTTTGTTTGTTGCTTGTGTTGTGATGTTCATAAGCGTCACATGGTGATCAGATGGAACAAACAAGGATATCATACCGGAAACTCCCTAACACATCCCATGAAAATGTTTCTTTGCATGCTAGTGTTCAAAAGTTTGGGGTCAGGAAGATTTTTTGAATACTATTATTTATCAAGGATGCATTAAATGGATCAGAAATTATAGTAAAAACTGAAATTGTTACTAAAGATTTCTATTTCAAATAGAAATAGCTTTTGAACTTGCTATTCAGTATCATTGTTTCCACAAAAATATTAAGCGGCACAACTTGATTTTCATCGATAATTATAAGCAATGTTTCTAGAGCATCAAATCAGCATATTAGAATCATTTCTGAAGGATCATGTGACACTGAAGACTGGAGTAATGATGCTGAAAATTCAGCTTTGACATCACAGGAATCAATTACATTTGAAAATAGTTATTTTAAATTATATGAATATTTCAATATTACAGTTTTGTTTTGTTTTGTTTTTTTGATCAGATAAATGCTGCCTTGGTGAGCATAAGAGAAGTCTTTCAAAAACATCTTAGAAACTCAAAAAATTTACCGGTAGTAAATATTTTTATGACAGAATACAAACCCAGTAGTTTCAAAAACTAGCGAGCTGCACAGGAGACTCTACTTTTTAAATATTTTGAAATGACGTTAGCATTTTGCTAAGCTTATGACTCCAAGCAGCCAAAAATTTATACCACACAAAAAAACTGGGTCAAATAATGTTATTTTAATTCCAATTTAATTACATTTTAAGACCACCAACATACTAAAACCTACCAGTTCCGTCTTCCACATTCTCAACCTCCATGACCTCCGTGTTGATGCGGCCTCGGAACACAAACTGCGGCCCGTTGATGGATTTTGTCCTTTTGGTGGATTTCTTCCCTGACACTCTGGATGTTTAAAAAAAAAAAAAAAAAAAAAAGTTTAAAAATGAGACAAGTATCATTTAGCTTCTATATATCTATCTGACAGTTGTCAAATTTTGAACAGTAACACACTACTATGCATCGTTTATGTAATTGGGATACCAACATTAGAGGCTAGATTAATTGATAACTCAAAAGTATTTCAAAGGCCTTACCGGGACTTCCTCTTGCAGTACACTAGGAGGTTGTCAAACAGAAAAAAGACTCGTTCCTGGATGTTTCCAGCCGATATCTTCAACAGGTTGCCTTGGAGCAGCAGTTCCGTGCAAATATCAGTCAAGTTTGTCCCCTGGAAAATGAAAAGACAAAAAAAAAAAAACAATTTATCACGTGTGCCAGTGTAAGATTTTCTGCTGAGGCATTCCGCTATAAAAGTTATCAGCTGCTCGTGTTCATGTAGCAGAACAAAAAGCGGCAGGGGAAAAAAATACGACAATGCTGCCATCATTCTTTCAACAGGTAGACATTTTCCTTGTACTTTATTAACAGTGAGTGTTATAATTTCATTATTTTCATTTAAAATAATTACAATCTGGTCATTAATCATGGCCTTCCATCTCAGTCTCAGATAAGAGAAGCCTCTACTCACTTCTACTTTGCTTTCTATTTGATTAAATGCAAAAAACCCCACAACAAATAGAGAGGGGTAGCTGCTTTTTAACAGGACAGAGATAGCCAGACAGATTTTGGTAACACATACTGTGTCCATTTCAATATCCAGGACCATTAAAAATTGATTCTACTCTGACGCCGCAGTCTGTGCTGACTCTGTACAGGATGTGATTTTCGATGCTTGGCAGGTGTGGGCGTGTGTGAGTGTGTTTGATAAGCAGACTCCATTTTCTCTGCTTAATCAATGGCATGCCCAGACGGGTCAATTAGAGAGATGGGAATCCGCTTCCCGCTTGTTCTGCACTATTTACCTATAAAGGTGAAACACTCTGGACTAAATGGAAACTTAATGCGTTTTCTTTTAAATCAGACCCCACATCCTGAAACGCTCTAAACATTTAACGCAATATAAAACGAGAACTTAAAAAGCAGGCTGTATTTCACCTCAGACATAATGTTATCTACACATGATCTCAGAAGCATTGAAACCTTGAAGAAAAGATTCTGTCATTATTTACTTGCCCTTTTTTTATTTACTTGAAGAAAGCACTTGCTGCTTTTTCAAATAATGAAAGTGAACGGAGAATGAGAATGAGAGACATACTATCCATTATAACAAAAAACGCTTGTGCCCTATAATCCAAGATTGCTCAAGTATTATGAAACTTTCATTTTCATTTTGTATGTAATTTTGTTGTATTTTGTAGTTCGACAGCCCATATTAACATGGATTATTATACATTTTTATTTTGTGTTCCACAGAAGCAAGCAAGCAATATAGATTTGGAACAAATCAGGCAAACTATTCCTGCACACTAATTAAAAAAAATGTTTAAATAATCCCCTGTCATGCTTTGCAGGGATCTTGAATGGTCACAGAGGCATGATGGGACTGGAAAATAACACAACAGGAGAAAGAATGCACTGTATGCACCAAATTGTGAAAATTTTAACCATCTAAGGCTCACTGTCGGCTAGAGAAAATACCCCACTTTGTCCAACCACTCAGTGCTGCATCAGATAAATCAATAAAGAGTAAATGGACAGGGTACAAAGAGTGAGAGAAAGAGAGGTTGAAGACAAAGCAACTATGGTATAGAGAAGATGATGAAGAAAAGGAGGCGGGGAGAGACAAAGTGCTTAAGTGAAAGAGAGAGTGAGTTTGTGGTGGCACACTGTTGCATGTTACACAAAACTAAAGGATCTCCGTGGTAACGGGCCTTTGTGTTAAGACTTCCTCTTCCTGCTTGTGATATGTCCTAAGAAAATGTCATCAGCAAACACAAAGCGACACTGATCATGTCCCCGTCGGTGATTCTTTCGAGGCTACGCTTAAACATCTATCATAGAGGAACTTCACTAAATAAAGAAGAAACATTAAGTTAAAAACAACTGGTGCTGGTCTGTTCCTTTAAAACCATCAACAAGGAAGCAGTCAGAAAATGCACCATCTATGACAATTTCAAAACATGTTTCTAACTCACCTCCCAGCCCTCTATGCGTGACTGTAATATCTCAAGAGCCTCTAGTTTCTCCATCTGTCGCTTGGTCTCGTTGATGTTGCAGCACACAGCTTTCATGGCCTGCAGGGCCTCTTCTACTGCAGGGTAATCTGAATGCTTCTTAGGGGTCCTCTTCAAAAGTTCCTGAAGGGCACACAGCAGGTACATGCTTGTATTACACAGTTACACATCAACTATCTGCTGATATGCTTCAGATGGGTTATGCTTCAGGCTCAGATGCACAAGAGCCTATTAAAGTGACGAAATCAATATTGACTCTCTTTTGTGATATAAATTCCCGGTCTTTTTCCACAAGAGATCATTTGTGATTACACTGTAAATGTGCATGACAGTTCAATAGTTTGTGGTCAGCAATTTCTTTTTTAAAAATTCATACTTTCATTATTCAATATTCAGCAAGGATGTATTAAATTGAAGAAAAGTGACAGTAATGACAAATTCACTTCTTTTCATTGAACAATATAATGATTTACACAAAAATATTAAGCAGCCCGACTGTTTTAATAAGAAGCGTTTCTTGAGCAGCAAATCATCATATTAGAATGATTTCTGAAGGATCATGTGACACTGAAGATTGGAGTAATGATGCCGTTTTCAGGAAAAACAAACATGTTAAAATATATTACAATACAAAACAGTTTTTTTAAATTGTAATTATATTATATTAATTAATAATACATATTCATTTTTACTGTATTTAATTTTATTTTTTTTAAATAAATGCAACCTTTGTGAGTATAAGAAACTTCTTCAAAAACATTTTAAAAGATCTTACCAACCCCTTTTGAATGGTAGTGTACATCAAAATGCATCAACTTGCTCCTGCTCTGAAACAATTTCTCTTTAGATTGACATCAAGGCCGCACAAGCTACTCGATAATGTTAACCAATAGATAAATAGCTACTAATAGCTACTGTTTTTTTGTTTTGCTTTTCCCAAATGGATAAAAACCAAGCCCCACTCCAAAGTTTTTTTTCTCCAACTAGCTTTAGTAGAAAATGTGGAAAAAGTAATAAAAATGCATTTGTGTGAATGTCATTCAATGCTTATTTTAGGTTTGCTTGTCCTGTTAGTAGCTGTAGCTACTTTTTATGCAAGATGATCAGAATGTTGTAAAGAAAAAACAATATAACCCATAATGCACATGCTTGAAATGCCCATAATGGATAAAAGGAAGCCATACCTTCAGTAGCAAAGGGTATTTACAGATCCTCTGGATGGGAGAGAGGAGATACCCCTCAAGAGGAACATCTGTGCTCTTCTTACCTCCTAACAACATGAGGTGCTAAAAAACAAAACACATGACCCGATTTGTGTAACATCTCTTTAATATGATTCATGTTGAGAATACAGTGGGTTTCTATGGAAAGCAATGAATTGCACCATCTCACATCCTGGTTTGGACAGTTAAATAACTACATGGGTATCAGTTTCATTTAGGTTTTGGAGATCAATTTATTTCCTGAGGCAAATCTATCAACCACTAATGTTTATTTGCTCGAAATACTAATGAAATCTGTTTTAGGTCTACAGATGTGACACTGATTCGTGACAAGACTCATGTGTGAGGGATCTTCATCAGAATATGATGTAATGAAAAGAATTGGACTTTTTCCTCGGTAAATGATATAAAAAGGTACTTACCAGCAGGAAAGTCCGTACTTGAGGGATCTTGTTAAGCTCCATCAGTAGTCTGAGTGCTTTTTCATGGTTACTACAGTACTCTCCATACACTGAGAAACGGTCCCTCTGTAGTGGAGAGAGGAGTCACAATTCAAAACACTTTTTTTGGGGCAAAAGGTTTGAACGTTCCCATTTCTAAATCTCATGTTCAGGGATGAACTTTGTACCAGGCTGGCAGGCCCTGATAAAGGAAGTCCTCCCATAAAATTTTGTCCTAGGCCCTGTGAATTTTAGCAACAGCCCTGTTCAGCTCAAATGGGAAACACTAAACTGATAATAAATGTTTAGCTCTCGTTGCATAGTTCAATACACTTCCGTCTTTCACCATTTTCTCAAACGCAGAGCTGAGAAGTGACATAAGGGGTTGATTTCAGGTAGTGAAACTGCCAGAGATGCAACAAGGCGCCATCATTCTGCCCTACATTATTCGAAACAACACAGGAAGCGAAATCAAAGTGCACAGGTTTAGCCGAAAAGCCACACCTTCTCTATGGGTCGCAAAAGTTAGGTAGAAATGGGAAGCTGCAAGCTTAAAAAACAAAAGCACCTCATTTTCAGGCACAAAAGTGAGCAGAGCACATCTTTGACCCCAACATGCAGTAATTACAGTAACACTTTACTTGAAGGGGTGTGCAAAAGACTGACATGAAACCCTCATAATCGTGACATAACATGTCATGAATATGAAGGAGGGTGTATGCATGTTTATGACAACTGAAGTGTCATTCGCTCAATTATGTAATTTTTAATGCAAAGATGACATTGTTTGAGATTTCTTTGTTATGACAACTTGACATTACCAAGACATATAACAGCGTCATGAATATTTTTCTTGACCTAAACTACAGTGGTACTTAAAAAAAGAAATTATGAAATGAAAAATATTCATGACACTGTTATAAAATAATTTGACAGAGAATTAACACTTAATGATATTTTAATGATTTGCACTACGCAACATCAGGAAAATCCGTCCCTTCCTGACTGAGCACGCAACACAACTGCTGGTCCAGGCCCTGGTCATTTCAAGGCTTGACTACTGCAATGCTCTTCTGGCTGGTCTGCCGTCAAGTGCAATCAAACCTCTTCAAATGATCCAGAGCGCTGCTGCTCGTCTTGTCTTCAACGAGCCTAAGAGAGCCCACGTCACGCCCCTCTTCATCTCTCTGCACTGGCTACCCCTCGCTGCTCGCATCAAGTTCAAAGCGCTGATGCTTGCTTACAGATCCACCACAGGCTCTGCACCTTCCTACCTCCACACACTGCTACAACGCTACGTCCCCACCAGAAGCCTGCGATCACTAAAGGAGCGTAGGCTTGTGGTACCGTCACAGAGAGGCACAAAATCACTCTCCAGATCATTCTCCTTCACTGCTCCCTGCTGGTGGAATGATCTCCCTACTTTCATCAGGAACGCAGAATCCCTGGCAATATTCAAGAGACAGCTGAAAACTCACCTCTTCCGTGAACACTTGATCCCCTCATAAAAAAAAAAAAAAAAAAAAAAAAAACACCTTTCCTTCCCTTTTCCCTTCCTACTCTAGCTTATGGTACTGAGCAATGTATGGAACTTGTATTGTGAGCACTTCCTGTGTTATTTGCCAATTCATGAAGAATCGCTTGTTTGTTTTCCTCACTTGTAAGTCGCTTTGGATAAAAGCGTCTGCTAAATGACTAAAATGTAAAAAAAATGTAATGACAAATTCAATTTGAAAAATATTCATTACAGTTATAACGGTTTCATGACAACCAGTGTCAAAACCAACCACATGACAGTTTAATGTAATGTAAACCCATAAAAGTAAAAAACCCAAAAGTAGTTTCTTAAGTTTTATAATTAATCTGTTATGTCATGTTTATGACAAATGTATGACAGGTTATGATGTTTTGGTTTATGTCAAGTTTTCATAACAAAGACTTTTCAAACAATGTCATCTTTGCATTAAAAATGACACAATTGAGCGAATGACACTTCATGTCAGTGGTCATAAACCCCTCCTTCATATTCATGACGCGTCATGTCACGAGTCTTATGCACACCCCTTCAAGTAAAGGGTTACCATAATGGTAATAAATCTCTACTACTTGATTAATTATGTAAAGTGCGACGCCACTTGGGGTGCTTTGTTTATGTATTGGAAAACACTTGTTAACTGATTTTCTATCACAATATAGTCCAACTAAACGTTAAAGAAAAAACAAACAAACAAAAAAGAGAAAAAAATTGTAATTTATAAAATAAAAGTGATAAATGATAAATAAAATAAATAATAAAATAAAATAAAATAAAATAGCTAGGTCTGGTTAAAAAAGTCAAGAAGAACTGAGGTGACAGTTTATTAAAGATGCATGTGGTGAAGGTAGGATGTCATTTATCCAAGATCCACAGGAACAGTCTGTGCAGGCACAGTAACCTTGACAGAGACGACGTGAATCCTGATGGCTGAACGTGCTTGAGGCATCCTGACAGAGTAGGATAACGATACTGGGATTCCCGAGGCACTGTATGGTTCGAGAGCCGTCGTGTTTGTTTTTCCTCTTTACAATAGTCAATTGGTCTTGTCTATATATGTATGTGTGTGCATATTTCTACATAGGGCTTGCCATTTGCATTAGTGCACATGCAGTGTGTATGCGTGTGCCAGTACTCTGGTTGGGCCCTCAGGGCTCCAGACCACAGCACCTGTAATGAGAGAGTTTTGCTGCTTCACACACGCTCACCCATGAATGAGGATAACATCTGTTCTGGCATATGCTTTATAACACCGTTATCCAAAAACACATACACAGCCAGACCAATTAAGAGGAAATTCACTCTAGTTTGAGGTTAAAACCTCAGAATGTTTCAGTGAACTTGGTCGAAGGTCACACACGCCAAACCCAAAACACTTCTTGTGAGAACCATGGATATAGTTAAAACGCCGGATTTAATTTGTATTGCTTCAAAAGATACTGGACTGCTGCTGGCAGCCACAATTGAAAAGAAATTAATCAAATACTTTAAATTCATTTGATACAGATAAAGAAGCTAGAATTGTAGAAAGCAATTGAGCATTTGTTGTTAAAATTGGAATTCAGTGTCTCTGACAGAAACTTTTTATACATTGAACTACTTTTTTATTGAATTACTGGTCAAGTTTCAGAAAGACCATAGGGAGGGGAGGCAGTCTTGGGGCTGATAGTATTTTAAGAGCGTAAAGATTTAGGATACTAGGAACAATCCCACACTGGCATTGATTGGAAAAAATATATTTATGCTGGGAATATATTTATATATATTTGCTTGATTAAAAAAAAACCTCAAAAATCATTATAAATCAACTGCTAAGCAGCATTCGTTCAAAGAAATGCAATCTCAGGGACTCACAAACTGGAGGAACACATGTCCGAGAGAATGGTGCGCCTGGGGTTCAGGGTGCAAACTGGCATCCAGAGTGGAAAGAAAGTCATAATGGACCTCCAAAATGGACTCAATGTTGGAAAACAAGATCTGTGTGAAAGTAAGAGACAACATTTAAGAAAATCATCAAAAATAAATGCCATTTTTCCTGCAAGAGGGAAGGCTCTTGACATTTTTCATTTGAAAATGTCACAAAATATCAAACTAATTGGTGTTTATGAAAGATAAAGAAGTTTGTTGGGTTTTTAGAATGAAAATATTACATTCTATTCAACATGAAGACAAAATATTAAACGTTAGTGGATCATGTACTCCATACATCCTTTAAAATGTTCAAATTGATTCATTTAAAGTAATTGCAAAATTGCTGTTTCCACAAGATTTGATCAAATGTGTCCAAATACTTTTTGGAGCCAATGAATATTTTAAATAAACAATAATTCTGTATGTAAAGGTTTTATGTGTGTTAGTGGCATTTTACCTTGACCTGCTCGGGAGTGAGACATTGTTGGTTTTCTGAGGTCTGCCTAATTCTCTGGAGAAAAGCCTGTTGATTTACAAAAATAGAGAGAGACAAAAAGAGAAAAAGGTTAGTGTTTACATGTGGAATCACTGCAGTGTGAAAAGGGTGGGGCAGATTCACACTTATGTTCATTTTTTGAAGTAACACTTTTGAGTGTAATATTTCCTGTAGGTTGACACCCTTTTCTACCCACATATCTAACTGGAGACACAGCATTCAACTTTAGTGACAAACACACAAGAGTCTGAAGTCAAACTTCACATTCTGTACTGTCTGGAAATGGTTGGGTTCGCATCAAGAGAGAAAAATAAGCATCAAAGACAAATTATCAGAAACTTTACAAAGAGATCTTATACCCCTGCTGTGCATACAGACTATGTGCCAACAATGAAAGAATGGGAGGCCTGCTACACAAACATGGACACAAAAACAAACACAGAAACCAAATCAGCAACACAAAACTCAAAGTAACAATTTATACAAACATTTACTGCACGTAAATATGGCAAAGCTGCTCAAACTCATTGTTAACGTTCAGTCGTCATCAGCGGAGGACGGCAAATCTCGAAAAGCTCCCTGTAAACCATGAGATGGCATCCATCTCATACATTCTACATACATAAATATGATTGGTTCTTAACCTTTTCGACTCTGGGCCCTCATATTTGACTTTCATATTTGATATTCTTATAGTTATTCTGAGGGCCCCTGGTTGAGAACCACCGTACATATTTAGGCTGTCTCTGTGAGTAAACCGTATATTTGCCATATTGATGCGTAAAATAACTGTAAACAGGCACATTTAACCATAATATTGATTGAGAAAAAATCCAAAGCAGAGGGTTGAGAGAGAATTATAAATATCTTTATCAACGATTTGAACAGTTTTAGAAGTCTCCCCCAGAGAAAGAGAGTCTGCCACTCACTGACTGTTTCTAATTCTAGCCCTGTAAAACACTTCTCATCAGCAGCAATGAGCCGATCTGCTAACAGTGCACTCGACTCATTCCGCCCTAGTATCTGTTAAATTACCCGTCACTCCAGCTATTGTCTCCGACAGTCGCCCACAGCAACACGACACAGCTAAAGACTTATCCTGAGCGTTTTCACCTTTGCCACATGACTATTGTTTTTGTTTTGTTTTTTCATTCCACCTTTCTCTTTGACTCTTTTATTAGCATGTGAGGTTATTTTCTGTGTCAGCATAGGGTTGATTGTTTCGGTAGAAAAATCTCTCATTTTGTCAATCTTTTTCATCCTTCTCTCAAGGATTTTAAAGGCGAACGAGACCTTTAATGCAGGCTATCATGACTCTTTTTCCTTTACCACAATAACAGGACAAAAAGTTTGCTAATGAGAAGCACTCGCCACTCCACGGCATCCCTCGGATAATGACAGACTGACTCCCAGTCACACTTTTGCATCTCTGGAAGACATTTACCATGCTCTTAAGAGTGTTTCTTTGTAAGGACTCTCCAACACATTTAGCTGTAAACATCATCTGAAATCACATGCTCACGCTTAAGAAACACTTGATTTATTTGAAAGGGATTGACCCCAAAATGAAAATTCTGCAATCACTTATTCACTCTTTATTACTTTCTATCTTCTGTGGAACATAAAAGATGATATTTGGAAGAATGTTCTTAGTGTTTGTCTGTTTATTGCTTTGGACCCCATTAACTTTCATTATATGAACAAAAACTGTCAAAGCATTCTTAAAAATCCAAAATATCTCTGTGTTCTGCAGTGGAAAAGACGTCATACAGGTCTGGAACAACATGAGGATGAAAACATGACGACGGAATTTTCCTTTTTGGGTGAACCCTCCATTTAAATGCCACTTACTAATTATACATGCCATGCTGAAATCACCATAATTTTGAGATTTCAACTTGTAAAAAGCATCCAATTCCTCGTAGAGCTCGTAATTACAGCTTGAAAGATGGGAATTTTCTGAGAGCTCCTACTTGTACCAGCTGACCACTGCAGATTCATTTAGGCCAAGGCGTTGATAGTGCCTCCATAGAAATACATAATTCCCAGTCTGAGGACGTGAACAGCTCCAAATAGAATGCCACTTGTGATCTCAAGCCTACGGTAATTTCGACATGCCTTGAAAGCAGCATTAAGCACAATAATGTTTGTGATATCATTGTTGAAGGCAATGTTTAGAGTGTCTAAAGTAAATCTACATCAGATTTCCTAGGGCCCTGAACACATTTGTAACTGACACTTTCACACATATATGTATATGGGGGGGGGGGGGGAATCTCCCTTAGGCATGTGCTAATTTAATCTCTCATATGGCCCATCCACATTCATCCATAAAATGGTCATCCATGTGACTCAGCCTGAGGGGCTTGTGGAGTAAGAGAAAGGATGTGCATCTCCAAACTGCACCACAACCAGAATGAAGGGTGTGAAGGATAACAGGGGTGTTCGGATGACACTGATGGAGATAATTATTTTTTAAAATACTGAAATATCTAACAGATTAAAACTGTAACCCTCTCCTCAGCTCCAATCAGCCCTGCCCCTAAACTCATGCCATTGGTTGAGCCAATGCGTTCAGCTGGTCAGAATTCGACAAAAAAGTTAATAGCTCCACCGAATCACAATGTTTACACTTTTCAGGGTTACTTACAGCCCTCTCTGCATATTAAGCTGGGATATGAGAAATTACAGTTCAACATTGAAAAAAGAAACCATTAAGAGTTTTGTTTTCTCTGTCAGGTCTTCCAAGGCTTGATTTGCTCTTCTCTGGCCTTTTCCAGCACCACTCTCGTGCTTACGTCAAAACATCATGTAAATAAACAAACACTACAAGGCTACGTTGTGATTCCATGGCAACTGTCACTGTTTCTCTGGGCAACGGAGAGTGTGAAGTCAGCAGCAGAGGATGACAGGTGCGACCAGGGGCATGTGTGCAAAATGAAAAATGAATTCATTCATCCCGATTCAAAGAGGCACTGAACTAATGAAATATTGCACGTCAACCTTTACAAGCAATTTTGTTGTGACTTTAATCTCTTCCAGTAATCAGATGAGCCTGCGTTTCATTTCATCTCAATAAAAAAAGAGCCAGAATAAAACTAAATGAGAGAACTACATATTACTCTGATTATGTTCTCAAATGGAAACTTCAGTGTGCAAACTTCCAACATGACAGGTTCATTTGACATGCAGAGGAGAGTGAGGAAAACCACAAAGGGGGCAATTGAAAAAGACTCAATTGCACACACAAAAAAAAAAAAGAAAAAAAGAAAAAAAGAAACCACAAATAAGTTAGAGAGATGAAACTGGAGTGATTGTATAAAAAATGATAATATATATTAAAATAATAAAATGTTAATATTTTTAATTATATAGTTTAATATATTAGGATATATTCACCTCAAGTCAGATGATTAAATTGTTTATTTTTATCATTTAAATATTTTGTAAATTGGATCTTAATCAAATTTTAGTACGTTTAAATATATTAAAATAACTACTGCAGTGGGAAAAAAAAAAATACACATATATCCAGAATTTAAAAACTTTGAAGTCAAAGTGAGTAATTGTAAGCACTCTGATGAGGTTTACATATCTGAGGACTGTGACTGTCTGTTCTGTCCAGCTGGTAAGAGAGACAGGGGAATAGAGTTACACACAGTAGAATAGCCAAAGGCTATTAGATCTAGAAGAGCATGAATGTGTCCATATGTCCCCACAAAGGAAACAAGCTGTTCGTAGACTCTTTTCCCCCCTCAATGAAATGCTTTGCCAGGAAACAGACATTATAATTTTGCCACCTGCAACACAGGGTGACCTTAACCAAACACTTAGAATAATTCAATGACAGGAGCGAGACCTTGGCCCCTTGCATTTCAGGAAGGAAAAGGCAGAACAAACCTTTTCCGTAACAAAAAGGCTGCTGTTTCCCACACACACAATACATCAACACTGTTCATTGTTTAGATGGCTTTCCTTTAAATTAGTGCATTATCAAACAATGATTGTCATTATTGAGGTAGAAGGGTACAAAAATGGTTTGTAAGCTTGCACAGCCTTTCACCCTTGTATTGAGAATGGACTACTGCCAATAAACATACCACATGGAAACTGTGAAGTAAGACTGACACGCAGAAACGCACTGAATATGCGCTCGTTTGTGATGGTTTATAGGGGTTTTGTAGTGCATCTGAGAAACCACAGCCATGTATGATGTCCAACTGCAGTTTTTCCCACATTCCAGTAAGCTCCTTTGGAATGGATGTGCCTGGACAGAATATCAATGTAAAGTAAACGCACTTGTGCCGTTGTTATAGGGTCTGTAGTCATGGTAATATCTTTCACAGTGGTGCCTTCCTAGGTATCGTGTACATTAAAGGAAATGTTCTATACGAGTTAAGCACTATCAGCAGCAAATAATTTCCTTAAAACATTCAGTTAAGTGCATTTTTGTCAGCATGATTTAGGTTTGCTTTTACAAATTGAGGAAGTAAAAATATTTTCAGTGGTGATTGGACTGAAATAAGACTTTAACTTCAGCATTAACCAAGAATATTTATTCGAAACAGGTTCATAAAAATGTATATTTTATTAAGTGCAGTACTTGACCCCGGAATTGATTTAAGGATATTTTTTTGCATTTACGAACATATATTTACCTCAAATCTCAATTTAAGTATAACCAACAATAAATCATTATCAGCATTGTCATCAACCTTTCAGGTGCAAATGAACCAGCAGCAGTTCAGTTCTATTAATGGCACATGGGCAGATCTATACCAGATGAGAGAAGGACATGAGTGAAATCCATTCAACTTCATCCAGCACATCTCTGCCTGAAGAGCAGCATTTCGGTCACACTTGCTTGCTCTTTGAGCGGTCTGACACTGAACGGCGATGGGCCACTCCAATGACCTCCGTTACGGCCTCTCTCACAGACGAGTCTTTCATTATCATATAAAAAGACACACCACTTAGTCCCTCTCTGATAAACAAACACCACTGCAACTCAATTAACCGATATTAGCAATGCCAATGTTTTGCCTTCTGCAAGTAGGAGCAAATGAAAATGTATTAGACTGGCTGTTTGAAATAGCACACTAATATAATCTGAAAGCACAGCATGCATATTTTCAATATAACATACAACAAAAAGTACAGTATATGCACAGCAATTTCATTCTCAGTGTCCTAGATGAACCAGAAGCAATATTAACTGATTTTCTTATCTCTTTGCACAACAGTATACAGATAGCCTTGTGGGCAGCATGCCGACATATAGCGCTGTTGCGCTTCGGCGACCCGAGATCAAGTCCCAGCTTGCGGACCTTTCCCGATCCCTCCCACTTCGCTTCCTGTTTGCTTATTGTCTTATCAAAATAAAGGAAAAAATGCACAAAAAAAATTGTTAAAATAAAACTGAAAAAAAAAAAAAAAAAAAAATTGAGGTCATGTGACACAGCGATGTTACATAATAATGTAAAATTCAACTCTTTGACATATGTAGTGTAATTATGGCTATAGCTGTAATTAGTAAAAATTTTTTTTTAAAAATTAGCGCATACAGCAGCATACATAAGATTATCTGATTTTCACTTTCCAGTGTTTGGTAAATGTTAAGTATGATTAGTAAATGAGAATCTTGCTTTAAATAAAAAAAAAAAAATCATAGTTTTTTAATATCTTTTAGTAAGAATGCCACCCAAAATCAGAGCAATGGATGAACCGAGGTGAAACTTGGTGAGGAAGGGGGAAATAATGTTGAGTTCTCTTTACGAAAAACAAAAAGAGGAAGGATGTGACTCTAGATAGGAAACGGTGTGGTGTGAAGAAGCTTTGTGTGGTCAGCTCTTGTCAGCACAGTGAAGTAGGCCAGTGCACTGTTAAAACAGAGAAACAACTTGAGGTAGTGTGGACAAATCTGGGTTCTGATAAACGAAGTATATCTCAGACTCGCAAATCCTTTCGACACTGACTGAGGTAAAATTAAGGCTAGAAACTTTTAAGGAATAGTGTTTGTAGCCATTCTTGATGTGAGGGAAGTGAAGCTCCCGTGAGAGACGCAAAACATCATTTTACAGAGTAAAACACTGTGAATTCACACAATTATGCTAAAAGAGATCTGACCAATGGAGATCTAACCGGAGACCTAACCCACCAGCCGCGCTGAATTCTGGAAAGACAGAAGGTCAGACATGGGCGACAAGCCTTTTGTTTGATGTGAAGCAGTCACGCAAAGATGGTCAGACAGTAAGGTGGACCAAACCAGACTGGCCATATGCTGTCATGGACTTCAACCTCTCCCAACAGGACTGAGGGTCAAGAGCCTGCTGCCACCACTTCTGCCACTAGCAGACGTCGAGGCTAGCACTGTTCTGGTTGACCTACCAGTGCCAGGCCGCAGACGGCGGAAAAAAGTATGGTGGACAATCAATGTGTACTGGGATATGGATGACAATATCATCAAAAGTCACATCATTACTTCATTGTAATAATTAACCTTGGTTAATTGTGGACAAATGTATTTTACAGCGAAACAGTGGGGAGTCCAGACTGACCTACTTGATTACCACTAGAATATTTACTTGCGTGTCATTGAGATCCTGTTTTAACCACATGCAACTTAAAGCATGTGAAGTCTGTCACACAGGGCAAATACAGTGACTATTGAAATAGGGGACAAGTCTGGCTATTGCAACATGGCCTTTTAAAACTTCTGGTTGTGAAACTAGGGTAAACTCAGCAATTCCTTTAAACAAGACAGCTCCTTCAAATCATTGACTAAAACAAGTCGAGAAAAGGCATTGCACTTAAGATTGTTAGTAGGGGTGGGCAATATCACGGTAAAATATCGGTTGATAATTCTCATACTAAATATCAAATTCTTATTTCATTCGAATTTAAAAGTAGATTTTTGCTTCTGAATGAAAGTTGTGTTTTTTAATCCTAAGCCTACTCTTAATCATAAGAACATAAACACTTGCTAAACAGGTGAACATTTCACAAATTAATATTACATGTTTTGTCTCTTAGAAATTAACACCCATTTGAGTTGACCGTAGCAGTAGCTTGAGTTAGGATGCAAATGTTAATTTATGTTCATTAACAAAAACAGTAACATCGGGGGAAAATTTGGTCTTCCAAACTATTTGGATTATGTTAACCACAAATAAATCCAATGCATTGCACCTCACTACCATTTTATCTGAAAAAATTATATTGCGATAATTATTGTTATCGTTTTATCGCACAGGCCTAATTGTTATCCCTGCACAGAGCCAATTAGTTGATAACAGTGAGCTCAAAATAATAAAACAATAGCCAAGACCACATTTTATGCAAGAGCTTGTCAGATTCCAATCAAAATCAGTTAGAGAATAGTGGTTCGGGAAAGCCTAAATTGCTTAACAACATAAGGGAAGCTTCAGATGAGGAAAAAGCAGAAACGCAAAAAGCATTAAGGCACACTTCTAAGCCTTCACTGTAACATGTGATTCCTACTAATCGAATGAAGAAACAGAAGTGAGATATTAAAAAAAAAAAAAAAAACAGTGATGTGCCATTTCACAGGCAGCACTAGAACAATATGTACAAGAGCAACTTGCTCTTGAACCTAAAGCTGAACTTACTGTAAAACCTACAGGTCATATCATGGTCCTGGCAAGATAATAATTTTTTGATTATTTTGATACTTTTCTAAAGGCCTAAGATCCTTTAAATGAAATTAAATGGTGATCTTTTTAAGAAGAATCATGCATTATAGTGCGAATACAGGTAAATTGGGCCACTTTTTGGCTTGGAGTAGACTCAAAACAAACATTTACTGGAATCAAGCCTGTACAAAATGAAGCAGCACAGATTTGCTGCTTTTATGATCAGACAGTTTACACTAAAAAGCTAGAAGTGAATGGTCTAGCACTACTACCAATGGCCTAGAGTGATATAAAAGCATGTTGATGTTCTCTCTCCTGCAGGTTATGACTGTTCGATGTGACGTGTATATTAAGGTTTATATTGATGATGTGTATATTGACACATCAAACAAGAATGTTTCACATTTACACACATATTCACATTTACAACCACAAATCATCTTCAGTAAATGTAAATATAGCACGCTCTGAACAGCAGCAAAACTGCTTCCAATGAAAACTCACTGTATGAATTAGTTTTAAAGTGTAAATTTAAAATGTAGTATCATCAGACTACGGAATCAGAAATCTGAATGCTTCTGCATTCAGACTGAAAGTAGATGGTACATTTCTGCAGACACAGAGCTTCCCTAACACTCAATTTGACTGAAACTTACTTTATCTGTGGTCATTCAGCTATAATTCTACAGCAACAACAAAGAGGAGTTTTAAATGCACAACAATGAAGCGAACTCAGGTATTCTAAAAACCAGGACAGTTCGAAGAAAATAGTGTAAATTAAAACCCAAAGTCATACGAATGATCAGAATTCACCAGACAGCAGAACTCTTACTTATCATATACTGTCAATAACTTAAAAGATGGCATAACTAACCCACCTCATGCCTAATACATTTTTGTCCAACGTGATCTCATGGGTATTTATATGTATATTACGTAAAGTGTGGTTCTACCACACGTGCATTTACTTTCGTTTCCACAAAAACTGAAATGTACAATATTGACAGCACTGAAACAAATTATTTGCACATGAACAACTTTACAGATGTACAAATGTGTGACTGACAATAACCATAAAATACACCAAAAACACAACATAAATCCATAAATTTGATTTATGTGCTGTAATCTACATCTTCAGAATAAGGAACAGACCCAAACTCAAGCCTTTATTCAGTGATCTTCATTCTCAATAGCGACTGAAAACGCCAAATCAAACATTGCCACCTCAAGAACCACGCCGCCTCTTTATGACGTGTTGTAAAACGGATATGATTCTGATTGGTTGAGCCGCGTTTGAAACCGTTGTAAATTTCACAAAAGCAAACAGCTGACCGTATTACATATGTATTGCGACGCCACTGAATGTGTATGTTGCTGTTTCTATCTTAGCAACGTAAATATATGTTGGCTTACAGCATGACGTAGAAGAGTATTGTGAGGGATAGAGTGACCGAGTGTATTACCTGCATTCAGATTTAGCATTTTCCTCCAGGTCATTTCCTCTGTTAGCATAAAAAATCTGTTCGAATGTCCGCTGCAACCTTGCCCTTTTAACAGTTAATGGATGACCCTGCTGACACTGACAGCGCTAGTCAAAGCATTTGTCATTTGCTTCTTATTCTGTGTTCACTACAAGTTTCAATATAAAAGTCTTTGCGACTGAGTAATTCGCTCATAAATGCAATCTTTGCTGGCATCTAGGGGCGTAATAAATGTGACTTCTGTTGCCGTTCACATTCAGGGAGCATTTTTCCAGCGGAAGGAAGGCTTTTAAGTGATTTTACTTCATGAAAGTTGCATTGACACTTTTTTTATCTTCAATATTTGTATTATTGTGTGGTAACGGTTTTATAAACGCAATAAGCCCTGTGAAGCCGTGGTTTACAGTGAATTTATAACAGCTTAGGGGGTTTTAAGCAACGCCTGTTAGCGGTTATAAATTCACTATGAACCACGACTTATTCTTGGGGCTCATTGCTTTATTTGGTTATTGCTTACGGCACTGATATGATACGCTCATTTGCTATCGCCTAGTTCGTCAGAAATTGCGACATGCTGCCTTCCGGTTGATCAGTATAACATTTTCAGCGATTAATAACTTTAAATAAATTAATAACTCGTACAAAACTATTATATACCATGAGAGAGGACGGCAACTGCAGCACATCCATCATTTGTACTTGCTTTTGACATTTTTGCAATAAATAATTTATTGTGATTACACTTGTCTGTCTGTTAGGGTAATTTTCCTACACATTTCTGTTCATTTCATTTTATATATTATACATTTTCATATTTATATATTCTTTTTAAATTGTCCATTAAATGTATTTGTTTGGCTTTGGGGGTAGAGTAAAAGGATATAAAATTAATCAATAATATAGTAAAAGGGCATTTATACAAATATCTTTATGATATAAAATATTTGTAAATATTTTGCGTTTAAGTTTATAAATTTGTCAATACATGTAATTGTTGACAAATTGTAATCTGAATTAATCAAATCTGAACATTGCAATTCAGACTTTGTCACCAAAGCTACCATGAGTATAATTGTCGTTTTTGCCTTAATGACATGGCTAAAAGGAAAGCTGTCAAATATTTTAGAAGAGCCTTTTTAGCAAATATTTTGTCAATATTCATTCTCTTCAACTGGCCAGTTTGTAAGATGCAAAGAAACATATGCACATTTGTAAGAAGTATGCTCATTTTTTCCTATTGATAAGATCATTTAATGTCTACACAACCCCTTTCGAACTGTTCAAAATGTCATTCAGATTGTGTTCAATTGGAGTTTACATGAAGGCTTTTCAATCCAGTCGAGCCATCAATCTGATTACTAACAGATCATTTAGTTGCATGTAAATGTAGCTACTTTAAAGACTAATAGTATCTAATGAAACTAACTCATCCATTCTGAAAAAGCACAGTAAGCGACAGAATATTGTTAAACTATAGGATGTCATCTCTGCATTTTTCCAGGACATCCTCTGACATCAAATCACGTGGCCTTCCTCCAGTTAAATGTCTCAGCATATGTTAGGACTAACAGCATCCTGCCCAAATTTGATTTTCCCGCTTTAAACAAACACTGCTGTTTACTTGCTGGTACTTTAGCATTCAATGAACAGTAAAGGGTCACAGAAGAACCCCCTGAGGTTCTCCAAACCACATATTTGTCCTCTTTCTCCAGTGCAAGTGAGGAGAATCTTTACAACACAAACCGGTTCCCACAACGTGAGCAACAGCAAAACTTACTGAATCCGATGCTCACACTTCCTGTGAATGCCTAGCTAAAAACACACCCCGGCCCTTCCAAAAGGCCCTTTCATGGCTCTCTGTGAGACTCTGCCTCGCTGCAAAAGGGTATGAAGTAGTTTTGGATGCAAGGAAGGGGCCATTTTGGCCGGCATGGCGTGAAATCGAATAAATAAACCAGGGGAGGGAGGGGGAGGGAGACAGAGAGAGAGAAACCCTCTCTTTGTGCCCACGACCCAGCTAATGGAGACAAAGAGCCCAGTTGCAGGAAGATGAGGTTTGAAAGAGGGGATCTGAGCTTGCCCCTCTTTCTTCGTGACTCTGATTCCCCATCAGCCTTCAAGCAGCAGCCGCTGCAACAAAGTCCTCTTTGAGTTCGGCCCCCTGTCCCGCACTTCCGCTATGAGGGGCTTCAAAGTTCATGGCTGTTTGAGCTGCTCACAGGGGTGGAAATAAGCCATGGCACCACAGGAGAGCAGAGAGACAGAAAGATATGAGTGTGACAAGGCAAGAGACATAATTGATATGCTGAGCAAGAATAGGCTAAATGAGACTTGATCAAGATGATTTTCCAAACTAAAATTTCTGAAGAAAATCTGAGTGGCTGTTGCTAGGGAGGTCTGGGTTGTTAAAGGTGGTTGTTAGGTGTGGCAAGAATGTTCTGTGTGGTTGCTAGGGTGTTGTTTGGGTGTTCTGAGGGGTTGCTGGGGTGTTCAGGGTGTTGCAGGGTTATTATTTTTAACCAAAACTGTTAAAAAAAAAGATTAAATAAAATTAAATGAAAACCTTTAAATGGCAGTGAAAATGAATAAAAAAAATGAACTAAAATAAGTTGAAACAAAAATTACTAACTCTAAATTTACAAATAAATAACAATAAAAATTAAATAAATAAAAAAACTAATAAAAATTACAAAAGCAGTCATTTCTGCCAGTCCAAGTAGCTGCTAGGCACTTACTGTTTAAAGTATATGTCCCATCATATTCTGGTTATGATATGACTTAGGTCTCTCCTTTAATGTAGGTTTCTTATTGCTTAAAATATGTCAGCCGAGTTACACCAGAGTTTAATATTTATGGTTATTTAATTAAATTAATAAATTAACATTTATTAATTTCTCAGAAATCCCTAACCCTAAGAGCAATACTGGTGCTGCTTGTAAAGGCAATACTTTTGGTCGTTTTTGATTCGGTATGCTTCCTATATGAGGTAGGTGTGTACATCGCACTGCCGTGAACGGCCCATTCACAACAACACCCAAGTGTCTATCACACCACCCATTCATTAAAGAGTTTGAGCATACAGAAAATCCAACACTGATTGACCGTTGGACAGTACTACTACAAAGGCTTGGTGCTGACATGTGGTAGTCCAGATAAGATCTCTGTCCAGATTGGATTGGCCATCTGGAAGGCATTTGGGTTCATCTCCATGGAAGAGCGATTGAGCACATGGAAAGGTGCCACGAGAGCCAGGGGTTCATTCACCACAGGGGGTAAAGGGCACAGTGGACCCTGAACTGACCTATACGCCAACTGCAGACAGCAATCATTATCACTTCACATAGAGAGATGCTTGCTTGTGTCCTCTAACAAACACAGTTTAATTACCTCTGGAGTGTACTGACGTATAATGGGATTCCTTTGGCTGCGAACGACCGCAGCAGCTTACTTTGTCACTTACCACAGGCTTATATGCATGTGTGCGTATTATCTAATTTCCTGATTTGTCATTCCTACTTCCCTCTAGAATAATGGATTCAATGTCATTGCAGTAGATTCAGCCCCGAAGCCACAAAGTGTACAATCATCATTGCAGCAATGCTTCATTATTCAAATTACAAATGCACAACAAATCTGTCATTTCTTCATTGATTATCATCATAACAGTGGCTTCGGTGGCTGGACAAGAAGTCTCTTCCTTGTCACCACAGGAAATAAAACCCACAAGATGACATCTAATGTTTTACGTCAGCTGTGAGGTTATGACAGATTGACGTACAGATTTGTTCAGAATTGGTTTGTCCATTACTAAATCGAACGACAGGTTTTTAGGAAGTTCTACATGGATACATAAAATTACAGTTCTCTCATTATTACCATGACTGATAACTGATGAATCAAATATTTTGATTCATCTTTTATCTTCATCTTTTGCACACAATCTCCAAGTGAAAAAAAAAGAGAAAAAAAAAGACTCATTTAGTAGATTCCAGGTGTTCTGAAGCCAATTTCGTATGAAGAACAGACCCAAATTTAAGCTACTGATCACTGATAACGTTCCTCTACAGAGAGATGCATGCAGTCAAATCACTGAACTAAACTCAGTAAATTGAACTCAACAATTGCATCAGTGCAGTTTGTGAACAAATGGTTCTTCTAATTGGGAACCAAAACAGCCAGTTCATCTGAAAAAAATAAATTGACAAATTAGTCTGATCCAGATCTAGTTTATTTCACAAACTCAATGGCCCTGTTTACACTTAGTATCTGATCACAAATGTACAACTCTAAATATAAGTGTAAACCGAGAGTAAAATGTTTTGAGCTTGTCCACTTCCAGAGGTAGCTGAAAACACATTTGAACATATGTTACAGACCCTCATATGGTCAAATGACTTAACTTTGTGTGAGGAACAGGTTGAAATTTATCAGATGACTTCAATTCGACTCAACAAATAGACAGTAGCACCACTTTTTCCATTTAATCCCTTTAACAATCAGTAAACATTGTCAATGAATTCTGTCAATGAATTCCCATTATCCGATATACTGCATTCTAGCAGAAAATGTGTAGTTACTTTAGTTAAATTCTCTAAACAATGTACTCCGTTATATAAATGAATGACTTCACCGTTTAAACAGCCATTAGATCAAGCTAACCAGACTAATTCCATCGCCAAGTGTTCTTTAGTTGTAAATAATTCAGTTCCAATCAGTCAGTCTGACACAGCCCACATCCATCAATACCGCACGCTCCTTTGTTTGTCCGAGGATGAGGTAAGTGGGATAAGTTAACGTCGCACGTTCAAATTTCTTCCCTTTCAGGAGCAACTGGAAAAGCCATACATCTAAAGATCTCACCCAAAAAATATCTCAAGAGTCATGACATTATGTCCAGCCTCTGGCCAGAAACCACAGGGGCAATTCCCTCAGGACAACAGAGGAATTCCTCAGAGTGCTCCTGGTCAAAGGGGTCAAGGGTCAATGCAGCAATGTATGGCCTTCTATTTACTGCTGCCCCTCTCTTTGCAAAACATGCCTCTCAAGTAGGCTGCCATTGTCTACCACTCCAGAGTAATGTTTGTGATGGGGTCACAATCAAGGCTATTGACGGTCAAGAGAGAGTGAAAAAACACTAGTATTGTAGCTAATTCAAGTAAACAATCACCACCACCATCCCACAGAGAATTCCAAGAAAAAAAAAAACGGACCTCATACATGCACATAAATCCTCATCACCTGAATAATTAAACAGCCAAGAACACAAAACAGACCTTAAACCTACTCAAAGTGAAGTTATGCAAGTTATTTAGTGCTTCATGCCACAATCCGAAGTTTATTGAACATTTTGGGAACATCTGCTAAGAGTCTTATCCCATATGCCTGTGGTCTGCATACCTCTCCTCCATCTGATAGTGTTCATAATCTCTAACACATGGCTTTGTTTGTTGTCTGCTTGTTTGCAAAAGATGAGGAGGTGCCAACAGGCATACCTTATTCACGCCAGTGTTTGTAACATGGCCTGGCCAGGTAGATGTGATTAAATTAGAGGTGTGACAGTGCAGGTGACAGCCATTACACCATCAGCTGGTTACATATTCCAATGTTTTTCTCTCTTTGATATATGAATAGACACGTAATTCATTAACACCTCAGAGGCCTCTGACAGGCTGGTTGGGAACAGACGACTTTATCAGTTTCATGCTGTGTTCGTGACCTCATAGTGACTCACCAATCAGTCGGCTTTATCTAGGATTTCGAAGTTTGACTTTCAACTCTGCAGAACAGATTAGCTTAAAATACTGAATATCACAGGGAACATCAGCATTCTTACACACAATATCTGTCAGACCACAAAAGGCTAAAATTAGTTTTGCCGTTTATTTTGTGCAAGATCCTCACTTTTACTGCTGATGCTGATGATTCAAGATGTCCTCCTCCAAATCATTAACACAAAAACATCCTGAAAATAAAAACATGCAATGTTGATGACTTGCCACTTCCATTAACCAGCAGCTACCAAACTGAATAATTCTGCAGTGTCACACTGAATAGCCCCGCCCATGATGAACCACCATTGGTCCAAAATCTTTGTTCACATAACTAAGTCTTAAATATCATATTTGACCGTGTTGGTAGATCGATGGTAGATGGTATAAACAGCACTCTACAGGCAAAATGCATCTTTTCCATTGACCGCTATTCAAATTGGCCATTGATTTCTGATGAAATCGCTAGCAAAAATTACACCCAACCATTCAAAAGTCTAGGGTCAGTAAGACTTTTAATGAAAAAATAAATATTTTTTTCCAGCAAGAATGCATTAAATTGATCAGGTTAAAATAAATGCTGTTCTTTTGAACTTTCTGTTAATCTAAGAATCCTGAAAAGAATGATCACAATTTCCATAATAAGCAGAACTGTTTCTTGAGCTGGAAATCAGCATATTAGAATGATTTCAGAAGGAATTAGCAGCTGAAAACAGGAATAAATTACATCTGAAATTTTATTAAAAATAGAAAAGTCATTTCAAAATCTTACAGTTTTTACTGTATTTTTATCAAATAATTGCAGCTTGTGAGCATGTTAAAGATATTAAAAGATATATAATTAAAGCATTAATATCGAGTTATATTTATAATAGATGTTTTACCAGTACCCAGAGTTATTTTGGAGGACCCTAAAAGAATGAAATGGACATTTTTTTCCTGCCAGCTGCCTTTGACATAACTCGCTAGTGAAAGGCACTTTTTCTGGGACTGTGCCAATCAGTGTTGTCATTCTCCTGCGGCTCTCGAGTGATTAGTCACATTATAGATACGGCTCAGGTGACGAATTCAATTAGTTCAGAACCAAGCAACTGCCATTGAGATGGATGAGAATGCCAGCATATAGCTATTATCCAAATATTATGGACGTCCTTGGGTGTTCCAAACATCAGAAGAGTCATCAGAAACAACTCAAACTACAAAAGCACTTTTCCTTCGACTGTTCCTCCCTCAAGCGATACGTTATCAGAGTAGAACATGAGGAAACTCAACCCCCTCGACAAACCAGTCACTCATCAGCATTAAAAAGGAAGCCTTAATTAGCAACACTATCCCAGTGTTTGTTTGCTATCAGATGCTTGAACACAAGGAAAGGTCTACTTAACTAATTGAACTCAGGAACGTTAAAGAGATTCCTGAAATTCCTGGTGCTGACTTGTGCCTCTGTGCCATGGAGGCTTACAACGCATGACTTGTCACAACTTTAAGACAGTGATAATCTGACACTTTATAGGATAAAGGAGCGTAATCAGCAGAGCTTGTGACAGTCACGGCGAGAGCTCACAGCTGCAGACTGTTATAGTACAGGTGGCACTGCTGCCACTACTGATGATCATCAGTACTACTGAGCATCCGCAACAAAATAGTGCTAATTTTACTGGATATAGTGCAGCAGTTTTAAATCAAGGATAGAAAGTTTGCCAATTATTAGAGTCCAGTGACAGTTCACATCCTGCTTCATACTACAGTAATGTTAATAAATCTTATTTCAAACTAACATTAAACTAAAATTAGCTCATCCATGAATACGATTTCTGCCAAAGACTCGGATTCTTTTCCACAAGCTGTAGACGTGAAGACGACAACTCCCATGATTCTGCGAAATCAAGGCGTCGTCAAGCTACGCCTTTGTTTTGAATAAGCGACCTCTAGTGGCGAACATTACATAGCGTGCCTTTAAACGGAGACAGTAAAACGAACAAAGACATAGAATGTGAGTGTTCTCAGAGCTGTCAAAATAAAAGCTGACACATTGGCCAAACAGAAAAACGTATTGGTCAATGCCAGAAATTATAACGCCATATATCGGCCAATATATCAGCCTTGGCGATGTAACGGATGACCACTAATCGGTTTCCTAATGTAAATATACACTACTCAGACAGTAGAGTGAAACAGGCTCAAAACAATCTTTGAATATAATGCAAAATTGTCTATAGAGTTGCAGTTTAAACATAAAACATGAAAGTTTCCATAGTTTGGCGGGCAGAGACGTCTACCCTGCTGAGCCATATGGCTCCTGGGTAGCTAGTTGTGACACTACTGTGCAGATCAGTTCTACAAAACTATTTATAACCCAGAAAGCCTATGCTTGTATTTCCCTCCTGCAGGGACTCAGACAGAGACATCATCGGCAAGCAGGAAGCACCAGGTTGACTTCCTCCCCTTGCTCCTCCATACATTCATGTCATCCTGTTTGGGTGAACAGTCTCTTGCGCAGCTGGGCCACACGAACTAATAACAGCTGGACTGGCAGTAAAGACATCAGAGGGGGCACGGATCCCAACCCAACACAGGAAACGGATCCTCTGTCATATGCTAACACTGAGGCTCTTACATTTAGGAATTGAAAAGTTAATTAAATCACAAGCTTCTTCTTTTTTTTTGCCCGAGCAAGACATTTAACCCGCAGGTTGCTCCAGGGAAACTTTCCTTGCAGTATAGGGTTACTAAATTGATGGTTTAAAATGCCTGTTAAATGGGACATTGAAATAAATTACTTACTATTAGGCTCTGCAAGAGACAAAAACCTTGACATGTTTGGTGCAACAAAGCTTGCTGTCTTTTTGTGTTCAGATGAAGAATAAGAAAAAAAGTCTAATAGCAATTACCACCTATGCTTTATGAATTTTTTTTTTTTTTTTTCTTTTAGAAGAAGAAAATGAATGCTGGGTTGCAAGGATGCATTAAATTGATCAAAAGTGACAGTACAAAGAAATTAAGGTTACAAAAAAAAAATCTATTTCAAATAAATACTGTTCTTTTGAACTTTGTATTCATCAAAGAATCCTGAAAAAAGGCATCAAGGTTTCCACAAAAATATTAAACAGCAGAACTGTTCTAAACACTGATAATAATAAGAAATGTTTCTCGAGCAGCAAATCAGCATATCAGAATGATTTCTGAAGGATCATGTGACACTGAAGACTGGAGTAATGATGCTGAACATTCAACTTTGCCACTGCAGGACTAAATTACATTTCAAAATATTTTAAAATAGAAAACTTTTTTTTTTTTTAAATTGCAATAATATTTCACAATATCACTGTTTTCTGATCAAATAAACCTAAAAACGTAAACCCTAAACTTATGAATGGTCATGTATAAACTATTTCCTGCACTATTTTATGGAGCCCACTTAAAAATAAAATGGGGTAATAAATTATTCCTTTGATAAATACAAATATAAAAATGGATATAAATACAATTTTAAATGGACAAATGAATAGAGATTTAAAATTGCTTGTTTACATACAACAATAAAATTACTTTAAATAAGCTAATAAATTTAAAACATTTAATTCATGGTTTAAAAATGTTGCAAAAAAGCATTTGCCAGCTGCTTTTCTTTATCCATTTGTCAATAAAGTGAAAAAATAAACAAGAACATTGGGCAGGTCAGCAATGCAAGCAATAATGAACCTTTGACACACCCCCTCCCCCAAGTGCCACTTGAAGTAGACGCAAGACGGACTTTCACTGTATTACTAGACATGGGAATTTTAAATGTGCTGGTTAGAATGGTCTTCTAACCCGAACTCCTAATCCTTCACACGATTTGTCATCTCTGATCTAAAATTCAAAATATAACTAAAAAAGGACTCTTATGGGAATCTCTGCTCTGCCAGCCATTTATGAAATTACCGCCCGATTTATTCCTTTGAAATTGAAACTATGACATTATCCTTTAGTAATATCTGTTTGAGAGTCCCTCTGGAATTCCACGCATAAACAAATTAAAAAGAGCCATTCAGGGAGCGACAAAGTCACAGTCCTGAAACCTTTCGGTCTAATATGAGTTATCTGGCCCTCTCACATAAATATCTAAACAAATTCATGAGGCAATTATCAGTCTCCCTAGAGTGTGAGAGCCAGTGATGTTTGGCATGACAGTGCGTGCTGACAAAAGAACATAAAGACCACCTAGCGTGCCAGCCATGAGTTGAAAGTCAGACGTCTTTGATACTGATCTCAAGCACAGCCTTGTTTTTCACACCGAGCCCCTTGGAAAGTCAGAGACGCTGAATGACAAAGTGGTTTCCTCTCCCTTTCACCTGATGCACCACCGTCCGCTTCGCTTCACCTGCGTCAACACATCTTGACGAGAGGCCGTCAGGTGCATCTGCAGGGACTAATTTGATTGGTCCCGCTTCACTTAATGCTTCCAGATCAAATAACATCAGGCGCGCCGCTAGGGAGATGAAACCCTCTGAGGCTCAGCATATGAGAGGGACCTATGATTCTTCCCATATGCAGAGAAAGAACAATAACTAGGACAAGACCCATCCTCTCTCAAAAACCCCCAGAGAGTGCCTTTTACTTAAATCTTTAACTGCCACAGCCGGCTCGACGTCATCAATTGGCAGCTTCCTCACAAAGCCACTGTACTCCAGGAGATTAACAGGCCAATATGATTATGAAGGATTGTTATAAAACTGATTTAATACTGTAAGGCTGCTTTACCCCTCATTGGCATGTTTGTAAAACCTCTCTAGGTCCTTTGATCCTCTTGGATCAAGAGGTTTTAGAACAGGGAAAATGTGTTGGAGTGGAATGTGAGAAATGCACAAATGCAGAAAAAAAAAAACAATGAATAGCGGAGTTTACTAATGCTAAACTAGTTTTAAAAACCTAAACCATGTAGGAAGATTGGAATATGAATTATGACCGTCTATTCTCTAATCCAGGCAAGCTATGTCATGATCTGATGCTAATCAGAGCAAGAAAACACTTGTCAAGTATGCCAAATCACTATCTGGAGATTTCAAACACTTTCTGTATTTACTTTTTTACTTATTTTACATATTTTATCAGTGCAGGGTCAGTGATTCTCCAGGAGGGGTGTCTCTAGAACACATTCTCTGGGCTGAGCGGGATTGTATGTTGATGAGAACAACCCGGTCTTATCTAAAGACAAAAAAAAAAGTATTCAAAAGTTACAGGGGGATTTTAATGGCTATTGCCCTGAAGACCTGAAAATCCCACCTCTCACATGAGTCGCTGCTGTTTTAATGAGGCAGAGCTTATAAAAGGAAATGGCACATGACCAGGAAATACACTAATTTAAGTTCGGGCTTGTTTGAGTTACTAACAAGGCAGAAGAAGAGAAAGACTCGTTTCTCGGTTTGAGAGTGTTCACACTTCAGAGTCATCTCTAAAAAGAGTAGACCAGAAAAGTACAAGTATTAAGATTGCCCAATAAACCGTAAAAACACTTATTTAAAACAACAAGAGGTATGTGTGTGTATGAAGGTTCCAGGTGGCACATAATATTGATTTGGGTTTGTTGTCAATTATGATTAATATGATTTTCAGCTCCTTTTTAAAGAAAGCAAGCAATATATGTAATAAATGTTGTATGCAAGATGTAGAAATGACAAAACAAAACAAGTGCTACTTCAACTTTAGTGTTAAAAAGTGTCTTTCATCAAATGAATAAGGTGAGCCTTATTGGTTACGCTGTAGGGGTAAACAAAGCTAAAAACGTTTGGAAATACCAAGATAAAACTCTCACCAGAGGAAAAACATTCGCGTCCCTACAAAAGCCCCCCAAGAAGTCCCTCAGCAAAACA